>CM068375.1:340238428-342735928 GCA_034769895.1 Magicicada septendecula
TACAGTGTTGCGGTGCGATACAATATCATGTGGAACAATTACACCGCGGCATCAAAACAAACAGTAATGAACATATCAAACGTTGAACAATAGACAGACATATATATATATACACCATAGGTAACGATGAACTTATCTTCACGACACATAATTTCATGACTCGAACAATAACAGCAGAATCAACACAATACGAACACACTGCGCGAGTGAATCTGTTTCGCGTGTGTTAAGTGTCAGTGACCACAGCTTCCCACACATGATCCAGCAGAGAGGAGTTACGCCGATGGAAATATCGGATAATTCACCTAAACAAGTAATCTTTATGTTATTCTTATTATAAGGAGCTCTACTGTCCTGTCTCTTTTTCAAGAAACACCCCTTGAGCATTTAAATTAAACATGATAAACATAATTTAACGCCATCCATCTGAGGCATACGATGAACGCATTAGTATAGGATTTATTGTTTGAATATTTGTGTTTCTATATATCGATTGCATTATATATGTATGTATATGTTTTTCAGCAAACAACGTATTGGATTTACCTTGTAATTTGATGTATAAACATGTGTTCTTTTATGTTCTTTTCATGAGTTTATGAATGTATGTATTTACAGGGAATCATCCATATTTTATATATTGAATTTAATGAATGGTATAATGTTAATAAATAAGTGTTTATTTTATCAATATGCGTTCATCATTGTCAAATTACCTCAGAACGAGAAAGTAATGGCATTTGAGTGATTTATGGTAGTTTATTTTATTTTATTTATTAATGCAACAACTAGAGTCTCCATGCAATAGTTATGCTAACGTAAAGTAATTAACGTGTTATTTATTGATTACACGAGCTCATTATGCAAATTAATATATTCAATAATTACTTAATCACAGATTCGTTAATTCAGTAGCGTAATAGAATAACACCCCACAGTGTTGTATTTGGCTGCCCAACGCGTGGCAGATGTTGTATTTGCCGCCCAAAGAACGTGGGGCATTACAATTATCAAAAACTCCCAATATAAAGAAAATCTTGTATTTGGCGCCCACCGCACGGCAAAGAGCAGGCAGTAGAGATAGGATAAGCGTATATATTAATATTTCATGTTAGTAGTTGTAAGAACAAATATTATTAGTGTGAAGCTAGTTGGACTGGGACTGAATGTTAACGCGTAGTAAAGCAGCAAAAATGACGACCAGTAGCACAGATTCCATGAATTTTGACATTAATAACCAACAGGGAGTACCTGGTGTCGAACGAGAGGAATCACCAACTTATTCACAAATGACCGAGGAGACGTCAGACGTCAGAGCGCGGGGACAGGAGTCCCAACAACAACCGCAGGAAGAGGTGACGTTGCGCGCATTAATGGATTTTATGAGTAAGAAATTTGAAAAGCAGGATGAAAAATTTAATGAAATTAATGAAAATTTTATAGAGATTAATGAAAAATTCGAAAAGCAAAAGGAAGAGATTAATGAGAATTTTAATAAAAGATTCGAGAAATTAGAAGAAAAGTTGGAAAAGCAGAATGAAAATTTTACACAAATACGCGCAGAAATGCGTGAATACATAAATAATTGTGATAAGAAGATAGACGAGGTTCAGAAGCAGCAGAACGAGATCGTCAAAGAGTTAAAGGAGGACACCGACAAGAAATTAGAAGAGGTGCGTGAAACAAGAGAATTAGACCGACAGGAACTAAAGAGTGTTGCCCAAAATACTCAAACGAGCATCAAAAAGATCCACAACAGAGTGGAGACACACGCAAAAGAAAATCACAAGAAGCAAGAGGAATTGAGAGTCGAACTATTCCAAACAGTAAGGCAATTACAACAGGAACAGGGAGACGTAAACAACACAATGCAACAGAAAATCAATGAGGTAGATGGAAGACAGAAGTCGGCGGAACAAAAACTAGACGAGAGCACCAGAGAGAAAACCACCCGTATTAACGAATTAAAATCCCAGATAGAACGACTACAGCGTCAGCTAATTGAAGGTGAGTCTGGAATAATCAGTAGAATTAACGGACACACACATACTGAGTTAAAGTATAACGGCACTGACAGGTTCCCAATGGAGTTCCTGAAGGAATTGTCAGAGATCCAGGAACAGTACTACAGCAACGGTGACATTAAATGGATCGGAAGACACTTGGAGATGGACGCTGGAATATGGTGGCGCGTCATAAGGAATCAAATCTCCACGTACGAAGAATTTAAAGAAGCTTTCACCTTGAAGTACTGGGGTCAAGAACGCCAGGACAATATACGCGACAATCTGGAGTACGGCAGATATGAGTGGAACGGACCAATCACAGCTGTCCAGTATGTGGAACGGATTTTACTGGAAAGTCGGCAACTGTCACCAGCATTAACCGACACTCAGCTGATACGAAAACTAGCTCGCCACTTTGGTAAGGACTTGCAGCTCGCCGTGGTCACACGTGGTATCACGAGTATACCAAATTTCGAAGCGCTGATTACAGAATTCACAAGTATACAGTCGGGCGGAGATAACACTCGCAGACCACATTATAGACCTTACAACGAAGGGAGGAACAATCCGAGAGAAAGGGAAACGCAATACAATAAAAATGAAAGTGACCGACAGCCAACAAGGGGTCGGTATGACAACAAACACTACGTCAATACAGTACAGTTTACACCAGCTGAAGCAGGACCCAGTAGCACGGTCGTTAACACTACCCCAAGGGCGAACGGTAACAGCGACAACAATAACAAAAAAAAAAAATACGTCGAACGAGGGGAGGAGATAGAATTTCTAAGCGACTCCTTTCCGAGTGAGAGTGTAAATATATTGTTACCTGATTTACGAAAGGACCTACTAAAAGAGGACGACGAGATTGTAAATAAACAAATATTGAAATGTCCCGAGATTACTATTAAATTTAATAATGATGTAACTGTCCAAGCCTTACTTGATACTGGTTGTATTGTTAACGGGTTATCGGAAACTTGGTTTAATAACCATAAGAAGAGTATCGAACCATATGAGACACTACCCGTAACGAATACATTTATAATAAGTGCTGTAGGAAGTAAATCCAAATTAGTTAAGAGACAAATATTGTGTGACATTGAGATTGATAGTATCCGATATGAATGTGTGTTTTTGGTAATACCAGAATTAGTGAAACCATGTATACTAGGAATTAGTTTTTTACAAGAAGTTGGGTGTCGCATCGACATCGGAAACAAAGTAGTTAGTTTAAAAAACGATACTGTTGATGAGGAGCACATTATACCAATCATGAATATTGACGTGATAAACAGTGAAGAAGAAGAGGAAGTACTGCGATGCATCGATGAGAAGATTGGGAGCATAGACTGCGTGGATGAAGGAATACTGCAACGCCTGAAGGAGATTTTGGTAAGGAACCGGAATGTTTTTAGGGAGTGCCCGGGAAGAATAGAGGGTTACACGCACGAGTTTCACGTCACGGACAGGACACCTTACTTTCAACGAGGGTGGCCTGTGCCGCTTGCCTACAGAGACAAGGTGAACGAGGAGATTAACCGGATGTTACGATATGGAGTAATCGAACGTTGCGCCAGCCCGTACGTTAACCCAATCGTGACAGTTATCAAGAAGGATGGGAGGGTTCGCCTATGCCTTGATGCAAGAAAAGTGAACAGCGTGACCGTGCCCGATTACGAAGGAGTGTCCCCGGTAAATGAGATATTGGCTAGATGTGGTGATATGCAGTACTTGTCGACAGTCGATTTATCCAGTAGCTTCTGGCAAGTCCCATTAAAACGAGAGTGTAGGGATTTCACTGCGTTTATGCATGAAGGGAAGTGCTACCGATTCACAGTGACGCCATTTGGACTCAGCACCAGCTCTGCAGCGTTGACACGTGGATTGGATGTGGCCCTCGAGGAGGAGGTCAAGAAGAACACGATCATCTACGTGGACGACTGCTTGTGCTACTCCAATAATATACAAACACATTTAAATCATTTAGAAGCGTTGCTAAACAACCTCAATAAAGCAAATATAACTGTCAACCTCACCAAGTCACAATTCTTCAGACGAGAAATCTCCTTCCTTGGTTATCGCCTTACAACAAAAGGGATACAAGCGAACGATGACAAGGTAAAGGCGATTATGGATTTCCCAGCACCGAAGAATACAAAACAACTCAAAGGTTTTCTTGGTCTTACCAATTTTTATAACAGATTCTCGAGTAAATACGCAGAAACAACGCAACCTTTACATGAACTGCTGAAAGGCGGACGAAAGTTTTCATGGACAAAGGAAGTGGACGAGTGTTTCCAGAGAGTCAAGAATTTATTTATAGACACAGTAACTCTACGGTTCCCACGGCCGAACCAAAGATACTATATTCAGTGTGACGCTAGTAATTTTGCGTATGGTGGCCAGCTTTACCAGATTGATGAAGATGGAGAAATCGGCGTCATCGCTTTTACAAGCAAGACATTTAAGGGAGCAGAACGCAATTACTTCACGACGGAGAAAGAGCTCCTGAGTATCGTTAGATGTCTGGATAAGTTTCGTATGTACATACTTGGCCAACCACTCACGATAATCACCGACAATAAAGCATTAACATTTATGCACAAGTGTCACTTAAACAATTCCAGAATTACAAGGTGGATTCTCGCCATACAGGAGTACAATTTCGACATTATCCACTGCAAAGGAAAGGATAATGTCGTTGCGGACATACTGAGTAGATACCCGGCTGACACGGAACAACACGAGACAAACGAGGAGACGCACGAATATTTGATTAATCACCTAGTTATTAAAATGAGTCAACAATTAGGCAAAATAATTAGAGGTATCGGCAAATACCAAAATGAAGATGCCAAACTCGGAACGCTCATAGATAAGATTAAGAATAACGTTATAGATAGTAAATTAAGTAAATTTTATAAAATTGTTAATGATAAGTTGTACCGACGACGACGTGGCGAATGGAAACTATACATTCCTGACAGCGTGTCGAAGGATCTAATTGCAGAGATACACCAAATGTACGGACACCTAGGCCCGAAAAGGTGTATAAAAATGTTACAAGAGCACTTCACGATCGACAGCTTGGTCAAGAAAGTGAAGGTATACACCCAAACTTGTGACTCTTGCCAACGGTACAAGGATACGAACAACAGGATGCTCTTTGGCGGAACAAAAGCCATGATACCATCAGCCAAAGGTGACATAGTAAGTGTTGATTACTATGGACCCTTACCAACAGGTATAGGAGGTGTCAAATACTTACTTGTCATGGTGGACAACTTCACAAAGTTTGTCAAACTATTTACACTAAGAAGAGCGACAACCACCACGACACTACGACGGATCAACGATTACTGTACGAAGTATGGACGACCGAGAGTCATTTTAACCGACAACGGCACGCAATTTACCGCCGAAAGATGGGTTAAAGGTCTCGAGGAGCTGGGAATACAACCAAGATATACCGCGATAAGGAATCCTCGAGCGAACTTAGCGGAAAGGATTAACCGCCAATTGGGAAATCTATTCAGGATCCTGGTACACGACCAGCATAGCAAGTGGTCAAGATACGTCGGAGTAATTGAAACATGTATCAATGAAACGTACCACGAAACAATAGAAATAACACCCCACGAGGCACACTTAGGAAAGAAGCCGACCCGCGCATGGGAGAAGTGGCTGGACAAAGATGTCATCAACAATGAACACAATCCCAATATTAATGTGTTTGTAAAAATAAAAGACAAAAGAGAGAAATATGCTAAACGTATCAATGATGGTAAGAATATTACTAAACTTGCTACCGGCGATAAGGTGCTGTTGAGGAGCTACCATCAATCCGACGCCGCAATGAAAAGGATTGACAAGTTTTTCGAGTTATACACCGGACCATACAAGGTTAGTCGCGTCCTTGGTAACGCAACATACGAGCTCGCTGAGTGCGATAGCAATGGAAAACTGAGGGGTATTTTCAACGTACGATTGCTGAAGAGATACTTTGAGACGAAATCACAAGTCTCAAAGGAAAACGAAAGTGCATCGACAATCAGTTAGACTAGTGGATTAGGAGGCGGATCAACACATAAGGTGAATGTCCCGCGAAAACCGGTCCAACTAGCTAATCGGTATGATGTATATCTTATTAGTGTATAATGTAAAGATTTTGTACAAGGAGTTCTTAAGTCACAATGTGGCAACCTAACGACATTAATTACATGTGTATAGCCAGTGTTAGTGGAAATTTAAATAGAAAAGACAATTATGATGTGAAAAGTTCAATTGAATGTGCAGCAATAAATTGCGAAAAGACGTTATAACGAGTTTTATAGACACCCGATGATATTAGATTAATTAATCAAATCTGATTGATATAAAACAAAGTTATTTATGATCATAATGACCTCAAGTGAATTGTTAATTGTTCCTGAATAATGTATATAAATTTCTAATCAATATAATTCGTATAGATGATAGTAACACATATTGTGAGTGATACTCAATAATAATTAGTGAATGTATCAATGTGTATTTACAGGTCGTAAATTGTATTTTAAATGGTCAAGATAGACTAAGAACATTAGATATCATAATGATATTTAAACGATACATGAATAATTGTAATTCATGTCGAAAATCATTATTTCATGTGTTAGATTATAAGCGGACGGCACAGCCATCCACAGCTATTATTATTGTACATAATCCCATATCTAATTAGATATGCAAATATGTAAAAAATGCGTTCATCTTTCCTCAGATGCGCGGCAATAAATTCCCAGAGGTAGTTTACGACCAAATATAGGGAATATATATCCATATACCCCAAGCAGAGGAAAGTAGGTCATTGACCGCGACTTTATCAGAGGGGACTCCCACAACAAACTCAGAGCGCAGAAATCGGATTAGAGTGTCTTCCGCTAATCCAACATCAAATCCGATTTGGGGACCTATGTAACAACCAAAAATTTAAAAAATTTTAGTGTGACTGAAAAGACGTTACATTCAGCATGACACACCTACTCAGCCCACGAGCAATAAATAAAGAAATGTGTGTAGAAGTGTCAAGTGAACGTTTACTTCAGACAATGCAAGTACGTTTCACATAGTTGTACAATAGGGCACAGGGTTGGCCGTGACAGACTCGTCTAAAACACGAGATTTACAGCCTGCAAATGTAAGATAATGGAAATTGTGTCAAGTACCAATTTAGAGGAGAAACTGTGACGGACACACTGCCGGGTTAATTTGTAAGAGTACCAGTAAAGAATAAAAGACTGTAAGTCACACAATAGTATATACCCTATACGAGGACGGACATCGATACCTAAAATAATAGAATCGAACTTGTAAACAGCAGGGGAACGACTTACTGGCGACAACGGATATTTACGACAGGCAGTAGGTGTGCCGTTTTGGGAAACGACGTCACGCTGCGCCTGGATAGCGTTCAGGAAAAAAGGGTCAAACACAGCGAACAATAACAAGAGACGACACATTGTTTTCGTGAGAACTGCAGCGAGACCCGGAGTACGCTTAGACAATAGCATGATAGACGAGCATGAAATTTCTCCTGTTCTAGGAAAAGAGTACGGAGGCTTTCGACGCGAACCCGTGGGGAGACAGGATATCCAATCACAACCCAGCATCTACCCAGAGACCTGGTGGAGAGGACCGTCGCCAGCATAGCAACGGGAACGTCGAATGGGAAGTGAAGAACGACACTCTGGCTTAAGGGTAGGAGATCTTCCGTCCTATCATGTTCAACTTGAGGCGTGTTTTCCAGAAGGGTGCATTGTGGTACACGATGTTTGATAAAAACTGCTTGCAGAGCACGCGGGGGGCAGTCTCTCATAAATTTTCAACCATATACTTTGGACAGTCTTTCATAAATTTTTACTCATATACTTTGAGCAGTCAGTCGGTCAGTAGAACAGTCTTTATAATTTCAACAGTCGGTCGTCAAAGTTCGATTAACATACGGACGGCAGTGGGACTTTGAAATTTTGCCACGCGTCATATAACTAAGAGACTTAGACATTTCGATATTGGCGCGTATCCGGTAATAGTGTACTTTCAGTGTCTAAAAACATGCGACATACACCAGTGCTTAACAATTATAGAATTATTTATTATACTCTAATTCAGAATTGAACTAACCAGTCACACTTACATCAATAATCGACGTGTAGAACTATCGTTGTTGTAACACCGGACGGCGAAATCATAACATTATACAGTGTTGCGGTGCGATACAATATCATGTGGAACAATTACACCGCGGCATCAAAACAAACAGTAATGAACATATCAAACGTTGAACAATAGACAGACATATATATATATATATACACCATAGGTAACGATGAACTTATCTTCACGACACATAATTTCATAACTCGAACAATAACAGCAGAATCAACACAATACGAACACACTGCGCGAGTGAATCTGTTTCGCGTGTGTTAAGTGTCAGTGACCACAGCTTCCCACACATGATCCAGCAGAGAGGAGTTACGCCGATGGAAATATCGGATAATTCACCTAAACAAGTAATCTTTATGTTATTCTTATTATAAGGAGCTCTACTGTCCTGTCTCTTTTTCAAGAAACACCCCTTGAGCATTTAAATTAAACATGATAAACATAATTTAACGCCATCCATCTGAGGCATACGATGAACGCATTAGTATAGGATTTATTGTTTGAATATTTGTGTTTCTATATATCGATTGCATTATATATGTATGTATATGTTTTTCAGCAAACAACGTATTGGATTTACCTTGTAATTTGATGTATAAACATGTGTTCTTTTATGTTCTTTTCATGAGTTTATGAATGTATGTATTTACAGGGAATCATCCATATTTTATATATTGAATTTAATGAATGGTATAATGTTAATAAATAAGTGTTTATTTTATCAATATGCGTTCATCATTGTCAAATTACCTCAGAACGAGAAAGTAATGGCATTTGAGTGATTTATGGTAGTTTATTTTATTTTATTTATTAATGCAACAACTAGAGTCTCCATGCAATAGTTATGCTAACGTAAAGTAATTAACTTGTTATTTATTGATTACACGAGCTCATTATGCAAATTAATATATTCAATAATTACTTAATCACAGATTCGTTAATTCAGTAGCGTAATAGCATAACACCCCACAGTGTTGTATTTGGCTGCCCAACGCGTGGCAGATGTTGTAGATGAATGTCCAATTTTGTGTCTTCAGTGTTTAATTTATTAAGTTCCTAGTAGCTCCCAGACTTCACTTTCTGCCCCCTTTGGCCTTCCTTTCCTATTGTTCCTTCAATTATTCCTCTGTTAAAGCAACCATGCAGTCAGTATGCTTTATCATGTACCCTATCCACATTGTTATTTACCTAGTTATACAGTAACGAAAGAACTGCAAAAGAATGTTTACTTTAATATTTTTATATTAACATACTTAAAATTAAAAATGTAATATAAAATATGAAAAAAATTAATTGTATTAATATGTGTGTTTGTATATTACAACCTGATATTGTTAAAATAGTGTAGGCTATTTTTCTCCACGAAGCCTATATATAAATAAAACTCAAAGTCTGAGGATTTATGGGTACTGAATACAAATCCACACCGTTACACCGTTGTCACCAAATTTTGCACAGGTAACCTTTGTTTGACACAAGGCGAAAAATACGGTCTAACTTGGAATTTGATATTTTGCCCCGTTCGCTCGATTTAGGCCCTTTTAATTATGCATTTTCGTTGACGCCTACAAAGATGTCAACAACAACATGGAGACCAGAATTAATTACCATATTAACAAGTAAATAAACAAATAATATTTAGCGGTATCAGAACTGTACCTTTATCCGTTCCTGCAGTTTTTAATGTTTTTAATATGCGATTGTATCGAGATATTTTGTAACTTTCTATACAGATACGTCTACATCTTTTGTAATTTTCTTAAACGATTATAAAATTTGTGTTTATATGTATTTCTGATGATGCAACGAATAAGTACCGAAATATATTAAATACTACTACTAAAGATGTCAACAACACCATAAAGAGCAGAATTAATTACCATAGTAACAAGTAAATAAACAAAAGCTATTTAGCGGCATCGGAACTGTACATTTATCCATTCCTGCAGTACATTTTCGATGTTTTATATAATATGCGATTGTATTGATATATTACGGTGTGGAAAGTGTACTAATTGTAAATTGTCCTATTACTTAATGGAAAGCGAAAATACGTGTTGTTTTCATTTGTGAGGTTAGGTGACAACGGTTTTTGGTTTTTAGTTTTCTGCTGAAATAAGTGAAAGCCATGGTTGAGGAAAACGTAACGTTTAATGTGTTATACAATGCTTCTAACACAGTGCCACTTAAAATAAAGAATTTAGCGTTTTTTGATTTAACAGGTAGGCTACTTTATAAATATCTCCAAAGGCTTTATAAACGGGAACTTTTAAATCTCAAAAGGCTGTTGCACCAGCATAATAATTTAGTACAAGTTAAAATAGTTCAAGTGCTGAAAACAACTTTGGAGAGAATTTGACTAACGAGTACAAAATTGTTATACGAGCTGACAGAACGCCATATAGACATAGGCAATAAAAATTATATAAAAATACTTATTAAAAGTCAAATATTCGCGTGCAAAGCCGCGGGTAACAGCTAGTATTTGTAGGCCTATATTTTTCAATCCATGCGCCTTTACAGTTTACCCATTTCCACGTAGAAATAGGGGATATTCAATTAATATTAATATTAATATTAATATTATTTCCACATCTAACATTTCCATTAATAGTATTAATAATACGGCAGTCGTTTACATATTACACACGTTAAAAGCACGCATTTGATTTCTAACCAACGCGTTTGATTTCTTGGTATTGTTTGAAGAGAATGGCAATGAGTCATAACCAATTGTTCGATTTATAGTCTGTTTTTTACATTACTCGGATGTTATAAAATAAATAGCTCGGCGTTACACATCTTTAATGTGTTATGTGGTTAGTTATGTAGTCTTGTGCCTGTGTTTGAAACTTTTATAGCTAGAACGCAACAAAATCGCTCAATTTTTCTGGCTCCATGAACAGGCTTTGGAAAAGCACGAGATGTGTCGCTGCATGCCACACGATTGAGCGGTCAATAGTTGAGTCTCCCGTGTTTTTACTCAGTGATGTGTAATGCCGTCCGTCACTCCACGACGTCCGTGACTGCTGCCGACAGACAGAGGATAAGAGGGACTGTGTGCGCTGTCCGGGTCGCAGGGTGATGAGCGCCAGTTCTTCCGGTCATACCACAAGGAAGACGGGACCGGGTAAATCGAGAAGCTGAACTCTAGAGCTTACTCTGAGCTCGACTCTACGTCTTGGCCCTCTACGTTTGTACACGGAAGAGCAGAAGCGTGCTGGTGCTAAGGGAGCGACACAAGGATGACGGGACAGGGCAAATCGAGAAGCTGAACTCTAGAGTTTACTCTGAGCGCGACTCTACGTCTTGGCACTCTACGTTCATACACGGAAGAGCAGAAGCGTTCTGGTGCTAAGAGAGCGACACATTTAAAAAGGAGCAATTACACACCTTCACGAAAGCCCGTAGCCTGGACGACAATGCAGCCTCAGATGCATGTTGTTTCTGAAGGCTAGGAGCAACAATGTTTCACCATCGAGAGAGAGCAGAAAATGCCAACTACCGTACATGAAAAATCTGACATGTGAACAACTTCATTGAAACCGTGACATAAGTATAAAAGTACAAAAACAGAGACATGATACCATCTTTTTTTCAGATTTTTATAATTCAGATTTTGAAGGGAATGAGGGTTTTAAGGCAATACAGTCGCAGTTTATAAATACACTCAAGTGAGTAAGCGAGTACATGCGTACCATTAATTTTAGTCGTAGTTTTCGTCGTAACCGTTATTCCAATTTTTTGACTTCTCATTTAGGCTAATTTGTAACGAAGATAGCGCATACAATTATTAGCGAAATCGTGTAATTGCTCGTCCAGATCTGAAGGCCGCTTTGTTTTGTTTGTCTGCGGCGTAATATAAATTCCATTTATGCTAAGTCACTTGGAGAGAGAGAGAGAGAGAGAGAGAGACAGAGAGAGTGAGAGGGCGAGAGAGAGAGAGTGAGAGGGAGTGAGAGAGCGAGAGATTTTACCTTATCGCGAAGAATACAGGTGCGTGGTACGTGATGCTTCTCAAGGTCAAAGAAGCCATTAATGTGTTTTTGCCGGTGATACAGGCTACATCTACGCAAAACGAATACCAGTGCAACGATGAGTTGTGAGTTGCTACTACGCAGTTGCATTGCGAAAGCCACGGATCGTGTGATTTTAATTAAATGAAATTCCACTGTGTTGAACAATATACCTTACGAGTGTCACCAGAGGCGGATTTACATTGTGAGGGGCCCTGTGCGCTGAGTATTTTGGGGGCCCCCTAGTCAAAAACCAAAAACTAAATATGTCACAACAAATTTACAGTACAATTGTTCAGTTTTATTTATAGTCTGTGAAAATAAGAACTGTAGAAAAATAAAAGAATTTTCTTGGCCTATATATAAGAAAGCACAAAAACAATTAGAGATTGTAAAAACAGGATCTAAGGCACTTAATTTAAATCGAAGTAATAGATTCAAATAATACACAAGGCTTTAGATACACAGTTTACTGAATTATCAAATTGTTTATTCTAAAACACAAAGCTCAAACTTTAACAATTTTAAACAAGTATGTTTTATTTGATTTTTACCCTAAGTTAAATGAATTTTTCTAGCTTTATTTCTTACAAAATTGTCTATCAATTTGTCATAATTTATTTCTTTCAAAGCCTCATTTTCTATATATAAAATTGCTAAGCTACTTAAGTGTTCTTGGCTTAAAGATGATCTAAAAAACGTTTTTACTCTTTTCAAAGCACTGAATGAACGTTCTCCTGACGCATTTGAAATAGGAAGTGTCATGAAGATCTGTAGAATAGTTTTGACATTAGGAAACGTTGCACTTAAACTATTATTTATAATTCTGTATAAATCTACAGGTGATTTAAACCAATTTGGTTTAATTTCAGTCTCTTCTTCTTCCTTACTATCATTTGATAAGGACTTTTTCTTGGTGTTTGTTTCGTTTTTTTCTTCCTGTTGTTTCTTTTCCTTCATATCACACTTTGACTTTGACTTATCATCTTCTTTCACTAAATACAAAAAGTGACGAAGTTCGTCTTCAAAATTGTTTGCGTCTATATCATCAGAGTACATTTCAATTAGTTTCTTAATATCGGTAGATGCTGGGTCAGTATCACTGTATTCATCAGAGTCAGGTAAGGTACATTTAAATAAATCAAATATGTTTTTTAAGGCTTCTGATCTCCTCTGAAGTTGGACAACAAGCTGGTCGCATATACTGTTATAAGTTTCTACAATAAACTTATGAGAGCCTTCCAACACTGTGTCATTGCTGGTGTCTTCATCAAAAAATGATTTTCTTTTTGAGACTCGTTTTTTGTTGACCTCTTCACCTTCATTGACTGCTCCGTCAGTTAAAAGTAAGCCTGTTTTCCTACATTTTTAAAGTCGTTTCTGACCTTAACAATAAATGGTGTGAGAGCACTTAATTGGCTTATAGCTGACACTACAGTTCCATGTTCGGTTTGCAGAGATTTGCTTACTCTATTAATTCGTTGCAGCAAGCGATTCCAAAAAATGGTTAAAACTGCATTATCGTATTTCAAAGTGATTAGCTAGTGATTTTGCTTCATGTCTCGTAGCTGGTTTTTCACCCGAATCTTCAGAAATTTTAAGAAGAGCATTCTTTACGTCATTGTAACTCTCTTTTAAAGCAACAACTGCGTCCGCTCGAGCGGACCATCGAGTATCACAGATTTTTTTAACTGTTTTTCGTTTCTTAATACCCTCACTTTTACTTTCTAGAAGCTGCGTAAGGACTTGCCATCTGTGTGTTGATCCTGAAAAAATGTGTAGATCTTCTGAACAAAATCAAAATACTGTATTGCACCTTGACAACATTCTGCAGCACTGTTCCCGACTAAATTTAGCGAATGGCTGGAGCACGGAACATAAAGAGCTGTAGGGCTTTATCCTCGCTTGCAAGCCAGTGTATTGGCCAGCCATGTTAGCTGTTGTAACAAAGCTCTGCCCACGGCAATTTTTTTATTTATAATCCCAAATCTTCAATTTTCTGTAAAACGGTTCGTTCTAGATGCTCAGATTTGTGACATTTTATTGGTGTGAAGCATATAAAACGCTCAACTATCTCGCCTTAATTGTTTACATATCTTAAAATTACTGTAAGTTGATCTGTGTGACTTACGTCTGGTGTCGAATCTACTACAATAGAGAAATAAATACTTTATTTTATTTCTTTAACAAAGCTGTTCTGAACTTTGGTAACTACAGAGGTGGCGACGACTGTGGTCTCTACCCTACATGTTACATGTTGTCACGGCCTCATGGAATCGATATAATTTATTCTTCTTTCACGTTTGTCATATGTAAAAAAAAAGTAACGTACAATTTTTTATAGATTTATTCATTAAAAATTCCAGTTATAAAGGGGCCCCCCTTTATAGCGGGGCCCTATGCGAGCGCATACTCCGCATACCTTTAAATCCGCTACTGAGTGTCACGTACGTGTTCTGTCTAATTGTATATACTAAATACTCAATACATATTACGTACGCAGATACTATGTTTACCTGATCATTGTTCGTCATGCATGTGTCGTGTCTAGTCACACCCACGCGCAATCCACTATGCCTCTTATTTTCACTGACGCGTATAATGTTTTTCCGTTATAAATGATTTAAAACAGTCAAAAACATGATTGCAGCGCATGCTATGTCTCAAGGCGTACTCAACAGGGCTTAGAAACAGAGAACGGGACCGCACCCCCTTCCAGAGAATTTTGTTAATCTCTTAATTCTTAGATTATTTTATTATTTTTTCAGTTGTGTATGCTAATATAGTAGTAAATCTTTTTACTTCCATGTTCCATAAGGAAATGTAAGTATGGTGATCGTGAAAAATATCGTATTCGAGATAACGGCTGATTCTGATTGTACTACCCTCAAAACAAGAAGAAAAGTCATTTTCAGAAAAATGTCTCTGTGCAGAATTTTTTCTATGGGGAACGATAACTGCCCCAAATTCAAACAGAATCGAATATTTTGTTTCATATGTGCCCGAATTGTGGAGGACTCAAGGCCTATTGATTTTGGTGAAGATCGGTTAAGGGGAAGGGATAGTTACCTGCAACGTTTTACGTTTTAACAAGAGTAAAGTACTTAATTTTGATAAATAAATTATCCTGGAATGAAGGCCATAATAATCCACTATAGAAAAGTAAATGAAATATCTATAAACGAAAATGATAGTTGAGGAGTATGGGATAATTTTTATGTGTACTACGTTATCGGCAGCAAAGAAGTAGCTTCTATGGAAATATTTCACTTCAATTTGTCAAACATAAAACTCGATTTACAAGGTAGGTGATATTTTTTAGAAATTATCTAACCGAATTCAAGTAAATGATTTTAAATATCAATCTTCGAACATGGAAGTTATGTATTGTTATCCATACCGATTTTTTAACTACACAAACTATTTTATTAAACGGTATTTGCATACACGTTTTAAATATGAAATACAGGAACATCAATTCAGTCAATAAATGTCTTCTAAATATCGCAACAACGTTTCAATAACGCGTGTTTTTATTGTGTTATTGCCTTTTATTTTAATGGGATAAATTTCAGGATATTACCAGACGTTTTCAACCACTTTAAGGATAGTAATATTGATTAGTCTTCACTAATACTGAAGCCGATTTGTCCGGATCCTCCCCGGAACCCCCTCACACCACAAACCAATTTCTAGATACGCCACTGCAGGGTAATGATAGTTAAAAATGGATGGAACCACCTAAAAATTAACAGATCGCACTATTTATTGTGCCAGTCGGTTACCAATAACCGCGATAGCAAAACATATAGAGTATCAGAACATTCGCTTAGTAGAAAAACCTTATCACATTATCATAAACAAGAGTGCCTACAGGGGGATCGTGTCGCCATTAGGAACATTTAGAAAATTTTTGGGGGGATTTTTTTTTACTATTGCATGAAAATCTTCCCCAATTTTACAAAACTGTAAAAAACTTATAACGGACACGTGTCAGACGCACAATAACTACCCAATTGGCTTTTTCGAACGGGCTGTTGGCGCGGTGTGCACGGAAAAAAGGATCTAGTCTTCTACTCGATGCTTCAAACAGGCTACAGATCGAGTTCAAGATGTCACCGTGTGGCGGTTTATGAAAAGCACTGAGGATGCCGAACGTCGATAAGGAAGCTGAGGAACATATAAGAGAATTTTGCCGGCGAATCTAGTTAGGGATAACAGACGTACTTTGTTACAGTCAATGCCGTTCATCGACACAACCAATGCCCGGCATGGAAGTGATGCCTGATTCATAGGCACATATCCAGAGAAATATTAATTTGTGATTATTATTAGAAATCTTTATTTTTTTTAGTTTATACCTAAAATTAATATATTGTTTCGGTCAAAGGTAATATTTTGTAATAGTTTTGAGTTAGAAAGCCCCGTCCTTTGCTCGATTAAGTAAGAAATTTTACTTAATTTTTTTATAAAATTGGGGGGAAGCATCATAGGAGTTGAGGGGATCGGCACCCCTGATCATAAGGATACTATTAACAGTACTCTAATTAAATACCTCCAATCCAATTATATTTAATTTAATGATTTGAAACTAGTGTCAAAAAAACTTCAGGTTGACTTTTATGGCATCAAAGCAGAACAACAACTACTACAAAACAACAAGTGTGATAATGGAGCTCCTCCAAAAGGTGAGCATAATAACTTAAAAAGCTTTAAACCTTCTGTATATTTAATTACACTTGGACAGGGTTACATTCCAAATTGGAATTGACAGAAATGGAAACCCTGTCCAAGTGTAATTAAATATACAGAAGGTTTCCAAATACATACAGTAGGCCTAATGGCACTGTGTTTATGTAATTCATATTTTTATTTGATAGGTACGACAAGGACAGCCTTGAAGAAGTGGTTGGACTGGCTAAGCATTGAAAATCGTGTTAACTTGTTCTCCGAGCTTTACGCCACATTAAAACTGTTTCTTACAATACCAGTAACAAATACTTCATCTGAGAGAAGCTTCTCCAAACTGAGTATTGTAAAATGAAAACTCAGAACAAGCATGACTCAAGATAGATTGGAATATTTGATGCTTCCTTTTATTGAGCTAGAGTTAGCAGTAAATGTGGATTATAAAGACATTATTGAAGAATTTAAAGTAATGATTCCTGGAGAAAGGCGTATGCTACTGTAAACTTACAAAATTTTGTCTTTATTTTAAATAAATTATTTTTAGTGTATGTCTCAGAAATATTTTTTTTTCTATAAAACAGTAGATAGAAGCAAAGTTTAAGATTCAACTTAAAAAAAATTCAAGTACCGTCTGCCTAGTGGCAAAAGCTAAAGAGCATGATAATGTCTTTCGGCCGCCAGCTAAACGCAACATTTGCAGAAAGGAAACAATCAGTGTGTCAGTAACCATAATAATGTTGCGTTTAGCTGGCGGCCGAAAGACATTATCATGCTCTTTAGCTTTTGCCACTAGGCAGACGGTACTTGATTTTTTAATGAATAGATCGTTAGCTGAATCACATACGAAGACAACCATTAACTAGAGACAATAACCCCAATAACCTATCTACAGCTATGCAGTGTTGTTCGCTTGTTAGGTCTTTAATCTGCGACGACGTTAGCATGTTAGCGGTCGCGGTTTTAGTTAACGATTCCCGGCTGGTAAATTGTGCTAACACTTGATTTTAAACTTTCAGGACGCTTTATAAATCTGGTTTAATTGTTTGCAGTGATATTATTTTTAACACATTATATATATTGCGACGTATCAAAACAAACGTTTATTTACAACAATCCCAATGACGTCACGCAAGAATGACGTCATGCAGCGTGATGCGTTACAGTTTACAGCGTTACAGAAATTTTCAAATGATGGCCAGCCAAAAGACATTATCATGTCAAAAAACATGTTGCTTAGAACTAAAGTTCAAAAACTTCAACTAAAACTAGTTAGGAAACTTTATAAGAAGCTATAGTTACGTTTGAAATAAAAGTCAACTTTATTATTGTAAATACAAACTTTAAAGAAATATTATTATTTATAGATTGCATTAAATTTATTACGATACTTTATAATAAAACAGTAAACTTATATACTGCAAAACAAATTTATCGTCATCATCACCACTCCAAGGACGAGGCCTCAGACCTGTTCCGGAACCCATGTCGTCCTCAGCCTACCGACATCTCTCTTCCCAGTAGGGTGATAACCCAAGGCAACCACTGGTAGACGGACATCAGGCATTCGATTCAAGTGTTCACACCATCTCCTTGTCAAGTATAACCTGAAATTTTGATCTATTCTTAATTGGCGTCACACACACACACTACTGACAAGAAGAATTTCAAAAGAAACTGCGTCAGGTCTACGTATAATGTATTCAACGCATATATTTTCATGTACGAACGTAACAAAGCATTACTAACACGGTACTTTAAACAAAAACAGAATAACTAACAGTCGAATTGTACCGTGTTGTAATGATCGAAATTTTAAAAAAATTTTAATTCCTCGATCAAGTGACACGTTCCCACACTCAAGTCGACGGACACAAGCCCAGGTCGTAAATAATGACGAATCGAGGGCACGTCAAACCCGACGACAGAGCGAAGACAAAGAAAAAATGTCTGAGCACTGCACACAATGAGTATTTCAAGGCGTCACTGACAGCTAGCCGTTTGTCAAAATTTACAGCACCCAACAATCTGAAACAAAGACTTCGTCCAGCTGCCGAGTTACACGGAATCGAGATGGAACGCCTGCTGTGGAAGCAAAGTGTAACTGCTCAATTATGAAAGGCTTTACTATGTTACAAAGGAAGTACAGAGCAATTTTAACGGAGAGATAGACAATAGACGTAACTCAGTGAATACTGCCAGTGTACCCTGCACAGCGTGAAAACACATTCTTGACAGTTTACTGAAATTTACGACTGAAAAGTAGAATTTCACCGAAATGAAGACAACGAAGGGTTGATAATCGGCGGAACGAACGTCGTGGAACTTAGACAATTAACCAAGACCTGGAGTCTGTTAACAAAAGCTCAGTCAGAACCTTAGGGAAAGTCTAAACAAAGGATAACAGAAGGCCATGAAATTGTCCTAATTTCTTAGAATCTGTGCTACGCTCGTCACATGAAACACTCCGGGGATGACGACGACCAACCAGCATCAAGCATCTTCTAAGAGAGCTCGTGGAGAGAGTAGGAAGGGTTCGGCCGACGAATCGTGAAACAGAGGATGAGATCTACAGAAGGGTAGGAATTTGTACGACCAATCAAGAGTTCGAGAAGGCGTAGAGATCGAAACTTAGACTTATGGGTAAGATGTTCCAATAAAACTGTTTGGCGAAGACGCGGAGCAGGCAGTCAAGTAGTTAATCGAGAGTCAGTAATTTTCAATCAGGCAGTCAAGTAGTTAATCGAGAGTCAGTAATTTTCAATCGGGCAGTCAAGTAGTTAATCGAGAGTCAGTAATTTTCAATCGGGCAGTCAAGTAGTTAATCGAGAGTCAGTAATTTTCAATCGGATAGTCAAGTATTCAATCGAGTAGTCAAGTCGTTCAATCGAACAGTTAGTCGCAGTTAACAGTCAGTCGGTAGTCAAGAGTATGTAGTTAATAGTAGCAGTTGGTAGTCGCAATTAATAGTCAGAAGTTAGTGCGTACGATAGACAGACGATTGATTATGTCGACCGACCGGATTCACTAATTTGTAAATTCATAAGTGAACAAAGACATCGGTATAGTCACACTTATACACAATTCTGTGCGGAAATATAAACTATGAGTGCGTACGGGACTTGAAATCTCAACTGACGCGCACATAATAATATACTAATTAACATTTAAAGTAGAACAGTGAGTGTCACCTCAAACATTCTCACATCATAACGTATCACCATGTTGAACAATTAGTTGAATAAACTATACCAAACAATTAAGCACGCAGTACGCGATACACCCAAAATAGACGGCACAGTTAACCATGTACACAAATATGGCAAACTTTCAGAACAATTCAAGTTAATGACAACATTAACACCTCACTATTTGAACTCCGGACACTCGACATCAGCGGGTCACCACAATACCATACACATGACGGGAGTGGAGATTTAGTGGAGTGAAGTGAAATTATCAGTGCTCTGCGTAACAGTGATTATGATCTTCGACGAATCATCTAGAAAGTGTCTTCTCACGACGACGGAATTGGATAAACACTCTCAAAGATAAGCTTTATGTCTACTTAATCTTAGTAGTATATACTACACTACTGTTCTGTTGCATCTTTTCAAAGAACTAACCCCAAGAGAATAATTACATATGAGTCATATGAATCATAAAATCTATAAAATAACACTAACGTAATTCGTTATCTGAGAAATAATGAACGCATTTTAGGTAGGAATAAGTATAATTGTTGATTGTTTATTATTCGTGTATGTTTTATATATGTGCATTATTTACTGCATTTGAATGTACCATGTGTTTATGTTTCAGGAAACATCGTATAAATTGAATAATTGTATTTATATCATGTGCTTTAATATGTATGTAATTTGCAGGATATAGTTACTTACTTCAGTAAGATGTGTAATAAATAAGTAGTTAATTTACAGTATTCATGCGTTCATTATTGAAATTTCACCTTTGTTATTGATGTATTTTCATTCTAAGTATTACACTAAAAATCTCATAACCTATGCTAAACATCAATGGATACAATAAACTCGACCATTGAGACGTCTGATTAATAGACTCATAAAATCGTATTTAATCAGACACTGTGTTGAGTCAAATCTGACGAATAGAAATAATTTTAGATATATCAATATTAACGTATTACATAAATCTTTAATTAATATGATTCATAATTGTTGAGTAATTAATCCGCGCAGATAATTAGCACAGATTAATATTCACTAGATGTAAATGGTTTACACAATTAATTACCACAGATGTAAATTATATTTACACCACTAAATGTAAATGGCTGCACAACGCTTGGCATTAAATGTAAATGGCATCCAGCTTTAGGGCGAGATACATATGAGAAAGTGATAAACTCACATAAAATACCACTAGTCCCATTTACTAAATGTAAATCATTTATATCACGATTAGCATAATAAATAAACCCCATTTATGCTAACTATAAATGGCGCCCATCGCATGGCAAAAGAGAGCAGACAGTAGTATTTAGACTAATTACAATAATATAGTACGTAAGACATTATTAAATAAGTGTAAGGTTAGCTTGACTGGTAAATGATAACGCGAAGCAAGGCGAAAATGGCTAGCGGTAGTTCTGATAGCATGGACTTTGACGTTAACAACCAGTTAGGCGCACCCGACACCAACGAAGAAAACTCATCAGTCGTCGAACCAAATATGACGGAGGAGACGTCAGAGGTCAGAGCGCGGGGACAGGAGTCACAGCAACCACAAGAGTCCCAGCAATCACATGAAGAGGCATCGCTACGTTCATTGTTGATGGACTTCATGCGCACGAATAATGAAAGCTTCAAGATGATGAATCAGAAATTCGATCAGAAATTCGATCAATATAAAGAAGAAATTAAAGAAGAAATCAACCAGAAATTCAATCAAATTAATGAAAATTTTAATAATTATAAAGAAGAAATTACGCAACATATGAATGAGCAGTTCAAGCTGTTTCGTACAGAAATACGTGAATACAAGGATACCTGGAAAGTGGATGGAAACGAAGTCCAGAAGAAGCAAGAAGAAGTGATGAATGAGAATTACGAAGACGTACGGAAAGTACAAGACACTGATAACACTGTTGATTTTACGGATGTATCAGCTACTAAGAAATTATCAACTATTCGATCTAACGTAAGTTCAAGAAACAAATGGATTAAGAAGAAAAATGACTTTGTTCCTTTGTATATGAGGAAGTGGGAAGAGGAGTATCCAGACGTGGATAAAGATAGTAAAATTTTACTACCACCAGGTAGAACGCATAAAAGGTACAAATTAAGAAACGCGAGAATAGATACGGCATCAGTGAATTCTATGATGAAGTATCCAGCTTGTGAAATAAGCATAGATCGGCGAAGTAGTCGAGCTGCATCAATAAGAAGCATGAAGGGAAAGTTTAAAGTTGAAACAAATACCGCATGTTATAAGGCTAAAAGCAAATTTACACAAGCCATGGATGACATGAAACGGAAGGACCTACAAGATCCGTATGCATGTTCATCATGGACAAGAAACGTCATGAGGAAGAGGAGAAGAAAAATCTCTACTAGACGACTTAAAAATGTTGTAAAGGATCGTGATAGTACTGGAGGAAGAGTCCAAGCACTCGGGGTAAGATCTCTTAGGAACCTAAGAAACAAAATTTTATTATGTAAACACACGAGTAGTAAACTGACTGTCGAACAACGGAATTGTATACAGGCTTGGAAACGGCGGCAAAAGCAGAACGGCGCGTGTTTACTTAGTGAAAGCTACTGGAAAAAGCGGCAAAAACTACTCACTGTATATGTGAGCAATGGAAATACGGTTGCGAAGGGTTGTCTAAGCCAAGGGAGGCAGTTTAAAGCGTGCTGGCCTGAGGCAGACCGACAAAAAGGAAAGTGGGACACACCTCTCACTCACTCACATAGAACGAGACGGAGAATGGTCATAAATCTTAGGCGCGCAAGTGCAGCACATTGTAGCGGAATAACGGGGACGGCCAACCAGCCATTGGAAAAAATATGTTACACAAAACCCAAGGTCAAACACCTTAATGTTTACAAACAAAAACGCGTGCGTTAGTAACAGCACGATAGTGACGGGACATAAAAGTATGTCATCACAAATGTAAATTAAGAATGAATAAATGAAAACGTATTAAGAAGACGATTTTAAGAATGTTTGAAAATGTAATGATGAAATTAGATAGTACTGAATAAAATACATTAAATACATTGGTTGTATGGGAATACATAAACCAAAGAAAATAATTAAAGATGAATATTGATGAATGAAGAGTAGAAGATTAATGAATGAAATTAAAACAAAGCCACGTATGAGCTTGTACAACATACGGCAAATTAAAGTGCATTAAGCGTATCATGAGCCAGCGAACGGAAGTATAGATAACACGAGTGGTAGCGACGACTCCCGGCGACCAGCAGAAGACATAGTTTAGGTAATTTGCTCGCGCGGCCAGTCCAGCTAACCAAATAATGATATGCATTTTACTTGTTGTGTTTAGTCTGTATTTCAATGCTAACTGTGTTTGTGATCAGCACATAATTGTCATTCGTTATGTTAATTAGACGTATAAATACCAACATATACAGAAAGTGATTTGTGAAATGTACCATGTGTCAGAAGGACAGTGTAATACTATGACACAGGACACCAAAGACGTTAATAATTATGAATAATAACTTGTTAAAATGTAGAGACTCGAATAATTTGTTTATGTAAATAATAATTCAAAATGGACGATTGTTTTATAACTTTAAGAGTATGCATCACGAGGTATGCTGATTCCTTAACTATTTAATTAATATGTATGTTTCTTTTACCAATGTAATCATTTATAATATGTTACGAATTGACCTTATGTATATATTTGTTAGTATCAACTGTATTCTAGAGACAGTAATGACAAGTTTAAAAGTATTTTATTGCTATATAGGTCATCGACAAAAGATCGATTAATATAATGGGTAGCTAATCTACAGCTTATCTAATACATTGTGTGTAAAGAATAACGAGACAAACTGTCAAATGGACAAACGTCCATGTCTTAAATTCAATTATTTACTCGAAATCGTATTGTACAGTCCGCATATGGACAGACAAAGTGTAAAAATGCGTTCATTCACTCAGATGTGCGGCAATAAATTCGTATGACCATATAAAACATTAAGATGGGGAATAACAATTAATTGCTTCCTATGAGAGATAGATGTCAGTCAACCATGTCCATTCCGAAGCAGACATCCACGACTGGGACAGAGCGCAGAAATTGGATCAGATGTCTCCCGAAGTCCAACATCCAATCCAATTTGGGGACAATGTAATGATCGAAATTTTAAAAAAATTTTAATTCCTCGATCAAGTGACACGTTCCCACACTCAAGTCGACGGACACAAGCCCAGGTCGTAAATAATGACGAATCGAGGGCACGTCAAACCCGACGACAGAGCGAAGACAAAGAAAAAATGTCTGAGCACTGCACACAATGAGTATTTCAAGGCGTCACTGACAGCTAGCCGTTTGTCAAAATTTACAGCACCCAACAATCTGAAACAAAGACTTCGTCCAGCTGCCGAGTTACACGGAATCGAGATGGAACGCCTGCTGTGGAAGCAAAGTGTAACTGCTCAATTATGAAAGGCTTTACTATGTTACAAAGGAAGTACAGAGCAATTTTAACGGAGAGATAGACAATAGACGTAACTCAGTGAATACTGCCAGTGTACCCTGCACAGCGTGAAAACACATTCTTGACAGTTTACTGAAATTTACGACTGAAAAGTAGAATTTCACCGAAATGAAGACAACGAAGGGTTGATAATCGGCGGAACGAACGTCGTGGAACTTAGACAATTAACCAAGACCTGGAGTCTGTTAACAAAAGCTCAGTCAGAACCTTAGGGAAAGTCTAAACAAAGGATAACAGAAGGCCATGAAATTGTCCTAATTTCTTAGAATCTGTGCTACGCTCGTCACATGAAACACTCCGGGGATGACGACGACCAACCAGCATCAAGCATCTTCTAAGAGAGCTCGTGGAGAGAGTAGGAAGGGTTCGGCCGACGAATCGTGAAACAGAGGATGAGATCTACAGAAGGGTAGGAATTTGTACGACCAATCAAGAGTTCGAGAAGGCGTAGAGATCGAAACTTAGACTTATGGGTAAGATGTTCCAATAAAACTGTTTGGCGAAGACGCGGAGCAGGCAGTCAAGTAGTTAATCGAGAGTCAGTAATTTTCAATCAGGCAGTCAAGTAGTTAATCGAGAGTCAGTAATTTTCAATCGGGCAGTCAAGTAGTTAATCGAGAGTCAGTAATTTTCAATCGGGCAGTCAAGTAGTTAATCGAGAGTCAGTAATTTTCAATCGGATAGTCAAGTATTCAATCGAGTAGTCAAGTCGTTCAATCGAACAGTTAGTCGCAGTTAACAGTCAGTCGGTAGTCAAGAGTATGTAGTTAATAGTAGCAGTTGGTAGTCGCAATTAATAGTCAGAAGTTAGTGCGTACGATAGACAGACGATTGATTATGTCGACCGACCGGATTCACTAATTTGTAAATTCATAAGTGAACAAAGACATCGGTATAGTCACACTTATACACAATTCTGTGCGGAAATATAAACTATGAGTGCGTACGGGACTTGAAATCTCAACTGACGCGCACATAATAATATACTAATTAACATTTAAAGTAGAACAGTGAGTGTCACCTCAAACATTCTCACATCATAACGTATCACCATGTTGAACAATTAGTTGAATAAACTATACCAAACAATTAAGCACGCAGTACGCGATACACCCAAAATAGACGGCACAGTTAACCATGTACACAAATATGGCAAACTTTCAGAACAATTCAAGTTAATGACAACATTAACACCTCACTATTTGAACTCCGGACACTCGACATCAGCGGGTCACCACAATACCATACACATGACGGGAGTGGAGATTTAGTGGAGTGAAGTGAAATTATCAGTGCTCTGCGTAACAGTGATTATGATCTTCGACGAATCATCTAGAAAGTGTCTTCTCACGACGACGGAATTGGATAAACACTCTCAAAGATAAGCTTTATGTCTACTTAATCTTAGTAGTATATACTACACTACTGTTCTGTTGCATCTTTTCAAAGAACTAACCCCAAGAGAATAATTACATATGAGTCATATGAATCATAAAATCTATAAAATAACACTAACGTAATTCGTTATCTGAGAAATAATGAACGCATTTTAGGTAGGAATAAGTATAATTGTTGATTGTTTATTATTCGTGTATGTTTTATATATGTGCATTATTTACTGCATTTGAATGTACCATGTGTTTATGTTTCAGGAAACATCGTATAAATTGAATAATTGTATTTATATCATGTGCTTTAATATGTATGTAATTTGCAGGATATAGTTACTTACTTCAGTAAGATGTGTAATAAATAAGTAGTTAATTTACAGTATTCATGCGTTCATTATTGAAATTTCACCTTTGTTATTGATGTATTTTCATTCTAAGTATTACACTAAAAATCTCATAACTTATGCTAAACATCAATGGATACAATAAACTCGACCATTGAGACGTCTGATTAATAGACTCATAAAATCGTATTTAATCAGACACTGTGTTGAGTCAAATCTGACGAATAGAAATAATTTTAGATATATCAATATTAACGTATTACATAAATCTTTAATTAATATGATTCATAATTGTTGAGTAATTAATCCGCGCAGATAATTAGCACAGATTAATATTCACTAGATGTAAATGGTTTACACAATTAATTACCACAGATGTAAATTATATTTACACCACTAAATGTAAATGGCTGCACAACGCTTGGCATTAAATGTAAATGGCATCCAGCTTTAGGGCGAGATACATATGAGAAAGTGATAAACTCACATAAAATACCACTAGTCCCATTTACTAAATGTAAATCATTTATATCACGATTAGCATAATAAATAAACCCCATTTATGCTAACTATAGTGTTTTCTGTGATTCACATAAACAGTCATTGGGTCCCAAGTTTTAAAAGCGCGTTTAACTAAATATTAAGCTGTGTAATAAATTTCCTTTTTATAAATCATCGTATAATTATTGTAATCGTCATTTTATTAAATCGGATTCTCAAATCCCAAGACGTATTACAGTATTTTATTGCTTCGGCGTTATTAAATCGGCCACCTAATTGATCAACTGCTGAAATCATAATCTGATTCTAAGACGCGACACTTAGTTCATTTATCTTCTTCTCCTTCTTCTTCTTCACTTCAAGGATTAGGCTTGCAGACTGTTCCGTCTTCACAGCCATCGTTTTCTTGGTCTGCCTCTATCTCGTTCTCCGAGAGGCTTATACTGGACTATCTTTTTTGATATTCTCGAGTCACCCATTCTATTTATGTGTTGTATCCAGCTTTCTTTATTTCGTTTAATTTTATCGTTTACCGGGTATAGGAGTTCATTTATCAAAGTAATTATTCAAGAATTTCGTCTCCTAAGGCACTAAAGTTAGTTACCCAAGATTACATCATCCCATAATTTTTCAAACGGAACATTCCATCCTTTAATTAACGGTTATTTATCCCCCCACCCGTGTATTTACAATAGAGAGTCAGTAAACATAGCTACAGGTTTCATCCTCAAAACAGCTCAGTAAGGCTGGTTCACAAGATGCAAACGATCGATTGCAGAACAGACACGATGACTGTGAACAATGTGCAATGCGAAGTGTTTACGTTGACAATTTGAATTGGCCCAGCGATACTAAGGACTAGTTACTAATTCTAAATAGTAGGCCTAAGTAGAATACAGGCATCAGAGGTGGGATTCTTGCGATCTGTTAAAAGTTGGACACGAAGCGATAGACTCGACAGTGATGACATTCGTATAGAGTTGAACAATTTTTAATATCCAAGATTGTATCGGGGACTGCTCATTTGAATAAGATTCCAGTTGGCAGGCCTGAGGAAGTTTTGGAATAGAAGTCAGTTGGACAGCGAAGAAGAAGAAGAAGAAGAAATCACGTGGTGACTATATGTAGATGCGTTGACTACTGGCTCGTTATTCCAATCTAACAAATTGTAATTCACAATAAATACGTAGGCTATATAAATAAATATAATATATATATAATATAATAAATATAAATATATATAAACCAAATAAATAAATACTTGGTATAGTTCTGAAGTTCAAATATAACCTCTGAAGTTGCCGTAACTGGTGAAACAATTGTCGGGAAATTAAAAAGTATCTGTAGAACTATGCCAAGTGTTTCTTTAATAAAACATGTGTATGTTGAAATTGTGTTACTTTCTAGTTTCAAAACACACGCAGGATGTTAGAGCACCTTCAGTAACTCGATCTTCTTGACCTCAAGTTACACACAACATTTGTGAGTGATTTGGAGCTAAACAGTTACAACAGACTGACAACAAAAGATATTCAACAAATTGAATTGAACAATAGAACGTTTATAGCAATTTTTATTGTTTTTAGCCGAATCACAGAACGGGATTTTCGGTCGCAGACGGCCAAAGACCAATAAACTGTATTCTTTTATAACGGTAAAAAGGCTTAAAGTTGAAATTTGATAAACTTTAGAGAGATTTATATAATCATTAAATATAATTGGATTGGAGGTATTTAATTAGAGTACTGTTAATAGTATCCTTATGATCAGGGGTGCCGATCCCCTCAACTCCTATGATGCTTCCCCCCAATTTTATAAAAAAATTAAGTAAAATTTCTTACTTAATCGAGCAAAGGACGGGGCTTTCTAACTCAAAACTATTACAAAATATTACCTTTGACCGAAACAATATATTAATTTTAGGTATAAACTAAAAAAAATAAAGATTTCTAATAATAATCACAAATTAATATTTCTCTGGATATGTGCCTATGAATCAGGCATCACTTCCATGCCGGGCATTGGTTGTGTCGATGAACGGCATTGACTGTAACAAAGTACGTCTGTTATCCCTAACTAGATTCGCCGGCAAAATTCTCTTATATGTTCCTCAGCTTCCTTATCGACGTTCGGCATCCTCAGTGCTTTTCATAAACCGCCACACGGTGACATCTTGAACTCGATCTGTAGCCTGTTTGAAGCATCGAGTAGAAGACTAGATCCTTTTTTCCGTGCACACCGCGCCAACAGCCCGTTCGAAAAAGCCAATTGGGTAGTTATTGTGCGTCTGACACGTGTCCGTTATAAGTTTTTTACAGTTTTGTAAAATTGGGGAAGATTTTCATGCAATAGTAAAAAAAAATCCCCCCAAAAATTTTCTAAATGTTCCTAATGGCGACACGATCCCCCTGTAGGCACTCTTGTTTATGATAATGTGATAAGGTTTTTCTACTAAGCGAATGTTCTGATACTCTATATGTTTTGCTATCGCGGTTATTGGTAACCGACTGGCACAATAAATAGTGCGATCTGTTAATTTTTAGGTGGTTCCATCCATTTTTAACTATCATTACCCTGCAGTGGCGTATCTAGAAATTGGTTTGTGGTGTGAGGGGGTTCCGGGGAGGATCCGGACAAATCGGCTTCAGTATTAGTGAAGACTAATCAATATTACTATCCTTAAAGTGGTTGAAAACGTCTGGTAATATCCTGAAATTTATCCCATTAAAATAAAAGGCAATAACACAATAAAAACACGCGTTATTGAAACGTTGTTGCGATATTTAGAAGCGGGAACCTCGGGGCAAAAACCGGCAAAAAATTTAGCGGAAATATTGAGTTTTCATCATTTTTATCATCATCAACATATTCAGCATCATCAACTCTACAAGTTTCATCAACGGTTCAGTGCTAAACAGTTTTACTTAATCTGTGCGGGAGTGTTTTTGTTTCCGTGTGCTGTGCGGTCTGTGTCGTGTTAATTGTGCCTGTGGATAGTTTTCAGTGTCTGGTGATCCCTCTATCTTAGACTAGCGTAGACGTTCATTTCGGCTTGTCCGAAATGGCGTTGAATACGCCCCCAAATCCTCTGCCGGCGCCGCTTGTTTCCTTAATGGAGTTGAACGGCTTCCGTTCAACTCCACTTCCTCACGAAAGTGATAGTGACAGTGAAAGTGGTAATAGTGCGCTCGATATGTGCAGTGTTGGGTCGGGGGACGGACAGTTCTCGCTTGTGGAGGGCAAATCTGCCAAACGCAAGCGAAAACTGGCCCAAACTCCGCCGCCCGCCACAGCTGCACATCAGTCGTCTAGTCACGGTAACAGCGGCACTCAGCGCGAGCGTGAGTATTCAACTGCTACCCAACTGTGTCTTCCCCACGCATTCCACCGATTGTAATTCCTGACAATAGGAATTACTCTCAATTACTTTGTTCCATATCCCTAGCTCTTCCTTCGGTCAAGGTCGAGGCGAGGTGCCAAGGCGCCTCGCTAAAGCTGGCGACCGCTACGATCCCAGACTTCCGCTGGACGTGAGCAAGGCCTTCGATAAAGTCTGGCACGAAGGTCTACTCTTCAAACTTGCCAACTCCCCCTTACCATCGTCCATAGTGTTTTTCCTCCGGTCGTATCTCAGCGACCGGACCTTCAGGGTGAGCGTCGACGGAACCTGCTCTGCAGTTCGTCCCGTCGCCGCCGGCGTACCTCAGGGATCTGTCCTCGGCCCCGTTCTGTACCTTGTGTACACGAACGACCTGCCTGTCTTGCCCGGAGTCACGTTGTCTTTGTTCGCTGACGATGCAATGTATCATTACAGCTCTGTGTACCCGCGTTTTGCGAGTACACAGCTGCAGCGTCAGTTGGACCAGCTTCCGGACTGGCTACGGAAATGGCGGGTGACGATCAATACGGAGAAATCCGAGGCGATCTGTTTCACTCGTAAGTCCATCTCCCGATGCCAGCCCCTCTCCCTGGAAGGGAGGCCTATCGCCTATAAAGAGTCGGTGAAGTATCTAGGCGTTCGGCTAGATCGTCGCCTTTGCTTCAACATCACGTGACGGATACCCTTGCCAAGGCTCGCGGCGTCCGAGCCAAACTTTACCCATACCTCGCGTGCCGCAGCCCCCTGGCGCTGCGCACGAAAGTTACCCTCTATCTGTTGTTTCTCCGGTCTGTATTGACCTATGCGGCACCTGTTTGGTGGTCACTTGCCTCCGCCACCAACAGGCGTAGGCTGGAAAGTTTCCAATCCAGAACCCTCCGTTCCTTGTCGGGATCTCCTTGGTTTGTTAGAAACAGTGTAATTCGAGGAGGTCTACGAGTTCCTGCTCTCTCAGCCTTTGTCTGGTCATTAGCTGCGACTCTCTTTGCCGCAGCTGAGACCTCTTCCTTCCCTTACCTTAGGACCATCAGCACCACGCAACCACCTCCCCCTGTCCGGGTCAAACGCCTTCGGGCGATTCTCGATGACCCGCCATAACTTTAAGTAAAATTACTTAAACTTAAATTTGCATATTCACCATCTGACCTTGCCCCAGAATTTACCTGCAAAGCTGCTTCCTTCCTCCCTTCCTAGTATGCCGACCGCGCTGAATGCCGCTGCTACGCGCTATCACTGGAACGGAGGCTCTCTGCCTCGCGGGGAGCGACCGACGCCTCACGGCGTCTGCACGCGCGACTGGGAACGGGGGACATCTGTCACCTGAACCCGTCCTAGCGGCAGTGCCCACTGATTGCTGAATTTTTAAAATAAATAAAAATTGAAAACCTTTCTCCCCCGCCTTCTCAGTTAACTGGTTGGCGGTTGTCCATTCCTTTTTTTCAGGCACCTGTCGAATGAACCAGCACTAAGTGTATCCACAGGCAGCCATTGGGCTCGTCCCAGATGCTGCAGTCATGCACCGGGTGCAAAGACGCCCCGCTACTATGATGCTACATGCTGCTACCACATCCTCGGTCTGATCGTTCAGCCTCCGCAAGTCTACGCAGAACCGGGGTGTGCTGTCCTTCTTCTTCACAATCACCACCGGAGAGCTGTATGGCGAGGTGGCCGGTTCAATGATACGCTGCCTCAGCATCTCTTCTACCTCTTCCCGGATGGTGCGTTTCTTCTCGTCGGAGTACCGGTACATTGGGAGCCGGAATGGCTGGCTACCTTCTTTCAGCCGGATCTCGTGCTTGGCCGCAGATGTAGTGCGGAGCGGGCCACGGGAGAACAAACTGCGATGACGGTGTAACATTTCCAGAAGCCGTTTATGGTGTTGGCCACCTGCTGACGTTTGAAGGCTAGCTTCGTCAATGTCCTCTTCCTCGGGCTCCGCGCGGTCATTCCAGAAGACCGTCTGTCGGTTCTCGCTGCCAATGTGAAGGCAGCCCCGTCGGTAGTCCACAACTGCTTGGTTGGCCGTGAGCCAGTGGTGGCCCAATAAAACTTCTTCTTGCAGTCCGGGCACTTCTAGCAGACTGGTGGTGGTCGCGAGACTTCCAATTATAATGTCTGCGACGACGGCGGCCGTTGAGTGACATTGCTGACCGTGTAGCGCTAGCTGGACAACTCGGGGCTCCGTCTTCCTTCCTCCGGGCAGCAGACCGGCTCGTACGAAGTCGTAGTTTGCGGCGGAGTCCAAGGCTGCGGTCAGTTTTCGCCGGCGATCTCTATTAGAATGCGCGGTATGTCCGCACCTAGTTGGTTCAAACCGCCCCGGTGGGCTATTTACCGGGGCGCTTGGTCGTTTCCCTGCCGGTTCTTCACAGGGCAGTCCCGATGGAAGTGTCTTCCCGGGCAGTAGCGGCACTTGGGCTTTAGGCTGTTCAATCTTTGTTCCTCTTTCGTGCTTGAGGCCGATCGACACTGCTTCGACCCCCCTACTCGATCCAGGGAGTTTTCAGCAGAGTCATCCCGACCTCGCGCACGACTATCTTGATCCAAGTCCGCCTCGATGCTCATTGCATGTTGTAAAAGTTCCTCTAAAGCCATAGGCGGCGGGAACCTCAGCGCGGGTCGAAGGCTTGGCTGCAGCTGTTGTGTAAGCATGGCTATGCTCGTCCTCTCGTCACCTCCGGGGTACAGACGGCGAAACAGCTTGATTTTTCTCAGGATGAATATTTCCGTCGATTCCTGCCGCTGCGTTTGTCCGTACAGCACGGCCAGCAGCTCTGCGTCGCGTTTCATCCCGCAGAAGTGATGCCGGAAGCGGTCGCAGAACTCGGGCCAATTTATCTGCAATCCCGTGTATCTCTCTGCCCACTTGGCAGCTTCTCCTCGGAGCTGCCGCACTGCGTAATCTGCCCACTGTTCAGGTGGGACTCTGTAGTCCCGCAGCTGTCGCTCTAGCTGTTGAAGATATCGTTCTGGATCCTCGTACTTGAGGCCATGGTATGTAGCGGTGATCACCGGTGGCAACGTGCACCTCAGAGCTACGGCGAATTGCGCAAAGCCTTGCTCTACCTCGAACCCGGTGTCCCGCTGGGTGTAGCTGTTGGGCGCCATGTTGTTTTGTATGCCGGCTGGTAGTTCTCTGGCGTGGCTGGATCCTGCATCCGCAAGATGATCGTCGCCCCACGTTGGGCGCCACTTGTCACAGGACAAATGGCGCCAATCGTACACACTATCGTTTTGTGGTCCTTAAAAGGACCGTTTGTCGATGACGCTACATCATTTGCGTACGCCGCCCGAGCCGCGCTGTGATGTTCGGCGGCTGCGACCGCTGTTCCGGGCGTACTGCTGTCCTCTTCTTTCAGCAGCGGTATGTAGAGCCCGCTGCTGTCCCAGTCGATCTCCATTACTGGCTCTCCTGTGCTCTCCATTCTTCCTTCTTCCTCTTCTTCCGGCTGTCTTCAAGGCGTCCGATGGAGTGCGCCAAAAAATTTTTTTTTTTTTGCTCTGGGCTTTGCGGTTGTGCGTCGCAGAGACGAACCGCACGGGAACTGAGTTCCGAGCTACCATCTGGAGCTCCTGCCTCGTGGCCCTGCCCAAGTAGGGCGTTTGCTCTATAGCAGGCCGATTCTCGGCTGTTGTGCTAGCCTACACTAGCGCAATATACACCGAGGGCGTTTCCACGAATCACCTGGGCGTATACGGTACCTTCCCAGCCCAGTCACTAGAGGATTGTCTGGGAACCTCGCCGCACGTGCATAAAATTTGCGTGCAAGCCGCCTGAAAGTGTCGTCTAAGGAGCGGACGCCAAGTCCTCTCCTTAGAAGGCGAGATGAGAAGCGACGGGGGACTTTGGCCGCTAGCCGAAGCCCCCTGTCGAGGACGCTCTGCAACTTCTTTTTATGCATTGCGGCGAGGTAACCCCAGACCGGGCAGGCGTAGGTAATGACCGGCAGCAGATACGCGCCGACGATCATCCTACCTAATTTCCTGGTCATGGCTGAGCTGATCAGGAGTGGAAACAGTGCGCACAGGCGAGTCGATGCTCGCTTAAGAACTGTCTGTGCGTGGGTACGCCAGGTGAGCCGACGGTCAAGGTGTAAGCCGAGGTACTTGACCTCGTTGGACCAGCGCAAGTACGTTCTGCCGATACGTAGTTGCCTAACGGGGTTCTTCCGTCGCTTAGAGAATTCGACGGCTACACTCTTGGTGGCGTTGAGGAGCACTCTCCAATTCTCAGTCCAGTCCACGAGCGTGTCGAGCTGGCGCTGCAGTCGTAGGACGGCCCTTTCCTCATGACGATCGGCCGTAAATACGGCCGTGTCGTCAGCGAAGAGGGCCATCTGGACACCAGGCTGTCTCGGCACGTCGTTGACGTAGATCGAGAACAGAAGGGGGCCTAGAACGCTACCTTGAGGGACGCCGGCTGTGATTCGTCTCTCGGAAGAGACTGAATCGCCAACTCTCACGCAGAAGGTCCTCTCCGTCAGAAAGCTAGCAAACAGATGGAGGTAGCAGTCTGGGAGCTGGACTTCCCTAAGTTTGAATAACAGGCCATCATGCCATACGCTGTCGAAGGCTTTCTCAACATCCAAGAAACAGCTAACGGTCCGTTCTCTCCGACACCCGGCTTCCGTGATGCTTTCCACCAGTCTCATCAGTTGATGAGTGGTCGAATGCCCCACACGAAAGCCGAACTGTTCGGGGACCAGCACGTCAAAGTTGGTTAGATGTTCTCGTACACGGCGCTGTACGAGGCGCTCAAAAACCTTGGACGTAGCGGAGAGTAGGCTGATAGGCCGGAGGTTTTCCGAGCGGGTGGTATCCTTTCCCGGCTTCGGGATCACGATAACCGTCGCCTTTCTCCATTTCTTGGGAAAGTAGGCCAGTCTAAGACACGCGTTGAACAAATCAGTCAAGAATTGAACTCCAGGCTCGGGAAGAAGTCGTAGAGCGGTGTTAGTAACACTGTCCGGGCCTGGAGCTTTTCTTGGCTGAAGTTCAGCGAGCCGATCTGAGACCTCTTCCAAAGAGATGGGTTCGGGCTCCGTCGTGATCGGAAGTGACAGAAAGTCTTCCACAGCCATCTCCACTTGTTCGTCGAAGTCCCAGTCCATGGGCGGGTTGGGAGCGAACTGCCGCTCGAAACACAAGCCCAAGTACTCGGCCTTCTCCTCCGGGCGACCCAGGGGTTGACCGAACGGTCCAACAATGGCGGGAAGTGGAGGTCGGCGCCTCCGTCCCGTCAATGCGGTAGGTATTCTGTACGGGTGACTTAGCGGGTCCGCATCCCCCGTTCGGGCCACGTCGAGTTCCCAACAGCTACGTCGGAACGCCTTCAGACTGCCGCGCAGTCGTCCGGTGAGCCGATTGTATGCTGCCTTATCACGGGTCCTCTGCCAACGTTTCCGGAAGTAATTCCTCTCGCGAGCGAGAAGAGAGACTTCGTCAGGGATGCGTTAGTAGCCAGGCGTGAAACCAGCTCGCGTACGTGAAGACACGCCTATAGCCGAGATGATTGCCTCTTCGATTCCCGCAACTGCTTCGTCTAGGAGGCGAACGGAATCGAGTGGGGCCGCTGGCGGCAATCTACGGCACAAGGCCGGGCCGTAGCGATCCCAATCGATAACCTTCTTCTGGTCAGAACGTGGATAGGCGTGCTGGGTAGCGACGTGGACCAAGATAGGGTTGTGGTCGGATGTCAGCTCCGTAAGTGAGAATACCTCGACCGGACAGACAACTCCTTGGGTCACCGCGATATCCAGAACATCGGGAGCCGCGTTAGGCTGTGACGGAAAGAACGTGGGTTGCGCTGGATTAAACACCATCGCCCGGCGCGATTCAACAAAACTGAGCAAGCGCCTCCCGTTCGGAGTAGTCAGGCGACTATTCCAAACGCGATGCTTGCAATTCAGATCGCCGGCCAAAATTACCCTTCGATGGGAATCGAAGATGACTTCCAGGTCGCCAACAAGGAGTTCAGCTCGTGGGGGCTTGTATGCTGAAACCACGAGGACGCCGCCAAGAGCTCCGTGGACCTCAATGGCGGTGGCATCTAGGTTGGTAAGCTGCGGCAAAGCGACACGATGATGACATATGGAGGTCCTCACCGCGATCGCCGTGCCGCCTCCTCGTTGGCCAACTCGGTCATCCCGATAGACCACGTAATTTGGTAATCGAAACCGGTTCGCCGGGGTCAGGTGGGTTTCCCCGAGGAGAAGTACGTCGGGTTTGAACCGAGCCAGGAATTCAAGAAGGTCGGAATGCTTGGAACCGATGTTGTTAGCATTCCAGGCTACGAGCGAGAGATCTCGTCTAGGGGCTCGGTTCATAGAAGACCTATTACTTCGCAGGCTTCCACCAAGAGCATAAATCTCTCAGTTGGGTCGGCAGTTTCCAGGCGGTCTCGGATGGACCTGAAGGTAGATGCGACTTTCTTGAGGTCGTAGCCAGACAGAAAGTCGCGGACGAACTGTGCGTCATCGGAAATGGCGGACTGGGCGGTTTGCCTGGAAACTGAGGCCGCGTAAGAGCGACCAGGTTTAACGGCAGATCGGGTCATGGTGGAAGCCACAGGACCAGGGCCAGACGATTGTGAATCAGCGGCAGGAAAAGTACGCTGTTGCGCTTCGTCGGACTTATACCGGGAAGCAGGACTTTTCTTGGGCTGTGGGCAGGCAGGAGCTCGGGGCCGAGCATCCGGTGTGGTTATCCCTTTGTTCCTGGGTTTTGTGATACCTGCTCGCGGAAATCGCGGAGGTGGCAGTGGAGGCGAGGCTGCCTCTGGTTCAGAGGCGGGAGTTGGAGGTTCCGCGGAGGTGGAGGGTTGGTTCTCCGCCTCCAAAACCGAGATGACGGCTACTGGGCTTGTCTCTGCTTCGGAAGGAGACGCGGTACGTTTGTTTGCCTTTGCAGGGGCTGGAGGTGGAGCCGGAGAGGGCGCGCGCCGTGCCGGTCGTGCCTGAGGTTGAGGCCTTGCCTGAGTTTTAGGCTGTCTCTGGGGTTGGGGCTGCATAGCTGGCTGCCTTGGCTTCGGGAGGGGCGCCTGCGGCTTTTGCTTCCGCAGGAGCTCCGCCTTGTAGACCGGGCAGTTTACATTACTTGCTGCATGGCCTTGGCCACAATTAATGCAGCGGAATTTGGTCTTGTCTTCCACAGTGCAGGCCTGGGTTGAATGTCCCAGAGAACAACGTAGACAGGCCGGGGCATTGCGGCAGACGTCGGTGTGATGGCCGAACCTCTGGCACCGGTGGCACGGCGCGAGCTTGCCCTGGGGACGACTGGTTTTCACCCTGACGCGGAAGCCAAACAACCGCGTCAGTTGGAATATTTTGTCAGCTGCCTCGCCCTTCTCGGGCTGGAGACGGACGAGCGGGAGAGGTATTCGGGTTTCTGAGTGGGTGAACAGGCGGAAAATTGCCTGCACCGGGTACCCGAGGTCTCGGAGTTCCAAGAGGATCTCCTGAGGATCAGTGTGCGCGTCAAGCCCTCGCAGAATTACAGACAAGGGCTTGACCCGCTTGGGAGAGAAGGTATGGTATTGAAGGCTGTGCGCCTGCAGGAAGGCCTCGACCAAGCGATGGTCCTCGAGCTGGCGGACGACAATCTTGACCGTATCACCGCCAAGCAGCTTCAGGTCAAGCTTGTCGGCCGACAGGCCGTGGGCCGCGATCAGCCGTCTGTATAAGGCGGCGACATTGGACACGCTATGGACATACAGGGGCGGTGCGCGATCAACAGCGGCAGCAGCCGGAGCTGCTGTCGAAGCAGTCGGAACCGCGGCCTGTTGGCCCTGAGAAGGTCCGATGTCCATGGCCGAGGTACTAGAGGAAGCGGTTGGGTGGGTCCTCTTGGGCTTCTTAGCCGGGCGATTACGCCGACCAACGGTCGCGAACTCAGTGCGCCAAAAAATTCTAGCAGCGCTCTTTTTATGGCCTGACAGGTCGTGTGCCATGAACCTATCAGAGTGCCGCTGGTCCCTGGTTGGCTCGCCTCGAGCACGTTAGATGGTCACGTCGAGGCCAATCATGCTGCTGCTGATCCTTGATTGGCTCGCCTCGCCTTCTCGTGTCACGTCTCGGCTGGCGCCGAGAGCAGATCTTCGCCTCGCTACGTCACAATTTATACATAATACTGGTTTGCTAATAATTATTTACACTGTATTTTTCTTTGATCGTCTCTTCTGGGTATAATGGTCATCGTCAGTTATTGTCTTGTCATTGTAATTAAATTATTTATCTCCTAAATTTGCATTCCCTTTTTCCCTAGTATTTATTTATTACCATACTAGCAAAATACCCGTGCTTCGCTACCGAGTTTCACGTTGTACGTAATTGTACAATTATTGCTCGCTTAATAGTATAGGATTAGATAGATTGTACAAATTCTCAACTCTTAGTTTGTTTATTTACATTCATAGCAACAGCTATTTATTATTTATTTCGAGAAAATCGTTAGAGCCGTTTCCGAGAAAAAAAGGACATACATTTATTAATTAATTGAACTTCGAAATTTTCTCGACTATAAAAACTTGCAAACAACGAAGATTTTTTCAATTTAAAACAATGATTAAAAACTCAGGACTAAATGTATTCGGGGTTTCCAGTAAACTGAGATGTCAACCACTTCATTTACAAAGTATGCAATTCCCGCGATAACTTTCAGTAATTGGTTTTTTGCCCCTTAGGAGTGAAAGTTTTTAAAACCGTTTCTTAGTGAGCACCTAAGACCTATGATGAAGCTATGTTCAAAATTTCATTGATATCCATTTAGTGGTTTCAGAGATATCGTGATCAGTGAGTCAGTCAGTGGTATTTGGGTTATATAGATATCTATATATATCTAGCCGATTTACCCAGCGTTCCTCGGGTTCATAATTTATTCATAGGCTCATAGGCACCTATTCTTGTTCTAACGTTATATTACTTGTATATTGTATAATCTTCCTTATATTGTTACGTTCGCATTCTCACTGGAGGAATACTCTGTAGCGCGCCTGTTTAAGAACATGTCATAAACTGTATTCTTATATCTGGAGAAGAATTCCGTTGCGCGTGATGCTCCTGCTCGATTTCTAACTATGGGAGAGGGCGAACAGCTAAATTACTTTTCAATAAAATGTTTACAGTACTTGCACGCGCTGCGTATTTAACTGTCGTTTTATAATTCATTCTGTTATTGTTGAAATAAGGCACTTGTTAAATTATAGTCTCCTAAACTTATTCTAACAATACAATACCTCTATAGATTTCAGTTTATCAATTTTTAAATTCAAACTGAATCATGTGCATTTATATTGTCTGAACACTATGATCTGAGTACATTCGCTATCAAAAATTTGTTTTTTATACTCACTTATAACTTACTTCGATCTTAACTTATCCAGTTCTGAATTCAAACTGATAGAACTCTGAATTCACACACTATTAAGAAGTTTCTTAAGATGCATACACCACCTTTGATATCATAACCTATATCTTTATTTATAAAAACCGTGGACTCTGGCCCCGCCGTCTATCGCGGGATACGACCTAAGACTCCCCAGATTCCGTGGATGAACTCCGGGGAAGGCCCGTCGGACGACTTCCGCGCTATTTCCTCCGCGGGAGACTTCCACCGATGCTATGGTAACCAGAATCTATTCTATTGGGTTGCATAGTAAACAGATCTAATAGATTTTTAAGACCCAAAGGACCCCCCAAAGGATCGTATCGAAAAAACACTTGTCCTATGTTGGTTCTCCCGTTACGTAAAATATTTGTGCAAGTTTGGTTGAAATCGGTCCAGTGGTTTAGGAGGAGATGTGGAAGACTCCAAAGGACCCCATCGAAGAAAACACCTATCCTAAGTTGGTTCTCCCGTCGCGTAAAATATTTGTGCCAAGTTTGGTTGAAATCGGTCGAGTGGTTTAGGAGGAGATGTGGAAAACCCAAAGAACCCCCCAAAGGACCCCATCGAAAAAAACACCTATCCTATGTTGGTTCTCCCGTCGCGTAAAATATTTGGCCAAGTTTGGTTGAAATCGGTCCAGTGGTTTAGGAGGATATGTAGAAGACCCCAAAGAACCCCCAAAGGACCCCATCGAAAAAAACACCTATCCTATGTTGGTTCTCCCGTCGTGTAAAATATTTGTGCCAAGTTTGGTTGAAATCTGTCCAGTGGTTTAGGAGGAGATGTGGAACATACATACAATTGGGGGGGGGGTTTCCCCTTAGGAGTGAAAGTTTTTAAAACCGTTTCTTAGTGAGCATCTACGAACTAATAAGAATATACCTTCAAATTTTGAGATCATTATCTTCAGTAGTTTTTGCTCTACGTTGATTCTCTGTCAGTCAGGACAAAGCCGCTTATATATATATATATATATATATATATATATATATATAGATTGTGTTATTGTTGAAATAAGGCATTTGTTAAATTATTGTCTCCTAAACTTATTCTAACAATACAATAACTCTATAGATTTCAGCTTACCTATTTTTAAATTTAAACTGAAGCATGTGCATTTATATTGTCTGAACACTATGATCTGAGTACATTCACTAACAAAACTTTGTTTTGTATACTCACTTATAATTTACTTCGATCTTAACTTATCCAGTTCTGAATTCAAACTGATACAACTCTAGAATTCACACACTATTAAGAAGTTTCTTAAGATGCATACACCACCATTGATATCATAACCTATATCTTTATTTATAAAAACCGTGGACTCTGGCCCCGCCGTCTATCGCGGGATACGACCTAAGACTCCCCAGGTTCCGTGGATGAACTCCGGGGAAGGCCCATCGGACGACTCCCGCGCTATTTCTTACGCGGGAGACTTCCACCGATGCTATGGTAACCAGAATCTATTCTATTGGGTTGCCATAGTAAACAGATCTAATAGTTTTTTAATACCCAAAGGACCCCCCAAGGGATCGTATCGAAAAAACACTTGTCCAAAGTTGGTTCTCCCGTTACGTAAAATATTTGCGCAAGTTTGGTTGAAATCGGTCCAGTGGTTTAGGAGGAGATGTGGAAGACCCCCAAAGGACCCCATCGAAGAAAACACCTATCCTATGTTGGTTCTCCAGTTGCGTAAAATATTTGTGTAAGTTTGGTTGAAATCGGTCCAGTGGTTTAGGAGGAGATGTGGAAGACCCCAAAGAACTCCCCAAAGGACCCCATCGAAAAAATACCTATCCTATGTTGGTTCTCCCGTCGCGTAAAATATTTGTGCCATGTTTGGTTGAAATCGGTCCAGTGGTTTAGGAGGAGATGTAGAAGACCCCAAAGAACCCCCCAAAGGACCCCATAAAAAAAACACCTATCCTATGTTGGTTCTTCCGTTGCGTAAAATATTTGTGCCAAGTATGGTTGAAATCGGTCCAGTGGTTTAGGAGGAGATGTGGAAGACCCCAAAGAACCCCCCAAAGGAGCCCATCGAAAAACACCTATCCTATGTTGGTTCTCCCGTTGCGTAAAATATTTGTGCCCATTTTGGTTGAAATCGGTCCAGTGGTTTAGGAGGAGATGTGGAAGACCCCAAAGAACCCCCCAAAAGACCCCATCGAAAAACCACCTATCCTATGTTGGTTCTCCCGTCGCGTAAATTATTTGTGCCAAGTTTGGTTGAAATCGGTCCAGTGGTTTAGGAGGAGATATGGAAGACCCCAAAGAACCCCCCAAAGTACCTCATCGAAAATATAACACTTATCCTATGTTGGTTCTCCCGTTGCGTAAAATATTTGTGCCAAGTTTGGTTGAAATCGGTCCAGTGGTTTAGGAGGAGATATGGAAGACCCCAAAGAACCCCCCAAAGAACTCCATCGAAAAAAACACCTATCCTAAGTTGGTTCTCCCGTCGCGTAAATTTGGTTGAAATCGGTCCAGTGGTTTAGGAGGAGATATGGAAGACCCCAAAGAACCCCCCAAAGTACCCCATCGAAAAAAAACACTTATCCTATGTTGGTTCTCCCGTTGCGTAAAATATTTGTGCCAAGTTTGGTTGAAATCGGTCCAGTGGTTTAGGAGGAGATATGGAAGACCCAAAAGAACCCCCCAAAGGACTCCATCGAAAAAAACACCTATCCTATGTTGGTTCTCCCGTCGCGTAAATTATTTGTGCCTAGTTTGTTTGAAATCGGTCCAGTGGTTTAGGAGGAGATGTGGAACATACATACATGGGGGGGGGTTTGCCCCTTAGGAGTGAAAGTTTTTAAAACCGTTTCCTAGTGAGCATCTATGACCCCATAAGAATATACCTTCAAATTTTGAGATCATTATCTTCAGTAGTTTTTGCTCTACGTTGACTTCCATTTTTGTTTTGATACTTTTTACTCCTTGACATTATTGTTTATCTTTAAATAGTATATTTTATTTTCATTTCTTTATTTGTTAAGTTTACTTTATTCTTTTTTGTATTTTATTACTAAAAAGATTGCGTTTATGCATAAGTCACAGTGAATTTTGATGACATAGGTTACTTGTCTTTATTCTGAGGTGTATTCTTGTTATGTTACAACGTCTATAAGAGCTTCTATATACTTCTATTTATTTTGAGTAAATTTCTATGTGTTTAAAAAACAACTGCGAACTCATCGAAAAGTGTGCACACATCTTTTTATAATTTTTGGTTGAGGACATTTGTTTTGTTTTATTTTTTCACATTTATCATCATCAAAATTTTTTGTGATTTAGGGCTGGATGGTGCCCCCTCTGACAGCATAGGCCCTGGTGACCGATGCTGCAGCATACCCTATCGTTATGGATAATCCGACACCGTCTGGCAACACAACATTATTATATTTTCTGATACCTGAAATACTTGGACATCGCTTCACAATCTAAAACTTTTCCTGAGTCAGTGCTTGCTGCGGTTACTGCTCGTCAAATCTGTAAGTTCGTCAAACAAGTATACAAAGAAAATAGTTAATAAGTGTAAAAGGAAAGAAATGCAAAGATAGTGTGCTGCAACCTATCTTAAGTAGACAACTGTGTAAATTGTATTAAAAACATTATCTGTTAAATATATAATAGCCTGCAATAGCCTGTAAAAAAACGTATTTCATTAAAATATATTGGATATAATGATCCTGAACCAATAGCAGTTACTGTTCACAGGCACTGCTTACTTTTAAAATATAGACATGCATCAAACGCAGTGATTGGGTAGTTCGTCATATAGTGCTCTGAAATCTGACGAAATTCTAGTCGTTGTAAGTTAGTCTGTTTGTTGTTTGGAGAGCAAACCTCAGTCTGTTGGAAAGAAACATATAGACTTATAGTAGTAAGGTTTGGGCTGTGCTCCGTTTAAAGGAAGCATAATTCCCGGAGGGATGCCTAAGACACATTAATACTCAAGGCAAGACGATGTCGAGAGTCAATTAAGAATAATCTTCGTTGCGCTGTACAGCTTCATAGAATTACGTAAAATTCTTTACGACATTAATGTAGATTCACACATTTCAGCTGATACTTCAACTATAATCTAACATGAGATTCAATTCATATATTTTTATCAAAAATTGTTTCTTGATAACCAGTAGAAATTAAATTTATGTATCTTATTTCCAAAAAGCTGCAAACTATTAAATAATAAACCTTAAATTTTTCTGGTTTTTCTCGAATTACTATCCTCTCTTTAGTGTGTTTGGAAAATACAATATTGCAAAGTAGACGGTAGTGCGTATGCACTTATGTGAGTTGATAATTTTTCTTTCAAGCCGACACAGTTTCGCATTCTTAGTACGCAGGGAGCACGTGGAAAGTACCACGCGGCACTGGCCGAGTGTTAGCCATAGTTTGTTGTTTGTGTGTAGTAGAGATCATGATGATATCCTTTGTTGCCTCTTCTTTACCATGTGGACAGTTTATTTTCACTTATTATTTCAATTGATTATTTAAAAATAAAAAATTAATATTTTGTTTACTTATGGTTTCGTCTCGTCATTTGTTAAAATTAATAATGCATACCATATCTACTTTGCTCGGCGGAATAGACATGTGTTGCCAGCAAATATGGAAACAGAAAAAAGTTTTAATAATTTCAAAAATTTTGTTGCTCACATCTGTTGTTATTGAGCACTTAAACCAGATTATGCTTTTGAGATTCTAACCAGCCAATCGTCGTAATAAGGATTGCAATTGTAAACTTAATGTGAGCTCCTAAATTAACTAAAAATTAACGAAATGTTGTGTTTTTTACTTCTTGCTATATTTGCAATGTATAAATGAATATAAAGCACTATATTTTTATGGCTAATTGTTATATAGTAGAAACTTTTATTGTGAACAATTTTTATACCCACGAGAAAATGGTCTGAGGAACTACGGCTATTGCGTCTTTAATATAGAAATTATTTGGTATTTTTAATTGGAGTTAAGAAAAGAATGATTTTAGAATACGCTTTTAATATTCTGATTGTTTTTTATACAAATATATTCAGAGAAAGGACACTTATGGAAGATATGAAAAACCTGGGAAATTACAATTTACTGTGACTACAGTATTGTGTGTTTGTGTAACAACATTTATTGGCTGGCCAAGCGGTATTGTAACTGTTCTCAGACGGTAATGAAGAAGACATATATCACTGCCTGACGCTACATGAAAACAACAGATATCGCGCAGTGGAAATCTCATTTTGGATCTCTATTATATACGGTCATATTGCTTGACGCCGGTAAATTACAAAAATACATAAAAGTTCAATCTAAGTGACTCACGTTTGTAAAATCTGTCTCAACTGAAGCACAGAGCTGGCCTTCCTCAATGCAGTAGTGATCAAGCCACAGTGATCTCTTCCGTAGTACAAAAAGTACGCAATTAGTACATACTATTTACTCTCTTAGCGTAAAATAATAGTCTTCTTATTCCAATCCTCCTCTGCCGCAAAGTGTAGAGGTTGAGTAAAGGTCTGGCTCGCCACCGTTGTCTCTGCATGGCCAGGGACTTGGGCTCATTCCACTGCTTTCCCAGCCACTGCAGAGAGCATCTCACATTGTCATCCCAAGTCACTCTTCTCTGGCCCCTGGGTCTTCCCCCAGCAATTCTTCCCTCTCACAGTTGTTTTTGAAGTCTATTCCCTTCCATTCTTTGAACGAGTACAAACCATTAATATTCTTCTCAAGGATGCTCTCCATGCTAGATGCCGGAGAATTACTTTCGATGGTCTGTACTTACATCTCTGGCTTCCCTGTTGGCTAGCGTTTTTTCTTCATAACTTAATGGTTGGCATGCTCTGCCTGTTCACCGAGGTGACGGAACATGCTATGATTTCTTGTGACTCCAGTGCAGTTGCATTTCCTCTTCAGTGCAATTTAGTAAGTCACGGCACACCACCACTTCCTTTATAGTATTCGTAGTGGTATAGGGAACTCATGGCTCCAATCTTCTTTAACATAAGCAATCATGACCCTTGCTAGTGGATTAAGGTTTTAATCAACAGACCACTAGCCTCTTCCCTAATGTCTGTGACAGGCAAACCAGTTCAAGCATTTACAAACTTCTCACTTCCATAAAGTACCCTACTTTGCTTTTAACTATCAAATATTTAGAAGCCACAGGAAGACTGACAGTACAACGTAAAGTTTTGCAGCCTTTTCGCTCTATTTTGTATAGTAATTATTTTTGTTTTATGAGTTACTCAATATATTTATATCGTTTTTGCTTGTTTTTTCTTGTCAAGGTGTTTTAACTTGTCATCGGAGTTTTTGTCTTTGTTGTTAGAAGCACATAGCACATCATCTCAACGGATCCATATTCTACTTGGGTCTAATGATTTCATAATTTTGCAAGTCTTGATATCAATGTGTCAAAACTGTGACGAAATGTCTGCAATTATATTTCATATAGGAGATCCCACATAAGTTAAAATAATAACTTGGAAGGAGAAAAATAGGGAACACACACGCGTGTACGCAAATTGATAATTTTGAAAAAATTATTGGGTCATTTAGACGCAAAACATTGCTGAAATTATTTAATTTTTAATTTTTATGATTCATTTAAGTATACCATTCTACTAAGACTTCCTGTCTTATGTATTTTTTGCGATTTTACTTAACGTTCTGTTCTGTCTTGAACCGTTAGCTAACCTAAACCATTTTCTGTATCAACTACACTTATGCGATACATTGTAGTTTTAAACATGTTTTCTTTATTAAAAAAATGATCGGGTTTCTATCAAAGAGCAAAATGTTACTTGGCTCAAGATAATAAAATTTTATTCTTTCGTAGAAATTTATTTGCAACACCTAACACAGGAACGGAGAATGTAAATGACAGTAATTTGCATATATTTGACACTGTTACGAGAACACTTTTATACTATGACGCTGAAGTCACTTAACATAATACGGCTAAAAACTGGATTAAGTGAACCTTCTGTCATTACTGTAAAAGCTACTGCTCCTGTCTGTAATCACAGTCCCTGTTACACGTGTTGTTCAACATATTTGACAAGTTGTTCCGGCAATTGCACCTTTTAAGTAATATAAGTGCAGTATTTATTATAGCAATTAATGTATATTGCCAGTGTTTTGATCTAAAGTCTATGCATTGCCACTGCAGTACCTCCCTCTGATCACTGCTGGTTTTCTCATTAGGAAGTGACTCTCGCATTCCAGTTTTAACTAAATACTTTTTAAATAAGTTTTCCTACGTTTTCAATCTTATTCATTGTAATAAGTTTGTACCCAGTTAAGGCATTATGTGTTATTAAATATATTACAAATACACTCTGCATTGATAAAAGTTCCTTGCATTAACTTGCCTTTACCACTTAGTTCTCTTTACAGCTCAAATTTGTTATCCCGTCAGTCAAAGTATGCAAACAATTTTCCGGAATTTATATAATTTGCATACACGCTACGTAACCTTCTGCACTTCTGGTCAAACACTATTTCTGCATTATTTGTATAATACTATACAGTATTATTATTTGAATAATAAATACTAGTTCACAGACATCTGAACTTGCCAAATCAACAAAGGCATATTATTAGTTAGTAGTAATATAATATGACCAACTTTGTAATGTATACTTGATAAACAGCTATATTTCATGTTCCGGATGAGGCCTTTCAGTGTTTCCACTATTTTCAAGTCCTACTAAACCACTTGCCGTGGTTTGGAAACACTGAACGGTCTCGTCCGGATCATGTCATGTATCAGTTTAGCAAGTAAACAGACAAAGTAGGAACTACTGAGACTACTGATTCAAATAACAAGATGAACAATTAAATTTGAATTAATCGGTGTAAGATTTAAAATTGTTAGTAATCTGTTAATTAGAAAAAAAGGTTAAATTTTGTATGCTTATGGTTAAGAAATAAAATAACATAATATTAGAAAACAACCAAATAGGTATGTAGTAGTACATGCATTGTTATAATTAGTATATTACGTCTCTTTTGATAGAATGTCTGATCCACTTTGTGTGTAAACTGCTTACAATACGTGGTCCAAGGTCTGATTTCGTTCTGACTATACATACGTAGTGAAGTCACATGCTGAATTTAAAGGCGTAGTATTTCCTCATTACGCAATAGAATTTCATCGTGTTTGCTTTGCATATATATATAACGTACTATTAACGTTTGCATGTTACAGTGCAATATATCACAAGCCGACAACACTTTTGTATGTTAAAAATTCATAGAAGTACTGGTAACGAGGGACACATTTTCAAGTGATTATGAGATTGTACCAGTTAATCATTAGATCATGAGCCAGTCTAATCTACAGAACACAAGCATACTTTCTACAGCCTTATTTAAAATCAAATAATGATTGCTTAATATAGCTCCGATTAAGCAATTGGCTTTCAATTTTACGAAAACAACGTTCTTTAAAACTCTTTAGCTAGAAATAAACAACAAAAGATAAGCAAAATTCAATACTGCAATTACATCTGTGTAATTCAGTTAGACGCATATGGCGCATCTAGTTTAATATTGCATATTTGTTAAATGTTAAACGTGAATGTGATTATTTAAAAATTTGTTAAACAAACGAAGCGAATTCTCAGTTGTAACTTGACAGTTAAAACCTTGAAAGAATTGAAGAATTTTGTGTGCGGTGTCAAATGTTAAAGGTAACGTTAACCAAAACAAAAATTTAGTATAGGTTGTAGAAAATTATAAAATTTTGGGACACCAGGGCCCACAAAATGTGGCAATCCCTCTTTGGTAAACACCAAATAAAGCCACAAAATAGTACCAACATTTTGAAAAAATGTGTCATCCTTCAATCCTAAAAGTAACTATGACTCAAACCCGATTGTTTGGAATTTTTGCGTTTATTGTACGATTGCCCTAAAATTATTACATTACTGAAGAGAAAAATAGCAGGCTAATCGAGATTGTCGTAATTTTCAAGACACTTTCAAAATTATGTAATAACAAAACTTATCCAATAATAGGTGTATATTCGTTGTTGAAAATAGTAAGCAAATTCTACAGGTCAGAGAGTGCACGCTGACTGTTAAGTAAAAACTTGCTTAATTGTTGTACTTCCTTTCAGTTGTTTTTGATTCTGTTGCTGCTGTTTTTGCTTCTCCCTATACTACGTCTTATTTTTGTTCTCTTCTTCCGCTTTCTTATATTTTATGTTTTTTTTCGTATCCATGATGTTTGCTATCCATGTAATTGTGCCCGTCTTCTTGTCCAAGTCCATCGCTTATCGTTCCCTAATATTTGTATAAATTTGTTCACATTTGTAGTCACTGTACCTTACCTTTTCTAAGTAGGAAGTCCAAAAGTGGAGATTCGTGCGTAATATTTAAAGCAATCAGAAAATAAATAATACCAGAGAAGAACAGAACCACGAAAATTCTCTCATATGCTTTACGGACTCGCTCGGAATCCATATCCTACCGTAACCCACTAGTCCACTAGTAAAAACCAGAGATCAGGTGAAGATTAAATATAATATTTAAACATCGTTTTATGTTTACTTTTTATGAATACACTATCGTTCGTGTCGTTCGAGATTAACTTTGTATTGTGATCATATATAAGATATAAACAAATAGCAGATTGAAGTTTGAACAGACTATTGGTTTCATGTCCTTTCTTTGACACACTGGTATAGAGAAATATGCAAAACTAACTTACCTGCACTTAAAATGTATTATTTAAAATAGATATTATTTATATTTGGCAGTTAAGGGTAAAACTACTAAAGAGAGTTACACTACAACACTAACTGACGAAGCTGTACAGAGATAAAAGCAGGTTCACCTTTATTATCAGCAATACCGGTAAATAGAAATGTAAAGAAATGTAATTGATAATGATGAACATTAGTATGTTAGGGATGAAATTATGAGAGAGCAATTATGGGAGAAATCTCAAAGCAATGAGAAATTCTGTACTTTCATATTGTAACGTATCAAAATAACGGTTACATAAAAAATATATAATACGTCAAATGAAAGAGTACCATAAGCATATTTCATCAAGCGTAGAAGAAGGAACAGAAGTATGAAAATCAAAAGTGTATCTATAAATAAATAATATTAAAGCAACCCAACGAAGAAGAAAGAAGAGTCATAAGAATATATCATCGAGTATAAAGAAGAAAGAGAGAATACCATGAATCGATATAATACGTTAGCATCTAGGCCCAATAGATCAAAATAGTGAGGGGATATGCCGAAAGTGACTATCATCATAAGGAAGAGACATATCAAATGCAATTATCATAGTGAGAAAATAGACTAATTGTCATAATAGTGAGATAAATATAAGACAATGATTATCATAATAGTGAGTGAAAAAGTGGAAGAATATAACTATGTTAAATGAACATGTGAGTTATCACAAATAGTGAGTAACCATGAAAAGCATCACAAATGACAAACAATTAACATGAAGAAGAAACAGTTGAATAACCAGAAGAAGAAGAAGAAGAAGAAGAAGAAGAAGAAGAAGAAGAAGAAGAAGAAGAAGAAGAAGAAGAAGAAGAAGAAGAAGAAGAAGAAGAAGAAATGTACCATGAAGAATGAAGATTATGTATGACCAGAACAAGACATCAACATTCCCAAAATATGGAAAGCACCACAATTAATATAATAACCAGAATAAGAGTAATGATTACAAGATTAGTAGTAATAAAAAACTACCTATCAAAGAAGGACATAGTGAAACCAGTATAATAGAAAACCAAGTGTTGAACCTTAATAAGTGATCACAAACAATAACAGTGAATACTTTATATAAGTGCAACAATAAATAATGTAATAACACTAACCCCAAATAAGCAACACAGACAATATTAGTGAAGTGTTTATAACTGAGGGAAGTGAATAAAGATTAATAAGTGAAAAGATCAACGGTTATCAAGTGAAATACACAAACAATTAGTGTACCAATTGTAATCCGAGATTGTAAAACCACAAATATACTCAGTAAGACCACCAATTTAATGATACTGAAAAGAGAAATAATTACTCAAAGAGATCAATGATAAAAGCTTTATAATCCTTGATATGGAATGTGCCTGAATGTCATAGTAACACAGGACAAAATATAGATAAATGTTAAAGGCAATAAGTAGTAAACAAACTAAGTTGTTGAAAAGAAACAAATCAATGCATACAAGCCAAGATACAACCCACCAAAATGTGTAACATAGTTAGATAAAAAACCAAGTATTGTTGTATAAACATATAGTGTAAAATGTGTACAACATGTGCAAAACATAGTAATAAACAATTATAGTAACATGCCATGATGACATGACAGTATTTAAGATGAATACTGAATAAAGTAAGAAGCATATTGTTGCCAACTAAGTGACACATAACCTCACCTGAACTGGACCTACAACATAAAATCATACACAATAATTAGATAAAGTAGTTATCAATAATTGTTTCATACAGAGACCAAATAAGAATAAAAGTGTAAGACAATGAATACCATATGAACTGAAAGACAAACTATATGAATCAGATTATTTATAATAACAATAAACCAATTAGACAGAATCCCATGTGACCATAGAATTAATAAAAAACCTTAACAAAACTTGTAAAGAGAGAGTAAGAAAGTTTACCAATAGTTAGAGGAATGTTCAATACAACTATAAGAATACCTCACAATCATTGTACAAGTAATTTAATAACTGAAATTTAATAAACTAACTAACTGTAATCATAGGACTAGGTGTAAACGACCATCATACAGTAACTTAAAGAAATTTCAGCTAACAAAAGTTAGTAAGTCCACTAAACAGACCATGTACAACATTTGTACTCAATTTAATTATCAAAAATGCATATAATATGTGGTAAAAATAACTAAATAAGAGTGACAGAATGGCGATATAAGAGCATAATGTACTTTAAACAATGCTATATATGTAAATAAGATAACATTTGCCGAAATAAAGTATTAGCAAATGTATGTAAGTGTATCAAATAACATTATAGTACCAAAGATATGTAGTAGCATAAGGAATAATGGTGATGTAAGCAAATATAAACATTTGGACATAAATGGCTTGTACGCCATTAGTACATTTTGCTTAAATCACAAATATGTTAATATTATGTATTAGAGTATAAGAGAAATGGACTCCAGACGTTTAATCATAAGCATTAAGATATAATTACACCAAAATATAGTGGAAAAAACTTATTTTTATTAAGAGCCATTATATGAATTTTGAATAAAGTGAAGTGAGTTATTAATGGACGGAATTATTACTTGTTTGGACTTAAATTAAAGACACAAGTATCCGCAAAACAATGCAACTATCCAAATGACAATCAGACTATTAATAAGGAACTTATGAATATTATAAGATTTTCTGTCATTTCCGATTGGAAAGGAACGCGTCATAGCTGAGTCTCGAACCCAAAGCATAGACGCTAAAAATTAAAATTTTAATTTAACAAGGGCATTTGGGGTAGAGAGTACCGCCTTCTAAGCCAATAGGATGATCTGATTTTACCAGACGAGAGCAGAAGCTTTGATGAGAGGAACTAATTGTCTTCCAGCCACCGATGCGAGCGGAGCCTGCGACAGTCCTCTAGAAAAATATTTTAAAATGTGAGCGTATAAGAGTATATAGTCATAACTAACCTCAACTGAACACCAATTTTTTATCGTGTGACAGTGTTGTGAGTGATACAGTGAACTATTAAAAACATGGCCAGTGTATAATAAAGGTCATGTTATGTGAAAGATGCACACAAAGATGTTATGTGAATTGTTATACGTTAACAATTTTTAAAATAAAATGACAAAATAATATTCGTTGGTTAACGAAAATTATAGTCGACTACGCTCGCCAAGCAAACACACTATGCATGGTTAGCTAGCAAAAGATGAATTATTATCAGGTTAAATGAATAAAAGTTCTCGTCTGATTTAATGATGATATTTAATTAAAATATTTTATATTCATGTTAGAAAAATAATAATAGAAGCGGAAATAATAATTTATACCGCAAACCTTACTTGTAAAATATAGTCGCTTGCTTGATCACGATTTCAGCAGTACTTAACAAATAATCATTTAATATGCGAGAACAATCATTACCGCTAATTATACATCATATTACAATAAATAATGTGTTTGTGAAGATAGTATTAAGATTTTTATAATATTAATTATTCTATTTTGTTAACTTACTCTCATCTATAGGTAAACTAACCTATAACCAACACGCATTTGTTTGCCAATAGAGAGTCACTTCTGTCATGAATAATAAGCTTGTGAATAGACTCGATAATAAGAGTTTTTTGTTTTTTTTTCAATTCCAGTTCATAATAATAATAATTAAACCAGTAACATTGTTTTAATAGTGTAACGTTAATAGCACGTGTACACAGCTTTTAGCATCAGAATGCAGCACGCCTGCCGTACGATAGTACGATCATTTGAATATCGTATTGAGGTTAATGTTTTTAATTTTTTTGTCTTTTTAATCATAATATATGAATAAATATTGTTGTTAAATAAAACATCTTTGTATCTTGCATCATGTACATTCAAAGGATTCATGAAATTTGGTAATGCTTATAATCAAAATAAACATAACCTAAATTACCATATTATTGTACATTGTACCAGTGTTACCAGCCCTGAGCTGAAGAAGTTTCAGACATTAATTAACTTTGTTGTTTTTAAAAATTATCAGTAATTGTTTTAAAAAGGGTTTTCATTGAATTGCACTAATGTTAATAAACACCTCAATTTGTTACCAGTGAACAGAGAGTCTTTATTTCTATTAAAATAGGTACAAATAATTTACATTTTAGAAACAATTATTTCACAAGGTGGCGGCAATATTCAAGCGGTCAATATTTGAATATTCAATTCACAATTGAGTATCATTGTCATTTTGCTTAATGTGTATATGCCAATATCCAGGCAAAGTATTTTGTGTGTTATCAGTGTATTTCCAGTGAGATAGGACAACCCATTAAGAAGATCGAAGACGTTCACGGATGGTAAGTGGGGAGGTGAATACAGCAAGATATCAGTGATTATAATCCTTTTCAAACATAAACATTAATTTAAATTTTAACATTACTAATTCTATCAAATACTAAACAACACTAATCATCGATGTTTACATTACAACGTGAGGAGTGAAGAAGAGTCTACTACTAAATAAAAGTTTAAATAATTTAAATATAAAATACAATACTAATCTACCCATTCAAAAGTTGTTTTGTAACAATATTTGTATTTGCGTGGGCCTGCTTACATGTGTGTGTCCGCTTACACGAAAGCTCCATTGACATTGATTACTAACGCAAAGCAGCCAGCTGGGTATAAATATCTTTCAAGTTGTTCAATTGTAAGAAATTGTTTCCTGTTCTCATTGCGAACGCTCACTATTTTGAACAGTGATTAATACTACAAGTGATCGACATCACGTATGTTATAGTGTGTTAGCGCATTGTAAAGAAAGTTTTGTCTCGTAGTTTTTATACAAGAAAGTAATTAAATTTCGTAACACAAAAGCTTTTGACACTAGAAAGGGTGAAAACGCTTGTTTGAACTACGTTGTCTCTGACTGTAAGGAAATATAAAAAACAATGCTGCAGAATGTTTAGAAACCTCCAGCCGTACTATTTAAACAACTAAGATAACATTTTGAGTTTCCTGTTTAGTTACAGTCAAGTTACAGAAATTTTTTAGAAGATAATAATGATGTAAAGACGAGTGGATGCATTAACAGTAACGCGTTGAAAACGACAGGACAACTGTCAGGACAACGTTTTCTGCAATGATAGTAACGAAAAGTTTTTTTAAAAGCAGATTTAATGAATAAAATTGAGAATATGCAATTAAACCAATTTACGTACTGTGACGATTTAATTCTACTGTAATCTTAAATAAATAAAAATTAAGTTTGCGAGCGATTAAGTATTTTTAAATCGCACTATTAAACCTAAAGCCCCTGTATTAAATCAGTATGAGAATGAGAAGTGAATGAAAATCAACAGAAGCACTAATAAAAAAGGTCAAATTGTAAAAAGTTATTATTATCATAATTAACCCTTTGCTAGTCATCATGCGGTGACCTGTTAATTCCGGACTCAACGTGTTTATCGAGTCGTCTGTAATTTAGGAAGATATAAAAATCATAATGTTTATAATTAGAAATTTGAAGGCACGAATAGTAGTTAAAATAACTCACTTAAATTATATATGTATAATTAATGTATGGTTTTTGGTAATAAGAATGTTAAATTAAATAAAAAATAGGAACTATATTGTCGCGGAGTACTTGCCCCTCTCCGTTGTTATGTGCCAGTTGAATCGAGAAAAGAGTCGCTATGTTGCCGTCACACCGTACAGACGTAAGAGCGAGAGCTCCACCAAAATGTATTTGTTTTTTTATTTAACTTTAGAATATTAGCTACCACTGCTAAACGTGGAGAGCATTGTGTAATGTATGATAATATAAAGATGTGTTAAGAAGGAAATGTAATAAGTAAAACAAAAACTAAATTAGTGGTAAGCAAGATGACGTCTCCCCTCAAGAGGTAAATCCAATTACAACTTCACTCCTGAAGATGTGATCTGCATAAACTTCAAAAATACATGTATACGATGCATAAGACGCTGACGAGGACCCCCGTGAATCTACACCTACTTTCACCAAAGAAACTTCAATCTCCGCAGTGAACATCCGACCTAATTCTCGCCGAAGACACGACCCAGATGATGACGCCGACTCCAAGAATTCCCAAGACAGACACCCCAGGACGAGGTTACTACGACCAATTGTAAAGGTGACTCGATAGCTTGGCTATCGAGAGTTAATCATATTTGATACTCAACTCACATTAAAAAAGAGACTTTTCAAAGACGATTAATTTTATTTAAATTAAAATGAGACAATCTAAGAGTTTACTGTAAGATTCAATTATCATACGTTGTAACGCCTTAAATGTAAATGTAATTTATTATCACTTCAAGTAATAATACCATTCTTCAAATGGTAAAAGAAGTCTTGCAAGCGTCTAGATGAACTGAAAATAATTAGAAGTCTTTAATATAAATATACTGAAAGCAAACTCGGATCCGAGGTATAAGAATATATAATCAGTTTGATCCCAAAGTTTTATGAAAAGCATTTAAATATTTTAGTTTAATTAATGATGTCATGGGATCTTTTAGTAACTGTTGTTAATAAAGAGAAGTCGTCTTGTTACACATGAAAATGAGTGCATAAATCAGTAAAATACCTTCCCTTGTTTCCTTATAGTTATATTAAGTAATTTGTTCAATTAATTTGACTTTAATAACAGTTCGTTACAACGTAGGCAGCCCATGTAATTGGCAGATGTCAGTTAAGATGGGTTCCCTGGATTTGTAACGTGGCAATACGTTACAGTACTTGCTAAAAATTATTAATGTAGTAGTTAATTAATATTATGACTATACTGTACAGTAAATAAATAAGTAGATTTTATATTAAAGGTTTAGTTCTGTTACTATGGTTCACGTGTCGTTAAGTTCTCCAGTGGAAACAGATTAACTAGTGACACCAATGAAGTCACTAGTTACAAAATTTAATTAGACACAAGCAACAGTTAGAAATCAATAAAGGCTATCTTATACTAATTTAAGTGAAATTTGTCTAACACAGAACAATAAATGTACAATATTACTGTTTTCGACTAATTAACACAATAGACAGTCCCCACTGAACTGCAAAAATCATTACGATCCGCACTCATAAAATCACCAGCTGCTATCCTAAGCGTAGCAAAACGTTGGTTTTATTTGTCTAAATTATCAATATATTTATATATATACAAGATTCTACTGACTGCGAGACATAATACCTTTATGTCTAGGTTACCTGCTATTCAACTGGATTAGTTAACACAAGATTGCTATCTACACAAGTTAGTTGTCCACAAGACTGCTCAGGTTTAAATTTAGCTAGACTAGGAAATACAATCTGAGTTTGTAGAAGAGGCTAAATGACTTGCATTTTTTATAGGATCACATTCTTAGTAACACAATAGGAGACATTAGGAAAGCTTTAAGTGAAATGAAGAAAGAAGCGAAAGGCTAAAAAAAGGCAAAATATTAGTTTAATGGTAGTTCGCAGCGGAAGATCGGTGTTATACAAGTAATAAAGTTAGCTAAGGCTACAGCTCAACATGGAAAGAAAAACAAGGAATCTTTAATGTTATGCAATACACCGTCATTATCATCATCTTCAAGGATTAAACCGAGGATGGTTTGTTCCAGTCTCAAATAGGCAAAGATTAAAGCTGGTCACTGCAGCGCTTCCTCGGAAGTCCCACACCTCTTTCGTCCCCTCGGTTTAGAGTTCCATATTTGTTTGGGGATGCGGCAGTCATCCATTCGGCAATGATTTATCCACCAATTGAGCCGATACTGAGCGATCCTGTCGCGTATACTCATAATATTCAGTTCCTTCCGTATATTTGTGTTTCTTCAATGACCATGGAGTGTATACCCGGCCATGCCTGAGACATCTCATTTCAGCCGCTTGGATGCAACTGGCCTGTCCCCTTCGTTAACGTCCAATTTTCAGACCTATAAAGAGGTGTGGGAAGATACAATACATCTTCACGTAATTAATAAACGGAAGTAGGCCGGTAAATATAGGTTTATTGCTTGATTATTGTGTTTATGCTTTTATAGTTTTTGGTTTATACAGCTGTGTTAACGTAGCAAAAGTCAAACTATATTACGATTATATACCAACACGCTAATCTTTGCACTCTAATTCCAACTTATGCGTATTTTACAAAGCTTTTTCCAATTTGTACCTAACCGAGATTGTCTTCCTGCATGTATTAGTATTATTCTTGTCTTTTTCGTGTAATTTGAAATCTACAAAGCAATGGTTGTCACCACTGATATGTTCTCAAATCGAAATGAGTATCATTAGATTTGCTGAAAGTTATACAATTAGATTTTTTAATAGCTAGCAGTTGTTAATAATAATAATAATAATAATTTGGAAGAGATTTAATCTCTAAGGGAACGATTCGACGTTAACGGCAAATTTGGCAGACGGGTTGTAATTTTTAAAGTTCAAATTCTTTTTAAGATATTAATTTCTTCATAAGCATTTTTAAGTTTAAGTTCAAAATTTAGTACTCTAAAGCAGACAGTGGTATTAAGAAATAATTCCTTTGGAAGCACCCGAAATGAAGACACACCGTGGTTTGTGACTGTGGGCAAGCCTCTCTTATGTCAATCAAAATTAACACGTTTAACTGTTCCTAACAAACTACCAAGAATATGTTGTTATTAGAATCTTTTAATATTTATAAAGTACGTTAAATTTTCAGAAAATTAATCCATTTGTATTTATGTTATTGTGTGAAGTACTTGATTTGAAATTTAACTTCACAATTAAACTAATTCATTGGCAATGTGACAGACGTTTCATCATATATGTAACAAAAATAAAATAATTTATTATGGATCTAAATCATAGTTAACTATGATAGTTATTATAGTCGAGGATGCAAATAAATAAAAAATTGTAGTCAGTAGGTTAAGACCTGTTAAGGCATTATTCGCGTAAACTACAGTCTGGTGGTAAAAACAATGTGTGTTATTGAAATAATGTAGTGATGACAGAATATTTTTAAAATGACCTTTTTGAAAACATATATTGTTAAAAATTTGACTATATAAAAAATATCTATGAACCAACAAAATTATTTTATTTCAGCTACCTGCTATATTATTACTTTTTTAATATATAAAATATAGAATGCTTGTTATTCAAATTAGTCTAGTGTTGTCAGAATATTTTTAAAAAGACTTTGTGCAAACATATGTCCTTTCTTCTTAAAAAATGTAGCTATAAAAAACATTATGTCAATTAACGGACACGCTACACTTGTTACATTAACGTGCCTGTTTATGTAATTATAGTTATGAAATTGGAGCATTATTTTATTTCAGCTTTCTTCAGTAATATCTTTTCCACTGGAAATGTTTGTTGAGACATTTCCCACTCATATTTCAACAATGACATAACTGTAACCCGACATTAGAGTTGTGTAGTATATTCATGTTCAAGCTGTAACAGTATGTAAACATCAATTAGGAAACTGGCCAAGTTGACGTGACCTAAACTCATCGGTCAGTACATCAAACCATTGTAATAACGTTACAGCCTCTGCAGCATTGTAAGAGATTTTTAGCTTATGCCTGTATAATTAAGCAAAGATATAGGCAAGATCGAAGGATTGTATTCCAGTAATATCCCGGAAGAACGGCAGGAACATGCAAGGACGGAGGGGGCAGCGTTTGGCCTCTGCCTGCGTCTCCAACTCTAAAGAAGAGACAAACTTGTTATTTTGAAAAGCCCGTTCGTTATTTGTAATTTATAAATACAGTATGACATGTATAAATACAGTACAAAATGTAGGGTATTCAATGTATTGTAATTAGTAAGGAAGTAACTGTATATATGAAATATAAGTGTAACCAAGGCAACCAGTGAAAAAGTGTATAACCAAATAGGATATAATAAGTATTAATCAATCAAACAGTATTGGAAAGATTAATACCAGTGTAAAGGTATACATGATAAACATGGTAAAACCCATGATAGACCAAGTGATTTGAAAACAAATATCCCAATTTAGGTTCTAATAGTAATTGTATAGTGAACAATTTTAATATTAATACTAAATTTTCCCTATACCTTAAACCTATTAATGTATTACTTTGTGCAAGGGAAAGGATTGCCATTAATGGTAATACAAACAATTGTTTATAAAACATTCACATTAGAATGAACAATATAAAATTAACTAGAAATAAGTAAGTGATTAACAAAGGGAAATGGATTGAAGGGAGGTGTTATCACTATGTGTTAAACAGTTGTTTAGAGTTAATGATATTATATGTTAAATAGTTTTTGTGTTTTTTGAAAATTAATTTATCTGTTAAATGTTTATTAGGAACTCAGTCATGAAAACATGACCTTTAGTTAATATATTTGTAATGTTGTTGATACAGTAGTAGAATAAAAAAAAATGTTATTCCAATGTGATAAAACAACAAAGAATTTGTAATAAATAAAATGGGTTCAATCCAACAGGTAAAATAACAAATAACGAAATATAACTTGGTGTTGAATGTAACACCATGACATAGGCCAATGTTAAGTTAAAGAAACTATTGTCAAAATAGCCAGTAAGGTAACAAAACAATGTAAACTAATGCAGAACAGTTGATTTAACTGATAAGCAATATTTTTATAAGAGTAATCACATTTTTTAGAATACTCAAATGAATTTGAAAATGATTTTTGAAAAATGTCAAATGTTACCAAACATGTAAAACCAAATTTTATAAAGGTGATAAACCACCTATTAAGGAACAAAGACATATCAAATGGGATACCAAAATGCTTGTATTTAAATAAGGAAGATCACTATGTATATTAATTTAAGTAAAATTAAGTAATATTCAGGGAGTAATTAGTAGTGGGAATTGAAAAAACTAAATAATTCAAATAATGATGGTCATATGACCCCTGAACTCAACTGTATTGACCAATGAGAAATTAGCAAAATTTGGTCAAACCCGTTGAAAGAGTAAGAAAAACTGATTAGTCTATTGTTATGTATAAAAGTGTGCAGGTCAGCTCTGTGAAGCCAAAAGCAAAAGTCTAGAAAAGAATCAATTCCGAGTTGGAAGAAAGAAGCCAAATTATTTAAAACCATAGAAAAAAATTTAAAAATGAAGATAACATAAATTTAATAAGTATAAACTAAGAAAATTATAAATCACTATAATTATAATTATATATAAGTAATCAGTGGCAAATAATTTCGCATTAGTCGAGGTGGACCACAAGCGGCCATCTTGTAAAATTTCCTCATCATCTTAAACTCGAAGCGACGCCATTTTTGTTTAATTTTGGTAGTTTAAATTAAATTATTATTGTTTTATACTTAAAGAAAATTAACTCTATTTGTATTATTAATTAAGATTTTTTAATACTTTTGTAAGGTATTGTACTTCTTAAATGCATTTCTGACTTTTTAATAGCATTTAAATAAAATCCTTTAGCTAATATTATAAAATAGAAAAATAAACTTTGTCACAATTGACCTGAGTGGAGGAGTCGATCCGGGAAATAAACAATTTCGACCTGAGAGTCGTAATACTGATTTTAAAAGAAATGAAAGCTAATAAATATAATTATTTGGTTTTAAAAGGAGTTTTATTCATGAAATAAATTTAGATTAGAGGAAGACTAAATCAGGTAGTATCAGGTACCAGTTATCAGTATCAGTTAGATCAGGTACTAAAAGAAGAGTCAAATCATATCGTCAGTTGGAATATCATTGGAAAGAAGAGAGTAAGAAAGTAACCTACATTTTTTTCAATTCGACATCACAATCGAATTGAACATACTCAAACATTCTTTAAAATAATATTTTACCAAAACCAATGAAAATCAAAAAGGGTTAATTAATAAAATTTAACCGACAATTTCGAATTAAATAATTAAACCAGTAAATGAAATTGAATTAAACTAATTAAATAAAAGAAAAAATATATAATTATTACTTTTTTTTAATGTAAATAACTATTTCGATCGCCATTTCTCCCTATCTTTCCAGTCATCGTCTTCAATAGTTCGATCTCTCATGCTTTTCCTAATTCCTCTTCTCCATTGTGTTGCCAGTCTTCCTTTTCTTCTCCTGTTTTGTGGTGTGAAAGTAAAATGCTTTCTTTGGCCATCGCTTCTCCTCCATCCTCATTATGTAACTATACCTTAGCAACTCTCTTCTTTCTGCTGTTGTAAATATGCGCCGTGTTTTCTTTCTTATATCTTCATTTCTAACATGTTGCATTCTAGGAATATTACACGCTCTTCTTAAGAAGTCCATTTCCACAGTTTCTACATCTTTTTATCTTTATCTGAAATTTGCCAGCATTCGCAGCCAATGGGCTCCACAATAGTTGTGTAGATTGTCAGTTTAGTTTGAAGTTTCATTTTGTTCGACCAAAGTAATGAGTTTAGTAAACGAATAGTCTTTTTTCCCTGTTGTATCCTATTTTTTATGTCATTCTTTGTTGTTCCATCTTCTGCAATAATGCTTCCCAAATATAAAATTTAACTACTACGACTAAGCAACGTCGGCAGTGATGTATTTGTATTTACTTAAGCATATCAATTTAAGCATTTGATTAAACTAAATTTTGTTCATTGCTTACTTAAACAACTGTGTCCATACAACTACCCAAAATCTTTCCTGAAAACGTACTTAAGTACTGACATTGCTACTTACACATAATTTGACATCCCAAAACATACTTCTGACGATGAATTAGGTAATGTTGTCCCAATGTGAAAATAATCCTATAGTTTCAACCATAAACTTAGACAACCTGAGACTTTTGGTCACTGAATTTGTAAGCCTCACACAAGGATATTACTTTGTACTTTGTATTTGTATCACAGAAGGATAGTACTTGAACTCTCTATACATTAAAGGAAGTTTAATTTTTAAAGCCTACAGCAAGCCTACTAAGGAAACCCCACCGCCCTAGGCTGAAAACGTTCTAAAGTAACGTTCTAATTAGTTTCTGTTACTTAACACTCTTCATCAAGGTAAGGGAGTTATCCGTAACAATTCACTAGATTTCACAAAACGCATAGTGTTAGTGTTAGAAGCTGGCATCAATTCAAATCTAGCAATGATGGGGTTGACCAAGGGTAGACATTTTGTATGGAGCTATCCATGGCTGGAAGAAGACGATGATAGAAGTAAGCGTTATTAGAATAGTAAACGTACGTAGTGATTGTAAGAGTGGATACTGAACTGCATCTTGTCAAGCAGATAAATTGCGGCAGATGGAAACAGCTAACTCTTAGAGAAACGACGTTTGTCACAAAGAAGGGAAATCAGTTAAGGGTAGGTTAACCTTTTTCTTTTAACTTGCTTAGACATTTGCCATTAAAACTTATCGCTCATTTTTATAATACAAAAATTATCATTCTTGCGATTCTCGTGACGTAAGTTAATGCATATATTTAGTTAACTATTTAATTAGCTTAACCGTGGAATCGGAAATAATACGCATAGTTTCCTGTAAACAAGTTTCTATAAGTAGTTGTTATGGATACATGTATAGCATATTCCTTTGTACGTTTCATTAAATTTTCGTTTCGCTGTAAACAAAACTTTTTGCGAAAAATGCGGTACTTTTTATAAACTTTGATTTTTTTGAATTTTTGTTATCTTGCTTGTACTAAAATTTTCAGTGCTACACATAGATAGTCAAGACGAAAGTAAATGTCAGACATTAAAAACGATTTCATATGACACCTGCTAAGAACACCACACACACAATTTAGCGCAATTTAAGCAATATATGTAACATTACAAAATTCAAAAGATGAAAACTACAGTTTTCCAGCTATAAAAATATTATTGTTTGAATCTATGCTTTACAAGAAAATTATAATGATGACCGAAAATTCTAACATAAATGTAGATACTCTATACATAACAAATTAAATATTACATAATTTGAAATTAGGTATCGAAAATTTTGCAGAATAATCAAATAGTATATTTAATTAATAAAATCTGACACAATAATTAAATTGCTTTACGTTAGGAATGTAAACACGTAATGTGTTCACACGTGACACGTGACACGTGACAGTTATATTGTGTGTGTGTGTGTGTGTGTGTGTGTGTGTGTGTGTGTGTGTGTGTGTGTGTGTCTCACTCTATGCAACTAGTATAATGACATTAGTAAATTTGGATGATGACGGATCCATTAGACACTCATTCTGTCACAAAATGTGATATTTATTTTATAATTTTATTATGCGAACGATTGTACATGATTCTGAATTATGAAAAGATCCTTATAAGTCGGAGTTTCGATCGCCAAGTGGGAAGTAAATTTGCAAAAAACATTCAGTACTTTTATTGCGTACAATAAGCGTTTTTGTAAAAACAAATTTACACATATATTTACACAAATTACACAAATTAATAAAGCCGCTAATACTAAATATCCTATTAGAATTCTCTGATTACTGCTATATTATTGCACAGAGTTTATTGTCTCTCCAAAGTAAATAGTAACACGTCATTTGATACTGTCGCTGAGCAAACAGATAGTGATTGCACTGTGTAAATACTGAGTACAGTTGAGTGTGTTATTGCATTTAGTAACATTCCTACTGCGTGTGCATTCAATAAACAGTTACTACAACTCTAGCTATAGTAACATTTTGTTAAACGTGGTTAGTGAAGTAATGTGACTATAGCACTGTAGTAAAAAGCAAACAATCTCAGGCACTAAAGGATTAAAGGATTAAACCTCAACATTTTAATCTAAGAAACAATCTCAGATAATAGAGGATTATAATATTTACTATATATTTTTTCCATATTTTTATTATTTCAGATGTTGTACGGTAGCGCGATAATTTCGCTTTCTAGGTTGGCTAATCTGCTTACTGCTTTGGTCCAATTTTGCGTGTTAGAACTTTGTACAGTGTGTGTCAGTCGCTTGCGGCGGTCGGTTCGCCGACCTTTTTACTGTCATATTTTCTTGTCGACATTTAATGTAGGCTTTAGGCCGGCATATTCTTACTTATGGCCAACTAGGCCCGCTATCAATTTAATTCAAATTCTTTAATACTTTTTGGCAACATGCATTATTAGCCAACCTGATTTCAATAAATTAAAACATGTAATGTAACTTGAGAAAATGCATTAAAATCAATTCAATACAGTCCACATTTTATCATTTTTCATTCCCACTGAACCAATGCATGCATTACTGCCTATTTTTTACAAACGTTGTTGGTACACGCCGACAGGATTACTCACTTCACAAAACATTTTTTAGCCCACTTGGGCCTGATATTCAACATTTTTTGGTCACTCCGGACCTGGATTTTCCATCTAATATTTTCTACCACTATTTCTGGCCGTTAGCTGATACGACCAGACGATACGACTAATTGTGGCCGTGCTACAATTAGCACGTTAGCTGATACGACCGTGGCGTGATTTTCATCGGCATTTCGCTCGTCATCTTGCAGCCTTCTGACAACATCTTAGCAAGTGCCTGCTAGCTACAGTGCTTTACACAAGGCGGTCATCTCTACTAGCTGTTTGCCATCTTCACCAAGGAGCCGACGCTGCAGGACATCGCCAACAAGGTATCATCAACAACAGTGTATTAAGGTGCGTACAATGTCTGAAGAAGGCCTCAAAGTGCTGACCAAAAAGAGAGGCGGCTTAAAGTCCGCAATAGTGCGGATACAGTCTGCTGTAAATTCGTTTGATGTAACTTTAAATACAAAACATTTTCTAACTGTAAGGCTGGACAGTCTCAAAAGCTTGGCCTCGAAATACGACGAGGTGCAGTCTGAAATAGAACTCATTAGTAAGGACACGAGCGTTGCTCAAGCAGACCGAGTTGAGGTCGAAGAAATGTTATATTCAACTGAAGCAAACATTTTGCAATTACTTGACACATTTAATACTCAGACTGTACCTCCCGTATTATCGACGCACATGCAATTAAAACAAATAAGTTTGCCCTGCTTCTCAGGCAACATATTGGAATGGCAACATTTTTACTCAATTTTTACCGATTTAGTGCATTCAAGATCTGATTTAACACCAGTGCAAAAATTACATTATTTACATTCTTCTTTGAAGTGTGAACCGTTAGATTTAATCAAGTCATTACCTATCTGTAAAGAAAATTATACAATAGCGTTGAGTTTGCTGTCCGAAAGGTATAACAATCCATTCATACTAGCTAAATACTATGTGCAAAACCTACTTCAGGTCAAGTCGACAATAAAGGACTCGGTCCAAAGTTTGTCAGAGTTCACTAACACAATAACGTCTTCCGTTAATTCACTGGCAGCAATGAAGCTGTCAGTGAATTCATTTGAATTTATCACTATACAGTTACTATCCACTAAACTCGACCCTATTACTTTCAAACTTTGGAAGGAGTCAATAGACCCTGACAAACTACCTAGCTTTCAAGACTTCACGCATTTTTTAAACTTACGTAGACAGCTGTTAGAAAATACAATGCCCATTGAACCCGGACAGCAACTCAACAAACTTAATGTAAGACTTAACAATAAATATGAGAAATGTAACTCAAGAAATACTGCTGGCAGCACTACATTTAAGAGCTATCACGCAGCGGCAAATCATTATTCATGCGTGTGTTGTAAATCCAACCACCCGCTTTACATATGTAATAAATTTCGTATATTAAGTACCGCTGAGCGGGGACAATTTGTTTCAAATCATAAATGTTGTAGCAATTGCCTTAGATCAGGTCATCTTATAGTAGCTGTAAGAGTAAACAGGTGTGTAAAATCTGTTCAAAACGACACCACACATTGTTGCACGCAAATTACGTGCCGAACTCAACAGCTGCCAGCAGCAATTATTGCTCGCTTAAATTACAGTGCAAGAATAATGTTCTTTTATCCACAGCAGTTGTATCTGTCGTTGACCAGGCTGGCAACAGACATAGGGCTAGAGTGCTCCTAGACGCCGGTTCACAGATAAATTTCTGTACAAAATCATTTGCAAAGAAGTTACAGCTCAAATTAGCTAAATCTAATATACCAATCACAGGAATAAACAATACAGCGTGTTACGCAACTGATATTGCTTCTATACGTATTATTTCTCGCTATCAGAGATATAGTTTCGAGGCGAAATGTGCCGTCTTATCTACGTTAACTCACAATCTGCCTGCAAATTCGTTTGATATCAACCAGTTCCACATTCCAAACAAGATCTTCCTGGCTGACCCCGATTTTAATATATCGTCGCAAATCGACATACTATGAGGGGCACAATTTTATCTGGACTTGATCTTAACCAATAAATACACACGCGGCCCCAATATTCCCATCATTCAGAAAACAAAACTGGGCTACATTTTGGCTGGCAACCTGCCCAAGCACTGCCGCAACGAGGGTCCTGCTGATTCGTTCCTAGCAAGGAACAACGACAGTCAAATTCTGCAATCTCTCGAAAGATTTTGGGAAGCAGAAACTATCCCTGACAATACCCCTGATAACGAGTCAGCCTGTGAAGAGCATTTTGTGCGCTCTACCCAGCGCAACCACGAGGGTAGATTTGTGGTTTCACTTCCATTTAAGTCTGATAATCCCCACTTAGGGGAATCTTACACGAGTGCTGAATCAATATTCTTAAGCTTAGAGCGTCGATTTAGGCGACATGCTAAGCTCGCTCGCGACTACGCGGACTTTATCGAAGAATATATGGATCTTGGGCACATGACACTCATCGATGATGGCGCTATCAATTTAGGAGAGTCAAATATTTGCTACCTGCCTCACCATGCCGTATTTAAACAGTCTAGCTTGACCACAAAACTGCGCGTTGTTTTTGATGGTTCGTCCAAGACTACTAATGGCCTTTCTTTAAATGACATATTGTTAGTAGGCCCCAATGTTCAACAAGACCTTTTTTCCATTCTTTTGCGTTTCCGCATACATAAGTATGTTCTCATTGCCGACATCGAGAAGATGTATCGTCAGATTCGCGTAGCTGAAGGGGATTGTCACTATCAACGCATTCTGTGGCGTGATTCTCCCCTCGAACCACTTAAACATTTCGCATTGCAAACGGTAACCTACGGCACGGCTAGTGCTTCGTTTTTGGCCACTCGCTGTCTTCTACAAATTGGTAGGGACAATCAGGCTTTCTTTCCCCAAGCGGCGTTAGCTATAACAAACGATTTTTATGTCGACGATCTACTTACCGGTTCGGACACTATCCCTGATCTAACCAAGCTGAAATCCTGAAATCCGATCTAGGTGCGTTACTGAGTCAATATGGTTTCACGTTGCACAAATGGGCATCAAATGAACCCAGAGCGGTCGCAAATCATGACAATTTTTCACGACCCCTAAATAAACAGGACAATGTGCGTACCCTAGGCATTCTTTGGAACAATACTGCCGATTCATTTTTGTTCGACATCAAATTATTTCCCGTTGATTCAAGCATATCCGAGAGAAAAATTCTTTCGATTATTGCTGGAATATACGATCCTCTTGGTTTAATCGGTCCAGTTGTCTTTTTGTATAAACATTTCATGCAGCGACTTTGGCTTTGTAAGCTTGGTTGGGATGAACCGATTTTTCCGGTCAGTCACGTTCGGATTGGCATTCTTTGTGTGACAAATTGGGTCTGATTGGCAAAATTGTGGTCCCGCGATCTATTCGTTGCAAGCGTGAGGCAGCTACAGTTCAATTGCATGGTTTTTCGGATGCTTCTGAAAGGGGGTTTGGCTGTTGTATGTATGTCAGAGTCATTTATCAAGATTCTACTGCCTCCTGTCACCTCTTGTGTTCCAAATCTCGCGTGGCTCCCCTACGACAGGTGTCATTACCTCGCATCGAACTCTGCGCTTGCTTGTTATTATCGCGACTCGTATCTCACGTTATTCCTGCTCTTTATTCGTTTATTGATAATGTACATTTGTATTCTGACTCTATGGTGGCTCTTTATTGGATTCATGCCCAGCCTACGCGGTGGAAAACATACGTCGCTAATCGGGTTGCTGAAATTCAGCGTCGTACGCAAACGTATACTTGGCATCACATTAATTCACGACACAATCCTGCTGATATTATATTAAGGGGGTGTCTCCCTGACGTTTTGCGCGATTGCTCGCTTTGGTGGCACGGTCCTAGCTGTCTGTCTCAATCGTCAGAGTCTGATCCCTTCCCATCCTTCGTACCGGCCACTCCGTCGTCTTCTGAAGTCACCGCGGAAGAGAAACATACACATAACCTTCCTCTAATGTCTACCCTGGCTGTTGACCTCTCTTTGGACTTTTCCTCGTTGCATCGTCTAACGCGCGTATACGCTTACTGTTTTCGGTTCATCAGAAATATTAGACACTCAAGTGCTGACAAACTTACGGGCGATCTTACCCCTGTAGAAATTCATCAGTCTCTCAATTTCTTCATAAAACAATCTCAGTCGATCCACTTCGCAGCCGAAATTAATTGTCTTCGTAACGGATCTTCTGTTTCCATTAGGAGTAAGTTGGCTTCTCTCGACCCGTTTCTTGACGAGTCTGGAGTGATACGCGTGGGCGGATGATTACAGCATTCCCAATTACCCTACGACTCTAAACATCCTATTGTATTACCCCCATCGGCGCATATTACACGCCTTATCATTGAACGTGAACACATTCGTTTACTTCACGCTGGTGCTCAACTCGTGCATCATTCACTGCGTCAACGTTGGTGGATTGTGAATGCCAGGTTAGTCAATCGTTCCATTATTCGAAAATGTGTGAGGTGTATCAGGTTTAGTCCCAAACAGCAGGTACAGAGGCTTGGTATTTTACCATCCCCTAGAGTCACTCCTTCTAGGCCGTTTCTATTTTGCGCGGTTCATTATGGTGGTCCCTTCATGATTCGTCATGGCGGGCAGAAGTCTAGAGCTCTTTCTAAGGCATACGTATCTTTGTTTATTTGCTTAGCGACTAGGGATATTCACATGGAATTGGTTTCCGACCTTACGGCCAGCGCGTTTTAGCCGCATTACGTCGTTTCATGGCCCGTAGGGGCATACCCAGTCAACTGTACTCCGACAATGGCACAAACTTCAGGAAGGCCCGCACTATCACACATGATATTTACAACTTTTGGCACAATAAGGATGCCATCTCATCGATCAAGTCATTCACGTCCTCTCAGGGGATATCATGGTCATTTATTCCGCCCTCCTCACCTCATTTCGGTGGCCTTTGGGAGAGCGGCATAAAGAGTTTGAAATTTCATCTGCGCCGCGTGGTAGGCAAATCTATACTCAACTTCGAAGAGTTCACGACCGTTTTGTCTCAGATAGAGGCATGTCTGAACTCTCGACCTTTATTTGCTATTTCTTCAGATGTTAACGACCCGGTGCCACTTACACCTGGCCATTTTTTGATTTGCGCACCCTTAACGGCGATACCGGACCCAGACCTTTCTCACGTTCCTGTTTCTCGTCTTGGGCGTTGGCAACTTCTTCAGAGGTTTGTCCAAGGCATATGGAAGGCATGGTCTCGCGATTATTTGCACCAGTTGCAGCAGCGTCACAAGTGGAAGTTTGCCAAGGATAATGTTTCCATTGGTGACTTAGTTTTGCTTATTGAGGATAATTTACCTCCATTAGCCTGGAAATTTGGCGTAATTATCGCCACATTTCCCGGCCCAGATAACTTGGTTCGTGTCGTGGACATTTGCACGCCTACGGGTGTTTTGCGGAGACCAATACATAAGTTATGTCTGTTGCCAGCGCGAGACGAGATTTGACAAAATTATGATTACTTAGCACAATGCTATTTTATTTAGCCACTGGCTTATTACTTATTACGACCATTTGGTCAACCTAATTGTGATGAATTATCACAATATTTTCTTATCAATTTTGCGCCATTGCACGCTTCTATAATTATCACAGTTTTTGGTGGTATATTAATATTTTGTATTTGTATGTTAATTTTGTGTGGCATACTATGTCTTACACATTTACATTTGATGTTTTGGGGTATATTTCATGTTTTTGGTGGTCTCATTTTATAAAATGTTGTTACATAATATTTGCATGTCTTGCAGCTGAGCAATCATGCATTCATTTCTTTATACTGTTGCTAATAAATGTGTATTATTCTGTGAATGTCTTTAAATTGTTAAATTGTTTCTGTAATCACAGTATTGTATCTGTTATTTGACATTGCAATTATTCATATTGTAATTATCTAAATTATTGTTATTGTATTCACATAACTTGCGTTTATGTAAAAAACTATTGTTTTGCGTCTGCCGCATGTAACTGTCACGTCTAGATTTATTTTATATTGTATTCATTTTGCGAGTAAGCATGCACAATTATTTTTACTTAAATTATGACATACATGTCATATTTGCGCTTGCATTCAGTCAGCATCTAGCTTGTTCATACATTATTACATATTGTAAGTTCCTGAAACTTCAGGAACAGCATGACTAGGTCAATACATGCCGCCCTGCTGAATATACGCTTGAACATGTAATTGCAACATGTTCAATAACAATTTTGTTCATGTAATTAATTCTCTGTACAGGTCCACGGGCCTCAACTAATTTTACAGTAACCATCTATGACATGCATAGGGTTACAAACTATCGGTCCATCATGTGATGAGCTTCCGATCATGCATTAAACATTGTACAACTGTGTATTTTTTCATGTTTTGTAATGTTATATACTGTGCACATACACTATGTGATGGTAATATTTGTCAAACCAGACTTTTATATTCATGTCTGAAAACAGCTGTTCGCCAACCTTGGCTTACAAACGCCTATCTCTAGGCTTATCTTATGCATGCTTATCTCTAAGCTTGTAACGGACTGCCGTTATCCAATCTCATAACTCAAGGTTCAACTTAGCCTTGAATCTAACTCTTATTATTAAGAAAACTGTATCCTTTCAAATTAAGTTGTAAGATGTATCATAATTTATTAAAAAATGTTAAAAAATCATTTGATTTTGACGGGCAGCTTATGTACGGTAGCGCGATAATTTCGCTTTCTAGGTTGACTAATCTGCTTACTGCTTTGGTCCAATTTTGCGTGTTAGAACTTTGTACAGTGTGTGTCAGTCGCTTGCGGCGGTCGGTTCGCCGACCTTTTTACTGTCATATTTTCTTGTCGACATTTAATGTAGGCTTTAGGCCGGCATATTCTTACTTATGGCCAACTAGGCCTGCTATAAATTTAATTCAATTTCTTTAATACTTTTTGGCAACATGCATTATTAGCCAACCTGATTTCAATAAATTAAAACATGTAATGTAACTTGAGAAAATGCATTAAAATCAATTCAATACAGTCCACATTTTATCATTTTTCATTCGCACTGAACCAATGCATGCATTACTGCCTATTTTTTACAAACGTTGTTGGTACACGCCGACAGGATTACTCACTTCACAAAACATTTTTTAGCCCACTTGGGCCTGATATTCAACAGATGTTTTATACCCTTCTTTTAATATTCCCAATGGATTTTGACTTTTGCCAAAAAGCTTCGGTTTTTAATTATCTTGTTGATACATCCTCTTCGGTCATATTTTTAAATATTATATATATATATATATATATATATATATTGAACTTTCACTATGAACACTTACTTTTTGGCTTTGATACCCAGACGTTTCGACGTGGTATTCGTCTTCCTCAGTGGGTTTGAATACTGAATGTCTGTACAGTAACGGTTATGGGTTGTAGGTGTGTGTGGTGGGGGTTGCTGGTGGGAGGGAATTGGCGCTGGGATTCGAATTTTGTGTTGGAATCAGTGTACCGAAAAGTATGTGTGATCTATAATGTATTGTTCATTTAATATGTTGTTTGGTTGTAGTGTGTGATAATGTATATTTCAAATTGTTCTGCTGTGTTTAGTTTTCTACTTTTAGGTAAGTAGCGTAGTATTTCCATGTTGTGCTCTATGTTTGTGTAACTGTGGTTTTCGTTTTGTAAATGTGTGGCAAATGTGGAATTTATGTAGTTTGTGGTGAGGGCTTTTAAATGTTCAGAATATCTAGAGGAAAAAGATCTTCCCGTCTGGCCGATGTAGAACTGTTGACAGTCATTGCAGTTTAATTTATAAACCCCTGTTTTGTTGTATGTGTCTGTGTCTTTGTTCGTATTATTTATGTGTTTCCTGATGGTGTTGTTAGTTCTGTAGGCTACTTTATAATTGTGGTGCTGTTGGTTTTATGTGTTTTACTTTTTGTGTTTAGGATGCGTTTTGTAGTTTATTTATTAAATCGGGATTGTATCCACTTTTAACTGCTATATATTTAATTGTGTTGAGTTCTTCTTGGTAGTCATGTGTATTTAGGGGTATTGATGTGAGCCTATGGAGCATATAGTTGAAAGCTGCATGTTTGTGTTGAGTTGGGTGGTTGGATGGGATATGTATGACCATGTCTGATATGGTGGGTTTACTGTATATTTTGTATGTGTGTGTGTTGTCTGTTTTGGTAATTGTAAGCTCCAGGAAGTTTATGCTATTGTTTTGTTCTAAATCAAGTGTGAATTTTAATTTTTGATATATAGTGTTAATGTATTTGTGGAAATTTTCAATTTGTCTTTTGTTGCCGTTGTATAGGATTAAAATGTCATCAACGTATCTGTGCCAATATATTATTTTGTTGGTGTATTTGTTATTGTTTAATATGTGTTCTTGTTCTATGGTATGTAAGAATATTTCGGCTAGTGTACCTGATATAGGGGAGCCCATGTGTAGTCCATCTGTTTGTGTGTAAATCATGTTATTGTGTGAGAAATAATTTTGTTCAGTGATAATTTTAGTGAGATGGATGATCTCTTTGATGTGTGTTTCAGGTGTGTTATTAAGTTTTAGTAACTGTTCTAATGTAGATATAGTTTCTTTAATGGGTAAATTGGTGTATAGGTTTGTTATGTCAAATGAAGCTAGTGTTGAATTGTGTGGAATGTGGACATGTTGAGTTTTATTCACCAGGTCTAAATTATTTTTGACGGAGGTGTTGTTTGTTAATTTTATGTTATTTCTGATTAATTTATCTAAGTGTCTAGCTATTTTGTGTGCAGGTGCTTGTGTGTTGTTGATAAGTGGTCTGATGGGGACATTAGGTTTGTGTAATTTTGGTAGTGCATTCAGTGTAGGGGGGTTTGGTTTAATTTGTTTCAGATATTTGATGTTGTCAGGTGAGATTATCACACACTACAACCAAACAACATATTAAATGAACAATTACATTATAGATCACACATACTATTCGATACACTGATTCCAACACAAAATTCGAATCCCAGCGCCGATTCTCTCCCACCAGCAACCCCCGCCACACACACCTACAACCATAACCGTTACTGTACAGACATTCAGTATTTAAAACCCACTGAGGAAGACGAATACCACGTCGAAACATTCGGTTTTTACTTCCATGTTCCTTAAGGAAATGGAAGTATGGTGATGGCAAAAAAATCGTGTTCGAGATTATAGCAGATTCTGATTGTACTACACCCAAAACATGAAAAAAAGTCATTTTTCGAAAAGTGTGTGTGTGAGTGTGTGTGTGTGTCTGTGTGTCTTTCAATTTTCTTTATGGCAAAGGATAACAGCCGCAAATTCAAACAGAATCAAATAATTTTTTGCATACAGCCCTTATTAAATAGAGGGTTTAATATTAAATAGAGTCCTCAAGACCTATCTTTTTGGAGAAGATCGGTTAAGGGAAAGGGGTAGTTTACCTGCAACGTTTTTTTATCAAGGGTAATTTGTTTCTATGGCAAACGATAACAGCTGCAAATTCAAACAGAATGAAATAATGTTTTGCATACAGCCCTGTATTGTAGAGTTCTCAAGACCTATTGGTGTTGGTGAAGATCGTTTAAGGGAAAGGGGTAGTTTACCTACAACATTTTATGTTTTAACAAGTGTAATTTTTTATATGACGAACGATAACTGCCGTAAATTGAAACAGAATCAACTACATTTTTGCATACTTTTTTGAATTATATAGTACTCAAGGTCTGTTGATTTTGTTGAAGATCGGTTAAGGGGAAGTGGTAGTTTACTAGCAACATTTTATGTTTTAACAAGGGTAATTTTTTTATGACGAAAGATAACTGCCGTAAATTCAAAGAGAATCAACTACTTTTTTGCATACGTTCCTGAATTGTAGAGAAATCAAGGTCTGTTGTTTTTGGAGAAGATCGGTTAAGGGAAAGGGGTAGTTTACCAGCAACATTTTATTTATATATGTACTACATTATCGGCAACAAAGAAGTAGGTTGTTGTTAAAATTCCTTCCCGTTCTGTTTGGCCGTAGACCAAAGTTTTCTGCAAAACCAGACGTTTCGGCAGTGCCATCGACTTCTATTATCAGTGAAAATCGATTGCGATAACGTGAGGTGGTATACGTTAGTGACCACAGGACTGTGGTTAAGGCTGAAGCAGTAAGTAGAAAGAAGTAGTTGCTATGGAAATATTTCATTTCGAAAATGATTTTAAATATAAATCTTAGAACATGGAAGTCACGTGTGGTTCTCCATACCGTTATTTTGTCTTTTGTTGTACGCAATTATGACATTCTCTCAGTGCTGTGACAAATATATTTGTGGTTAAAGGGAACATGATATAGTTATTAGAAATCAACAAGTTTTACTATTCAAATGTCCATCTGATAATCTGTGATCTAATGTTAGCTATATTTGAAAAAATTTTTGAGTTTATATGTTTAATTCAGTCTTATTTGAGCATATCAAAACCGATGAGGATAATTAATTGGTGTGTAACTTGTTTCTTTCTCTCCATCCTTGTCTGACTGTTTTGTACTTTGGCATTGACGATAAACGCATTTACTGCAACTGCCACTGGAACGCTCTGGAAACCATGTAAATGTTCTATTTTTACACATCTCAAGGATCCAAAGCCGGTAGAATAATCTACGAGTGCCTGGAAGGCGTGTCTAGAATAATCTCGAGCGTTGATTAATCACGCAGCGTTTGAAGCGTCATGTTGACAATTTTCTATATATCATCTCAACGTAGCACTATTATACTTAATCAGCATTTTCTTCTTGACCTTTATCTCTTTATATATACGACATCTGTGCCTTCCTAATTAGGGTACTCAATACCATGAATTTCAATGTCTCTACGTCGAACTGACACACTGTTCAATTGGAAATATAAACTCTATTTTAGTCCACTGTGTACTTCGTTGAAGTGAAAAGGAGTTAAGGAGAAAATCTTTTAATGTAACGTTATGACCTGCAAATACTGGTTCCATGTTTTCATTTTGGCAGCGGAATAATTAAATTATTCCGCATGGCGTCTCATTCAATTTGCAAATGATGGAAGTGAAGTATTACTGTTGATGTGAATACTGGTAACACAGTTAGTATATCGCGTAGAAAGGCGATCCAGGCGTATCAATAGGCGAGAGTGAGAGATACGAACCGTACGTGAACGAATTATCATTTTTGACGTCTTGAGGATCATCAAATATTCACGTGATGGAAATTTGGTGACGCTTGTTTTGGAACTGTCGTGGTTAAAAACAGGATGGCTTTGGTTTTTTTCTTGGAAATAACGAAATCACTAAAACACAAGTATAAACAATTATTTTCCTTGTGGGTTTTTACCGGGTTAACCCGGTGGGGTTTTACCGAGTTCAACTTGTAGCATTCGCGTGATATGAAGCTTACTGTTACACCATGGGCAGAGAAACTTTAAAAAAAATTTAATGGTATGTCGTTACCTGTGACAGAATAATAACTGCTTTCGTAGATTTCCTTAAACATTATTTCCTTATACCACTCTTCCTCAAAAAAAAGGAAGACACAGAGTGTCTTTCTCATTCCATTCATGTAATTAATAAATGCCATTTTTCATGATTGGTAAATCTTTATTTAAATCTACTATCTTATTCACTGAAATAAAATTCCATGTAATACTATACTATTACAATACTGTGTAAGCAATCTAATGTCTTCACAATGTTAGGAAGAGCGTAAGCATAACCACGCGTAAGAGCTCTACAACCTACGCAGAAACAGTATTTGGAACGTCCATCAGGACTTTTCTTGCTTACTATAAACACACGACTCGACCACGGTGACGTAGAAGGTCTTATATTACCGTTTTTCAGCATATCATCTGTTTGCTCGTCAACTACTGGTTTTAGTGCATGTGGGAGTCTACGGATTCTTTTTGATGGGTGGGTGGTGGCCCGTATCTATCTCCTGTTCTATTCTACTGTGACAGCCAATCTTACCTCGTGGTTCATCAAATATGTGTGAGTAGCGATAAAACACCGACAATAGCACTTTGGGCTCAGAAATACTTATATGCTCTAATTTACTTTCTATTTCTTTAACTACTTTCTTGTTTTCTACTTTACTAGATTTCATATAATTCACTGTGCACATTTTCTTAAACCGTTTAATATTTCTGTCTACTGCCTGAGGCCTATGCGACTCTGCTATACCTAACGTAAAAATTTTCGGCAGTATCAGTTTTCCTTGCTGAAATTAATAGCTTTCAGTACTACATGTGAGATATCTTTTCCTACTTTACTAAGCATCCTGGCGAATCGTACGTCACGAATATTTAACTCAACTGGCTGAACAATTACTTCTTCTGGAGCTAATACTTTCTTTTGTGTTGTAACTTTCAGGCGTCCCTGAATTAACACTTCAAAACTAGGAGGTAGAGGTATATCTCGTGTGGTTGCAACACATCACACTGGAGTTGCACCATGCAAGGTTATAGGAACATTGTCACTAACAGTGAAAGAGAGCCGGCCGTGCTCTACAGTCTCCGCTGCTTGCTACTGAAAACCCAAATCTTGTATTGTACACCTATCTACTCTATTCCCATTATCTATATTTCTACTTTCTACATGGAAACGCTATCACGTGAGAACAGTTTCCCTGTAGACAAATCTAAATTAGCTCCTATACACCTTAGGAAATCCATTCCCAATATGCCGTCACAAGGTATCTCTAAAACCGCTACTATATACTCATGCGTAAAACTACGTTTCCTAATAATATTCAGCAGTCTACTGTCACCTGTCTACCGTATATTTTCAGTGAATCACAGGTAACACTTTTGGCTATCGCGTCAGTAGTATAAACTTCCTTTCGGCTATACCCTTTTATTATCGATATTGAAGCACCTGTTTCTACAAAAAACCTATATGGTTTCCTTTCTATCATGACATCTAAAACTATCTGATCATCTACACTATCGTGGATAATATTGGTAACTCTATGTTGGCTAAGTCTGTTCCTAACTGGTCTTAATTCCAGTTCGACAGGTCGATGTTGTCTCCAGCCGAGCCTTGCGCGTTTTGGTAATTCTTTTTCGAGTTTGGACAATCTTTGGCTATATGACCAAATTTATGGCAAGACTTACACTCAATATTAATTTTATTATTACTGATTTTATTGGTCCTAATTTTGTGGTCCTTACCGGGCTTATGGGCACTTTTGTTTAGGATATTTTTGTTAGTAGGTTTCACTCTACAATCTTTAGCTATATGGCCAGTACGATTGCAGTTCAAACAAGTCACCTGGGTAAAGAACCCGTTTTTATTTGGGTACAAAGACGGCGTGCGTCAACCGCTGCTACAGTAACCGCTAACTGAATAGCTTCTGCCATGGTTGCAGGCATTCGGTATCTAACTTGTTGACCCACGGTTCCAAATAAACGATTAGTATATGCAGCGGCTAGCATCCTTCTCTCAGTTTCTTTGTTTATGATCTTTTGTTGTTCCGCGTCACCAACTTGTCTAATTGTTTTAGCGCACAGCCTTTTGCATCTACCGGCAATGGCTTCGGGCGACTCATTTTTATGTTGCGCGTCATTCTGAAGGCCAACATAGTGAAACTGGTCTAACTGTTTAACACGAAAGCGCTCGACAAAGACTTCTTGCAATTCTTTAAAGGTTATGTCTATTCTTTTTAAGTCCGCATTACTATTTAAAAACAACGCGGCTGGCCTTTTCAGCTTTATTTTCAGTATAGAGACTTTGTGACGATTTAAAAAAAATAAAAAAGGAAATAAAAGAAATGTAAAATAATTTAAAATCTCACATTAAAACAAAACATAAACCCCTAAAGAAAATGATAATGTAACACCGCAATAATACCCAAAATAAATAGTTTAAAACCAAAAAGAATTCGAGAATAAAATTGAGATAACACCCCTTAATAATTAACCCGGCTTTAACCTGCCGAAACCGGCATCAACACGCATAATTACCTCATGTGACGTCATGACGTGACGATGTCACGATTTAAAAAATATTTAAATCGCACAAATAAAAAATTTTGCTTTCTAACAAGTAAGAGTATTATCCACCCCTTACCTATACCTAGATTCCTGCATCAACTTGAAATTGTCCCGTACCAACACGCAAAGAACGGTGTTATTTAGATAATAATAATAATTACGTTAATTATTTAAAATACGACTATATAAATAAGGAAATTTTTAATTCGTAACAAAGTTAACCTAAAGTATAATTAACTATTTAATTAATGAATAATTAATACCAAATAAAAGAACGAACTCTTTTCTTAGTGCGTAAAACCGCGCCAGCTTACTGACCCCTCGCCGCTAAACTATGCACACAGTCGCTAGTGAAACTTCGACATGAAAAGATGTCAGTTTTGTGTTGTCAACATACACGTAGGTGTATGCCGTTAAAAACCATATATCCAGTTTGTGGTGATATTATTTTGAAAAATGTAGCGTGGAAATAAAAAAATATATATATAATGCTGTGTGTTATATATTACTTAACCGACACATCTCTTAAAAAATAAAACTGTAAGTGGTAAGATATGTTACTTATCAGACTTTAGTATTGCAAAATAAGAACTGTAATTAAGGTGTAAAATGTGAACTACAAACTCCAGAAGTGGAAAACTCAAAATAAAACAGTATGATCTTCAACAAAAAAATCCGATCGTCGAGACTACCAGATACAATCAACCCAATGTAGCATCAAGAGGAACCATGTATTGCACCCTAGAAGACGACAGAAGATGACCATCATGGACCCCACAACAACCTCATGTTAAATTCAGGTGATATCCAAACATAACATTTGTAAAAATTTGTTTTAACAAGAGAAGTAACAAAAGAACAGTAAAGAACTTTTGATAATGTAAAGAATAAGTTATAAGATTTGTAATTTCTGTAATGAAGTAGCAGTGACATTACGATATCAAAATGTACGGTAATTCTATAGTTTACAACGAACATTATTCTTCAAATAATTTGGTTAAAGTTGTGATAAATTAAAACATAACAAAGTTCTGACCCGGATCCAAGGTACTTGTTCTCATTCGTGAAATTCCCTTTATCTCGTTTCTTAAAACGCTAACTTAGATTTTAATTCTTAATACTAATTTCCGTAACTCACAATATCGTGGCCCGACTGACATCGGCTTACTCTAACTACATCAGTTAGCTTTCAGCACTCTCTAATGATTACCTTGGCGCACTCTAACTATATCAGTTAGCTTTCTGCACCATCATTACCCTTTTCAGTCGGCGCCGTTGTGACTATGTTACGTTACATATATAATTCTTAATTACCTCTAATACAACCTAAAGCGGATCCCATACTCCACTTTAGATTATTTCTAATCCTAATTTCTTACGCTACTGAAAGAAGCGGAATTTCACGAAGATAATTTTTATTCTCTCTTTAAATGATCAGCTGTAATACTTAAACAAAAGGTGGCAAACACTTTACTTTCAATGATCAGCTGTTACGCTGGAATGTGGATCAAACTAGTTTTCTTTAAACAATGGCATTGTTTATGCGTACGAAGGGGGAAATCAACTCGAGGGTGAATATATCTCTTTTGTTCCATTTAACAACAGCTGACGGACACCTTATTAACTTGCACTGGCATGCTTCAAAGAGGGGTGGCGTGTGCGATGCGTACGCAATGTTACAGCCCGTTACTAAGCTGAGTTTAGTCTTAAATACTGGCAGCTCGGGAATTATTTTCAAGCAGGCCACAACCGGGTGTTTACATAATTCACATATACTTTTATTATTAATTTCTTTTTACTTATTTCACTAATACACTATTATAAACAGTTAGTATAGTTTAAGATATTATTAAACTTTTTATTTAAAGTACTTATCATTTATTTCTTATTATTTACTTTGCTCAGATTTAAGAAACTTCTCTTTTCATTTGTTTAGGACTCGGTTGTTTACTTCGGGAAGCATCATTTCATAAAATTAATTAGTACACTTGTTTTATTTAGTCAGTGGTTTATATAACTCACCGTGTCAATAGAAACACGAATTACACATTTATGCAGGCTTGTACAGGAAAACTACAGGTCTTAAATTGTCGCAAAATAGACGTGTTAGAGACTGAATACTTTGACTCGTACCTACATGAATTGGTATAAAACAATCTAATCTTTTCACGTATAATTATATACGAGTATGTGCGTAATCCCACACAAAATTTACACTTATCAATAAATAAGTATAAATTTATACACTTATAAATATCGTCAATATTATTCATCTATGTTACTTAGCCTTTTTCTTTTTACATACATTTTCCTTTTTTTTATAACTCTTCACACACTACATTATATATTTATTTTTATATTTGTATAAATTTGTTACAACAAGAGAAGTAACAAAAGAACAGTAAAGAACTTTAATAATGTAAAGAATAACTTATAAGATTTGTAATTTCTGTAATGAAGTAGTAGTAGCATCACGAGATCTAAATTTAAGGTAATTCTATAGTTTACAACCAACATTATTCTTCAAATAATTTGGTTAAAGTTGTGATAAATTAAAACTTAACAAAGTTCAGACCCGGATCCGAGGTACTTAAAACAATATCTAGATGAATACTTTTCAGATAAAAGGAATAAGACATTTAATATTTTTAAAGCATTAAACGCAGAATTTAGTAGAGTAATCTTAAAAAAAAACAAAGTAAACCATGAGATTCGAATAATAATAAAGAGATGTTTTTGCTAACACCTAGCGAGTGAATAAATTTATGCAATCCTTGACTATTTCCTATGTAATAATGTGTTATAAATTGTTAGTAAGTAAGTTTTACTAACAACGGCAGCTAGTATAATTAACAGGTAACGAATTGAACTAGTTCCCGACTTTTGTGATGGCTTAACAAGGGAGACGTCACAAAATTGGTAATTATGCGTGTTGATGCCGGTTTCGGCAGGTTAAAGCCGGGTTAATTATTAAGGGGTGTTATCTCAATTTTATTCTCGAATTCTTTTTGGTTTTAAACTATTTTGGTGAATTATTGGTGAATAAGACTAATAATAGTATTAAACTGCAACTCGATAGAAAACATAACAATGTACAATAATAAAATTAAAAGTAAAGGATACCGTAGTATAATTAAATAAGTCAAAGATTAAACCGGTAGTTATTAATCGGAATGTGGAACTACTTTTATGGTGAAGCGTAAACGACGCGAAGTTACTTTACTTGCCCCAATAAACAAACCCCACTTGCAATGGAGCGCTCAAGCCGTAAGCTGCGCACCGCGTTGGATCGCGACGCAGAGATAAATTTGTTGAAAGTTCGTAAAAGAATATCTAAATAACTAAATTGTGCGCCGATGACATCTCTACCAAATCTTAAATAAGAAAATTATGTAATAAATACTGTACTAGGACCATAAGGTGAAATTCAACTAATAAATAATCATGTAAAGTGAACACCAGTGAAACAAACTTTTGCATTAATTATTCTAACAACGAAATATTACTACCAGTCATCTAAGAGGAGAGTACCACACCCAGAATGATCTAACACACGTCAGGAACTTCACCGTCACCGGATACTAAGGTAACGACAGACCTTCTGGAAACACACCGAGGACCGAAGAGCCAAATCTGCATCAACTACAGGAAACCACAGGTGACATGGAGGCTTGTCTTCCGTGGTTATGAGATACTAAAATTATAACCAACAAAAGACAATTTAACTAACACTTTAAGACTTTTAAAAACAGACATTATATGTAAGATGTAGTTTGTAATCTGATAAAACTATTTGTAGTAAAAGAGTAAAAGTTTAAACTGTAAAGCATTATTGTTTTAAAAGGTAAATAAAGTCCATTCTTCAAATGGCACAATTTCAAGGTTGTATATGGGGAGGTGACCATTATTAACATACTATATTCAATCCCGGATCCGTGGAAAAATTAAACAGATGTACATCTTTATTTTGAGGGCCCTTCTGAAAGAATAACATATATATATATATATATATATATATATATATATATATAAACATCTTGTAAACTGTAAACTGTTGATCCATATATGTTGAGAACTCTAAGTAGAGCAACTAATGTTATTCTGAAATAAAGAGATGTCATCTTTAGTACATACAAAATTGAGTGCATAAATCAGCAGTCTCTCCTCCCCAGTTTCCTTTTATATTAATTGTTTTGGTGATTTGATTAATTTTCAGCTTGCTACAAAGAAGGCAGCCTGTATAATAGGCCATAGTCAATTAATACAGGTTCCCAGTATTATAGCGTATATTAGGCACGCTGTAACTTTATCCGTTTCGGTCCAATTTTCTGCTTGTGCCGCTCTTTCAATGTTGTCAAAAAAAACTCATTAACTGGCACGGAGCCATCGCCTCGCCAAGCATCAATTAAATTGGGGGTAGTTAGATCTTTAACTCTTGTTGGGACTGCTGCTGCTTGAGGTAGTGCCTTGGGTTGCTCTTGGGCACAATAAAGAGCTCGTCTGAGCTCCTGTCCTCTGGACTTGGAGTTACCATTTTGATAATAAAGCAAAATATTGACAATACTTTATTCTATTTTAATCTTTAGTTTTTAGTGTTATTTACTTCTTTAAATAGGCACCACAACAAGGAAAATCCGCATGAATTGCTTCTCAAGATAACAATTATCTCTGCTACTATACAAACCACAATACCCATGAAAAAGCAGATTATTGAATTTAGTGTCTCTCGAAACAATATTATCTCTTACACTCTTAATTATAATACTCTATTTCTAGTTTTGTAATCTGTACGCGTACTACGTCGACTGTGTAATTGGAGCATCCGTTAATGTGTCGTTCTATAATGCTTTGAACCAGGGTTTTGAGCAACGTTTCACAGCCTTCTAGCAAAACGCCTGGATCAGAAATAGGTAGGTAATAGATAGGTCGGGAACTCATTCCTGTAATCGAGGAATATCATACACAGGTTGTTCGGTAATAGGAAGAGCAATTTATAACTCAGGTGTTTTACTCACTGTTGGAAGCTGTAACGATGGTAGAGGCGAACAAAGTACAGTAGAAGGGATCGATGGATATTTCGGAATGGAAACCGGAGGAATATGGCGATAATAAGCCGTTATAGAACCGACACATGTACCTATTTTCATAAACAGATCAGGAGCTATCGGTTCTCTATTTACTAGCTGACCAGACGGACTTCACAAATTTCTACGATTTCAGAAAATAATTATCACTATCTTTGGGCCTTTTTCGATAACTCTTTCCCATGCACGTATTTCGTATTTCATAAAACTTCTTAAACCTAACTCAATAGTAATTACATAACTTAACACAAACACATAATAATATACACAAAGACATAATATCTTGAAAAGGGTAAGTTCAAATAAGGTTAATTATTCCCCTTGCGTTTACATTCTGTAATTGCCTGTATGACTCAGTTTTTAATTCGTAAACAAACCTTTCTTTAAGAAAAAACAAACTTTCTGTAACTACTTTCAAATACTACTTTGATTTTTGATTTGCCATACATCTCTCATGACCAGTAAGATACACTGTTCTTGCAAGTGTAATCCCACAGGCTGCCAACAATTGATATGCCGTGACCGAGCCTTTCCAGGCGTATCAATAGGCGATATGTGTGTGTGTGTGTGTGTGTGTGTGTGTGTGTGTGTGTGTGTGTGTGTGTGTGTGTGTGTGTGTGTGTGTGTGTGTGTGTGTGTGTGTGTGTGTGTGCTTAAAGCGTATGTATATTGAGGCTAACAAAACAACATGAAGTTGACTTAACATAATTCCATGGTGAACATCACAACATTACGACACTTAGTACCTAGGCTAACCTAAAATGACAGTGACATGGCATGTTAGAAATCTAAGTAAGACGACTTCTTACACATTCTTCAAAGTAGTTTTATTTACTCAATGCACCACCAACTCAGGTATCCCGCCCTTTAGATCACATAAAGTGTTTCTCATACTTGTAATAGCTCATCTTATGATCATCACATCTGAGATTATCCAATCGTACATGAACAAATTATATTTCATGACGTCTGGAGGATCATCAGATGTTCACGTGATGGAAATTTAGTGTCGCTTGTTTGGGAACTGTAGTGGTTAAAAACAGGATGAGCTTGGTTTTGTCTTAGAAATAACGAAACCACTAAAAGTCAACAATAAACAATTGTTTTCCATGGGGGTTTTTTACCGGATTAACCTGGGTTTTAACTACACCGAGTTCAACTTGTAGCATTCGCGTAATGTGAGGCTTACTATTACACCATGGGCAGAGAAACTATAAAAAAATTTAATGGTACAATAACACAACAGTTATCAAAGAATAAAGTAATGGATTATCAGAGAAGTTAATCAATAAAGTTTAAAAATAATTTTTTTCAACTGGTACAAGTTCAGATCTTTGATACTGTGAGTAAGGGTTGTACAATGTACATGCCATATCAAACTTACTGTCTCATATGCTATATAATTCCACCATTCTACATTCCACCACTGCATACAACGCACAGGTTAACAAAATTGTTGACTCGAAGGCCGCTGAAAAATGTTCAGCTGAAAAACAATTAACACAGATTCACAGTTATATAAATTACACTAAAAAGCATTCAACTTTCTTACAACTGAGTCTAAACAGAAAATATACTTAATTTTAAGCAAAGGTAAAGCAACGTTGTTCTATCGTAACCTATGAGACAGCTCCATTATATTTCCCCATAATTTCTGCATTTTTGAATTTTACATTTGCTGTTGTGCAATATTTATCTACTGAGAAATGGTTTGCCTATGTAATTCTGTGAATTTCTGTTGTTATAAAATATTGTAATCATTAACCAATATGTAACATTACCTAAATGCGTTTGTTTTGGTTGAATGATGGAATTCTTGTTTCATATAATCTCTTCGTATAACATTTTGGCATTTAAATTACGTAGTACAAGATGTGTTTCTAAGTGTCTCCCTTGAATGCCTGCTGTTACTCGTTCTCGTGTGTTGTTTACTGAACAGGTTTTTGTAATTTTTCTCTCTCTACTTTCCTTGTAGTTCCTTAAGAAACACAATTCTAACAACATTCAGTCAAATTTTACTTCTTTTCCTTACTTCTATATATTGTAAGTGTACAATGAATTAATAAATAAATAAAAGGTTGATGTATGAGAATTGTGCTCTCCTGTAAGTCCCACTGGTTGTGCTAGCTGATTTTGTAATAAAACGATATTGCAAAATATAGCTTAATTTATAATGTGTGTAGTAACTTAGCTATGTCTTCTAAGTCTTCGTTCTGCTCGCAGTGTTGATCTTCACTTTTGTATTAAAACAATAATATAATCGTAATTGTAATGGTGTTCTGGTATAGTATTACCCAGAATAATTTTTATGGTGCGTATGTGTAGTAGTGACGTTCCGCTCTGGGAAACGTCGATTTGGTAATGTTCCTGGATTATGTGGTTATCAAATATTCTAGGTGTCTGTTGCTGTTGCAGCAATTTAAAATGTGATATAAATTTAAAATTTATATTTATAATAAAAAATAAATTCTGGAAAAATGTTTTCAATGTGTTTATATTCTTCAAATTTAGAAATAAATTGAGGTTGTTGATTGTAATTATAAGTATGATGGTATAGTGTGTATTCTAGTAATAATCTTCCCTTTTGTAAATCTGTTAAAAAGACAATCCAGTTAACTTCAAATTAGGCGCAAACGGCTCTCTTCTTCTTACTCTTGAAAGGTTGTAGTTCGCATATACCGCCTTTAAAGGTTATTCAGTTTTCTTGAAGAATTAACTATTATGTCCTTTTATAAGAGGAATGAACTTCAAATTACTAGATGACAATCGTTTATTAAACAGAATAATAAATTTTGGTTGATAAAAATATTGATGTTACAATGCCGTATCGACTCGCTCAGGGCCGGTCGATATATGAATTTTACATTGGTATTATAAAAATAGTAGGTTCTTTGAACGGTTAATTATATAAAAAGCCAGAGAAGGTCAGGGTCAGAAAGTATAACACTTACAATTCTAAAAATGTCTTAAAATTAAACAATATAATGATAGTTATTAATAATAAAATTTTATATATAATTTTTATTCACCACTGTTCAGCAAACAGTCGCCTGATAGAGTTGATGAGATTGGGTCAAAATGGCCGCCTGGCGCATGCGCGATGATCGCCTTCTAACCTGGATGTAGTACTTGTTGGAATAAATACGTCCTTTCTTCGTTTAAATGATATTCGTAATTGTATATAATCTTCTGGGGTATAGTTTATTGTCACTGGTGCAAGATGGAAACGTTCACTTGGTGTAAAAATGTTGTTAAATAGGTATATCAACTGGTGTTTATGTGTGTCAGTTAACCTCGAATTTTCACTTGGTATTTGGTGTGATTTTAGTGTTATTTCATTTAATTAGTTATATTTGATGCTGTTTATTGGTGTTATGTAGTTTATAGGGCAACTTCAACACGTCACAATAATTAAAATAGTTAAAAAATTTAATTTTGCACAAACTGATTCCGAACTCTATTATACGTAACCGCCATTGAAGGTTGTTTTTATCAAATATTCACGTCAAGTGCTCGCTTCAATGTATAATAATGAACTGTCTGTATTTCCTTCGTCTCATGAAAATCTTAGCCTATATAATATATCTCATACATTGTTTGAAATTGCCATAACTTCCGATACACTTTAAAAATGTACATTATGTTCATAAAATAAATTCGTTATTACTTAACTGTTTGAAATATAAAATACATATTCGTTTTCACTATTCTATTCTACTTATTTTGATAGTAATTAAGCTAGTATTACAAAGTTTTATCTGAAAATTATATTTCCTATAATTTTTTGGGAGGTAGGCCTAAAATTATACTTCCTGTCTGCTATGTAAATAATAGCCATTTTCCCTAATATAATTATTATTCTATTAAATCTGAAATTTGTATAATTATCAATTCTCACTTATTTTATTGCAATTTAGTATACTAATGATGGTTTTTTAATATAATTCATTTGTATATGACTCCCCCTAGGATAGTGTCAGTGAATCTATTTCAGTTTTAATGGTATCTTATTAGACAATTAAATAATTTTACTCATATAATGACCATATCTCTAGAAAGCCTTATTTACATAGTATTTAATATGTTGAGTTTATCTTGCCTAAATATTGTCAGTTTATCTGGCTTATAAGATCAGGTTTATTAATTATTCTGTAATTTAACTTCATTATATTGCCTAGATTTGAAGTGTGGCTATTTGCAGAATGTTTTACTAATGTAACTATTTTATTTCCTTCTCTGACCTTTGATTCTGATATATTTGATTAACAAATTAGTTCTTTGATCTGGTATAACAGTAATTACAGATTATGCAATTAAAATATAACACCTAGATATATAAAACTGGTGTTCTGAATAACATTGTTTTGGTATATCACCTAATAACATAATAAAAAGTATTTCTACAACATTGGAGTGCTATCTATTTTTAGATAGTGCATTCCTAAATTAAAATGAACAATAAAATAACAATTATAATACTAATATTTCTTATGACTAATTCTTACTTATCTTAATGTTATATGTAATGGGAACCTAACATCCTGGTTCCATATATAATTGTTAATACCTTTTACAACTTCATCATAAACAGTTAGTTCTGTAATTCCCCATTTTATAAGATTTATGCCCCCTCTTAAAGTATAACCCTGGCTATCTAAGTTATATTCCATTCTATGGAATGTTCATACAGCTTTAGTAGCTTTTTATTAGTCACATTACTATTTCCTTATCAAAGTAGACACTGTTCATAAAACTTAAAGTTTGTTACTTTGTACTGTAACTCATGCACCTTTTTAAAGTTTATTATTTATAATTTGATCACTTGCACTTGTCTATGGTGAATTATCAATATATTTACTAGTCTTTCTCTAGTTTTTAACATGAAATATTCAACCATGGGGGAACTGTGAAGATTAGTTTCTACAAACTAAACAATAACTTTTTGAATGCACTAATATTTAATACTACTAACACTTTTAGTTTTTTGTCAGTTTTACAGTGATATGGTTTTTTAGGGTGTTATACTTCCTCTTTGGACATTCATTGATTTTGGGGTTTTTTGGGGGTTCTTTCCCTATGGGGTTTTTGTTTTATATGGGTCGTCTTAATTATTCTCCTTTCTTCTTTGAGTTTGGTTATTCTTCCTTCTTTGTGTAGTTTTGGATTATCCTTCTTTCTTCTTTCTTCTGTCTTCAGTAGCTTTGATTGTTCTTCTTTCTTCCTTCTTCTGTACTAGTAGTTATAATTAGTCTTCTTTCTTCTTTGGTTTTAATTATTCTTCTTTCTTCTGTCTTCAGTAGCTTTGATTGTTCTTCTTTCTTCCTTCTTCTGTAGTAGTAGTTTTAATTAGTTCTTCTTTCTTCTGTGGTTTTAATTAGTCTTCTTTCTTCTTTGGTTTTAATTATTCTTCTTTCTTCTGTCTTCAGTAGATTTGATTATTCTTCTTTCTTCTGTCTTCAGTAGTAGTAGATTTGGTTGTTCTTCTTTCTTCTTTCTTCAGTAATAGTAGTTTTAATTAGTCTTCGTTCTTCTTTCTTCAGTAGTATTAGTTTTAATTAGTCTTCTTTCTTCTTTGATTTTAATTATTCTTCTTTCTTCTTTCTTCAGTAGTTTTAATTAGTTCTTCTTTCTTCTTTGAGTTTGGTTCTTCTTCTTTCTTCTTTCTTCTTTAGTTTTAATTAGTCTTGTTTCTTCTTTCTTCAGTAGCTTTGATTGTTCTTCTTTCTTCCTTCTTCTGTAGTAGTAGTTTTAATTAGTTCTTCTTTCTTCTGTGGTTTTAATTAGTCTTCTTTCTTCTTTGGTTTTAATTATTCTTCTTTCTTCTGTCTTCAGTAGATTTGATTATTCTTCTTTCTTCTGTCTTCAGTAGTAGTAGATTTGGTTGTTCTTCTTTCTTCTTTCTTCAGTAATAGTAGTTTTAATTAGTCTTCGTTCTTCTTTCTTCAGTAGTATTAGTTTTAATTAGTCTTCTTTCTTCTTTGATTTTAATTATTCTTCTTTCTTCTTTCTTCAGTAGTTTTAATTAGTTCTTCTTTCTTCTTTGAGTTTGGTTCTTCTTCTTTCTTCTTTCTTCTTTAGTTTTAATTAGTCTTGTTTCTTCTTTCTTCAGTAGCTTTGATTGTTCTTCTTTCTTCCTTCTTCTGTAGTAGTAGTTTTAATTAGTTCTTCTTTCTTCTGTGGTTTTAATTAGTCTTCTTTCTTCTTTCTTCAGTAGTTTTTCGCTGTGTATGCCTTGGTTTCTTCTAGTCTGGTTTCCTTGTCTGGGTATATTAATTGCCTGCTTCTATCTTACCTGGGTAATTTTGTTGTTATCATTTTTAGTTTCCTGGGTTTTTAAATTTGTATTATTTTATATTATTTGCAGAAATTTTCTTTATTCAACCTTTCTTGTGAATATATTAGTAAATAGTGCATTTTAATTAATTCTCATCTGGATATTCCATATATTAGAGCTTTATTAATGATCATTGAGTAATGCATTTGTGTGGATTATCTGTCACGCTACAGATTGCTCTCTTCCAGAAGTGATTAGTTCAGATCATACTTTGTTTGTCTGAAGTAATTGCTTATGACATTATATTATAAATTATATTTCTTTACTTCCTTCACATTTCTAAAAATTTTTTCTCCCATATTTTTGAGCTTATCTATATTTCATTATTAACTGGATTCTTACTGATAGTAATAGTCATCTGAGGTTCGTTATTTTTTATTTTTCCATTTTCTTCTTAACTCGTTTTTTTATCCCTGGGATATTTATTCCCTAAAATTCCCTAATACGTTAGCTGGGGCAGTGTGCAGAGGGGCTCTGTAGGCTTCACACTCTGCTGGCCATGCTACGTCATTTATTGATAACAGAGGTAAATCATCTCTGATCAATACATAATAATACTGCTGGACTTATCTCAGACAGTCATTTATAAAAATTATATAAGAATAGTCCACCTTATGACTATACAAAAAAATTAAATATCTTTGGATATTTCACTTCGTATACGAACAGATCTATTAATATTTCTATCTTAGTGAATTTCTATCTCAGTTATTTTTTCTCAATGGTTAGCTCTGCTGGCATTTTATTTCTCCTTGTGGTTGGAAGCTGGTATAATATAATCATCACTTATTATTCAGTGTAAAGTTTTTAATTCTCTGTCATATTTTGACTGTTCTCACAATCTCTTTCTGGTCATTGGTAGCATATATTTTGTATGATATTTTTGTTCCTTTCTTAATTCTTGTGAATCGTTCCACTAGTATTATGTTTTTTCAATTACTCTTTTAATAGTCTTTCTAATAACTGACATTTATTGTATGATCATCTTTTTCTTATGGACTTATTTATATATGGTTTTTTCTTTCTTTTTCAAAATTTTATTCTGCTCTTGCTTTTTATCCAAATGCACTCCTTTATTATTAATGCCATATGTTTAATATTTCTGTTTATTTGACATAAAATTCTCATTAATTTTACTTCACAATAAGTTTATTCATTTAAATTGTATCAGTGGTTTGTACTGCCATTTCTTTATTCTTGAAAGTTTTTTCAGAATTGGTCCCATATATAATTGTTTGTAATGTGTTATCCAAATTCTTTTTCTTCTTGTTCATTTCTAAAAGTTGTTTTTAAAATAAGGTAGTAAGTAGTCATTACTTCATTTTTGAATTTTGGTTTAATTCAAAATTCATTTTCTTTTTGATTCATAAATTGTTTTCTAAATAATAGGTAGTAAGTAGTCATTACTTCATTTTTGAATTTTGACTTTTAAATTCTTTCTTCCATACATTCAATTACTCATAATATTTTTTCATGGAAGCCTGGTTATATACTCCCTTTATCCTTTCTGAATCGATTTCTTTGATTTCATAGGTATTATTATTTTTCACATTGGATATTATATATGGTCCGATGCATAATAGCAATAACTTCTTCGTTATTCCTTCCAGTGTGCTGGGTAATTCTCGATTTCTTAATAAAATTTTTTCTCCTTTTTCATATATTATTAATTTACCACTGGCCTTTTGATACTTATTTTGCCGTTTCAATTGGTCTTCTGCCACCTTGTTATAGAATTTAGCTTTATCAAATCTGTACACATGGTTACTGGGGAACTCGAGGATATCTGTGATCTCTCGTGGGGGTGGTTTCTCGTACATAGCAGAATATGGGGTTATCCCTATAGCTGGATGGTATGCTAAGTTGAGGAATTCCTCCGTGGCTTCTAGATAGTCTTGCCACCTTTTTTGTTGATGGTGACAATAAGTCCTGAGGATCCTCCCCACTTCTCGCAACACTCGCTCTGCCGGGTTACTGCTCGGATGGTAGACCGAGGTCTTGTATGTACGAATGCCCATTGACAATAATGTATCCCGCCATTTTCTACCCTTAAACTGGGTTCCATGATCAGTAATGATCGAAGATGGTTTCCCCAGGTGTGGGATATACTGTTCAGTTAGTATCCCCAGAATTTTCCTGGTAGTCGCTCGATTAGTAGGGTATAGCTTAATATATTTGGTGAAGTGGTCCATTATGATGGTTAGGTACCGATATCGGTGTCGACCTCCACTACGGGGAAATGGACCGCAGATATCTAGGAACACCTTCTCCAATTTCGCTTGGGAAGTGATTGGGATCATCACACCTTCCTTCTTCTCATTATTAGTTTTTACCAGCTGGCAGATCTTACAACTCTTTATATACATTCGGACCTTTCTATTGATGTTTTTTATATAGCAGCTCTCCTCCAGAGCCTTTATTACCTTGAGGGCGCCCATATGCCCGTAACGTATATGGTAATTCACTATCAATTCCTTTTCGATCTGTGTCGGGACAACTACCTTCCAGATCTCTTCCTTCAAGGAGGTTTTAACGAACAGTATTTGTTTATTCATCTGGTAATATTTAGCAACGGTTTCATCTCCCTCTTCCAGCCGAAGTTTGAGGTTTCTCAATTTTGGGTCCGCTTGTTGGTGGGTGCTCATGTTGGTTAATATTGTTGTTAAATCGGCTCGGGTGCTAAGAAGATGATATATTTTCAGCACGCTTTCTTTCTCCCCTTCAAAAGTTTGTTCCTCCACATTGACCCGGGATAACACATCTGCTACTATATTCTTTTTACCAGGGATGTACTCCCATTGTAGATGGTATTCTTGAAGGGCAAGTATCCACCTCGTTAGTCTGCCATGGTTCAGTTTGCAGCATTTTAAGGATGAAATAGATTTATGGTCAGTTCGGACCGTCACAGGGTATCCCAAAATGTAAGTGCGGAACTTACCGCAAGCAAATACCACGCTCAGTAACTCTTTTTCCGTCACCGTGTAATTCCTTTCGCATTGGTTCAAAGACCTGCTGGCGAAGCTAATTACTTGAGGTTGACCCTTCTTGTCCTCCTGATACAGTGTCGTTCCCAGACTAATGTTGCTGGCATCGCAGTTCATGAAGAACGGTAACTTAAAATTTGGGTGGCGAAGTATTATAGTAGCCAGAAATTTGTCCTTAATTTGTTGGAAAATCCCCTCTTGTTCCTTACACCATACCCATTTGTTTTTAGATGATAATTGAGGTTGAAACCTCGCGGTCAACTCAGAATATTGTTCCTGGAACTTTCTATAATAATTGCAGAGTCCCAGGAATGACTGCAATTGCTTCCTGTTTTTGGGTGCCGGGAATTTCTGGATGGCTTCTACCTTTTCTGCCGACGGTGAGATTCCTTGATCGTCCAAGTTAAATCCTAAAAATTGCACTTCTCTGGCAATAAACTTGGATTTTTCCAACTTCAGCGTGACGTTACTGGCAGATAATTTTTTTAGCACATGTTCCACACGGTAACAGTGTTGCTCCCACGTCTCAGATGTTATCAGTAAGTCGTCGACGTACACGGTTGTAAACTGAAGTGCTTCTTGTCCCAATATCTGGTCCATGCAGGTCACAAAGATGGCAACTGAGTTTACCAATCCGAAGGGCAATCTTTTGAATTGGTAATTACGCCCCTCGAATATGAAAGCCAGATATTGGCGACTCCGTGGGTGCAACTCTACCTGCCAGTATCCGCACACCGTATCCCAAGTGCTGAAGTATTGGGTACCATGGAAACGTTTCAGGATTTCCTCAATCTCACCGGGCGATGTTCTATCATTAATGATTTTCTTGTTTATTTCCCGTGCATCCAAACAAAGCCGGACTTCGCCGTTTTTCTTGGGAATTGCGACAATAGGGCTGGTGTATGGGGATTGACTAGGTTCTATAATATCGTTCTTAATCATTCGATTAATTTCCGCTCTTACTGCCTCTTTTCGAGAATGTGCGATAGGGTAGGATTTCCTATTAAACTCTACTGTATCTCGGAATTGAAGGATACATTGATAATTTCTTACCTTGCCTGGCTCATCGGAAAATACTGAGCGGTATCTTTCATAAATTTGTATTAGCTGATTCGCTTGAGTATTGGGTAATTTTTCTCTATTAATTCCGCTTCGGAAATCCCTTATCTCCTGTATTTTCTGGGACCATAAATCCTCGTCTGTAAGTTCATATACTATAGTGTTAGGAATGGTGTTAGTATTGGTATAATTTATGCTACGTATTTGCTGGTGGATACTGCTGGGAAGTGTCATCTCACTACCGACTAAATCGGCCGTCCAGGTTAGATCTCCGGTAAAGAGTGATACCTTCTCCATTCGTAAATCAATAATAGCCGAGTTCCTTCTCAGTACATCACATCCCACTAATATGTTGAAGGGTAATCCTGCTGCAATTAAGAAGACCATGTTCATCGCTATACCCTTACTAACGACATTCAATGATACTTGTTTTCTGATTGTCTTGTTTTGGCGACCCGTGGCACCGATTAATATAATGTTATTTATAGGTAAGGTTGGCAATAGCTTACCACATTTTCCTTGGATTCTCTCCAATTCTGTAGTATTAATTATGGATACATTCGCACCGGTATCGATCATTAGTTGTGCGAATGTTCCTTCAACTTCTGCATTGATGTATATTATTTCATTATTCATTATAGGGAGGCGAGTGTTGTCCTCCTCCAGTAATTCATTTCGGATATTTTTCAAATAATTACATCGAATGATTGTAATTTTATTGGGATTATTTACTATCGGCAATTCCTTTACATACCCAGGCGATAGAAGCAGCAAAAGGTCCTTATTGTTTATCACTGCCTCCTCCCGTTTAAATTCTCCTCATCTTGGTTATTAATAGGACCAGCAGAGGCATCAGTGGGGAAACCTTGAGTAGGTTCCAGTCTTTCAGTTCTCGGTTCGTAGGTTGGTTCCCTATTTGTACGCCGTTCCGGGTCATCTAGGCTAGTACTTCGCCTTGGCAGATTATAACTAGAGTTGTCCCGTTCTCGGCTTCTGTTTCGATCCTCGTACTCGTGTACGCTGCTCCGTCGTTGCTGGTTATATCTGCGATGGTTGTTTCCTTCCGCCCGTATAAAATTTACCCGTGGTCGGGAGAACCGGTTGTTGTTGTTATTGGGATTAGGGTAACCCCTATTGTTATTGTCAAACCGCTCGGTGTTATTGGTAGGATTGGTGTTTCTTTGTCTATTTACGTAATTATTCGGGTAATAATTACCTCGATTACCAGAGAACCCGTTATTATTTCTGTTATTATTCGGGTTTATATTCCCGTGGTTATTATTGTTGTTATTACCATTCGTGGGGTGTTGACTATGGTAATTCGGGTTATATCTATTTCCTTGGTACCCACTGTTGACCGGTTGACTATTATTATTTGATGACGGATTATTTCGAACTTCTGGCCGCTCATTTCTTCTTCTGCTCTGCCTGTAATATTCTTCATTCTCATAGTTCTCCAATAGCTCCGTCATCGCCTGTATGGTCTTTATCTGACTACCTCTTCGAGCTCTTATGACCTCCTCGTCGTAATGATAAGAGAGCTTGTTCACCAGGCATTCCTCTGGTATGGCTGGTTCCAGGTGCTTGGCCAGGCACACCTTCCCAAGAAAGTACGCAGTCATGGTACTGCCAAACTGAGTTCTATATCGGCCATTGCAGATGTTGTCCCTTATTAAATTCTGGGTGGTCTCTGACCAATACTTAGACTTGAACAAACTTTTGAACTGCGGATAATCGGTTATTTCGCTCCTGTTCGCCATCCACCAATTATCCGTCATGTCACGGAATGATTCGTCTAATAGTTCACGATTATTGGACCATCGATTACTTTTATGTTTGGCCATATATTCTTCGATACGGGCCAAGAACTCCATTGGCTTCCTTTTATACTGGCGAAAGTTAAGCCATTCTCTGTTCTCGTTTATTGGGATATTAGTAAAGGTGGTTGGTCGGCTCCGAATTGCTTCCATGTCCTCCTGGTTCTGTCTCACTTGACCAGTGATGTTAGTCATTGCTTCCTCCATTCCGTCGCATCTTTCTGTAATTCGAGTTCGTACCTTGCTGAGTTCTTCCTGGCTTTCCCTTCGGTTTTCTTCTGCCTTCTTGCGAGTAGACTCTTCAAGATTTGTGACCTTTGTGTTCACCACTTCCTTGAACTCTTGTACCTCCACTTCCGTCATTCGACATCTTCCATCAACTTCTCTTATCTGTTGATTTATAGTTATGGTTTCGTCTTCCAGCCTTTTGGTCATAGATTTCTTATTTTCCTTGAGTTCCTGGTTCATTTCCTTTCTTAATAGCTCCATTCGTTCATCTAATTTGTCTAAATTCTCTTGGTTAACTTCTCGTAACTCTTCTCGTAATAGCTGGTTATCCTCTCTTAACTCTTCCAACCTCTCCCCCATCTTCTCTTCCATTTTCTTGTTATTCTCCTCAAATTTTTCTTCCATCTTTTTGCTGGTTTCCTCCATTTTCTGGTTAGTTTCATCAATTTTCCGGCTTAAAGATCGATTGTCTTTCTTCATTTCCTTGTTGGTTTCTTCCATCTTGTCTTCCAAATTCTTCTTATTTTCTTCCATTTTCTTTTCCACCTTCTTACTGGTTTCCTCAATTCTCTTATGGGTGTCTTCAATCTTTTTACTTAATTCTTCCTTTGTTTCTTGGTTGTCCTTCTTCAATTCTTCTTTTGTTGCTTGGTTGTCCTTCTTCAATTCTTCTTTTGTTGCTTGGTTGTCCTTCTTCAATTCTTCTTTTGTTGCTTGGTTGTCCTTCTTCAATTCTTCTATGTTTTTATTTATATCACTCAAATTTTCCTTCAAGGACTGTTGGTCTTCTTTCCTTTCCTTACTATTTTCTTCCTTGGTGGAATCCATTTTCTTGTTCAAACTTTCTTCGGTGGAATCCATTTTCCTATGCAAGTTTTCCTCCATTTTCTTGCTGTTTTCTTCTATATCCTTCCTCAACTTCTTATTATTTTCTTCCATTCTCTCCATCATTATCCTGAGCATCTCCTGTATGTTACTATTCTCTGCTTGTAGTGGTTTCTCGGGTTGTTCCTCTGGTGGTGCTGGTTGTTTATCTTCCACCCGTTCTAATACCTTTTCCACGTCCTCCACTGGGGTCGCCTCCTTATCCTCCATATCGAGTTCTTTCTCGGCCTCCGCCGCTCTCTTCTTTGATGTGGCACGACGCATCATCTTCCCTGATTCCCTGGCTGACTAACCGCTGCCAAGCTGAATTAGGAATTGGGTAAGTAATTACAGTAATTTCAACCCCTAATTACAGCCCTTTAGTTGGACGCCAAATTTGTAATAAATACGATGATTGGTGGGAATAATAAAATAAATAAATAAATAAATAAAAGGTTGATGTATGAGAATTGTGCTCTCCTGTAAGTCCCACTGGTTGTGCTAGCTGATTTTGTAATAAAACGATATTGCAAAATATAGCTTAATTTATAATGTGTGTAGTAACTTAGCTATGTCTTCTAAGTCTTCGTTCTGCTCGCAGTGTTGATCTTCACTTTTGTATTAAAACAATAATATAATCGTAATTGTAATGGTGTTCTGGTATAGTATTACCCAGAATAATTTTTATGGTGCGTATGTGTAGTAGTGACGTTCCGCTCTGGGAAACGTCGATTTGGTAATGTTCCTGGATTATGTGGTTATCAAATATTCTAGGTGTCTGTTGCTGTTGCAGCAATTTAAAATGTGATATAAATTTAAAATTTATATTTATAATAAAAAATAAATTCTGGAAAAATGTTTTCAATGTGTTTATATTCTTCAAATTTAGAAATAAATTGAGGTTGTTGATTGTAATTATAAGTATGATGGTATAGTGTGTATTCTAGTAATAATCTTCCCTTTTGTAAATCTGTTAAAAAGACAATCCAGTTAACTTCAAATTAGGCGCAAACGGCTCTCTTCTTCTTACTCTTGAAAGGTTGTAGTTCGCATATACCGCCTTTAAAGGTTATTCAGTTTTCTTGAAGAATTAACTATTATGTCCTTTTATAAGAGGAATGAACTTCAAATTACTAGATGACAATCGTTTATTAAACAGAATAATAAATTTTGGTTGATAAAAATATTGATGTTACAATGCCGTATCGACTCGCTCAGGGCCGGTCGATATATGAATTTTACATTGGTATTATAAAAATAGTAGGTTCTTTGAACGGTTAATTATATAAAAAGCCAGAGAAGGTCAGGGTCAGAAAGTATAACACTTACAATTCTAAAAATGTCTTAAAATTAAACAATATAATGATAGTTATTAATAATAAAATTTTATATATAATTTTTATTCACCACTGTTCAGCAAACAGTCGCCTGATAGAGTTGATGAGATTGGGTCAAAATGGCCGCCTGGCGCATGCGCGATGATCGCCTTCTAACCTGGATGTAGTACTTGTTGGAATAAATACGTCCTTTCTTCGTTTAAATGATATTCGTAATTGTATATAATCTTCTGGGGTATAGTTTATTGTCACTGGTGCAAGATGGAAACGTTCACTTGGTGTAAAAATGTTGTTAAATAGGTATATCAACTGGTGTTTATGTGTGTCAGTTAACCTCGAATTTTCACTTGGTATTTGGTGTGATTTTAGTGTTATTTCATTTAATTAGTTATATTTGATGCTGTTTATTGGTGTTATGTAGTTTATAGGGCAACTTCAACACGTCACAATAATTAAAATAGTTAAAAAATTTAATTTTGCACAAACTGATTCCGAACTCTATTATACGTAACCGCCATTGAAGGTTGTTTTTATCAAATATTCACGTCAAGTGCTCGCTTCAATGTATAATAATGAACTGTCTGTATTTCCTTCGTCTCATGAAAATCTTAGCCTATATAATATATCTCATACATTGTTTGAAATTGCCATAACTTCCGATACACTTTAAAAATGTACATTATGTTCATAAAATAAATTCGTTATTACTTAACTGTTTGAAATATAAAATACATATTCGTTTTCACTATTCTATTCTACTTATTTTGATAGTAATTAAGCTAGTATTACAAAGTTTTATCTGAAAATTATATTTCCTATAATTTTTTGGGAGGTAGGCCTAAAATTATACTTCCTGTCTGCTATGTAAATAATAGCCATTTTCCCTAATATAATTATTATTCTATTAAATCTGAAATTTGTATAATTATCAATTCTCACTTATTTTATTGCAATTTAGTATACTAATGATGGTTTTTTAATATAATTCATTTGTATATGACTCCCCCTAGGATAGTGTCAGTGAATCTATTTCAGTTTTAATGGTATCTTATTAGACAATTAAATAATTTTACTCATATAATGACCATATCTCTAGAAAGCCTTATTTACATAGTATTTAATATGTTGAGTTTATCTTGCCTAAATATTGTCAGTTTATCTGGCTTATAAGATCAGGTTTATTAATTATTCTGTAATTTAACTTCATTATATTGCCTAGATTTGAAGTGTGGCTATTTGCAGAATGTTTTACTAATGTAACTATTTTATTTCCTTCTCTGACCTTTGATTCTGATATATTTGATTAACAAATTAGTTCTTTGATCTGGTATAACAGTAATTACAGATTATGCAATTAAAATATAACACCTAGATATATAAAACTGGTGTTCTGAATAACATTGTTTTGGTATATCACCTAATAACATAATAAAAAGTATTTCTACAACATTGGAGTGCTATCTATTTTTAGATAGTGCATTCCTAAATTAAAATGAACAATAAAATAACAATTATAATACTAATATTTCTTATGACTAATTCTTACTTATCTTAATGTTATATGTAATGGGAACCTAACATCCTGGTTCCATATATAATTGTTAATACCTTTTACAACTTCATCATAAACAGTTAGTTCTGTAATTCCCCATTTTATAAGATTTATGCCCCCTCTTAAAGTATAACCCTGGCTATCTAAGTTATATTCCATTCTATGGAATGTTCATACAGCTTTAGTAGCTTTTTATTAGTCACATTACTATTTCCTTATCAAAGTAGACACTGTTCATAAAACTTAAAGTTTGTTACTTTGTACTGTAACTCATGCACCTTTTTAAAGTTTATTATTTATAATTTGATCACTTGCACTTGTCTATGGTGAATTATCAATATATTTACTAGTCTTTCTCTAGTTTTTAACATGAAATATTCAACCATGGGGGAACTGTGAAGATTAGTTTCTACAAACTAAACAATAACTTTTTGAATGCACTAATATTTAATACTACTAACACTTTTAGTTTTTTGTCAGTTTTACAGTGATATGGTTTTTTAGGGTGTTATACTTCCTCTTTGGACATTCATTGATTTTGGGGTTTTTTGGGGGTTCTTTCCCTATGGGGTTTTTGTTTTATATGGGTCGTCTTAATTATTCTCCTTTCTTCTTTGAGTTTGGTTATTCTTCCTTCTTTGTGTAGTTTTGGATTATCCTTCTTTCTTCTTTCTTCTGTCTTCAGTAGCTTTGATTGTTCTTCTTTCTTCCTTCTTCTGTAGTAGTAGTTATAATTAGTCTTCTTTCTTCTTTGGTTTTAATTATTCTTCTTTCTTCTGTCTTCAGTAGCTTTGATTGTTCTTCTTTCTTCCTTCTTCTGTAGTAGTACTTTTAATTAGTTCTTCTTTCTTCTGTGGTTTTATTTAGTCTTCTTTCTTCTTTGGTTTTAATTATTCTTCTTTCTTCTGTCTTCAGTAGATTTGATTATTCTTCTTTCTTCTGTCTTCAGTAGTAGTAGATTTGGTTGTTCTTCTTTCTTCTTTCTTCAGTAATAGTAGTTTTAATTAGTCTTCGTTCTTCTTTCTTCAGTAGTATTAGTTTTAATTAGTCTTCTTTCTTCTTTGATTTTAATTATTCTTCTTTCTTCTTTCTTCAGTAGTTTTAATTAGTTCTTCTTTCTTCTTTGAGTTTGGTTCTTCTTCTTTCTTCTTTCTTCTTTAGTTTTAATTAGTCTTGTTTCTTCTTTCTTCAGTAGCTTTGATTGTTCTTCTTTCTTCTGTCTTCTGTAGTAGTAGTTTTAATTAGTCTTCTTTCTTCTTTCTTCAGTAGTTTTAATTAATCTTCTCTCTTCTTTCTTCAGTAGTAGTAGTTTTGGTTTATTCTTCTTTCTTCTTTAGTTTTAATTAGTCTTGTTTCTTCTTTCTTCAGTAGCTTTGATTGTTCTTCTTTCTTCCTTCTTCTGTAGTAGTAGTTTTAATTAGTTCTTCTTTCTTCTGTGGTTTTAATTAGTCTTCTTTCTTCTTTCTTCAGTAGTTTTTCGCTGTGTATGCCTTGGTTTCTTCTAGTCTGGTTTCCTTGTCTGGGTATATTAATTGCCTGCTTCTATCTTACCTGGGTAATTTTGTTGTTATCATTTTTAGTTTCCTGGGTTTTTAAATTTGTATTATTTTATATTATTTGCAGAAATTTTCTTTATTCAACCTTTCTTGTGAATATATTAGTAAATAGTGCATTTTAATTAATTCTCATCTGGATATTCCATATATTAGAGCTTTATTAATGATCATTGAGTAATGCATTTGTGTGGATTATCTGTCACGCTACAGATTGCTCTCTTCCAGAAGTGATTAGTTCAGATCATACTTTGTTTGTCTGAAGTAATTGCTTATGACATTATATTATAAATTATATTTCTTTACTTCCTTCACATTTCTAAAAATTTTTTCTCCCATATTTTTGAGCTTATCTATATTTCATTATTAACTGGATTCTTACTGATAGTAATAGTCATCTGAGGTTCGTTATTTTTTATTTTTCCATTTTCTTCTTAACTCGTTTTTTTATCCCTGGGATATTTATTCCCTAAAATTCCCTAATACGTTAGCTGGGGCAGTGTGCAGAGGGGCTCTGTAGGCTTCACACTCTGCTGGCCATGCTACGTCATTTATTGATAACAGAGGTAAATCATCTCTGATCAATACATAATAATACTGCTGGACTTATCTCAGACAGTCATTTATAAAAATTATATAAGAATAGTCCACCTTATGACTATACAAAAAAATTAAATATCTTTGGATATTTCACTTCGTATACGAACAGATCTATTAATATTTCTATCTTAGTGAATTTCTATCTCAGTTATTTTTTCTCAATGGTTAGCTCTGCTGGCATTTTATTTCTCCTTGTGGTTGGAAGCTGGTATAATATAATCATCACTTATTATTCAGTGTAAAGTTTTTAATTCTCTGTCATATTTTGACTGTTCTCACAATCTCTTTCTGGTCATTGGTAGCATATATTTTGTATGATATTTTTGTTCCTTTCTTAATTCTTGTGAATCGTTCCACTAGTATTATGTTTTTTCAATTACTCTTTTAATAGTCTTTCTAATAACTGACATTTATTGTATGATCATCTTTTTCTTATGGACTTATTTATATATGGTTTTTTCTTTCTTTTTCAAAATTTTATTCTGCTCTTGCTTTTTATCCAAATGCACTCCTTTATTATTAATGCCATATGTTTAATATTTCTGTTTATTTGACATAAAATTCTCATTAATTTTACTTCACAATAAGTTTATTCATTTAAATTGTATCAGTGGTTTGTACTGCCATTTCTTTATTCTTGAAAGTTTTTTCAGAATTGGTCCCATATATAATTGTTTGTAATGTGTTATCCAAATTCTTTTTCTTCTTGTTCATTTCTAAAAGTTGTTTTTAAAATAAGGTAGTAAGTAGTCATTACTTCATTTTTGAATTTTGGTTTAATTCAAAATTCATTTTCTTTTTGATTCATAAATTGTTTTCTAAATAATAGGTAGTAAGTAGTCATTACTTCATTTTTGAATTTTGACTTTTAAATTCTTTCTTCCATACATTCAATTACTCATAATATTTTTTCATGGAAGCCTGGTTATATACTCCCTTTATCCTTTCTGAATCGATTTCTTTGATTTCATAGGTATTATTATTTTTCACATTGGATATTATATATGGTCCGATGCATAATAGCAATAACTTCTTCGTTATTCCTTCCAGTGTGCTGGGTAATTCTCGATTTCTTAATAAAATTTTTTCTCCTTTTTCATATATTATTAATTTACCACTGGCCTTTTGATACTTATTTTGCCGTTTCAATTGGTCTTCTGCCACCTTGTTATAGAATTTAGCTTTATCAAATCTGTACACATGGTTACTGGGGAACTCGAGGATATCTGTGATCTCTCGTGGGGGTGGTTTCTCGTACATAGCAGAATATGGGGTTATCCCTATAGCTGGATGGTATGCTAAGTTGAGGAATTCCTCCGTGGCTTCTAGATAGTCTTGCCACCTTTTTTGTTGATGGTGACAATAAGTCCTGAGGATCCTCCCCACTTCTCGCAACACTCGCTCTGCCGGGTTACTGCTCGGATGGTAGACCGAGGTCTTGTATGTACGAATGCCCATTGACAATAATGTATCCCGCCATTTTCTACCCTTAAACTGGGTTCCATGATCAGTAATGATCGAAGATGGTTTCCCCAGGTGTGGGATATACTGTTCAGTTAGTATCCCCAGAATTTTCCTGGTAGTCGCTCGATTAGTAGGGTATAGCTTAATATATTTGGTGAAGTGGTCCATTATGATGGTTAGGTACCGATATCGGTGTCGACCTCCACTACGGGGAAATGGACCGCAGATATCTAGGAACACCTTCTCCAATTTCGCTTGGGAAGTGATTGGGATCATCACACCTTCCTTCTTCTCATTATTAGTTTTTACCAGCTGGCAGATCTTACAACTCTTTATATACATTCGGACCTTTCTATTGATGTTTTTTATATAGCAGCTCTCCTCCAGAGCCTTTATTACCTTGAGGGCGCCCATATGCCCGTAACGTATATGGTAATTCACTATCAATTCCTTTTCGATCTGTGTCGGGACAACTACCTTCCAGATCTCTTCCTTCAAGGAGGTTTTAACGAACAGTATTTGTTTATTCATCTGGTAATATTTAGCAACGGTTTCATCTCCCTCTTCCAGCCGAAGTTTGAGGTTTCTCAATTTTGGGTCCGCTTGTTGGTGGGTGCTCATGTTGGTTAATATTGTTGTTAAATCGGCTCGGGTGCTAAGAAGATGATATATTTTCAGCACGCTTTCTTTCTCCCCTTCAAAAGTTTGTTCCTCCACATTGACCCGGGATAACACATCTGCTACTATATTCTTTTTACCAGGGATGTACTCCCATTGTAGATGGTATTCTTGAAGGGCAAGTATCCACCTCGTTAGTCTGCCATGGTTCAGTTTGCAGCATTTTAAGGATGAAATAGATTTATGGTCAGTTCGGACCGTCACAGGGTATCCCAAAATGTAAGTGCGGAACTTACCGCAAGCAAATACCACGCTCAGTAACTCTTTTTCCGTCACCGTGTAATTCCTTTCGCATTGGTTCAAAGACCTGCTGGCGAAGCTAATTACTTGAGGTTGACCCTTCTTGTCCTCCTGATACAGTGTCGTTCCCAGACTGATGTTGCTGGCATCGCAGTTCATGAAGAACGGTAACTTAAAATTTGGGTGGCGAAGTATTATAGTAGCCAGAAATTTGTCCTTAATTTGTTGGAAAATCCCCTCTTGTTCCTTACACCATACCCATTTGTTTTTAGATGATAATTGAGGTTGAAACCTCGCGGTCAACTCAGAATATTGTTCCTGGAACTTTCTATAATAATTGCAGAGTCCCAGGAATGACTGCAATTGCTTCCTGTTTTTGGGTGCCGGGAATTTCTGGATGGCTTCTACCTTTTCTGCCGACGGTGAGATTCCTTGATCGTCCAAGTTAAATCCTAAAAATTGCACTTCTCTGGCAATAAACTTGGATTTTTCCAACTTCAGCGTGACGTTACTGGCAGATAATTTTTTTAGCACATGTTCCACACGGTAACAGTGTTGCTCCCACGTCTCAGATGTTATCAGTAAGTCGTCGACGTACACGGTTGTAAACTGAAGTGCTTCTTGTCCCAATATCTGGTCCATGCAGGTCACAAAGATGGCAACTGAGTTTACCAATCCGAAGGGCAATCTTTTGAATTGGTAATTACGCCCCTCGAATATGAAAGCCAGATATTGGCGACTCCGTGGGTGCAACTCTACCTGCCAGTATCCGCACACCGTATCCCAAGTGCTGAAGTATTGGGTACCATGGAAACGTTTCAGGATTTCCTCAATCTCACCGGGCGATGTTCTATCATTAATGATTTTCTTGTTTATTTCCCGTGCATCCAAACAAAGCCGGACTTCGCCGTTTTTCTTGGGAATTGCGACAATAGGGCTGGTGTATGGGGATTGACTAGGTTCTATAATATCGTTCTTAATCATTCGATTAATTTCCGCTCTTACTGCCTCTTTTCGAGAATGTGCGATAGGGTAGGATTTCCTATTAAACTCTACTGTATCTCGGAATTGAAGGATACATTGATAATTTCTTACCTTGCCTGGCTCATCGGAAAATACTGAGCGGTATCTTTCATAAATTTGTATTAGCTGATTCGCTTGAGTATTGGGTAATTTTTCTCTATTAATTCCGCTTCGGAAATCCCTTATCTCCTGTATTTTCTGGGACCATAAATCCTCGTCTGTAAGTTCATATACTATAGTGTTAGGAATGGTGTTAGTATTGGTATAATTTATGCTACGTATTTGCTGGTGGATACTGCTGGGAAGTGTCATCTCACTACCGACTAAATCGGCCGTCCAGGTTAGATCTCCGGTAAAGAGTGATACCTTCTCCATTCGTAAATCAATAATAGCCGAGTTCCTTCTCAGTACATCACATCCCACTAATATGTTGAAGGGTAATCCTGCTGCAATTAAGAAGACCATGTTCATCGCTATACCCTTACTAACGACATTCAATGATACTTGTTTTCTGATTGTCTTGTTTTGGCGACCCGTGGCACCGATTAATATAATGTTATTTATAGGTAAGGTTGGCAATAGCTTACCACATTTTCCTTGGATTCTCTCCAATTCTGTAGTATTAATTATGGATACATTCGCACCGGTATCGATCATTAGTTGTGCGAATGTTCCTTCAACTTCTGCATTGATGTATATTATTTCATTATTCATTATAGGGAGGCGAGTGTTGTCCTCCTCCAGTAATTCATTTCGGATATTTTTCAAATAATTACATCGAATGATTGTAATTTTATTGGGATTATTTACTATCGGCAATTCCTTTACATACCCAGGCGATAGAAGCAGCAAAAGGTCCTTATTGTTTATCACTGCCTCCTCCCGTTTAAATTCTCCTCATCTTGGTTATTAATAGGACCAGCAGAGGCATCAGTGGGGAAACCTTGAGTAGGTTCCAGTCTTTCAGTTCTCGGTTCGTAGGTTGGTTCCCTATTTGTACGCCGTTCCGGGTCATCTAGGCTAGTACTTCGCCTTGGCAGATTATAACTAGAGTTGTCCCGTTCTCGGCTTCTGTTTCGATCCTCGTACTCGTGTACGCTGCTCCGTCGTTGCTGGTTATATCTGCGATGGTTGTTTCCTTCCGCCCGTATAAAATTTACCCGTGGTCGGGAGAACCGGTTGTTGTTGTTATTGGGATTAGGGTAACCCCTATTGTTATTGTCAAACCGCTCGGTGTTATTGGTAGGATTGGTGTTTCTTTGTCTATTTACGTAATTATTCGGGTAATAATTACCTCGATTACCAGAGAACCCGTTATTATTTCTGTTATTATTCGGGTTTATATTCCCGTGGTTATTATTGTTGTTATTACCATTCGTGGGGTGTTGACTATGGTAATTCGGGTTATATCTATTTCCTTGGTACCCACTGTTGACCGGTTGACTATTATTATTTGATGACGGATTATTTCGAACTTCTGGCCGCTCATTTCTTCTTCTGCTCTGCCTGTAATATTCTTCATTCTCATAGTTCTCCAATAGCTCCGTCATCGCCTGTATGGTCTTTATCTGACTACCTCTTCGAGCTCTTATGACCTCCTCGTCGTAATGATAAGAGAGCTTGTTCACCAGGCATTCCTCTGGTATGGCTGGTTCCAGGTGCTTGGCCAGGCACACCTTCCCAAGAAAGTACGCAGTCATGGTACTGCCAAACTGAGTTCTATATCGGCCATTGCAGATGTTGTCCCTTATTAAATTCTGGGTGGTCTCTGACCAATACTTAGACTTGAACAAACTTTTGAACTGCGGATAATCGGTTATTTCGCTCCTGTTCGCCATCCACCAATTATCCGTCATGTCACGGAATGATTCGTCTAATAGTTCACGATTATTGGACCATCGATTACTTTTATGTTTGGCCATATATTCTTCGATACGGGCCAAGAACTCCATTGGCTTCCTTTTATACTGGCGAAAGTTAAGCCATTCTCTGTTCTCGTTTATTGGGATATTAGTAAAGGTGGTTGGTCGGCTCCGAATTGCTTCCATGTCCTCCTGGTTCTGTCTCACTTGACCAGTGATGTTAGTCATTGCTTCCTCCATTCCGTCGCATCTTTCTGTAATTCGAGTTCGTACCTTGCTGAGTTCTTCCTGGCTTTCCCTTCGGTTTTCTTCTGCCTTCTTGCGAGTAGACTCTTCAAGATTTGTGACCTTTGTGTTCACCACTTCCTTGAACTCTTGTACCTCCACTTCCGTCATTCGACATCTTCCATCAACTTCTCTTATCTGTTGATTTATAGTTATGGTTTCGTCTTCCAGCCTTTTGGTCATAGATTTCTTATTTTCCTTGAGTTCCTGGTTCATTTCCTTTCTTAATAGCTCCATTCGTTCATCTAATTTGTCTAAATTCTCTTGGTTAACTTCTCGTAACTCTTCTCGTAATAGCTGGTTATCCTCTCTTAACTCTTCCAACCTCTCCCCCATCTTCTCTTCCATTTTCTTGTTATTCTCCTCAAATTTTTCTTCCATCTTTTTGCTGGTTTCCTCCATTTTCTGGTTAGTTTCATCAATTTTCCGGCTTAAAGATCGATTGTCTTTCTTCATTTCCTTGTTGGTTTCTTCCATCTTGTCTTCCAAATTCTTCTTATTTTCTTCCATTTTCTTTTCCACCTTCTTACTGGTTTCCTCAATTCTCTTATGGGTGTCTTCAATCTTTTTACTTAATTCTTCCTTTGTTTCTTGGTTGTCCTTCTTCAATTCTTCTTTTGTTGCTTGGTTGTCCTTCTTCAATTCTTCTTTTGTTGCTTGGTTGTCCTTCTTCAATTCTTCTTTTGTTGCTTGGTTGTCCTTCTTCAATTCTTCTATGTTTTTATTTATATCACTCAAATTTTCCTTCAAGGACTGTTGGTCTTCTTTCCTTTCCTTACTATTTTCTTCCTTGGTGGAATCCATTTTCTTGTTCAAACTTTCTTCGGTGGAATCCATTTTCCTATGCAAGTTTTCCTCCATTTTCTTGCTGTTTTCTTCTATATCCTTCCTCAACTTCTTATTATTTTCTTCCATTCTCTCCATCATTATCCTGAGCATCTCCTGTATGTTACTATTCTCTGCTTGTAGTGGTTTCTCGGGTTGTTCCTCTGGTGGTGCTGGTTGTTTATCTTCCACCCGTTCTAATACCTTTTCCACGTCCTCCACTGGGGTCGCCTCCTTATCCTCCATATCGAGTTCTTTCTCGGCCTCCGCCGCTCTCTTCTTTGATGTGGCACGACGCATCATCTTCCCTGATTCCCTGGCTGACTAACCGCTGCCAAGCTGAATTAGGAATTGGGTAAGTAATTACAGTAATTTCAACCCCTAATTACAGCCCTTTAGTTGGACGCCAAATTTGTAATAAATACGATGATTGGTGGGAATAATAAAATAAATAAATAAATAAATAAAAGGTTGATGTATGAGAATTGTGCTCTCCTGTAAGTCCCACTGGTTGTGCTAGCTGATTTTGTAATAAAACGATATTGCAAAATATAGCTTAATTTATAATGTGTGTAGTAACTTAGCTATGTCTTCTAAGTCTTCGTTCTGCTCGCAGTGTTGATCTTCACTTTTGTATTAAAACAATAATATAATCGTAATTGTAATGGTGTTCTGGTATAGTATTACCCAGAATAATTTTTATGGTGCGTATGTGTAGTAGTGACGTTCCGCTCTGGGAAACGTCGATTTGGTAATGTTCCTGGATTATGTGGTTATCAAATATTCTAGGTGTCTGTTGCTGTTGCAGCAATTTAAAATGTGATATAAATTTAAAATTTATATTTATAATAAAAAATAAATTCTGGAAAAATGTTTTCAATGTGTTTATATTCTTCAAATTTAGAAATAAATTGAGGTTGTTGATTGTAATTATAAGTATGATGGTATAGTGTGTATTCTAGTAATAATCTTCCCTTTTGTAAATCTGTTAAAAAGACAATCCAGTTAACTTCAAATTAGGCGCAAACGGCTCTCTTCTTCTTACTCTTGAAAGGTTGTAGTTCGCATATACCGCCTTTAAAGGTTATTCAGTTTTCTTGAAGAATTAACTATTATGTCCTTTTATAAGAGGAATGAACTTCAAATTACTAGATGACAATCGTTTATTAAACAGAATAATAAATTTTGGTTGATAAAAATATTGATGTTACAATGCCGTATCGACTCGCTCAGGGCCGGTCGATATATGAATTTTACATTGGTATTATAAAAATAGTAGGTTCTTTGAACGGTTAATTATATAAAAAGCCAGAGAAGGTCAGGGTCAGAAAGTATAACACTTACAATTCTAAAAATGTCTTAAAATTAAACAATATAATGATAGTTATTAATAATAAAATTTTATATATAATTTTTATTCACCACTGTTCAGCAAACAGTCGCCTGATAGAGTTGATGAGATTGGGTCAAAATGGCCGCCTGGCGCATGCGCGATGATCGCCTTCTAACCTGGATGTAGTACTTGTTGGAATAAATACGTCCTTTCTTCGTTTAAATGATATTCGTAATTGTATATAATCTTCTGGGGTATAGTTTATTGTCACTGGTGCAAGATGGAAACGTTCACTTGGTGTAAAAATGTTGTTAAATAGGTATATCAACTGGTGTTTATGTGTGTCAGTTAACCTCGAATTTTCACTTGGTATTTGGTGTGATTTTAGTGTTATTTCATTTAATTAGTTATATTTGATGCTGTTTATTGGTGTTATGTAGTTTATAGGGCAACTTCAACACGTCACAATAATTAAAATAGTTAAAAAATTTAATTTTGCACAAACTGATTCCGAACTCTATTATACGTAACCGCCATTGAAGGTTGTTTTTATCAAATATTCACGTCAAGTGCTCGCTTCAATGTATAATAATGAACTGTCTGTATTTCCTTCGTCTCATGAAAATCTTAGCCTATATAATATATCTCATACATTGTTTGAAATTGCCATAACTTCCGATACACTTTAAAAATGTACATTATGTTCATAAAATAAATTCGTTATTACTTAACTGTTTGAAATATAAAATACATATTCGTTTTCACTATTCTATTCTACTTATTTTGATAGTAATTAAGCTAGTATTACAAAGTTTTATCTGAAAATTATATTTCCTATAATTTTTTGGGAGGTAGGCCTAAAATTATACTTCCTGTCTGCTATGTAAATAATAGCCATTTTCCCTAATATAATTATTATTCTATTAAATCTGAAATTTGTATAATTATCAATTCTCACTTATTTTATTGCAATTTAGTATACTAATGATGGTTTTTTAATATAATTCATTTGTATATGACTCCCCCTAGGATAGTGTCAGTGAATCTATTTCAGTTTTAATGGTATCTTATTAGACAATTAAATAATTTTACTCATATAATGACCATATCTCTAGAAAGCCTTATTTACATAGTATTTAATATGTTGAGTTTATCTTGCCTAAATATTGTCAGTTTATCTGGCTTATAAGATCAGGTTTATTAATTATTCTGTAATTTAACTTCATTATATTGCCTAGATTTGAAGTGTGGCTATTTGCAGAATGTTTTACTAATGTAACTATTTTATTTCCTTCTCTGACCTTTGATTCTGATATATTTGATTAACAAATTAGTTCTTTGATCTGGTATAATAGTAATTACAGATTATGCAATTAAAATATAACACCTAGATATATAAAACTGGTGTTCTGAATAACATTGTTTTGGTATATCACCTAATAACATAATAAAAAGTATTTCTACAACATTGGAGTGCTATCTATTTTTAGATAGTGCATTCCTAAATTAAAATGAACAATAAAATAACAATTATAATACTAATATTTCTTATGACTAATTCTTACTTATCTTAATGTTATATGTAATGGGAACCTAACATCCTGGTTCCATATATAATTGTTAATACCTTTTACAACTTCATCATAAACAGTTAGTTCTGTAATTCCCCATTTTATAAGATTTATGCCCCCTCTTAAAGTATAACCCTGGCTATCTAAGTTATATTCCATTCTATGGAATGTTCATACAGCTTTAGTAGCTTTTTATTAGTCACATTACTATTTCCTTATCAAAGTAGACACTGTTCATAAAACTTAAAGTTTGTTACTTTGTACTGTAACTCATGCACCTTTTTAAAGTTTATTATTTATAATTTGATCACTTGCACTTGTCTATGGTGAATTATCAATATATTTACTAGTCTTTCTCTAGTTTTTAACATGAAATATTCAACCATGGGGGAACTGTGAAGATTAGTTTCTACAAACTAAACAATAACTTTTTGAATGCACTAATATTTAATACTACTAACACTTTTAGTTTTTTGTCAGTTTTACAGTGATATGGTTTTTTAGGGTGTTATACTTCCTCTTTGGACATTCATTGATTTTGGGGTTTTTTGGGGGTTCTTTCCCTATGGGGTTTTTGTTTTATATGGGTCGTCTTAATTATTCTCCTTTCTTCTTTGAGTTTGGTTATTCTTCCTTCTTTGTGTAGTTTTGGATTATCCTTCTTTCTTCTTTCTTCTGTCTTCAGTAGCTTTGATTGTTCTTCTTTCTTCCTTCTTCTGTAGTAGTAGTTATAATTAGTCTTCTTTCTTCTTTGGTTTTAATTATTCTTCTTTCTTCTGTCTTCAGTAGCTTTGATTGTTCTTCTTTCTTCCTTCTTCTGTAGTAGTAGTTTTAATTAGTTCTTCTTTCTTCTGTGGTTTTAATTAGTCTTCTTTCTTCTTTGGTTTTAATTATTCTTCTTTCTTCTGTCTTCAGTAGATTTGATTATTCTTCTTTCTTCTGTCTTCAGTAGTAGTAGATTTGGTTGTTCTTCTTTCTTCTTTCTTCTTTCTTCAGTAATAGTAGTTTTAATTAGTCTTCTTTCTTCTTTCTTCAGTAGTATTAGTTTTAATTAGTCTTCTTTCTTCTTTGATTTTAATTATTCTTCTTTCTTCTTTCTTCAGTAGTTTTAATTAGTTCTTCTTTCTTCTTTGAGTTTGGTTCTTCTTCTTTCTTCTTTCTTCTTTAGTTTTAATTAGTCTTGTTTCTTCTTTCTTCAGTAGCTTTGATTGTTCTTCTTTCTTCTGTCTTCTGTAGTAGTAGTTTTAATTAGTCTTCTTTCTTCTTTCTTCAGTAGTTTTAATTAATCTTCTCTCTTCTTTCTTCAGTAGTAGTAGTTTTGGTTTATTCTTCTTTCTTCTTTAGTTTTAATTAGCCTTGTTTCTTCTTTCTTCAGTAGCTTTGATTGTTCTTCTTTCTTCCTTCTTCTGTAGTAGTAGTTTTAATTAGTTTTTCTTTCTTCTGTGGTTTTAATTAGTCTTCTTTCTTCTTTCTTCAGTAGTTTTTCGCTGTGTATGCCTTGGTTTCTTCTAGTCTGGTTTCCTTGTCTGGGTATATTAATTGCCTGCTTCTATCTTACCTGGGTAATTTTGTTGTTATCATTTTTAGTTTCCTGGGTTTTTAAATTTGTATTATTTTATATTATTTGCAGAAATTTTCTTTATTCAACCTTTCTTGTGAATATATTAGTAAATAGTGCATTTTAATTAATTCTCATCTGGATATTCCATATATTAGATCTTTATTAATGATCATTGAGTAATGCATTTGTGTGGATTATCTGTCACGCTACAATATGTACTTTAGAAATTATTTATATTTAGTAGCTTATTAGAAATAGAAGCAACATATTTTACATGACACATGACATTTCTACTCAAAATATTATTTCAGGAAACTGCATACGTTATCAGTGCTACCTATTTTCTCATATTTTTGTATCTTTAATATCACTCTCACCTTTTGTAAAGTAAAGGAGAGTAAATAAGAACAGATAATTTAAAAGAAAAAATAATACATAAATTTATTTTCTAAGCGATTTATACGATGGTGAGGAACTGTGTCTGTTTCTCTAACAGGTGATGAAGAACAATGTAAAATCTTAGGTAGCGAAAAATAATTTTGCTACTACTAGGAATTGGCAAATGTATTTCATGTACTGAAATGAATATTTCTTGAACACTGTGAGAGCAACTTACTGTAACGAGCAGAAAATTTAACTTTTTTTAAATTTTCACCTCGACGGAGTGCGTTCACACGAGGCGGTGTCAACGACTTATAGTTGACGCAATAAATAAAGCGTAATGAGAAGATGTCAGAGCAGCGTCGCTAACTTGACAATAGAAAGACGTTAAGTCCGATCCGACTATAGAAATTGGGTGCACAAGATGACAGGGAAAGTTTAGTTCAGAATTATGGCTCACTACAGCTGTAACAATGTAGGCGAAGACATTCACACTTGTACTGAGAAATGTGGCAGATGTTCGACCAAGTTACGTCAGTATACCATAGACGACAAAAAGAGTGAAACTACATGTTACAATGGAACGGATGCACTGCACCTTAAGAAACAATACGAAGGCAGAGATCAGACAAAAACTCAAGTCATGTTACGCAGCTGGAGTTATCGTCTAAGTGACAGACAGAATTTACGAGTGGAAAGTTGGGGTCACTTCACCAGCCAGCAGATGTTCAAAATTATTAATAGCTACAAAAAAGGGGTATGACATAGAACAATACGCCGGGAGAACCGAAAGTACAGATAATGGCAATCTAGAGAAACACTGAGTTTACTTCAGACAATAGGTTGATGGACAAGTCTGTAATAGCCATAGTTTCTACGAAAAGGGTCAACGTTCGACAGAGCAAAATCGGGGGATGTCTAAGAACCTATCAGATGCCTAAAGCCATGGAGAAAACTGGTAGAGAGGATTGTTTCCATAGCAACAGAAACGAAGAACCTATCGGAAGAACGATGACGTAGGATCTTGACATAGTGGGACAAAATATTCCAAGAAAACTCAAAACTGACCAATCAAGAATAAAGAAGGCGTAAACAGCGCCAGGGACAAAATTTTGAGTAGGGACGAATTAATAAAACTATCTGTCCAAGACGGGGAGAGGCCAGTATTACTTTAATTTTTCGACCAGTTTACTTTAAGTACGAAGCCAGTTTTTACTCAAATTTTTAAATAGTTCATTTCAATCGTTCGAGACCAGTATATCTTAATTTTTCAAGTAATACACTTTAAGTTCACAAGAGTATATTAATCGTTCGGAGAGGTAACTACAGTTCGGGAGTTAGTACGTAAATGCGTAACTTAGAAGACTTAGTATACTTTTAATAGTGAATTTCGAAGTGCGATGTAACGGACTTAGATAAGAATTATTCACAGTGAACAATCAGATCGTTACACGAACAGATATCACCACATATATAATATACTAAACAGTTGAACTTAATTCAGTGTTACTACACCTTATTAACACCATAAAGAACATGAAACATTAAACTAATTCATCAATCACACGAGTATTTGATAAAGCAGTGATAGAAGTGGAACTAGACATGTACATTAACGTTACAACGAACACACAACATACATCGTAAGATGAAGTATTTAATTGAACACTAAACATCAACTATTCACATAAATCTACGCCAACGCGAGTGACCGGAAGAGTGTGTGCAAGTGTTTGTGATAACAACGGCATTCAACGAGATGTGTCTTCATGTCATCCTCAGCACTGGGACTGGACTTCACCAAAGACTAATGGATATTTCATAAATCAAGTAACCATTATTTTAATCATTACTACTTAGTTACTTCTACTGAGCTGATTCTTTCAAAGAATTCATCCCTGAGAAATTGTTAATAAACGCAATGAATAAATCAGAATTAAAACGTAATTAATGAATATATTAACAAAGAACTATCTGGGATTAATGAACGCATTAATAAGTAGAATATGAATTGTTATCTTATTTGATTTATATATGTATGTATGTTTTCTTTGTTTCAGCATATATTAAAACATGAATTTGTTCTTATAATATATGTATGTATTACAGGTACATCGACGTATCATATGTACGATTATAATTTATTGTGAATGATAAATAAACTAGTAATTTAAGTTGATCCTTTATATGCGTTTATTATTACCAAATACAACCCAGATATTAACTTAAATTTTGAAGGAAATATAAAGTAGAATTTTAAGAGTTTCTTTTGCTCAATAAAGTAAATGAATTGACAACATTAATTTATTAAATGATATCAAGTATTTTGTTTATGAATAATCAGAATAGTTATACAGTGTATGAAATGGCTGCATACGCGCGGCATAAAAGTAATTAATCAATGCAAGTAACTGCATACTATCCATTGCAAATAAATACTAATATAAATTCATTATATTAAATGGCACAATTGTAAGTTACATTTACATTTCTCATTGTATTAAATGGTACCCAAAGTACGTAGGACGTTATAAATCAATTATATCGATTTAATATCATTATTAATATAATATTAATTGTATTACTTTATTTTGAATCCCTGTTACCACATAGAGTTATTATCTCACTAGTAAAATAAAATATTTTAAATATAACTCATAGTGTTTGTAAACAACACACCTATTTTGACCAAACTAGTAAATAAATAGTGTGTTCCACAAGCAATAAAATGTTACTTGTAATCTGTAAACCTTATTTTATGCGTCCGTATTCTTACTTACAATAATTATATTCAAGTATACAATTACTATAATTTTAAAACCACTGAGTATAATTATGTTCTCAATAACTGCATGCAGACAAAACGTAGGAGATAAAACTTTATTTCATAATTCATAAGCAGGAAATTGTAGACCATCATGTTTGTGTATGTCAGAAAATATGTTAAGTTTATAAATACAATGTAAACACAGATATTGATTATAAAAGAAATTTTTAATGTTGTAGCATGACAGATAAGCCCATAAAAATGAAATAATAACATTGTTAAATCCGAGAAAGCAAAATAATATAAAGAATTAATTAAGAACCACCGTGGAATACAATAATTGATTAAAATAAAAGTTCATGTAAAACTAAGGTTACAACGAGTGATGAATTATCAACATAAATTTAAAAGCTAAATAGGAAAAAAAAGGTAATACCCAGGTAGGATAGGAGTAGGTAAGGAAGAAGCCCAGAAAATGACTAAACCCACAATAAGAAAAGAAAATATGTTGTAACAAACAAGAAGAGTAGGTGAGAAAGAAACACAAAACCTGATGACATCCACAAGAAGATGAAGGAAATAAATTTATAAGAAACAAGAAGAACAGAAGGGATCAATGAAGAAACGAGAACAAGACAGCATCCACAAGAATAAGAAGTGCTCTTATAAAATAAACCCAAACCCCAAAATAAATATAATAATAATAAATAAAAGTATAACAAAATATCAAAAGGTAAAAACCACATGTAAAATAGATATAAGCCAAAAAGTCTATAGAGTAAGAATTAAAAGTGAACCAATGTGAGATTATAATATAATACCAAAAAACAAACCTTCATTATATTCTATAAATAGATTTCTTGATTTTAGTACAACTATACAACTATTTAGAAATAAAATCAAGGAATAAAAAGAAAATCAGTGCAAGTTTTAGTGTTATAAAAGATACACCTTATGTTTCAATATTGAAATTCACAAACTAAGTAGATGGTGAAATATTACAACTTTAAAGTGCTTTAATGTGTGTTCATGAATAATGTAAATAAAGTATTATCATGACCGATAATACATGTGTTTTTTAGATAACTGCCACTCTTTTTAAATAACGTTCATTAGAATGACAAAAATAAAACAAGAGCAGGGCATACATAATAAAAGTGGAATGACAAAGAGTCATTACCCCAATAACAAAAAGAAACAGATAAAAACTGATATTTGAATCTATAGTAAGAAGTAGAATAAGATTATAATAATTATGTTTCGTTTATATAGAATAAGGTATTAGAAATAAGCAAATTTAAAAATGTCAGAACCACTAATATTCTTTATTTATGATATATTTATTATGTTAATCATTGAGTATTAAATGTATGATTTGGAAAGACAAATGTTAATTTGAATTAGGTGTTATGTATTAATAGTATGAAACATATACTAATTGTTATTTTGTTTACAATAAGAAAATATTAATTTATGTCACAATAGCATGAAAGTCAGAGAGGGTATAAATCAATATGTATTATCTAAAAAACTTTGTATGTAAAAACTGTTAGAAATGTAGGCCAAATGTTAAAAACTAAACAGCATCAAATTTGATGGAATAAGTACAGAAAGACAATTAAACTGAAGGAATTTATATAAGGTAAATCAGTAATAAAATCATGTAATTAGAAATATAAGTAAGGAAGATTTTGTAAAATTATAGCCAGAATTATTGTAAAAAATGGAAATGTAAAAACTCAAAATTTAGAGAGGGGAGTCATATATTACTGTATAATATTTTAAAACATAAACGATTAATCTAATTGCAAGAAATTAAGGGAAGATAAAACTTTTATTACAATCTGAGATTTAATATAATCATTAATATAACTTATAATATGGCATCATTTGGGAAGACAAAGACAGGAAGTGAATGTAAAACTTACAATTACCAAATGAAGTAAAAAATACCATTTTAGGTCAAAAACTTAATAAAACTACATTTTTTGGTATCAAATTAAGCAGAATGAACTGAAGAAGAAGATTAAGTATTTACTAGTTAATAAATTTGAAGAATAACAAAAATATAATCAGTTATGTAATGTAACTTTCTCACATGCACAGGATGCAAATAAATTTGGAACAATGTATTGAATAAGATTGGTTTGGCTAAGACTTTAGCCGAAGACGAAGGAAGTGATATCACGGAAAATTGTATTCTTAACAATTTTACGGGGACAAAGTCATATGGTACCCAGGGAGAAATGTAAATTTATAGAAAGCGGTGGTTTTCTTTAGAAGTAAGAAAACATTAAAATATGTAGTAAAGAGCGATAGATATTCAAAAGACGACCTTGCGTTGACGCCAGTAAGTCGGCTAAGAATTTATATTTTGTCACGGACGGGTCGGACCGTCATAAAACTGTATTGTTTGCTAGGATGTAAGAAACATTTACTAAGGTTGTAAAAGTTAAGTGCACCTAACAAAAGAGAGCGTATATGTGAAATGGAAGGTGACGCGAAGTTTCATACCACGTGTTCACGCGCATTTTGTGGACGAATAGCGGATAGCGTCATTTTTTGCGCGGGCTGTTCCGTTAAACAGATTGGGTAGTTTTGAATTTAGCGGTAAGTCAGACCAATAGGCGTGTAGTTTGTCGATAGTGAGTGAGGGTAGTTTTAGCGAAATATAAAAATACGGAGTGTAAGAAGTTAGGGAGTCAACGGAGAGATTACAGATATTAGACTCGTATTAGTTGCAATAATAATTTCTCAGTAATTTGGTTAAGTATATTTCAATCGCCACGTAAGTCAGTCACGGTAACGCGATATTAAGTATTGTGAAAGCTACATATTATAAACATTTAATAATCGTTTACAAGAATAACGTGCAGAGAAATTAGACAAGATAAGTTAAAATCGGGTAACATATCCAAGTTTTACTTAACACAGCATCAATCGTTAAATCGAAATACAGTGCGATTTAAATGAGTGAAACGTCATGATGCGGGACGGTCGATCAATAAGCAGTTATTAATCTGGTGTTAGACGCACTTAGCTTTTTAAAAGAATATACTGTGTATTCAACAAGTGTATTAGCATACGGCACATGTGTAGTTATCACTAAGTTGTCAAAGTGAATGGTGTTTAATACCTGTGAAACAAGTGTATCAATTAGTGCAAAACTAACAAGGATAAGGGCTCAACGATTAACGTCGGCTACCCGCCTGGAACGTGTAGAATTGATTACATCGCGGCGCAGAGTGGATTCAACATGCAAGTAAATAATAAAATGAACACTTATTGTACTATTGTCTATTAAATTTAAATGTATGTAACTCATACTTGGTGACTCAATTAGTCAAAGAATTCATAGCCAAGAAATAAGCACAAACAAATTTTATAGCAAACTTATTAAAGGTAATGATCTACAAATTTTGTAATATGTAAATACAAATTAGTTATTAAAAACTTAATTAATAACAGTCAAATTGTGTTTATTTATTACTGGCGCCCTGGGATAATTTTTAAGAGTCGGTACACTAAAGTAATTGTTACATTCTGTTGCTGATAATTAGTATGTTATAAATATTAATATTGTCATTGGGTAAATTAGCTTGATAAACTCTTACTTTTCACATGCTCGTAGGCCGAGTGTAGTATGTATAATAGTAACGTGAACTTTTATTAAGGCCTATTTAAAAGTGCATTACAGTAAGTTAGTTGATTATTGAACGTTGACTGATACACTCGATGCGATTACTTTGTAAACCTTAACCTAATTGCTAATAAAGTAATGGCGAACGTTTTCTAAGCCTAAAGTGAAAAATGAGAGTTTCGGTAAAAACATATTTTAAACGGAGACCAAGTGAAATCAATACCTACAGCCATTCAATTAATACTACACAGAACGGAACACTAGTGAAAATAACATTTAAACAATTCAAACAGTAATTACACTTCACTACACAAAAGTGCAAATATCAGCCTAACAGACAAAAGTGAAATTGACTTATTACTACACTCTTTTTCAAAGTACAACACTAACACTGAACCAGAGACACTCCACCAACACAAGAAGGAAGAATTGCAGCCACAAGGACGAAAATTCAGAGGGAAAGCATCTTTTATTGAACTTTGAAACAGCGAGGTGACTTCGTCTTACGTCTGGACTACTAGCGGCAGCCATCACTGATTACCCACAATACAACGCAACACTGCCTTTACAACGGAATGGTTTGAAATCTGCTCACTTACCATTATATATTAACTATCATATCTGTATTTTAATCTTTAAGGTGATATATTTGTAATGTTATACTTTATATAAACTTTGCCCTTATTTCTCTGACTTTAGCTAAAATAACTGCTAAAAGAATCCTAATATAAGTAACTGTACAAATTAACGATACCCTGAGAATCGATTTATATATCGATAAAGAGTCGAAATAATAAATAATTATTGTTAATAAAATTTCTTATATATTACATAATTGAACATTCTTTCATTCCTAAAATATAATTAACTTAATAAGTAAATTTAATAGAGTTAACTACCAGAATCTCACCACCCGAAGGAAGATAACCTCCAAATAAGAAAAATACACAAATCGATTGTTATTGGAGACAATTCTATCAACTGGCGAGGATTTTAAAAATACTGAAAAGGCATTAAAATAATATAAACAAATAACAAAAGTTTCGGAACACGACAGAACATAATTAATTAATTGATTTTAATGAATTATAAACAAAAAAACCATTTATATATTTGCAATTATCGTTACAATATGTATGCAAAGAATATACAATCATATACTAAAGACAATTCCTTTGCCGTATTAATGTTTCAAGTACACAAATCAACAAGAATAATTCCCTTGTTAAAAACTTTGTAAAGCAAAATCAACCATTGTAAAAAAAACATTAGAAAGAAAGGAATAATTTAGATGTTTCTAAAAGTTTTTCTAAAAGACTATTAAAAATTATTGATTACTGATAATTCTATGTATAACGCATTATCAATGTAAAGACGATATACTTCTATCGTATAAAGGCACATATCATATATTATAACGTTGCAGAAATCAGATCATAGATGGTATACATAAGTATTAGAGAAATGATAACAGATAAAATAATTTAATAAATAATAATGAAAATATATAAAATAGAGTTAAGAAAGAAGAAAGAAGAACTGTAAACGAGAATAATAATTAAAAGAATAGACTAGACTGACAAACAAATGACTTTGACACAACCCCAGAGATTGGCCAGATAAAGACAATAAGATGAGAAAAGATTTACAGAAATATAGAAGACAAATCAATGATAAGAGACACAAATGAGTAAAGACGATATATAAATGACCATGAATAAAACAATAATAAAGAAAGTGCACTAACCATAAAAATAAGTAAGATAATTATTATTAAATAAAGTATGTTGTTAAGAACCTTATTATAATAATAAAGTAAGGAACAAAATGTTAGAGAATAGTTATAAATGTATATCTAAAATACCACTGAAACCAAGAGTGAAAGATAGGTAGGGAGTTGTAACAATAAACAGTGAAGTGATGAGAATATTACAGTGAATGATTTATAATCTTAAGGGAAAAGAATAGTAACCAAGTGTATCAAACCAAAACCAGAAACAGAGTGGTTGTGGGTGTAAGAAATAGAAAAACATATTCTGTTAATAAAAGAATCACTAGAATGATTATCTTTATAGAATAGATGGTGTCGATTCAATACCCACCAAAATTGTTATTTTGTTAATTTAAAGAATATTAATTTGTTTGATTAGTTTTAAAGGAGTGTAAACCCTGAAGACATAACTTTATAGTAGTATGTTTGTATTTTTTATGTAAGTAATGAAAGTATAAAGAGATGAGTATTAGGATCATTTTAAGTAATGGCAGTCAATATGATAATTATATCTAATAAGAAGAAATGTGGCTGAACAAAATACAGACCATTAAGTTATTTTTATATTATGTTTTGTTAATAGATTTAAGTGTTAAAGAGGTGTGTGAGAAATGGGAGTAGGAATAAAACTAGTAATAACATAAAATTAACAAGCAACAAATTAATAACTATAATATAATAGAAAGAAAAATATCAGATAAGAAATACTTTTGTAAAAGTATAATAACAATAATAGATTGTAAAACAGTTTCAAAGTAATTCAAAAACCAATAAGTGCGAAATGAAAATAAGCAGACCATATATGGTTAATAAATAATGTGTAAATAGAGCAAAATAAGAAATTCTAAGATGTTACAGTTTAGGCCTATAAATGACATAGCTGTCTAACTTCAGAAAACCAATTGTAAACAACTGAATATTGTATTTGAATAATAAAACCAAGTAAATTATGTAATTACCATCAACTAACAAGAATAACATGTCAGAATTGTGATAAACAGTATAAATAAGTAAAATATGTACGAAAATAGTATAAAATAGTAGTATTATCAATTTTGTCCAAAAACATTACCTAGACCAGCCTTGTGAGATGTCAAATTGATCTTTGAAAGAAAATAGGGACATCTATATTAATATTTCAAGCATTGGAAATATCCCCAAGGAAAAATAACATTTATAAAATATTCATTTATTTTGAACAGAAAACCAGGATGTATAACAATAGTTTAAAATGTACTTAACCAATCAGGGTCAAGGCGGTTAACATAGAAACAGAACGTTATTATAATTTTGACCGTTATGTAACAGGAGTTCCATTATGAACGATCCAGAGGTACAGACGCTATATTGATGCGGACATTTTTAAAGGCAAATAATGAAGAAAATCAAAAAGAAATGCAAACAAATTGAATACCAGAAGTAAACAATAGTTCCAGCAATACAAGGAGGAACAATAAACGAAATTTCAAAAATAAGAATTAACTAAAAAACTGAATAAAAGAAACAGACGCCAGAAGGAGACGGCAACCCTATCTTTGAAAATAAACGAAAGTAATAACCCAATAGTGAAGACACCATGACGATCCATAACACTAACAACATGGTTTTTTTAAGTATGAATTAAATTATAAATAATTAAAAACTAAATCTGATTAACTTTTTTCACAATATATAACTCTCACTCTAAACTTTGAACACCAATTTCTTTCAAGGATTAATGAATCATATTTAATAAACTGTATGTAAATATAAGATAACCTATGTCCGAAACTGATAAAACTGACACACTTTTGAACAACAGAGTTGAATTTTCATGTAAAGCTTTTTAGTATTTAAGTACCACAATTGTAAGGTGGTGTACTTTATTTGACATCTTGTTTTAAACCTTTTTCGTACTCAAAAGAACTCATTGGCAAATTAACTTGTGTAAATAAGTACACACGTCAGCCATAGCGGCGTCTTACGACTGAAGCGCTGCCACTCATTGCTATCCGCTGAGTGAAAACTAATTTGTGACCGAGGCTAAACTTTACTATAATAACATCTATTGTACGATAATTATAAAAAATTAATGAATTATCGAGTCTAATAAATAAGCACGACTCTTTACTAGCTGTCCTGTTTTTATTTAATTTGTATGATGTATGTTATGTGCTTTAGCGGAGAATAGAATTCTTTGCTCAGATTTTATGTTGGCAACACGTCCAAAGACAAGCGAAATTCGAGTTCCCGCCAGTCAGAGAGGTAATTTGAATTAATCATCACCGTGCTGGAGACAAAATAATTTTAAACCTTTTGTTTTCGGAAAAACAATTTGGCGCCTTTCGGGAATTAAAAATACAAAATAAGGACAGGTAAGGACTTCGGTACTGGTTATTCGTACGTTCGCGACGGACGCAGTCTGCGTGAGGTACGTTTAAGAGCGACGACGACTTGGTAAGACTTGAGAGTACACATTACACTCTTACACTTTTACAAAGGCGGACGACGTCGAGTATTACAAATTGACGCATCCAACGTGTGGAAAAATAACACGGAGATATAAATGTATATATTACAATATCAATATAATGGTGGTATCGTATAAAGGTGATGTACGTAAATGTACTAAACATAAAATTTAGTATACTTAATAAATATAATTAATAACAAATAATTAAATATGTACATAATATGCGTTAAAGCGACGTTAACAATGAATATGTACAGTGTAAGGAAAAAAATTGAAAATTGATTCTGAATTTTGTGATGTTGAAATGAAACGAAAGAAGTTGTTTGGGATGCGTTGTTTTATTTATACACAATGTTATATAGCGGCATCTCTGAGATGATATTCCAAGCAAGAAAAATCATAAATATACGGTAAGCAAAAAATTATTAAATAAATTGTGAGTTGTTAAATTGAAAGTACCAGAGAGACTTAATATTTCTGTAAGGTTTAATACTCAGTACACGTAGGTTACGTTGTTATCTTCTTTACTGTACATATTAATAAGTATGACGATTTAGGTTAAACATATACAATACTCAGACTTTATACACATGTGTATAGTAGCAAAACTTCAAATAATTTCAAATGTGTATATTTGCATAGTTCAACTTTAAATAATAACTACAGTTTGGAAACATGTATTAAGGGGAAAATAATTTATATTAGAATGCTTTCTTTTCTTTTTCTTAGCGCGTAAACAATATTTATTTTATACATGCACTGTGTAAGCCATACATTACATGCACTGTGTAAGCTATACATTACATGCACTGTGTAAGCCATACATTACATGCACTGCGTAAGACATACATTACATGCACTGTGTAAGCCATACATTTTCCCAAAACACACAATTATTTCAGAACGTTATAAATGTGTGAAACAGTTAGCACGTTACCTGAATTTAAGAAGTGTGACATATTGCAAGGCTTCAAAGTAGACAAATAGAAATAAAGGATATAAAGACTCTTAGAAAGCTAAAGAACAGCATAGGAATAAAAAAAATAACATGAAAGATAAAAGTCAAGCATGTAAAATGAATTTTATATCACCTTTATATAAATCTTTTCCTGTAACGTTGTGTTCCTTTAATTCAACTAGAATAAAAATCGCCTCTATTCTCCTTCTCTTAGTTTAGGCGAATGAATCAATTCGTCTTGTAAACTCTAGTTACAAATAAAGGAAATTCAAAACATTTATGGTGCAAACAGTTTTGCGGAAATGTCAGTTTAATTTAAACCTTACTAGTTGTTTAAATGATGTCACGTTAAGCAAACATACAATCAAAAATTTGAAAATTAAAAAAAGATATAAATTTTATTGACTACTTTATTTGTACACAAGGAATGGTTTTAATGAAACATTCTAACCTAATAAAAGTGTATAGAAATTCTTAACATATATCCAGTTGTACATTGTTATACAAATCTTATAAAAGCATTTAACGTTGTCTCGTTAAGAATCAGATATCCCAACGGATGTTTTTAGGTGACAGATATTTTAAATTTATAGTTATTGCTGCCTTAAACATTACTACTGATTTTCCTTTTTAGTCCAATGTTACATAGCATATTTAAGATTATTCTTCATAAACATTAAATTTGTGTAAAGTTACAAACAATATGTACATGGTTGTAAAGATATTGTTTCATAAAATTAATGCTTAAAGTATTTATAATAATTGAAAATTAGGTTTTGTAAAAATCGAGTAATACAAACTGGATACTATTTTCAGCAATTAAATAAACAAATAGGAATTCATTGTTACCATTAAATGAACTTAGTGTTATCCAATTTCTGTTTATTTATTTATTTGAGATGCACAAAATAATAATAAATAATAATGGATCGATCCCATGTATACCACCGAAGTAGCTTAGCAGTAGGCAGGGTAGGTTGCCTAATGTGAGCCGTACGGCATACAAGGAAAGCAGTGTGGCCAGCAGTACGCTTCAGCCGCCCATTATTATCAAGAAGATATTATCCCAGGTACACATTTTCAACAGGCTGAGTCGACCTGGGGGCTGAAAAACGCACCTTGATTTTATAGTGCGGGCCCGGGAGTTGAACCCGGGACCTCTAGATTAGTAGCCAGGTGCCATACCCACTGGTCTACTGGGCCGCCCACAAAAAATAATTATTATGTTAAATATCGAAGAAAATTTTATTAACCTAAACTTAAATATTACCATACTATAGCAACATATGAAACGTAATTAGTAATAAAAATCCAACCCTAGGCCCGGTTTACAATATCTTGGCTCCTTGGGGGTGGGCAATAGCAGGTACTGTTTGGTTGACTAAAGGGCTACTTGTGCTGGACAAGGCAGTCTGCAGCTCGAAAACACACCGTAACTCACGGTGTAACCGTTTATCCCAATGGGTGGATGACTGTATGTTAGTGAGTTGCGAACGATGGCCTCAGGATACCAGGACGCACCTTAGTGTATTTAGTCCTAGCGGTAGTACTCGAGAGGTCTTTTGCGGTGATCTGCCACTGCCAAGGCATTCGTGGGATCAAAACGTTAGGTTCTAAAATAATTATCTTGTTAAGACATTACTTAAAAACACTAATCCAGAAAAAAACCCTTCTCGTATGGTGAGGAGAAGGAGATTTTTCTTCTGGGTTAATGCCGAAAGATTGTGACATCGTTTGTGAATGTGCCGGCGGTGCCAAAGTATCTAGTGGTGAAAGGGAAGGAAGGTGAATTTGCAAAAATGTGTTCCTTCCTTATTAAAAATCTATCACCGCTTGCGCGTGATCAACCGTACAGGACATCTAAAGAGTCGTAGGTGGACTATTAGTCAAGACCCTAAACATTGAAGAGGGTTCGAGGTTACTTAAACTGTAGAAGAAAGGAAACAGAGAGATAGAAGTCGTTCCTCACACTACCCTGAACACCGCAAAGGAGGTGGTAGTGTGCAGAGACTTGCTGATCTGCACATAGGAAGAAATTGCGACTGAGCTGGTCCCACAAGTCGTTATCGCATAACGGAGACTAAAGATGCAAATGGATAGGTAGACACTCCCATCTGTGTCCAGGCCCTAACATTTAACAGAACAACTTTCCCAGATAAAGTGAAAGCAGGGTTAGTTGAGTGTGACAGCCTTCGTCTCCTAGCCGATGAAAGATTTTCTTGCTTACGTTTCGAAAGATCTGCAGCAGGATGTCAAAACATGCTCCTGTGGGAAGTTGGCTCATGGTGACGACCCCTGTCTGAATGCCGGGAAGAAAAGTGTCAATTAAGGTAGTTGACCCCGAAATTTTTCAGTTTATAAACAAGAGCCCGTTTGCACCGTTGCACCTTTTACGTAATCTAAAAGTATCAGCTTCTTCGAAGCGAAGAAACTCATGCTGCTAGCCAACCAGGGCAAATAAGTTGTTGCACAGGCTGTGAAATGAAAGCGTCGCCAGCTCCTCTTTTAAGAAAGGTACCCCGTGTTTAGAGCGTTAATTTTCTGAAGAGTATAAAAACAAGAAGTCTATAAAATTAGTGCGGCTGAGACTGACACGCTAACGAATGCGAAAGGATAGTGTTGACCGGTCTACCAGCAGACACATACATCGCCCGCCTCAAACATTCTGAATGCGACTGCAGTCACCTACAGTGATGAAGCCACGGCGAGATGGTCCGCTGTTCCTTGGCCCGTTCTCAAAGTTTAAGTTTAAGAAAAGTTTAGACAACGAGAGAACACAGCAATCGACCATGGCTAAACAGCGCAGATAACAATTCTTTATTGAAGACTCCGGTTGCGATAGCCCATGTAGTAAACCGAAATCATGTTTTCTAAGTTTAAGGAGAGATAACACAGATAACCCTGTTGAAACGCCACAAACCTGGGATGGTCGTGACCAATAATGCATAGCGTAAATAGAAACTTTGTGTTGCAACATTTGTGTGCGTGCACGGGCACGTAGAGTAATCGTGTAAGGGATCTCTAGTACGGAGTATGTTTAATGTATAAAGATTTATTTTTTCTTTATAATAAAATGACGATAAGGGTTTACTCAGTTTTCTCAGAAATTTGTCAGGTGTTGAAATGAAATGATGTAAACACTGAAGGAAGAAGATAAACTGGTGAAAGTATTGACTCTCTTGATAAAGGAGAAAAGCATTGTAATATTTGCCACGTTTGTTTTGAAAAAAAAAAAGAATCAAAGGCAAAAATCCCAGAAACTTTTAACGCACAACTGTGGTTGGCTGCGCGTTATTTCCTGAATGTCGTTTCTTTGACCACAAATCACCAGAAAGCACTGACAAATCCTTTAGAGCACATAAAGTTTTGTGCACATAAAAGTTATAATTGTAACTGTAATGTTCTTAAATTCAATAGCAATTATTTTAATAGGTTAGTATAATTATTAAAAATTAGCATAGATTATAATAATGTTGATTACTTTAAATTGAAGAAGAAATTATGTATATGTTGTTCTATAGTTTTCTCACTGTAGATATACATTTTTGTCCTTTTCTTATATTATCGGCGTTTTCTAAAAATATTTTGTTCTAATAATATTACTTTTCTTATGTGTACAAATATTTGTTTTTGTTTTCAAATTTTAACTTTTGTATACCCAAATGATTTCACTTTAAATGAAAGTTTTCAACTGACTTGCTTCTCATGACGGCGCTATATTAATCTTTTACTAACGTCTATTTCCCTTTAGTATTAAGTCCTAGATTCTAATCATTTAGTGTTTTTTCACAATTATATTTATACAGTCGTTCTTTCTACTTTCAACGCATTCTATTCTATTTTCCCTTTAATGTATCAGTTAATTTTTATTTTTATTTTTATTTTTCACTTCTTTTCTATGTACCTGAAACCAAAGTTGGTTATATAATGAAATACTCCATTTACCTTAAAAGTAATTGTACAGATTTTAGAAGCACTCCAGACAATACAAACTGCGTCAGCACATCATGGAACTAACAAACCCCGTCTGACCTCCACCTACTTTACATACAACAATCACTTCTACAGGCAAACAGAAGGAGCGCCAATGGGCTCACCGTTATCGCCGGTCATCGCAAACCTATTCATGGAAAATCTCGAGAGAAAAGCAACAAGCACAGCGCAGCTATAACCTTCTCTGTGGATTAGATACATTGACGACTGCTTCGTAATATGGCCACACAGAAAGGACACATTGACAGAGTTCATGACGCATATAAACAGCATCCACTCAAAACTAGAGTTCACTATGGAGACAGACAACAGCATTCTATTACTTGTCTTTTTCATAAAGAAGAAAACGATCACCTCAGCTTTTCCACATACAGAAAACCCACACACAGAGACAGATACTTACATACGCTAGACAGTCCCATCACCACACAGCGTGTTTACTATAATTCCGATTATAAATAATAAATAAATAAAATATATAATACTAATTATTATATTATTATTATAACAATACAAATTGTTAAAATAATATATTATTTATCTTAAAATAATATAAATAATTATTAATAATATAAATAATTCTTGTAATAAATAAGAATTATTTCGATTGTTATTGATTTTCTTACAAACTTCTGATGATGATGATAATTTTCAGTGAAACGAGCGTCAGTTATTAAAACAAAAACGCAATACACTACTTATAGAAGAAACTATATTGCAAAACGTCTTAATATAATGTCTGTGTGAGTAACGATAACTAATGGAAGCGCTTCATGGATCTAGATATTTGAAACACTATTTTCAGAAATTTAAATTGTTAAATTGATTTTTTGCAAACGAAATTTTAAAATGTGATTACTCAACAGTGACAATGAATTAATATAATTGGCCAAACGATTGTACTGGGCTGTTTTTAAAACATATGTGTCGACGTTTCGACAAAACGTTATTGTGATCATCAGGACAATTGTAGGTGAGCTTCATGACACCAGAAACACACTTTTCTGTCCTGATGATGTCTGTAAATATTGTCAGAATGTCAACACTAATATTTCAAAAGCTGCCTCTAGTTAATGTCGAAAACTCACAAAACCATTCGTGATTTAAAATAATAATTCTAAATTATTAAGTTACTATATTACAAAAAGTTTTGATTTTTAAAACAGGTTCTTTCACATTGATGTGACATGTCTCCTGTTGGACTTGCGAAGGGGGTCCGGTTGATGTTCTTGTTAGTAAGGTTTGCCCATTTAATGATGTTCGGGAATGCATTTACCTGATAAGATTCCACTGAATATTGGAAGTCACACTATATTTATATGTTATTATCTATACGGAGAAACATAGAAAAGACGTGTTTAAAAAGTTAACATCAAAACAAATTTTTAACAAAATAATTAGGTATACATTTTTACAAGTAAGAACACATAAGTATTAACCTATATTTTTGGTTATTCGCATCTCATGAAGTCAGTGTTTTTGTGTTCCATAGTGTCAGTTCTTTGAGACTTTTCCCGGATTAAACAAAGATTCTGTGCTTAGTGAAAACAAAGGACAAACCAAAAAAAGAAAGAGGTAAAAGAACAAAACAAAGAGGAAGAAGAAGAAGAAGAAGAAGAAGAAGAAGAAGAAGAAGAAGAAGAAGAAGAAGAAGAAGGAGAAGGAGGAGGAGGAGGAGGAGGAGGAGGAGGAGGAGGAGGAGGAGGAGGAGGAGGAGGAGGAGGAGGAGGAGGAGGAGGAGGAGGAGGAGGAGGAGGAGAAGAAGAAGAAGAAGAAGAAGAAGAAGAAGAAGAAGAAGAAGAAGAAGAAGAAGAAGAAGAAGAAGAAGAAGAAGAAGAAGAAGAAGAAGAAGAAGTTCTTTTCGTAGTGACACCTTCGAATTCAACTACCGTGGCATTCTACGGCAGTTTCTGAGACTTCAAGACGAACTTGTATTTGGTGATAAAGAGAAAATAGAAGAAAAAAGAAGAAAGAAGAAGAGCAAGAGCAAGAACGAGAACAAGAATAAGAAGCAGGAGAAGAATGAAAAGCAAACTGGACGTGTCAGACTTCTACAGCGTGATGTGTTTTTTATCTGGATTTAATCTTTGATTAGTTTTCATTCTTCTTGTGGATGTACTGACACGGCATATTGGACATGGTTGATGTCTGGTGGCATCGTTTGTAAGAAGCTTACAAAACTGCAGATTTGGCTACACCATTGCATTACATACTTCTTAAATAATTTGTTTATCCCATATGAATTTTATCTCATTTGGTTTCATTTTTGTCTTTTAATCTTGAATTATAGGCGCTCTTCTAACGAAACCAACGTAGTAGGATATACAGTATAACGCAGGAAAACGCGAAAATTAAAAAAAAAAATGAAGGAACGTTACAAAACTTTATTTGAGGTTCAAAATATGTTTTACAAGACTGGAAATTACATTAGGCATCACTTTTTAAAAATTACATCAGTTAAATGCTGCCCATTTTGCCGTACACATTCAGTAAGTCGTTTCTGTAGGTTTTGCATAGCGCGGCGCAATGTGTCACCTGGGATTTTGGTGATTTTCTCTTAAATCTGTGTCTTGAGCTGAGCAAGGGTTCTTGGTCTAGTCTAGTACACGATGCTCTTCAGATGTCTCCATAAAAAGAAGTCACAGACTGAAAGGTCTGGAGATCGGGGCGGCCAAGCGATGTTAGCATTCCTCGGAATTATGTGATCCCCAAACAAACGTTTCACTGCTGCCATAGACTGTCTGGCAGTGTGTGAAGTGGCTCCATCCTGCTGAAACCAGGTGTGCTGAATGTCAAGATTTGGAAAAGTATGGAGTCTTGGAGCCAAAAATGTCTCTAACATGTTCACATAACGTTCAGACGTCACAGTGACAGCAGTGCCTTGTTCATCTTCAAAAAAATAAGGGCCTATCACCCCATGACACGACACTGCACACCATACGGTAACTTTGGTACTGTGTAATAGACGCTGGAGAAGCTGAGGAGGGTGTCCTTGAGCCCAGTAATGGAAGTTCTGCTTATTCACGTATCCACTTAAGTGAAAATGGGCTTCATCGGACATCCAAAGATTTTGAATGAAGTTAGCATCCTTATTGATTTTAGCCAACAATTGTTCACAAATTTGCAGGCTCAATACACAATCATTTAGATTTAGTTGTTGCACAATCTGAAGTTTGTACGGATGAAATTGAAGTTCATGGAGTATTCTTTGAACTCTCCGACGTCCGAGTTGCAGTGACGAGGCAATTTTTCGCACCGAACGACGAGGACTCCTTAAAATGGAAGCTCGGACGGCATCAATGTTTTCTGAGGTACGTACAGACCGTACGTAGGCTTTTTCTTCAAAGCTGAACCAGTCTCTTCAAAATTACGAACCCATGTTTCGATTGCGTGTAACGAAGGAACTTGACCACGGGGCGGGATCTGATAGTGGCGCCGAAACTCTCATTGTGAAGCTGTCAAACTGTCACCATGTCCGTAAAACGCCCTTACGGCGACCGCACGCTCTGCACCGCTCTACTGCTCCATGGTAACTAAATGTCCGTTACTGCTAGACAGACAGTTTCACTTATGCTACATCTACAGGGCTGCCAACATCAACTTCAAATTTTCCCGTTCCCCTACGCCACCCTGTATAAGCAAACAACATTACAAAAACATGTTAAAATTAAGCCCACCCATACTGATTACGTAACACGCGTTAAAAGCTTTTCTTTGTTCTAAAAAAAAATTACAAAAAGATTAATTCAATTTGTTTATAAATTTTTTTTGGTCTGTGGTTAATTTTGAATGGATATTCTAGTTTATTATACTGTATACTTCATCAGAAATGTATTGAACAAGGGGGATTTCAAAAGTTTGCGGCCTACCACACAAACGAATGTGCGGCGTTTCTGTTTTTTACCACACCATGGCGCCACGTTCGCCCCACAAACAGCTGTAAAGCGTGAAGTCGGGTCAAGTCATTGTTGCGGAGAAACAGCTGCATAAATAAGGTTATCTTACAGCAACGCTGAAAATGGAGGAAACTGAACATCAAATGCTTTGTTAAGAAAGGTTTAACGCCAACAGAAATTTTTAATGACATGAAGAATGTATTGGGTGATGCTGGACCTTTATTTACTACGGTGAAAAAATGGGCTACTGAATTTAAACGTGGTCGTGCAAGTTTGGACGTTGACCCTTGTACTAGGCGTCCGAGAAGTGACATTACACCAGAATCATCAATAAAGTGCACACTATTGTTTTGGAAGATCGCCGTTTGAAGGTGTCTGAAATTGTTGGACGCGGTGAGCATCTCAGATGAAAGGGTACTTTACATTCTTACTGAGGAATTAGGTATGAAAATGCTGTCTGCAATATGGGTGCCGCGATTGTTGACAAGTGACAAAAAACGCATGCGAATTCAAGCTTCTCAGGAATGTTTGGACCGTTTTAAGAAAAATCCGAAAAATTGTATTCGTATATTTGTAATAACAGATGAAACCTGTGTCCATTACTTCACACTAGAAACAAAACAACAATCGAAACAATGGATGCGTAGTGATTCGCCGCCCCCAAATCGGTAAAAATAAATTTTGTCCGATGGAAAGTGTATGGATCCATTTTTCTGGGATGATAAGGGGATATTGTTACTAGATTGCCTTAAAAAGGGTCGAACGATAAATGGAGAGCATTACGCTAACTTTTAGGCTAGATAAATGTAGAAATTCGAGAAAAATACCAGGTTTAGGAAAGACAAAAATCATTTTCCATCAGGATAATGCACTCCCTAACATATGCGTTGTGTCTATGGCAAAAATCGCCGAGTTGAAGTACGACCTGTTGCACCATCCGCCTTATTCGTTTGATTTAGCGCCATCTGACTTTCATCTATTCCCAAACCTCAAAAAAATTTCGGGGGGAAGCGACGAGCTGAAATATTTCTCAGATGACGACCTGAAAGCGGCAGTAAACGGTTATTTTGAGGAGCTAGAAGAATCGGACTTCCTCAGCGGGGTATGTGACGGGGTAATGACTTGACGCTTCACTGCTCTTCGTGGAGCGAACGTGGCAAACGTGGTAAAACAAACAGAAACGCCACACATTCGTTTCTATGGTAGGCCGCAAACTTTTCAAATCGCCATCGTATATAGGCCATAGGTATTTCAGTTCAAACAGAAGACACAGCGGAAAGAAATTTTGCCCAGACATTAGTACGCAGTGCTGGGTATGAAAGATCTTGGGATAGGTTTATAGCAGCAATCAAAAATTATGGACATGGTTGTCATGTATGATACCTGGTTAGGCATGTAGGCCTAATCAGTACATCTCAATAGTAGGCCTACTGAAAAATATAGAGAATATTTAAATACCACAACAGAAAGCCTGCGGATTGAGCATTATACCTACCAAACAACGTGTCCACACAGAAAGACGTTTTGGTCAAGCTGTTTCATCAAAAGTTTATCCTGTAGTAATAAAGAGTTAGAGGTATACACAAAGAAATTTTATGAAAAAGCTAATGGTTCTGATGTAATAAATTCAGAGAACTCTTAAAATATGGAGAGGAAGGTTAGATGAATTCACTTTTGATGAATGCAATTCAAATAAAATACAAATAATTTGTGGCTGCCGACTGTTTGTGTAAGCAATACATCACTTTTAAAATATATTTTAATAGTCAATGGCAAATAACAGTAACACAAAAAATTAAAATAAAAAGATGTAACAAGAAATGTTATTAACACTTTATTTAGGAAACACGTTTGAAATATAAGTCTTGTATATTTACCCGCATCTAGGTTGTACACAAATATAAATATGAAGGAGGAGGAGGATTTCACATTGTGCCTGCTGGTGTTGTCATACTGTATATGCATTGTTCAGGAACTGGGCTATGTTGATCTCTAGTCTTAATTTGTTCACAGTTTTCTGCTGGTGAGCATTCCACTGAAGTCTTTACTAGAGTGTCTATTGAATCGGACGATGTTCTGGAATCAATTCTCGAAGAGTTGTGCAAGATGTCTAGTAGAGACTGTTGCTGCTGATTTCTATCAGTGTCTAAACCGCAAGTATTTAAAGTATCTTTCAAAGTAAATACTTCCATACCAAATTGATATATTCAAAATTACAAACTAGTTGTTTAATTAGTAGTAACTATCCTTGAGTTAAACAACCACAAACGTATTGTCATGATATTGTAACTGATACCCTTTGATGAGGCTGATAAAAATGTTAACACTAAATTAAGGTTTATTGCACAACATGAATAAGTAGTAATTAGGCTAAACATTAAACATTACAGAACAGAATGACTATGAAGCAATAGTAACCTAATAATAAGTAAATGCAAAAGTAAACATATTTTATTACGTAGTTTTACTTGCGTAGTATTACTTTTTGAATATTTAAAACTTGAATATTTATGAATCCCCCTTAAGAAACTAAAAATATGAAGCGCAACACTGTAGCGTATACGATTAAATAATAAAACTAAAACAGAAAATGTATGAGTAAAACTATAGTAGGCCCCTAACGTACAGTCTGTTCACGTAAATTGTATTCTGTTATAGGCCGATACTTATTTATGAAATTTTAAAAATAGAAATTTTACAAAATTAAAAAAGAACTTTTGACATTAATTAATTGTCTGTTGTTAACTTGATTTTTTAATGTAGTAGTCCTTTTGGTTTTTAACAAAGAATCCTGTAATAAGTGTTTGCCTCTCCAGGGTGATGCGATTCCTGGCCGCATCGTCTAACTATCAGCTCCTGCTACTCCATGTAGGCGAGTGTCTTGACTGCTTCCACGTGTCTTATCTTATCAGCAGCCGGGTGCTCCTCTTCCGTCTGAATGTTATCAGCTGATTCAGACACCATGACTTCCTTCCTGAAGTGCTTCCTATGTTGCAGCTCGGCAGCCTGGCAGTTGTTTAAACAGCCATAGCAGTTTTGTCGCCTATTCTTCTCTTTTCATTTCAGCTTCCGTTGGCACATCAGCACGGAGAAGACGGCGCTCTTTTGCAGGAGGTACAACGCAAGCGCCAAACCGCAGTATCCAGGGTCGGATTAGAAGCGCATGGTGCTCTATGCTGCCACCAGACTGGTGTCCCCTCCCCCGAGGTTAAAAATTCAACATCTTATACATTATTTACACTGATAAATGGCATAAAAAATTTCTATAGTTAACAATTATTTGATTAAAACACAACAACAAATCACAAATTAAAACAAATACTTAGCTGAATAGTTATTACAATGAGCATAGTAGTGTTTAAGCTTAGACAATACAAATCGATCCATTTTGCCTTAACGAAGCCGGTCTCGGTTTCGATATTTCACCGCTAACGAAGATAATCTCTCATGTCCTATAGATGAACTCAAGGTATCTTTAATGCGTTTTAATACACAAAATTATCTTTCACATTCGCAGTTACCTATTGGAGTCGTCAGAAGCAGGCAATAAGCAATGTATAAGCCTATATTCGGAAATACATCAATCACTTTAGAATTAATAATCCAGGTTAATATTCCGAGCGGACAAACTGTAGTATCATAGAATCTACCATCTTCATTCGAACGATTTGAAAAAACCTCTTTCTTGCAATTTTACTCGTGGCACAAAAGTTTTTGTTTTTCACATTTATTATCTTCAAACATTTTTGTGTTTTAGGGCTGGATGGTGGGCTCCCTGACCGCCGAGGTCCTGGTACCCGGTGCTACAGCATACCCTAGCGTTATGGATAATCCGCCACTGGCAGCATCAGTTCTACCTTCCAGTCCGGTCAGCACCGTATTCTCCATACACTCAGAAAGTTAAAAATTTACTTTGAATTGATCAATAGTTCGTAACGACGCCGGTCGGATAAGTGAAGGTCGGATGACTGAGACTGTATTCTGTATTGAACATTAATGTAAAACACTTACTAATGATTTCACAATTACAGAAACCAAACCACATGTTCCACTCCACTATTCACAGTATTACCGATAAACGCTTTCGAGCCTTTCAGCCCATCTTAAGATTAAATACAAAATCACAAACTAATACGTGTACGCTACACACACTTCTACCCTTATCAGCAGTTTTATCAGAAGGGTGCACAGACTTTCGTAAACTACCCTTATTACTAACTACCTACCAAACGTGGCGGGGTGAATTCGCTACATTTGTCAATCCACTAACAAAAGTTGGTTAATTACATAAATATATAAAACATATCTGAATTAAAGATGTTAATAACTCGGTACTATCTCATTTTGAAGAGTTATAAATTTATTGTTATATGTTGGTGAATTTTAGGAAAGCTAATATTTCTCAAGAGTACATCATCTCGTTTAGATTTCTGAACGCCATTGGGTTTACTTTACACTATACAACTTTCTTATTTACTACAATATTATTCAGTACTTAGCGAAAATATAATGTCTTCAAATATTGACAATTTTATCTTTAACTGTTATTGTTAGTGTCAACGGGAAAAGTAATTTAAAAATATATTCTGTATAAAATTACGGAAATACAGCTACCATATTGACATAGGTAATAATTTAACACAAAGGAGGATTTTTCTGAAGCAGTGCCCTTTTGCCTTTTAACCGAAAAATTTTCATTTTAGCAAAGTCATGTTTTGTTGTTAATATTGAAAGTTGTTTTAAGAAATTGTCTACACATTGCATGCTTTTATTCATTTAAACTGTAAAAATTTTCAGTTTTACTAGCATTTTTTATTGAACCTCTTTGAAAATGGTTTTTCTTCAGTTTACATCGTAAAGTGGATACTGTGTATTTAAACACAAAACGAGTGTTACATTACACGCAACAAATATTAATTAACGAATGTTGATCGTATCTGCTTACGAACAGCTGTTGCATGTGCGTGCGCCCATCTCAAATACGCAGAGATCATAAGTGTGGCTCTTTCCATTAGTGGGTGGATACATGGGGAATGGATCAACAGTATTACTTTTTTTAAGACAGTAAATTAGTTTATCACCTGCGATAATAATCAATTAGAACTGATAGTTTGTAGAAACAATATTTATGGTTGAAAAAAATATAAAATTATACCTTGAGGAGCTAACGTATTCCTTCATGCATTGAATTAGAGTGTTTTGTTGGCATAAATTGTTTAAATGTATAAAAGCAACTGCTATTCTCGCCAGCTAGGCTTATTATCTTGCCAGAGGCTAGTGAATGTTCACGAATAAGTCAAGGACTGAAGGAGGAAAACGTACGTAATTTAGGAGGCGGAATGTCCCTAAAAAAAACAGTCTTAAAAGTGGCTGTGCGGTCTGTCTCAGTGTGAGTACGTCCGTACGAGTGTGTCCATGGATCGGTCAGCTGTAAGAACGCTACAGGCAGCATTATGTCTGATAGGTACGTACACACATTACGCTGCTTACATATAAATGGTGTGATTGTTTCTCTACAAACGGGGGATGCATATATTCCAGTTGATTTAAAATAGAAGGAAGCGTTAATCAAAATCGATCAATAGAGTTAATTTAAATTTAACTGCAAGCCAACGAGTTATTTGCGTATAAAAACCCTTTTGTCACACAAAAAGTTACGTTTGCTATTTTATAGATTTTATGTAATTTGATTCTTTGTGTAGCCTTTTGCAGGAGTGGGTAGGCTATGTGTGCGCAAGCGCATCAAAATATTTACAATGTAAGCGTTTGGTTCCTTCGTTATTTTTTCATACTCCTAAAAATAAAATATTTTTCTACAAGTAACAATCATATGAGTGCGTTTTAAAACGTTTTATTAATCTCTTAACTTTACTGGTTTATACCAAATATTTCCTAATATTTACCTATGTACACTTTTCACGATTTGTATAAAAAACGTTCAAATGAAAACTCGCTTTATTACTTAAATGCGACACTTGGAATTTGGTTTGGTGGTTGCCTCGTCTTGAATTTATTGTTTCTGAACAGGGTAAACTTAACATAGATAACGATTTATCTGCTCTAAATAAATTTAATCTACTTTGGGAATGTACAATAGGTATTTTTGTTTGTGTTAAAAATAATTTTTCAAATGTTTTTTGAAGCAAAGTATTTTACTGAAACACTTCTGCCTCCTTGACGTCCAGGTAGACGTTTTGAAAATGGTAATAATAATTTCCTAAATAGAGTATTTGCAATCTAAACATACCGAAGTGTTTATCTTTCTGACTACTTTATACTACACTGTGATCTCCTAGAATTTTAGAGAGTAAACACATTTCGAAAAATAAATAAATATTATAAAGATGAAAAATGGGAACAAAATTAACTGATAAGAGTGGAGTGAAATATTTTTATTTATATGCAATAAAGTATTAGTTTCTTTAAAAAAAAAATATATGAAGTTTAAATTATTTGTTTCTTGTTACATAGGCCTATAATTTTTTTACCGGAACAAAAGAGAAAAATAAGTATACACAGATAACAGAAACCAAAAAACGTGTTGCACTCCAGTCCACTGTTTACGGTACTCCCGATAAACGCTTTCGAGCCCGTCTTCTGGTCAGATAAAAAATTACAATAAAATAGGCTAATACGTATATGCTACATGCATTTCTACCCTTATCAATGGTGTACAGAATTTTGTAAACAACCATTATCACTAACTGCCTACCAAATGTGGCGGGGTCCATTCGCTACATTTGTGAAACCACTAACAAAAGATTTTTAATTATTTACATATATAAAACATGTGTCAATTAAAAATAGTAATAACTCAGTATCTGATTTTGAAGCGGTATTAATATATTCTTATAGGCTGTGTAGACGCAGACATTCACACCCTTTCCCCTCTCACTCGCATGACCTCTCTCTCTCTCGTTATTGCAGTCCAATAGTCACACTCTCTCCATTACTATCTCGCACTCCCTATCATTCTCTGTCTCACACAGTCTAAAACACATATAGAACACACAGTATATAGATAAGGGAAGTAGGTATTTTAATGTTGTTGTAGGAAGAACTTGATAATGGTTGCGAAACCGAAAGGCCCCGATCGAGGAAAAAGTGTATATAGGCTAGCAAGGAAGCAACAAAATTTGACCAAGTTGTTATGAAGACTGCTAACATAGAGAAAATAACTGGTAAAACACATACATAAAACTCACTCTCTCTCTCTCTCTCTCTCACACACACACACACACACACACACACACACACACACACACACACACACACACACACACACACACACACAGAGGAAAATACACAAGCACGCGCGAACAAACGTATATACATACACAAATACATATATGATTACATTTACACACGCGTGCACAAAGCTCTGTAATCTCCATAACACGCTCTCTCTCACACTCTCTCTTGCTCTCTACCAATATCATTTTCTCTCACTCACTGTCTCACGCTCACGCTCTGTCAATCCCTCTCTTCTTCTTCTTTACTCGCTCTCTCACTCGCTCTCTCTCTATCTCTCTCTCTCTCTCTCTCTCTCTCTCTCTATTTCCCTCTCCCTCTAAATTAAGGATTTTATTATTACATTTATTAAGTATTTTTAACTGACTATTACTTAACAATTATACATCGCGCTTAACTTCATAACTACAGAACTAACAGTTTTACTCTCAAACTACAAGTTCTGTGTGTGTGTGTGTGTGTGTGTGTGTGTGTGTGTGTGTGTGTGTGTGTGTGTGTGTGTGTGTGTAAAATAATTTATTTCTGTTAAGTCTTAAAAGTAGTTAAGTATTTCAGGTCTATTGGTCTTTAAATGGAACGATGAATATTGTCTTATACATTTTTCAGAAACCTGCAACTTTCACTTTGAATTTATTTTATTATGCATGTAGTAGCGCCTTCGCATGAGCACTGTTAGCAAATAATCTTCTTTATTATCTCATGATTGCTCACTCGGTTCGACGAACAAATTTTGAGGAGATAATAAAAAAAGAAGTGATTAAATACAGCAGAAATTTAGAAAATGAAATTACAATTATGAGACTTAAAGCTGAGCTGGAAAAGTTTATTGGGAGTAATATGTTAGAAATTTTAGTGAAAATATAAAATCTGTGTCTTTAGCCTTTGAATTTTGTATGTGTAATAATTTGACAGAATCAATAAGTCTCAACACTCATTTCAAATTTTTGAATCGTTTTAAAAGTTTGTAAACTTTGTTTAAAGAGAAAATTATATTTTGTTTGATTAATTCCGTAACAGTTATTAATTATAATAACAGTTACGTCTATTTGTAAATAACGTTAGATACAGAGATCTGTGGTAACATACACACACTAAAAAGCTACGACTAAACTATTTGTCATGTTTGTATTATGGTCACAAATTTAACTAAATGACTAACCAGTGGTTCGGAAATTTTAGTATTTATTTTATGATCATCTGCTCTACAGTTATGTTACTAATAAAGTAGTAAAGTAGTTAGGGTGTTCAATTTCTTCTGATCATACAAAAATTGGTTTATAATTTAATTTAACTAACTTATAAGTGTATTTGTTTCTGGCAGTTCTGGAAGCTTACTAGTGCTATGGTAATGTCTTAGCAATGACTTGTACAAATTTTCATAGGACCGCTAGCATTCGCTACTGAGTTGGCGAACAGCGGGTAGACAGACGTATAATGATGCAGAGCACGCTACCCATGAAAAACACGGTTAGATGTTTTACTAGAATTTGTATTGCCAACTGTAAGAAATTCCTAATACGGTCAACATCAAACAGAGTACATGGAGCGTTTCGACGCGTGATTTCAAATATTGTGATTTACGACAGGTAACAGTTCCTTTGATACTTGTCATTCTATTAAACGGGAGAGTAATCAGTGGTATTAACCCGCTTTTGTTGGTAATTTCTATATTACCAGTGAAAGCCCGTCCGCCGCTCTCATGGCACCTTGAAATCAAAGTAACGGCCGTAGACTGCTAGTGAATAAAAAAGCCAGGTTATATCAGCAGATACTGTAAAATTACATTAATGTTTATTGTATTCCTACTGTATATGCATTTGTTTGTTAGCACTGGCATTAGCATATGCACCATAATCAACATTTAGCACTGTCAGTCTTTGTTTCGATTTCCAGGAAAATGCATAGATATTGTTAAGCTATATTTATCACTATGCTGCGTTGTTTCTGTGGTCTGTTTATACTTTAAGCCTGCCCGATAAGAAATTGTTATCCTGTTTTGTTTTGGCAGACAAGTGCCTTTATCAACTTCCGTTAAAAACACCTTATCAAAGTAGTCACCTTCCTGTCGTTAATCACAAGCGTTCCAGTGTACAATGGACTGTTTTGTGTCAGAATTAGCTGCAAGGTCAGTAGGGCCAGCTGCAGTACTGCCTTACAACTTACACTCGCGCATGTTACACTACGAACTAGAGGTATGCTAAACTAGTATTTTAAAATAACAGGTACGAATTATACCGTTCCAGAAGCTGCCGTTACAAATAACTGTTATTAGGCCTATATACTTATGCGTATTATTAGACCTATTATACTTATATGCCTATATTATACGATATTTCGCATAATTTGTTATAAGTGTTACACTGTGACTTTATTAAACTATTACTGTTTAAAAGAAAATAAGTAACAAGAGAATTTATTGGCCATAACCTATCACAACGAACATGGCCTAGCAAAACCGACAACATTCACACTGGACAGCAATACTTAAAAAGGCCTTCCCATTGTACGGGTTTTCCCACCCGGTGTTAGGCATACCACTAGCAGATGCAATTTTACACCTAGCTAGAAAAAATTATTTACTTTTTAAATAATACAAATTTACGTTCAAAAGAACAATACATTTTTATTGAACACGATTTAAACCGATTACCCTTATAAAAACAAGACGTAAACCATTTGCGGTAAAATTTCATTAGATATCATTCCTTATTTTATTTTATTTTCTTGTATGGTGGTACTTGAAAAGAACGCGGAAGACCAAAGTGGTATGCGTGTCCGGAAATGTTGGGAGCCACCGCTACTGGATCAACTGTGCAACTGATAGGCCGTTGCAAAAACACAAGTTGGGCAAATAATGGAAACTTCATATCATAAATCAATAAGATTAACATGTTTAGATATAAGAATTGTTTTTAAATATGTGTAATATTGCATATCGTAAGATATAAACATTAAATAATGGGCAATATCGTGACCGACAAATTAATGATGTTTATGAATAATTTTAATAATGAAAAATAATAAATATGAGTTTTTAATACTGATAATAAAAATACTCTTATTATATTTACACCTGAACCACAAATACACGTACATGTTGTTAGTAATGTTATATAAAGTGTATGAGTTCAATTAATGTACCAATTAAATTGCACAGAATATATAACTTGTTACAAATTTGGCTCCCAAAGAACATGGGGCTACAAAAATTTAAATTATATTAAATTAGCAACTTGTATCGTTGTAATATATATGTATATATTGCATCGTCACAAGTATTAACAAAATAAACGAATACTTGATCATGCACACAACGTGACTATATAACAGGGAAACACCAAGCAGGGAGGAAGATTTTGCGCTCGTCTCGTTTTCCATGTAAATAATCAACAAAAACCGTCACAAGTGGGTCGTCAATTTACCGAGTATTTGCTAAGAAAACGCACACCCAAGTTTCATATTCTTGAAAAAACCATAACACCCGTTACAGCTACTGCTGCCGTCTATTTTGTTTATTATTGGATTCGAGCCGTGCAGAGTGGAACTAGTGCGTCGTACAATCAAAAGCTAGAGTGTGTGTGTGTGTGAGAGAGAGAGAGAGATAATGTCATAATCTTAAATACAAGAGAACAGTAAGTAAATCTCCCAACGGCTCACCAGAACAGACCCCAACGCTCTCGTCTACCTAACACTGCGCTGCACAACATTTGATACATATAAACTAATAATAGGACGAAAAAGGAATTAAAACAAGATAAAGCGAGAGAGCACGAGAGCGGGAGTGCATAACACAGGTAGGCCTAAATGGGTAGATCCATGAACTTTGATGGCAGAAGAGCCGGCATCGTGCGTACACCCTCTCGTGAAGACGATGATAGCGAGAATGCGGTTTCGGATTACGCGAGAAGGCGTTTCGGTGTAACCTTAAGTTCTCCCTTCATCAAACATAATAAAAGACAACTAAGAAAATCGAAACAAACATTTGAGAGGAGCCGTTAAATATACTATGCGTGCTGTTGAATTCACACATTGCACGGAAATATCAAGTGTACTGAAGAATAAGAGTTGATGGGAAAGGGAGAGAGAGAGAGAGAGAGAGAGAGAGAGAGAGAGAGAGAGAGAGAGAGAGAAGAGAGAGAGAGAGAGAGAGAGAGAGAGAGACTGAGAGACAGAGAGACAGAGAGAGAGACAGAGAGAGAGAGAGAGAGAGAGAGAGAGAGAGAGAGAGAGAGAGACTTAGTGGATAATAACATCCAACAAATAATACAAAATAGAAAATAAAAAAATTGTTACAAAAAATAAAGCCATACAATATTTACAACTTAGTAATTACATGAGGTGAGGAGAGCCGGTAGGTGATGGGAGGAGAGGGGGAACACGTGTGAGCTAAGCTAATTATTATGGTTCGGCTGGAGGGGAACACGTAAACATGGCAACGCGTACGAGAGCGGCACACAATCAAAATTCCACAACTGTCGGCCGATGGGAGGCACGCGAAATGCGAGGGGTATACCAAACACTAGCGAGCGCGTTTTTAACGTTACAATGTACCGAACATATGTTATTGTTTTCAGCTTATGTCGTCTGTACACTTTGTGATGACTATGTAGTATAATACAATACCACGGGTGAAATAAGTGTTACATTTATTAGCCTAAATTCAGTAAATTTATTATTACTACATAGTACTACTATATACTACAAGATGAAAAAAAATGGTACGTAATTATCTAAGTAAAATTGATTCGAATAAACATGTTTCCAACAAAGAATGCAATAAGCAGAGACCACAAAAACTGTCCGAAGGTACATGTGACGTGATTTAGTCGATTTCCACATATGAAATGATCACACACCACACACGCGCGCACGCACTCACATGTGTAGAAGCGAAACAACTTGAATGTTGTATGTCTATGGAAAACAGTGAAAGGAATCTTTAATTCTTCATCTACACAAAGGGCGCCTTACAAGTATTGTGACGCAACCCGAACAAGCATTATTAGCTTAAATTCAGTATATTTATTATTACTACATAGTAATACATACTACAAGGTAAAAAAAATAGTACGTAATTATCTAAGTAAAATTGATTCGTATAAACATTTTTCCAACAAAGAATGCAATGCAATTCTATGAGGGTCATCTGGAAAGTATTACCCAATTCCCCATAAGTGACAGTGCGCACAGTGGTGTCTAATTAGTCACTGTGAAGTTTTGTTGCATTCCTCAACTCAAAAGGTTATGGCTACTGTTTGGAGGGTTTCCTATTGTCTAGCAGGATTTTGTTTCTTCATAACAGTGCAGAGTTTCTGGCAAAGTTTAAGTGGGAAGGCAATATTTAAGGAGGGGGCAGTGTTACGTAATACGGAATGTTCTACAAGTTTATCGAAGGTTCCAGTGGAATCCGGCTGTAATGTGTGTGCGTACGTGATTCTCAACGCATTAGCTAGGCTGTGACAGAAGCCCCGCGCACTGTATCAAGGCCGCAATCAATTACGCTGTTATTGTTAATGCGTAGTATGGCATATTCTGGTAGTTCTGCGAGGTATAAATACAAGTGTTCAGCGACGTTCAGTTCAGTTTTGATTGCGAGTTATGGTCGGACGATTGTCGCTCTACTCTGTGCGTTCAAGTGGTTATTATTGCGGTTCGTAATATTGTGGCGAAGTGTTATGTGTTTTATAATTCCGCGGGACAATTGTAATACAGTTGTGTTGTAGGTTAATAGACATTTTTATTGAGTGTCAACAATTTTTATTTGCGCTGTTGTAAGAGACTATCTTGTTGATTACAAACTGTTTAATTGTGATATTTAAAGCTGGTGATTAGTGACTTAATTGGTGTCTTGTATTTTGTTTTCCACTGTACCATATGATGATCAGTTAGACCGTCGTAACAATATTTATTTCTTGGTTTTTTACCTTTCTGTCTTTTTGTATTTTTACTTTTGAAGAAGACACAATAATGATGTTTTCAATAAAATCATTTAACATTATTTTACATGCTGTAAACGTTATATCCACAACCCTGTTGAATACGTTTGTAGCCACAGAATTATATAGGCCTATATGCTCGTAACCCTCACGTTCTTCACTTTCCTAAGTTTGAAGTTCTCTTTAAATGTATTTATATTCCACAGAAAGGTATTATTAGGCTTGCAAGACAAACTGGAAGCCAATCTGATGTATGTTTTTAATTTATTTTAATTAAATTAGTGAATTACAGCAATTATTAGCCTATTAGTTTTAATTTTTGGTACGATTTTCATTATAAAATGAGAAAAATAATATGCTAAGAAAACGATACGTGATTGAAAAAAATTCCCGCCCACTGAAATGATATCCTAGGTTCGCCCCTGTATCTGATATAAGCCAGGCTAAGAGTGTATGCATTATGAACGGGAGTCATGATGGACTGTTCCTGGTAAGTAGATGCACAAGGTACAGTGAACCGTAGTAACAGGGGTGAAATGGAGCCAGGGTTCTGCCGTCCCTGGTAAGTAGCTCCACAATGTATGGCCCTCTTCTCTGGCCAGTAGTCTTATGGTGTTTCATTCTATGGGGCGTCACCACATAAATCCATTCACCTTCTTGAAAAGGTGAGCGGGAAAGGTTTGTGTGACTGAGTAGTAAACCCCACAGCTGGTCGGGGAGGGGCCCCAGGGACTCACAGTTGGGGATCAGTGCTGATTATGGGTTGCCTCCCGTGGGTCCAAGAACTCACCCAGATACAGACTGCTTTTAGCGCAGAGGGTACCCTGGCATCAGCAGTGATGGTTGGATACTGTGTGTATAGCTGCGTGAAAGGTTTTAGAACTCACTAGATTTTGGCAGAGGTATAGCATCACTACCGTTTAACATGAAATAAAACATCACTAAAACACTGAGAGCCCAAACAGCTGATCAACGAGCACGAATTTGCAACGAGACGCATAAAACTCGGACGTTTCAGGTAGGAGAAACTATCCTTCTTAAAGCCAGTTCTGTAGGCAGATCTGAAGACAATACTTCAGCTAAATTCTTCAGATTATTTGATGGACCATATAAATTAAGGATTTATCTCGCAAATAAAACATATTATGGATTAAAAAAGTACTTGACATCTAGCTTCATCTCAAGAAGCACGAAATGCAAAATTTACAAAACACTTATCAGGCCAATGCTGACATACGCTTCAGAAACCTTGACAATGACAAAAAATAGCGAAAGACTTATAGGTTGCTTTGAAAGACGGATTCTAAGAACATTATTTAGATAAGTACAAGAAAATGGAATGTGGCGCCGGCGCTATAATTATGAACTACACCGTCTTTACAAAGAGCTGGACATTGTCAGGCTAGTCAAAATATACAGGCTAAGGTGGGTTGGACGCATAGAAAGAATGGAGGAAGGACAGCCTACGAAATACATTTTCTACCAGAAACCAATGGGTAGTAGAAAAGGGGGAAGACCCTGAAGTAGATTCAAAGACCAGATAGTTGATTATCTGACCTCGGAAAGCTGAACATTAGAAACTAGAAAGCCAGGTCACGCAATAGGGAGGAATGGAATCGACTATTGGAGCAAGCCAAGACCTACCACGGGTTATAGACCCACTTCTGATGATGACATAAATTTAAGGAACAGGCTGGTAGGAACACATTTATAGTTGTGGATGAGAGTAAAAACAAAGTGATTGGGAAATATCACGGTGCATCATAAACAAATTGTGTGCAACCTTGGTAAGAGTATCATATAGTCTATATACGCGTTTTAGCCTATATTATTGTGATTTTGTATCTGATCTAAAGGTGGGCTGAAAGGCTCGAAAGCGTTTATCGAGAGTACCATAAATAGAGGAATGCAACTCGTGGTTTGGTTTCTGCAATTGTGAAATTTTTTATATAGGCCTACCTAGTAATTTTTTCCTTTGTTGAGAAGAAGAAAGTTAGAAGTAAAAAAAAAATGTAAACTTCATGTTTTTTTTTATACTGAAGCCACTAAAATTTCATTGCCTATAAATAAAAAAGAATCTCACTGCATTCTCATTAGTCGATTCTGTTTCAGTTTCTTATCATTATAATTTTCATTTAGGTTTCGAAATATTTTTACTTCCAATATTCCAGGAAAGTTACAATATTCTATGAGATATCACGGCCCAGTAGCCTATAAAATAGTTAAAAAGCTAAACACTTTGGTATGTATAGACTGCAAGTACTCTGTTTAAAAATTATTATTCTGTTAATACACCTACTTGGATTTCAAGAAGACAGAATTGTTTTAGAAAACACTTAGGTTCAAAAAACACTTTGGGAGTTATATAGGCCTAATGTGCGTACCATTGTTCGGCACATTCTGTATTCCGTAATCCATTATCTTATCATAATATTATGATAATGAATCCCTTCCATGGATCCTGCTGACATAATCTACACTTTATATTTACACTATGTACCTAATGCTTTATTAGGACATTTTGTCATAAATTTGGTGTTCAAATAAAGATGTTTTCCTTGTGAATTTACGTCTTGGTGTCTGCAAATCTTCCTTCTGGTGTTGGTATAGTGTCTCTGGTTCAGTTTCGGTGTTGTATTCGGAAAATTGGTGTAGTTATAAGTCAGGTTCACTTTTGTCGGTTAGGCACTTTTTTGGTTAAGTTTTATTACTGTTTTATTTGGTTTAAATGTTATTTCCACTGGTGTTCTGTGCTGTATAATGTTAGTTCAGTGTTTGTATATGTTGATTTCACTGTGTATGACTTTAAAAATGTTTTTTACTGAAACTCCCGATTTTCACTTTCGTCTCAGATTATTATTCGCCATTACGGGATTCGTAACTAGGTTAATACGGTTAAATTGCTCGTGTCAAGTGTCCCGTACGATCTTCAATAATTAACTAACTTACTTCCTTCATCTCCGACTAAAACCTTAGCCAAAGCAATATTATTCCTTCCATTGTTTAAATTTTATTTTGCATCTTGTGCATGTAATAAAGTTACATTATATAACTGATTATACTTTGGTTATTCTTCAAATTTATTAGCTAGTTGTTACTTAATTTTATCCTTCAGTTCATTATGCGTAATTTGATAACAAATAATGCCGTTTTATTACGTTTTTGATCTAAAATTGATAATTATTCCTTCATTTTGTAACTTCTAATTCCTAAGGTTTAGCTTCCTGTTATTTTCCAAATTCTGCCATTATCAAGTTATATTAATAATGATTAAATCTCATATTGTAATAAAAGGTTTATATTCCCTTAATTTCTTGCAATTAGATAAATTGGTTAAGTTTTAAAATATTATGTTGGAATATATGACTCCCCTCTCCAAAATTTGAGTTCTGTCATTTCCATTTTTATGAACCATTCTGGCTCTAATTTTACAAAAACTTTCTTAGTTATATTTCTTATTACATGGCTTTGTTTCTGATTTACCTTATCTAACTCCCTTCAGCTTAAATGTATTTAAGTACTTAGTTTCTCAGTTTTGATGATGTTTAGTTTTTATCATTTTGCCTAGATTCCTAACAGTTTTTACATACAAATTTTTATAAATAATACATATTGAGTTATACCCTCTCTGACTTTTTGACATTGTAACATAAATTAAACATTTTCTTCTTGTAAACAAAATAACAATTAGTATGTTTCATACTATTAACATATAACATATTATTCCAATTAATAGTTGTCTTTAACAAATCAGACATTTTTTATACTAAAATATATATATAAAAAATATCATATATATATATAGAATGTTTTTCCATTCTAACATCTTAATTAATTATTCACAATCATACCTATAATAAATATTTTACAATTAAAGAATGTAATTGGTTCTGATCTGTTTAAATTTTCTTATTCCTAATACATTTTAAATATCTTATTATACCTAAACAAAACCTTATTTACTATAATCTTATACGCTATATTCCTTATACTAAGTTTTATTAACAGTTTTTATCTGTTTTAATTGGGTTTTGGGTAATTGTACCCTGTCACTTCACTTTTTTATTCTGTGTCTGCCCTGGTCTTTCTTTAATCATTCTAATGAATGTCATTTAAACAGATTGGCAGTTCTTTGCTAAAACACATGTATTATATTACCTCTGTACAGAAATTAAGTCACTTCAAAGTTGTATTATTTCATTATTTACATAGTTTGTGAACACCAATAATGAAACATAAGGTTCATTTTTTATAATACTAAAACTTGCACTGGTTCTCTTTACATTCCTTGATTCTATTTCTAAATGGTTATATAGTCTTACTAAAATCAAGAGATCTATTTGTAGATTACAATGAAGATTTGTTCTTTGGTATCATATTATTATTTCACCTTGGTCCACTTTCAACTCTTACTCTATACACTTTTTTGTCTTATATCTATTGTACATGTTTGTTTTTGCATTAATACTTTGTTATACTCTTTATTATTATTATTTTTATTTATGTTGGGGTATGGGTGTTTTTTACAAGAGCATTCCTTCTTCTTGTGGATGTTGTCTTCTTCTTGTTTCTTCATTGATGTCTTCTTTTCTTCTGGTTCCTTACAATTGTATTTTCTTCATCTTCTTCTGGATGTCATCGGTTTTTGGGTTTCTTCTTCACCTACTCTTCTTGTTTCATACAACAGATTTCCTTCTCTTTGTTGTGTTTAGTTATTTTCTGGGTATTTTCCTTGTCTACTCCTTACCTTCCTTGTGGGTTTAGTTATGTTTTGGGTTTCTTCATTGTCTACTCCTTACCTTCCTGGGTATTACATTTTTTCACCTTTAGTTATTGAAATTGGTTTTGATGATTCATCACTTGTAACATTTATCTTATATGAACTTATATCTTTATATCAATGATTGCACTGCACGGTTGTTCTGAATTAATTCTTTATTATATTGCTTTCTTCGGATTTAAACATGTTATAACTTTATTTTAATGATCAATTCGCCATTCATTTTTATGGGCTTATCTGTCATGCTACAGATTGCTCTCCTCCAGAAGTAATTATTTCAGACTTGATTGTGGATGAAATAATTTCTTATGACAATTTTATTATTTTTTGTACTTCATTTTCCTCTCCATTTCTATATCGACTTTTTTTTATATTTGAGCTTAATAAATTATATATATAGTCACTTATCTGACTTTTGATCCTTCTTGGATAGTTATTGTCTCTGAGATATATTATCATTATTATTATTATACATTTTCTTTCCTTATAAACTTCTTGTTGTATCCTTGGGATATTAATTCCCTAACGTTCCCTATCATGTGGGCTGGGGCAGTTCAGAGGGGCACTGTAGGCTTCACAACTCTTCTGGCCATACACCACTTCTACAATTTGAGTCCAGAGGCACATTCATCTCTCCTCAAAAAACATAACGCTGCTGGAATTATCTACAGTCAGTCATCGAATAAATTAAATAAAAAGTAGTCTCATTGTCGACTAATAAAAATATCTTTGGATTCTTCACTTCGTAGTTTCTCAGATTATCTCACATTTTCTAACTTAATAACTCTCCTTAATACTTATTATACTCATTATATATATTTTTCTAAACTCTTAACTCGTCTGATATATTTATTTTAAATATGGTTGGAAACTTTTGTTAATTCTTCTTGTTACTAGTTATAGTGTAACTTTTTTTCCTTTCTTCTTCTACATCTGAATTCTCTTTATACTTCCTTCTGGTTAATTACCTTGTTAGCATGGTTTTTATATATAGTCTTTTCTCTTTGGTTCTTATTCATTATTTGACTGGTCTTATTTTTTTATAGTACATTTTTAAATTTTTTATCTTTATAATAGAAATTCAGGTTGTTATTTTGATCATATTATTTATACATTTTGTTCTTTCCTTTCTCTTTGAAAGTTATTAATCCGCCTTCGCATTCTTTAAAATTAATTTATTTATATTATTTTTCATGTGGTACTTCTTCTCTTTGCGTTTCATACAGGTCTTATTATTATTATCTGTTCAAAATCATCTTCTCCATATGTTTGGTATGAGGTGTTTTTTTGCTTCTTCAGAACTGAGTAATATCATAATCATTTTTCTTGTTTAACTGTTTCCATTATTGTTTCATAAGTAGTTAGTCATAGGTTGTTCTCATTATATTATTGCTTTTATTTTTTAAATTTTTTATATAATTTGCTTATAATAACAGATTCTTCTCTTTGTTTCCAAATTATTGCCTTCTCTTGTATCTCACACTCTTTTTCTGTTTTTCTTCTCTACTCCTTCAAATGCTAGATATTCACATTTATTCTGGATTATATTTAATTCTTTTTTCTGAATTAATCATATTATTTTCTTATAAATTTGTTTATAAATGGAACATATTTATTTTTAGAACTTTGTTGTTTTATCAAAATTCAAATTCTTCTTTTCATCTATTTCCATAAAATTTTTCATAAATCATTGATATAAGTTGATCTTATTTTGTTTTTAAGTTTCGACGTTTTATCAAAATTCAACTTGTTTATTTCCAAATTTTTCTCTCATAAATATTTGGTAGTAAGTTGTGCTTACTTGGTTTTTAGACTTTTTATGATTTTATTCTAAATTCCAATTCTTTTATGTATCTTCAAATGTTCTTTTTCAAAATTGTGTGTAGTAAGTTGGTCTTACACTTATTTTAGATTTTTGTTTTTTTATTCTAAATTCTATCTTTAATTATTCCAAATGTTCTCTTTCAAAATTGTTTGGTAGTAAGATGTTCTTACGATATTTTAGAATTTGTATTATATAATTCTAAATTCCAATACTTATTTTTAATTACCATAAAGTTTTTTCACAAAATTAGTTGTAGTAAGTTGGCCTTACTCTTATTTTAGAATTTTTTTTTTATTCTAAATTCTTGTTTATTCTTCATAGTACTTTTTTATGGATGCTTGGTTGTACACACCTTTAACTCTTCCGGAAACTATTTCTCTCAGTTCATACGTATTATTATGATTATTCTTTAATTTGGTTGCTTCTTGCAACTCATCTTTATAAAACACAGGAAGTTGGAGCAGCAACGGGTCGTAATAGTTTATTACTGCCTCCTCCAGTTTAAATTATTGTGGTCATCGTTAGGACTCGGATTGACCGAGGCATCGTTCTGGACACTCTGTGTCGGTTCCTGCCGCGCTGTATCCTGTTCGAAGGTTATTTCCCTGTTTTGTTGTCGGCCAGGATCCTCCAGGCTGGTACTCCTTCTTCCATGTTCGTGGCGTGGACCGTCCCGTTCTTCACTTCTCCGTCTTCGATCTCCACCGTGGAAACTATTCCTCCGTTGTTGGTAGTACCTTCTCGGACCTCGATCTTCCGCTCTTATAAAATTAACCTTCGGGCGGGAAACTCTATTATTATTATTATTATGGTAATTTCTATTGGGCTGGTAATATCTTTCATTATTACCGGGGTAGGGATTTCTCTGACTATACGGGCTGTTAGGGGGATGATAATAATTGTTACGGTTATTAGGAAATGTGTTATTTTTCCTATTACCGTTCGTGTTGCCGTTAATGTTGTTGTTATTACGCAGCGGGTTATTATTGCCGTCGTAATTACTTTGTTGGTTTCGGTTTCCTGGATGGTTATTGCCGTTACTAGGGTACTGGTTCGTCCTCGTCTCCGGTCGCTCATTCCTCCTCCTGCTCTGGCGGTAGTACTCTTCATTCTCGTAACTTTCTAACAACTCCGTCATGGCCTGCACCGTCTTGATCTGGCTACCTCTCCTTGCTATAATAATATCCTCGTCATAATGATACGACAGTTTATTCACCAGACACTCTTCGGGTATTGCCGGCTCGAGGTGTTTTTCCAGGCACACCTTCCCTAGGAAATAGGCTGTCATGGTATTGCCTATTTGGGCCCTGTATCGTCCGTTGCAAGTATTGTCTCTGATCAGGTTCGGTGTTGTTTCGGACCAGTATTTGGATTTAAACATTTTCCTGAACTGCTGGTATTCGGCAATGTCGCTGCGGTTCGCCAGCCACCAGTTATCTGTCATCTCCCTCAATGACTCGTCCAGTATCTCCCGGTTATTGCTCCATTGACTCCCTCTATGTTTGGCGAAGTACTCTTCTATCCTCGCCAGGAACTCCATTGGTTTCCTCTTATATTGCCGGAAGTTCAGCCATTCTCGGTTTTCGTTGATGGGCAATCCGGTGAAATGAGTGGGTCTATTACTCAAAGCTTCCATCTCTTCTTGGCTTTGCCGTACCTGACCCGTGATATTGATCATAGCCTCTTGCATCCCATCACACCGTTCCGCGACTTGGCTCCGTACTCTCCCGAATTCTTCCTGAGTCTCCTTCCGTTGTTCTTCCACTTTCCTCACTTTCCTGCGACTATGCTCTTCGATATTCGTAAACTTGATGTTCACCGCTTCCTTGAATTCTTGTACTTCCTTTTCGGTTTGGTTGCATTTTACGTCAATTTCTCGGATCTGTTGATTCATCATTATGTTTTCTTCTTCTAATATTTTGTTCATAGCTTTCTTGTTAACGTTGATTTCCTTGTTCAGTTCTTCTCTTAAGAATTCCATCCTTTCGTCTAGTTTGTCCAGATTCTCCTGATTGACCTCCCTTAATTCTTCTCTTAACATTTGATTGTCCTCTCTCAATTCTTCCAATTTCTCCCCCATCTTCTCTTCCAACTTCTTGTTATCTTCCTTCAACTCTTCCTTTAACTGTCGGTTGTCACTTTCCATCTTTTTACTATTTTCTTGAAATCTCTTATTGGTATTCTCAATTTTGTTAATCAATTCTTCCTTAGTTGATTTGAATTCTTCCTTGGTTGATTTGAATTCTTCCTTTAACAACTGGTTGTCTTCCTTCAAATCTTCTAACTTCTTCCCCATTTCTTCTTCCATCTTCTTATTTGTTTCATCTATTTTCTTACTCAGGGACTGCTTGTCTTCCTTCAAATCCTCTAACTTCTTCCCCCATTTCTTCTTCCATCTTCTTATTTGTTTCATCTATTTTCTTACTCAGGGACTGGTTGTCTTCCTTCAAATCTTCTAATTTCCTATTTAATGACTGGTTGTCTTCCTTCCTCTCTTTACTCAATTCTTCCTTCAAAGACTTGTTGTTACTTCCCATTTTCTTACTCAAGTCTTCCTTCGTAGATTTGATGTTTTATTTTTTCTTTACTCATTTCCATCATCATTCTCATCAAGGTTTCACGGAACTTAACATCTACGGTTGTCGCAGTGTTCTCAGTTTGTTAGAGTTTCTCTGGTTGTTCTAACCGTTCCTCCCGGACGTTAACTTCCCCTGTCTGTGTGGGTATCTCAGGTTGTTCCTCTGGTTGTGCCGGTTGTTTAGACAATACTGGTGGTAATAACCTTTCCACATCTTCTACTGGCGTCGCCTCTTTATTTTCCATATCCATTTCAACTTCCTTTTCGGCCTCCGCCGCCCGTTTCTTTGTTGTTGCACGTCGTTGCATTTTTCCCTTTCTCTGGCTTTATAGCTGCTGCCAAACTCCAATTAGTGATTGGGCAGATTGTAGTGGCCTATCAATCGCTAATTCGAGCCCCTCAGTTGTGTGCCAATTTGTAACTAATTCTCTTTGTACTTTTGTAGGTGTGTAGTGTTACAAAATATATATATGTGTTAGTGTATAAACAAAATTGTTTATTAAAAAATTTTTTTTTTAAATTAATTTCTTTTCTTTTATTAATTAATTAATTAAGAACAATTAATTAATTAAGTTTCGTGGTGTCCCGAAACGTTTATCACTTAATTTAAATGTTTTATAGGCTTTTGGGTATTTGTTAAAGACTCTAGCCACTTAAAGGATTGTCTCCAATAGCAATCGATCCTTGTTTATTTTCGGTTTGGAGGTTATCCTCCTTCTGGTGGTGAGATTCTTGTATTAATTTCTGTTTAAATTAAGGTATTGTGTTAATTGTCTATATTTAGAATTGAAAAACTCTTTAAATATAAAATATATTATTAATTTTATTAACAATTAGGTATTTTGACTCTTGCCGATATGTAAATCGATTCTCAGGGTATCGTTTTGTTATTACAAACTTTTTATATAAAGGTTCTTTGAACAGCTATGTTAGGGAAAGTCAGAGAAATAGGGCAAAGATTGAAAAGTATAACATTACAAGGTAAATTCTTAATTATAACAGTACATATATTCGATTTAAAGTATAGAAATAAGTAAATAGGTTGCGAACCGTCCAGCAGGCTGTAGCAGGCTGTGTTGATTTGAGTTGTTGGAAATCAGCAATGGCCGCCGTTGAAGTTGGAAATCGTCACCTCGCAGTTTTGGTGTTCAAATAAAGATGTTTTCCTTGTGAATTTACGTCCTGGTGTCTGCAATTCTTCCTTCTGGTGTTGGTGTAGTGTCTCTGGTTCAGTTTCGGTGTTGTATTCGGAAAATGGGTGTAGTTATAAGTCAGGTTCACTTTTGTCGGTTAGGCACTTTTTTGGTTAAGTTTTATTACTGTTTTATTTGGTTTAAATGTTATTTCCACTGGTGTTCTGAGCTGTATAATGTTAGTTCAGTGTTTGTATATGTTGATTTCACTGTGTATGACTTTAAAAATGTTTTTTACTGAAACTCCCGATTTTCACTTTCGTCTCAGATTATTATTCGCCATTACGGTATTCGTAACTAGGTTAATACGGTTAAATTGCTCGTGTCAAGTGTCCCGTACGATCTTGAATATGTAACTAACTTACTTCCTTCATCTCCGACTAAAACTTTAGCCAAAGCAATATTATTCCTTCCGTTGTTTAAATTTTATTTTGCATCTTGTGCATGTAATAAAGTTACATTATATAACTGATTATACTTTGGTTATTCTTCAAATTTATTAGCTAGTTGTTACTTAATTTTATCCTTCAGTTCATTATGCGTAATTTGATAACAAATAATGCCGTTTTATTAAGTTTTTGATCTAAAATTGATAATTATTCCTTCATTTTGTAACTTCTAATTCCTAAGGTTTAGCTTCCTGTTATTTTCCAAATTCTGCCATTATCAAGTTATATTAATAATTATTAAATCTCATATTGTAATAAAAGGTTTATATTCCCTTAATTTCTTGCAATTAGACAAATTGGTTAAGTTTTAAAATATTATGTTGGAATATATGACTCCCCTCTCCAAATTTTTGAGTTCTGTCATTTCCATTTTTATTAACCATTCTGGCTCTAATTTTACAAAAACTTTCTTAGTTATATTTCTTATTACATGGTTTTGTTTCTGATTTACCTTATCTAACTCCCTTCAGTTTAAATGTATTTAAGTACTTAGTTTCTCAGTTTTGTTGATGTTTAGTTTTTATCATTTTGCCTAGATTCCTAACAGTTTTTACATACAAATTTTTATAATTATACATATTGAGTTATACCCTCTCTGACTTTTTGACATTGTAACATAAATTAAACATTTTCTTCTTGTAAACAAAATAACAATTAGTATGTTTCATACTATTAACATATAACATAATATTCCAATTAATAGTTGTCTTTAACAAATCAGACATTTTTTATACTCAAATATATACATAAAAAATATCATATATATAGAATGTTTTTCCATTCTAACATCTTAATTAATTATTCACAATCATACCTATAATAAATATTTTACAATTAAAGAATGTAATTGGTTCTGATCTGTTTAAATTTTCTTATTCCTAATACATTTTAAATATCTTATTATACCTAAACAAAACCTTATTTACTATAATCTTATACGCTATATTCCTTATACTAAGTTTTATTAACAGTTTTTATCTGTTTTAATTGGGTTTTGGGTAATTGTACCCTGTCACTTCACTTTTTTATTCTGTGTCTGCCCTGGTCTTTCTTTAACCATTCTAATGAATGTCATTTAAACAGATTGGCAGTTCTTTGCTAAAACACATGTATTATATTACCTCTGTACAGAAATTAAGTCACTTCAAAGTTGTATTATTTCATTATTTACATAGTTTGTGAATACCAATAATGAAACAAGGTTCATTTTTTATAATACTAAAACTTGCACTGGTTCTCTTTACATTCCTTGATTCTATTTCTAAATGGTTATATAGTCTTACTAAAATCAAGAGATCTATTTGTAGATTACAATGAAGATTTGTTCTTTGGTATCATATTATTATTTCACCTTGGTTCACTTTCAACTCTTACTCTATACACTTTTTTGTCTTATATCTACTGTACATGTGGGTTTTTGCATTAATACTTTGTTATACTTTTTTATTATTATTATTTTTATTTATTATGTTGTGGTATGAGTGTTTTTTACAAGAGCATTCCTTCTTCTTGTGGATGTTGTCTTCTTCTTGTTTCTTCATTGATGTCTTCTTTTCTTCTGGTTCCTTATAATTGTATTTTCTTCATCTTCTTCTCGATGTCATCGGTTTTTGGGTTTCTTCTTCACCTACTCTTCTTGTTTCATACAACAGATTTCCTTCTCTTTGTTGTGTTTAGTTATTTTCTGGGTATCTTCCTTGTCTACTCCTTACCTTCCTTGTGGGTTTAGTTATGTTTTGGGTTTCTTCATTGTCTACTCCTTACCTTCCTGGGTATTACATTTTTTCACCTTTAGTTATTGAAATTGGTTTTGATGATTCATCACTTGTAACATTTATCTTATATGAACTTATATCTTTATATCAATGATTGTAGTGCACGGTTGTTCTGAATTAATTCTTTATTATATTGCTTTCTTCGGATTTAAACATGTTATTACTTTATTTTAACGATCAATTCGCCATTCATTTTTATGGGCTTATCTGTCATGCTACAGATTGCTCTCCTCCAGAAGTAATTATTTCAGACTTGATTATGGATGAAATAATTTTTTATACTTCAATTTCCTCTCCATTTCTATATCGACTTTTTTTATATTTGAGCTTAATAAATTATATATATAGTCACTTATCTGACTTTTGATCCTTCTTTGATAGTTAGTGTCTCTGAGATGTATTATCATTATTATTATTATACATTTTCTTTCCTTATAAACTTCGTGTTGTATCCTTGGGATATAAATTCCCTAACGTTCCCTATCATGTGGGCTGGGGCAGTTCAGAGGGGCACTGTAGGCTTCACAACTCTTCTGGCCATACACCACTTCTACAATTTGAGTCCAGAGGCACATTCATCTCTCCTCAAAAAACATAATGCTACTGGAATTATCTACAGTCAGTCATCGAATAAATTAAATAAAAAGTAGTCTCATTGTTGATTAATAAAAATATCTTTGGATTCTTCACTTCGTAGTTTCTCAGATTATCTCACATTTTCTGTCTTAATAACTCTTCTTAATACTTATTATACTCATTATATATATTTTTCTAAACTCTTAACTCGTCTGATATATTTATTTTAATTATGGTTGGAAACTTTTGTTAATTCTTCTTGTTACTAGTTATAGTTTAACTTTTTTCCTTTTTTCTTCTACATCTGAATTCTCTTTATACTTCCTTCTGGTTAATTACCTTGTTAGCATGGTTTTTATATATAGTCTTTTCTCTTTGGTTCTTATTCATTATTTGAATGGTCTTATTTTATTATAGTACATTTTTAAATTTGTATCTTTATAATAGATATTCAGGTTGTTATTTTGATCATATTATTTAAACATTTTGTTCTTTCCTTTCTCTTTGAAAGTTATTAATCCGCCTTCGCATTCTTTAAAATTAATTTATTTATATTATTTTTCATGTGGTACTTCTTCTCTTTGCGTTTCATACAGGTCTTATTATTATTATCTGTTCAAAATCATCTTCTCCATATGTTTGGTATGAGGTGTTTTTCTTTGCTTCTTCAGAACTGAGTAATATCATAATCATTTTTCTTGTTTAACTGTTTCCATTATTGTTTCATAAGTAGTTAGTCATAGGTTGTTCTCATTATGTTATTGTTTTTATTTTTTAAATTTTTTATATAATTTGCTTATAATAACAGATTCTTCTCTTTGTTTCCAAATTATTGCCTTCTCTTGTATCTCACACTCTTTTTTTGTTTTTCTTCTCTACTCCTTCAAATGCTAGATATTCACATTTATTCTGGATTATATTTAATTCTTTTTTCTGAATTAATCATATTATTTTCTTATAAATTTGTTTATAAATGGAACATATTTATTTTTAGAACTTTGTTAGTTTTATCAAAATTCAAATTCTTCTTTTCATCTATTTCCATAACATTTTTCATAAATCATTGTAATAAGTTGATCTTATTTTGTTTTTAAGTTTTGACGTTTTATCAAAATTCAACTTCTTTATTTCCAAATTTTTTCTCTCATAAATATTTGGTAGTAAGTTGTGCTTACTTGGTTTTTAGACTTTTTATGATTTTATTCTAAATTCCAATTCTTTTAATTATCTTCAAATGTTATTTTCAAAATTGTGTGTAGTAAGTTGGCCTTACTCTTATTTTAGATTTTTGTTTTTTTATTCTAAATTCTATCTTTTAATTATTCCAAATGTTCGCTTTCAAAATTGTTTGGTAGTAAGATGTTCTTACGATATTTTAGAATTTGTATTATATAATTCTAAATTCCATTTCTTATTTTTAATTACCATAAAGTTTTTTCACAAAATTAGTTGTAGTAATTTGGCCTTACTCTTATTTTAGAATTTTTTTTCTCTAAATTCTATCTTTTAATTATTCCAAATGGTTTCACTTCACAATTGTGTATAGTAAGTTGATCTTACTTCATTTTAGATTTTTTTAGTTATATAATTCTAAATTCCAATTCTTATTTTTAATTACCATAAAGTTTTTTCACAAAATTAGTAGTAGTAAGTTGGCCTTACCCTTATTTTAGAATTTTTTTTTTATTCTAAATTCTTGTTTATTCTTCATAGTACTTTTTTATGGATGCTTGGTTGTACACACCTTTAACTCTTCCGGAAACTATTTCTCTCAGTTCATACGTATTATTATGATTATTCTTTAATTTGGTTGCTTCTTGCAGCTCATCTTTATAAAACCCAGGAAGTTGGAGCAGCAACGGGTCGTAATAGTTTATTACTGCCTCCTCCAGTTTAAATTATTGTGGTCATCGTTAGGACTCGGATTGACCGAGGCATCGTTCTGGACACTCTGTGTCGGTTCCTGCCGCGTTGTATCCTGTTCGAAGGTTATTTCCCTGTTTTGTTGTCGGCCAGGATCCTCCAGGCTGGTACTCCTTCTTCCATGTTCGTGGCGTGGACCGTCCCGTTCTTCACTTCTCCGTCTTCGATCTCCACCGTGGAAACTATTCCTCCGTTGTTGGTAGTACCTTCTCGGACCTCGATCTTCCGCTCTTATAAAATTAACCCTCAGGCGGGAAACTCTATTATTATTATTATTATTATTATTATTATTATTATGGTAATTTCTATTGGGCTGGTAATATCTTTCATTATTACCGGGGTAGGGATTTCTCTGACTATACGGGCTGTTAGGGGGATGATAATAATTGTTACGGTTATTAGGATATGTGTTATTTTTCCTATTACCGTTCGTGTTGCCGTTAATGTTGTTGTTATTACGCGGCGGGTTATTATTGCCGTCGTAATTACTTTGTTGGTTTCGGTTCCCTGGATGGTTATTGCCGTTACTAGGGTACTGGTTCGTCCTCGTCTCCGGTCGCTCATTCCTCCTCCTGCTCTGGCGGTAGTACTCTTCATTCTCGTAACTTTCTAACAACTCCGTCATGGCCTGCACCGTCTTGATCTGGCTACCTCTCCTTGCCCTAACAATATCCTCGTCATAATGATACGACAGTTTATTCACCAGACACTCTTCGGGTATTGCCGGCTCGAGGTGTTTTTCCAGGCACACCTTCCCTAGGAAATAGGCTGTCATGGTATTGCCTATTTGGGCCCTGTATCGTCCGTTGCAAGTATTGTCTCTGATCAGGTTCTGTGTTGTTTCGGACCAGTATTTGGATTTAACCTTTTTCCTGAACTGCTGGTATTCGGCAATGTCGCTGTGGTTCGCCATCCACCAGTTATCTGTCATCTCCCTCAATGACTCGTCCAGTATCTCCCGGTTATTGCTCCATTGACTCCCTCTATGTTTGGCGAAGTACTCTTCTATCCTCGCCAGGAACTCCATTGGTTTCCTCTTATATTGCCGGAAGTTCAGCCATTCTCGGTTTTCGTTGATGGGCAATCCGGTGAAATGAGTGGGTCTATTACTCAAAGCTTCCATCTCTTCTTGGCTTTGCCGTACCTGACCCGTGATATTGATCATAGCCTCTTGCATCCCATCACACCGTTCCGCGACTTGGCTCCGTACTCTCCCGAATTCTTCCTGAGTCTCCTTCCGTTGTTCTTCCACTTTCCTCACTTTCCTGCGACTATGCTCTTCGATATTCGTAAACTTGATGTTCACCGCTTCCTTGAATTCTTGTACTTCCTTTTCGGTTTGGTTGCATTTTACGTCAATTTCTCGGATCTGTTGATTCATCATTATGTTTTCTTCTTCTAATATTTTGTTCATAGCTTTCTTGTTAACGTTGATTTCCTTGTTCAGTTCTTCTCTTAAGAATTCCATCCTTTCGTCTAGTTTGTCCAGATTCTCCTGATTGACCTCCCTTAATTCTTCTCTTAACATTTGATTGTCCTCTCTCAATTCTTCCAATTTCTCCCCCATCTTCTCTTCCAACTTCTTGTTATCTTCCTTCAACTCTTCCTTTAACTGTCGGTTGTCACTTTCCATCTTTTTACTATTTTCTTGAAATCTCTTATTGGTATTCTCAATTTTGTTAATCAATTCTTCCTTAGTTGATTTGAATTCTTCCTTGGTTGATTTGAATTCTTCCTTTAACAACTGGTTGTCTTCCTTCAAATCTTCTAACTTCTTCCCCATTTCTTCTTCCATCTTCTTATTTGTTTCATCTATTTTCTTACTCAGGGACTGGTTGTCTTCCTTCAAATCCTCTAACTTCTTCCCCCATTTCTTCTTCCATCTTCTTATTTGTTTCATCTATTTTCTTACTCAGGGACTGGTTGTCTTCCTTCAAATCTTCTAATTTCCTATTTAATGACTGGTTGTCTTCCTTCCTCTCTTTACTCAATTCTTCCTTCAAAGACTTGTTGTTACTTCCCATTTTCTTACTCAAGTCTTCCTTCGTAGATTTGATGTTTTATTTATTTCTTTACTCATTTCCATCATCATTCTCATCAAGGTTTCATGGAACTTAACATCTACGGTTGTCGCAGTGTTCTCAGTTTGTTAGGGTTTCTCTGGTTGTTCTAACCGTTCCTCCCGGACGTTAACTTCCCCTGTCTGTGTGGGTATCTCAGGTTGTTCCTCTGGTTGTGCCGGTTGTTTAGACAATACTGGTGGTAATAACCTTTCCACATCTTCTACTGGCGTCGCCTCTTTATTTTCCATATCCATTTCAACTTCCTTTTCGGCCTCCGCCGCCCGTTTCTTTGTTGTTGCACGTCGTTGCATTTTTCCCTTTCTCTGGCTTTATAGCTGCTGCCAAACTCCAATTAGTGATTGGGCAGATTGTAGTGGCCTATCAATCGCTAATTCGAGCCCCTCAGTTGTGTGCCAATTTGTAACTAATTCTCTTTATACTTTTGTAGGTGTGTAGTGTTACAAAATATATATATGTGTTAGTGTATAAACAAAATTGTTTATTAAAAAAAATTTTTTTTAAATTAATTTCTTTTCTTTTATTAATTCATTAATTAAGAACAATTAATTAATTAAGTTTCGTGGTGTTCCGAAACGTTTATTACTTAATTTAAATGTTTTATAGGCTTTTGGGTATTTGTTAAAAACGCTAGCCACTTATAGGATTGTCTCTAATAGCAGTCGATCCTTGTTTATTTTCGGTTTGGAGGTTATCCTCCTTCTGGTGGTGAGATTCTTGTATTAATTTCTGTTTAAATTAAGGTATTGTGTTATTTGTCTATATTTAGAAATGAAAAACTCTTTAAATATGAAATATATTAATAATTTTATTAACAATTAAGTATTTGGACTCTTGCCGATATGTAAATCGATTCTCAGGGTTTCGTTTTGATATAACAAATTTTTTATGTAAAGGTTCTTTGAACAGCTATGTTAGGGAAAGTCAGAGAAATAGGGCAAAGATTGAAAAGTATAACATTACAAGGTAAATTCTTAATTATAACAGTACATATATTCGATTTAAAGTATAGAAATAAGTAAATAGGTTGCGAACCGTCCAGCAGGCTGTAGCAGGCTGTGTTGATTTGAGTTGTTGGAAATCAGCAATGGCCGCCGTTGAAGTTGGAAATCGTCACCTCGCAGTTTTGGTGTTCAAATAAAGATGTTTTCCTTGTGAATTTACGTCCTGGTGTCTGCAATTCTTCCTTCTGGTGTTGGTGTAGTGTCTCTGGTTCAGTTTCGGTGTTGTATTTGGAAAATGGGTGTATTTATAAGTCAGGTTCACTTTTGTCGGTTAGGCACTTTTTTGGTTAAGTTTTATTACTGTTTTATTTGGTTTAAATATTATTTCCACTGGTGTTCTGTGCTGTATAATGTTAGTTCAGTGTTTGTATATGTTGATTTCACTGTGTATGACTTTAAAAATGTTTTTTACTGAAACTCCCGATTTTCACTTTCGTCTCAGAATATTATTCGCCATTACGGGATTCGTAACTAGGTTAATACGGTTAAATTGCTCGTGTCAAGTGTCCTGTACGATCTTCAATAATTAACTAACTTACTTCCTTCATCTCCGACTAAAACCTTAGCCAAAGCAATATTATTCCTTCCATTGTTTAAATTTTATTTTGCATCTTGTGCATGTAATAAAGTTACATTATATAACTGATTATACTTTGGTTATTCTTCAAATTTATTAGCTAGTTGTTACTTAATTTTATCCTTCAGTTCATTATGCGTAATTTGATAACAAATAATGCCGTTTTATTAAGTTTTTGATCTAAAATTGATAATTATTCCTTCACTTTGTAACTTCTAATTCCTAAGGTTTAGCTTCCTGTTATTTTCCAAATTCTGCCATTATCAAGTTATATTAATAATTATTAAATCTCATATTGTAATAAAAGGTTTATATTCCCTTAATTTCTTGCAATTAGACAAATTGGTTAAGTTTTAAAATATTATGTTGGAATATATGACTCCCCTCTCCAAATTTTTGAGTTCTGTCATTTCCATTTTTATTAACCATTCTGGCTCTAATTTTACAAAAACTTTCTTAGTTATATTTCTTATTACATGGCTTTGTTTCTGATTTACCTTATCTAACTCCCTTCAGTTTAAATGTATTTAAGTACTTAGTTTCTCAGTTTTGATGATGTTTAGTTTTTATCATTTTGCCTAGATTCCTAACAGTTTTTACATACAAATTTTTATAAATAATACATATTGAGTTATACCCTCTCTGACGTTTTGACATTGTAACATAAATTAAACATTTTCTTATTGTAAACAAAATAACAATTAGGATGTTTCATACTATTAACATATAACATATTATTCCAATTAATAGTTGTCTTTAACAAATCAGACATTTTTTATACTAAAATATATATATATAAAAAATATCATATATATAGAATGTTTTTCCATCCTAACATCTTAATTAATTATTCACAATCATACCTATAATAAATATTTTACAATTAAAGAATGTAATTGGTTCTGATCTGTTTAAATTTTCTTATTCCTAATACATTTTAAATATCTTATTATACCTAAACAAAACCTTATTTACTATAATCTTATACGCTATATTCCTTATACTAAGTTTTATTAACAGTTTTTATCTGTTTTAATTGGGTTTTGGGTAATTGTACCCTGTCACTTCACTTTTTTATTCTGTGTCTGCCCTGGTCTTTCTTTAATCATTCTAATGAATGTCATTTAAACAGATTGGCAGTTCTTTGCTAAAACACATGTATTATATTACCTCTGTACAGAAATTAAGTCACTTCAAAGTTGTATTATTTCATTATTTACATAGTTTGTGAATACCAATAATGAAACAAGGTTCATTTTTTATAATACTAAAACTTGCACTGGTTCTCTTTACATTCCTTGATTCTATTTCTAAATGGTTATATAGTCTTACTAAAATCAAGAGATCTATTTGTAGATTACAATGAAGATTTGTTCTTTGGTATCATATTATTATTTCACCTTGGTTCACTTTCAACTCTTACTCTATACACTTTTTTGTCTTATATCTACTGTACATGTGGGTTTTTGCATTAATACTTTGTTATACTTTTTTATTATTATTATTTTTATTTATTATGTTGTGGTATGAGTGTTTTTTACAAGAGCATTCCTTCTTCTTGTGGATGTTGTCTTCTTCTTGTTTCTTCATTGATGTCTTCTTTTCTTCTGGTTCCTTATAATTGTATTTTCTTCATCTTCTTCTCGATGTCATCGGTTTTTGGGTTTCTTCTTCACCTACTCTTCTTGTTTCATACAACAGATTTCCTTCTCTTTGTTGTGTTTAGTTATTTTCTGGGTATCTTCCTTGTCTACTCCTTACCTTCCTTGTGGGTTTAGTTATGTTTTGGGTTTCTTCATTGTCTACTCCTTACCTTCCTGGGTATTACATTTTTTCACCTTTAGTTATTGAAATTGGTTTTGATGATTCATCACTTGTAACATTTATCTTATATGAACTTATATCTTTATATCAATGATTGTAGTGCACGGTTGTTCTGAATTAATTCTTTATTATATTGCTTTCTTCGGATTTAAACATGTTATTACTTTATTTTAACGATCAATTCGCCATTCATTTTTATGGGCTTATCTGTCATGCTACAGATTGCTCTCCTCCAGAAGTAATTATTTCAGACTTGATTATGGATGAAATAATTTTTTATACTTCAATTTCCTCTCCATTTCTATATCGACTTTTTTTATATTTGAGCTTAATAAATTATATATATAGTCACTTATCTGACTTTTGATCCTTCTTTGATAGTTAGTGTCTCTGAGATGTATTATCATTATTATTATTATACATTTTCTTTCCTTATAAACTTCGTGTTGTATCCTTGGGATATAAATTCCCTAACGTTCCCTATCATGTGGGCTGGGGCAGTTCAGAGGGGCACTGTAGGCTTCACAACTCTTCTGGCCATACACCACTTCTACAATTTGAGTCCAGAGGCACATTCATCTCTCCTCAAAAAACATAATGCTACTGGAATTATCTACAGTCAGTCATCGAATAAATTAAATAAAAAGTAGTCTCATTGTTGATTAATAAAAATATCTTTGGATTCTTCACTTCGTAGTTTCTCAGATTATCTCACATTTTCTGTCTTAATAACTCTTCTTAATACTTATTATACTCATTATATATATTTTTCTAAACTCTTAACTCGTCTGATATATTTATTTTAATTATGGTTGGAAACTTTTGTTAATTCTTCTTGTTACTAGTTATAGTTTAACTTTTTTCCTTTTTTCTTCTACATCTGAATTCTCTTTATACTTCCTTCTGGTTAATTACCTTGTTAGCATGGTTTTTATATATAGTCTTTTCTCTTTGGTTCTTATTCATTATTTGAATGGTCTTATTTTATTATAGTACATTTTTAAATTTGTATCTTTATAATAGATATTCAGGTTGTTATTTTGATCATATTATTTAAACATTTTGTTCTTTCCTTTCTCTTTGAAAGTTATTAATCCGCCTTCGCATTCTTTAAAATTAATTTATTTATATTATTTTTCATGTGGTACTTCTTCTCTTTGCGTTTCATACAGGTCTTATTATTATTATCTGTTCAAAATCATCTTCTCCATATGTTTGGTATGAGGTGTTTTTCTTTGCTTCTTCAGAACTGAGTAATATCATAATCATTTTTCTTGTTTAACTGTTTCCATTATTGTTTCATAAGTAGTTAGTCATAGGTTGTTCTCATTATGTTATTGTTTTTATTTTTTAAATTTTTTATATAATTTGCTTATAATAACAGATTCTTCTCTTTGTTTCCAAATTATTGCCTTCTCTTGTATCTCACACTCTTTTTTTGTTTTTCTTCTCTACTCCTTCAAATGCTAGATATTCACATTTATTCTGGATTATATTTAATTCTTTTTTCTGAATTAATCATATTATTTTCTTATAAATTTGTTTATAAATGGAACATATTTATTTTTAGAACTTTGTTAGTTTTATCAAAATTCAAATTCTTCTTTTCATCTATTTCCATAACATTTTTCATAAATCATTGTAATAAGTTGATCTTATTTTGTTTTTAAGTTTTGACGTTTTATCAAAATTCAACTTCTTTATTTCCAAATTTTTTCTCTCATAAATATTTGGTAGTAAGTTGTGCTTACTTGGTTTTTAGACTTTTTATGATTTTATTCTAAATTCCAATTCTTTTAATTATCTTCAAATGTTATTTTCAAAATTGTGTGTAGTAAGTTGGCCTTACTCTTATTTTAGATTTTTGTTTTTTTATTCTAAATTCTATCTTTTAATTATTCCAAATGTTCGCTTTCAAAATTGTTTGGTAGTAAGATGTTCTTACGATATTTTAGAATTTGTATTATATAATTCTAAATTCCATTTCTTATTTTTAATTACCATAAAGTTTTTTCACAAAATTAGTTGTAGTAATTTGGCCTTACTCTTATTTTAGAATTTCTTTTCTCTAAATTCTATCTTTTAATTATTCCAAATGGTTTCACTTCACAATTGTGTATAGTAAGTTGATCTTACTTCATTTTAGATTTTTTTAGTTATATAATTCTAAATTCCAATTCTTATTTTTAATTACCATAAAGTTTTTTCACAAAATTAGTAGTAGTAAGTTGGCCTTACCCTTATTTTAGAATTTTTTTTTTATTCTAAATTCTTGTTTATTCTTCATAGTACTTTTTTATGGATGCTTGGTTGTACACACCTTTAACTCTTAACAGTTATATATATATATATATATATATATATATAGTAATATATATAGTAATATATATATATATATATATAGTAATATATATAGTAATATATATATATATATATATAGTAATATATATAGTAATATATATATATAGTAATATATATAGTAATATATATATATATATATATATATATATGTATATATATATAGTAATATATATAGTAATATATATATATATATATATATATATATATAGTAATATATATAGTAATATATATATATATATATTTATATATATATATATAAATAATATATTAATATATATTTATATATAAATATTTATAATAATAATAGTATGTTTTTCTTTTTTTTAATTCCAAATAAAAAAAAAAGAAAAACATACTATTATATATATATATATATATACATATGTATATATATTTATTATATATGAATATATAAATATGGTAATACAGTAACATTAACATTAATATTTTTAATTTAACTATAAATATACTGTAAGCATATATTTTATTAACCGGATTTGCAAAATGTGGGTGTACAAAAATTGATGTAATTATTGTATTTTAGCTAACTTTTCAACTGTTACTAGTTATTCAGTTCCGTAATTTTATTTTAATCAATAAATAGAGATAGGGAGAAATGAAGGAAAGAATATATAAAGTTGCGAATCTAGTATTGGCTGTAAGTCTATTGTATAATAAACCATACACCAGATATTATAAGTCATATATAAAAATAAAAAAAAAAGAAAAACAAGAAAAAAAATAAGATGCCTGAATAAAAAAGGGTTATTTTGATAGAATAAATTATGTAATATTATACTCTTATTATGTTAACAGAATTAAACTGTCTTTTAATATCAAAAATTAATGTTCTTCATAAACTACAACATATAAAAGATAAGCTAAAATTAAGCTAATGGGTTCATACCTCATTTATGGAAAATTATCCTCTTTTTAATTAAAAAAAATTCTTCTTATATAATATTTGTGGCATTCTTATTTTTTGGTATTATATTGGTGATTTGTTCAAACAATTGACTGGGTTGTTGAATAGGAGTCGAAATAAATATAGTATCATTTTTGCCTTTTATGATAAATAAAATAAGAGTTTACTCATCTGAGTCAATAATTAAATATTTTATTATTCAGAGAATGGGTTCAAGACTATTATTCCTGTTTGTTGTTATTTTAGGAATATTATTTCAAGTAAAATATTTTATTATAATTAGTTTAATAATTAAAATTGGATCTCCTCCATTCCATTATTGATATGTTTCAGTAATTGATGGATTATCTTGACTAGTGTCTTTTTTAATTATAACTGTTCAGAGGATTATTCCCATTATTTTATTGAGTTATTTAGATATAAGATTGATTTTATTTATTGTTTTATCATGTATTTGAGGTTCATTAGGGGGACTGTGTTATTCATCAATTCGAAAAATTTTAGCATATTCATCAATTTACAATTTAAGTTGGATTTTTAGAGGGGTTATATTGATAAATTATATATGACTGGTATATTTTTTAATTTATTCCCTCTCTTTATTTTTGACTTGTTATCTGTTTTGAATAAATAATATGAATTATTTAAATCAAATTTTTATTTTGTTTAACAATAGGGTTAAATCATTAATGTTAATAATTATTTTTATGTCAATGGGTGGATTACCACCATTTTTAGGGTTTTTCCCAAAATTTATGATAATTTATTGTCTTTTGGTTAATAAAATGTATTTTTTATGTTTAATTTTAGTAATAACTGCTTTATTAGTGTTATTTTATTATTTGCGAGTTGTAATGACAGGATTAATGATAACCAATATATCTTTAAAGTTGTCAACTTTTAGGTTAAATAGTACATTATTTATAGTAAATTCTTTATTGATTGGATTTATAGTTGTAACCTTATTTAATGTTATGAATTAGTAAGGTTTTAAGTTAATAAAACTATTATCCTTCAAAGTTAAAAATATAATTTATTGTAAGCCTTAGATTTATTTTAATCACCTTTAAATTTGCAATTTAATATTATTATTAAATATAAGACTAGATTGAAAAAAAAAATAGAAGAATAGGGAAGAAATATTAGATTAGATTAGATTATTGAGAGGAAAATATATCCATAAATAAATTTACAGTTTATTACCTAATTCAGTCATCTCAATTGGGAATAAATCAATGATTAGTTATGAATAAGTGATTTTTCTCAACTAATCATAAGGACATTGGAACATTATATTTCATTTTTGGGATTTGATCGGGAATAGTAGGTACAACTTTAAGAGTTCTTATTCGTGTTGAATTAGGCATTCCTGGATCTTTTATTGGAGATGATCAAATTTATAATGTGATTGTTACTGCTCATGCTTTCGTTATAATTTTTTTTATAGTGATGCCAGTTATGATTGGAGGATTTGGGAATTGATTGGTTCCTTTGATAATTGGTGCTCCTGATATGGCTTTCCCTCGAATAAATAATATAAGTTTTTGATTATTACCACCTTCATTGACATTATTATTAATTGGTAGAATGGTTGATAGAGGTGTAGGTACTGGTTGGACAGTTTATCCTCCGTTGTCAAGAGGCGTCGCACACTCAGGATCTTGTGTTGATTTAACTATTTTTTCTTTACATTTGGCTGGAGCTAGCTCAATCTTAGGTGCAGTTAATTTTATTAGAACAATTTTTAATATACGATCAATGGGAATATACATAGATCGGTTACCTTTATTTGTGTGAGCAGTATTAATTACTGCTTTTTTATTATTGCTTTCATTACCAGTTTTAGCTGGTGCAATTACAATATTATTAACTGATCGAAATTTAAATACTTCTTTTTTTGATCCTTCAGGTGGAGGAGATCCAATTTTATATCAACATTTATTTTGATTTTTTGGACATCCTGAAGTATATATTTTAATTTTGCCTGGATTTGGACTAATTTCTCACATTATCACTCAAGAGAGAGGAAAAATCGAATCTTTTGGATCACTAGGAATAATTTATGCTATAATATCAATTGGTATTTTAGGATTTGTTGTTTGAGCACATCATATATTTACAGTTGGTATGGATGTTGATACACGGGCTTATTTTACTTCTGCTACAATAATTATTGCTGTTCCAACTGGAATTAAAGTTTTTAGATGATTAGCAACTTTGAGAGGAGTTAAAATCAAGATAAGACCTTCAATTTTATGAGCAGTAGGTTTTGTTTTTCTTTTTACTATTGGTGGGTTGACTGGAGTGATTTTGGCTCATTCATCAATTGATATTGTATTACATGATACATATTATGTTGTAGCTCATTTTCATTATGTGTTATCAATAGGTGCAGTATTTGCAATTTTAGGAAGATTTATTCATTGATATCCTTTATTTACTGGATTATCTTTAAATTCTAATTGATTAAAAATTCATTTTTTGATTATGTTTATAGGGGTAAATTTAACCTTTTTTCCTCAACATTTTTTAGGATTGAGAGGTATACCACGTCGGTATTCAGATTATCCTGATGCATTTATATCATGAAACATTGTATCTTCTATTGGAAGAAGAATTTCATTTATTGGAATTTTATTTTTATTGTTTATTATTTGAGAAAGATTTATTTCACATCGATTGATTTTATATTCAATTAATATAAATTCTTCTATTGAATGGTTACACAAACTTCCTCCGTCTGAGCACTCATATAGTGAGATTCCATTATTAGTTCAATTCTAATATGGCAGATGAAGTGCGATGAATTTAAGATTCATATATAAATAACTTTTGTTAGAAATTTCTAATTGATCTTATATTAATATGCAGGACGCTATATCACCATTAATAGAACAGTTAATATTTTTTCATGATCATACTTTAACTATTTTAATTATTATCACTTCAATTGTTACTTATATAATAACAGTTATTATATTTAATAATATTATTAATCGACTTTTATTAGAAGGACAATTAATTGAATTTTTTTGAACACTTTTGCCTGCCTTAACATTAATTTTTATTGCATTCCCATCTTTACGATTATTATATTTATTGGATGAAATTAATAAACCTTTAATAACTTTAAAAATTATTGGTCATCAATGATATTGATCATATGAATATTCAGATTTTTTAAATATTGAATTTGATTCTTATATAAAATCTCAAAACGATATATTAATTAGAGAATTCCGTTTATTAGAAGTAGATAATCGAACGATTTTACCTTTTAGTACTCAAATTCGATTATTGATTTCATCATTTGATGTTATTCATTCATGAGCTATACCATCTATGAGAATTAAAGTGGATGCCGTGCCTGGTCGATTAAACCAAGCGAGAATATTTATCAATCGACCTGGTATATCATTTGGTCAATGTTCTGAAATTTGTGGAGCAAATCATAGATTTATACCTATTGTTATTGAAAGAGTTGATATAAATTGTTTTATTAATTGATTAATAAGTTATTCATTAAGTGACTGAAAGTAAGTGATGGTCTCTTAAACCAATTTATAGTAACTAACGACTACTTTTAATGATGAAAAGTTAGTTTATTATAAAAACATCAATCTGTCAGATTCAAGAAACTAAGAATGGTATTTTTCTATCCCACAAATATCTCCAATAAATTGATGTCTTATGTTTTTCTTTTTTTTATTAATTGTTACTTTAATTATAACTTTTATTTATTTTTATTTTATGAAAATTCCAAAGATAAATTTGATTAATAATTTTAATAATTTATATAATTGATTATGATAACAAATCTATTTTCAACTTTTGATCCATCAACAGGGTTATTTTCATTAAATTGATTAAGTTCTTTAATTTTATTATTATTCATGCCTATAGGGTTATGATATATTCCCAGTCGTTATGTAATTTTTATAAATAAAGTTTTAAATACAATAAGTTTTGAATTAAATTTATTAATAAGTTCAGGATCTTTTGGTAGATCATTATTATTTTGTTCTTTATTTATTTTTATTCTATTCAATAACTTTCTTGGATTGTTTCCATATATTTTCACTAGATCAAGACATCTAGTATTTTCTCTTAGTTTAGCTCTTCCTCTTTGATTAACTTTTATTTTATTTGGATTTATTAATAATACAAATCATATATTTTGTCATTTAGTTCCAATAGGGACTCCAATAATTTTAATACCTTTCATGGTATGTATTGAAACTGTCAGAAATTTAATTCGACCAGGATCCTTGGCTGTTCGTCTGACAGCAAATATAATTGCCGGTCATTTACTAATAACATTATTAGGAAATAGATCAACTAATTTAGAAATTTATATAAATTTAATTATTTTAATTCAGATATTATTGATATTATTTGAATCAGCAGTTTGTATAATTCAATCTTATGTTTTTACAGTTTTAAGAACTCTGTATTATAGAGAAGTCTCTTAATGAATAATCATCCATATCATTTAGTTGATTGTAGACCATGACCTCTAACGGGATCAATTGGAGCTCTAACTTTTGTTTCTGGTATAGTAATAATATTTCATATACAAAATTTTATTTTAATATCTTTTGGATTTTTAATTTTAATTTTAACTATAATTCAATGATGACGTGATATTTCGCGTGAAGGGACGTTTATAGGATTTCATACAATAGTTGTAGTGAGAGGTCTAAAACTAGGAATAATTTTATTTATTGTATCAGAAATTTTATTTTTTATTTCTTTCTTTTGGGGATTTTTTCATAGAAGATTAAGACCTGTCATAGAAATTGGTATAAATTGACCTCCTTCTGGAATTATGCCTTTTAACTCAATACAAATTCCTCTATTAAATACTATAATTTTACTGTGTTCTGGAGTAACAATTACGTGAGCTCATCATTCCATAATAGAAAGTAAATATAATGAATCTGTTTATGGTATTTTATTAACTTTAATATTAGGTATATATTTTACTATTCTTCAAATATATGAATATTTTGAATCATCGTTTTGTATTTCAGATTCTGTATATGGATCAACGTTTTTTGTATCAACAGGATTTCATGGAATTCATGTTATTATTGGAAGAACATTCATTATAATTTGTTTATTACGTCAATTGAAATTTCATTTTTCTAGAGATCATCATTTTGGTTTTGAAGCAGCTGCTTGATATTGACATTTTGTTGATATTGTTTGACTATTTTTATATGTATCAATTTACTGATGGGGTAGATAAATATTCTATTAGTATATAAGTATATTTAACTTCCAATTAAAAGGATTAATTTTTAAATAGAATAATTTTCAATGTTGTAAGTTATTGTATTATGATATTATTAATTTTATTTACTTTAATAACTCTTTTATATTTTGTGTCAACTAAATCAATAATTGATCGTGAAAAATCATCTCCATTTGAGTGTGGATTTGATCCTTTTGAGTCATCTCGAATTCCTTTTTCAAGACATTTTTTTATAATTGCAGTCATCTTTCTTATTTTTGATGTTGAATTAGTGATTATTATACCTATAGTTATTGCAATATCAACTATTAATATTATTGAAATTTATTTAGTGATATTGTTATTTTTATTATTTTTAATATTAGGCTTATATCATGAATGAAAAAATAGAATGTTAAATTGAATTTAATGGGAATGTATTTAATTATAATTATTGGATTGCAATCAATAGGTGCTCAGACTAGCCATTCTTAAAAGCAATGAAGTAATAAATACATTTAGTTTCGACCTAAAAAAAGAATCTTTATTCCTTTGTTTATTAATTGAAGCCAAAAATAAGGCACTTTATTGTTAATAAAGTTATTGAATATATAATTTCCAGTTAAAAGGAAATAAGAATAAAAGCAGCTGCTAACTAGCTTTTAAAGCGGTTAAATTCCGTTTTTTCCTTATTTATAAAGTTTATAAAACATTTCATTTTCATTGAAAAGAGAGGAAAAATCCTTATAAATATTTAAAAATATTTATTACCTTAATATCTTCAATATTATGCTCTAATGTTTAAGCTATTTAAATATATCATAATTAGAAATCAAGCAATAAATGTTATTATTTGAATCTTGAAATTATTTTTTCTTATATTAATATTAAATATTATAATTAATTTTATCAATTCAATCATACCTTGAGGCCCAATTTTTTCTCCTCACCACAAATCAATTGATTTTTGAAATATAAGTGAATTTTTTAAAAAAAGAAATTGAGTATGAAAAGTTGATAGTTGTTTTAAAAATCATATAGAATTTATGAATTCTCTTGTAAATTTTTTTACTATGGATGAAAACATGGATATTTCATATCCAATTAATAACCCTAAAGAAGATAAAGCCATTGCTATTAGTTTCCCTTCTATGGGGAGAATAATTCTTACAGGATTATTAAATATGATTCATCTAAATATAGACCCTGATAAAATTGAATAAATAGATAAAATCATGATTCTCTTTAATATACTATTAAATGACTCGTTTTGTGAACTAAAATTATAATAACTAAAATTTATGTTTATTGAAAAATATGTTAATCGGGCAGAATAGAAAGATGTTATTCCAATTCCAATATATATTAATAATAAAATTAAAAAGTTAATATTTCTGGAGCATATTATTTCTATAATTAAATCTTTTGAATAAAACCCTCTCATAAAGGGTATCCCACATAATGATAAATTTGCAATATTTATGAACGTTCTAGTTATTGGTATATTATAACTTATACAGCCTATCATGCGAATATCTTGATTATTCATTAATCTATGAATCAATACTCCAGCACATAAAAAAAGTGATGCCTTAAATAAAGCATGAATAATAAGATGAAAAAAAGATAATATTGGATAACCAAATATTAAAATTGATATTATAATTCCTAATTGTCTTAAAGTTGATAATGCAATAATTTTTTTTAAGTCAAATTCAAAATTTGCAGCTAAACCTGATATAATTATTGTTAGTAATGATAACATTAAAAATACTTGAATTAAATTGAATGATATAATTAAATTTCTGAATCGAATAATTAAATATACTCCTGCAGTAACTAATGTTGATGAGTGAACAAGGGCCGATACTGGGGTTGGAGCAGCTATAGCTGCTGGAAGTCATGAAGAAAAAGGAATTTGAGCTCTTTTTGTAAATCCTGCAATAACAACTAGCATAATTATTGGACTCATTATTATCTTATTAATAAAAGATATAAAATTTCAAGATCCAAAATTTATTATTCATGCAATTAATAAAAGAATTATAACATCTCCAATACGATTTATTAATGCCGTTAGTATTCCAGCATTTCTAGAATTTAAATTTTGATAATAAACAACTAAACAATATGATACTAATCCTAATCCATCTCATCCAATGAGAATGCTTACTATATTAGGTCTAATAATTAATAATACTATTGACATTACAAATATTATAATAATATAAATAAATCGATTAATATATTTATCATTTATCATATATATACCTCTATATAATATAACCATTGATGAAATAAATATAACAGTTGAAAGAAATAAAGTTGATATAAAATCAAAAATTAATGTTATATAAATATTACATGAATTAATTGTAACAATCAGTCATTCTATTATAATTGCATAATCAAAAATAATCATATTTATTGATAGAATTAATATTATTAATCTTAAAATTAATAAAATTAAGAAAATATATATATTAAGTTTATTTTTAGTAATGATCCAATATAGATTTATATTTTTAAATCCACAATTTAATGTTTTATTTTAAACTAATTGAATTATATCAATAATGTTAATTTCAAAATAATTAAATTTAATGGAATTCAATGTATTATAATTAAGAAAAATTCACGTACGTTCCCAGAATTAAAAGAGTAACAACCCGAGAAAATTATTCCATGTTGGGTATGAGAGTATAGATATAAACTATAACAAGCTGATAAAAATGAAGAAAAAGATAGGAAAATTATACACAATGGATTTCAAGACATTAATCTATTTAAAATTATAATTTCTCCTGCTAGACTAATTGTTGGAGGACATGAAATATTTCTAGAAGAAATTAAAAATCATATGAGAGTTATTGAGGGCATAAATCTTAATATTCCTTTATTAATTAGGATTCTACGTCTTCCCGAACGTTCATAAGAAATATTTGCTAAGCAAAATAAAGCAGATGAACATAAACCATGTCCAATTATTATGAAATATGCTCCGATTATACCTCATATATTTATTGTTATAATTCCTCTAATAACTAATCTTATGTGAGCTACAGAAGAGTATGCAATTATAGATTTTATATCAATTTGCATTATACAAGATAATCTAATCATAATTCCCCCTATTAATGAAATAGAAATTCAGATGAATCTATAATTGATAAATATTACTGGTATAATATATATAACACGAATTAAACCATAAGTTCCTAATTTTAAAAGAATTCCAGCCAAAATTATAGAACCAGAAACAGGTGCTTCAACATGAGCTTTTGGTAATCAAAAATGACATATAAATAATGGAACCTTAATTATGAATGCTAATGTTATCCCTAAGTAAATAAACCTATTATCTGATCTCATTAACATTATAATATTAGTTATATTATTTCTATATATATATATATAATTGAAACTAATATGGGGAGAGATGCGAATAAAGTATAAAACAATAAATAATATCTGGCATTCACTCGTTCAGGTTGATACCCCCATCCTATAATAATAATTATGGTAGGGATCAAACTAGTTTCAAAAAAGATATAAAATATTATAATATTGTATGAACAAAATGATAAAATTAATAATGTTATTAATAATAACACTATAAACAAAAATAAATTTATATTATTATATTTATATAAGGGACTAGAATTAATTATTAAGAAGGTAATTCAAATTGTAAGAATAATTAATCTATATGAAATATTATCCATATGTATGTTATATCTTAGTATAATTAAATCTTTTCTAAAGAATAAGATGATAAATAGCACTAAAAGAATTAGTATATTTCTTAATAACCATATATTAAATAATAAAGGGGTTAAAAATAATGAAAATAAAACTAATTTTAACATGTTTTTAAAGATATTGATAATAGTTGATCATTACCATGTGATCGAATCATATTAATCAATCTTGATAATCCTACAACTCCTTCACAAACACTAAATGTTAGCAAAACTATTAATATATATATATCATTTAATTCAATTGATAGAAATGCAGAAAATATACAAAATAATCTTAAAATTATTAATTCTAATCTTAATAAACTTATTATGATATGTTTTCGATTTAAACATAATGAGATAATGCCCGATATAAATATAATTAAATACAATAAAGGTAATGACAAATTCATTCGTTTTAATAGCTTAAAAAAAATTTAGATCTTGTAAATCTAAGATAAATTAATAATTTTAAAACTTCAGAAGAGAGTAAAGAATCATTTCAAGCACCCAAAGCTTACATTTTTATTAAATTATCTTCTGTATGAAAATTATAATATCAATTACAATTCTATTATCAATAAATTTTATTTTTATGAAGCACCCATTATCAATGGGATCTATTTTATTAATACAAACAATACTAACTAGAATTATTTGTATATTTTATATAAATTCTTATTTTTTTTCTTATATCTTATTTCTTGTTTTTATTGGAGGAATATTAATTTTATTTATATATATATCAAGAATTGCTTCAAATGAAAAATTTTATTTTTCAATAAAATTATTAATATTAAACATAATTATTTGAATTTTGATCATAATTATAAATACTATTAGATTTAAGATAGATAGAGTTAATAAATTATTGGAAATGAATAATTTATTTGATAGATTTATAATTAAGAAATTATATATATTTCCGTCAGGAATAATAACTATTATGTTAGTTATTTATCTTTTATTTACATTGATTGTTGTTGTAAATATTATTAGAATTAAACTATCTCCTTTACGAAGAAAATTTTAATGAATGTTAAATATCACTCGACGTATACACCCATTAATTAAAATAATAAATAATTCACTAATTGATTTACCGGCAGCTACGAATTTATCATATTGATGAAATTATGGATCGCTGCTAGGAATATGTTTAGTTGTTCAAATTTTAACTGGATTATTTTTGTCAATACATTATAATGCAGATGTAGCAAGTGCATTTAATAGATTAAGACATATTTGTCGTGATATTAATTATGGATGAATATTACGAATTTCACACGCAAATGGAGCCTCATTGTTTTTTATTTGTGTTTATTTGCATGTTGGGCGAGGACTATATTATGGTTCATATAAAAATTTTGAAACTTGAGCTGTAGGAGTGATCATTTTATTAACTTTAATAGCTACTGCTTTTATAGGTTATGTCCTTCCATGGGGACAAATATCATTTTGAGGAGCAACAGTCATTACGAATTTATTGTCAGCAATTCCATATCTTGGAACAATTTTAGTAAATTGAATTTGAGGAGGATTTGCTGTTGATAATGCAACATTAACTCGATTTTATTCTTTCCATTTTATTATACCATTTGTTGTTTTAGCATTAACAATTGTACACCTTATTTTCTTGCATGTTTTGGGATCAAACAATCCACTTGGAATTAATTCAAATAATGATAAAATTCCATTCCATCCTTATTTTTCTATTAAAGATGTACTAGGATTTTTATTAATTTTAATTATTTTTCTTTGTTATATGATACTTGAACCATATAAATTAAGTGATCCTGATAATTTTTCTCCAGCAAACCCATTAGTTACTCCAAAACATATTCAACCAGAATGATACTTCTTATTTGCATATGCAATCCTACGATCTATTCCTAATAAATTAGGAGGAGTAATTGCATTATTTATATCAATTTTTATTTTAATTTTTGTTCCCTTCATAAACAATTCAAAATTTATAGGACTATTAAACTACCCTATTAATCAGATTTTATTTTGATATTTATTCATTGTTTTAATTTTATTGACTTGGATTGGAGCTTGTCCTGTTGAGTACCCATATATCAAGATTGGGATACTTTTAACAACAATTTATTTTATATATTTTGTTTTAGATCCTATAATTAAATCTTTTTGAGATAAATTAATTAAATAGTTAATTAGCTTATAAGTAAAGCATTTACTTTGAAAGTAAAGAAAAGAAAATTGAGTTCTATTAACTTAATATTAATACAATTTTTAATGAACTAAATAATAGATTTAATCATGAAAAAAAAAATCAATAAATTTAAACTTACTGGTAAATATGATTTTCATGCTAAATATATTAATTTATCATAACGATAACGAGGCAAAGTACCTCGAACTCAAATAAATAAAAATGAAATTAATGTTAGTTGAATAGGAAAAACCAAAGAATTAATTTTTCTACCTAGAAATATTAAACAAAATATTATACTCATAAAAATAATTCTAGCATATTCAGCTAAAAAAATAAATGCAAATCCTACACCTCTATATTCAACATTAAATCCAGAAACTAATTCTGATTCCCCTTCAGAAAAATCAAATGGTGATCGATTAGTTTCAGCTATTGATGATGAAATTCAACAAATTCTCAAAGGAAAAAACAAAAATACTAATCATATAAATTGTTGAAAAAAATAAAATTCAATTAAATTAAAACTCTCAATCATTACAATAGGGCACAAAATAATTAATACAAGACTGACTTCATATGAAATAGTTTGAGCAATTGATCGAATACAACCTAATATAGCGTAATTAGAATTTGATGATCAGCCTGTAATCATTAAACTATAAACCCCTATTCTTGTACAACAAAAAAAAAATATTATACCCATATTGAACGAAACACAATTGATTAGATATGGATAAATAACTCACAATAGTAAAGAATTAAATAAGCCTAACACAGGTCTAATCATATAAATTAAATAATTGGATAACATTGGCATATTTCTCTCTTTTAAGAATAACTTAATAGCATCTGAAAATGGTTGTAAAATACCGATAAATCCTACTTTATTTGGACCCTTACGAATTTGAATATATCTTAAAATCTTACGCTCCATCAAAGTTAAAAACGCAACACCAATCAAAATAAACAAAGCAGTGATTAAAACAGTAATTATAAACATTTTCTACATGTAATATTATTACATAATTAAATTCTAAATTTAATGCACTTCTTGCTAAAATAGAATAAATTAAATTATTTGATATGGTCCTTTCGTACTAATATCAAAAATATATTAGTAGATAGAAACCAACCTGGCTCACGCCGATTTGAACTCAGATCATGTAAGAAATTAAAGGTCGAACAGACCTAGAATATTTAGATTTTGCTCTAAACTCTTTTCTTAATCCAACATCGAGGTCGCAATCTAATTTATCGATATGAACTCTCCAAATTAATAACGCTGTTATCCCTAAGGTAATTTAATCTTATAATCAAAAAATTGGATCAATTAAGCATTAATTTATGAAAAGTTCATTTAAAGTTTTATTTATTATAATGTCACCCCAACAAAAAATAAAGTAATTTTTTCAGTTGTTAATTCTAAACTCTAGTAAAACAAATTTATTTAAAATTCTATAGGGTCTTCTCGTCCCACTTATTTATTTAAGATTTTTTACTTAAACTCTAAATTCAATCTATTTTAATTAAAAAAGAAAATTTTTCATCCATTCATTCATACAAGCCTTTAATTAAAAGACTAATTATTATGCTACCTTTGCACGGTCAACTTACCGCGGCCATTAAAATATCATTGGGCAGAATAGACCTTTAATATTTTTCTAAAGGACATGTTTTTGGTAAACAGGCGAAAATTATATTTGCCTAGTTCTTAAATACAAATTATTATAATTTACTAATTTAATCATTTTAATAAAAATATTTTAATTAATTTAATTTTCTTAATATATACCTAAAATATATTAAATGTATTAAAATAAAAAATAAAATTTAACTTACTCATATAAAAAAGCTAATTGCAAGCCTATTTAATTAATTAAAATCTAAAATATTATAGAAATTATATTTAGCTTATCCTTAATATAATTAAATAAATATAAAACTTTATATTGAAATATAAGTTATAATATTTATTTTAAATTAAATTTAATTCTTAAGAAACCAGAAATATTATAGTTCGAGAGAAGTTTCATCACTAAAATTATTTTATTAATATTTATATTACAATAATTAACAAATAACTTTAAATCACTATAATTCGGGAAAAATAAATTTTTATATACAATTAATTAACCCTGATACAAAAGGTACAAATTATAATTTTACTTATTTATATTTATTGTTTGATCTTCACAGTTCAATTAAAAATATTTTTTCCATAAATAATACTAAAACTAAATAATTATTTTTACTTAAAATAATCTCAATAAATTAATTTTAAACTTAAATTATTATTCAAATTATATTGATAAATCAATAATTTTTATTAGTGTAATTAATATGCCTTAAGCTCTAATTTGCACTCTAGCCACACTTTCCAGTACAGCTACTTTGTTACGACTTATCCCACTTTATAATGGGAGTGACGGGCGATATGTACATAATTTAGAACCTAAATTCAAAAAACTATATTTAATAAATTTACTTTCAAATCCAATTTCATGATTTTCATTATAGAAAACAATTCATTTTTATAATAATGTAATCCATTCTTTCTTTAAAATTAGCTGCACCTTGACCTGACATTTTATTAATAAAATTAATGAAAATTATTCTGATAAAGCATTCTTGACAGAGGTATACAAACTTATATAAAGTGAAATCTATCGTGGGTTATCGATTATAAAACAGATTCCTCTGATTAGATAAATTACCGCCAAATTCTTTGAATTTAAAGATCATAACTATTAATAATCTAGTTGTTTTATTTACACTTTCAATAATAGGGTATCTAATCCTAGTTTTAAATAAAAGTTTATCAGACATAAAAGTAAACACATATTTATACATTATTTCACCAAAATTTAAAAATCTTACTATTAATTTATTTTTTAACTGAAACTAATATAATTAAAGTTAGAGAATCGTGTAACCGCAACTGCTGGCACGAATTTTGTCCTCTATAAATAAAATTATTATCTCTAAAATTAATAATTAATAATACTTAATACTGCGCTATAAATAACTATCATTTAGATAGTTTTTAATCAATTTAAAGTTATGCATGTAATATAATTAAATATTTAATTTACAAGCTAGAATAAAACTCCTCCTTTTTAGTTATTTATTAATAGCATAGTTTTCCAAAATGTCAAACAATCCCTTTAAAGCAATATTCACTCAAAAATGTATAATTTTTAATCGATGTTTCCTCACAATAAAAATAAGAATTCATGACTGGTGAATTTTTTGAAATATAATATTATATTTTTACATTAATTTATAAATCATGGCATCAAACCTTTGTAAACAGATCTTTTACAACAATATTCACTCATTTGAGTAATCCCGGTTTTTAATATTTATAATTTTTATACAATATATTTAAAGTTAAATTAAAAATATTAATGCTAATGTTACTATATTACCATATTTATATATTCATATATAATAAATATATATACATATATATATATATATATATAATAGTATGTTTTTCTTTTTTTTTTATTAGATTAAAAAAAGAAAAACATACTATTATTATTATAAATATTTATATATAAATATATATTAATATATTATTTATATATATATATATAGTAATATATATAGTAATATATATATATATATAGTAATATATATAGTTATATATATATATATATATAGTAATATATATATATATAGTAATATATATATATATAGTAATATATATAGTAATATATATATATATATTTATATATATATATATAAATAATATATTAATATATATTTATATATAAATATTTATAATAATAATAGTATGTTTTTCTTTTTTTTAATTCCAAATAAAAAAAAAAAGAAAAACATACTATTATATATATATATATATATACATATGTATATATATTTATTATATATGAATATATAAATATGGTAATACAGTAACATTAACATTAATATTTTTAATTTAACTATAAATATACTGTAAGCATATATTTTATTAACCGGATTTGCAAAATGTGGGTGTACAAAAATTGATGTAATTATTGTATTTTAGCTAACTTTTCAACTGTTACTAGTTATTCAGTTCCGTAATTTTATTTTAATCAATAAATAGAGATAGGGAGAAATGAAGGAAAGAATATATAAAGTTGCGAATCTAGTATTGGCTGTAAGTCTATTGTATAATAAACCATACACCAGATATTATAAGTCATATATAAAAATAAAAAAAAAAGAAAAACAAGAAAAAAAATAAGATGCCTGAATAAAAAAGGGTTATTTTGATAGAATAAATTATGTAATATTATACTCTTATTATGTTAACAGAATTAAACTGTCTTTTAATATCAAAAATTAATGTTCTTCATAAACTACAACATATAAAAGATAAGCTAAAATTAAGCTAATGGGTTCATACCTCATTTATGGAAAATTATCCTCTTTTTAATTAAAAAAAATTCTTCTTATATAATATTTGTGGGATTCTTATTTTTTGGTATTATATTGGTGATTTGTTCAAACAATTGACTGGGTTGTTGAATAGGAGTCGAAATAAATATAGTATCATTTTTGCCTTTTATGATAAATAAAATAAGAGTTTACTCATCTGAGTCAATAATTAAATATTTTATTATTCAGAGAATGGGTTCAAGACTATTATTCCTGTTTGTTGTTATTTTAGGAATATTATTTCAAGTAAAATATTTTATTATAATTAGTTTAATAATTAAAATTGGATCTCCTCCATTCCATTATTGATATGTTTCAGTAATTGATGGATTATCTTGACTAGTGTCTTTTTTAATTATAACTGTTCAGAGGATTAAGAGTTAATCTTTTTTTATTCTAAATTCTATCTTTTAATTATTCCAAATGTTCTCTTTCAAAATTGTTTGGTAGTAAGATGTTCTTACGATATTTTAGAATTTGTATTATATAATTCTAAATTCCAATACTTATTTTTAATTACCATAAAGTTTTTTCACAAAATTAGTTGTAGTAAGTTGGCCTTACTCTTATTTTAGAATTTTTTTTTTATTCTAAATTCTTGTTTATTCTTCATAGTACTTTTTTATGGATGCTTGGTTGTACACACCTTTAACTCTTCCGGAAACTATTTCTCTCAGTTCATACGTATTATTATGATTATTCTTTAATTTGGTTGCTTCTTGCAACTCATCTTTATAAAACACAGGAAGTTGGAGCAGCAACGGGTCGTAATAGTTTATTACTGCCTCCTCCAGTTTAAATTATTGTGGTCATCGTTAGGACTCGGATTGACCGAGGCATCGTTCTGGACACTCTGTGTCGGTTCCTGCCGCGCTGTATCCTGTTCGAAGGTTATTTCCCTGTTTTGTTGTCGGCCAGGATCCTCCAGGCTGGTACTCCTTCTTCCATGTTCGTGGCGTGGACCGTCCCGTTCTTCACTTCTCCGTCTTCGATCTCCACCGTGGAAACTATTCCTCCGTTGTTGGTAGTACCTTCTCGGACCTCGATCTTCCGCTCTTATAAAATTAACCTTCGGGCGGGAAACTCTATTATTATTATTATTATGGTAATTTCTATTGGGCTGGTAATATCTTTCATTATTACCGGGGTAGGGATTTCTCTGACTATACGGGCTGTTAGGGGGATGATAATAATTGTTACGGTTATTAGGAAATGTGTTATTTTTCCTATTACCGTTCGTGTTGCCGTTAATGTTGTTGTTATTACGCAGCGGGTTATTATTGCCGTCGTAATTACTTTGTTGGTTTCGGTTTCCTGGATGGTTATTGCCGTTACTAGGGTACTGGTTCGTCCTCGTCTCCGGTCGCTCATTCCTCCTCCTGCTCTGGCGGTAGTACTCTTCATTCTCGTAACTTTCTAACAACTCCGTCATGGCCTGCACCGTCTTGATCTGGCTACCTCTCCTTGCTATAATAATATCCTCGTCATAATGATACGACAGTTTATTCACCAGACACTCTTCGGGTATTGCCGGCTCGAGGTGTTTTTCCAGGCACACCTTCCCTAGGAAATAGGCTGTCATGGTATTGCCTATTTGGGCCCTGTATCGTCCGTTGCAAGTATTGTCTCTGATCAGGTTCGGTGTTGTTTCGGACCAGTATTTGGATTTAAACATTTTCCTGAACTGCTGGTATTCGGCAATGTCGCTGCGGTTCGCCAGCCACCAGTTATCTGTCATCTCCCTCAATGACTCGTCCAGTATCTCCCGGTTATTGCTCCATTGACTCCCTCTATGTTTGGCGAAGTACTCTTCTATCCTCGCCAGGAACTCCATTGGTTTCCTCTTATATTGCCGGAAGTTCAGCCATTCTCGGTTTTCGTTGATGGGCAATCCGGTGAAATGAGTGGGTCTATTACTCAAAGCTTCCATCTCTTCTTGGCTTTGCCGTACCTGACCCGTGATATTGATCATAGCCTCTTGCATCCCATCACACCGTTCCGCGACTTGGCTCCGTACTCTCCCGAATTCTTCCTGAGTCTCCTTCCGTTGTTCTTCCACTTTCCTCACTTTCCTGCGACTATGCTCTTCGATATTCGTAAACTTGATGTTCACCGCTTCCTTGAATTCTTGTACTTCCTTTTCGGTTTGGTTGCATTTTACGTCAATTTCTCGGATCTGTTGATTCATCATTATGTTTTCTTCTTCTAATATTTTGTTCATAGCTTTCTTGTTAACGTTGATTTCCTTGTTCAGTTCTTCTCTTAAGAATTCCATCCTTTCGTCTAGTTTGTCCAGATTCTCCTGATTGACCTCCCTTAATTCTTCTCTTAACATTTGATTGTCCTCTCTCAATTCTTCCAATTTCTCCCCCATCTTCTCTTCCAACTTCTTGTTATCTTCCTTCAACTCTTCCTTTAACTGTCGGTTGTCACTTTCCATCTTTTTACTATTTTCTTGAAATCTCTTATTGGTATTCTCAATTTGGTTAATCAATTCTTCCTTAGTTGATTTGAATTCTTCCTTGGTTGATTTGAATTCTTCCTTTAACAACTGGTTGTCTTCCTTCAAATCTTCTAACTTCTTCCCCATTTCTTCTTCCATCTTCTTATTTGTTTCATCTATTTTCTTACTCAGGGACTGGTTGTCTTCCTTCAAATCCTCTAACTTCTTCCCCCATTTCTTCTTCCATCTTCTTATTTGTTTCATCTATTTTCTTACTCAGGGACTGGTTGTCTTCCTTCAAATCTTCTAATTTCCTATTTAATGACTGGTTGTCTTCCTTCCTCTCTTTACTCAATTCTTCCTTCAAAGACTTGTTGTTACTTCCCATTTTCTTACTCAAGTCTTCCTTCGTAGATTTGATGTTTTATTTTTTCTTTACTCATTTCCATCATCATTCTCATCAAGGTTTCACGGAACTTAACATCTACGGTTGTCGCAGTGTTCTCAGTTTGTTAGAGTTTCTCTGGTTGTTCTAACCGTTCCTCCCGGACGTTAACTTCCCCTGTCTGTGTGGGTATCTCAGGTTGTTCCTCTGGTTGTGCCGGTTGTTTAGACAATACTGGTGGTAATAACCTTTCCACATCTTCTACTGGCGTCGCCTCTTTATTTTCCATATCCATTTCAACTTCCTTTTCGGCCTCCGCCGCCCGTTTCTTTGTTGTTGCACGTCGTTGCATTTTTCCCTTTCTCTGGCTTTATAGCTGCTGCCAAACTCCAATTAGTGATTGGGCAGATTGTAGTGGCCTATCAATCGCTAATTCGAGCCCCTCAGTTGTGTGCCAATTTGTAACTAATTCTCTTTATACTTTTGTAGGTGTGTAGTGTTACAAAATATATATATGTGTTAGTGTATAAACAAAATTGTTTATTAAAAAAATTTTTTTTTAAATTAATTTCTTTTCTTTTATTAATTAATTAATTAAGAACAATTAATTAATTAAGTTTCGTGGTGTCCCGAAACGTTTATAACTTAATTTAAATGTTTTATAGGCTTTTGGGTATTTGTTAAAGACTCTAGCCACTTAAAGGATTGTCTCCAATAGCAATCGATCCTTGTTTATTTTCGGTTTGGAGGTTATCCTCCTTCTGGTGGTGAGATTCTTGTATTAATTTCTGTTTAAATTAAGGTATTGTGTTAATTGTCTATATTTAGAATTGAAAAACTCTTTAAATATAAAATATATTATTAATTTTATTAACAATTAGGTATTTTGACTCTTGCCGATATGTAAATCGATTCTCAGGGTATCGTTTTGTTATTACAAATTTTTTATATAAAGGTTCTTTGAACAGCTATGTTAGGGAAAGTCAGAGAAATAGGGCAAAGATTGAAAAGTATAACATTACAAGGTAAATTCTTAATTATAACAGTACATATATTCGATTTAAAGTATAGAAATAAGTAAATAGGTTGCGAACCGTCCAGCAGGCTGTAGCAGGCTGTGTTGATTTGAGTTGTTGGAAATCAGCAATGGCCGCCGTTGAAGTTGGAAATCGTCACCTCGCAGTTTTGGTGTTCAAATAAAGATGTTTTCCTTGTGAATTTACGTCCTGGTGTCTGCAATTCTTCCTTCTGGTGTTGGTGTAGTGTCTCTGGTTCAGTTTCGGTGTTGTATTCGGAAAATGGGTGTAGTTATAAGTCAGGTTCACTTTTGTCGGTTAGGCACTTTTTTGGTTAAGTTTTATTACTGTTTTATTTGGTTTAAATGTTATTTCCACTGGTGTTCTGAGCTGTATAATGTTAGTTCAGTGTTTGTATATGTTGATTTCACTGTGTATGACTTTAAAAATGTTTTTTACTGAAACTCCCGATTTTCACTTTCGTCTCAGATTATTATTCGCCATTACGGTATTCGTAACTAGGTTAATACGGTTAAATTGCTCGTGTCAAGTGTCCCGTACGATCTTGAATATGTAACTAACTTACTTCCTTCATCTCCGACTAAAACTTTAGCCAAAGCAATATTATTCCTTCCGTTGTTTAAATTTTATTTTGCATCTTGTGCATGTAATAAAGTTACATTATATAACTGATTATACTTTGGTTATTCTTCAAATTTATTAGCTAGTTGTTACTTAATTTTATCCTTCAGTTCATTATGCGTAATTTGATAACAAATAATGCCGTTTTATTAAGTTTTTGATCTAAAATTGATAATTATTCCTTCATTTTGTAACTTCTAATTCCTAAGGTTTAGCTTCCTGTTATTTTCCAAATTCTGCCATTATCAAGTTATATTAATAATTATTAAATCTCATATTGTAATAAAAGGTTTATATTCCCTTAATTTCTTGCAATTAGACAAATTGGTTAAGTTTTAAAATATTATGTTGGAATATATGACTCCCCTCTCCAAATTTTTGAGTTCTGTCATTTCCATTTTTATTAACCATTCTGGCTCTAATTTTACAAAAACTTTCTTAGTTATATTTCTTATTACATGGCTTTGTTTCTGATTTACCTTATCTAACTCCCTTCAGTTTAAATGTATTTAAGTACTTAGTTTCTCAGTTTTGTTGATGTTTAGTTTTTATCATTTTGCCTAGATTCCTAACAGTTTTTACATACAAATTTTTATAATTATACATATTGAGTTATACCCTCTCTGACTTTTTGACATTGTAACATAAATTAAACATTTTCTTCTTGTAAACAAAATAACAATTAGTATGTTTCATACTATTAACATATAACATATTATTCCAATTAATAGTTGTCTTTAACAAATCAGACATTTTTTATACTCAAATATATACATAAAAAATATCATATATATAGAATGTTTTTCCATTCTAACATCTTAATTAATTATTCACAATCATACCTATAATAAATATTTTACAATTAAAGAATGTAATTGGTTCTGATCTGTTTAAATTTTCTTATTCCTAATACATTTTAAATATCTTATTATACCTAAACAAAACCATATTTACTATAATCTTATACGCTATATTCCTTATACTAAGTTTTATTAACAGTTTTTATCTGTTTTAATTGGGTTTTGGGTAATTGTACCCTGTCACTTCACTTTTTTATTCTGTGTCTGCCCTGGTCTTTCTTTAACCATTCTAATGAATGTCATTTAAACAGATTGGCAGTTCTTTGCTAAAACACATGTATTATATTACCTCTGTACAGAAATTAAGTCACTTCAAAGTTGTATTATTTCATTATTTACATAGTTTGTGAATACCAATAATGAAACAAGGTTCATTTTTTATAATACTAAAACTTGCACTGGTTCTCTTTACATTCCTTGATTCTATTTCTAAATGGTTATATAGTCTTACTAAAATCAAGAGATCTATTTGTAGATTACAATGAAGATTTGTTCTTTGGTATCATATTATTATTTCACCTTGGTTCACTTTCAACTCTTACTCTATACACTTTTTTGTCTTATATCTACTGTACATGTGGGTTTTTGCATTAATACTTTGTTATACTTTTTTATTATTATTATTTTTATTTATTATGTTGTGGTATGAGTGTTTTTTACAAGAGCATTCCTTCTTCTTGTGGATGTTGTCTTCTTCTTGTTTCTTCATTGATGTCTTCTTTTCTTCTGGTTCCTTATAATTGTATTTTCTTCATCTTCTTCTCGATGTCATCGGTTTTTGGGTTTCTTCTTCACCTACTCTTCTTGTTTCATACAACAGATTTCCTTCTCTTTGTTGTGTTTAGTTATTTTCTGGGTATCTTCCTTGTCTACTCCTTACCTTCCTTGTGGGTTTAGTTATGTTTTGGGTTTCTTCATTGTCTACTCCTTACCTTCCTGGGTATTACATTTTTTCACCTTTAGTTATTGAAATTGGTTTTGATGATTCATCACTTGTAACATTTATCTTATATGAACTTATATCTTTATATCAATGATTGTAGTGCACGGTTGTTCTGAATTAATTCTTTATTATATTGATTTCTTCGGATTTAAACATGTTATTACTTTATTTTAACGATCAATTCGCCATTCATTTTTATGGGCTTATCTGTCATGCTACAGATTGCTCTCCTCCAGAAGTAATTATTTCAGACTTGATTATGGATGAAATAATTTTTTATACTTCAATTTCCTCTCCATTTCTATATCGACTTTTTTTATATTTGAGCTTAATAAATTATATATATAGTCACTTATCTGACTTTTGATCCTTCTTTGATAGTTAGTGTCTCTGAGATGTATTATCATTATTATTATTATACATTTTCTTTCCTTATAAACTTCGTGTTGTATCCTTGGGATATAAATTCCCTAACGTTCCCTATCATGTGGGCTGGGGCAGTTCAGAGGGGCACTGTAGGCTTCACAACTCTTCTGGCCATACACCACTTCTACAATTTGAGTCCAGAGGCACATTCATCTCTCCTCAAAAAACATAATGCTACTGGAATTATCTACAGTCAGTCATCGAATAAATTAAATAAAAAGTAGTCTCATTGTTGATTAATAAAAATATCTTTGGATTCTTCACTTCGTAGTTTCTCAGATTATCTCACATTTTCTGTCTTAATAACTCTTCTTAATACTTATTATACTCATTATATATATTTTTCTAAACTCTTAACTCGTCTGATATATTTATTTTAATTATGGTTGGAAACTTTTGTTAATTCTTCTTGTTACTAGTTATAGTTTAACTTTTTTCCTTTTTTCTTCTACATCTGAATTCTCTTTATACTTCCTTCTGGTTAATTACCTTGTTAGCATGGTTTTTATATATAGTCTTTTCTCTTTGGTTCTTATTCATTATTTGAATGGTCTTATTTTATTATAGTACATTTTTAAATTTGTATCTTTATAATAGATATTCAGGTTGTTATTTTGATCATATTATTTAAACATTTTGTTCTTTCCTTTCTCTTTGAAAGTTATTAATCCGCCTTCGCATTCTTTAAAATTAATTTATTTATATTATTTTTCATGTGGTACTTCTTCTCTTTGCGTTTCATACAGGTCTTATTATTATTATCTGTTCAAAATCATCTTCTCCATATGTTTGGTATGAGGTGTTTTTCTTTGCTTCTTCAGAACTGAGTAATATCATAATCATTTTTCTTGTTTAACTGTTTCCATTATTGTTTCATAAGTAGTTAGTCATAGGTTGTTCTCATTATGTTATTGTTTTTATTTTTTAAATTTTTTATATAATTTGCTTATAATAACAGATTCTTCTCTTTGTTTCCAAATTATTGCCTTCTCTTGTATCTCACACTCTTTTTTTGTTTTTCTTCTCTACTCCTTCAAATGCTAGATATTCACATTTATTCTGGATTATATTTAATTCTTTTTTCTGAATTAATCATATTATTTTCTTATAAATTTGTTTATAAATGGAACATATTTATTTTTAGAACTTTGTTAGTTTTATCAAAATTCAAATTCTTCTTTTCATCTATTTCCATAACATTTTTCATAAATCATTGTAATAAGTTGATCTTATTTTGTTTTTAAGTTTTGACGTTTTATCAAAATTCAACTTCTTTATTTCCAAATTTTTTCTCTCATAAATATTTGGTAGTAAGTTGTGCTTACTTGGTTTTTAGACTTTTTATGATTTTATTCTAAATTCCAATTCTTTTAATTATCTTCAAATGTTATTTTCAAAATTGTGTGTAGTAAGTTGGCCTTACTCTTATTTTAGATTTTTGTTTTTTTATTCTAAATTCTATCTTTTAATTATTCCAAATGTTCGCTTTCAAAATTGTTTGGTAGTAAGATGTTCTTACGATATTTTAGAATTTGTATTATATAATTCTAAATTCCATTTCTTATTTTTAATTACCATAAAGTTTTTTCACAAAATTAGTTGTAGTAATTTGGCCTTACTCTTATTTTAGAATTTTTTTTCTCTAAATTCTATCTTTTAATTATTCCAAATGGTTTCACTTCACAATTGTGTATAGTAAGTTGATCTTACTTCATTTTAGATTTTTTTAGTTATATAATTCTAAATTCCAATTCTTATTTTTAATTACCATAAAGTTTTTTCACAAAATTAGTAGTAGTAAGTTGGCCTTACCCTTATTTTAGAATTTTTTTTTTATTCTAAATTCTTGTTTATTCTTCATAGTACTTTTTTATGGATGCTTGGTTGTACACACCTTTAACTCTTCCGGAAACTATTTCTCTCAGTTCATACGTATTATTATGATTATTCTTTAATTTGGTTGCTTCTTGCAACTCATCTTTATAAAACCCAGGAAGTTGGAGCAGCAACGGGTCGTAATAGTTTATTACTGCCTCCTCCAGTTTAAATTATTGTGGTCATCGTTAGGACTCGGATTGACCGAGGCATCGTTCTGGACACTCTGTGTCGGTTCCTGCCGCGTTGTATCCTGTTCGAAGGTTATTTCCCTGTTTTGTTGTCGGCCAGGATCCTCCAGGCTGGTACTCCTTCTTCCATGTTCGTAGCGTGGACCGTCCCGTTCTTCACTTCTCCGTCTTCGATCTCCACCGTGGAAACTATTCCTCCGTTGTTGGTAGTACCTTCTCGGACCTCGATCTTCCGCTCTTATAAAATTAACCCTCAGGCGGGAAACTCTATTATTATTATTATTATTATTATTATTATGGTAATTTCTATTGGGCTGGTAATATCTTTCATTATTACCGGGTAGGGATTTCTCTGACTATACGGGCTGTTAGGGGGATGATAATAATTGTTACGGTTATTAGGATATGTGTTATTTTTCCTATTACCGTTCGTGTTGCCGTTAATGTTGTTGTTATTACGCGGCGGGTTATTATTGCCGTCGTAATTACTTTGTTGGTTTCGGTTCCCTGGATGGTTATTGCCGTTACTAGGGTACTGGTTCGTCCTCGTCTCCGGTCGCTCATTCCTCCTCCTGCTCTGGCGGTAGTACTCTTCATTCTCGTAACTTTCTAACAACTCCGTCATGGCCTGCACCGTCTTGATCTGGCTACCTCTCCTTGCCCTAACAATATCCTCGTCATAATGATACGACAGTTTATTCACCAGACACTCTTCGGGTATTGCCGGCTCGAGGTGTTTTTCCAGGCACACCTTCCCTAGGAAATAGGCTGTCATGGTATTGCCTATTTGGGCCCTGTATCGTCCGTTGCAAGTATTGTCTCTGATCAGGTTCTGTGTTGTTTCGGACCAGTATTTGGATTTAACCTTTTTCCTGAACTGCTGGTATTCGGCAATGTCGCTGTGGTTCGCCATCCACCAGTTATCTGTCATCTCCCTCAATGACTCGTCCAGTATCTCCCGGTTATTGCTCCATTGACTCCCTCTATGTTTGGCGAAGTACTCTTCTATCCTCGCCAGGAACTCCATTGGTTTCCTCTTATATTGCCGGAAGTTCAGCCATTCTCGGTTTTCGTTGATGGGCAATCCGGTGAAATGAGTGGGTCTATTACTCAAAGCTTCCATCTCTTCTTGGCTTTGCCGTACCTGACCCGTGATATTGATCATAGCCTCTTGCATCCCATCACACCGTTCCGCGACTTGGCTCCGTACTCTCCCGAATTCTTCCTGAGTCTCCTTCCGTTGTTCTTCCACTTTCCTCACTTTCCTGCGACTATGCTCTTCGATATTCGTAAACTTGATGTTCACCGCTTCCTTGAATTCTTGTACTTCCTTTTCGGTTTGGTTGCATTTTACGTCAATTTCTCGGATCTGTTGATTCATCATTATGTTTTCTTCTTCTAATATTTTGTTCATAGCTTTCTTGTTAACGTTGATTTCCTTGTTCAGTTCTTCTCTTAAGAATTCCATCCTTTCGTCTAGTTTGTCCAGATTCTCCTGATTGACCTCCCTTAATTCTTCTCTTAACATTTGATTGTCCTCTCTCAATTCTTCCAATTTCTCCCCCATCTTCTCTTCCAACTTCTTGTTATCTTCCTTCAACTCTTCCTTTAACTGTCGGTTGTCACTTTCCATCTTTTTACTATTTTCTTGAAATCTCTTATTGGTATTCTCAATTTTGTTAATCAATTCTTCCTTAGTTGATTTGAATTCTTCCTTGGTTGATTTGAATTCTTCCTTTAACAACTGGTTGTCTTCCTTCAAATCTTCTAACTTCTTCCCCATTTCTTCTTCCATCTTCTTATTTGTTTCATCTATTTTCTTACTCAGGGACTGGTTGTCTTCCTTCAAATCCTCTAACTTCTTCCCCCATTTCTTCTTCCATCTTCTTATTTGTTTCATCTATTTTCTTACTCAGGGACTGTTTGTCTTCCTTCAAATCTTCTAATTTCCTATTTAATGACTGGTTGTCTTCCTTCCTCTCTTTACTCAATTCTTCCTTCAAAGACTTGTTGTTACTTCCCATTTTCTTACTCAAGTCTTCCTTCGTAGATTTGATGTTTTATTTATTTCTTTACTCATTTCCATCATCATTCTCATCAAGGTTTCATGGAACTTAACATCTACGGTTGTCGCAGTGTTCTCAGTTTGTTAGGGTTTCTCTGGTTGTTCTAACCGTTCCTCCCGGACGTTAACTTCCCCTGTCTGTGTGGGTATCTCAGGTTGTTCCTCTGGTTGTGCCGGTTGTTTAGACAATACTGGTGGTAATAACCTTTCCACATCTTCTACTGGCGTCGCCTCTTTATTTTCCATATCCATTTCAACTTCCTTTTCGGCCTCCGCCGCCCGTTTCTTTGTTGTTGCACGTCGTTGCATTTTTCCCTTTCTCTGGCTTTATAGCTGCTGCCAAACTCCAATTAGTGATTGGGCAGATTGTAGTGGCCTATCAATCGCTAATTCGAGCCCCTCAGTTGTGTGCCAATTTGTAACTAATTCTCTTTATACTTTTGTAGGTGTGTAGTGTTACAAAATATATATATGTGTTAGTGTATAAACAAAATTGTTTATTAAAAAAAATTTTTTTTAAATTAATTTCTTTTCTTTTATTAATTCATTAATTAAGAACAATTAATTAATTAAGTTTCGTGGTGTTCCGAAACGTTTATTACTTAATTTAAATGTTTTATAGGCTTTTGGGTATTTGTTAAAAACGCTAGCCACTTATAGGATTGTCTCTAATAGCAGTCGATCCTTGTTTATTTTCGGTTTGGAGGTTATCCTCCTTCTGGTGGTGAGATTCTTGTATTAATTTCTGTTTAAATTAAGGTATTGTGTTATTTGTCTATATTTAGAAATGAAAAACTCTTTAAATATGAAATATATTAATAATTTTATTAACAATTAGGTATTTGGACTCTTGCCGATATGTAAATCGATTCTCAGGGTTTCGTTTTGATATAACAAATTTTTTATGTAAAGGTTCTTTGAACAGCTATGTTAGGGAAAGTCAGAGAAATAGGGCAAAGATTGAAAAGTATAACATTACAAGGTAAATTCTTAATTATAACAGTACATATATTCGATTTAAAGTATAGAAATAAGTAAATAGGTTGCGAACCGTCCAGCAGGCTGTAGCAGGCTGTGTTGATTTGAGTTGTTGGAAATCAGCAATGGCCGCCGTTGAAGTTGGAAATCGTCACCTCGCAGTTTTGGTGTTCAAATAAAGATGTTTTCCTTGTGAATTTACGTCCTGGTGTCTGCAATTCTTCCTTCTGGTGTTGGTGTAGTGTCTCTGGTTCAGTTTCGGTGTTGTATTTGGAAAATGGGTGTAGTTATAAGTCAGGTTCACTTTTGTCGGTTAGGCACTTTTTTGGTTAAGTTTTATTACTGTTTTATTTGGTTTAAATATTATTTCCACTGGTGTTCTGTGCTGTATAATGTTAGTTCAGTGTTTGTATATGTTGATTTCACTGTGTATGACTTTAAAAATGTTTTTTACTGAAACTCCCGATTTTCACTTTCGTCTCAGATTATTATTCGCCATTACGGTATTCGTAACTAGGTTAATACGGTTAAATTGCTCGTGTCAAGTGTCCTGTACGATCTTCAATAATTAACTAACTTACTTCCTTCATCTCCGACTAAAACCTTAGCCAAAGCAATATTATTCCTTCCATTGTTTAAATTTTATTTTGCATCTTGTGCATGTAATAAAGTTACATTATATAACTGATTATACTTTGGTTATTCTTCAAATTTATTAGCTAGTTGTTACTTAATTTTATCCTTCAGTTCATTATGCGTAATTTGATAACAAATAATGCCGTTTTATTAAGTTTTTGATCTAAAATTGATAATTATTCCTTCGTTTTGTAACTTCTAATTCCTAAGGTTTAGCTTCCTGTTATTTTCCAAATTCTGCCATTATCAAGTTATATTAATAATTATTAAATCTCATATTGTAATAAAAGGTTTATATTCCCTTAATTTCTTGCAATTAGATAAATTGGTTAAGTTTTAAAATATTATGTTGGAATATATGACTCCCCTCTCCAAAATTTGTGTTCTGTCATTTCCATTTTTATTAACCATTCTGGCTCTAATTTTACAAAAACTTTCTTAGTTATATTTCTTATTACATGGCTTTGTTTCTGATTTACCTTATCTAACTCCCTTCAGTTTAAATGTATTTAAGTACTTAGTTTCTCAGTTTTGATGATGTTTAGTTTTTATCATTTTGCCTAGATTCCTAACAGTTTTTACATACAAATTTTTATAAATAATACATATTGAGTTATACCCTCTCTGACGTTTTGACATTGTAACATAAATTAAACATTTTCTTATTGTAAACAAAATAACAATTAGGATGTTTCATACTATTAACATATAACATATTATTCCAATTAATAGTTGTCTTTAACAAATCAGACATTTTTTATACTAAAATATATATATAAAAAATATCATATATATAGAATGTTTTTCCATCCTAACATCTTAATTAATTATTCACAATCATACCTATAATAAATATTTTACAATTAAAGAATGTAATTGGTTCTGATCTGTTTAAATTTTCTTATTCCTAATACATTTTAAATATCTTATTATACCTAAACAAAACCTTATTTACTATAATCTTATACGCTATATTCCTTATACTAAGTTTTATTAACAGTTTTTATCTGTTTTAATTGGGTTTTGGGTAATTGTACCCTGTCACTTCACTTTTTTATTCTGTGTCTGCCCTGGTCTTTCTTTAATCATTCTAATGAATGTCATTTAAACAGATTGGCAGTTCTTTGCTAAAACACATGTATTATATTACCTCTGTACAGAAATTAAGTCACTTCAAAGTTGTATTATTTCATTATTTACATAGTTTGTGAATACCAATAATGAAACATAAGGTTCATTTTTTATAATACTAAAACTTGCACTGGTTCTCTTTACATTCCTTGATTCTATTTCTAAATGGTTATATAGTCTTACTAAAATCAAGAGATCTATTTGTAGATTACAATGAAGATTTGTTCTTTGGTATCATATTATTATTTCACCTTGGTCCACTTTCAACTCTTACTCTATACACTTTTTTGTCTTATATCTATTGTACATGTTTGTTTTTGCATTAATACTTTGTTATACTTTTTTATTATTATTATTTTTATTTATGTTGGGGTATGGGTGTTTTTTACAAGAGCATTCCTTCTTCTTGTGGATGTTGTCTTCTTCTTGTTTCTTCATTGATGTCTTCTTTTCTTCTGGTTTCTTATAATTGTATTTTCTTCATCTTCTTCTGGATGTCATCGGGTTTTTGGGTTTCTTCTTCACCTACTCTTCTTGTTTCATACAACAGATTTCCTTCTCTTTGTTGTGTTTAGTTATTTTCTGGGTATCTTCATTGTCTACTCCTTACCTTCCTTGTGGGTTTAGTTATGTTCTGGGTTTCTTCCTTGTCTACTCCTTACCTTCCTGGGTATTACATTTTTTCACCTTTAGTTATTGAAATTGGTTTTGATGTTTCATCACTTGTAACATTTATCTTATATGAACTTATATCTTTATATCAATGATTATACTGCACGGTTGTTCTGAATTAATTCTTTATTATATTGCTTTCTTCGGATTTAAACATGTTATTACTTTATTTTAATGATCAATTCGCCATTCATTTTTATGGGCTTATCTGTCATGCTACAATGTGTGTATATATATATATATATATATTGTAATACACTTTTAGATATAGGCCTTATATCACTACTATTTTGTTACTACTTTGCATACTACTTGGCCTAGGATCATGTATAAAGTAAGATTTTATCAAATTAAATTATTCAATGACAAAATTAATATTTATCACATATCAAATTTTAACAATAAGATATCACACTTACTTTCGTGTACCGACTCTTTAGAATTATCCCAGGGCGCCAGTAATAAATAAACACAATTTAGTTGTTATTAATTAAGTTTTTTAATAACGGTTGCATTCAAGTATTACAAATTTTTAATTCAGTACTTCATTCATTTACTATAAAATTTATTAGTGTTTATTTCTTAGCAATGGATTCTTAGACTAATTCAGTCACCAAAACAAGGTTGACATATAATTGATATTAATAAGCAATTTGAAAATGATTGTTCATTGTTGTTATTTACGTGTTTGTTGAATTACTATGCAATGCGATGTCCTCCACGATGTGGTTTTTAATTAAAAATACTTATTAAAATTACTAACAACTTTTTATTACAACTAATACGAGTCTTATTGTTGTGATTTTCCCGTAGACTAAAATAAATGTTACGAGTCTAATATCTGTAATCTCTCCGTTGACTGCCTTAACTTCTTATTCTACGTATTTTTTATACTTCGCTACAAACTACCCTCGCTCAATATTGACAAACTACACGCCTATTGGTCTGACGTACCGCTAAATTCAAAACTACCCTATCTGTTTAACGAAACAACGCGCGTAAAAAATGACGCTATCCGTTATGCGTCCACAAAATGCGCGTGAACACGTGGTAGGAAAACTTCGCGTTACTCTCCATCTCACTCTATACGCTCTCTTTCTAAAAAATATAGCTCCTTTTGGTAGATGCACTTAACTTTTACAATCTTGGTGAATGTTTCGTACACCCTAGCAAACAATACAGTTTTATGACGGTCCGTCCCGTCCGTCAATATTTGTAATTTTTTAGCCGACTTACAGGCGTCAACGCAAGGTCGTCTATTGAATTTCTGCCGCTCCTTACTACATATTTTAAGGTTTTCTTACTTTTAAAGAAAAAACCACCGCTTTCTATAAATTTATATTTCTCCCTGGGTATCATATGACTTTGTCCCCGTAAAATTGTTGAGAATGCAATTTTCCTTGATATCGTCCCCCGATAGAATCATATCAAAATTTTAATAGAATTTGGGATTGATTCTATTGATGCATCCCTAATCCCCTACTAATATAAAACATAAAATATAAAATATTTTTTATATTACTAACAATAATTTGTTTAACCTTCGCTATAATCTAGATTTGTTTATACATCACATTATACTAATTATTTCTAATTCATTTAACACAACATGGTAATATTAGCTAGTTTACGATCTGTTGTTGTACCCTAAGTGTCAACGGCATTTCAAGGTTTGTTTACAAACAGACTCTCCGTCCCACCCTTGACAAACTGGTCACCGTCCCACCCTTGACAAACTGGTCAAACGACTACTTTTAAAATATTCTGTTCTACTCTCACTTTCATCTCAACACTTGTTACAATGACATTTCGCCATAACATCTGTTTACGTTCTGCTTCCCTTAACTTACTCTTACAATGTAGTACATTCATAATAACTACGCTACTAGCTTCTGGGATTCTTATATAATTTAGTAATTAACAATGATTATCTTATTTATTACAACAGTACTCGAATCTTACAATTATTACACATGTAAAGGTTTGTGTACTATTACAATCTGTTTAGTATCTATGTAGTATCAGTGTTCGTGTGTGTAGTAATGGGTCATTGCTCATAATACGGTTTTAATTGTCGTATATTAAAATTTCCTCTGATACATCCTGGTCGTCGTGTCTTCTCTCCTCTTGGTTTCTGTCTTCACTCTTCTTTTCATTGTAGTCGTACAAAGATATACCTCCTCTCCATGATCTATCTCTCTCCTCTGGAGGGCTGTCACGTCTGCCTCTTCCTCGTGAGTAGCTGTTATCAGCACGATATGATGGCAACCTTTTACGAACTGGTGATCTGTACCTTTTATTTGATCTGGTCCGTGATCTACAATGCTTGCGTCCACCTTTTGACAAAGATCGAGAGCGATACCGTCTTCGGTGACTTGAATCTGAACGAGATCTTCTCACAAGCATTGGCCTATCATAAACTGAACGAATGCGATTATCAGAAATTGACTTACTGTGATTCCTTGCTTTTTCTTTAACGACTTCATTCCCATATTTATTTATAAATGCGTCAGTAAAATCAACAAAATTGTTAATGCTATCTTTTACTAACCTCCACCACACTGCTGTCTCTCCTTCAAGATGTTTTGCTATCCACTTGATGTTTCCAGCATCTTGATAATGTTCTCTGGATATTTCATTTAATTCTTCAATAAATTCCATCGGGAAATCACCCGTGCCATTATATTTTATGTCCTTAACTAGTTCATTTATCATGCCCCGATTACCTGGTGTGTTGGTTATTGACGCTAGTTTAGTTCTGACTTCCCGTCATATTTGTTGTACTTCCCGCTGTATTTGTTGTAACTTAAGATGTGTCTCGTCCGACTTGCTATCAATTTTAGTCTCCAACTCTCTTAGTTTCTCGACCTTTAATTCATTTATAGCTGCCGTGTTATCTGCACATCTTTGATTGTTTACACTTACTGTTTTAATAATTACTTCAAAACTATTATTGTATTTTTCGTCAAGTTCTTTAATTTGTTGTTTTGTATTGGCACTAATTTCGGTATTAATCTTATCGCAATTTTCTTTGATCTTACTATCAATATCTACTCTAAACGCCTGGAGAACTTTTTAGTTATTTGCTCTTTCTTGATTGAGTTGCGTGATTACTTCGTTTCTTAGTTCCATATGTTGTTTGTGTATCTGCTCTGATAATTGTTGCATTTGTTGTTTGTGTTGTGTCGCTTGTTGTGTTAGCTGTTGTGTTGTTTTTTCCGCCTGTTCTTTTGCTTGTTATTTTACTTCTCTCACTTGTTCTTTTGTTTCTTTCGATTGTTGTTCAATTCGTTGTGTTTGTTGTAATAGTTGTTGGAGTATTGTACATATACCGGTGTCTTTGTCTGTCTCTGGTAATGTCTGATATACCGGTCTCTCTCTAACCTATACTAGTGTTTCTTGTGTAATCTGTTGTGTTTCTGGATTTTCACCGTTCGGTCCCCGCGTCCCTGACTCTTGATCTCCCATTAAAATGTGTGCGATCGTCTGCGAATCTCCTAGCTGATTTTTTATATCGAAGTCCATTTTGTTATCGTGGGATGTTGTTCCTGTATTCATGTTATTGTTTTCTCCGTGAGTGTTGTTCTGTGTGTTTTTTTTCCTACTCTTACTCCGCGTAATCATACAACTATATCTTATATTATTGTTAATCTTAATTCTATTTTATTCTTATTTTACTATTCTATTAGTGACTCAATAGTCCCAGGTTCCGGGCGACAGAATGTAATACACTTTTAGATATAGGCCTTATATCACTACTATTTTGTTACTACTTTGCATACTACTTGGCCTACGATCATGTATAAAGTAAGAGTTTATCAAATTAAATTATTCAATGACAAAATTAATATTTATCACATATCAAATTTTAACAATAAGGTATCACACTTACTTTCGTGTACCGGCTCTTTAGAATTATCCCAGAGCGCCAGTAATAAATAAACACAATTTAGTTGTTATTAATTAGGTTTTTTAATAACGGTTGCATTCAAATATTACAAATTTATAATTCAGTACTTCATTCATTTACTATAAAATTTAATAGTGTTTATTTCTTAGCAATGGATTCTTAGACTAATTCAGTCACCAAAACAAGATTGACATATAATTGATATTAATAAGCAATATGAAAATGATTGTTCATTGTTGTTATTTACGTGTTTGTTGAATTACTCTGCAATGCGATGTCCTCCACGATGTGGTTTCCAGGCTGGTGATCAGAAGTATCCGTTGGATAGTTATCCTTGTCAGGTCGCACTAATTACACTGGTTTCACAAGTATTACACAATTCAGTCAACTTGCTTAGTGATAATTACACAGGTGCTGTATACTAATACACTTGTAGAAAAACACAGTATTTCATTAACAAAGCTAAGTGCGTCTAACACCAGATTGATAACTGTTCTTGATCGACCGTCCCGTACTATGACGTTTCGCACATTTAAATCGCTAGTTAACTCGACTTTTAAACGGTTAATGTTGTATTAATTAAAACTTAGATATTTTACTCGGTATTAAGTTGATCTTCTTTAGTTCCGCTAGAGTTCTTCTTATGAACATTTATTAAGTGTTTACGATGCTAACTTCCGCACAGATTACTATCGCGTTACCGTAACTGATTTACGTGACGATTGAAAAAATACTTATTAAATTACTAACAAATTTGTTTACAACTAATACGAGTCTTAGTCTTGTGATTTTCCCGTAGACTAAAATAAATATTACGAGTCTAATATCTGTAATCTCTCCGTTGACTGCCTTAACTTCTTACTCTACGTATTTTTTATACTTCGCTACAAACTACCCTCGCTCAATATTGACAAACTACACGCCTATTGGTCTGACGTACCGCTAAATTCAAAACTACCCAATCTGTTTAACGAAACAACGCGCGTAAAAAATGACGCTATCCGTTATTCGTCCACAAAATGGGAGTGAACACGTGGTAGGAAAACTTTGCGTCACTCTCCATCTCACTCTATACGCTCTCTTTCTAAAAATATAGCTCCTTTTGTTAGACGCACTTAACTTTTACAATCTTGGTGAATGTTTCGTACACCCTAGCAAACAATACAGTTTTATGACGGTCCGTCCCGTCCGTAAATATTTGTAATTTTTTAGCCGACTTACAGGCGTCAACGCAAGGCCGTCTATTGAATTTCTGCCGCTCCTTACTACATATTTTAAGGTTTTCTTACTTTTAAAGAAAAAACCACCGCTTTCTATAAATTTATATTTCTCCCTGGGTATCATATGACTTTGTCCCCGTAAAATTGTTGAGAATGCAATTTTCCGTGATATATATATATATATATATATATATATATATATAAACTTTCACTACGAACACTTACTTTTTGGTTTTGTTTCCCAAACGTTTCAACGTGGTATTCGTCATCTTCATTGGGATTAAATACTGAATGCCTGTACAGAGTAACGGTTCTGGGCTGTAGGTGTGTGTGGTGGGTGTTGATGGTGGGAGGGAATTGGCGCTGGGATTCAAATTGTGTGTTTGAATCAGTGTATCGAAAAGTATGTGTGACCTATAATGCAATTGTTCATTTAATATGTTGTTTGGTTGTAGTGCGTGATATCTGTATGTTTCAAATTGTTCTGCTGTGTTTAGTTTACTACTTTTAGGTAAGTAGTGTAGTATTTCCATGTTGTGCTCTATGTTTGTGTAACTGTGGTTTTCATTTTGTAAATGTGTGGCAAATGTGGAATGTATGTAGTTTGTGGTGAAGGCTTTTAAATGTTCTGAATATCTAGAGGGAAAAGATCTTCCCGTCTGGCCGATGTAGAATTGGTGACAATCGTTGCCGTTTAATTTATAAACCCCTGTTTTGCTGTATGTGTCTGTGTCTTTGTTAGTATTATTTATGTGTTTCCTGATGGTATTGTTAGTTCTGTAGGCTACTTTATAAGTAGTAAGTGTTCATAGTGAAAGTTTATATATATTAATATTTAAAAAATGAACGAAGAGGATGTGCCGAGAAGATAATTGTAAAATAATATTCGACAAATTTTGGGAGGGATCGTCTATTTACCTAGCATTTTAAAAAGGCATTTATCAGGTTTCCTTTTGCGATTACTTGTAGTGTCCTTTAAGATATATTTCCAACAAGCACTCCAAGACCCATAAGAAAGTTAGATACCCAAGACATATATAGAAAAGTCAAAGGGAAAAAGTATACTTTCAATTTTATACTCTTTATTGAATTCTAAATCGTTTAAAAAAAAAAATCATTACGTTAGTCAGACACCGAACACTATACAATAATTCGTTTAATAATTAAGTTAAACATAAGAGGTTTTATACAAGGTAACTAAGCGAGAGTTCTCTGGTTGTATTCTAGAGACTCTCGCACGCGGGCGGCAAAGCTGAGACGCGTGAGCTCTTGAGTGATATTCAGCGAGTGGCCATAACCAAATTTCGTAATTTAGAAACTTCAGTTTCGAAACTGTGTAGGCTTCCTTGTGGCCGTCCTCACCCCTCCCCCTTCCGATACTCATTTACTATAACCACTTCCCTCTTCACCCTGTTCTCTCTCGCATCTCATTCTTACCCCCCATCTACACGTTACTACTACTCTCTCTCTCTCTCTCTCTCTGACACAGCACACATTTCTAACAGTAGGGCCTAAGTCTCTCTTCTCTCTTAGATTAACTAACGTAAGACCCGGAAACAAGACTCCTGACCTATGAAGCGTCGGACAGTAGTCGTGCAGGCCACCATAAAAATGCACAATAAAGAAAGTAAGGTAGAAAAGTAATTTAAAGAAAGTAATTTGGAGACGTTTGAGAGAGACAGATGAACAGCCAAATCCCGGGCACGTCCTCAGCTGAATACAATATGACAGTCACAACACACAGGCCTACACTAAATCCCCCTACCTTTCCCACTAACCAAGTTTCTCACTAAGCTTCTCAGCTCATCGTCAGATCGGAATTATCACTGTGTGCAACAGTGATAATTTTGTTTGAAGTCAAACAGTTAATGAAAATACAACCATGCGTTTCAAAACTAGTTGCTGAACAGAATGTACCACGGTAAAACAGAAAAAACACAGAAAATAAGACAATAGATAAAGTCACTTTGCCTGTAATTTGGGCAGTTCAGGTCGAGGTCCCGACATTTGATGGAAGCACTCACTGGACAACGTATCTTCTGCAGTTTGAAGCCGCTGCATGCACAAATACTTGGACGGAGACTGACAAAGCCGTCTCACTATTTCTCGCTTTAAAAGGACCTGCCACAGAGCTACTACAAAAGGTGCGCTTGATAGCCTGAACATCTATGACGAATTACGGATGGTGATAAATATTGCGAGATGTTTACTACACTCAGTTTGAGAACAAGGCAACAATGTTCCGGGGAGAGTCTGCAAGAGTTTGAAGCAAGCATCAACAAACTAATTACACATTGTATAAAGACAAATGAAGTGACTAGAAAACCTACTTTGGTCGTCGAGGAAAGGCTCTTGCTTGTTCCTGAGTTATTGAAGGACCTTGGGCGAGAAGTTGCTGAAGATGACTTTTCACAGACTTTCAATAATTCTAAACATAAATATGATACTTTCACATATGTAGGGCTTTTGTACACTGAAACTGTGTTACAATGTTTATCATTTAATTCCAACAAATCAAACAGTTCAGTGAGTTTTAATTTAATTACATGTTTTCACATAAGTATATTAAAATTATAACTGCATAATAAACAAATACGCATGCTGCCAGAATTCAATGTATCAATGTTATTTAAATAATTTGTAAAATTTAAAAATACTAAAACATAATTTTATTACGATGAACAGCCATATTTCAGCATAGATTTCCCCAATTTCGACAAAATTGAGTACCATATGGAACTTAGTTTTTGTCCTCGTTACAGCTAACTCTAATACCAAGCGTCTATGTTATGTACCTTTACGGTAATGCTTTGCACTTTTTCTGAGAATTCAAATTAACTTTCCTTGCAGTCATCACTACAAATTAGTGAAACCAACATGTTATTCCGTACTTGTACTCAACGTGTCTGTTACTCACGGAACTAGGTACAGAAATTATTCTCCATTGCAGCTGAATATTAAGTTCAAAATGTGCCTTAATATATTTTTGCTAGTTTAAAAGAAACAAAATCAAGGTAGATGTATTATTTTGGTAGAGAAATAATTTGTTTGACACAAAAACAGGATTTTTATTGATGCAATTTAGTCATTCATCTTAATTTTTTTCCCTTGTTAACCATAAAGTATCTCCACCGAAGAGGAGATATCTCCAACCCCACGTGTTCTAGATATATGACATGATAACGCATTTCAAGAATTGATCAGTTTCATCACACACACACACACACACACACACACACACACACACACACATGTTTACTGTGATGGGAGATAGGTTAAAGGTTAAGGAAAGAATATAAGGTATACACAATATAGGCCTAAGAACTTATAAATTGCAACAGTTCAAATTTGAGTATACTAATAAGGATATGGTAAGTGTGCAAAATTTACAAACACGTCAATATGGAAGAGATGAAAAATTATTTATTATACACACAAATATAGTTTTTTAAAGATGTATATTGTATTATAAATTGTCATGTATTGATAATAGAAATAATAGTTTGTTTTGTTCGATAATATAAATCGATTTTACTTGGTTGGTGCAACGTCCTCCTCTCCTCTCGTCGCTCCCGTCCTGGCGTCCTCTTCTTCAGTGTCATTCCTTCCTGGTGTCCTCTTCATCTTGTCGTCCTCTTCTACGGCAGGCAGCTCCAGCAGCGATGTTTCAAAGAGTATCGATGTTATTATGTTTAACTGCTAACATTAATTAGTTTCTTCATAAATTTTTCACTCTCAATGATTATAAATTTCACTCGCACAGTTTAATATAAACTTATTCTTTATATTTTTTTATCTCAGGATTAATATGGTATTAATTAATGTGGTGGATTTAATGTACACCTTCCACGATATCTTGAAGTGTCTTTAAATTCCCTAAGCGGATATCTTAACTTACACGAAAACAGCACTATATTACATTATAATTTTTATCTAATATATTTTACCCATTCGGTTCTTAACGCAAAACTTCGTTAAGAATTACCAAGGTTTATTTTATATATGATATTTCTATGTTCGTAAGAGAACAACTCTCTTCACCGGGCACAACTTCACCTTGCAGATGCTGAAGCAGAACTGTGACCATCCTAACTCTACAACGTATGAATCTTACTGAATTTAGTGTATTCTGATTGGCTAAGCCCAAGTCACATGATTGATGGAACAAACAGGTATACGAATTTCCTGAAAAACTTTGTATAATTTAGCAAAGGCCTCCATGGAAATTATATATAAATTTTATTACCCTATCATTGATAAGAGTTACAATTGAGTTTTCCTTCACTTAAACAAACCCATATTTCTAAAATAGTTATGACCCTCAGAGTATACACAAATTGAAGCTGTCTACCTATATAATTCCTTGTCAAAGTTTCACGTCAATCGGTTTACTACCGCGGAAGATATCGCGATCACACGTTATCACACCCGCACAAATTCACTCAAAAAATAGGCCTACATGACCATATAGAACACCTTTTTATGAAGAGTTTGGTATACCCTACATGCTAATCCATTTCTAAATACAAAACTTACGGCTAAAAGACAAAATATTACATAAAACAAATTTAAACAAGAAAATGCTCGTCATCCATGTGCTCTGATACAAACAGCATAACTTATCATCCTGTGTTCCGTTGCAAAATATTAAATGAAAATGTATTATTGTAAAGACAATTGAGGTTATATTTTATGTTATGTTTTATAGTGCTGGTGGTAGAGACTTATTCCAGCATTTCATCGACACGAGAAATTTTACACAGAACCAAACGACAGGCAGAATGCAAACCGTAAGTGACATATTTGATGTAAACTGTTCTTTATACAAATCAAGTATTTAGCAGCATGCATGAAGACAAATTGAAGATATGTGAATAATACTCACAGGTACACAGGACACTCGGTTCAAGATACTCACAGATACTGATCAATACAAACATTTATCATCAACAATAAAACAATAAATAAATAACATAAATAAAACATATCAACAATAAATAATTCATTTACTTTACATCTTTTATTCATATACTGTCAAGAAATATGTAACAGGACTTTGTACATTTTCATATTCAAATTTTATTTGTGACTGTGTGTTATGAAAGAGACCATATTGTCCACGGTGCTTGTTTGTGTTCTGATCCATGATGTTGTCCATGGTGTGAATGTGTTATTACTGAATTTTCATTAGGTTTAAGAACACAGGTGTAAGATAGGATTAAGCCAGAGTACTGATCAAATTACTTCTCTCATAGGTATTATATTAAAGATTTCAGTTGTCCATAGCTTTCCTGATTTCATTTCTCCTGGTTTCAACTAGAATGTAATTTTTAATCTGGTCAACATTCTTCTGGCATCCTTGAAACTTTCTAATTCAAGTTTTAATTAGGTAGAAAACTAAAATTAATTAACTAACATCTTTTTCCTAAAAAAAGATATACATAAATACACACTGAGTGCGAGAAGCCAAAGATCCCTTATAGAATATATTATCGCAAACGATAAAATTAAAAACTCGGTTCAAGACGTAAGAGTTTATAAGGCAGCGACTTAAATACAGACTACTACCTTCTGGTAGCCACAAACACATCGTTAGCAAGATGGAGAAAACAAAAACGAAAAGAACATCTGAAAATCAAAAAGTATTTAAAATATATCTACTTTGAGAAGAAAGCGTAAAACATCTTTACCGAAACAGATTAGATGAGCATCTAATACAAGTGCCAATTAGTAATGACATTGATAAAGTGTGGGATAATATAAGAACCTGTATTGAGAAAGCAGCAATAGAAACAATACAAAAGGAGAAAAGAATAAGAAATAAGGAAGGCCTAAGGGTATGGAACGAGGAATTACAGATAGCTATTAATGAAAAACAGAAAGCATATATAGAGTTTCTACAGAAAAACACTCAACGAGCGAGAGATCTGTATACATACAAGAGAAATTATGCCAAACAATTGACCCGTAAAGTTCACAGAGATTCCTGGGGTAAATTTATATCTGATATCGAACACAATGTACACGGAAAAGAGTCATTCGCATATAAAGTTATGAGGCATTTAAACAGAACAGAAAAAGATGTGCCAAAACTTAATATCATTAAAGAAGATCAGTGGATTGGACATTACAATGAGCTGTGGTGTAAACAAGAAGAAGAACAAAATAATAACCCAAACCTTATTGACGAAGGAGAAATCATGGAGGTTGATGAGATATCAATGAGTGAATTACAAGATGCACTAAAAGCAACTAAAGACGTGCGAAATGAACTAAATGTATATGCACGAAATGAAAAAAAAAACTGAATATAAAGAAAGATGGAAACATCATGTAAAAAGAATGGGAAATGGGAGGATACCCAAAAAGATACTTAACTACAACCCAAGAGGGAAAAGAGATAAAGGAAGACCACAAAAACAGTGGTCGTAAGTTTGTGAGGACGGAACAGGCAAATGCCTAATCCTTGTAGTGCAGAAGATAAAGACTAAAATTAATATTGTAATATTATAATATTAATAAATATTAGAAATAAATATAATGTTACACACACACACATACACACACACACACACACACACACACACAAATACAGGCCTGCTGTATATTGTACTGCTGAAAATTAACAACAAATCATAATAACTATTTAAAAGAAGTAAATGTTGTAAACAATTTTACGTTTCTAAATCGAACATAGAAGTTTAGTAAAGTATAAAGTTTATATTATAAAGTTTGATAAAGGTCTGAAACCTTTTAGTAGTAAATATGTTGGTCTGAAATCCTTATAAATATGTTGAAAAAATAATATAAAGAAGAATGAATATGTGAAGAAATTGTAATAAACTAACTTAAATTATGTATGTAATGTGTAAATTCTAAAAAAATAGATAAGTCACAATTTATTAGATATTAAACATGTTAAAGAAATAGAAGGTAAATTAAGACAGAATAATCAAGGTACCACAGGCATTATGTAAAGTTTGGTAATATAATAAAATTCATAAATAGTTAATGGTTGTAAAATGTTCAAACACATGTACATTATGTAAAAAGATATTTAGATAAGATATACACTGGGCATAAAAGACTTAGTGATTGAACAAAATTAAAAAATATGGTGTTATAGTGCAATACTATGTAAGATGAAGAATAAGAAGTAGGCCAACTACTTCATAACAACAATAGAATTTCAAGTACACTATTCTAACTTGAATCTTTAATGAGATTACTTCAAACAAGAAGCATGTTGCCATAAATTGAGAAAAAAACAATTTCCAGTTGTAATGTTGTTTAAAAAACTAGTAAAATATAAAATATATTCAAATAAATAAATAAGTGAAATATGACGGTAAGCTGAGTCATACAAATGTGTAAAAATCATTTAAAAAAAGAAAAGAGTAAGGGTCAGTAAAACAAGATTAAACAACTACAAACCAGGTAACAAATAAAAAAATATGTAAGCAAACACTGAAGTGAAAGATATACAAACCCTAAGCTTGTAACCATAAACTTGACACCATAAACTTCACTAGTGTAAAATAACCAGAAGCGGCTTGTGACAGAAACATTTGTGTTGTTCTTAATGTCGTTAACAACAGTCTACTACATACAAAGTTTATAGGTATAATATTTAACATGTATGCAATCATTAGATATTTGTCCTTATTGTTTATATTTTTTACTGTAAAAGAGACAGTCACATTCAATGTGTCCAGGGAAATATTTGCACACATTATAATCGCATATAAATCCAAAGTGTATTACGTACTTATCAAACCATATTAAATATTTAATGATAAAGGTTATTGTTTATACACAAAATCAATTTGCCTGTCTTTCAGTGACATGAAATTTTTGATAACATTTTCATCAAAATTACTTATGTTGTGGATTGTGTCTTTATTCACTGATATTACTGCTTGAGTATACGCGTGTAGACAATCTTCATTCATCATATTCCTTAAAAATCCTTCAATTTTTTTAAGGGTAGAAAAATATTGTTCTGATTTTAGTACTTTAAGGTCAATTTAAGGACTTTTTAATATTTCAAATCTTTATATATTTATATTATATATTATATAATTATTTCAACTCATTTTTTTCTTATTAAGAGCCGTAATCTTTTTTCGTATATATATATTTACTAGTTACTTTTGTAGAAAAATGTAGTAAATTCTTTACAGTCAACAGACAATAGTATAAGCATATTTCTGATTATAGTATAGTATAGTACACTGTCTGAATTTTCTCACATTTTTGTAAAGCTTGTATTCTTTTTCAATATTCACACAATATGAATACGACATTCACAGACAATAAGTTTTTACACAATGAGTCTCGCAGCTAACTGAATAGTCCACGTCGAAAAGCCTTATCTCGTTGGTTCGGTTACAGACTTACAATGCAGTTGCACAATGGTCGGATATACGTTTTGGACTTATCACAGATATGCTTCCTGCAACTGACTGTGTTAAATATAGTAATACAGAAAGTATGTATGTGTCTTTAAACAATTTTATCATTTATTATTGTATCTTTGTTATGGTATTTTAAATTATTATATCTTTTATGATTTGATTTTTGTGCTAGTGATGAGTTTAAATGTACATCTGGGGAATGCATTGATATTGTTCCTATGTGTGATGGAACCAAGAAATGTGCAGATGGATCTGATGATACCGAATTAACCTGCAAACAACTGAATATTACAGAGTAAGCTTGAAATAAATTCTCTTAATTCCAAAATATACTGAGGTATTAGTTTGTCTTTCAACTATTATTTACTAGAATATTTTACTTTGTATAATAGTTGGATGTATAAAATATTTAAGATCTACATCCAACTTTAATAAACAAGAGTGTGTGTGAGTGAGTGAGTGAGTGAGACAAGGCACAGTTTATTCTTTGGTTTGTTGTCCACAGTACCGGATTTACCAGGAGCTCAGAGGGGGCTGCAAGATACAAATATTAACATGATAACGTTTGATGCTGGGGGTCATTCCACAAAATGCGTGATGCGTCATCGAAAAATGTAACGCTTTCACACTTTCGATTCCCCACAGACTAGAAAACTTTTGTTTACAAAACATTATCATGCTTCGATGTTTCGGTTTCGTCGAAATTCTTTACGCGAGCGCGCGCGCGCGCGCGTGTGTGTGTACGGGAGAGATGGAGAGAGAGAGCGAGAGAGAGAGAGAGAGAGAGAGAGAGAGAGAGAGAGAGAGAGAGAGACAGAGAGAGCGATTTTTGTTGTTTTTAACACAAGTATTTTTTTGAAAGCATAAAAGCACTTTGATTTATTTAAGTATGATTTTTTGAAATTAAATGATCAGTTTTTGTTAATAATACAAATGGAAGACAGTTGTTATTTAAATATTGTGTGCTTATTTTTAAGGCATTGGCATCCTTGAAATTAATAATTAATTCTATATTAATTCCATTAAGCTATATAGTCACTGAATATTAGTTTACCATTGGCTTGTTGAATCTTTAGTCAAAGAATAAAAAAATCTAGATCTACTTTTTAATTTTATAAAAATTATAAGAAAGAAATTAACGTTATACCTAGACAATAAAATATAAATTTTTTATGTTAAATTTCTAAATAAGCTTAGTTAGGCTTAAGTTACTCTACTTAAAAAATAAATTCATTTCCTCAATTCTTTTGCATGGTTCTTAATATTTTGAAAATGTGCTAAATGAAGGGACGCTTTCTTATAAACATAGTTGCCTACTGGTTTTAAATTTGATAGTATTCAACTGACATCAAATTACTTCTGCAGTTCATATTGTTACGATGGTCTATTGATCATCGTGTGGTACAGTGGAAAACTATGAAGCTGAGCCCGAAGAAATTTTCTCTATTCCAGAAGAAAGTACAGTATCTGGGCCATCTGGTTTCGGCAGCTGGTGTTAGCATGGATCCTAATAAAGTAGACACCGTAAGAGACTGGCAAGTACCGAAGAGTAAACATGAAGTTCGGAGTTTCCTGGAGTTATGCTAATATTACAGACGTTTTGTGAAAGGCTACGCTACTATTGCTCTACATCCTCAGTCGGACGGAATGGTTGAAAGATTCAATAGGACACTTAAACAACACCTTTCGAAGGTTGTTGACGAGAACCAAACAGCCTGGGACCAACGTATTCCAATATTCCTCATGGGGTATAGGTCATCAGTACACGACACAACCGGCATGACTCCAGAAAAATTGGTGTTTGGGCGGGAGATTCGTCTTCCTGGAGACTTAGTGTTCGGATCACCTGAGACTAAGTCCCAAGAGCCACAGAACTATTCCTCGCAATTGGAAACCCAACTGCAAAAATGAATTGCTTGGTAAGAGGACGGCTGAAGATTGCCAGTGATAAAATGAAAACTCGGTATGACATTCGCAGCAATAGTGTGGGTTTCCAAGAAAGAGATCAGGTCTGGTTGTTCAACCCAAAGCCCCGTCGTGGTTGCTCACCTAAGCTTCAGTCTAACTCGGAAGGACCCTATACTGTAAAAAAAAAGGTGTTGTTTATTGGATTCAACAGGAAGAACAGCGAAACTTCAATGTTGTCCACCTAGATCGCCTGGCTAGGTATTACTTCAGAGAGGGTTTGCCAGTTCGGGAAGAAAGGCTTAAGAAGGGGGCAGTGTTACGACATTACAGAACAATCTATGTGTTTCTCTAATGTTCCAGAAGAGTCCAGCTATAATGTTGTGTGCGTATGTGATGTCAACATGCGCTCGCAAGTCTTTGCTAGACATAAGCCATGCGCACTGTGTCAAGGCCGCAATCAATTACGTCATAGTGTAGAGCTAATACGTAGTATGTGGAATAATCTAGATTTTCAGCGGGGTATAAATACAAGTACTCAGGGACGCTCAGTTCAGTTTATTGTCGGGCGATTACAAGTGATTACTCTGTGCGTTCAAGTGGTTATTGTGGCGAAGTGTTGTGTTTTATAATCGGGCGGTATAATTGTTACACAATTGTGTTTTATATTAATTGACATTTTATTGCATGTGAACAATTTTTATTTGGTTTGTTGTAAGACACTATGTTATTAATTAAAAACTGTTTAACTGTGATTAGTGACTTAATTGGTGTCTTGTGTTTTGCTTTCCACTGTACCATACGACAATCAAGGAGACCGTCGTAACAATATAATCTGTTTGTTTCTAGGTTGCCTGTGCTCTCTTTGAGTAAAAGTATTGTTATGACAGTAACAGCGATTGTCATGTTGTGCAGAATACTGTAAGTGACACCAATAAAGTCACTAATTAAAAATTTTAATTGGACACAAATATCACAACTCAACAAAGCCACTCTCACACAATGATTCAAGACAAATTTGTCTAACAAACAACAATAATTGTCACCTTATTTCAGTTTTGCAGTAGGTAGCACAATAATCACTTCTCACTAAACCGCCACAATAATTTTGAACAACAATCTAATATTACCAGGTCTAAATAAACTAAACTGACCACCACTGAATGCTCATATTTATACTCTGTTGAGATTCCAGAATAATCTGTCACTTTCCAGATGACATGTTGAGCAAGCTGTATATTACAGGTGCTATAGGATGTGTTAGAAACTGTGACAGTGTCCGGATTTAAATGCATTGTGCTGACCACTGTGGTCTGGAACAGCCTCAATTGTTGACGCATGAAGTGTCACGTAATTGTCTCTCATTTCAACATAGTAGTACCGGTATAGTCATTCAGTCTTTGACTGTGTGCTTAATGCTTTTGATAATGTTTGTGCACTTTCAAGCCTTACTACGCTTCTTTCTAGTACATTCTGCATTAACATTGCACTGTGTTGTGTTGATACACATGTGGGTTTTAACTGTTGTTTATTTTTTTTAAATCTGTGTATTATTATTTGTGAAAAAACTTGTTTTCACTAACCAAGTAGATTAGTATTACATTACTAGATTATGTTAGTATATTACTTATCATATTCAGAGAATAGAATTAACACAGGCATCGAGAGAGAGAGAGAAAGAGATAGAGAGAATGAATGTGTGTGTGTGTGTGTGTGTGTGTGTGTGTGTGTGTGTGTGTGTGTGTGTGTGTGTGTGTGTGTGTGTGTGTGTGTGTGTGTGTGTGTGTGTGTGTGTGTGTGGTTGTGCACACGTGCGCGCAGTCACAAGTATTGGTGAATGTGTGAACGTCCATATATATGCCTGTGTGTGTGAAAGCCTGTGTACATTCATAACTTGTTAGTGGTTAATGATTAGATAGAATTATGGATATTAGTTTAAATACACATTTAACAACTGGATAATTACTTTTAAACTTTTGTTTAGTTCTCCATCCCCCCCAGGAGGAGGCTGTCTTCTTCCTCAACCTCCAGAATTTGGAGCGTATACTTCACCTGACTGTCAAACTGGTGAAAAAGTAGCTGCCTGTAGGCAGCTACCCGGGACACCTGTTTCTCAAAATTGGTTGCTGTCATTCAACTGCAATGAAGGATACTCTCATAAGGAATCTCAGGATGCAAATATTTATGTTTTCTGTGTTGAAGGAAAATGGTTTCCAAAAATTCCAGTCTGTAGAAGTAAGTTACAATTTGCTTGAAGATTTTTTTTATAAAATATGTTCGGAAGGTGATAATAGTAAAGAGTCGTTTGCTTTGAGATGTAGCTAATATACTTGTAGAAAAAATGGTAACAAGTAACATGAGTGGCAGACATTTAACTCATTTAGGTGTAGATATATTATAATGGTGACCAGATCTGGAATTGAGATGTAGGACACTCCCCGCTCAACTCCTCCATAAGTACTCCTCACTGCCACTACTAACCTCCCATGAAATCTCACTCCAACTGCGATAATAGTACAGCACTACATTAAATTATACTCAAAAATAAACACTGGCTAATAAAGTAATTGATACAGAAAAGAAAAAAATGAACATTATTTATAGCCAAATTAAAAAATATGAATTTCATTAATTATTGTCTAGAAAGATTTGCTAGGCTGCTCCATCTTAGACATGTATGGTTCTGCTGTATTTTTCTGGTTTTCAAAATACCATTAAAAATCTTTTGGTTTTAAAGAGAAAGCCATGAAACTCATATACTGAATGACTTATAGTCTTAATAATGATAATTGATTTTATTCTATCTACATCATCATCATCATGCAGTGATTCTGTTATGGTTATTGCTGATTCTCACATTCTAGCTTCTGTTCATGCTGATACAGTCTGCCTGCATAAGGCCTTCTACACACATGGCATTATCTTTTCTCCAGAAATGTTTAAGCTTTCTTTTTTTACTTATATAGGGTGTCTATTATTACGACGGTCTACTTGATCGTCGTAGGTACAGTGGAAAACAAAATACAAGACACCAATTAAGTCACTAATTACCAGCTTTAATTATCACAGTTAAACAGTTCGTAATTGGCAACACAGTCTCTTACAACAAATCAATTAAAAATTGTTCACACGCAATGAAATGTTGACTAATATAAAACACAATTGTACTACAAGTATACCAACCGATTATTAAACAACACTTCACTAATAACCACTTGAACGCACACAGTAATATCGCCCAATAATAATTTGAACCGCTCGTAATATATCGCAACTATAATTGAAACTAAGGCCGCTGCCACCTTGTATTTATACCCCCGCTCACAGACCAGAATATTCCAAACTACGCGTTATCTCTAAATACGACGTAATTGATTGCGGCTTCTGGCACAGTCCAGCTAATGCTTCGAGAATCGCGTACGCCACACTCATTACATTCTGGATCCTGGATCCATCTGGAACATTCGATAAACATGAAGATTGTTCTGTGATGTCATAACACTATTATTATATCTTCTTTAGCCATCTTTCCCTTGACATGTGCTTTAGGTATCGAAACCAATTTAGTAACACCAATATTAATAACTTTTTGTACCGTTGCACTGGCTTTTTTAAATCTGCATTAAAAAATCTGCTGCCAGTGACTTCAACCAAATTGTCACTCCCACCATACGTTTGTCATTGTTTTGAAAGCGCTGAGATTGCAGCCACTGCTTTAAGTGACGGAACAGGTGGTAGTCACTTGGTGTGAGGTCTGAGCTGTAGGGTGGATGGTCAAAAACATCCCATCAAAATTTCTCGATACACATCGAGAACAGTTGATCGAGCAGTGTGAAGGCGAGCGTTTTCATGCAAAAACACCATTCCAGATGACAGCATTCCATATCTTTTGTTCTGAATGGCACATCTAAGTTTCTTCAAAGTTTTACAGTACACGGTGGCATTAATTGTGACATCATGTTCAAGAAACTCTACAAGCAGCACACCTTTTGGTGCTAGAAAACTGTATTCACCTCGAAACTGGAGGGATTTTTTATTACGGCACTCATTATAAATCATGCGTATTCAGCAAAACAACGGCATGACCGAAACACAACAATGAACTGCAAGCGTGTGAGTTACATTACACTGCAGCGCATGTACGTCCCCACTCTTCTGTCCCACCGTGTGTAATAACAAAAGGGACCTTACTTTCGGGACACGCCTCGTACATAAGTATGATTGACGTTTTCATACTTAACATAATATGTCAAGTTTAAAAGAACAATATACTTTATTACATTGAGGTTAACATAATTTTTGCACATTCATTTCTTTTTTCAGAAATGTGTTCGCCGCTGGGTTCATTACGTTTAGATACAAGATGTGTTAATAAAGATGGTGACATTGACTGTACCAAGCCAATGCTTCCTGGAACACGAGCAACAGTCCAATGTAAACCATCATATATTACAACTTCGCCTTATCCATACAAAGAAATATTCTGCACAGACCAAGGCCAGTGGAGTGGTGAATTGTTGTATTGTGAACCAGGTAAAAACCTTGTGTTTTGGAATTTCCCCAATGTGTCACTGATGAAACCAAATGAAATTGCACTTATTAAATTAGATCTTGAACATTTATGTAAACACATCTGAAGATAAACTACCAATCAATCTAAACGTTCATGTGTAATGTAAAATACAATTAAAATTTACCTATGTAAGATTAAATTTTTAATTTGAATCATGAGCAACACAAAAGATAATTTACAGACTGTGCTTAAAATCAGTTAACAAGTGTATTTACAATTAGTTGTCATATGCCACAGTTGCTCTGATCTACATAATACCGATTGAAAAAATTAGAAAATAGGTTAAACACACAAGTAAATGGATACATTATTTATGATATAGTCTTTGGCCACTGTCTGAAATTTTTGTAAACATGTTGTGAGCTTACACACATGTACACAATTCATGTACTGTTCACACTCAATATTAATTGTAATGTTACAAGTTCATCTTGATTCCTCAACATGTGAGTCAAGACGAGTCAAGTTGTTATATTTTAAAATTTGACAATGGATTTTATTTTATTTTATAATTAAATCACTACCGACTCGGAACACAAAGCTTTTTATGGGTAAAAGTGTAAACATTATACCTTATAGCCTGAACCAGTTTTAGCTTTTAAAAAGCTTCTTCAGAAGTTGCCACTGGCAGCACTGTCCGTCTTGTTGTTAGCGACGGTATCGAATTTTGAAGGAGCAATGTTGTGTGTGTGGGGTGTTATTTAGAATGTCGTTCTTATGTGTTTTCGTGTGTCTGTTGTAACGTCACAGAACGTTCCATAAAAAGAAATCATTTATGTAGTAAGTTAGCATAAGAGGAAAGTGAAGTGAACAGTATCGAACCCAAGTAGTCCCAAAAAATTGTGTAATTTTGTATAATAATTATTTCTATCAACTTGAAAAAACGACCAAACTATGACTAAGACAAAACCCCATATATATTATTAAAGTGAATAAGAGTGAAAAAACCATAAGACACTATAAGAGAGAGAAATAATGTCAGAATCCACCAGAATAAAGTCAATAATTATTAAGTTTTATAACTATGAATATAGTATTAAAAACTATTTTTTGTGAATAAATGGACATGATCCATTATTATATTATGTGATGTAAATAAAATAAATGTATTAAATGACTTAAATACATTATTAGAAAGAGTTTAAGTTAAAATAAAAATTGTATATTTGCAATGACAAAAAATATTAATGTGTTGGATTTGAGACCATACACCCAGATTTCATGAAAAAATTAATTATTATCAGATTTAAATAAAAACTATATGTAATTGTCAAGCAGACAATAGTGAACAATTTATCTTAAATAAAGGAAGCTGTCAAATGAATAAAAAGCAGTCAAAATAGCCAAAAACTGTGTTAACTAAAAACATGTAATAGGCATCTAATATTGTATAATTTATGAATTTAATGTTGCCAAAATGCAACCAAACTGTATTAGAAAGCTGTAATATGATATAAAGCAACTATACTATAATATACCTGACTGACTTTAACATTGTAATAGTCAAGTCAGCAAAATATTTACTTATACCATGTACGGCTGAAACCCATTATCCAGTACAAAAATAATCATATCTGGCTAAATACTTACATAATACTAACAAAAATAAGGTAGAAAGGTACAATACATCAGAATACCTTAATAAGAAACAAACTCAGTTGAAAGTAAAGTCATTTCTAAAAGAATTTAACTAATTAGAGTGAGATTTGTCACACCATAAAAAATGACATCTCAAGACAATCAATGATGCTATGTCATCTTGTGATAAATATAATATATGTACAAAGTAACCAGGTATCACAAAAGATAGACAAAATAATAAACTCTGTGTGTATAGTGGTGAAATAATACATATATTAAGGAAAAAGACTAATCATTGTATTAGAAAACTGACAAGAACCTAGGCCATGAGCAGAGGCCATATAAAATTGTATTTATTTGTGTTTTATTGATGTTAAAATTTGTTTATTTTGTTGTAGGAGAGTAGTAGTAGTAGATGTCCAGCTTGTGAAGGGAACTTTATAACTCCACAACAATTTTTGTTATAAATATTGAGTTTTTAATGACTACAACTCAAGGTGAGGGTTGTAAATTGTAATGTTTATTAGACTTAAGTTAATTAGATACCAATCATATTTAGTATCGCTAGATTCAGTAAAAAACAAGGAATCTAAATACATTAATGGCATACAAATTGTAAGTACTAATGTGAAACTGTTTGATAAATACCAGTGTAAATTTTGAAATATCCATTGTATGAAGAATAAGAAATTCGTTCTAAAAGCTTCTACGGAAGTGAAAATTGTTCTATGACATTCCATTTCGTTTATTCTCGAACAATCTAGAAAGAATTTTTACACAAATATACCGGAAGTCGACGAAAACAGTCATCCCGATTTAGTATAAAAGCGAGACCAAATTTGACCCAAAAACACTTGAAGAATGAACTCCAGAACTGATGCATCTCACACAACACTGATCAACGCAGCTAAGGCGAAACCGAGAGGCGAGAAATCGACAAGACACGGCAGGAAGGCTTTTTCCCGTACATAGACATACCGACTGACTTAACCTCAACGAGAGTCTACGCCAAAAAGTATCGCTGAAATAGAGCAGCGATACGGCAAATTCTAATAGAAATCACGCAGCCAGAACGTCGACGGCCCAGGAGGGTCCCAAACATTTAATAGAGAACGAATTCTGCTGTGTTCGCATTGACTGACTAACGTGACAAATAATTCCCCCGAACGTAAACAAAACAATACACTGAGCCTTCCTCAACACTGCATGGGAATCAGCGCTGCGGTGGCAGATTTCTGAATCAACGCTAAACAGATGATTCGTAGTGGCGGCGTTTGAACGAGATTTTACTGCCAAACGTTTTGACAAAAAGTGCGGAAAAAGTAACGATCGCAAAATTTGACTTTAGATTCAGTGTACACCCGAAGAGGCGAGATCGAGAAACTACCCGAAGGAAGTGTCCAGTGAGAGAATAAACGACCATTGGAACGTGAGTTACCAAAATTAAAGTCATTTGTTACCTGGTTACATTTATCACACAGTTGTACTTTACACGCCACACATACACCTTCAAATCACTTAGTTTTTTTTTCTTGTAAGGCATCTAATTGATATGTCTTGGTAGTTCAAAGGAGTCACGTCCTGAGAGTAAAGTTTTTTCACATATTAAACTCATGCTTGTCAACTGAGTCAGAATCTGAAATACTAGCCGATACTTGATTGGACATATAAAAAATTGTCAATAATAATAACTTGTAAAATTTTTTTCTCTGCAATTTTATAATTTTTATGAATGATAGTCCTTCAGACGATTTGTTTGTTGTTTTTAAAGAACCATTAAACTTAACTGATTTTTCAAAGCTAAACTGACTTGTTTAAATTTTTTCGTAGATTTAAAAATTTTATCAATCACATTTAATTTTTTTTTTTTTCTTGGAACAAACGTTTCCAAGTGGCGCCCACAAAAAGCATAGTTTTAAGTTGTGTTACAGGACTACATCACTGCAGAGGATCCAGTCAACAGAGTAAGTAACAAAAGTGCGAGGAGGAAACGCCCGACATTTTACAACACATTTTAAACAACACCCACTATATTTCTTTTGTTATAAATTGGCAGCCCAACTAGTGAGGCTTAAAAAAGACGGAACAAGCCCGGCAACTACCAACAGATCAAGATGTCGCAAACAAAAGGACAAGTGGTAGAACAAACACAAAAAAACGAACCAGCAAAAATGACAGGGAAAAGTGACATGGAGATGATAATGATGATGCTCCAAGAAATGGAAAAAAGTAGACGGGAATTTAAGGAGGAAATAATAGAATCTATGAATAGATTCAGACAGGAAGAAAGGGAGGAAAGACAGAAATATAAGGAGGAAATAATAGAATCTATGAGAAGAAACAGACAGGAAGATAAGGAGGAAAGAATAGGGGCGATAGAATCTTGGAGAGAATCCCTGAGAGAGAATAGACAGAAAGAAAGAGAGGAGAATGAAAAACAAATACAGAAAATTCGGGAGGAAGGTGAAAAGTGGAGAGCATCCTTGAGGGAGGAAACTCAAAAATGGGTAGAGTCCGTTACGAAAAATAATAATGCAAATTACAAAACAGTAGACGAAAAGATCGAGGAGAGTAAAACTGACAATGACAGGGAGGTCGAGGTAATGGAGGAACAGGTAGAAGGATTACAGATTCTATTTCGTCATCTTCCAGAAACGGAAAATAATAATGCAAATTACGAATTAGTAGACGAAAAGATCGAGGAGAGTAAAACCGACAATGATAGGGAGGTCGAGGTAATGGAGGAACAGGTAGAAGGATTACAGTTTCTATTTCGTTGTCTTCCAGAAAATAATACCGGTCCTGAAACCATAGAGAAAAAAACAGTAGAAACGAAACAAAACATAGCTAATAGATTGGACAGACCGAGAAAAACAAACAGGGAGTATACAAAGGAAATAGGAGAAATGACTCAAAGCGGTTTAATTAATATACATAACCCCCCGGTCACTGACCACAGAGAAAGAAGTTACATGAAAGAATATAAACAGAATTTAATGAAAAGGGACAAAAAGAAAGAGTGTATTACAAAGAAAATCATAGGCCAAAATACTTTTAAGGTAAGCGTGCCTAGAAAAAAGATACATTCCGAAAAGAAGGAAAATTATGAGGAACAAATGGGCCAGCTTATAGAAAAATACGCTCAGGCAATAAGAGAAATAAGAAAGAAAAGGAATCAAGAGAATAGGCCCCAGGTAAGTAATGACGAAAGACCCCGAACAGTTCACGAAAATCCGGGTTTTTCATTACAGCATAATCAGGCAAATAATGACGAAAAACCCCGAGTATTTTATGTAAACCATGTATTGGCAGAAACTGGCCGAGAACCAGATAATGATCCCCAAAATGAAAGTGAGAGAGAGGAGGAATTCCGCTATGCAGAAAAATTATGGCCCAAACATGTGATGAGATGGTAAGGCCATGAAGCCAATCATCCAGAATAAATGTCATAGACCAGGCATTTGAAGGAGTAGAGGTGATAAACATCGAAGGTCGAATATTGAAAAGAGAAGGAATTAAAAAGGAATGGGAATGATAAATAAGGACATAATATAAGGGACACACAACCAAAAGGAGTTGAAATAATTAACCCAAACTGACAAATATAACCCAAACATTATCAAACATGAAAACAATACCTACGAGGTAACTGACACAATTAGGAACAAGGTAAAAGGAACGTATAACCAGACTTCATTAAAAAAGTACCATGATTAAAAAATCACAAGTCGAATACTCAATCAGTGACAAAGTACCATGACCAAAGACCCAAGTCAAATACAGCATCATAGAGAAAGTACCTTGACTAAACATGTCAACGTGAAATTTTTTTAACTTAGCCATAATTAGAAAGGAGGTAGAGATTTTTAAATAAATATAAATATTATTGTATAATGATTATTATTAAAAAATATTACGAGAAGGACACCTTACACCAAAGGCATAAAGATATATATATATAAAATATAGATTTATTTCCAATAGCCAAGTCAACGTATATTTACCAGCTTACCCGTACTTAGAGAAGGAGAGAGATTATTATAAATAAATATTGCAAGATGGGCACTTAGTAAAGGAGAAAGAAGGAGAAATACTGTCATATATTTGATACTAAATGGAAATGATAAATGATAAATGAAAAAAAGGGAAAACAGTGTGTTACATAAGGAGGTAATGATGAATATGAATATAGCTATTAACATTGAATGATTTTAAACGATAATTTAAAATGCGGAGAACGATATATTAATATAATTGTGAATTAATCAGAAGAGTTTAAGAAAGGGAATTTATGTGTAGGAGCCTATGATCTTTGAATATTGTATTTTTATTATTATTATTATTATTATTTGTTGCAAAGGTGCAATTATTATTTTCTGAACAGGGATGTGTTGCCTCTGATTTCAGTAGTTATAGACAGGAAGGGACAGAGAATGTATGCCATAGCGAGCCACTCTGACTCCCAACCCTCTATGTAAGTTAGGGAATTGATAGGGAATTATATCAAAGATTAATTATAAAACATCAAGGTAAAAAGGAAAGGAATAGGTGATATGACAAAGAACGAACTAGGAATATTGAGTTGGATTAATATATTAAAGGAGTAGTACAGGAATTTAATTATAAGATAAAAGAATGAGATATAAAGAAGCTAATAATAAAGGGTTATTATAGAGATGATAATTTCATCAAAACCAAAGATATGTTTTTCCAAAATTATCAACTTTAACGGTGAGGCATATGTAACGTCACAGAACGTTCCATAAAAAGAAATCATTTATGTAGTAAGTTATCATAAGAGGAAAGTGAAGTGAACAGTATCGAACCCAAGTAGTCCCAAAAAATTGTGTAATTTTGTATAATAATTATTTCTATCAACTTGAAAAAACGACCAAACTATGACTAAGACAAAACCCCATATATATTATTAAAGTGAATAAGAGTGAAAAAACCATAAGACACTATAAGAGAGAGAAATAATGTCAGAATCCACCAGAATAAAGTCAATAATTATTAAGTTTTATAACTATGAATATAGTATTAAAAACTATTTTTTGTGAATAAATGGACATGATCCATTATTATATTATGTGATGTAAATAAAATAAATGTATTAAATGACTTAAATACATTATTAGAAAGAGTTTAAGTTAAAATAAAAATTGTATATTTGCAATGACAAAAAATATTAATGTGTTGGATTTGAGACCATACACCCAGATTTCATGAAAAAAATTAATTATTATCAGATTTAAATAAAAACTATATGTAATTGTCAGGCATACAATAGTGAACAATTTATCTTAAATAAAGGAAGCTGTCAAATGAATAAAAAGCAGTCAAAATAGCCAAAAACAGTATTAACTAAAAACATGTAATAGGCATCTAATATTGTATAATTTATGAATTTAATGTTGCCAAAATGCAACCAAACTGTATTAGAAAGCTGTAATATGATATAAAGCAACTATACTATAATATACCTGACTGACTTTAACATTGTAATATTCAAGTCAGCAAAATATTTACTTATACCATGTATGGCTGAAACCCATTATCCAGTACAAAAATAATCATATCTGGCTAAATACTTACATAATACTAACAAAAATAAGGTAGAAAGGTACAATACATCAGAATACCTTAATAAGAAACAAACTCAGTTGAAAGTAAAGTCATTTCTAAAAGAATTTAACTAATTAGAGTGAGATTTGTCACACCATAAAAAATGACATCTCAAGACAATCAATGATGCTATGTCATCTTGTGATAAATATAATATATGTACAAAGTAACCAGGTATCACAAAAGATAGACAAAATAATAAACTCTGTGTGTATAGTGGTGAAATAATACATATATTAAGGAAAAAGACTAATCATTGTATTAGAAAACTGACAAGAACCTAGGCCATGAGCAGAGGCCATATAAAATTGTATTTATTTGTGTTTTATTGATGTTAAAATTTGTTTATTTTGTTGTAGGAGAGTAGTAGTAGTAGATGTCCAGCTTGTGAAGGGAACTTTATAACTCCACAACAATTTTTGTTATAAATATTGAGTTTTTAATGACTACAACTCAAGGTGAGGGTTGTAAATTGTAATGTTTATTAGACTTAAGTTAATTAGATACCAATCATATTTAGTATCGATAGATTCAGTAAAAAACAAGGAATCTAAATACATTAATGGCATACAAATTGTAAGTACTAATGTGAAACTGTTTGATAAATACCAGTGTAAATTTTGAAATATCCATTGTATGAAGAATAAGAAATTCGTTCTAAAAGCTTCTACGGAAGTGAAAATTGTTCTATGACATTCCATTTCGTTTATTCTCGAACAATCTAGAAAGAATTTTTACACAAATATACCGGAAGTCGACGAAAACAGTCATCCCGATTTAGTATAAAAGCGAGACCAAATTTGACCCAAAAACACTTGAAGATTGAACTCCAGAACTGATGCATCTCACACAACACTGATCAACGCAGCTAAGGCGAAACCGAGAGGCGAGAAATCGACAAGACACGGCAGGAAGGCTTTTTCCCGTACATAGACATACCGACTGACTTAACCTCAACGAGAGTCTACGCCAAAAAGTATCGCTGAAATAGAGCAGCGATACGGCAAATTCTAATAGAAATCACGCAGCCAGAACGTCGACGGCCCAGGAGGGTCCCAAACATTTAATAGAGAACGAATTCTGCTGTGTTCGCATTGACTGACTAACGTGACAAATAATTCCCCCGAACGTAAACAAAACAATACACTGAGCCTTCCTCAACACTGCATGGGAATCAGCGCTGCGGTGGCAGATTTCTGAATCAACGCTAAACAGATGATTCGTAGTGGCGGCGTTTGAACGAGATTTTACTGCCAAACGTTTTGACAAAAAGTGCGGAAAAATTAACGATCGCAAAATTTGACTTTAAATAGATTCAGTGTACACCCGAAGAGGCGAGATCGAGAAACTACCCGAAGGAAGTGTCCAGTGAGAGAATAAACGACCATTGGAACGTGAGTTACCAAAATTAAAGTCATTTGTTACCTGGTTACATTTATCACACAGTTGTACTTTACACGCCACACATACACCTTCAAATCACTTAGTTTTTTTTTCTTGTAAGGCATCTAATTGATATGTCTTGGTAGTTCAAAGGAGTCACGTCCTGAGAGTAAAGTTTTTTCACATATTAAACTCATGCTTGTCAACTGAGTCAGAATCTGAAATACTAGCCGATACTTGATTGGACATATAAAAAATTGTCAATAATAATAACTTGTAAAATTTTTTTCTCTGCAATTTTATAATTTTTATGAATGATAGTCCTTCAGACGATTTGTTTGTTGTTTTTAAAGAACCATTAAACTTAACTGATTTTTCAAAGCTAAACTGACTTGTTTAAATTTTTTCGTAGATTTAAAAATTTTATCAATCACATTTAATTTTTTTTTTTTTCTTGGAACAAACGTTTCCAAGTGGCGCCCACAAAAAGCATAGTTTTAAGTTGTGTTACAGGACTACATCACTGCAGAGGATCCAGTCAACAGAGTAAGTAACAAAAGTGCGAGGAGGAAACGCCCGACATTTTACAACACATTTTAAACAACACCCACTATATTTCTTTTGTTATACTGTATATTTCCAATTGTTCTAGAGTGTTTAGTTTTCAGCCTTCTGTGTGTACGTGTAGAATGTCATTGTTAGTGGTCGATGTTTTTGTATGTGTGGTTTGCTTCAATGAGGTGGTTTGCAAAGTTGGATTCGGTAGCGAAGTGTAGTGCCTTTTTGTGTTCAATGTATCTTCGTTTGAAGCTACGTCCTGTCTGGACTATGTAGAATTTGTTGCAATCTGAGCAATTTAGTTTGTAAACACCAGGTAAACGAACAGACACAATTCAAATCACACGCATTATTGAAACATATCACACACCACACACACAACATCGATCCTTCAAAAGTCGATACCGTCGCTAACAACAAGACGGACAGTGCTCACAGCGGCAGCCTTTGAAGAAGCTTTTTAAAAGCGAAAACTGGTTCAGCTTATAAGGTAAAACTTTTACGTTTTTACCCATAAAACATTGTGTTCCGAGTCGGTACTGAAATAATTATATTTAGTTAAGTAACGGACACGTCATGGACAACGAAATCCAAGAATTTTTCTACTGAATTGAAATAAATTACTGATGTAAATTATTATACAGAAGTGTGTGCATACACACACATGTACACAAACAAACGTGTATATATAAAATTACAAGTCTGTAAACAAAATTGGCTGCATATTTTCAACCGTTGTTTCACCCTTGTTAGAAATTTATTTACCAATCCTGTTAACATTAACGTGGCAACAGGTTTGTCAAATAATGATTTTAAAACACATTATTATTCTACAAATTTTTCTTGAGTTTGCTAAACACTTTTCTATAAACCGGCTTTAACTTAAGTGTTTATATTTGAAAATGTGAATACAATTTATAATTAAACTGTTATATGTGGTCATTCATGTTTTAGGTTTTTAAGCCATTTTTGTGTAATTTGCAGCTTGTGGAAGAAGAAACTGGAAAGGTGTAAATACGCCTCTAATTGAACATGGTTCTGCTGCAAAACATGGTGAATTTCCATGGCACGTGGGTGTTTATTTGAGAAATGGTTCTAATCAGTGGGAACAAATATGTGGAGGAAGTCTTATTTCACCGCACATTGTTTTAACAGGTCTGAATGAGTTTTTCTATAAGTAGTAAGGAGTCTATAAACTGTGCGTTAGATAATTGATTTAAAAAGCGAAATTGTAATGGTGTGCTTTACACACTTTAAATTAAATTGTTATTTTTACAGTTTTGTTTATATTTATGGAAAACGTCATTTGTATATTTGCAATTGTAAATTTTCTATAAAATAACAATAAATTCTTATCAATTTCAGGTGCCAATTGTGTCTGGAAATGGGGAGAAAGTGCAAAGTTACTTCCAGAAGGAATTAAAGTGGGGCTTGGAAAATATTACAGAGATTGGTATCATTATGAGCCATATGCTGTACAAGCAGATGTAAGAACTCTGAGTTTCTCATCAATTTACATTCAAATTACTTTTGTAGATTTTAAATTAAGGTATAGATTATATAATGCCCGCTCGCACACTCACACACACACACACACACACACACACACACACACGAGCACGCGCATGCACACTTATAACCATAATTAAACAGTCAAAGGTGAATCATAAATTGCATAATACATAATGTAATTGGTTTGGTAACTTATAGTAAAGAAACGTTTGACCAACAGGTAGACATAGTTTTAAAACGTTTGTGTCAACTTTTTAACACTTTTTAGCACTGTCGAGGTTCAAAGTATTTTGTCATTATCTGAATCTGTATTATGGGTATTACAGAAATCAGTACACGTATGCTGAATTTTAATATTTATAGGATGTCTTAATTATTCTTAGTAATATAAGATTAATATTGTAATGTGTAACAGTGATTATTGTTTGTATAATATATTCATACCTATTCACAAGGAAACGTGTAACATTTCAATATGTCTGTGAGACGTCAGTCATGATGATGAGAACACAATTTATCAAAATCTCAACAAAATGTACATAACTAAGTCCAGTTAATAACTGAATGTCACAAAACCGATCACCATTGGTTGATAGACAGTCATTACTAAACCAAGGAAAACTTCCAGTGCCAAGCAACCAACCAGCCCACTCTGTATAAGTTGGTAAAACTAATTCACTTTTTTTAAGATTTTAATAAGGACAATTGTTTCTGTTTCAGGTCCGTGAAATATTAATTCCGCCTGGGTACGAGAGAACTTACACACAGGATATAGCACTTCTGGATCTTACACGCAGTGTACAGTTGCATGCAGGTATTATGCCTGTGTGTGTTGACTGGAAACGGGAATTCACAATAACACCCGGCGCGCTAGGAACGGTAATAGTAATCAATGAATAACTTTTAATGTGTGTATAAAACTATATGCATAATGATATATATTTTTAGTCTGAATACACTATTAATATAGATTTATATTTATTTATGGATTTTTCCGGTGAAGGGTTTGTGAGGATCGGTAAAAAATATAACACAAATTTTAACATATTTGTGTCGACGTTTCGACAATGTTTACTGCCATCATCAAGACCTGTGTATGAATACAAAAGAAATGTGAAACACTGAATAATTATTTGAGCGAATATGTGTGCGTGTGTGTGCACGCATGCGTGTCCATGCATATGTGAGTATCCTTGTGTATGTGAAGGAGTTGAGATTGTTTGTTTTACATCATCAAATGCTGTTTTCAAAGATAATGAGAAAATTATAATATCACAGAACTTAATTTATACAATATTACAGTTTAAGTTACTCATAATGTAATGGTGTTTGTAATTAATTCAAAAAGCAGTAATCAACAATTAAATATTGGAATTGGTATAGAAAACATTTATACATATACATTTATACAATTACTTTGTCATTATGCCAACATTGAAAGCTATTAGTATTTAATTGGATCATGTTAAACAGAGCTAGTTCCCAAAATTACACTTCTCTTCTTAATACATAAAACATTTTATTAATAATAAACAATTTGTTTCAGTTTGCCGGCTGGGGTGATACGGAACACTACACAGAATACTACAAATACAGTGATGTCCTGTTGTCGGTTGACTTGCCATATATAGATCACTCCCAATGTATTAATCAAGTACCAGAAGAATTACAGCGTTGGGTAAAATCTGATGAATTTTGTGCTGGTTATACTAATGGTAAGGTGTCAACTTAGTTCAAACTTCTACGTGTAATTGTCATACCTAAAGATTACATATCAGCTTTTACAAGTCACAGTTGATATTTCAATTGACATTTTTCTTATAGGTACTGGTGCTGGACATGGAGACTTTGGAGGAGGCTTAACGTTTGTTCAGGATGATTTGTACTTTGTGTACGGAATTGCCAGTGATATACTACCGTACAACAACTACTCAATTACAACTTTTACAAACATCACTAACGAGGAAATATTCTACTGGCTTATTTCTTCTAAGAACAAATTTGATAAAGAACATAATGAAGAATATCCAGAAAAGTAATTGACATTTGATTTCATTTAAATGTAGTTAAATATTCAAATATATTACAAACAAATACACACTACTTATTGACAAGCCATGTACATATAATGCAAGATTTTAAATTTGTTTACTTGTTCTATGGTTTATTCAAAACATAAACATTTTAAAAAACAAAATATATTCTTGTTCTTGTTGTAGTTACTTCGAATCTCATAAAACAAGTCTTTCAACATGCTCTGTATAAAGAAAGAAACACACTATAATTTCACATGTAACGAGTAGAATTAAACATTTTATATAAAATGCAATCCTTAGAGGAGAAGTAGAGGAATTTTCTTTTATTATTTTAAATTTACTTTTATCAAGAATAAATAATTTCTTGATTTAAACTGTACGATTACACCATAGCTATGAAAGAATTATTTTCTTTATATGATTTTCTACTTGTAACTACTGTTTGTTGTTTACATACAACTTCACAGGAAACAATATTTCATAATGTGGAAGATAGGGATACCTGTAACAAAGTAGGATATGCTCAGGAGATAACGATTTCTTTTTGTGCAAATTTTCTCTCATTTATAATACACAGGCAATGATTTAATGGTCTCAACTAATGGGTGGAACAAGTATGGTTAGAATGAGAATAACAAAATATGAGAGAAAATTATGAAATTAGAACAGAAGGAAGAAATAAAGGGTGGTTCTGAATCCTATGGAAAGATAATATGAAAATATTGGATAGACCATGGAAGAAGTGAGATAATTACGTTGTAATAAGAACGCTATTAACAAACAAAAAAACAGGCTGAACAGGCTGAGGCCCATTGACATTTGGTTTTAGCTATGACAATAAAAGTCACAGTTACTGCATCAGCATCTGTGTGGGGTTTGAGGTTACCAGCTATAAATGTGAGTTTTGGTTACCTTGTTACTAACACCACATAATGTTAATTTTATATTTCAATGTTATTTCCTCTTATGAGACTCGAGAAAATGGAAATTGTTTAAAAAAGATACAGCTCACTTTGTTCCATACAACTGCATGATCAACGATGAGTTAAAGGGGGAAAGCAAGACCATAAGGAAAATGGCACGCGGATTACCTGCTTTGTGTAATTATAATTTTTGCACCTGAAGGTTTGAATCTTGGCTCCTGTTAATACATTTCATAATAACTGGAATATTGTTTAGTAAGGTAATTATTTTAAATAAGTTGAAAATAAGGGTACCACAGAAAAGCCTACTTCATACGTATAGTCTAGTAATCCAGTGGCAACAGGTAACACAAATCTGGAATCTTGTGTTTTCATTATAAAACTTTTCTCAATTTCTAATACAATTTTAAGGTTAGTTTTATATCATTTTAAATTAAGTCAATATTTAAAACAATAAAATATTTGATAGTAAAGTGTAGTCTTGTGCCAGTTCATAAATTAATCCAAACATACAAGAAACTATAACAAATATGCAGCTGCAGATCAGACACAAAAGCAAGAATTAAGTGACTAAATTTCTGACTGGCCATTTGTCATTTTCACTGCATCTACTAAATCTTGTTGGTTCCACCACTGTTGACTACTGTCTGAAGCTATGAACTTTTTTAGGATTCTTCGACAACTGTATAGTTTTTTCTATAATACTACCAGGAGATAGTAGTCACTGTTACACATTTAAAGTCTAATTCTACAACCTTTAGAAATCTTTCTTAAAGTGAGATGTGAGAGATGACACTTCTCACACTTTGTATTATTCATGATATGACTTTCTGGTAGCTTTTGAAAGAATATCCTATGATGATAATGATAAATATCTTACACAGAGTAAATATAATTAATTCACTACCGACTCGGAACACAAAATTTTTTATTGGTAAAAATGTAAATTTTTATACCTTATAGCCTGAACCAGTTTTCGCTTATTATACGCTTTGTCAGAGGCTGCCACTAGGAGCTCTGTCCGTCTTGTTCTTGGTGACGGCGCCGTCATTGAAAGATCAATGTTGTTTGTGTTGAGTGTGATATTTTCGAATAATGCGTGTGATTTGAATTGTGTGTGTTCGTTTAGGATGTTGTTTTTATTTGTTTTCGTGTGTTTGTATATTTCCAGTTGTAGAATGTCTAGTTTTCGGCCTTTTGTGTGTACGTGTAGAATGTCCATGTTTGTGTCGATGTTTTTGTATGTGTGGTTTGCTTCAATGAGGTGGTTTGCAAAGGTGGATTCTGTAGTGGAGTGGAGTGCCTTTGTGTGTTCAATGTGTCTTTGTTTGAAGCTACGTCCTGTGTGGCCTACGTAAAATAAAACACTAGGACTTCATAATTTAATGGACAACAAGAAAGTAATTTTTTAACATTTCTATGGAACATAAATTATAGACAAATTTAACAAAATGAGAAAAAAATTAGAATACAAATTCTTTTCTGAATAGACGTGTGCAATCTCATTAGTAACTTTGTGCAATTGAAGGTGTAGAGATAACATTTTTAAAGGAAGTTGTATGCATTTAGTAGTTTTGTGATCATCGTCATTGGCATCATCACTTCATGGTTTAGGCTTATAGCTTGTTTTATCTTCACTGCAGCCATCTCTTCCAGCGCCTACCCACAGATTTTCTGCCAACTAGTTTGTAGTCTACAGTGCATTTTACTGGCCTCTGGTGGCCCATTCGGTAGACATGCTGCTTTTGTTCTTCTATTTATCATTGATAGAGAATACACCCTGTTCGGCCCTTATATGTTCATTACGCTTTTGATCCCTTAGACCAGCGGTTCCAAACCTTTTTCGTCTCGCGTACCCCTTACTACCCATTTTAATAAAGTAGTACCCATTTCTACATCCCCACAAAGGCTAAGTTGCACCTAATGGTTGTAATAAGATGAAATTTCAGTAGCCTACTATATACATAACACAGGGATGTAAGTTTTGTTTGAAGATATATTCTTATTGTCCATTATTTTATTAGGCACTATCTTAAAAAAATAATAAAGTACAAAAATTGTTAAAACCGCATTATATTTCGCCTCTTGTCTTGTACCATTTTCAACACTGTCGAAATATAGTGCAATTTTATTAGTTCCTACATGCGTTTTGAAGATAGTTGCTAATAAAATAATAGCCATTACTATATATAGCTCGCGGGATTAGTTCAGAGCACTGAGAAATGGCTGTGCGATCGAACTTCTTTTATTTACTAATGCTAATATTGGAACAGCTGTTTTTGTTGTAGGCACCTATTATTTACACTGCAGAAACAAGAAAAGTCGCACGGATGCTTCTCAGAGCTTTGAACCAATCTCACGTGTTATGTGCATGCGTAGTTTTTTGAGGGTTTGGGAAAATAGAAATAAATTAGCCAACGAGGCATTTTTATTTTCCCTTTTATTGAAAACTATTATATTGAAAACTAAACAATTGTAATATGGATGTATTTTACAGTACCTTATGTTGTGTTATCAAATATAAATAAAACAATTACATATTATGTGCGAAGAAAAATAAGACATTTAAAATATTTAAGATTTAATGTCCTGTCACTTGTAGAGTACCTACATTATTATGAATGACATCATTGAGCCTGTTTTGACGCACTTAGCATTTTGAAATCAGGTTCAAATATTGATAAGTACACTCCTAAATCAGAACTTGCACTGAGCTTGTTCAGGTATTTGTTTTTAATGTAAGAATAGGAAGAGAAAGCTCTCTCCACTAGTTCAGTATTAGTAAATGGTACTAAAACTTGAATTGTTTTTATACATAGAGGTCCATATTCCTCACTGATGCTTGCCCAGAAATTTCCAAGGGTTTTCTTTTTGAAATCCGACTTTAACGAAGAATCTGTTGAAATTTAAATTAATTTTTCCTTTTCATGAATGGATAGCTTGGCGGTCTTGAAGTTGTCTTCATTAAGCGGGTCTGCAATCCAGTTGCCTCCGTCTTCACGTTTAGGGAAATACTGTCTAAAAGAAACCATGAGGGCTGTCAAGTGTAATACTACGTTACTTCTGACGTCTTGAGATAGGCCCAGGCTATTGACATTTTAAGAAGCCGAGCAGTGTTTCCAAAACTTCAGCTTGATTATTTTCAACGCAGGTTTCCCAAAAGACAAATTTTTTTAACATGAACTCAATTTTGTTTGAAACTTTAAATACTGTTATTGAGCTGTTCTGTAACCCTAAGTTGAGTTTATTTATCACTGAAAAAATATCAGCTAAATAAGCAAGTTGCTGAAGCCAGTTACTGTCGTAAAACTTTGAAGCCAGATAAAATGGATGTTCTTCAAAAAAGACTTGGAGTTCATGTCTGAGTTCAAATAATCGTGTAAGGACTTTTCCTCGAGAAAGCCACCTTACTTCGGTGTGCAAAAACAATGTGGAGTGAATACCATCCATCTCCTCACAAAGTGCTTTAAACAGTCTGGAGTTTGTTGCGTTGGCTTTGCCAAAGTTTACAATTTTACTGCTTTAATAAGAACGTCATTCATTTTAGTCGGCATTTTTTCGGACGCAAGGCTTTGCCTATGGATACAGCAATGGCTCCATGCTATATGAGGAGCCACTTCTCTTATACGTCCACGAAGGCCTACGTTGCAGCCAGACATCGAGTTTCCGTCATCAGTGCAAATGCCACAACAATTAGCCCAACTAATTTCCTTTTCACATAAATAGTTAAAAATTACGTTGAACACGTCTTCCCCTGTAGTTCGCTCAGTCAACGCATGGCACAGTAAAATGTTTTCTTCAAAATCGTTATTGTCATTAAGATACCTTGCAGTAACAAGTAATATTGATAGGCCAGCAACGCCTTTGCTTTCATCAACTTGGATAGAAAAAAAATTACCCTTGATTAAAAAAAACAGTTGCAGGTAAACTACCCCTTTCCCTTAACCGATCTTCACCAAAAACCAATAGATCTTGAGTACTCTACAAATCAGTGCTGTATGCAAAAAATTATTTGATTCTGTTTGAATTTGCGGCTGTTATCGTTTGCCATAGAAAAAAAAATCTACATACAGACACATACACAGACACACAGATAGACAAACACACAGAAACACGCACAGACACTTTTCGAAAATTGACTTTTTTTCATGTTTTGAGTGTAGTACAATCAGAATCTGCAATAATCTCGAACACAATTGTTTTTGCCATCACCATACTTCCATTTCCTTAAGGAACATGGAAGTAAAATTGACTATTTTTTAATTTTTGTATTACCGTTTCTTCAATGCCTTTAATTCTTCGTGAAACAGTGTTATATGAAAACGGGATTGTGTTAATTTTGGGAACATTGTCCTGTCCGAACATACACTGTACAGCATCTTTTATAGACGCAGCTATTAAATCCTCAGCAATTGTGTGGTTTTTACCGCGCTTAGCAATGTGATAGCTAATTTTGTAAGAGGCTTCAACAGCATTTTCATTGTCTTCATTACCTTCCACTAGATATGATGAAACATGTGCATCTTTTTTATAGTTTTTTGAAAGTCACTCGAAAAACTAACTTCTTTCTTTTTGTACTGAGCATGTTTAGTATTTAAATGGCACATAAGTACAGAGGGTTTCATGCTACCGTTACTTAAAACCTCCCCGCATACAACACATAATGGATTCGGACTTTCCTCCTCCCCAGTAATTGAAAGTCTATATTTTAAATACTCATCTGAATATTTCCGTTTCTTCTGATCAGCTCCAGTACTTGAAATGTGAGTTTTACTACTATCACTTACGTGCGTAACAACCATGTCCTGGGATGTGCTCTAGGAAACAGGTCTACTAGGTACCTGACCACTACACACTGCAGGGTGATCGTATTTCAGAGTTCCAGTTTTTAACCACTTATCCATAACGGATTACACTCAGTAATAATGTATGGGAAAAACTCACAATAATGCCACCTTCTGTAAAATAATAGCACACAAAACTATATTCTCCACACACGAACACACAACTATTATTCGACAACGAATATAACAACCTTCTAAGAAACTTAGCCGCGCAACGTCAAATAGAAACACGAACTACTGTTGAGTTGAGGAGGTTCTCATTTATATGTTTTCAATCAGGTTGGGGCGGAGCTAGATTTAACTAAGATGGATGAAAGGGAGAGGGTGTGCCCGGTTGCCACTGAGCGAGCACAGGCGCGTGGCTTGCGACGAGTAGACGACAGGTTACCGGCGGCGCGTTGTGAGAGACAAATATATAGCGTCCGCCATTACTGTTTATTTTTGGCGTACCCCCAAGGGGTACGCGTACCACAGGTTAGGAACCGCTGCCTTAGACGATAACCACTCACGTGCCTTGAAAAATTCATTTCAGCTGTTTGTATAGGCTGCTTTTCTTTCCCATTTATCGTCCATGTTTCACTAGCAATGTAAGAACAATTATTGCCATTTCTTATAGAACTTCATTTTAGTATCAGATCTTGTTTTGTTTCTTAGCGTTCATTGTATGTTTCTTAGTGTAGTTTTGTGATGGGGGTTTTCTACTGTGTCGTCTGCTGTAACCTCTACTTCAGGCGTTGGTTGAGTTTCCTTTCCTTCCATGTCTGTTTCGGTGTCCGTGTCTTTGTTTCTTCCTTTAACGGAAGTTGATCTGCTGATCTTCGGAGGCATGGTTATTTTACTGTAGTCGCCGAGCTAAAGTAGAATTATTAAAATAACGTACTGGAATTCTGTACTATTCTATCTACTTTAAGCCACACTAGTTGGTCGCCAATTTATTATATAGAGAGTGCGTATGTGTTAAAAGCCACTCTTTGTTTACGTCAATTTATAATATGCTGTTTACGTACCCTTTATTTAATTAAATTATGAAATAAATTTCTTTTATTCGCTATTATTTAAATTTATTTTTATTGTATAATTGTTTAATTATTGTAATCTCTTTTAATTAATCTGGTTCACTGTGGATTCCTCTTGACGTTCCGTCGCAATTCCGTTGACCTAAATTGTCATAGTAGCCTACAGTAGGAGTGTTGTTTTGACTATATTATAACGTAAAGACAATTTGCACGTATCTTTGGTGTAGAACTGGTAGCTTATGTCTGTCTGAACTGGTTGTTCAAATTGTCTTGGTATGTTATAAAACAATTGATTCGTCAAAAAAGTAGATTAGTAGGCTACTGTTTACAATTAAGTGAGTTAAGTTTGTGTTATTTGGGCGCCATATAGAATCTAGGTTGTTATTCCATAAAATAATTTATTAGATGAATAAATTAAATAATTTTAATTAATTTAGTTAAATTATTTCTTTGATTGTACTATGAAATTAATTTAATTAACTAATTCTTTTTTGTTATGTTTATGAATTTGAATGGTTGGCGCTTCACACCTCCAAGCCGCCAAGTTAACTGTTTGAGTGGCTTGAATTTGCAACTCTTTTAAATAAGAAAAAATTACTAAAAATTACTTCAATAATTTCTTACAACGTTTGTTAATTAATATATTACTGTTTTATTGCTCACTGAGTGCTTATTTTAATTCTATACATAGACTAAAACTCAACAGTGATTTCGTGATTACAATCGACCTGACTTATTTCTCTCCTAACCCAGAAGTTTGGCAGTGATGACTCTAATTAAATATTTATTTATCTTCAAATATCTTATATCTCAAGGGTAAATCCTTTCGAGCTACAGAATAAAACTAATATGCCTAGAGTTACGATGCTTTACAAAGGTTTAGTTTAGTAGGTTAGACGCCTTTAAAAATTCAGACTTATTAACAAAATGTTCGTCTGACCTTACGATTTTTGAGGTTAACTACGGTTAGCCTAAATCGTTAATTCTTATATTGGAATTCAATAATTCCTTTTGAAAAAAGTGTGGACAATGATTAATTCTTAGGTGTCAGTGTTTGGTGTTTAGTACATAAGTGTATTATTTCTGAACTATATCTTATACTAATGACATAATAATTGAACACTGTAATTATATTTGGCACTGTACTCCCTGATTAATAACCTTTTTGGATTATTATTTATTCACTATACGATCTCAATACACTGGTCGTACACTTTCACTTTCAGCGAAGAACGATTAATACTTTGGGTCAGGTAACACTTCTAACCTCGTTCTTATTGTTTCGCACTACTAGTTAAAGGATACTGCTTGTCGTGATGCAATTTACTATGTAGGTAACTTTTCTTCTACTGTTGGTTAATAATACTTTCAATTACAATTTTGATGTGGAGCTCTTGTTGTATCTGCCGATGGAATTCAAAGAAATGTGTGTCCTCGTTCCTTAGCACGAGCTGCTTATATAGTTGCCCCAAACTCAGCTTGGCGCTGACAATTAATTTTCTTATCTAATTTTCTGATTGGTCCAAAATGACGTCATGATGAGGTCATTCTAAAAATAACTTTAACATAATCGCTGTAAGCGTGTGTTAACGTTTGTGTTAGTATTACTCGTACCCTTCCAAAATTCACAAATTTTAAATTTTTTTGTTTATTTCTCAGTTATTCTAGTTACAAATTTTGATATATTACTAGCATCGTATTGCTCGTTCCTTGCTGGTTATTTTGAGATGAATAGCGGCCAGTTTGGATACATTTTTAATTAATAAATTACATCTTATTGATAGCCTATTTTAAAAATTGTTTTTTTCTCAAACATCTTCTGCTATAATTTGCAGATTCTATGGCTGTATTTTTTAACATTTCATAAACAATCATTTTTTACTACATTAAACATAATTATTATATTTAAATTAACATATTATTCTATAAATTTGCTGAATCCAGCTAAACATTAATAATTCTAGTAACATAATTGATTATTACCATTAAACGGCTTGGTTCTTTTACTATTACTTATTCAAACTTACTCTTACTCCCTAGACTTATTTTAACTGAACCTGTCTGGTGATATTTCACCTTTTCCTTAATGGTTATTCATGTTTTTCTATACTCTGTATAGTATGGTCTTTTTGTTGTATATGATTATTACTTCCATAATCTCATTTGTTATCATTTATTTGTCTATTATTTCATGTTTCTTTTTATAATTACAATACTTCTTTCAGTATGCACTCTACATAGGTTGTTGTGAGTCATATCGATTGTTTTGTCGTTATTTATGTATTTATTACAGACATTTTACTATTTGTTTTGATTTTCTTATAAATCATTTGCTAGTTATTGCACAATATTATTGTTACTTGGCATATTGGCCCTAGTCATTATTTTGATCTTTTATTACATTATTTATTATTCATTAAGTTACTTTAACTCATCTTAGGTCATTCCCTTATACTTCACAATTCATAATAAGATTTTGTTCACATTACCTGATAATCCTGATCTTTTTACAAAATTAACAAGCTTATAACATTTTTAAATTCATAAAATTCTTTACATTGTTGATTACATTTGACACCATTTATAATTAGAACATATACAATTTGTTCTTTTATTAATTTTTCTTTCATTATTATTTATTATGCCTTAGCATACCTTTCTTTCTAGGTTGATCTAACATTGTGATTATACTGTTATTCTCATTTTAATTGTTCATTTATCATAATTCATCTACCGTTTATTATTTTCAACATGATACTTTATTTTATTTCTTATGCTAGTTATTTCCTTTTTAATTACTCAGCTAATGTGCTGTTTACTTTACTCTAATACAATTTAAAAATATAAGTTAGTTCACCTTTTATTTTATTTATGGTGTTTGATTTTGTTTATTTGTTTTATGCTAACTTAACTAATCTATTGGGGAACTAGTCTTCGTCAATGTCTCAGTCTATTCGTCAGTTTATTTTGTATTGTCATTGAATGCTATTTGTAGATTTACTACTGGTCATCATCACTCCTTGTTACTCAGCTAGTTGATTTCTATGGGACAGTTTGTACTGTTACAATATCAAGGTAGCCTAATCTTAAAACGTTTGTAAAAAATGGGTAAAAAAAGCTAAAAATATCAAAAAATGTGTTTTTCTACCAAGAACCACCATTCCAAAATATCTGAAAAATACATGGAGTTAAATTACTAAAAGTTTTACAAAATCGGAAAAAGAAAATTTTGTTACATGGACTATTTTCAGAGATTTTTTTATTTTAAAGATTCTAACATTTTTTTAAGGGCCACGGACCTTTAGAAAAAATGGGTTTTTCATCCCCTGGGGGTTTGTGGGGTAAGAATTTGAGGTATGGAGTATGGGGTTTTTTTAGGCTCAAGAAACAGTAGTATTATATAGTTTATTTCGGAATCCGTGATTAAGGTCATTAGATCCCTCTTAACCCAGGATATCCTTTACTACCACTTGACATTCCAGGAATGGCATGAGAGCATAATATTTCTTCTGTACAATATTTAACAGGACATGATTTACAAAATAAACATCTATCTCAATCCTCTGTGATGTTTCTTTCTGGATAACAATGTTTTTACTGAACATGGCAGAATACAGCCCATGATGTGTATTCACACACCCAACAGATATTATATAACAATGTTGTATTATATAAACACCAAGTATATGTAGCTTTTCCCACCACAACCAATTAATGACGTAGATATTTGTTATTGCTACATCCAGAGAAGGAAAAATGTAGTCCAAAAATTGTACTTGGATATCTGTAAATGAGAACTAATTCTATAGATATATTATTATCCTTATCAGTGATTATGTGTGCCCATTTCCTAACAATGAAAACTGAAGTACCATTACCTGGAATGTTGATGCTAATATATACATATAGCACCAAGAACTACAAAAAAATAAATTTAAATTTGAAGGTTATAACAAATCAAATCTATCATTAGTGCTGCTGTGAGCAATCAAGATTTATCTAGCAAGTTTAAAGTTCCTATTAGAGGCTTTTCAGATGATTAATTAATGTTAAAATCAAGCCTTTAGGGTGTATAAAGCTTTTATACATTGCAAACAATTTTAGTCTGTTAACTGTACATTATTTTAATATGATGTAAGTAACTTGCTAAGGTTTTACTTGACTAAGTACATAATGATGTGTAAAAAAATCTTTATGTGATATCAGTTTGAACTTGTAAATTGTTTCGTATCAATAAGGTTGTGTTAGAATGTGGATTAGCATTATGTTAGTATGTTACTTTCTATGTTTGGTGATTGGAATTAATACAGGAATCAAGAGAGAGAGAGAGAGAGAGAGAGAGAGAAAGAGAGAGAGAGAGAGAGAGAGAGAGAGAGAGAGAGAGAGAGAGAGAGAGAGAGAGAGAGAGAGAGCCTATGTATGTCTGTGTCAGTTTCTATGTGCATACATAAATGTTAGTGATTAGGTAGAAATATGAATATTAGTTTTCATGCATATTAACACTTGAATGACTTGTTTAAACATCTTGTTTAGACCTTCAATTCTATCACCAAAAGGAGGAGGGTGTCTTCTTCCTGAACAACAGGAATTTGGAGAGTATACTGGAGTATTATGTGCATTTAAGAATGAAACAGCTTGTTGGCAAGGACCTGGAACACTTGTTAATGAAGGTTGGGTATTAACATTCAAATGCAGTGAAGGATACTACATTAATGAAACTCAGGATGAAATCTATTATACTTTCTGTGTTAGTGGACAGTGGTCTCCAAAAATTCCAGCCTGTAGAAGTAAGTTAAAATCTGCTTAAAATTTTCTGATAAAATGCATTAGGGAGGTAGGTAATAGTAAAAGTGTAATAGACACAAGTTTTGTGATGTATTTAAATAATCTATAGAAAAATTATTTTGTTAGAAACATTAGTAGTAGACATTTAATTCATTTAGATGTAGATATATTAGGGTGACCAGATGTGAAATTGGAAACTTGGAACTCTCCCCCTCTCCAGCTCCCCCAATCACCCTTCAGCATCTTCACTAGCCTTTCCTGAAATCCCATATCAACTGCAAAAAAATAGGCTCTTCTTGAAGCTGAAATTAACAATTAACACTGTTTAATAATCAATTACTACTGATGCTACAAAGAAAGAAATGAACAGTAGGCTATTTGTAATCAAATTAATCAATATCAGTTTCATAAATTGCCTAGAAAGATTTGCTAAGCTGCCCTTCTTGGACGTGTCTGTTCAGTTTTATTCCCTTAATATTCAGAATAACATTCAAAATATTTTGGTTTTAATAAGGTCCTGAAACTCTATACATTAAATGACTTTGGAATTAGTCTTAACAATAATAATTTATTTTATTTTATCTACATTATTATCATTTAGTGACTTTGTTATGGGTGCTGCTGATTCTATATTTTTTCTTCAATCTGGAACCTAATACTTCTGCCAAATTCTTAGGGAGATCTAACTCTCTAACTGAATCATTCAGCTATGATTGTGTGAAAAGTTTTGGGTCATTGGTGCCAGGATCTCTCCAACTGACTTCACTACCACAAGTTCGGTACAGTGTTTCCAAATCTTCACAAATGTTGTCTAATGAATCTGGAGGCAAAGGAACACACCAGCTCCATGGGGAACAGGGCGTATGGCCGATTCAATGTTAGGTTAGAAATTTCCTTTTTATTTTTCAGAGTGAAACCTTGTATATGACTTGAACAAAAGTAGCAGTCATCACTGTGGTTCTCAGGTTCCAAACCATTTGTACTCTCTTACCAAGTATTTATATATACAAAATAATTATTTAATATTTTTAAATTTATGTACAATGTTTATACAAATAGCTATACTGTACTTTCTAATTTATCAGATATATCAAAATTAGCCCTGTTATATTATTTGTAAGGAAACTGTAAGCAATAAAGTTTTCATAATTTTTCCAGTAATCTGTACCACCTAAAAAACTAATTATCACCCATTAAATTTAAGCCACTTTTTCCATCACAGACCTCTGTTATTATCACCTGTTCCTCATTTAAAATTGTTGGAGGTATTTATAGTCTGGTGTATACTGACATTTTAGGTATGGAAAAATTCCATCTCTAACATACACAGCTTGGGCATGTCACATCTTTTTTTGTGTTTTTTTTTGGAAATAATTGTATATTTGATGTGCAAACAACATTTTCATTAACTGCATGATTTCCCACAAGTTATGTGAATATATTATAATTGCTTGTTACTTATTAGTTACAGGTGTAATTAGTTTCAATTTACATAACTCCATCATTTACACACACTTTGCAATAACTATACAAACGTCAATGTCCATGTCTTTCAATGCCGTTGTCTGATTTGTGATGTGTAATTTGTAACGTATGAACTTAGTTAAATAAACATGTTTCATTATTTTCTCATTTATTCATGTCTGAACCATAATTCACTAATACATATAAAATGCATTCAAACACCAACCATTCCTTCCCTTTCATAGCAGCAAACAGTCACGGGCCAGTAGAACAAACACACACACACACACACACACACACACACACACACACACACACACACACACACACACACACACACACACACACACACACACACACACACACACACACACACACACACACACACACACACACACACAGCTTAAAATTGACAGGTGTCCAATACGACAGGTTAATTGTTATCACCTGTGAATTCCTGCTTTCACTTATTAGAATTATTTATTATAGTTTCTATATTAATTACAGACAAAAATATCTCCCTGGGTAAATATGTAAATACATAACAAATACGGAAAAACATCTTGAGGTAAAAAATATATAAATATTAAATATATTATATACATCAAGAAATAGACTGTACCAAAAAGTGTTTGAATATATATATATATATATATATATATATATATATATATATATATATTACAACGATACATATTGTTAAATGTAAGCGTGTCGAGCCTCAAGTTAACGGGCGACAAAATGTAACAAATTATATAACACTAGCAAAATACCCGTGCTTCGCTACGGAGTTTCACGTTGTACGTAATTGTACAATTATTGCTCGCTTAATAGTATAGTATTAGATAGATTGTACAAATTCTCAACTCTTAGTTTGTTTATTTACATTCATAGCAACAGCTGTTTATTATTTATTTCGAGAAAATCGTTAGAGCCGTTTCCGAGAAAAAAAGGACATATATTTATTAATTAATTGAACTTCGAAATTTTATCGACTATAAGAACCTGCAAACAACGAAGTTTTTTTCAATTTAAAACAATGATTAAAAACTCAGGACTAAATGTATTCGGGGTTTCCAGTAAACTGAGATGTCAACCACTTCATTTACAAAGTATGCAATTCCCGCGACAAATTTCAGTATTTGGTTTTTGCCCCTTAGGAGTGAAAGTTTTTAAAACCGTTTCTTAGTGAGCACCTAAGAACTATGATGAAGCTATGTTCAAAGTTTCATTGATATCCATTCAGTGGTTTCAGAGATATCGTGATCAGTGAGTCAGTCAGTGGTATTTGGCTTATATAGAAATCTACTATATCTAGCCGATTTACCCAGCGTTGCTCGGGTTCATAATTTATTCATAGGCTCATAGGCACCTATTCTTGTTCTAACGTTATTTTACTTGTATATTGTATAATCTTCCTTATATTGTTACGTTCGCATTGTCACTGGAGGAATACTCTGTAGCGCACCTGTTTAAGAACATGTCATAAACTGTATTCTTATATCTGGAGAAGAATTCTGTAGCGCGTGATGCTCCTGCTCGATTTCTAACTCTGGGAGAGGGCGAACAGCTAAATTAGTTTTTAATAAATTGTCTACAGAACTTGCACGCGCTGCGTATTTAATTGTCGTTTTATAATTCATTGTGTTAATGTTGAAATAAGGCATTTGTTAAATTAGTGTCTCCTAAACTTATTCTAACAATACAATACCGGTACCTCTATAGATTTCAGCTTATCAATTTTTAAATTCAAACTGAAACAACTCTGAATTCACACACTATTAAGAAGTTTCTTAAGATGCATACACCACCTTTGATATCATAACCTATATCTTTATTTATAAGAACCGTGGACTCTGGCCCCGCCGTCTTTCGCGGGATCCGACATAAGACTCCCCGGGTTCCGTGGATGAACTCCGGGGAAGGCCCAGCGGACGACTCCCGCGCTATTTCCTACGCGGGAGACTTCCACCGATGCTATGGTAACCAGAATCTATTCTATTGGGTTGCCATAGTAACCAGATCTAATAGTTTCTAATACCCAAAGGACCCCCCCAAAGGATCGTATCGAAAAAACACTTGTCATATGTTGGTTCTCCCGTTGCGTAAAATATTTGTGCCAAGTTTGATTGAAATCGGTCCAGTGGTTTAGGAGGAGATGTGGAAGACCCGAAAGGACCCCCCGAAGGATCGTATCGAAAAAGCACCTATCCTATGTTGGTTCTCCTGTTGCGTAAAATATTTGTGCCAAGTTTGGTTGAAATCGGTCCAGTGGTTTAGGAGGAGATGTGGAAGACCCCAAAGGACCCCTAACAGACCCCATCGAAGAAAACGCCTATCCTATGTTGGTTCTCCCGTTGCGTAAAATATTTGTGCCAAGGTTGGTTGAAATCGGTCCAGTGATTTAGGAGGAGATGTGGAAGACCCCAAAGGACCACATCGAAGAAAACACCTAGCCTATGTTGGTTCTCCAGATGCGTAAAATATTTGTGCCAAGGTTGGTTGAAATCGGTCCAGTGATTTAGGAGGAAATGTAGAAGACCCCAAAGAACTCCCCAAAGGACCCCATCGAAAAAAGCACCTCTCCTGTGTTGGTTCTCCCGTCGCGTAAAATATTTGTGCCACGTTTGGTTGAAATCGGTCCAGTGGTTTAGGAGGAGATGTGGAACATACATACATAGATACATACATACAATGAGGGGGGAGGTTTGCCCCTTATGAGTGAAAGTTTTTAAAACCGTTTCTTAGTTAGCACCTAAGACCTATGATGAAGCTATGTTCAAAGTTTCATTGATATCCATTCAGTAGTTTTTGCTCTACGTTGATTCTATGTCAGTCAGTCAGGCAAACTTTCCCCCCCACTTTTTCCCCCTTTAAAGGTCGAATTTCCAAAAATCCCTTCTTAGCGGATACCTACATCACATAAGGAACCTACATGCCAAATTTCAAGTTTCTAGGTGTTATAATTTCGGAGATTTCGTGATGGATCAGTGAGTCAGTCAGTGAGTCAGTGGTATTTCTCTTTTATATATATAGAAGATTACTGATACCGTGTATGTATAATTGGAGTTCAGGAGTAATTATAATAATAGTAATCCTTTTATGAATCGTAATATGTTTTCATTTATTACATCAAACAAACATAAAAATAATAATAATATAATAGTAATATTTACTTCGCCATAAGAAATTCATTATCTACCTTTCAATGTTTCTTTGATTGCTATACGTTCATCATCAAAATATATTTTATCTCTTACGTCTTATATTATCAATTCTATATAAAACATTTCTTATTCATTATATAAATTCTCGACTACTCAGTCTGAATGTGTGCTTTTATAGTTTTGGTACTCTTTACCTTCGTATTCTTTACTTTACATACCTTTTACGGCTTTATAATCACTTTAACAATACTAATTGATTTTTTTCAATTACTTTATATTATGTGCTTTCAATAAAAAAAATTTTAACTTATTAAATCAATGATTAATATTCCAAGCAAGGATTTTAAATTATCTTTACATTAACTGTACATTCATTAAAGAAAATAAAATCATAAAAAGAAATTCTGATTACAATTGAATTATATTCTCTTATCTCGATCTACATAGTTATTATTTAATTTTAAATTGTCTTTATTAATGTCTTTCAATGTCTTTATTTTGTGATAATTATGAATTGGTTTTTCGTCACCTCAAATTCTGCAGATTGTCCCATGTCCTCCAGGGATCTGACCGTCCTCTCCTACTGGATGTCCTCTTGCCTTCTTTGGTTTCACTGGTCGTCCTCCCGTCTCTCGTCCCTCATGGTCCATCAGCTGCTGTAGATTGTAATGATGTGTTGCTCTGGATCGGATGCTGTTGTGATAGAAACAGTCTCTATTGCTCTGCGTATCGTTCCTCTGCTAGATGTTCTCTTGTCATCTGTCTAGAGTTGATGTTCGTTCGGTGATCTAATATTGTCTAATTTAATTGCACACATGATATGTAATTATCATAATGATTGCATCATTAATGTAATTACTATGCTTTCAAAATCGCACAGCATTCGCACTGATTGTCAGAATTACGTAGAATTCGCACTGCACATGTGTCTGATTTTTACGCATTTTTAGAAGTTATTACACTCTTTCTAATATTTATGGTTTGCTTAAAATTAAATACAATCTTAATTTAGTATTTATTTGGGGTGAGGTTGCAGACTTACAGGCTCGAACAGGCTTCACGCACACACTCTATTTACTTGTGTACACGCATACAGCGGTAATCGCGTGGCTATTTATAAGCCAGCTTCCAATTTCACACCTGCTCGTCTATTACATATTACTACAATTAATTTAAATATTTATTTTATTTCATCTATGCGCATTACAGCCTATGCTTGTATTGTCGCAATATATATATTGCGACAACACAATTGAATTAATTCTTGCGCATAGGAATATGGTGTGTGTTTTATAAATCAACAAGTCTATATAGGAGGTATTATAATTATTTATTGCACACCAATTGAATAATATTTGATACGATATATTTTTAAACGTACACAAATGTTATGAATTTTGAAATATTGTTTGAAACAATTTGTATAAAGTTAAGATCTGAATTTGTTACTTGAGTGAAGATATTCCAATTTGATGCGGCGAGATGGTTAATGGCGATGCGTATATCTCACGTGTCCTTCCTTCGTGGATTCTGCTGGGATGGTGTCCTGGTGATAAACACGTTGAACTTGCTCAACGAACTGCAACACTGCCTCGCTGCGATAACACTGATTATGACTGTTAATGGTTTTTAAAATATTTTAATATTGTTATAGTTGATTTACGTATCTCAAGGTGTAACGTGGGTGTTTAATGAAAAGCGGTGTATAGGCGTACACCTTCCGGCACGTATTCAAGTGTCCTCGCGTCACACAGATCTACCGCGGACAGTCGATCTCCCTATAAGGATATCTTGACTACCACGGATACTTGTAAATCACAATATTATTTATTGAAACTGAATTACTTGGGTCTGTAGAATAACTCACACAGAGTTCCAAGGTTTCGTACACCTTTACAACTGCTTACGCGTTCACGCAAGAGAAACTTCTTGAACGCGGACCGCACGTTTAGTTGACGAATGCTCAAGGTGAACTCCCTGATCTGCTCATGGCAAAAGACAATTTTCAATGATTTTATTGCGTTCTAATTGGCCAATTATCGGTCACATGATAATTTATGCACACGGCACTAATACTTCTTCATGCAACTCTTTGCATGAAATTGGCATAGCCTGCACAGATATCTGGGATTTTATTACTTCACGCCTGAGTGAGTTTTAAATAGAGATTTCATATAACAAAAATTTACACTTAACAGTTATTAAAGATCACAGAATATAGGGAAATTGTAGCTAATATTAAATTTTATGTCTTGTTCAAGTCTCATGTAAATCGGATAATTACAACGGACACAACAGAGAAAAATGACGAATAAAATTTTTGAGACTTCGACCTATTCTAAAACATGAGAATGTTCGTCATCCATGCATAAGACATAGTTCATTGCTTATCATGATCCTGTGTTCTATCGCTATATATATTACAACAGCGTTATTTGTTGCTGAGCCCCCAACTTCTTGTGAGCTATTTAATTAACACAAGAAGTTAATTTCGCTGTAAAATTATGACATGTGTAATCTTAATAATAATAACACAATGTAATATGGTTTAAAATCATTTAAACATTTATTAATCAAAAATTTCTTGTTTGTTTGCGATTTGAAAACATAATTATTATTCGCCTATGTGTGAAGCAGTAGCACACATCACATTATTAACATTAAAGTTATAATCTCGTATTAAACAAAGACATAATAAACAACCTTATACTATAATAAACATTTATAGTTATCTAATATTGCTCTCGGCTTGCTCATAAGTGTAATAATTATTAGATTATATAATCTCTATCTAATTATCTAATTTCTTTTGAATATTCTGCATATGCATTGCTTTGTTTTCTAAAAAAAATTTGCTAATTACTTTTATATTAATTTAAACATCAATGACTAAGTTATTGATTCCAAATTATAGTTTAAAACATTTTTAAAACGTTACTCTTATTATTATACAAATAAATATTTACATTTGCAAAATGTGTTAATTCATCTTTGAATTAGATTGTCTCTCTTTTTACATCATTAATTATATTGTCGTTATGCAAGTTTTTGTTTTACAAATACATGGTTGTTTTTCACCTTATTGTCTGGTAAATCGGCAGCGTGTCCTCTTCGGTACTAGGTCCTCGATCCTGGATGCTCCTTTATAGTCGTGTAGTCCTGGAGCCCTTGATCCTCGTCCTTCGGAACCTCTCCTTCGTCAGTCGCCTCGTCCCGTACGCTGGATTCTATTTCATGTTCTTGGCTGCTCCCTCGTCTCCTGTCATGGCTTCAGGTTGCAGGTGCTCTCACGAAAGTGATGAGTAGTCGTGAAGAACCTCCGGCTGCTGCTGTGGTTGATAGACAAAGTTCTTATCGTGGGCAGAGCCTCCGGCTGCCACGGTAGTTGTACGAGAAAGAGAATTAAGTTACCGCATCTCGTGTATTTATACCCTAGGACGTTAAAATCATGTTTCGACAATATTCTGCATGTCAGAGACTGTCGTTGGCGTCCCTTTTTAAACACGATTATCTTCACAATTAATTCGCTTGTCTTCGCGATATGCAAAGTCTTTTGCACATTACCCGATATTCATCTTGTCGGCAATTGTTATGTGTTCACTATGTATAAACCGTTTTCCCTACCTTAATTAACATAAATTGTATTTATATTTATTTTCACTATAATCACATATTTTATTTTTTCACACTAATTTTTTTACACATGTGCGTCTTATATTTATACACACTTTGGCGTATTTGGTTTTGTGGTGTTATACACACAATCTTTACAAAATAAATAAATTCATATAATTAATAGCGTTCATTAAGGGTGACGCTTTTCAGGAATTGACAGGTTTTACATACACATGTAATTTACACGTGTACACACAGACATAGTGGAGTGGCGTGATCAGATTCTCCCAACTTGAAATTTGGTCGTTCTTTTTTACAGTTCAGATAAAAAGCTGAAATATTATTGCTAACAATATGTATTATTTATTTACTTTAATTAATTATTTTAATTACTTTGTGCAATGCACAGTACCCTATGCATTTGTACTGTTGCATTTATACTGTTACTGTTCCCTCCTTTCTAAAAAAAAATATAATAAACCGGTGTATTACATTTTTGCCTTTTTACATTAAACAAATAGTATAGTACATTTTTACAGAACAACGTTTATTTACATTATGCTCATAATAATGAATAAACTATTATTCAATTTACCCTTATGCATGGTGGGTTGAACCATTATTACCCTCCCATGCACGTTGACTTCGTGCTCGCTTCGCAGTATCTGCTTTAATACACGATCTCCTTTAGCTTGTCACAGTGACCTAGTTATTCATTCATAGAATTTCCTTAAAGAGCTCGCATTGTACTTGCCCAATTCTTTTTGTCTTGTGTCATCATACACAATGAAAGTCTGTTTGCCAATTTGTCTTAGCAAATTGTAAGTTCCATCATATAATCTGAAGAATTTTTTCGCAGTATTATCTATACTTTTTCCCACTGGATTGGTTTTTAAATAATATTTTCTCTCCAACATTAAACTTCTGCAACTTGTGAGTTCTGTTGAATCGTTCTATTCTCTTATTACCTTTTTCCATTATTCTTGTTTTCGCATGTGCAATCTTAATGCTTAACGGTGTCGGTAAGTTCTGATTAGCAGGTATATGAACATACCTTTTCCAAAACCTGTCGGGCTGACGATCTTGTTCAACCTCTATTGGTGTGTAGCTCGTTGCTTCGCTATAATTCTCATTAATGGCTTTCTCAAGGAATGGTAAATATTCCACCCATTGGTAAATATTGTGTTGGTTATGGCAGTAAATACGTAGGTACTTACCCAATTCTTTGTTCACTCTCTCGGCTAAATTTCCCTGTAGATGTCTGAAGGATGTGAGTATGGGTTGGATTTCATTTTCTCTTAGTATTCTATTCCATACGTCACTTTGAATTTGCACTCCATTATCACTAAGAATCCTCTTCATCTTACCATGTTTTGCAATATATTTTTGTAACAGAATTGTTAGGACAGCTTTCGTTGTTGGTCGCATAATAGGATACAGATGAACGGCCTTAGAAAACACGTCTATACAGATTAGTATATGTTTATCCCCCCAAACTTGATCGTGGTAATGGCCCTAAGAAGTCCACTGCAACTAACTCCCGTTTCGCCTCCTGTATAATTTGGATTTCCACATATGTGTGAAGATTAGTTTGCTTAGCAGTCTGGCAATCATAGCATTTCTTCAATTCATTTTTAATTTTTGTGGACGTGTTGTTGATTGTAGAATCTTCTCTAAGGGATAAATAACATTTTAATGCCGAGGTATGAGCTAAGCTCTCATGAGTTGGTGTTATCAGTTTAAATAACATCTCGTTTGTCAAAACAACTTTCCAATCAGGTCTTATTAATTTGAAAAGAATGTTGTTATGTAGCTTATATTGTGCTGGTAGGTGAGATTTTTTTTTAAATTTTGTAAGGTATACCTTGATCCTGTTCTCCTGCTAGATTTTGTAGCATTCTTCTTACTTCGTTGCAAGCTTCAAATCCAATAGGTAATAGACATACCTCATTATCTTCCTTATCGTAGATCTCCTTCCTTCTTTTGGCTAAAATTCATTTCAGTACACAAGAGTTCATTATATTACATTTCCGTAGAAATGACAATTCTTGACATATTTACATATTATTATTACATATTTTTCACATACTATTTCTCATATTATTAGTAAGTAAAACCATTGTATTTAAAAATTTTTATTTTCAGTAGGGCATTGTGTGACGTTCCCTGATTCACAGCCTCGTCTAGGCTAAACAATGCATCTCGTCAGTTGACAGGATGCTTGTATTGTTCCTCGTTCACCGCAGTCAGTCATTGTCGTTGAGTAGCCGACTGTACAGCAATTTCCGCTTCGCACTCCCATTTTGTTATCGTTGTTGGCTTCGACCGTGTAACGTATACGATCATATGGTGAGAATTTCTTTCTAGGAAATGGCCAGACGTATTCTCCCTTCTCCCTCTCACTGCTTCTCCTCTTCTCTTGACGAACGCCTTGCTTATTAGTTTGTGTGTGACCTATATTCACAGCTGATCGATTTTTCGTGTGTTGCGTTGGTGTAGAATAATAATCACTGTAGTGGTTGTGGTTATAATTTTGATTATCGTACGGTTGATAATTGTGTTGTTTACTCTCATCGCGAGTGATGTGCTCCGATTGTGTTACAAGTATTAAAAATTCTTCAATTGTTTTAATACCTTGTGCCTAAACAGCTAGTTGTATATTCTTGTAAACGAGGTACGATTGTATCGATTTTATGTTACACTCTTCTTTGATTTTAATTATTTCATTAGAATCGTCCTTAATAATTATCACCGTTTCTTCTAGCTTTACTTATATTTTAACAGCTTGTTCATGAAGTGCTGGTTTAACTTTATTTTCATGTGCATCTATGCGCATATTAGTGTCAATAATATTGTATCTACAAATTTTGTAGTATTATCTATTATATTTTGTTTTAATTCTTTCTTCTTTAACTCTTCTCTTAGTTTTGCATTAAATTCTTTTAATTATTCTCTCAATTGTACCTTATCTTGTTTTAATTCATGTTTAAATTCATTTAGTTTATAATTTATACTTTCCATTTGTTTTATATTTGATTCTTCTATCACATCTACACATCTATCACTTCTATCACGTCTCGCATCATATCTACGATTGCCTCCATACTAAAACTTCCTGGTTCTGCAATGTTGAATTATTTTTATTTATATTATATTTTTAAATAATTATTATTGGTGATCCCGGTTATACTATTTTTTTATTTTTTATTTTGTTTTGTATTATTACTGTTATTATTATTATATTACTATTACGATTACATTTTCATTTACAATAACTACCTGTTGAGCGCCAGTTGTGTTATTATAATACACAACAAATTGAAATAACATTCAAATAATATTTAATGTAATATTAGTTATTATAATTACATATTATATATTTTTCATTTAACATACCTTTTTTTAGAGCATACATTTTACTTTAAAATTGTTTAAATAGTTAAATGGCATGGGCACGCACCATGTTCTTTGAGACATTTATTTTTACCACAACGTTATTTGTTGCTGAGCCCCCAACTTCTTTAGAGCTATTTAAAGAACAACATGACTTTCGCTGTAAAATTATGACATGTGTAATCATAATAATAATAACACAATGTAATTTGTTTAAATCATTAAAAATTGTATTAATACAAAATTTCTTTTTTGTTTGCGATTTAAATACATCATTATTATTCGCTTGTGTGTGTAGCCGTAGCACACATCACATTATTAACATATAAATGATAATCTCGTATTACACATAGACATAATATACAATCACATACTATAATAAACATTTATAGTTATCTAATATTGCTCGCAGCTTGATCATTAGTGTAATAATTATTAGATTATCTAAGCTCTTTCTAATGATCTAATTTGTTTTGAAAATACAGCATATGCATTGCTTTCTTTTCTAATAAAAATTTGCTAATTACTTATATATTAATTTAAATATCAATGACTAAGTTATTGGTTCAAAATTATAGTTTAAAACATTTTTAAAACATTACTCTTATTACTATACAAATAAATATTTACATTTGCAAAATGTGTTAATTCATCTTTAAATTAGGTTGTCTCTCTTTTTACATCGTTAATTATATTGTCTTTATGTGAGTCTTTGTTTTAGAAATACATGGTTGTTTTTCACCTTATTGTCGTTTTAAATCGGCAGCGTGTCCTCTTCGGTCCTAGGTCCTCGATGCTCCTTTATAGTCGTGTAGTCCTGGAGTCCTTGATCCTCGTCCTTCGGATCACCTCCTCTGTCCGTCGCCTCGTCCCGTACGCTGGATTCTATTTCATGTTCTTGGCTGCTCCCTCGTCTCCTGTCATGGCTTCAGGTTGCAGGTGCTCTCACGAAAGTGATGAGTAGTCGTGAAGAACCTCCGGCTGCTGCTGTGGTTGATAGACAAATTTCTTATCGTGGGCAGAGCCTCCGGCTGCCACGGTAGTTGTACGAGAAAGAGAATTAAGTTACCGCATCTCGTGTATTTATACCCTAGGACGTTAAAATCATGTTTCGACAATATTCTGCATGTCAGAGACTGTCGTTGGCGTCCCTTTTTAAACACGATTATCTTCACAATTAATTCGCTTGTCTTCGCGATATGCAAAGTCTTTTGCACATTACCATCGGGTAATTCATCTTGTCGGCAATTGTTATGTGTTCACTATGTATAAACCGTTTTCCCTACCTTAATTAACATAAATTGTATTTATATTTATTTTCACTATAACCACATATTTTATTTCTTCACACTACTTTTTTTACACATGTGCGTCTTATATTTATACACACTTTGGCGTATTTGGTTTTGTGGTGTTATGCACACAATCTTTACAAAATAAATAAATTCATATAATTAATAGCGTTCATTAAGGGTGACGCTTTTCAGGAATTGACAGGTTTTACATACACATGTAATTTACACGTGTACACACAGACATAGCGGAGTGGCGTGATCAGATTCTCCCAACTTGAAATTTGGTCGTTCTTTTTTACAGTTCAGATAAAAGCTGAAAATATTATTGCTAACAATATGTATTATTTATTTACTTTAATTAATTATTTTAATTATTTTGTGCAATGCAGAGTACCGTATACATTTGTACTGTTGCAATATATATATATATATATAGTAGTAAAGTTGTTACACTTTTATAAATTTAATCTGATAGAATTCTTACCTGTCTTGCGATCTCTACCTCGTAACTTACCTTCTAACACCAGAAACCTTCAGGGCCGCCAATATATTAATTCAGGGTAATATGTAAACCTTGTCCACACTTTCCCTTAAAAACTTGGATAAATTTTGCTACCTGACTTCCTTTATATCAGAAAATTCCAAGAGTCGTTAGATGAGTTTTTAGCACAAAGCACAGAAAATGGTTACAGGCGAAATAAATAAGATAACGCAGTGTTACCGATAAATCAATTAGTAGTTTCTTTTATTGAAAAATTACTTTCTGTTTTTAAAATTTCATTTTGATTACTTTACAAGTGGTTGGACATGATGTTGCGTCACCCCAAAATTTAAATCTTACAATTTTGTATCTACCAATAATTCTAAACCCTTATCTTACGTGAATAGTTTTATGAATATTCTTTCTACAGACAAACCAATATATCTAGCGCTCTCTCTCTCTCTCTCTCTCTCTCTCATTCTCTCTAAACCCTCTCCATTTCGAGATCTCATTCTAATTGGTTTAGGTTGCATTATTTCAGAAAAGAAAATTGATAGTAGTTGAAAGTCACTCGATACTTAACATTCGCTGTTCTCCTCTATGTTTCACCATCCCTACGACTTCTAGCCGTGCTGTTTAACACTCCGAAAATCGGTTAGAAACTGTTGAATTGTGACACTGTTACGGATTGTTCATTATTATTTGTTGTACTGTTATTTTGAGTTAAATCATATTAATTAAAACAACATTTTCGTCGGCCGACCTTAATTTAGTAGCCTACTCTTTTTGCACAACCGTGCGATTGGGGTGAATCTCGACGACCGAGCGTCCAAAATGGCGAGATGACGCCCTTACTTTTCGTCTCGTGGTTTTCCATAGGAAGCCGTTCTCATACTCGCTTCCTGATTGGTATATCGGGCTGCCGGAAGCCTTTCGCATTTAACATGTGACTAATTTTGAGTTGGAGTCTAAGTTTTATTTCGAATGACCGATTTGTACTCTCCCACACTTTTTTCCTGACTCACGCATTCTTTGTTGCCACTCCCCAATTCGTACCTGCCACAACACGGCATTGACCAAGCCACAGAGTGTTTAATAGCAAATGGTTTCTACAAGTTGATCAAAAATATGTTTGTGCCCCATTTGTACCCTCACAATACCCCCCCCCAATGAGAGGTTTTAAGCCGAAGCATAAAAAGTCATTGCCTAACCTAAGAGGACCAGCTAGAATATGGCGCCACGACCCTCCTTTCTTCCTTACTAAAATCATTGGGTAACTTACCCTCCTAGTCCGGTGACCATGGACGCACCTGCATGACTTTACTGAACTTCCCTGCTCAAGATCCCAACACCATAAACTCACACAGGCACTCGGAGCCCCTGCCCTGACGCACCACAGTACCACAGTATCATCAGACTCTGTAACAATTAATAAAACATCAATAAATGGCCTTCCACTTCTCCGTATCCTTAACTGATTTGGTTTCCTCTTAGCCGTAGTGGTTTGCCTTTTCCGAAGTACTGGTTTCTTATCTTATTTATCTACATATACAAATAATATTGTTTTAACATTTATGTTTTAACCTAACATGATAAATTTATTGATATCGTATCACCCACACATCATTTATTATATCATTTATTATATCATATCTCTTACACATTAACATCCATTTAAAAGTTATACTTCCAACAAAATGATTTACCCATTCCATTATGTATTCAATTGCACACCAATTACGTCTTATATTTCCTTTTGGAAATTACATTTCCTATCTCACTTTACCATTCCTAATACAGATTACTACCGTTATCTTTATACAATACATAACATGATTAATAAAAAATACAACGTTAGTCAATACATCAGATACCTAGATAATCAGAACAGTCTCCTCCCATACTTCAGCGTGATTGTGATTATAACAATAATTACCAACTTCCTTCTTCCTACTTATTCTTGTTAAAATACTCCCTCTACATCAATTTCTTTTTTATATTAACCCCCCTTTATCCCTTAACCCCTGATACCCCGCGTTACTAAAGGGTCAGTGACCTCAAGGACAAGCCTATATATAGTATTACCCAAACTCGCATAAATGAAGTTTTACCACCATAAATGAAGCCTCTCCCTCGCAGCATGTAACGTTGCCACCGGCCATCCATCTCTCTATGTCCCCCCATGTCTGGACTGTTGGGCCCAGTGGCTTCCACAAGGACTGGATCGGCTAGGGTATAAACATTATTTACCCTGTCCTTGCTTCGGCGTTTGAATTCTCAATATATTCCCTCTCTAGCTCATAAATACTCACTATTACCCAATTACTAATCTCAACTCCCTCTATACTTAAATCATCACTACTATGATTTAACGTACCATTTTTAGATACCCCATTCTCAACTCTATGTTTGTTATTATTCATCATGATCTCACTATCATTATTATAGTTATCGCTATTCTTTTCACTATTACTTACCTTGTCAACTGTCATCTGATTTGCATTTAAACTAACCCCATTATAATTATTTTCACTCCACTTACCTGTATCTCTCTTACTCCCTCTTCTCTTTCTAATTTCATTTACTTCGTCTTGCATTTGTTTTTTAATTGTATGAAAACGTTCATTAATTTCGTTTATAATATCAGTCTTTACTTCATTGAATCTAGTATTTACTTCATTAATATTACTACTCAGTTCATTGAACTTTACATTTTGTTCATTGAAATTACTATTTACTTCATCAAATTTATTACTTAACATTGTGTTTTGCTTTTCTAGAAGTAATTGCATCATATTCATTATATCATGACTATCAGATTTTTTAATTTAGACTGGCGTTGAACGAATTTTTGAATCGTCTGCAACAGCTGAATCTGTTAAGCTGACCTCTTTAACCGCGTTTAATATTGAATGACCTCTAGAATCATTCATCCCAGCTGCCTCACTCGTAACAGCTGATTAGTTCACATCAATTTCAATCTCTTTATTCTCTATTTTTCTAAATTTAAGTATTTTTAAATAAATGATTAATTATTATTACTTATTATACAATCTCGTACGATATCTTACTCACAGTATTATACGTCATAACCTCTAATCACAGATTCCGTGATTATACTAATACAAAAAACAACGCCGTTTACCACTACCCACTCCTTATGTTTAAAGCAGGTCTATTTCATATAATTTTTATATAAAAAATCCTGGCAGGGTCACCAATTGTAAAGTTATTTACACTTTTATAAATTTAATCTGCCAGAATTCTTACCTGTCTTGCGATCTCTATCTCGTAACTTAACTTCAAACACCAGAAACCTTCAGAGCCGCCAAAAAATTAATTCAGGGTAATATGTAAACCTTGTCCACATTTTCCCTTAAAAACTTGGATAAATTTTGCTACCTGACTTCCTTTATATCAGAAAATTCCAAGAGTCGTTAGATGAGTTTTTAGCACAAAGCACAGAAAATGGTTACAGGCGAAATAAATAAGATAACGCATTGCTATCAATAAATCAATTAGTAGTTTCTTTTATTGAAAAATTACTTTCTGTTTTTAAAATTTCATTTTGATTACTTTACAAGTGGTTGGACATGATGTTGCGTCACCCCAAAATTTAAATCTTACAATTTTGTATCTACCAATAATTCTAAAACCTTATCTTACGTGAATAGTTTTATGAATATTCTTTCTATAGACAAACCAATATATCTAGCGCTCTCTCTCTCTCTCTCTCTCATTCTCTCTAAACCCTCTCCATTTCGAGATCTCATTCTAGTTGGTTTAGGTTGCATTATTTCAGAAAAGAAAATTGATAGTAGTTGAAAGTCACTCGATACTTAACATTCGCTGTTCTCCTCTATGTTGCACCATCCCTACGACTTCTAGCCGTGCTGTTTAACACTCCGAAAATCGGTTAGAAACTGTTGAATTGTGACACTGTTACGGATTGTTCATTATTATTTGTTGTACTGTTATTTTGAGTTAAATGATATTAATTAAAACAACATTTTCGTCGGCCGACCTTAATTTAGTAGCCTACTCTTTTTACACAACCGTGCGGTTGGGGTGAATCTCGACGACCGAGCGTCCAAAATGGCGAGATGGCGCCTTTACTTTTCGTCTCGTGGTTCACCACAGGAAGCCGTTCAAATACTCGCTTCCTGATTGGTTTATCGGGCTGCCGGAAGCCTTTCGCATTTAACATGTGACTAATTTTGAGTTGGAGTCTAGTTTTATTTCTAATGACCGATTTGTCCTCTCCCACACTTTTATCCTGACTCACGCATTCTTCGTCACCAGTCCACAATTCGTACCTGCCACAACACGGCATTGACCAAGCCACAGAGTGTTTAATAGCAAATGTTTTCTACAAGTTGATCAAAAATATGTTTGTGCCCCATTTGTACCGTCACATAGTATCCTGTAAAATGTAACAGTACATAAAGCTTGCTAAAATACTAAAAATTTATAAATTTTGTAAAATTGTTATAATTAAAAAAGCAAAAGAGGTTTTTAGGTAAATACTAATTAAGGTGGAATGTCCAAAATAATCAATGTAATTAGAGAAATTTGGTAAATGTTTTAAAGTAATAATCATCAATGTATGTAATAACCATAGATGGATAACTTGAAATTATATATGTAATTTTATATTACATAAATGTGAATATTTAAAATTTCAGTAAATCATAATTTATTCAATGTGAAAATAAATCGTAAGGAATATAAATTAAAATAATACATAGGCCTAATCAAGTGATCAGATACCCATGAATTATGTGGAGTTAGGTAATATGACAAATTTTATAGGTAACTACCAGTACTATTTGCAAAATGTTAAAAAACTGTAAATCACCTTTTAAAAAATATAGTTATTCTATATTTTGTACATAAAAAGTACATGATGGACAAAATCAAGAATTAACGAACATTACGTTGTAAAACTAGGACAACCTAAGAAAAATACATTTTAATCCACAACAATCTAAAGAAGAAAACTCACTCTTATTTGAATCTTTGACGAGAATACATGTAACAAGAAGAGTGGTTTAAAAAGATAAAAGAAAATAAGTAAAATGAATAAAAAAATAGAAGAACATTATCTGAAATTAACATACAAACACATCAGTAATTAAGAAGAGTGTCAATAAGACAGAAAGGAACAAACATAATATAAAAGCTGTATAATATTGAAGGTACAAGTTAGTCCGGGAAGCCTTGGAAAGTGTATAAATGCCAGTTTAACTTAAATTTTAAGTGCCTCTAGAAAAAATAACTAGTAAAACTACAGATATAAAACTTAATGTGGTTTCATATCTGTACGGAAGGATAAAAAAGACAGTTTCATCAAAATCTGATGTGGTGGGTGCAATGACAACTTGACATGGAAAATATATAAGCTTTACCATCAAGGAAATAAAAGAAAGAAAGAATAAACTAAATTAAAATTAGAATTATTTGATTAAAAGTAACAGAATTATAACTCTTAGAAACTTAATACTTACAATTCTTCAATGAAAGTAAGTGACAGAACAGATTACTCTAACATTATATGTTTTGGTGTTATACTAATATTGTAGTTTTCAAAATAACACGTGATAAAGTTTCTGTTGTGTAAAATAAATATTAACACTTATATTTTAATTGAAAACAAAATATAAACTTGGCTTCATACGTAAGCAATTGTTCTTGTATGTAGTTTTCCTTGTTGTGGATGGCGTGAGTTGGACGTAACAAGTAGAAACCAAATAATTTAGAATATTTAAATATTAAATATTTTGTCTTAATTTAAGAAAGATTATTGTGTTTGTAATACATTTATTACATCTGTGCTACTTGCCCTGAGATTAAGAATCTGTATGTTCATGCATTCATTTTTTATTAAAAAAATAAAGTCCTAATTTCACTGAGCACATTTGTTTAATTGGAAGTACCAGCACAATGTATAATTTAAGTAAATATAATTAAATAACTACCGACTTAGAACACAAAGTTTTTTATGGGTAAAAACGTAAAAGTTTTACCTTATAGCCTGAACCAGTTTTGGCTTTTAAAAGTTTCTTCAGAGGCTGCCATTTGGAGCACTGTCTGTCTTGTTCTTGGCGACGGTATCGACTTTTGAAGGATCGATGTCGTGTGTGTTTGGGGTGTGATATGTTCGAATAATGTGTGTGATTTGAATTGTGTCTGTTCGTTTTGGATGTCGTTTTTATGTGTTTTCGTGTGTTTCTATATTTCCACTTGTTTGAGAGTGTCTAGTTTACGGCATTTTGTGTGTACGTGTAGAATGTCCATGTTATTTTCGATGTTTTTGTATGTGGTTTACTTCAATGAGGTGCTTTGCAAAGGTGGATTCGGTAGTGGAGTGTAGTGCTTTTGTGTGTTCAATGTATCTTTGTTTGAAGCTATGTCCTGTCTGGCCTATGTAAAATTTGTTACAATCTGAGCAGTTTAGTTTGTAAACACTAGGTAGATCAAACTTGTTTTGTGCTTTGTGTGTGTGTTTTGATAGTGTATGTTCTGTTTTTTGTGTAGTTTTGTATGCAATTTTGTATCCTGCTTTTTTGAATTTGTGAGCTATTTTTTCAGTGTGGTTACTGATATATGTTAGTGTTATGAATTTGTTGTTTTCTGTCTTTGTCTGTTGTTTGTTTTGTGTTTTGTGTAGGAGTTTATTGACTATTGTTCTGTTGCATCTGTTGGATTCTGCTAGATATTTTATCATGTTTAGTTTGTCTTTGTAGTCTTTTTCATCTAGTGGGATGTTATTAAGTCTATGTATCATAGTTCTGAAGGCAGCAAGTTTGTGTTGTATTGGGTGATTGGAGGAGTTGTGTATTAGTGTGACAGTTGTAGTCGGTCTTCTGTATATACTGAATTTGTGGCTGTGTTCAAATTTTGTGATGGAGAGATCTAGGAATGTTATGCTTTTGTTGTGTTCCTTTACTGCCGATTACGAACACAAAAATAGTATAAAGTTCCTAGACCTCTCCATTACAAAATTTGAACACAGCCATAAATTCAGTGATACAGAAAACCGACTATAACTGACACACTAATACACAACTTCTCCAATCACCCAATACAACACAAACTAGCTGCCTTCAGAACTATGATACATAGATTTAACAACATCCCTCTAGATGAAAAGACTACAACGACAAACTAAACACGATAAAATGTCTAGCAGAATCCAACGGATACAACAGAACAATAGTTATTAAACTCCTACACAAAACACAAAGCAAATAACAGACAAAGACAGATAACAACAAATTCATAACACTAACATACATCAATAACCACACTGGAAAAATAGCCCACAGCTTCAAAAAAGCAGGGTACAGAATCGCATACAAAACTACAAAAAACAGAACATACTTTCAAAACACTTACACAATTTCACAAAACAATTTCGATCTACCTGGTGTTTACAAACTAAACTGTTCAGATTCTAATAAATTCTACATAGGCCAGACAGGACGTAGCTTCAAACAAAGATACATTCAACACACAAAGGCAGTCCACTCCACTACAGGATCCACCTTTGCAAACCACCGCATTCAAGCAAACCACACATACAAAAACATCGACATTAACATGGACATTCTACACGTACACACAAAAGGCCGAATGTAGACACTCTAGAACAATTGGAAATATACAAACACACGAAATCAAATAAAAACGACATCCTAAACGAACAGACACAATTCAAATCACACGCATTATTCGAACATATCACACCCCACACACACAATATCGATCCTTCATATCTGGATACCGTCGCCAAGAACAAGACGGACAGTGCTCCCAGTGGCAGCCCCTGAAGAAGTTTTTAAAAGCAAAAACTGGTTCAGGTTATAAGGTAAAACTTTTAAATGTATACCCATAAAAATCTTTGTGTTCTGAGTTGGTAGTGATTTAATTATATTTAGTTAAATTAGTGGACACGTCATGGACAACGAAATCCAAGAATATAATTTAATATTTCATACTATTTTATGTTTAGTGTACATTTTCCCCTATTTGATACATGTTTTGGACATCAACTGGTTTGCCCATCCTCAGCCTCTTTAGTTTTTTGACTTGTTGAATACTTGTGTCCATGTTGAGTGCTCTATGCCCTCCTATTGCATTTTGATTATCTATATTGGTGTTATTGTGTATAGGTATGGTATATGGTTTTGTTTTGTGAGTATTACCAATGGTTAGGGTTTTAAAAATTGTATCATGTTTGGTGTAGATTTGTATTTGTTCTGGTATTAGTTTGTCTTATATTTTATGTTTATATATTTGTAAGTTTTCCCTAATATTCCCTATTTGTGTGGTATGTGTTTTATTAGTGTCATGTTGCTGAAGTCTCGGAATTCACGTCTTTTATTTATTGCATGGATGGCTAAATTGGATGTGTAAATACGTTTTTTTTAATACATTTAGGTGTTTAAAATAATGTTACAATTGTTTTGTATCGAGCCTATGTAACATCTATTGCAGTTGTTGCTTTCTATTTGTGTGTGCGCTCACGCATGCATATGTGTGTTTGTGTGTGTGTCACAACCCTGTAGTTGAGCTACTTATGATCAAGTTGATTTTAAATAAAGTTGTGTTTATTTAGGAAAGTTGTTAGATAAACAAAATGGGTTTTAACCAAAACACATTTCAGTTCCGTTTCTTTTCTTTTCCCAACTACGTTTCACAAATTTGTTACAACATATTGTTTGTTATTAATTATGATTTATAGAGTTTCATAAGACCTGGATGTCATATTGCATATAATGTAATTCTAGTATTTCATTTATTGAGATCAAAACAATATTCATGTACACACTGATCTGTATTTGGACAACGATAAAAGACTTCATAAAAGAGGTGATATAAGTAAATGTACAGAATGTTATAGACTCACCAAGACATGTAAAGATTATGAATGCCTCTGTATGGACACTGAAATAACTCCTTGTTACACACATTATAAAAATTAAGTCAAAATTGAATTCCCAGACATGATTGGAATGTGTCAACTAGAGAGAATAGTTCTGAAAAAGTGGCCAGCATTTGTAAACAAATCAGCACAACTACATGGCAGAGGTGCTAGGGACATACCTCAGATGTATAAATGCATGGGAAAGCAACAAACTTCATACAATATGGGGAAGCAAATTGATATATAATGTACTATCCTCATGCAATGTAACACAAAGGTCTCCAATATTACTGTTTTTTGGTGTCTTAAGGGAGTCACGTACAGTCTCAATTTGAAAAGGAAATAGGAAAACAAAAACATTATTAACACAGTCAAACTACTGGATTTACCGTATCGGAGTAAAAATTATGTTACTAATGATTTACAGAGCTTTTTAAGAATTGGTCTTGCAGGTCTTTATATTGGTCCTTGTTTATAATAGTTTTATTATATGGACAGATGTATTGTGACAATGGATATCCTAACAATCTAGTCTGTGAGAGGTCAAGTAGAAATTGGTATTCTTATGTATGATTGCGTTTTGTTTATTTTACATAACATATTAAGTCTAACAGGAATAATTTACTTTCCTTCTCAAAGGTTAAAATAACTTTGCACATTCATTTCTTTTTTCAGAAATGTGCTCACCTCTGCAATCAATAAGCGTAGATGTAACATGCATTAAAGGAGAAGGTGATATTGATTGTAACAAGCCAATGCGTCCTGGAACACGAGCAAACGTTGAATGTAAACCATCGTATACTCATATTGGGGCAACTTCATACTCAGAAATAATCTGCGGAGAGAATGGCCAGTGGAGTGAAGGATTGTTTTCTTGTCACCGAGGTAAAAACTTAGTGTTTTGAATCGCCCAATGAAATGTCATTGATCAAACCAAATGAAATTGTGTATATTAATGACTTGAACAAAGACATAAACACATCTGTAGTTAAACTAACAATTAATCTAAATATTCATGTCTAATGTAAAATACAATTTAAATGTTTTAGATAACATTTTTAAATTCAACGAAAAGCATAGTTTACTGACTCAGTTTTGAAAAAGTAAACAAGTTTATTCACAATTAATTTTCATGTGTCACAGTCACTCTGATCTACATAATACCAACGGAAATATTTAGAAAATAAGTGATAAAATACTAATTAATTAATACATTTTTTATAATACAACCTTTGATCACTCTCTGAAAATGTTGCAAACATTATCTGAGGTCACACACATGTACACAATTTATCTACGCATCACACCCAACATTACTGTAATGTTACAATTTCATCTGGACTTCTCAACTTCTGAGTCAAGTTTTAAGTAATTATTCAAATTTTACATGCATAATTTTGTTATGACTAGGTATTCATAGCCGACCTGTCATTTAAAACTACCTGGTGTTGTTAATACTTTTAGCCTCCATAACCTTTACCTACTTTGAGCACTATGTATCAGAATTGACACAGTAACACTGCACGTCCCATACCCGTCTTTTGTGGTTTTGCAAATTCAGATGAAATCCTGTTTAATTTAAAAATTGCTTGATTATTTGTAAAATACATGGGATTTACTGCGAAAGTATATTTATGAAATATATTTTCTATACTTGGGATGTCACAAAATGATAGGTAATGTAATTGTGAAGCTGTTCAAGAGGAAGCTAATATTATAAACATTTTGGTTGTAACGCAGTGGTATCAATAGCAAAACTGTGATAACAACTTGGAGAACTTTTTAGATAGTTTAGGTGATGTACAGAATTAAAGTAAAGTACCTTATAGTAATAATTATATAATCAAATACAATTTAAACACTAACACATAATAAAAATATTTGATTATGCAGCAGTGTATTGGAAATAGAGCATGAAACTTGAGATAAAGAGAAAATAGAAAAATTTTGCTTAAGTATTTAATAAAAATGCTCCTTATTTTTTCTGAGTGACATTTAATTTAGGTTTAGGTGGCCCCTAACATTTGTACCAGTAATATATTATTTGATCTATTTTAGTATCATTTACCTATACCTATGACTTTAATAACTTAAAAATGTATTTGAATTTTAATAAATTTATCCAGAATTGGATTTAAAATAAATTATCCAAATTTTAATAATCCAATTTATTTGGATAATTCAGAGTTTCCCAAGGAATTTATTTATACAGAAAAGACCGTCTTTTATATAATTGTTGAATTGGTTTAGCATGGTAAAAACCTATAAATTAATAATAATAGCACTGTTTTTATGGTTTAACACAAGCTTTTTATTACTTTTAACATCAAATGTTTTGCCCATAGTACAATGAGGTATCTTCAGTGGCTCAACTGAGAAATGAGTCTACAAGGCCACTGAGGATACAAAAGTTTTTGAGTACAACCGTGTACAGAATGTTTTATTGCTGACGTTTTGTTCCGTAATCCAGAAACATTTTCAAGGTGTACTGATGTTGATTTAACTATGGCACGCGTTTTATATCTTGCTTCCCTTGTGATTTTTACCATAGATGGTTACAGCGTGTGGGTGAGTGTGTTGTGGCCACATGTTGTTTGTTAATTTGTGAACTGTCAGTTAGGAATTTCCAAGTTATCGCTAATTTAGTGTATTCATTTCTGCCGTTGACTGCTCCCTCCTTCACCTGGTAAATCCCAGTGGCTTCTCTGTACTCTCTGATTTTCTTATAGTTAGTTTGTGCCAAGATTTTTGTGTTTTTTAAATCGAAAATATGTCCTGCTGTTTCTTTGGCGTACTTTGTTATAGATGTGTTGTCTTCTTGTTTTGCTACTGCCAATTCGTGTTCGCGGATGCGTTGATGGAACGAAACGTCAGCAATATAAACGTCAGATACTCGGATGTACCCAAAAACACACTCCAACAGATATTCACCATGAAATCCTTTACACGAGCATATTTATATATATAAAATTTATTCAATATTTATGAGAACAATATGTTTCCCGAAACATGTACCAAATAAGGGAAAAAAACATCTTGAGGTAAAGAATTTAGAAATATAAAGTAAATTATATATGCATCAAGAAATAGACTGTAGCAAAAAGTGTTATAAAAGTATATATAATTGTTTCACACATTTTCAATGCTTGTTTCACGGAACTTATTATTACATTAATTTAATAGAATTTTTTGAAGAAATTCTTAAATTCTGCAGTGCACTACTGACGACTGGTCTTACTGTTTTTGTCAGTGCCTGGCAATAACGGAACTGCTGTTCAGCAGTGTTTGCTCTTTCTTACGTCTTGATTTAATTGTTTTTGCTGTAAGTCTGTGTGTGTGTGTGTGTGTGTGTGTGTGTGTGTGTGATTTTTAAAATATTTTGTTAATTCATATACAGACTAGAATATTGTGTGTATCTGTATTTGTTGGAAAATTAGTATGAGTGGGGGTTGTTTATTGTTATATATGTAAGGTTTTTCTAAGATACTAGTTTTTTCACCCATTTGTATTGATTTTACACATTCAACATTTTCTATATCAGGCAAGAGATTTTTTAAGTTGATAACATGAGGTGATGCTAAATATCTCGTAACAGATGACTTTTAAAATTGTTTGTGTGTTAAAGGTAGTGAGGGATTATTTATTTTCTTGTGTGATCCATTGCATTCTATTTAGGTCAGTCTCTTTTTATAAACAAAACATTCTCTTATAATAAATTAATAAAAACAACAACACGCAAATGTGTTTTTAGCTTTGTTATACAAAAGATTTATTATTTTTTTAGCATACTGTTACGTCACACAACTCATCGTGTTGCACAGTGTAACTGAGACCTGTTGAACTCACTAATTATAACTTTAATTAGAAAGGAACAACACTTAGAAATCAACAAAGGAACTCTTATACAATAAATCATGTTAAATTTGTCCAACACACAACAAATGCCATCTTATTATAGTTTTGCACTAAGCAACATAATTTCAGTAAGCCACAATAACAATCACTCTGAACCTCGCTCCAATATTGTTGATCTAAAACTAATTTCGTTGTCCACTGGCTGCTCTATTTAGTATTTATACCTTCGCTCTGTATCATTATAAAGTATAAAGGAGTGAAGCAAGGATGTTTGTTGTCACCAATATTATTTCTTATGGTGCTGGATCTCATGATGAAGAAGGCAATGAATCGCCGAAGAGGAATTCAGTGGGGACTGACAGATAGGTTGGAGGACTTGGACTTCGCGGATGACCTGTGCTTGCTACCCAGCAGTTTTAAGGATATAGAAGCAAAGCTGAACGATTTAAAAACCGAAGCATCAGAGATGGGATTGAAGATTAATGGAAAGAAAACCAAGGAGATGCGTTATAATAACCGCAATAAGGCACTATTATTTTTAGGAAACCAAGAGATCGAACAAGTCAAACAGTTTTGTTACCTGGGAAGTATGGTCACCACGGAGGGAGGAAACACAGAGGATATAGGAAATAGAATAAATAAGGCTAAAGGAGCATTTGCAATGCTGAGACCAATCTGGAAATCAAGAGAACTTAACACAAATACCAAACTACGCATCTTCAATACAAATGTCAAGTCGGTACTGCTCTATGGGTGTGAAACTTGGAAGACTAACAAACAACTGATTAGCAGACTCCAAACATTCGTGAACAGAAGTTTGAGGAATATCCTGAGGATATGGTGGCCGCAAGTTATCTCCAATGAAGAGCTGTGGAGAAGAACCCATCAAACACCCATTGACATTGAGATGCGTCGTAGGAAATGGAAGTGGATTGGGCATACATTACGACGAGATAGAGACAACATAGCAAGACAAGCCCTGGAATGGAACCCACAAGGTAGCAGGAGAAGAGGCAGGTTGTTGTGACCAAGGAACACATGGAGGAGGAGTGTAATAGTGGAAGGGATGGAGAAAGGAGGGAAGACCTGGCCCGAGATCAAGACGATGGCGCGGAACAGAGTCCGGTGGCGGAAGTTCATTGATGCCCTATGCTCCACTTAGGAGATACAGGAATAATGATGATGATGATGATGCTCTGTATCATTATAGTGACACAGTAGGTCTGCACACCAGTAGAATAGTCAAGTTTGGAAGTCAATAGTCTGGAAGGGTTATCTCTGCAGTGTTACATAATTGTGCCATGCACATTATGTGTGCAAAGTGTCATGTCATGTGCAACAAGTTCCCTATATTCTCATCACAGCACTGCCACCTCCTTAGTCCTCTTCACAATGAAGTGGCAAATTCTTATCATTTGTTTGTCTCAAGTTTGACTCTGGAAACTTTCTTTAACTATTCCAATTTTCTCATCATCCACAAATTCCTCTTCGTTGATTTCACTTTTCTATCCCAATATGCTTCCAGTGTCTTGCATAACCTTCTGTTCAGCAACTTTTCTGATGCTGTAACAAGTGTCATCCCATCTTCAAATTTATCCTTCCGCTGTACGTCTTTTCTCCCTTCTCCTAGATCTGATTTACCTGTAACAAATTCTTTGTATCCATCAGATTCTCCCATTCTCCCAGTGGCACTTTCTTCAGCTCACGAGCAAGCAAGAGGTTTTGTGTGATGACCACAGTTGGTTTTCCAGTCACCTCTTCTGTCGTCACACAATTTTGCATTTTGTTGTTCCGTTCTTGTCCCATTTCTACATCTAGCACCAAAGGTTTATATTCTCCACATATGTGACTTCTTCTTCAGCCATGATCACTTGCTTGATTGAATGGTAGGCTGATCCTGTCATTCAAGTCATACTAAACTTTATATTCTTTTGTCCATCTGTCAGGAAATTGTGTCTCAAGTCTAGAATGAACCCATAGGCATTCATAATATCCATGTCTAGAATTACTTCATCAACAATGTCTACAATGAGCATTCAGTGGCTAAACTCAAAGAGACCCAGGTGTATATGTTTGTCTACCTATCCTAACACTTTTATGTAGCTTCCAGTTTTACAGTCCATATAGTACAAGAGCTAAATTGGGCCTTGCAGTGGTTGACTAAATAAGGGTCTACAATGGACACTGTAGTTGGCTTATCTTCAGGTAAACTGATAGCAATCAGGTCTTTAGTGATTTTATGAAGGGTGGAACCTGTATCCTGTTCTGGAGCTTTATTTCTCCAATTTGTGTTTCCATGCCCTTCTCTCTTTATTTTATTCTCCCAACAATCTGCTTGTAGATGACCACATTTCCTACATTTATATCGCTTTGGTTTTCTGTCTACTTCCCATCTTTCAAATTGTTGTGGTACTTTAGACTTCTTAAATTATTTCTCCGGTATCATCTCTTTATTCTGTCCATTTTGACGATCCATTTGACTATAACATGATGACATACTTTTATTAATGTAGGTTGCTGATGTAGCAGCTTCAAGCTGGAGAGCATGTACAAGCGCTTCTAAGCTTTTCTGGTGCCATGCGATTCTTAACATTTGTTCCATTTCAATACCACTGATAATGTCAAGAAACGTAATGAGAGCAGTACACATCTGAAAGTCCTTTGATACTTCAGGATAAGCAAACCTGTGAATTATTCGACATTTACTTCAAACTCCTGGAGGCCTTCATTCGAACACTGTTGCCTTGCTTCAAGTTGAACATGATACACTTCACATAGATGTTGGTGACTGTACCATAATTCCAGAGCTTTTATTAATTCTGTGTAAGTGTGTTGACTGTCAGATGGCAGTAGTTCTGTGGCAGATTCTTTTAAAGCAAAAATGAGTGAAAAGCTTTTCTCTTTTACTGATAACTTATTTAAGCAAGTGGGCTCTTTAAATTGGCAAAGAAAAATTGTCCAGTGATCACTTCATTAAACATTGGGGCATTTGTGTAAACTGGCCCTCTAGAGTTAATGGTGCTTTATCATTGCTCTAATTTTTTTAATCTTCTTCAACGTTTATTAATTCTCTAGCTTTGTCAAAATTACTTTGATTATATGTTCTAACGTTAATTTGATTTTTGCATTTGTAACCAAGTCTTCTGCACATGACATATCTGTTTTCATAGTCCACTCAAATTTTTATATTTCAGATATTCCATCAAATAGTTTGTTCAGCTCACATCATAACAGACCAAATTGTGTAGTGGTCTGTTACACAGTTAAATTCTTCTATTGTCACTTCTCTATTGTTTCATTTTCATACATCTGTATTTATTATGTCATTTCACTGTTCCTTCTGTCTCCTGTCAGCAGTTTCTCATCCTGTTTTCCATCCAAACACATAAAGATTCTGTCATAGGCAATTACTTGTTGATATCTATCCTTGTATATTATAACTAATCATGCAGAAGTTTGTTTACAATCTCATGGACTTCTTGTGATAGGAGAGTTGGTGTACATTATGAACCACAGTAGTCCTGCAAAAGGGGAATGGAAATGAATGGGGGATCACCATTGAAGGCCCTCTCAACAAGACCAAGTATACCAAGTAAAGTGGGCCTACAAAGTCCACATACAGACCAGGAGTCTACTGATGGCAGCGTGTCTCACACACAGTGATGCTTCACAATTAGTTTGCCCCCAGTTGCCAGCATGAACCAACAGAAAAAAACAGTACTGTGATTGTTTTTTGCCAGGTCATTAGTGCGAGACAATCAGGAGAACCACCAAAAGAATGAAAAGCATAACATTGGGGAATGTAGCTCATTCCACCAGGAGGATGTCTACAGTAAAGAAGAATGAGAAGAATGGGAAGAAGTGAAGAAAAACTGTTTCCACAGGCTGAAGTTCACCAGAATATTAATGCATGCATGCAACATTCCAATAAAGCTGGACAAGTTGGCTTGGGGGAAGATGGAACATTCAACTCCACCAGAATATTTTGGTGCTGACAAGTTAGACTGCCCAACAATGAACTTTACAGGCCACACTGATGAGCGGGTGTCAGTGTAAATGGAGCTATATTTATGTTTATGCTTTTTATAAACATATTATTCTGAAAATTTTTTAAGTTTTTCTGAACACTTTCGTAAACTAGCTTTTTAATTTTAGTGTTTAAATTAGAAAATGTGAAATAATTTAAAAAAAAAATTGTAAATGTACTTTCATTTTTCATATATTTGTGTAATTTGCAGAATGTGGACAGAGAAATGTACAAGGTGTCAATATTCCTCTTATTAAACATGGTTCTCCTGCAAAATATGGTGAATTTCCATGGCATGTGGGCCTTTATATGAAGAATGCTTCTAATCAGTGGGAACAATCATGTGGAGGAAGTCTTGTTTCACCCCACATTGTTTTAACAGGTTTGGATGAATTTTACGCACACGTGTTAAGAAATTTTATAATAATGTATGTTAAATAACTGATTTTAAAAGCAAAATTTTAATGGTGTGCTTCTTATATATTTAATTAACGTGTCATTACAACAATTTTGTTTATGTTTATGGAAAACTTCATTTTTGTATTTGCTAATTCTTATGTAAAATATTTAAAAGTGTTCTATAAAATTACGTGGAACTTTTATAAATTTCAGCTGCCCATTGTGTCTTCTCAGAAGCAATAGCAACAAAGTTACCTCCAGAAGCAATTAAAGTGGGACTTGGAAAATTTTACAGAGAATGGACACGTGATGAGCCACATGCTGTAAAAGCAAATGTAAGAAATCTACATTTCACATTTACTTACCTGAAAATTACTTTTGTAGAATTGAAAGTACCTAAGTTAGCAAAGTATGATGTAGAATATGTCACACACACACACACACACACACACAAGTGGTGTTATGTTCATGTGCATATATAGTGGGGTACCACACTACTGTTTACAATCAAATGAAATACTCAATTAAAATCACTTTGTAGCGGTACAAAAAAGGGTCGCCAACCACAATTAAATAATTGAATTATTGATGGCATGTGGGAGCCGTATCACATTCCCAGCAGAGAATGGAGACGCTAAAAACTATTTACCAGAAGATGGGGAGAGCCAAGTCCATTTAGGTGGGGCCATGAGCACAGGTTAGATCAAAGCCGGTTGACAAATAAAAACACCTAAACTATCATAATTTATTCTGTACTCTCAAATAATAACATTCAAGACATATTAATGCGATTCCAATAATAAACACTATTTAGCCAATTTCTACAATTTCAATTAGAAAATGAATCTACATTTTTTAGTCAAATCTAACAAATACAGAAACTCTTCAAATCAAAACATATCAATGTCAGTATCTATGTGTGTAAAAAGTGTAAAGTGTGGTGTTGTTACAGAATCTTTCTCTATCATTGCTTTTTCTGAATACTAACAGTTACTAAAACACGACTATAAAACATTTAGTTCTTTCCAAATGAATACTTTCCGTCTGCAAATGAATGCCTGTTCCGTCTGTACAGAGTATCTCTCCACCTCTCTCGGTATTCCTACATCTCTTGTACCAAAGAGTCTATATCAAAACACAACCTTAGGTAGTCGTCCATCCTCCATTCTGTCCAGATGCTGTAACCATCCACTGTGATATGTCTGGTTCTTATCATTTATGGAGGATACCTGTGACTTATGTCCACTTATACCTGCTTTTAGGGTTTCTTTATGCTAAACATATTTACTTGTGGTGATGGCATATTGTGTCTTGATGACGTCACCTCTCCTTACAATCTTCCACTGTTGGAGTTATTCCTCCCGAACTTCACGTTTCTAGCACATTATTGCAACCCTTTTCTAATTACTTTTTATGTTTGAATAATTAATTTTGAAATTTGAAGTACGAGAATATTTACTAACTAATCTGTCTTGCACTCACAACGTTATAGATTCTGCATGCTCAGCTCATTGTCTGCAGTTAATCCTGTCAATATTTTGAACATTCCATCAGTTCCCTGTCTTAAAATATTGTTCTGATCACTGCTTGGCACTATTTTAGTGTTTGTGACTACATATGCGTACGCCAACACATGTTTAAATACTTCCACAAACTCAATTTCGCTTCACTGCATAGAAACGTCTACACGGTCTCACGTCATGACTAAAGGTGTGTCAGCCGCATCACCATGTGGCGAAACTTCATACAAGAAACTATTCCACTACCATACTTGTTCTTGTTGGCTTCACTAAAAGTTTTATTCCATCTATTATTTCAAAACAGCTCCATTTTTAACAATTTTTGGCCTCCAATTGCTCACAAAGTTTTTTTCCATAAGATAAATAGTGAATGGCTGCTCAAACACTGTCCTGACTATGCGAGTTAATGTAGAGGCATCAATCGTCACACTGCATTATCTCACTTTCATTTTAACTTCTCAATATTACCATTGTACATTTCAATAAATTTATTGCCATTTTTTTAAACCATTTATTAATATTTGCTTACATTATTTACTATTTTTCCTTTTTTCATATGTACACACACACTTGCGCCTCTGCCTTCATAATATACTTTGTTGCTTTTTATTGGCCTGCGATTTCAAATTTATTGTTTATTTTCATAGTATACTTTAGTTATATTTCTTTATATTATTTGCACTTTGTTGGCATTTTACACCCCTTTATAATTCATAAAATGTATTATAGTACATAATAATTATAATAATAATACATATAATGCTTGTGATTCCTTGATTAGTTTTAGGTATTGTTTTAATTGCTGTTTCTTGCAAACCGCTTCAACATTTTATGATGTACATTATGATTAATTGAGTTTTGATTATTTGCCCTGTTACATACATAATTTTAAGTTAATTGTCTACTTTTTTACATGCATTGATTATTATTACATTATTATTTTTCTTTTAAACATTTACTGTATTCTCTAATTATACTACAAGTTACATTTCACCAAATCCAGTACGGGTGAAAGCCTTCTTGCTTTTCAAAAACCTAACCTTTCTATAAACTTTACAATTTTTTACTAGATTCACAAGATTTATGTACGGTAACCATTTACAGCAGTACAAGGCGTGTGTGTGTGTGTGTGTGTGTGTCTGTGTGTGTGTGTGCGTGTGCGTGTGTGTACTAACAGGAAATTTTGCACCCACAAAGCTATGTTTCATATGAAATGTACAAAATCGGGCAACTTTTATTCTATAGATGATCTCCCTGATTCCCTCAAACTAACAACCTGGCACAAAATCAGTCACAAAGCTGCTTGTTCCTAATTGGATGGTGCTGACAACTGTGGGTGATCTAACACTGTAGCATCACCATGTTTTTAGACATTCTGCAGTTGCTTCTATACACACACACACACACACACACACACACACACACACACACACACACACACACACACACACACACAAATAATGATAGACACATACAGGTCCTTGTCTCTCTCCCTCATGATGTCAAAGCATGTGATTAATCCTGCTTTCCAAATTACTGGGTGTCTATTGAAGTATTTATACTTCCTGGCTGGTATATTAAGGGGCAACAATTTAATTTACAAACCTCTGAGGATACTGATATATTCAGTGAAATGTATGCACATCAGATGAAATGAAACAAAAATACGTTACAACTACTTGCAGACGTAATTATATTTGATTTTATATATATTATAACATATTATTGATTTATAGGTATGTTGTTTTTGAATAAGTAACATAGTAAAATTTTTTTCTTTATCGTGTTAAGACTATCTGCTCAAGTTTAAGCTTTGTGTCAAAACCAATTCCTAACGTGAAGTGATTCGAGCCGTTGATGAGTTTATTTTGTAATTGTATTTCAATATTTCTTTTGTTTTTGTTTATTTATTTTTAATTTTATTCTATTTAAAGAAAATTTATTGTTTTCTGCTTTGATGGTTTTGAAAATTTGGTTTGTAAAGCAGAATTAATTTACCGATGTTTGCATTCGATTACGGTATCGAAATGTCTTTCGGAAGTTACTTCCAAATTTCGTATTTGTGACGAAGTTCAACTCGCCAAAACCATTTTATTTTTCTGTCATTTAATGAAAATCCCTTTATTTTACCCTTTTCGGTAAATAAAACGCATGTAACACCAATTATGATTAATGGTTAACATTTATTTATTCGAATTCCATTTAAAACTATAAGGTCGAAATTGACAGTGGTCCGTATCGATTCTTCCTCTTGGGTAGATTTCTTCTTTACCTTTAGTTATAATTATATTGTCTTGGGTTCTTGAGACTGCTATTCAAAAGTTCGAAATTGTTCAAAAGAAGTACTTTACATTACAATTATTAAAATACTTATTATCTAATACAAACAGAATTAATTATAATAAAGAAAATTGTAACACAATTATCGTTCAGTTCAGTGTGATATTGCAATGCATCATGGTTTTACCCAGTGTTCAAAGTAACAAAGATGGCGGCTTGTTGTCAAGCAAAATTGATGTTAAAATTTTCACCACCAGTTTTTACAAATAAAATAATTTACACTTAGTGTTCACTGTGTACTATAGCTCGACCACAAACAAAAAATAGTTGGAGTAGGGATTGCCGCCACAACGCGTCACAACGAAAGGGGAACGTTACCCCCTCCATTTTCATCAGTCACGTCACACTCTTTACTGCAGTATTTTACTCGTGATATTTGTATACCGGCAACAACTCGTTCCTAGTGTGCGGAAACATACATGTACTATTAATTTGTAACAGCTATGGAAGCAACAAATCATAAAATAATTATGCACGTTCCTATAAAATATATTAACAAATACTAAAAATCCTTTTTTTGTACATAATTTAAAAATAATATTAATGGAACCTAACCCTAAAATTTATGTAAGGCATACTTTAAAAACAATTCATAAAGTAACCGCCTGTATAAATCGAGGTGCCTATCACAATACCAAAAATTAATGTTCATTAAACATTTTAAATGATAAACTAACTTTAATTATTTATAATTATTAATAATAAGAAAATAATTGATAAATATTTATAGTATTCATTTTTCTTGCCTATTCGTCATCTGAATATTTATTTGTACTTGGATGTGAATTTCTCTCATAGAAATAATTATTTTGTCCATTTCTTCGTCTATAAAATCGTCCGTAATCCACTACAGTTCTTCAATTTTTTTGTATGGCACAATACTCTTTCAACTTTTCTATTGTACAATTTTCAAATATTTTTCACAACAATTCTGCTTTTTATCTAAAGATAATTCACTACAATTACGTGCAAGTTCTCTTTAATATCTCTCCAGACGAGGTCTGTAGGATTCAGATCGAAATGGTAATGAGCCAGACAAAGTGAAATACGGCCTTTTGCAAGAATTATTTCGTCTATAATAGATGTATTTTCACAGTTAAATGTTTTTAACGAGTAACTGAAATTTTGTCAATGTAATATCTACTTTAATAATTTAAATACAGTCTCAATCATCATCGTATGTCGTAAAACACTTTTGCTGCAGAAAAAACGTTGTTTGACACAAAATCAGCAAAGAGAGAATGACTATTTAATGCGCTACTATCGCTGCCGGTACGCAAAATTAAAATTGCAAGTTTTAGAGAAAGCAAAAAACCAGCTATGTTTGACGAAATTGACACAAGTCTTTTGGTAGTTCATTATTATCATCTTATTATCATCATCAAAAAAGGTGTTCATATGGACAGACACATTTTAAAATCATGGTTTTAAACAGTTGTCATTCGGTTTACTGAATAAGACAGTTTTATTAATTGATAACGTCCTTCTCCACCCATTATAATCAGACCTACTATTGGATGATGATGAAATAAAAGATGTTTTTAAATTCCATTTTCTTTATTTTTTGTGAGTCTATGAACCAGGGTGTAATTGCGGCTTTGAAAAAATATTACCGTTTTAATTTAATGGAAAAACTCGTAGTGTTTTTGTGATTTTTATAAGTTTCGTTTTTTCTGTACACGTGTTTTTAGAATATTCTTTTCTTGCATACGTTTATTTTAACAAAATTACACATCACATAAATCGAAATAAAGTATATTTTATCAGTTTACGTCTCTTTTCATTATTTACAATACCTATTTGTTCTCATTCTCACAAATATTTTTGTTCAAAATTTCTACCCGTTCGTCCAGTACGTGTAAATTATGCACGCAAGTATGCGGTGGATATGTGTACACATGATGATCAGTTCCGATCCTATAGTGGACGCAATTATGCTGATCGTTACAATTTCCGGGAGCCACAACGACACATGGAAGGATCAGTTTTCTGACAACCGTGTTTTCTGACAACCGTGCTTTACACATTCCGAATTAAAACGGGTAATGGATGTTTCGCTGTAGGCTATTTGTAAAGAAATCCTATATATTAAACAAAATCTCAAATTATTCATAAATATGTATAAACATCTAACTGAATAACACAGTCCCCGCTGCGGCCGCTTACACAGCCGTCAGGTTTGTTAACGGACATGGTGGGGGTGAGAGCCTTCTCCGCCAAGCCAGAGCATGCGCACTGGAACTATTTTTTGTCTGTGGTACACCTATAATAAGTTTTTTCTTTCTTTCACTAGTGTTCTGTTGGTTAAAAGTGTTGTTTAAGTTGTTATTGGTGTTGTTTCGTTATAAAATGATAAAAGGCTATGGTTACCTCAGGGTTAGTTTTAGCTGTAAAACTTATTCACTTTTTTAAAATTTACTTTTATTATTTTACTAATATAATTTTTTGTTATCTTCTTTTATTATTTTGTGTTTTCGTTATATCTTCTTTCTTATTTTGACCCTATTATTTTTGTTTTATAGAATTTTTAGTCTTCTCCACTTGGATCAGATTCTCATATAATTTTTCACTCAGAGTAGTACAGAATTGATCTGATCACTTTCGTGTCTAACAATAGAATGTTGAGATTTTCTTTTCCTTTCAACTGGCTTGACCAAAATTACTCAAGCTCCTATTGGTCAATCCCGTTGGGTTCATGGGCCATGTGACCCCGGATCTTTAAAATACATTGTTTTTACATTTTATACTCCAAATTACTCCCTAATTACCACTTATCTATGCTTAATTTAAATTACTTATTGGTTTTCCTGATAAAATTACAAGCATTTTGATATCACACACGACCAGCGTGAGTGACCTAATAAATATTTTTGTGCTTTACAAAATCATGTTTTATAGGCCATTTAGCCATCTAACTTTCACAAAATCATGATACAATTCCTTAATCTATTTACAATGTTGTTGTTACTATAAAAATAAATCCTATATTAATAATTCTCACTGCTCATTACTAATTCACGTTGATGTGATAGTTTGTTAACTAATTTTGACAATAATTTTAATGTTAACATTCGCCTAGGTCATGTTAACATTTAGCCCTATGTTTCATTTTTTCACAATTATTATTTGGCCTGTTGATTTGAAATCTTATGATTAATTACCATCGCTTTCTTGGGTGTTATAACATGAAATGAACATATTCCTTACATTCAAATAATATAAATACATTAGTATGAAACAGACATATTAACTTAAGGTCATATCCTCATGACTAAAAAATCAACCAACACTAAACAAATAACACACTTTCAAAAAGCTGGTTAACATATAAACAATATTTTTTCTCAGTCCATTATGGTCTGTCTTTACTTACTATTTTCACTCAAACTCACGTAACTTTTTAGTAGTATGAACAAGCTGTTATATATTATTGGTATCGACATAATTGATGGTTTTTTCCTTGAATGACAATCATTAATGAAAAAGAATAGGGCAAATTAGTAACTACATTTAAACTAACAAACACTCTCTTAACATTAAAGTCTAACTCATAGGTATAGTAACTATTATTATCATTGGAACTTTTTGTTTTGATTTGTCTAAAACATTGGTTTTGTGTTTATTGTAATGGCTAATATATTCACTCAAAACTGGTATTAATCCCCACAGTCCTGTCTGTGTGATTAACACTTATTATGGTTACTCACTTTTCTTCCACTTTAACACTGATTGTATTGATTTCACATAACTTACCTTTAGATTTATTTACTTATTACATAAAGTACATCAATTATTTTAGACATTGTATTGCACTTCTTGTTTCTTCCTTGGTTTTTATAATTGTTTGTTTGGTGTATGTTAAGGTTACTGACATTATCTCATTTAATGTTGTTATACCTTGGACCTACTAATTCTGTCACATTACTATATATATATATATATATATATATATATTATAAAGCGACTAGATCCTGTCCTATCTTCTTTAATAAGGTATCGATTGTAGTTGGAATTAGTTATTAATGAGGTTTGTTATTATTAGTGTTTCGGTTTAGTGATTTATTCAATCCAATTTACCTTTTTGTTTGTATTGAATCCAATATAAATAAATCTGTTCACTTAATCTTGAAGTTGTTTAGTAAATATGTTTAGATTTTTATGAGTAAAGATTTAATATTGTAGATCCGTTGATGAATGTACACAATGTCGTAGATCTCTGGTTGTTAGTTCACTCTCCTGTTTAAAAGTGTCGTCTGTGTATGTCAATGTATTGTCTTGACAAGTTTATTATACATAAATTAAACTTCACGTACCTGTGATGAATTACTGGACGTTCAATTGTTCACAGGTGGTTAATAAACGGTCAAGCTTTTGACTGAGCAGCATTTATTAATGCTGTAAAAGCTTTTATAAACACTTTTAATTTTTAATTGGGCGCCATATGGGTTTTCGTTAGAAATGGCCCATAAAAAAGAATTCTTCTGAATGAATTGATCGTTAATTCTGATATTTAATTACTCAATAAACGATCAAATAGTTAGATTGAGAGCATGCCTTAAACTTCGGCTTGTTTACTTACTATTAAATGCACCTCAGTGATTAGTAATACTGATTACCAATTATTAGTTGAAATAATTATTGACAAATGTTGTTGCTGTACAATACTGGTATTTATTATTCGTTATTGAATAATTTCAATTAAATAATAAATTCATTAGATAACAATTAACGGATCACAAATCGTCAGGTTTCTTTACTTTGCCTAGCTCAGTTTAGTCAACAATGAAAACTCTAATTATGATTGATAAATTAGTTATTATAGTGATTTCTCTCAAGGGGGGCTTCGTTTAAGCTACACAATAGAACGCCACTTTAATTCAAAATACTATTATGATATCATATGGTTAGGTTAGACACCTTTAATAATTAAAAGTTGATGAACGAAAAGTTCGTTTGTTCTGACTAAAATTGAGTTCGGTTATAAAAACGTTAACATATACATATACATATTATCTTAAGTCGGAATATGTTAATTCCTCCAAATAACTTGGATACAGTGTTATCTACTTATAGCCTTATTGTTTTTTTGCGTCAGTACAATAGTGTATTATGTTATACTGTTATTTGCTAAAATGTAAGCAAGTAATTATGAGCACTGTACTACCTGTTGATTAATCGTAAAGTTCACTAATGTTTTCGATGCACAGATTGAATTACACTTCTTCTTTATCGTTGATTATAAAATTATGATGATTATTTGTTCTGGATTTGTTGTTGCTGGTTGAGTGAATTTTGACAAAATGCTTCTCTGTTTACAATGATCCTCGTTTATATAGTTTTTCCATCAGGCCGCTTTGAGCGCCGTAGGTCTTTCTAAACTCGTTCGTGATTGGTCCAAAATTATGTCATGATGACGTAATTCTATTAATGGGCATTACATATCTGTATTTTGGCGTCTCTTTTCAATGTTGATAGTATTCTTCGTATTCAATCGTAGTTTTCCAATTTTATGATGCTAACGTTAATAGCTCATCTACTGCAACTCCATTTCGGATTCTATTACTATCATTTTAGAGCTTATTTATTTATCTTTATTTTGATATGGCCTGATGCCAGTTTAAACACAGTTTTCATTAATATTTCATTGATTTAAACTTACTAGGACATTGGTTGCAAGCATCGTCTGCTAACAATGGCAAATCCGACTATTAACATTTTTCTAATATTTGTTTAATTAGTCTTACTTTCTACTTTGAACATGGTTAAATTATTAAAAGGAATACCTTATTATATATAAATACTGCATTCAGCTGAACAATATTAATTATCTGTCCCATTATGTTGATTCACTAACATAAACTTTCATAATTTACTATTTATATTTTAACATGCCCTTCTCATTTCTCATTTGTATAATATCACCCATGTGGTGGTACCTTACATTCTATTCATTATAGTCATGATTCTACTGCATTATGCTTAATAGGGTTTCTATTTACCTCTCATTTTATTGATTTAAATTGGTCATCCAGGATCTGTTTTCATTATATTACTGTACAATGTTTGTTCCCTGAATATTATTATCTTTTGTATACATCTTACTCACTTATGAAGTTACCTAAACACATATAGTGCTTACATTTATAGTTATTCTTAATTTATAATAACACATATTTGGTTTTCATTTTATCTTTTACAGTTTTGTGGCTACCTCTAGCATAGTACATTATATTTGTCTTTTTTATACCATTGTTCTACTTATATCAGCTAATATGCTGTTATCTATTCATAATATATAGCTCAATACTATTCAAGTCAGTTGTTATTTTGTTTATACTGTTTGATTTTATTTATCAAAGGTTTTTAATTGGGCTTACTTGACAGTTTATGTGGAAAACTTGTCTTGTCATTTTGTCATTTTGTCTTGTTTTGTTTTGTCATTCAGTTTATTTAAGTTGTAGTGTCATTTAGTACATGTAGTGGATTCATCACTAGTTACTTGAATTCCTTCTCTTCTTTCTTTCTTTGTTGGTTTATTATTTTCACCGTTACATTCTTTCTGTTTACTCATTTATAGTTATTTTGGTATTATTCGCCCTTCTGGTGTTCATTATTGTTATGGAACATTTTGTGATGTTTCAATATATATATATTGTAGCATGACAGAAAATCCACTACTTATTAATTCATATAAAAAAATAAAAATTAATTACACCACATATGTTAATATAAAATCGAATGAAATTGAATGAATTCAAAGGAATAAACAACAATAAAATAAAAATTCTCATTACATTATATAAAAACCACTGTTAAAAATCAAAGAAATTATTGAAAGCAACTCATATTATAAAATCAGGAATTTACCCAGGAAGTTAGGAGCAGTAAACAAATTAGATTACACAATATCATGAAGAGAGAATCAGTTTGAGAGTGGTGAAACACCAAAATACCCCAAAGACAAGAAGAAGGAAGAATAAAATTTGTGATCAGGAAGTAAACAATACCCTGAAACCTTTAGCGAAGAGCAAAGTCAGTATCAGTAAATAACTTCGATACTCCAAACTAAACATCAGTCGAGATAACACGAAGTACCTTGGTTTACCCAAGAGTGAAGAGTGAAGACAAGAAAGAAGATAAGAAGAAAGACAAGAAAGAAGATAAGAAGAAAGACAAGAAAGAAGACAAGAAGAGAGGAAGAAATAGTATGAAAGAAACACCGTTATAAAACCTATTGTTAAATACCATCAACCCCAAACCCATAGAGACAATTAAAAAGAAAGTATAACATCCCAAAATCCTATAAAACTGTAATTATTAAGAAATCAAAAGTGTTGTCTAGTATAATAAGAAGTGGACCAACTAAAGCTATTGTGTGATAAAGAAAATAAACAAGTCTTAACAGTCCATGATTACTAAAGGTCTGGTCTGAGATAATAAGACTCAAAATATCAGAACCACCAGTGAAAGTGAACTTGTGCAAGTGTTTTTGGAAATACAATAAACTTAAAGTTGGTGATACTATGACTTATCAATATGCTATATAACAACTTTTATATTCAATAATACACATCATCATAAAATAATAAAATGGAAGATTTCCAATATTTTATTATTTTAATGTAACTCTGTTATTACAAGACATTTGTAAAAATGATAGTAACTAGAGTATGGGTGGACATGTTTACTGATGAAGGGGATAATAGATAATAATGGTTTAGACCAGAAAGGACTGGCATTAATTTATGTTCATAGGTTTAAATTGTTTAAAATAGCTATTTGTTCACAGCCATGAACTCAATAGGTTTATAAGAATTTTTAGTAAATAAGATTTATATGTGTTTAAAATGAATTATGTTTGCCAAATAACAGCATACATACCATTAATAATGTTTCAGTAGGTATGCTGTGTTAATTAAAAAGGAGTTAAATGTATGTTTTCAAACCATGTCAGCAATATGTTCAATCTTAGAATGCTGAATGATGTTCATTATTATTTTTTATATAACAGTAGTATTAATCAAATACTACACCTCACAATGGGTTTGTAAAACGTTTTATTTTCATGTAATAATAACTATGTAAAGTCAGAGGAGGAGTAGGATTAAATTTATTTGAGAAAGACAGAAATGTAAAATACTAAACTCTAGGCCATGTGGTGAATTCACAGAAGCCATATAAACCATTTAATTCACTTATAATTCCTGTAAACTAGCAAGATTTAGGTAAGGTAAATCAGTTAACCACTACTGTGAATGATCCTATGAGTTAAAGTGATAATAAGGAAATATACCTTAAAATATTGTAAATTTTCAAAATATATAAATTAATTAATTTTAAAGAGCAATGTCAAATTCAGAGATTAACATAGAAAACCAGTTCAAAGGTTCAATTTATATGTATTTAAGGAAAGGAAGAGAAATATGACTAATTAAAATTTATTATAATAGTATTAATAACAATTAAAATGGCAGAAAAATTATATGAAGGCGGAAACCAATTTTTGAGCCTAGATTTCCAAAAGGAGAGAAATTTGGTAATTTCCACAAAATGTCAACAGATATGGACTATAATATATCAATTTAAAAGGAATGAGATGATTAAACCAATGATACGGTTCATAATTCATGAAGGTGATGAATAAAATAAATAAATTCCATATATAATGTAATTTTGTATCATGTGTATGGGAAATCAAAATATTTTAACAATACTTTTTCAAAGATTAACTGGGCCAGATTTTGACTAACATGAAGGAAGTTAGTTTAGTCTTTTGTTAAATATCAAGCTGAATAGTTCATGTGATATAACGTTCCTTAAAACCGTGTAGAAAATGGTACTACGGTTACCTACTAATATCAGTGAAGCGAGAGTTAAATAAATTAAACACTTTTCTAACTAAAACTACAGAAACTTTAGCGACAATAGTGAAAACTAACACCAAACTTCATTATACTAGTGATTTAAAACAGTAAAACAATATATTTGTGATAACTAACGCTACAAATCATAACCACTTTTTGAATAGTTAACCCACAGAAGTGAACACAAATCAAATAACATAATTAACACAAGTATACACGGAACACTTCTTCAGAACACACCAAACAACCTATTAGACAGATTACACCAGTGCGGGGACATTTCAAACATTTATGAAGGTAATTTTGCTGTGAGATTTTAACACGACGACATTCCCAATAACCTCGCCATACCTAGGAGCGGCCATCTTTGAAAAATACGAACCTCTGCCTTCCGCATCGAGTGACGTCAGAAGCTACATATGGTTTGACGATTCAACTTTTTTAAACATTATATCAGAATTATTTGAATATTGTTAGATGATAATTATTGAAACTACTTTATTTGTTAATGTTATACTTTCTCGTTACCCTTCTCTGACTATTAATATAATCGCTCCAAGAACCTTTTTTATATAATACTTGTAATAATTTTTTTCACTGTATGAACGAATCGATTATTCCCTGAGACGGAGTCGATAATTGCTCCCAATCGATTAAAAATCGATTATTTATTAAATTTGTTAATAAATCCATTTATTTCAATTGTTTGTATCTATTATTATTTCACATGCTAATTTAAGGTTTATTTATTAATGCAGCGAGACTTCACGAAGAAGAAAATATTAATTAACAGTGAGATATTGGACCAGCACTACACATCATAAATCGATTGCTGACCGGAGTTAATCTGATTAACTCCAGACTTGGTTCAGATCTTCCAGAAGTGCTCAATAATTAATAGATACCTTCTTAATTACTAAAATTTTTAACCGAACATTAAAACAGGATTATTTTACAATTACAGACATTAAATAAAACATAAACAAAATTTTTTTTTATTGAAATTTTTTTTTTTTATAAAATTTTTTCTCTATTATTTTGTTTTGTAAAGACCGCATACAGGGTCGGTTGCAAAGTGGCGTCCAACTTAGAGGGCTTGATAATTTAAGCCTGGCAGCGATTAATATATAGAAACAGAGAGAAGAATGCAAAGACGAGCTACTTCGAAGAAGAGGGCGGCAGAGGCCGAAAAAGAAGTTGACATGGGAGATAAGGAGGCAACACCCGTAGAAGATCCGGAAGTATTGGTAAACCCAGTGGAACCGAAACAACCTGCACCATTAGAGGAACCACCTGAAGTAACAACGCAAACAGGGGAAGTCAATCTCCAGGAAAAGAAGGTAGAGAAATCCAAGGGTACAGAAGAGAGTAAATTGGACAGATTCATGGAAATGTTCTTACAAAGGATGGAAGGAATGGACAAGAAAATGGACGAAAGTAGTAAGGAAAGGAAGGAAGATAACCATTCATTAAATGAAAAGTTAGAGGATTTGAAGGAAGACAACCGGTCCACAAAGGAAGAATTGGGCCGTAATATAGAAAATACTAATAAAAGGATTGAGGAAACCAGTAAGAATTTGAGTAAGAAGCTGGAAGAGAAAATGGAGGAAACTAGTAGGAAAATGGAAAGCGACAATCAGCAACTGAGGGAAAAGTTGGAGGAAAATAATCTGAAAATGGAGGAGAAGATGGACGAGAATAATCAAAGGTTGAGAGAAGAACTAAGGGAAGTCAACCAGGAGAGCATGAATAAGGTAGACGAGAGAACAGAGCTGGTGAAAGAAGAATAAAATAAAAAGATAACAGAGACGAAGAAATCCATTGTAAAAAAGTTAGAACAAGAAGTCGTGGTTGTTAACCAGCAGATCAGGGAAGTAGACGAAGGATGTCGTCAGACAGAAAACAAAGTGCTGGAAGTCCGGGAGGTAATACATAAAGAGATTACACATGTCAAGGAACAACAGGAAACGAAACTGGAAGAAAAAAGAAATTTGCCCTGGAAGAAATGAATAAAGTGCGGACACATGTAACCGAAAGATGCGACGGCGTGGAAGCCGCTATAACGAATATCACAGGACAAGTGCGTCAGAGCCAGGAGGAGATAGAATTGATAAGGAACAAACCAACTGGTTACAATCATTTCCCAATGTCAGAAAACAGAGAGTGGCTTAATTTCCGGCAGTATAAACGGAAGCCCATGGAATTCTTAGCACGCATAGAGGAGTACCTAGAAAAACATAGAGGGAACCGATGGGTCCAGAACAGGGAAATCCTAGACGAGTCGTTTCGGGAGGTGAATGACCATTGGTGGATGGCCAACCGGAGCGACATCGAAAGTTATCAGCAATTTAAGAGCCTCTTCAAGGCGAAGTACTGGTCGGAGACGACTCAAAACTTGATAAGAGATAATATATGCCACGGCCACTACAAACCACAAGTCGGTAGTTCGATGACAGCATATTTCCTCGGCAAGGTATGTATGGCCAAGCATTTAGAACCGGCCATACCTGAGGAGTGCCTAATAAATAAGTTGTCATACCATTATGACGAAGAAGTCATTCGTGCGAGGAGAGGCAGCCAAATCAAAACAATCCAGGCAATGACCGAACTCCTCGAAAACTATGAAAACGAAGACTACTACCGACAGAGCCGGAGAAGAAATGATGGGCCCGAACCAAGGACGTATCCGAACAACAACCAGGGTACGAACAACACCAACACTGGGTACCAAGGAGGCCGGGCATACCCGCAGAATAATAATTTTAACAATAATAATAACTTTATCACTACTAATCAAAATAATAATAATAATACAAGTCCAAACCATGTGAACCCGAGTCGACCCTCTAATGGTTATCAGGGTAACAGAAATCCCTACCCTCATAACAGAAATAGTCAGAGAAGCCCCAATTATGGTAATGATTGTTACCATAATAATAATAATCGTGCGGGTCCAAATAATGGTAATCCCGTTAATAATAGGTTTCCCCGCCCACGAGTGAATTTCATACGAGCCATAGATGGTCGACAGCGAAGATACAACAACAATCGAAGAAACAGCTACCGTGGATATGAAGACAGTCGGAGGAGCCTAGAACGGGACCAACCAAGGTACTATCCGGCAAGAAGGAGTACTAGTTTAGACGATGCTGAACGGAGGTCTAACCACGAACGACCGGAAGACCACAGGACAGATCGACAGGGGCCCACTCTAAGCATCCCAAATGATGCTTCAACTAGTATGGCACAAAGGAACAACGATGTCGAGCCTTTAAACGGGCACAGGCAGTAATAAATCGCCAGAACCCGTTACTGCTCCTAAATACTGGGTATAATCATAATAATGAGTGTAATCATATGTATAATAATAATCGTATCACAGTCATAGGGTGCAACTACCTAAAGGACATCCGACATGAGTTATTGGAAGAGGATAACAGTAATCCCACCAATAACTTTAATAACGAAATAATACATGTCAACGCAGAGGTAGATGGCATCCCAGCCAAGTTGATGATCGATACTGGTTCGAACGTATCAATCATAAGTACGACGGAGTTGGAGAGGATACAGCTAGAGTGCGGGAGAACTTTACCAACTTTGCCATTAAATAATATTATTTTGTTGGGTGCAACCGGCCGACAAAATAAAACAATACGTAGGCAAGTCTCCGCCAGTGTGATGAGCTGTGGTATAGCAATTGATATGGAATTCTTGGTGGCGAGCGGTCTGCCGTTTAATATACTGGTCGGGTGTGATGTGCTCAGGAGGAATTCCGCCATCATTGATCTGAGAACTGAAACATTGTCGCTGTATACTAACGGACATACTTGGACGGCGAACTTGGTGGGTAGTGACCAAGTCATTCCCGATAGTATCCACCAGCAAATTCGAAAAATTAACTTCATCCATCCAACATCTATAATTGAACAAAGGATAGACGACACCTCCAATGAAGATTTATGGTCACAAAAAATCCAGGAGATCAGGGATTTCCGGAGCGGTATAACTGGCGAAAAATTAACCTTAAATCAAGCGAACAAATTAATCAACATCTATAACAAATATAAATCAGTCTTTTCTGATGAGCCCGGTAAAGTGAAAAACTTCCAGTGTACTCTACAGTTCCGAGACACAGTGGACTTTAACTGGAAGTCTTACCCCATCGCGCAATCACGAAAGCAAGCAGTAAGAGCTGAAATAGAACAAATGATTAACCGTGACATTATAGAGAGTAGCCAATCCCCATATACAAGTCCTATAGTGGCTATTCCTAAGAAAAACGGACAAGTCCGTTTGTGTTTAGATGCGCGCGAAATAAATAAAATGATCATAAATGACAGGACTTCGCCCGGTGAGATTGAGGAGATTTTAAAACGGTTCCACGGCACCAAGTACTTTAGTACCTGGGATACGGTGTGCGGGTACTGGCAGGTGGAATTACATCCACAGAGTCGCCAGTATCTGGCCTTTATATTCGAAGGGCGGAACTACCAGTTTAAGAGGTTGCCCTTCGGACTGGTAAACTCAGTCGCAGTCTTTGTGCACTGCATGGACCAGATACTTGGCCAAGAAGCACTACAGTTCACCACCGTATACGTCGATGACTTGCTAGTGTCCTCAGAAACTTGGGAGGAACACTGCTACCGTGTGGAGCACGTATTACAGAAGCTAGCGGCAAATAACATTACGCTAAAATTAGCAAAATCTCATTTTATCTTTAAGGAAATACAATTCTTGGGGTTCATCTTGAATGATCAGGGAATCTCACCGTCGGCTGAAAAAGTCGAAGCGATTCAGAACTTTCCTACACCTAAGAATCGAAGGCAGTTACAGTCGTTCCTGGGACTCTGTAATTACTACCGCAAGTTCCAGGAAAAGTACTCAGAACTGACTGCCAGATTACAGCCGCAACTGTCATCCAAAAATAAATGGATCTGGGGTAATGAACAAAACAATATATTCTCTTTAATTAAACAAAAATTCTTTGAACCCATCATACTTCGCCATCCGGATTTTAGCAAACCTTTCTTTCTTAATTGCGATGCCAGTGACATCAGCCTCGGCACTACCTTATATCAAGAGGATGAGGAGGGCGAACATCTTGTGATCTGCTTTGCCAGCAGAGCATTGAATCAATGTGAGAAAAACTACCACGTTACAGAAAAGGAATTATTGAGTGTCGTGTTCGCGTGTGGAAAATTCCGCACTTATATCCTTGGTTATTCCGTTACCGTCCGGACAGACAATAAGTCTATCTCGTTCCTTAAGAGATGTAAGTTAAGCCATGGAAGGTTAACACGGTGGATACTATTGCTGCAAGAATATGACCTTAAGTGGGAGTATATCCCCGGAAAGAAGAATGTCGTCGCGGACGTATTGTCTAGAGTAGACATTGATAAACAGACGTTCGAGGGGGAGAAGGAGAGTATACTTAAAGTATACCATATTCTAAGCAGCAGCGCCGGTCTACAGTCAATTTTGGAACACCTGAGCACACACCAACAAGCTGACCCGAAGTTAATCTCTATTATAACCAGATTGGAAGCAGGGGATGAGACTATCTCCCAATATTATAAAATCCATAACGGAATCCTGTTTTCAAGACCATCTTTATATAAGGAGGAATGGAAGGTTATTATTCCAACCCATATCGAAAAGGAGATAGTGTTTAACTATCATATTCGATATGGGCATATGGGCGCCTTAAAGGTAGTAAAGGCCCTGGAAGAGAGCTGCCATATCAAAGACATAAATCGGAAGGTACGAAAGTACATAAGAAACTGCCGCATTTGCCAACTCGTAAAAACCAACAACGAGAAAAGAGAAAAGCAAATGATTCCGATAACCTCTCAATCGAAACTTGAGAAAGTATTCCTGGATATCTGTGGGCCATTTCACCGCAGTGGGGGCCGCCACAGATACAAATATCTCGTCATCGTAATGGACCATTATACCAAGTACATCAAACTATACCCAGCGAATCGGGCGACTACAAATAAAGTTCTCGACATCCTGACCAACCAGTACTTCCCAACCGTCGGAAAACCAGTGTCGATCATAACCGACCACGGAATACAATTCAATGGGAGGAAATGGCGGGATACACTACTGTCAATGGGGGTTCATACCTATAAGACTTCGGTATACCACCCGAGCAGTAACCCGGCCGAAAGAGTCTTGCGAGAGGTGGGGCGCCTATTAAGGACGTATTGCCACGATCAGCAGAGGAGGTGGCAAGAATACTTGGAGGCCACTGAAGAATTCCTCAACCTGGCATACCATCCACCCATAGGAATTACCCCATACTCCGCCATGTACGAAAGACAACCCCCAAGGGAGATCGAGGAAATATTGGAGTTCCCAAGAGAGCATAAGTATATATTTAATAAAGTTCAATTTCATAATAAGGTGACCGAAGATCAGGAGAAACGGCGGAATAAATACAATAAAAGCATGGGTAAGATTATTACTTATACCGTTGGAGAGAAGGTGTTGTTGAAGAATAGGGAAATACCCAGTTCCTTAGAAGGGATGACAAAAAAGTTATTGCTTCTGTACACTGGTCCCTATATTGTCTCTAAGAACAATAACAACAACACGTACGAAATTAAGGAGATGGGTTCCAATAAAGTTAAGGGTGTCTTTAACCAGGCATCCATGAAGAAATTTTATGAATAAACCCTCAAAATTCTAAAAATAATGTAATACCAAATTACATACAATTATTTAAAAGAAACATTTTAGAAAGAGAAGAAAAATAATTTAGAAATCAACTAAATTCAAAAATAAGGTAATACCACATTACATACAATTATTTTAAGAAAAACTATTTGGAAAGATATAAAAAGAAGAATTTGGACTTAATAATCCTAATTCCAAAACAATTGTAAGATCACCTTACATACCATGCATTTGAAGAAAACTTTATAGAAGGATAAAAGGAATAGAATGAAATAATTCAAATAAATTCCAAACAAGTGTAAGATCACCTTACTAACTAGAAATTTGAAAAACTTTATGACAAGAATATAAAAGAAGAATTTTGACTCATCCAAATTTTAAAACAATGTAAGACCACATTACTAACCAAGTATTTGAGAAAAACCATTTTGCAGAAATATAAAAAGAATTTTGAATTGAAAACAACTAAATTTAAAAAGAAAGCAAGCCCAACTTACATACAAATTATTTGAGAAAACTTTATGGAATAATATAAGAAGAATGAATTTTGAATTGTGTATAAATCAAGTTTCCAAACCAAGAGTAACTACAACTTACCGACCAATTATTAATAAAACACTTGGGTGAAATAAACAGAAGAGATTTAATACCATATTTATGGTAAGCATAAAATATATTTACCATGTTTATAAAGGATCATAATGGGGTGAATAAAGGAAACAGACTTTAGAATTAAAACAAATAATTCTGGAGAAATATGATCATGTCTAATTTCAATATAAAGTGTGAAAAACTTTCCATAAAATGATACCAAAGGGAATAAACCATGTGATAAGATTTGAGTGATTGAATATAATAAAATACAAAAACTTATGTGGAATTATGAGATAATAAAACTTTGAAGTGGTATGAGGAGAAATTATGACTTCATTATAAAATTAATAAAAAACATTCATTCGAAAGGATAATAACCATGACAGGAATAATGTGAGAATAATATAAAAGATATATGTAATTAAACGAATTAATATAAAATGATTTATGAATTAAATGCCAATTGTGATAATGACAGTTATAAAAAGTTCTAGAAAATAGAACAAGTGGAAATAATAAAAACAGAGCAATAAAATAAAAATCAGAATGATCACAGTTGCACACCACTATATAAAAATTATCCCGATTAGCGCTTTCAAGCCTCACAGCCCATCGTCAGATCGGAATAGGCAGAAATTATTTTAAAAACAAACCCTTCACCCCTCTCCCCCACCCTGCTCACACACAACAAGCTATAATATAAATGACCCTTCCCCACCCCCTACACCCTGTCCCACACCATCTGTACAGTTACATAAAACCCTCTTCAATTTAACTTTTAACTTAAGATATTTAAAAACTTTACTTACCTTATTGTTGTCGTTTATTACCTCATTGTTGTTGCCCATTACCTGTAGTCGATTGCACATCTTAACAGACGTTTAATGAAGAAATTTGTGTTAGTGGTTGAAATCACAATCAGAATGATCACAGTTGCACACCACTATATAAAAATTATCCCGATTAGCGCTTTCAAGCCTCACAGCCCATCGTCAGATCGGAATAGGCAGAAATTATTTTAAAAACAAACCCTTCACCCCTCTCCCCCACCCTGCTCACACACAACAAGCTATAATATAAATGATCCTTCCCCACCCCCTACACCCTGTCCCACACCATCTGTACAGTTACATAAAACCCTCTTCAATTTAACTTTTAACTTAAGATATTTAAAAACTTTACTTACCTTATTGTTGTCGTTTATTACCTCATTGTTGTTGCCCATTACCTGTAGTCGATTGCACATCTTAACAGACGTTTAATGAAGAAATTTGTGTTAGTGGTTGAAATCACAATCAGAATGATCACAGTTGCACACCACTATATAAAAATTATCCCGATTAGCGCTTTCAAGCCTCACAGCCCATCGTCAGATCGGAATAGGCAGAAAAGAACCTTTTTTATATAATACTTGTAATAATTTTTTTCACTGTATGAACGAATCGATTATTCCCTGAGACGGAGTCGATAATTGCTCCCAATCGATTAAAAATCGATTATTTATTAAATTTGTTAATAAATCCATTTATTTCAATTGTTTGTATCTATTATTATTTCACATGCTAATTTAAGGTTTATTTATTAATGCAACGAGACTTCACGAAGAAGAAAATATTAATTAACAGTGAGATATTGGACCAGCACTAAACATCATAAATCGATTGCTGACCGGAGTTAATCTTATTAACTCCAGACTTGGTTCAGATCTTCCAGAAGTGCTCAATAATTAATAGATACCTTCTTAATTACTAAAATTTTTAACCCAACATTAAAACAGGATTATTTCACAATTACAGACATTAAATAAAACATAAACAAATTTTTTTTATTGAAAAAATTTTTTTTTGAAATAAAATTTTTTCTCTATTATTTTTTTTTTGTAAAGACCGCATACAGGGTCTAGTTACATTATATATATATATATGTGTATGTATATATATATATATATGTTTTACATTTATGCGTCCGTCTTAACAAATTGTATCATCATTTTAGCGTCTTTTATATTTTGACGTCCGTATATTAGACGCCAAAATGTAATCCCTTATAGAAAATGTGTTCTGTAGAATAAAAGTGTATAAGTTCCACAAACACCCTTTATGGCCACATCGCTAATGAGAAATCTTATTTTTTTTAACTTTCAACTCATTATTTTGGCACCACGAGTTTTTTAGGTTTTTACCTGCGGGTGCCAAATTGACAGACTTTTGAAAATTGATATTCAATATGTAGTTCATAGTTTGTCCACCACGTAGTACTACCATCGTCTGTATACATTCTGCGCGCCTTTTTTTCAATTAGTTTGTAATCATTGTGGAATCCGTGGATATGGCAACACTTTCATAGCATAAACGCACAGGGTCAAATAACAAACGCAATCCAAGCCTGATTCAGACTGTGCTAAGTGGGTAAAAGATTATGTTCTATTTTAATTATTCGCTTTGTTTCTCTCATATTCTTATGTTCACTTATCAGTTCATTTTCCCACTTACCTCATTTTACTTACTCTTGACTTCCCCACTTTTGATTTTATTCTCTTATAAACCGTTTGTTGTGTGCTTTACAATAGTGCATATCGTGAATCAAAAGAAAAATTTGTAGAGGGAGAGAAGAGAGATCGGGGCGAAAACTTTAAAAATTTGATTCTTCACAACAGTTTAATATTTCTGTGAAGAAAGAGAAAGTGTGTGTGTGTGTGTGTGTGTGTGAGAGAGAGAATAACACTTACATTAAAAAGTTATATGTTTCTATCGAAGGGTTAGAGAGAAGTAAAACAAAAGGGCACATGGTGTGGGAAAGAGTGAGCGTGAGCGAGCGACAGGGAAGGAAAGAGAGAAAGAGTAAGTGAAAGGGGTTAGTGAAGGGTAAAAATATTTAAAATTTGATTGTCATTTAAAATTTAGTTTCTATTATAGTATGACGGGGGGAGAGAGAGAGAGGGGGGCAAGAAGGCATAGAGATAGAGTAAAAATAACGAGTAGTACGTGCATTAGCGTTACTACCGAGACGCCTGAGGATGGGGAGAATCTAATATTGAATATGCGACTGTTAAGCTACGTTTACACTGCGAGAAAATTTCGACAGGAAATACGCAAGCAGTGTCCAGTAGGTGTTTGCACTAAGACGCAGTTTTTACCGCGAGAGATTGTGCAAGTGTTCACTACGTGCTTGCACGAGCTAATGTCGTAATTTATTCCGACAGATGTATGAAACTCCGTTTACACTAGACAGTAAGTTTGGGCAAGTAGTCCTGTCGCAACTTTCCCCGCCGAGCACTCTTCAGAGAGGTGTCAGCCATCGCACGTTGCTTATTAAAACAGTAAATTAAAAATAAACAACTATTGTATTTTTTTTATTTCCCGGTTAAAAAATTGTCGATTTAGATAAAGTATAGATTTAGTAAAATACAGTATGGTTTTAAGTGAAAAAATATATGATTTTCTTTTTGGGAAGCTCGGTTGAATTTTGGTATTGTTTTTTATGAATCATCATGTCAAACATGTCAAGCATGTATAGGTGCTTGGTGACTGACAAACTAAACAAATGAAATATCTTGGCTTCGTAATAGACAATAATCTCTCATGGAAAAGTTTTATTTGTAACCTGAAGAAATAATGTAAGGTAAGTAAAGTTTTTAAATATCTTAAGTTAAAAGTTAAATTGAAGAGGGTTTTATGTAACTGTACAGATGGTGTGGGACAGGGTGTAGGGGGTGGGGAAGGGTCATTTATATTATAGCTTGTTGTGTGTGAGCAGGGTGGGGGAGAGGGGTGAAGGGTTTGTTTTTAAAATAATTTCTGCCTATTCCGATCTGACGATGGGCTGTGAGGCTTGAAAGCGCTAATCGGGATAATTTTTATATAGTGGTGTGCAACTGTGATCATTCTGATTGTGATTTCAACCACTAACACAAATTTCTTCATTAAACGTCTGTTAAGATGTGCAATCGACTACAGGTAATGGGCAACAACAATGAGGTAATAAACGACAACAATAAGGTAAGTAAAGTTTTTAAATATCTTAAGTTAAAAGTTAAATTGAAGAGGGTTTTATGTAACTGTACAGATGGTGTGGGACAGGGTGTAGGGGGTGGGGAAGGGTCATTTATATTATAGCTTGTTGTGTGTGAGCAGGGTGGGGGAGAGGGGTGAAGGGTTTGTTTTTAAAATAATTTCTGCCTATTCCGATCTGACGATGGGCTGTGAGGCTTGAAAGCGCTAATCGGGATAATTTTTATATAGTGGTGTGCAAATGTGATCATTCTGATTGTGATTTCAACCACTAACACAAATTTCTTCATTAAAATAAAAATGTCATAAAGATATGCTACTATAAACAATGCAGATTATAATAAAAAAACCAGAAGGTAATAAAGAATTTATAACCAAAAGCTTTATATGATAAGGAAAGTTGAAGAATGTAATAATAGAAGAGCTTCCTACCATAATATCAAATGAATGAAACATCAAGTTAAAGAGTCAGAAGAACAACTGAGATAGGAATATTAAAATCTCAGAGAAATATAATAAGTAATAAGTGAAGTATCCCAAAGATATCTTTTTTAAATAGTAACAAATGTGTACTATTCTGAATAATTTTTTAATCTGTCTGTAGATAATTCCAGCAGTATTAATATGTTTTTTGAGCAGAGATGATTTGCCTCTGTGCTCAAATATGTGTGAAGTATTGGACAGCAGAGGAAGTAGCGTACAGTGCCTCTCTGAACTGAACTAGCTCACAAAGTAGGGAACGATAGGGAGGAAATATCCCAAGGAGAAAATACTAAGAAGAAATATGACAATGAAATAATAAATATGAAACTCAGATGACTATTACTATCAAGGAAGATCAAGTGAGAATGAGAAGGATATAAACTCAAATATAAATAGGATAATTTTTAAAATGGAAGGAAGTCAAGAATAATAACAAAACTACAATAATTATCATAAGCAATTGTTTCAGACAAAGCAAGTATAGTCTGAAAAAATCACTTCTGGAGAAGGGCATTCTGTAGCGTGACAGAAAATCCACTACTTATTAATTCATATAAAATAATAAAAATTAATTACACCACATACGTTAATATAAAATCGAATGAAATTGAATGAATTCAAAGGAATAAACAACAATAAAATAAAAATTCTCATTACATTATATAAAAACCACTGTTAAAAATCAAAGAAATTATTGAAAGCAACTCATATTATAAAATCAGGAATTTACCCAGGAAGTTAGGAGCAGTAAACAAATTAGATTACACAATATCATGAAGAGAGAATCAGTTTGAGAGTGGTGAAACACCAAAATACCCCAAAGACAAGAAGAAGGAAGAATAAAATTTGTGATCAGGAAGTAAACAATACCCTGAAACCTTTAGCGAAGAGCAAAGTCAGTATCAGTAAATAACTTCGATACTCCAAACTAAACATCAGTCGAGATAACACGAAGTACCTTGGTTTACCCAAGAGTGAAGAGTGAAGACAAGAAAGAAGATAAGAAGAAAGACAAGAAAGAAGATAAGAAGAAAGACAAGAAAGAAGACAAGAAGAGAGGAAGAAATAGTATGAAAGAAACACCGTTATAAAACCTATTGTTAAATACCATCAACCCCAAACCCATAGAGACAATTAAAAAGAAAGTATAACATCCCAAAATCCTATAAAACTGTAATTATTAAGAAATCAAAAGTGTTGTCTAGTATAATAAGAAGTGGACCAACTAAAGCTATTGTGTGATAAAGAAAATAAACAAGTCTTAACAGTCCATGATTACTAAAGGTCTGGTCTGAGATAATAAGACTCAAAATATCAGAACCACCAGTGAAAGTGAACTTGTGCAAGTGTTTTTGGAAATACAATAAACTTAAAGTTGGTGATACTATGACTTATCAATATGCTATATAACAACTTTTATATTCAATAATACACATCATCATAAAATAATAAAATGGAAGATTTCCAATATTTTATTATTTTAATGTAACTCTGTTATTACAAGACATTTGTAAAAATGATAGTAACTAGAGTATGGGTGGACATGTTTACTGATGAAGGGGATAATAGATAATAATGGTTTAGACCAGAAAGGACTGGCATTAATTTATGTTCATAGGTTTAAATTGTTTAAAATAGCTATTTGTTCACAGCCATGAACTCAATAGGTTTATAAGAATTTTTAGTAAATAAGATTTATATGTGTTTAAAATGAATTATGTTTGCCAAATAACAGCATACATACCATTAATAATGTTTCAGTAGGTATGCTGTGTTAATTAAAAAGGAGTTAAATGTATGTTTTCAAACCATGTCAGCAATATGTTCAATCTTAGAATGCTGAATGATGTTCATTATTATTTTTTATATAACAGTAGTATTAATCAAATACTACACCTCACAATGGGTTTGTAAAACGTTTTATTTTCATGTAATAATAACTATGTAAAGTCAGAGGAGGAGTAGGATTAAATTTATTTGAGAAAGACAGAAATGTAAAATACTAAACTCTAGGCCATGTGGTGAATTCACAGAAGCCATATAAACCATTTAATTCACTTATAATTCCTGTAAACTAGCAAGATTTAGGTAAGGTAAATCAGTTAACCACTACTGTGAATGATCCTATGAGTTAAAGTGATAATAAGGAAATATACCTTAAAATATTGTAAATTTTCAAAATATATAAATTAATTAATTTTAAAGAGCAATGTCAAATTCAGAGATTAACATAGAAAACCAGTTCAAAGGTTCAATTTATATGTATTTAAGGAAAGGAAGAGAAATATGACTAATTAAAATTTATTATAATAGTATTAATAACAATTAAAATGGCAGAAAAATTATATGAAGGCGGAAACCAATTTTTGAGCCTAGATTTCCAAAAGGAGAGAAATTTGGTAATTTCCACAAAATGTCAACAGATATGGACTATAATATATCAATTTAAAAGGAATGAGATGATTAAACCAATGATACGGTTCATAATTCATGAAGGTGATGAATAAAATAAATAAATTCCATATATAATGTAATTTTGTATCATGTGTATGGGAAATCAAAATATTTTAACAATACTTTTTCAAAGATTAACTGGGCCAGATTTTGACTAACATGAAGGAAGTTAGTTTAGTCTTTTGTTAAATATCAAGCTGAATAGTTCATGTGATATAACGTTCCTTAAAACCGTGTAGAAAATGGTACTACGGTTACCTACTAATATCAGTGAAGCGAGAGTTAAATAAATTAAACACTTTTCTAACTAAAACTACAGAAACTTTAGCGACAATAGTGAAAACTAACACCAAACTTCATTATACTAGTGATTTAAAACAGTAAAACAATATATTTGTGATAACTAACGCTACAAATCATAACCACTTTTTGAATAGTTAACCCACAGAAGTGAACACAAATCAAATAACATAATTAACACAAGTATACACGGAACACTTCTTCAGAACACACCAAACAACCTATTAGACAGATTACACCAGTGCGGGGACATTTCAAACATTTATGAAGGTAATTTTGCTGTGAGATTTTAACACGACGACATTCCCAATAACCTCGCCATACCTAGGAGCGGCCATCTTTGAAAAATACGAACCTCTGCCTTCCGCATCGAGTGACGTCAGAAGCTACATATGGTTTGACGATTCAACTTTTTTAAACATTATATCAGAATTATTTGAATATTGTTAGATGATAATTATTGAAACTACTTTATTTGTTAATGTTATACTTTCTCGTTACCCTTCTCTGACTATTAATATAATCGCTCCAAGAACCTTTTTTATATAATACTTGTAATAATTTTTTTCACTGTATGAACGAATCGATTATTCCCTGAGACGGAGTCGATAATTGCTCCCAATCGATTAAAAATCGATTATTTATTAAATTTGTTAATAAATCCATTTATTTCAATTGTTTGTATCTATTATTATTTCACATGCTAATTTAAGGTTTATTTATTAATGCAACGAGACTTCACGAAGAAGAAAATATTAATTAACAGTGAGATATTGGACCAGCACTAAACATCATAAATCGATTGCTGACCGGAGTTAATCTGATTAACTCCAGAGTTGGTTCAGATCTTCCAGAAGTGCTCAATAATTAATAGATACCTTCTTAATTACTAAAATTTTTAACCGAACATTAAAACAGGATTATTTCACAATTACAGACATTAAATAAAACATAAAAAAAATTTTTTTATTGAAAACATTTTTTTTTGAAATAAAATTTTTTCTCTATTATTTTTTTTTGTAAAGACCGCATACAGGGTCTAGTTACATTATATATATATATATATATATATGTGTGTATGTATATATATATATGTTTTACATTTATGCGTCCGTCTTAACAAATTGTATCATCATTTTAGCGTCTTTTATATTTTGACGTCCGTATATTAGACGCCAAAATGTAATCCCTTATAGAAAATGTGTTCTGTAGAATAAAAGTGTATAAGTTCCACAAACACCCTTTATGGCCACATCGCTAATGAGAAATCTTATTTTTTTTAACTTTCAACTCATTATTTTGGCACCACGAGTTTTTTAGGTTTTTACCTGCGGGTGCCAAATTGACAGACTTTTGAAAATTGATATTCAATATGTAGTTCATAGTTTGTCCACCACGTAGTACTACCATCGTCTGTATACATTCTGCGCGCCTTTTTTTCAATTAGTTTGTAATCATTGTGGAATCCGTGGATATGGCAACACTTTCATAGCATAAACGCACAGGGTCAAATAACAAACGCAATCCAAGCCTGATTCAGACTGTGCTAAGTGGGTAAAAGATTATGTTCTATTTTAATTATTCGCTTTGTTTCTCTCATATTCTTATGTTCACTTATCAGTTCATTTTCCCACTTACCTCATTTTACTTACTCTTGACTTCCCCACTTTTGATTTTATTCTCTTATAAACCGTTTGTTGTGTGCTTTACAATAGTGCATATCGTGAATCAAAAGAAAAATTTGTAGAGGGAGAGAAGAGAGATCGGGGCGAAAACTTTAAAAATTTGATTCTTCACAACAGTTTAATATTTCTGTGAAGAAAGAGAAAGTGTGTGTGTGTGTGTGTGTGTGTGTGTGTGTGTGTGTGTGTGTGTGTGTGTGAGAGAGAGAATAACACTTACATTAAAAAGTTATATGTTTCTATCGAAGGGTTAGAGAGAAGTAAAACAAAAGGGCACATGGTGTGGGAAAGAGTGAGCGTGAGCGAGCGACAGGGAAGGAAAGAGAGAAAGAGTAAGTGAAAGGGGTTAGTGAAGGGTAAAAATATTTAAAATTTGATTGTCATTTAAAATTTAGTTTCTATTATAGTATGACGGGGGAAAGAGAGAGAGGGGGGCAAGAAGGCATAGAGATAGAGTAAAAATAACGAGTAGTACGTGCATTAGCGTTACTACCGAGACGCCTGAGGATGGGGAGAGTCTAATATTGAATATGCGACTGTTAAGCTACGTTTACACTGCGAGAAAATTTCGACAGGAAATACGCAAGCAGTGTCCAGTAGGTGTTTGCACTAAGACGCAGTTTTTACCGCGAGAGATTGTGCAAGTGTTCACTACGTGCTTGCACGAGCTAATGTCGTAATTTATTCCGACAGATGTATGAAACTCCGTTTACACTAGACAGTAAGTTTGGGCAAGTAGTCCTGTCGCAACTTTCCCCGCCGAGCACTCTTCAGAGAGGTGTCAGCCATCGCACGTTGCTTATTAAAACAGTAAATTAAAAATAAACAACTATTGTATTTTTTTATTTCCCGGTTAAAAAATTGTCGATTTAGATAAAGTATAGATTTAGTAAAATACAGTATGGTTTTAAGTGAAAAAATATATGATTTTCTTTTTGGGAAGCTCGGTTGAATTTTGGTATTGTTTTTTATGAATCATCATGTCAAACATGTCAAGCATGTATAGGTGCTTGGTGACTGACAAACTAAACAAATGAAATATCTTGGCTTCGTAATAGACAATAATCTCTCATGGAAAAGTTTTATTTGTAACCTGAAGAAATAGTTGTATACATTCTTACGAAAATTCTATTTGTTACGAGATTTTTGTCCTGAAAATAACTATCCTCGATAACATCCACATATGTCTTGTGATCAATTCACGGCCGGTTAATTGGTTAGTTCGAATTGCTTCCTACAATTGTCACGTGTAAAGGTTTTCGTACTGATGACTAACAAAATTGTTTCATGAAGGTATGCAGCAATTGTCAGATGTAGTACTATCAAGGAGAACTAGTTATAACAGAAACCACCTCTTGTGTATGCAGTTGAAGACATAATATTCAGTCCACTCCAAGAGTGTTTAATAAACAAACTCGATTTCATTCAGTGTGTGGCCTTGCATAAGTAGTCATAACTGTTATGTGATTATAAACACCAGACAGGTTGATGAACGAAAGACATGCTTTATATCCGCGTAAAAACGAGTGATATTTTTAAATAATATCCGTTTAAATAATTTATTTACATTTTCTGATATACTAAATTTTCATCAGTAAATTATACTTAACAGTCTAACAAGTATTTAGATTACTATTCCTACGTTATTACATATTTACACAAATATTCCAGAAATATTTCAGTGTTCACGTAAGTTTTATAAAAACAGAAGTAATGATCACCTAATTTAGTGTTGATTAGTTTAAAATGCTTCAATATTAGCAAATATTCCGTTGCCAGTATTGTATTATTGGTATTAAGTTTATGACCTGGGATAAACGAGCGCGCACACGCATACACACAAATAAACTCATGAGATTTCAACAATCTGATGCTGAAGACTCCAATCGTGGATATTTGATAGATACAACCTTTTTCAGACTTTGCTTATTGTGGGAAACATTGTATAGAATACCGTAACGTTAAACGAAATGTATCTATTTACTTTATTCAGCTGTTAAAATAAGATACTCAAATTCGATTGCGTTTTGTAATGTACTTGTATTTGTATTACTGTAAGTATGAACTACAAAGTTTTAATTTAAATTAAGATTAAAAGTGCCGTTGATTCACAAGAATTTACTGTCATGTGTTCTTCTCTGATACGCTTTAAATAACGAAAACTCATATTTTAAAATTTACAATTCAAGTCAAACAGGTAGTAATTCAGTCCAGTCCTCGATGTGCCATTTTTAAAGAAGGAACATAATTCCTGTTACAAATAATGAAGCTTTTTAGACCTGGTATTACTAGATGGTAAGTAAATAATCAAAATGTTTTATACAGTTTGTTGGTTCCTTGTCATTCAGTTCATTATATTTATAATCAAGTTAAAAACATTCGCTAGCATTTTGTATTTAATTTCTTCAAGAAAAGAACACTCGAGAGGAAATTTTTAAAACGGTATGAGTAGTTTTCATTATTGTTCTTTTGGAAAATAAGGGCATTACAGTCTGTGTTATGAATACCAATTTGTTTTGCGTCCTCAAAAAATCAATACTGTGTATTCATTCACTAGATGTGTCTGTAGCATTGGCTTGAGCAGAAGCATGACAATCAGAAGCCATTGTTGTAGGCCTAATAACTTGTATTTAATTACGCAGCATTTTCCGACACTATATCTGTACGCCAATCAGATTAGACCTTTAGTAAGATTAGACTACCGTACTGAATACACGTTGACGCTGTGTAGTCACAATTAGTATTCATGAAACGCAGCTTGAAGTGAATCGGCCTATCGTGTCGTCGTCATTTTGCTGTCGGTATAGTCGTTGTTTAATGATGTACAGTAACATGACAAAAACGTAACTACACACATAAATTAATAACCACTGATGCCGACTGCTATCCTTTTGATCGAGGGTGTATTAGATTGTTAACTGTTTACACATACACAATGATCTGTTTTACATATTTATTTGGCAATGAAAGTACTACATTTGATAATTAAGTTCTTTGTTTGGGATTAGATTATAATTTTGTCTAGACCTAATTATGTAGTTGTGTCCTCTAATAATATATGTCCAAAATGTTTTATTACAAAATATGTAGCATGCACAGAATTAGCACCAAATAAATACCAAAACTGTTAGCTTATTACAACTATATTTTGTTACAATTTGTTACTATGCTTGTTATGTCCCAACATTAAAAGTTATAAATACATTTTTAAAACATTCCGTTTTTATACTGAGTATTTTATTGTGACTTGCACTTTTGTGTACAGTATGATAAGTGTACTGAAACATCGGCTATATTAAAGAAACCGCAAATAAGTATTTGACAGTACTGACACTACTGAAGTATATATCTAAACAGTGTATGAACCCAACCTCATATTTTAATATATTTTATTACAAATTTTATGTGTCTTTGGATATCCAAATATTCTTGTACCCGAATTACTCTCGGTCCCAATTTGTTACGATACTGATGCTCTACTTTGATGCAGATCATTATCAAGACATTTGTATATGCATAACTTATTTTTTCCCGCCTTATGATATTTTAAATTGAAAAACATTTTTACTCTGTTGTTTTCTTATTATTACCTGTAACACCACTTTTAGGCTTTAAAATTCTAACTTGAATGTGTCCATAAGATTTTTAAATTTCAAGAAGATTAACGCTATCGGTTAACCAAATTATCGTAATTATTAACATTTTATAATTGTCAAATAGATAAAAAATACTGACTTATTCAATCAAACTGCAGTTTAACTTTGTATTAGCTACCTTTATTTTGAACTTTGAAGACTACATTTTATTATAATTTTGAATTTCTCAAAATTTTTGTTTATAATTCTTATTAATCACAAATTTATCATTCATTACTTTCTCAAAATAAATATTTTTGTTAAAATTGTTATAATTATGTACTCTGCTTGTAATGATCTAAAATGAAATATTCTCATTACACTTTATTTAGCTTTATAATATTAATCACATCAAGGACAACATTTCAGTAACTATTTTTTATTAATATAGGCCTATTAGTAAGAACCACATTGGATATCTTCACTAAACTCATTTACCACTCCATAAATTAGAGGAAAAGCAAATAAATGGAAAAGTCAAAAGTAAAAACCATCATCATCAGCAAGGTTTATACAAAAGTAGTTTGTTCCGGGCCCAAGCAGATAGACTAGAGCTGGTTATTCCAATGCTTCTTGGGACGCCCCACACCTCTCCGTCGATTTCTGCTTACAATTCAATAGTTGTTTGAGAATGCTTCAGTCATCGTTTCGGTTAAAAGTTCCAATCAGTTTAGCCTATAATGGGCAGTCCTATCAAATATACACATAATATTCCGTTCCTGCAGTACATCGAGATTTATTTTGCGATCAGTATTTGTGAAGAATACATCATATCACGCGTCTGAGAGCGCTTGAAAACGACTGCTCTGGGATTTCGTTCTCAGAAGTCGAAATTCTCAAACCCATCGACCTTGTAGAACTTCATGGGTGTTTCTTTACTCGTTGATTTAAAAAATGTGTTGGGTATTCGTTGTACCGGGTTAACTAGGCCTTGTCCTCAAATTCTTAATGTTGAATGAAGTAATGTTTGAAAAAAGCCTTCAACCTCTCTCCAGCCAAGACGGTTCTGCGGGGTGAAGTCCCATATCTTACAAGAGGTTACTCTTCTGATGCTGAACAGTATGGATTTAGACTGGAAGGTCGATAAATATTCTTTGAAGATCAGTAGTAGCCAACAGTACCAAGTTGAGGCGTAAGGCAAATTATTCTGGACTCTCTTATCTTTGGAATATTACAGGCGCGAATTAAGTTGGATTTATTGGGTTGTATTATTGTGTACAGGGATATGTGGTCTCTTTAGTATGATAAAATAGTCAGTTTATGGGAGACAACCTACAGAAATCGGGCTGGACGTTAAGCCCGAAGGTGGCAACCCTACTATCGCATTGCCGTGCGTTATGCAAGTAACATATTCAGGAGACACATTAGTTACCAAACTGTCACAAGCAAGACGTAACCGGAGGGAAAACGTCAAAAGTGTCTTCAAAAAAATTTTTATTTTGCGTATTTATAAAGTAAGGAAATTAGAATAAATTTGTAATGGAATGCTCTAACAGAAAACCTATATGTCGCTCACATTGTTTATAATTTTTCTCTCATTGTGTTCGCAAACAGTAATTCTTATTTTAAAATATCAATTAGCCTATAATGACATTATACATTTAGTTGCAGTGGACTTTTGTAAACGAAGATATGATGCAAGATAAACTTGTAGTTTAATGTGTCTAAATAACACTGTTGTTTCTATGACATTTTTAAATATTTGTTTTCCTATAAATAATAGTTTTATATAATTAAATGTAAATTAATAAAACAGAATGGAAAATTCAACACAATACAAAATTATGGGCGTAACGAGATATAAAACGAGCAGGCAAAAGGCTAAAACAAATGTTGAAGGTAGAAGAGAAATAAAGAAAAGATAAATAAGGAAGACCGATTCGAAAACATAAACTTAGATGGGAGAAGGTAGCATGTTATTTACTACCAGGGAATAACACACGAAACTGCATCAAACACAGTAAAACTAACAATTTTGTTTAATTACAAGTGAGGTCTTGTATTAGGCAACAATAAAAACGAAAGGCGGATTCTTCATTGCGCACAAAACGTGTTAGCAAAAATAAACTGTTTGACCCAGAGAGTCCTCTTTAGTTAGGAACTTTAGACCAGTTATAATTTATGTGGTTCAGACGCCTCTAATCGACACCATATCTAGAAGATTCATGTCCCCGTTTATTTAACACAATCCGCTACGTGAAGCTATTCAGTAATATGTTTTTTCAATTGATCGTTAATTATTACGTTTTAATTGATAGTCATTATTAATGAAACTTTGATTTACTTTCACAAATTTACAAAATATTGTTAATGCCTTTATTTCAACAGCTATTTGTGAGCAGTTTGAGAGTTGCAGTTTGATACATGCAGCAGGCTCAGATATTGGCCTGTGTTGAGTGAAAATCTAATTACTAGCTTTGGAGAGGGAATTGATCCCTTGAGATTGCCCGTACATGTGCCACTGCCTAAATTTATTTGTAAGAAGTACCGAGAGGATTCCTATGCCGTACCCCCTTGCAAACCAATGTTCACGTGTGTTAGCCTCGTCTATACAAAGATTCTATTGATAATAATGGTTTATTTATAAAATTTAAAATGCTCAAGAACTGGTGTAGCTATCACGGAAAATAAAAGTGTAAGTGATGCAGCATTAAGCTAGCAGAAGATTTCACTAGTTCTTGAACTACACCCTCACAACTCGTTAACATGAATATATACAGAGCAAGTAAACGACTCAATTTCGGAGTTTGATGACACACATTAAGAAGAATTTTATGCAATACTGGAAACAGACAGCAAAAAAACTGTTAACACAAGGAGTAACTATACTTACAGACTTTTAAATAAAAAAATTAAAAGAACGGCTAGTGAATCAGAATTATAGAAAAAATGGATTAAGGTCACAAAATGAATAGGTGAGCAATAAATTTACTTCAGATCTGATAACAACCTTTATTATTTGTAAGGCAGACGTTCATCATCACGTAAGATAATGTGTTCATGACGTTCCCCTAGTAGTAGCTTTTCCAGTCAAGTAGACTACACTACTTACTACTAGACTACTACTACTACTACTAGACTACTTAATTATCGCTAGGTGGACTCTACGACATTTCCAAACAATTAAAGACTCTACGAGCTCCCCAGAGAAAGATTTTCTCAGTAATGTATAAAATTTTCTTGCAGCTAAAGTAGAACTAAACCTGGAAAGGTGTACATCAAAATAAAGTCATACAAACATGATGGTTTTTAAGGATAGACATGTCATATAAGCAAAATGCGGATATAAGAGTGAAGAGGAAAATTGTCGGTCGGCAATGAACCTATGAGGCATGCAGAGACCGCCTAGCTAAAAGTAAAAAATATATTATAAGAAAAAACCTCTGGAGTAACCACAAACCCGTAATTTAAGTAAAAATAGTGTAACAATAGACAAATAAAGATATACGTGTAACACAATACAGACAGAAAACGGAACTACACAATTAAGAGACAAGTATCCTCAAATAAGCAAAGCCGGAATACAGCAATGTAGGTACGACACGAATAAATACGTAAATAAAATCTAGAAGGATTAAAAACAAATAGAAACAAACATCAATTATATATGTGTTCAAACTTAAAACATTACAAGAATATTTGTAACAAGTAAAAGAATAGACGATGCCAATATAAAAGAACAGCGGAGAAGCTACTACAAAAAACATATTCAAAGATAAACGGATAGAAAGAGACTACAGGTAACTTTACGTTTGACCTGGAAATCAACATTACCATGCAATATTAATAACTAATGTTAATAATTGTAACTACATAATAATGTTTAACAATAATAATAATAATAAAAATAATGTTCAACTGCATTAGTAAAAATAAAACAAAAGAATATTTCTGGGAAAGACTACATAGTAACAGAAACGATTATGTCTCGGTGAAATGGAAATCTAAGTGATATTAACAATTTTGATACAAACACTGCAATTCTGAAACTGGCTACATGATTGAAGAAGTTCAGCATACAATAAAAGAACTATACATTATAGAACTACTATACATAAAAGAACTAAACGATCACTGTAACAGAAAAATCTTTTTCCTTCCCTCCTTGGGCCTTATCCAATTCCGCTATTAATTCCCTCGTCTCCTCATTTTTAGCGTGTATCAACTCTGCCTCTTCGGCGTTGAATGAACTCCGCGCTGCGTGCGCGTGTAATTTATAGATTTACGAAACTAATATCTCCAATCGTCTTTGGAACACGTTTGCGAGTTTGTACATTTCGCTGCTCGCGTACCGCCTCGCGTACTCCAATTGATGTAAGTATACAGCGTCCATTACCCGACTGCCATCGCCGACTTTTAAAGTAGTCTTTCCTTGCGCGTTAAACGAGGTGCCGTTCAACGAAGCGATCTGTGCTCGTTCAAAAATTCCAAGTTAACCACGTCCTTGTTGTTCACGGGCGGTGCTAACTGCGTTATCTGCACGTTCCCAACCGACAGGTTAGATTGTACGTCCCGCGGTATAACCTTCGCGTCTACGTATCCTTTGGTCGCTGCGTCTCTCGCACGAATCGGTTCGCCGAGAGATTGTTGCGGTGGTCGCGCGCGTCGATGATGACGGCGGCGGCCTCGTTCTTCTTCTTCTTCTTATCCTGTGGCGGTGTTGTGAAACGCAAGCACGCCGCCGCCCCCTCCCACCGTCGTCAACTAACAGGCAGTGGTGTTGCATGAAATGCAGTTGAACGGCATCGTCACAGTCGACCGGCGCGTCCAAGTTGCGTATTTTTCCCCGCTACGTCGAAGTGTCCGTCCACCGTCAATCCGATACCGATAACCTCCCGAAGACTGTGTCACGTCTCCCGTCGTACCGTGACGATGCTCCGGTGTCTGCCGAATTTGTCAACGCTCATCGTGCCGAGCTACGAATGACACGTGCCGACTCTGTACACTCGTTTATATACATATTAAAAGTATTGATTTATACAACGATATCGGCTTCACGCAGTTCTTCCACAAGGGAGACGATTTCGTTCGCGTGACCGCTGTTACCGGCGTGTTGGGATTCGATCAACAATCGCAGTCTGTCCACCAGTACGTTCGGATCGTCCTAGTGCACGTAATTGATTTTATCGTTTCCTATTCTCCTCACTTCCATGTATATATCGTTTCCGGTTTGGATGTAGTTGTTCACGTGTCCGCCTCCACCGCCGAGTCCCGTACGCGTCGTTTGAAACAACGCACCTATTATCTTTGTATACTTTGGTCCTCTGTTCACGTTTATTCGCGTTGTAGGTAAATAGTATTGTTTGTGCGCGTTAGTCGCTTCCAGTGTGCGCTTCTAAGTCGCGAGATCGTCCTTGTTGTATACGCTGGTATCCGGACGTGTCATGCATACCAGTTCGAAGAGCCCCGGCGTGCCTTTGTGTCGTACACCGTTGATAATAAAATTATGATTACCATCGATTTCCACCTGCGAATCGCCTATCATCCATCTACCGACGTCGTATCATACACCGTACATACAATCCAACTTTTGACCACGATCAGCCAATACGGTTATGCTCATGTATGTGTACGCTAGTGAATTAGGTTCGTATAGGCTCTGAAAATAATTACGTCCTTCACGTCTCCCTTCGGGCGTGTTCAACAGTCTTTCAACCTATACACTAGGGCCATCGTCTTCGTCGTCGTCATCATCAAAATCTTCCGTCGTCGTCTCGCCAACTACGGACGTGTCTAGGAAACGCGGTGAACCGTCATGTTTAGAGTCTACTAGCTGTTTATCCATCTCTTCCTCATCCTCCTCTTCCGTCTTCTTACTTTCCGTTATCGGCTTTGCGGTCGGTTTACGTTTTTTCTCTTTTTCCAACAACGCTTGCGAATTGGTTTTCAACGGTTCCAAGATCGGTTTGTATCTTCTCGTTAGCTTTTCTTCCTCCTCTTGGATCCCGTATTTTAACGCACGCTATTTCTTCCGTATGTTGTTGCTGATCGTTTCGATATCACGAACGAACCGTTTCTCCTTGTCGTTCATCCTCACGAACGCCAGTAGATCGATTAACGAATTGACGTCGGAACACGTGTATTTGCGTACAATCTTAGTCGTGGGTGTATAAACCTCTTTACGAAATCGGTCAACGCCCCCCGTATTACACAGACAGTTTACACACGTTTGTTTATTCGTTCGGTGGTACTATGAAACGATCGAAACCGAGTCTGTACCGCCCGTTATCGATGGACCAGTCTTTGTTGACGACGAGAAAACCGTGCCGGTCTTTCCACGCTTCGGCGCACACAAGTTCTTAAACATTTCGTACTTAATGTCCGTGTTGACGTGATCGTTGTACGCGTCCTTCAAGTTGAAATCGTCCTGCCTGAACAAGACTATAAGGTTGGCGTTGTCACGAATCAGCTGTTTCGGTATTTGACCGTACGTCTGGCACAAGTAGAAAGTGCCTACACCGCTGTGTCGTCCCATAGCGAAGTACTTGTGTATGTTGTGTTGTTTTTCACACGACACGTCGTCGAACACCATAAAGGACGCAGTGTCGACTTCATCGGGAGACGATACCTCTTCGTTTTTACTGTACGCGTGATAACCCGGTCCGTCGTCGGCGAGCCGTGTCAACAGCGATTCCAACATACGGTATTTGGGTTGAAACAATGATTTTTAAAACACGTACAGGTTTGCGAAACGTACATTGTTCACGTCGAATAATAGGTTGACATCACGTTCGTCTTGCCGCACGCGGACGGTCCGCAGATGATAGAACGTACAGAATCGGGCAGAAGTGGTCCGCGCTTACTCCTCCTTGCAACCTCCGCCGCCACCATCACCACCACCATTCGTGTAACCTTCCGACAAGTCCATCTTTCTTATTTTCAATTTTCGGACTTGTTGTAATATCTTCATTTTCTTCTTCTTCTTCTTCTTCTTCGTCGTCGTTCGACCACAATCATCTATTGAGCAGTTGTTCACCGCTGCCGCCGATATAACGATGTTGTCATCGTAACGTACTGTCGCGTACTGGTGCCCCGCTAAGCGTTGCTTCCGCGTTTTATATCACATTTTGCTTGTGTATCCACAAATCGTGTTTACCGTCGAATCCGAGCCAACGCACGCGCACCCTGTCGCCTTTGCGCTGCAACACTTTCTCCACTAGGTAAACGACGCCGATGTTTAGACTTGCTGATTTCGTTCTCGTAAAAGCCGCCACGCACCGCTTCACCGGCGTGATCCTCGAGACATTAAGTGATGAGAATGGTGGGTTGCGTGTTGGGCGTGTACCCTTTCGCGAACGTCATTTTGTGTTTACTCACGCGAACACGGTCGCCCGCTTTGAATTTTGGTTTCTTCTCACGCGCACCGCGTGGCCGTGTATTCTTCTTGATACGTTCCAACACAACCCGCTCGTTGCTTTCGTTCACGCGGCTGGTTTTCATACCGATCCTTCTGTGCACGCTGTCGTTGTCCTCTTTCACCAGTCCGGGCAACGTATCCAACCAACGGTAATGTCCTCGTTCGCGATACATGCCCGTCTTCAACGTTCTGCTGAAACGTTCAACGATCAACGTTCTTTCTCACTGAACCTTGAGTAGAGGTTTACCTTGTACTTATACAACAGAGACTGCACTACAGTGCTGTTGCAGTATTCTTTACCTTTGTCCGTTTGCAGATATTTCATTCTGTTGGTTTTTAGTATCGGTTCGAACGCGCACGCCACTTCCGCTCCCGTCTTAGTTTCCAACGGGACGGCGTACGCGAACTTGCTGAACGCGTTTATAACGGTCATAAGTTACTTGTAGCCTTCGTTCAACTAAGCGTGCGGTATCATCTCATGCGGTAGAGTTCATGTTAATCGCCTAACGTTTGCATCCCGAAGGCCGTCCACACGTTTTGCGCGTGCGCGTAATCTTCGTCCGACACGGATGTCTCTGCAAGACGGTTGTAGAAATATTTCGGCGCGGGCAGAGACTCGTACTCGAACTTCCTTTCGTCCGTCACATACTCGTACGCGTAGACCCCCTTCCTGACCAGCATTTCAACACGTTCCTCGTCTTCGTTTCTGTCCGTTCGCATGCACTGTCGTAGTATTTTGAATTTGACTTTTCGCAAGTTCTTCACCAACTTTTCCAATGACGCGTTCATAATCTGCGCGGAATCGAGAAAGCGGAGGCGGCCGAGGGACAGGGAGAAGTACCGCTCGCTGGTCGTGGCTATATACTTGATTTCATCGTGTTTGAATGTCCCGAACGCTTGGATGAGATGATGGGAATTGTAGCCGCGCAGGAGACGGGAACGTGTTTGCGGCACGTTATAGTTTAAATTGCATAGGTTGTGCGCGGCTCCCAGGTACTCGCCCGTCACGTGATCGTGGTTTCGCACTTAGTGGTCTGTGTCGCCGCTCTCCACACTCTTCTTGCACAGATGACAGGCGGTGGCGTTCTGGAAATCGCGTTCGTTGTCTTCGGTCGTGCGGAGCGGTCTGTTGAAATCGCGTTCGAGTCAATGCACGTCTTCGCGAAGAGTTCGGAGAAAGGTTTCCACAACGTCTTAGTACGTAGGCTTTCACGGCCGGTGTCATTATGATTATTTTCTAAAACTTCCGGGCTGAAAGGCCGTGGTCGAGTGCTTGATCTACTGCTAAACTGCTAATCTTAGCAGTAGATCAAGCACTCGACCACGGCCTTTCAGCCCGGAAGTTTTAGAAAGTAATCATAGTTTCCACCACGTCATTACCGCCGCCGCTTTGGTACAGGACGGGTTCTTTCAAGGTTTTCCCCGTCCAATCGACGATCACGTAGCAGAAACTGCACGGGGCATGATGTGCGATGTCCTGCGAGTGCGACATGTCCTCGTCGCGCGTACATCCAGATACTGGGCGAAGAAAAGATTCAAAGTCCGCGTAAACTGTGTACAGTACTCTGTGACACTTCGTGTAGTCCTTAAAATACATGCAGCCCGTGTCTTCCGGTCGGCAGTTTCACTTTTTGCGCTCCGTGCGGCGTGCAGAGTACCTCGTCATCCTGGAGTCGTTTTCGCGCCATTTCCTCGTTGCTCAGTAATAGAATATTCACGTCCTGTCTTTATGCTCAGTTATCCGAATAGGGTACACTTCATATTTTCTATATCCGGACTCGTTGATTTCTCTTTCTTAACCGAACATGTTCACTGAAATGTTCGCTTTTGTCTTTAAAAGTTTTTTAATTTTAGTCACCGGCACCGGGAGAGTCGATTCCCTTCACATTCAGCCGTTTTTGTACTGTCTGTATCTGTCATGTTTTGTATTTATTTTTCATTATTACATTTTGTTTTCTATTTTATTTATTTATTTTTTTATTTACTTATTTTTATTATTGATTTATTTTATTTATTTTATTATTATTATTTTTTATTTTTTTATATTTATTTATTTTTTGTATATATTACTTTTGTAATATCTACGATTATTTTTCTTACTTATACTATTTACATCGATTAAACGTACCGTTGCGCCATAGTATTGCGCAACAGTATGACACACACACACACACACACACACACACACACACACACACACACACACACACACACACACACACACACACCAGGCCAACATTACACCCATCCGCGGACTCCGTGTACAACATGGGGAGGATCCGAGGCCATCGATAGGCTGGTGGGTGGAGGGGGAGAGGGTGGCGAGCTGTTGAAGTAGGTCAAGTGGAACCGTTGCATCATATTGCGCAGCAGTATTGTGCAATATTTACGCTAGTTAGTAGAACAATATTGTCCGTCTATATACACGAGGTTCGTTCGCTAAACCCTTCAGTCTCATCTCAACTCTCGTGAGCGACACGTTGTCCAGAGCCCGAGCTAGTTAACTGCAGCGTTCCTCGGTTTAATATAAGGTGATATCGGTCGGTCGTGTTTTGTATTTATTTTTCGTTATTACATTTTTTATGTTTGTATATATTATTTTTCGTAATATCTACGATTATTTTTCTTAATTATAGTATTTACATTGATTAAACACTGTATTTCTGTATATGACTTAACACACGCACACACCCAAACACACAGCCTGCCACGCCCCCTTTTTGTAATATCTACGATTATTTTTCTTAATTATACGACTAAACATTGTATTTCTGTATAAGACTTAACAGACACACACACACACATCCTGCCACGCCCCATCAGTACAACACGGAGAGGATACTGTAACAGGGGACAGGGTGGGGGTGGTGATGACCCCGACAGCCAGTTTTGTCATTTTGTTTCTGTGACGTCACTGGCTGTTTATGCAGGTCAAGAGGGCATCGGTTCGTGACGTCACTTGTGACGTCATGATCATGACGTCACTGGCCGTGTATGTAGGCCAATGGTGCATCTGTTCGTGACGTCACTTGTGACATCATGATCAGCTGTTCGTGACGTAATCACCCTCCACCACCACCCCTGTCAATTTATTTTGCCCTGTTGGACGAGGGGGTGGTGGTTCCGTGACGTCATCACCCTCCACCCACCGGTCCATTGACTTAGACCTGGATGACGAGGGGTGGTGGTTCCGTGATGTCATCAGGTGACGTCATCACCCTCCACCCCGTCCGTTAACTTAGACCTGGGTGATGTGGATGGTGTTGGTTCCGTGACGTCATCATGTGACGTCATCCCCCGTCCATTGTCTTAGACCTGAAGGAAGAGGGGTGGTTCCGTGACGTAATCAAGTGACGTCATCACCCTCCACCCCCCCCCCCCCGACAAACTGACATAGACCTGGCGGACGAGGGGGTGGTTCCACCCCCTGCCGCTTCCTCCCCCAACCTAACCCACCGTTCATTGACCCAGTATCCCCCCACATACTACTAGTTCTTCAATAAGTTGTTATACTTGTTACTGTTAAATTACTATTTTATTAATACTATATTAATGAAAAATTACACAATTGCATATTAGCTGTATTGATACAAAATTTAACAGCAGTAACTGGAAATGGGAAAGAAACCGTATACAGTAAATAAAAATCAAGTTAGCTATTAATTTACAGTAGGTAAAGCATTTGTGTCCAAGCCAAGCAATTTGTAATTTAAAAAGCCAAGTCCATACTCCTAATTCCTTGATTGGCAAATGGCTCATCAATATCTTCAGGAGAGATGTCGATTTTCTTGTGAATATTGCGTGCAGCTAGCCCATTAAGCCCTGTCTCCGATGTTGTAGACCTCAGCCATGTCTTCAACCGCCTCAGAGAAGGATCGTTCTGGCTCAGCTGACGTTACTGGGAGTACACACAGTATTTCTTAAATTTTTCGAACATTGAGAAATATATCTGGATTGCAAGCTTGCAGAGAAGACAGCTGAGTCTGAAACATTCATATCTGCTTCATCCACCCACTTTTGCTTTCATATTTCTGCCTCAAGTTTAAGTTCCATCTTGGAAATATCAAGGTAAATGATAGTGGGAACAGACTGGTTGATGTCTTGAGTAGTAGCCTTAATGATGAAATGAAGCATAAATACTTGAAGATGACAAATTGTTTTAAACTTAGGTCAGAAAGGAGTTTCTAATTCAACAACGCAGTGATCAACAAAAGGAATATATTAATTTAGCTTGTAGAGTTGTTTCACCTACAATTCCTGGGCAGCATTTGCTCTATGTGACTGATATGTGATAACAAGAATACTGGAATGATTGCATAATTGCACCTTCTTTTTTACAGGAAATTTGTGGTCAGCCATACTTTCAGTGTAATTTTTACAAATAACGGCATAGGTCTACTTCAGGTTACCATCAATTTGAGATTTACATTGTAATAATAAATTACTAATGTCTGTTAATATTCATTTTTAAAGTATCCAAGTCACTGTATTAAATAAATAATTGCTTATCTAATCCGTCGAGTGACTTACTTGTAATTCCGCTTGACGCGTTTCAGGGCATATGCCCCATCTTCAGAATAATTCCTCTTCACAGAACGTCAGACATTAAGATTAAAATGTAATAAATTAAAATTAAAATCCATGGTTAAAATATTAACTCGTCAAAATATTAAAATATATGAATGCACAGAGAAGCACGCACTATCACAACATGAGTTCACTTCGCGTTATAGCCGGTGTACACCGCCGCGATGTTAATCGCGCACTGACTTATTGTCTCCATCTTAGACGTAACAAACGATCAAATAATCACTAATAAAACTACAAAAACGGCGAATTTAATAAACACCGTACTGCCAAACAAACACAAACGCTGAGCTGATCATATTCCATGAGCTGATATGGGCACATCAGCATTTGGTTCATTGTTAGGAATATGTTTATCATTGTACTCAAAGGAAGTGGCTTCAAGAAGTTTAAACTCCTCTAACTGATGTCATCGAAGAGCAGGCAACCCACAATACTCACTACAACATCAACTATCCATACACACTAAACCATGGTAGTAGATGTTAATGTTACGGAACAGCATGACTCATTATCCTATACCTACGGTATGTGTTTAGGGTTGCTACAAATCCTTTGCAATTGTTGGGACCTATTAGGAGTATTCGTCCATATGTCTATCACATTCACTTTATATACTTCACTGCTTCCTGCCAATGTTTTGGTCATCTTTTCTTTGTATTGATTAAACTGATTATTTTGCATTAACTAGATTTATTGTATTGCATGGTAAATTCTTATAACATAGCCACTGTCAAGTTCTGTTACAGACACTCTTTGGCTATTTAATACGTTCAATTGTTGCATTGTGGGTTCACCTAAACGCAAAATATTTAACAGCTTGATTCTGCAAAGGTGAAGTGGGTTTTGGTTTATATGTTTGGTTACTGTTTAAAGTAATATGTACCACAGGATATTACTGAAACAGCGAGAAGCTGCATCAGATCATTGAACAGGAGTACACTTTATCCTGCCTAATGGGAGATCGTTTTATTTTTAGCTCCTTTAAATGTCAGTTAATATTTCATAGCATTAAGTAAGGGGCCACTGATATTTCATCTGTTATAACATGGTCCCCTTTTAAACTGAGAAATCGAATGTAGAATATAAAGTAGACCCCCCCCCCATTTACTTGAAGAAAAATTTCTTCATCAGGGAGTAATACTACTTATTTATTGTTTGATCTGTAGGAATGTATACATAATTGACTATGCCCACATGATTAAAAATAAGAAACAGGCAATATTTTTATGTTACTGTCATTTAAATTGCATCCTATTTGCGTACTTACATTCTTTAGATGAAGAGATTCTTGCAACTTTCATTGGGAAGTCTGGACGTTTTCTTCAGAGTTTGGCCATTAACTAAAGTCAGTGTTAAAACATTTGTGTTGACTTTTCAGCACTTTGTTGTCAATATTCAAAATATTTTGTTATCAGAATCTGTATTATGGACAATATAGAAATAGTACACCCATGTTGAATTTTAATATTTAAAGATATTATTTTAATTCTTCATATAACAATAATAATTATTATTGTAATAACTTATATGAACAAGTATTATTGTTTATATATCAAATTCACACATAAAAGTAATGGACATGTCTATCGATTCTGTATTGCCTGTGTACAAATTCTGATTATGGGAATACATTTTGTAAAATATATTTCCAGAAATGTTTAAAATTCTTTCCTGTTTATTACAGAACCTCACAAAGCATATCACTATTTATTAATTCACAGTCATTAGTAAAAGACAACTTTTAATCCGCTAGAACCAATAGCCTGCTCTGTATAAGTTCTAATTCAGTTTTTCAAAAGATGTTAATAAGGACAATTGTTTCTACTGCAGGTCCGTGAAATAGTAATTCCATCCAGATATGATGGACACCCAACTAGTCTGGCACAGGATATAGCACTTGTTGATCTCACTGACAGTGTACGAGTTCATGCAGGTATTATGCCTGTGTGTGTTGACTGGCAACATGAATTCACAGTAACACCTGGAATGCTAGGAACGGTAACATAAATCAATAAGTAACTTATATGTATAAGTAACACTATTTTCATAATGAAATATATTTTTCAGTCTGTATGCACTATAAGTAACAATTTTGATTTATTTGTATACACATGAATGTATTTATAGACTCATTCTTGTAGTTACAGGTAAATAAAAGAAGTAGATGTAGCAGATTTATGTTATTGTATAACTGTCTGAAATTGTATGGAATTCTCCATTATATTAACGTACTGAATGGTATATAAATATTTGATCATTAATTTTATGAGAGCAATAATCTTAATATTTGTATGGAAAAAAGTAGTGTAATATTAAATGTTAAAGGAAATATAGAGTAGCATCTTATGGGACATATATATTACCATATTCTGCCATAGTATGAGCAGTTATAACACTCATCATGCATTAAAGATTTAGAGCAGAAATGCAGGAACGTTGAACTGTATAAGAAATATATAAATTATTCTGTCAATTCTTGTTACTGCTTCAACTTTAATAAGAATAGGAAAACAACAAAATGTATAATGCTGTCCTGCATAGATGCATTCAGGATTATGGTAACATCTACTGAGAAACTAGGTAGGGACTCAAAGGAGAAGACTGTAAGAACATATTCAACATTATACATGAGAATACTATTTTAAGTGAAATAATATACAGACAAAAATGTTGATAAAGAGATGTTCAAGATACTAAGTGGTAACAGTATTTTCCTATATGAATTTATCAATAACGTTGGAAAGCTAAAGTATACTGAAGAGTTAAAGAGAAATGATTCTATAGGAACTTAAATAGCAGGAATGCCATTTCTCAGAAGAAAATTTTGTATACTCTCTGTTTAAGTCTATGGTTTACTAAAAGAGAAGACATTAGTAAACTAATCTGAGCTCTATACTATTTAGGACATCTGTTTGAGAAACTACAAGGTATATCCAGAAAGTAAGTTCCGACAGGATATGGAAATAAACCATGACTATACTTGCAAAACATTTTTATTGCTATTGGAAGTCACACCTTAAACTAGTTTTCATCACTGTTGAAGCACTTTTCATAGCAGACCACGAGGCGTAGTAAATCTTCATCATAGAAATGTCCTACCTGTGATTTAAATCATGTATTAATAGCTTGTTTGATATTGTCATCGTTATGGAAACATTGGCCATCAAGGAAGGATTTCTAATGGTTGAAAAGGTATATTCATTCAATGCAAGGTTTGGATTGTAAAAGCAGATGATCAGAGTGTTCTATCATGGTCTGTGAGAACATGTTGCATTGCAGTGGTAGTCTGCAGGGGGGGGGGGGATTGTCACGAATCAACACAATGCCCCGGGTAAGATCCCACGTTGCTTTCCTCAATCACATGACTCAATTTCATATGCGTTTTCCAACAGACATCCAAGTTGATTGTCAAGGCTTGAGCCAAGACGTTGATAAACAAAACCGATTTTCTGCGGAATCAGACAAAATGTCTCGTGTAGAACTGAACGTGAAACTTCTAGAAAATGCAGGGAGAGCGTCATCAGGGAATCGTCTATTTTCTGTAATCTTCAACGTATCATGTTGTCTATCACTCTGTCCATCATCATGAACATCACATCTTTTGTTAAAAAGTGGTGCCCCTTCCCTACCAGTGAATCGCTCATTGCTTCTTCTCTGTAAACACAGAAAATTAGATTGTGAGTTTGACTTGGTTTAATGCCTTTTACATCCTAGAAACAAATCGCACACCTACTTTCACTAGTGGCAGACGCCTCGATTTCTTTACACATGACAAACACGTCTAACGAAGCTAACTCAATGCACAGTTATTTACAAATGGCATCGTTATTTTGGCTGAAGCAACAAACTCGCCAAGCATGAGCGACAGCGTACTTGTATTGATACTGCAGCAACATTTACAAATGGAACTTACTTTCTGGATATACTTCATATAAGTTATATGCCGCTCAGTGTTTGATTGACCCTATTGCTAGTGTTCTTCTTTTTCATCTTCTTGGCCTAGGTTGAGCCACGTGTTCCAGAAACCATCTTGCCCTCAGTCATCCCACAATTTGCTGACCTCTGGGCTTGTAGAGTATGCACATTCCATTGTTTGTCTCATGCTTAATGCTTAATGCATAAGGTCACTCCAACACTCCAAGGTCAACCACAGCTTCTTCCACTTTCTCACATTGCTTACCTCACTGTACATTGTTATGATTTATATCTGCAGATGTACATAATTTAACATTTATAGTAAACCAGATAATATTATTACAAGTTCGTACCATCTGAAATAATAAATTATTTATTAATATAACAAATGAAACTTTATTAATTTTTATATATTTAGAGGCAAAAAATAAATTATGTTAATCTTCATTTATTTTTGAGTTGGCAATAAATACTAAAAATTCACAATAATCAGTATCTTTGTATACAGCGGGTAAAGAGAACATAATTTTGCTCCGTTCATGGCTGTCAGCTGCATTGTTTGAGTTGACTTTAAATAACAATTTGTACATTGTTACCTGCAGTGTTTACTTCTTTACAGATAACACTCACTTTAACACTAAAATGAGAATGCAGATTAAAAGTGACATTCGTTTGGAAAGGACTTCGACAAGTTACTGAAGATTAGTGTGGTCAGGAAGACTATGGAAAATGATAGAAACAGATGTGAGTGGTTTAGCTATGTGCCAAAGTGTTGGCTCTGAAGCAAGCTACGAAGTCAACTGTTATGAGGTTTACTGTATTTGGTGGTGTGTAAGATAAAGGTAAATTTTGGTAAGGCGATTAATATTGGTTTTTCTGTATTGGATCTTTCTAAGTTACTGATATATTGGTTCTGCTTTGGTAATCATGAAATATGACACAGACTTAAATTTGCATACATGATACCGATAAGGAAGGGAGGAAGGGTACTAATAAGATGATTAAAGAGCATGCTGATGACTCTAGTACAAGTGAATACAATAAAGATCACAAATTCTATTAGTGTAAATAATAAGAAAATTATGAGAATGTTTAGGGGCAAGGGTAATACTGTTCACTTAGAAGAATACTGTGGCCTATAATCATGGATGTACATGTTTACTTTTCTGGTTAAGGACCAAAAATCCAACAAGAGCATAGTTAGTACAAAAATTATGATGGATAACTTTAAAAGATGCTTAATTGAATACATCCACTTTAAAGAATTTTGATATGATTGTGGCATCCATACATTACATGCAGCCAACGTTCAATGGCATCCACCTAGATCGCCTGGCCAAGTATTACTTCAGAGATGGTTTGTCAGTTCGGGACGAACAAGCTTAAAGAGGGGGGTATTATCCAACTACAGAATGTTCTCAAACAATGGAAATTGTCGTTCTACACGTTTTGAGGCTAGCCCTGCAGATGCAAGTTTCTACCAAGACTGCACTTAAGTATCCTCTAGAGTTTTTGAGTGCTTATTAAGGACGCATATTATGAAACATTAGTATGGAGTCCTGCAGACTATAAGTAGGCAGCTGCTGCCACTTAGTTTTAGTTTATGTTGGACGATTTACTTAATGCATCTCAAGTTGTTATTGGTGAAAAGTGATTATTGTGCGGAACTCTGTTACTAGACATCATTGGATAAATTTAACTTGCATTATTGTATGAGTATAATTTTGTTGAATAACTTGTTAATTACAAACTGTTATTTCTGATTAATTAAGGCTGGTGATTAGTGTCTTCATTGGTGTCTGTATTTTTTCCCACATGTATGTTAGTGTATTATAATGGTTATATACTTTATATTATAAAAGAAAGAAGAATTTCGACGAAACCGTAACATCGAAGCATGATAATGTTTTTAGGCTTTTGAAACGTATAATGTGCATAAACTGCAGACTCTCCTGTTCAGCGATGTTCGTACGGATTTCTGACCGATTCACGACTACAGACCGGACACGTTGTTGGAGATCATGTGCTGGTGCCTGAAGCATTACCTTCCAACAAGATATACAGAGACCCGAACGTCATGTTAAAAACGACAGAGACCGAAGATTTCTAGACTGTGGGGAATCGAAAGTGTGGAGAAATTATAGTGTTAACATCACCTGGAGCATTATATTTTTCGATGAGTTACACATTTTGTGGAATGACCCCCAGCCTAAAAACATTATCATGTTAAAAACTAGAGAAAGTAAATCATTATAGAGTAATCATGAGTTGTTATTGTGTTTCCTTTTTTTGCACAAATTGAACATATATTAGTAATAATATTATACCGTACATACAAACAAAGAAATAATGTTTGAAAATGAATAACTAGCTAAACATTTAAATGAACATGGTGCAATATTTCAGTTGGCAGGCTGGGGTACGACAGAAAAAGAAATATCCAGTGACGTCCTATTATATGCTGACTTGCCGTATGTAGAACACCACAGATGTGTCTTACAAGTGTCACAACCATTTCGGCGTTATATAACAACTGATAAATTTTGTGCTGGTTATACTAATGGTAAGGTATCACCTTATTTTAAATTTCTATTTATAAGTCTCATACTTCTGAATATATAGTAATTTTTTACAGGCCACACTTGATATTTTAATGGATGTTTCTTATAGGTACTGGTGCTGCTAATGGGGACAGTGGAGGAGGCTTAACGTTTGTTCGGGATGGCTTGTACTATGTGTATGGAGTTGTCAGTAGTAAAGTAAAGGAAAAAAACTCATTTATAACTTTTACAAATGTTAGTAATTTGGAATTATCTAAGTGGCTCAATGATGCTAAGCACGCACTTGATGCAGCACATAGAGAAACTTGAACCACACTTAATTCCATTTAACTGTATGTAACTACCTAAATACATTAAAAAATGAATCAACACAAAGATTTCAAAGCACACACACCCTTGGCGAGGCGCCTGTCTGGAGGTGCGAGACCTATACAGCAAGTCACGTACAGGGTGTAAAATCACAAAATGTATTGTATTAAAAAAAGCCATAAAGTTAAGTGAAATTGAGGGAAAATTAAGTGCTCAGACAATACAGTAGCGTTAGAATTTAGAAGGAGAGGGTAGAGAGAAAGAACTCGATGTAGCGTCGTTTCACTTTCGCGGTATAAGTTTGCTACGCGCTGTTTTTTGACGAATGGGAGAAAGCGTCACTTTTAAGCGGGCGAATTTAGCTATTTGGGTTGGAGGAAATCAAATATTGCGGTACTTGAAACCAATGGGAACGCGATTTGTGCATATTGAGTATGGGTAACGTTTGCGGGAGTATAAAAAACGTAGTTGGGAAAATTGTCAGCAGTCTACGGCGAACACTGCAACTATCAGACTCGTTATCGCTCATTACGATTTCATAACTAAAGTCGACGGAGAGTATTTCAACTATTCAAACTCGTCACCACGTATTAAGAATTTATAACTAAAACTTGCGATAAGTAATAAGTACAGTATTCGTGTCGTGGGTTTAATAATATTAAACCCGGTATTACAGTGAACGAAGTATACCAAATCAAAGTAATTGTTAGAATAAATATAATATCACTTGGTGATAATTACCGAAATTCATAGTAGGCTATCCATAATCGAACACATGCATTCGGAAGTTACGGAACGTGGGAGTGTATTCGGGATGAATTATTGATATTGCGAACACTCAGTTTAATAACATAGTTACTAAGGTGTCAAAATTAATTAGTAGTATACACTAGTTACATACTGAATCAGTGAGTAGGTGTGAACAGTGGTAATTAAAGTGAAACCGAAGTAATCAAGTGTTAGTGTCATCGAATGTCAACAACAGGATCATCCGAATCGCCGACAACGCAATCTCCACGATCAAAGACTCCGAGGGCAGGATTCATCAACAAAAAGAATTCAACCAACAAGTAAACCAAATTGAACATTAAACTCAGATCAATTCATGTATCTTTTGTAACTCTATTACTATTGGCAATTCAATTGATCTATGAACCTACTTTCAATGATAATTGATGAGAAGTATAATTTCAAAATTTGTTAATCATTAAGATTATATGCAATTTGTAATATGTTAATGAATATGTTCATTAAATTTAGCATTCATTCAAGTTAATTGTGTTAATAATCATTTCACGATTGAATGAATTGTTTTGATCAAATCATTTAGATGATAGACTGATGGAATCGATCTTATAAAAGAGGAGTCAGTCAGTAATACTGCCACTAGTGAACTATCTGAGATAGTTTACACAATCTCTGCTAGGATTTCTAATCGATCATGTCATTTTGGTCTCGTCTTGGTCAGTAGGTAACTTGATCAGTTAATAAATGAATCATTTGCTTTGTATATCTCATTTCAATCACTTACTGATTCGATCAGTGAATGAGTTACCACAGGACGTTTCCAGTAGAGATGTCTCTGACTGTCATTTCAATATCAACTCGGTCATTTCAATCAGTTAGCTAAGTTAACCTCATCTGCAGTTCGTAACTCATTAGAGTGCCTCATTTTCTATCTCTTTCTTTATTCTCCAGTTACAAAGAAACATGAATGAGATATTTTATTAGTGGATTGGTGGCACTAATTTCCTTTTTTTTTAGAGTGAACAATATTTTATTAATTTAAGAACTCACTAGACATATAGAAGTGCTCATATTTATGGATCATATAATTTTACATGTATGACACAGTACCAAAATATCGTTAGGCAATAAATATTTATGAATATTGCTTTTTTCATGACAGGGAAGTATAAATGAAACTCCTTATTTTTGTACAAAACTGTTATCATATTTGTATTAATGCATCATTAGACTTTTTTAACAAAGTTTTGTAATAGACTGGCACTAAAGGGTTAAAAACTGTTTTTTATAAGTTTTAATTACATGTATGCCTAACTGCCTAACGTTTTACATAATAACAAAAAGTAACTTACGAATGATAATGAAAGTAATAGTACTCTTGATAAAAATATTAAATATTTTTGATCTCATTGTATAGAAATGTTTATGATATTAATTGAAGATTCCTCCTCCTCCAATCATCTAATGCTACACAAGCTGTCAGCATTCAGAACCATGATACACAGACTATACAAGATTCCACTAGAAGAAAGAGACTATTAAGATGAATAAACACAATCACATATCTAGCAGAAGCCAGTGGATACAAAAGAACAATAATAACAAACTCCTACACAAAACAAACAACAGAGAAAGATAGAAAACAATAAATTCATAACACTAACACAGGGCCTATCAATAATTACACTGAAAAAATAGCCAGCAAATTTAAAAAAGCAGGATACAGCATTGCATACAGAACTACAAACAAAAGAGAACTCACATAAAAAAACTCACAAACTCACAAATTTGATTTACCTGGTTTTACAAATTAAACTGCTCAGAATGTAAAAAATTGTATATATGTAAGACAGGAAAAAGACTCCACAACCAAACCCACCTTTGCAAACCATCTCGTTGAGGCAGATCATCCATGCACAAACATTAACAACAACATCGAAATTCTACACATGCATATTAAAGAACAAAAACTAGACACTCTTGAACAACTAGAACTATACAGACACACAAAAAGCATAGAAACAACAACCTAATTAAAAAGACACAATTTAAATCACACATACTATTTGAACATATTGCACAAAACGCACACACACACAACAATCTTTCGAATGATGACCCCGCCACCAAAACCAAGACAATGCTTCTAGCGGCAGCCACTGCTGAAGTTCATAATGAGGAAAACTAGTTCAGACAGTGAGGTAAAAAATTTTTAATTTTTATCTAAATTAAATGTGTTCCATATCATAATAATTTAGTACAGTTACAGAATATTGTATTTATTACAGAATAACTATTATTATAGAACTTACTAATTAACAGAATTGCTGAACCAACCACAGGGATATGATATGTAACACCGATGAAAAGTTTTATTATATCTGTAACATTTTGTAACATATCATGTCTTCTGTATTTACCCATTTACACACAGTATGGGATGGTGTGACCCATACATAATTCTGTTAATATTCTCTTAAGTTAATGAATGACTTAATGACAATTTATTTAATGTAACTTGTAGAGAAACATTAGCTAGAATTTTTAAGTTAATCCAAAACAGTCTAAGTTAAATGAAATATTTTAGCAATAATTTAATCATAACAAGTATCCTATACAGTATAATACATCAATTTTGGCAGAGATTAATAAAAAGCCTAAACTAGTGTTGACTAATAGAGGGGTAAACAAGTGCACAGACTTTCAGCTACATTGATCAATGTATATTTACAAATGTGATCAACCAATGGAAGACTGAGAATAATTATATGCTACAAAACTTTGTTGTTCACTGATGACCAGGCAATACTTCAGAAGAACAATGGCACTCTGGAAAAGCTGCTTGAACCAATTGTGTGAGACATGACATGTAATTTTTAAATGTTTCGTAAAATATGAAGGACATGGTCTTTACAGGGAAATGTCTAGTGTGTTTTAACATAAGAGTTGAAAATAAAATATTAGAATAGGTTTCATTAAATATAAGTATATCACTACCGACTTGGAACATAAAAACGACATCCTAAACGAACAGACACAATTCAAATCACACATATTATTCAAACATATCACACCCCACACACACAACACTGTCGCCAAGAACAAGATGGACAGCGCTCCCAGTGGCAGCCTCTGACTAAGCTTATAATAAGCAAAAACTGGTTCAGGCTATAAGGCAAAACTTTTACATTTTTACCAATAAAAAACTTTGTGTTCTGAGTCGGTAGTGATATACTTATATTTAGTTAATCAACGGACATGTCTTGGACAAAAAAATCCAAGAATAGTTTTCATGTTTCAGTTTTCTAAGTCAGTGGTTCCCAACCAGTGGTATGCGGAGGGATCCAAAGTGGTACGCATGAAGACCAAGCAAAGAAAACAGTATTTACTTAACAAAATAAAATAAAAATTAATTTCAAAACAACAATAAATTTTCATCGGACATAATTTAAAATGATTACCCTAACGTATATAAACGTATACACTATAGTGTATAGTATAAAGTTTATAGTTTATACTTTATTTTAGCATAGAACCAACCTGAAATTAATTTTAAAATTCAGTTCCCGTTTTGTAAATTCTAGGTATTAGATTTAAATAATTATACACAACTGGGAATAATAAAGTATACTAAATATGTTGTATTAAGTTTTTTATTGAGAAAACCCCAATAACCTTTCTTTAAGCTCTGGTGGTACTCAAAATGAACACGGAAGACCAAAGTGGTATGCGGGTCCGGAAAATTTGGGAACCAGTGTTCTAAATTATGATATTAGTTACCAGATGTAAAGATGTTAAAAATTAAAATTTGAAGATACACCAAATAACGTATCTATAATGTATCTTGTCCAATACATCTTGTGTCTTTTTAATATCTTATCTAAAAGATAGAGGAAACACTGAAAAATAGGTCTAAGTCCGATAAAAAAGTGAAACTTTATAAAGTAACAGCAGTAGGCTATAAACATTTTTAAACCTGGATGATAACAGGGAAGGAAACAGATCATTAAGTGTGTTTAGAGATAAACAATGTAGTACATTGAAACAAACTGATCATATTTAGGTTGGTCATATCGGCAAACTAGTTCAATAGTTCAATCCGTCAGACACCCCTTTTCTAAAATTTTGTGGAGCTTAAAAGAACAAAAAGTGACTACGAAACATTTTCCCTCTTTCTGTTCATCTTAGGTTATAGGCCAGGAATGACCGGACTCCTCGTGCACTTGAGATCATATCAAAGCGGATGAAGTTAAACTGAAGATAAAATTAGAGTAATTAATTGCTCCTGAAACTCATCTTGATGTTAAATTAAGGCATATTTTTGTTGCCCTTAATGCTAACCTTCATCATTTACTTAAGACATTTAAAATAATATTTAGCATTTTTTTATTAAATATTATTATCTACAATCAGCAAATATTTTACATATTTTTATTTTACATATGAGCTAGAAATTATTGGTTTTTACTATACTTTTAACCCAACTGCCTTGGCTTCAAAATGTGAGATTCCTGTTCCTCTTGTCTCTTCCGATTTATAAAATTACCATTTAACAATTATAGAAAACAACATGCAAAATAAGAAATTTTAAAGGCAAGCTGCCAATATGAAACTAATATGTGCATGCAATCCTAATATTTTTGGTGTTTTAACAAAACAGACACAATAAAAAATTATTTAAATAAAGAAAATTATGAAAATAAATTATTTATTCATGTTGCCTTAAGTAAGAATCATGAAACCTGTCTGCCTTCGCAGAGTAACAAACATGTCAATCATTATGTAATTCCACGGTCACATGAACTGACAAGCAATCATACAGCACAGTGAATAATAGATTAATGATTAATGAAGAAAGTTGTGTTAGTGGTTAAAATCACAAGCAGAATTATCACTGTTGCACACTACTATATACAAATATTCCGATTAGCGCTTTCAAGCTTCCCAGCTCATCGTCAGATCGGAAAGAACAAACACCGAAGGGGTGAAGGGGTTATTTTTTTTTTTAAGTTATTTGTTCATTTCCGATCTGACGATGAGCTGTGAAGCTTGAAAGCGCTAATCGGAATATTTTTATATAGTGGTGTGCAACAGTGATAATTCTGTAATAGATTAATGATGCTGTGCATAAAGTTGCTTCCTATGTCGGATAACTGTACTAAATTCTTACAGTTACTCATTTAATAGGGAAATGTTACTTTGTCATTCTAAGTGGCATTTTTTACTATAATTAGGAATGTAAGAACTTTTACTGTTAAAATTATTAAGGCTGTTTTCTTAATTTTTTGCACAATCTTATTGAAATAATTACTAAAAAGATGTACCTCTGATGACCAGTCAGGTGCCAGAAGCTTGTAACATGTGTGAATACTGCCCTTGGATTGAATTCTACATAGCTCAGTGGAATTGATATTTACACTCACTAGTAAATACAGTGATTAAAGATCCAATTATGTAGGCCTACATATAATTGTCTGAGCTATGTATCTAATAGAAAATTGAATTCAGTAAATTTATTATTCTAATAAACTAGTTATGAAATAGATTAATTTAAACTAGTGAACTCCCTGAGCTGCAGAGCTTGTTCACTATTTTGATCAAAATGCATACATAATATTAGGTAAATTTCAGTATTAGATAGTTTTCCCATTATCAGACAAATTATAAAAACCCTGATTACTCCACTTTTTTTTTTTTTTAGTAAAATAACAATATTAATTTTGTACTAAACAATATATGGTACCAGACAATAATACAATAAATACTACAAATTCCAAACTGCTGCATTTGTCTTTTACTTCCATATTCCGTAAGGAAATGGCAGTACGGTATGGTGATCGTGAAAAAATTGTATTCGAGATAAGGGCTGATGCTGATTCTACTACCCTCAAAACATGAAGAAAAGTCATTTTCAAAAAAGTGTCTGTCTTTGTGTCTGTATGTAGAAATTCATCTATGGCGAAAGATAACTGCCGCAAATTCAAACAGAATCAAACAATGAGGACTCAAGGCCTATTGATTTTGGTGAAGATCGTTTAAGGAAAAGGGGTAGTTTAACTGCAACGTTTAACGTTTTAACAAGAGCAAAATTCTTAATTTTGATAAATAAAGTATCCTGAAAAAAGGTTCACTGTAGAAAGGTAGATTAAATAATCTATAAATGAAAATAGTAGTTGAAGTTTTTTGAAAATTAACTTTCTGATGTTGAATAAACAACTTCATTCTAAAGGATAAGTTACCTTAGTAATTATATATATAAAAAAACTATTACTCACTAAAAGTGTAAATATCTAAAATGGGGTTGTTCGGTTAAGGGGGAGGGGTAGTTCGCCTGCATTGTTTTGTGTTTTAACAAGAGTAAAGTGTTAATTTTGATAAATACGTACCCCGAAAATAAAAGTCATATTAATCCACTGTAAAATGGTAAATGAGATATCTATAAATGAAGAGGGTAATTGAAGGGGGAGGAGATGAATATTTTGAAAATTACATTGCTGATATCAACTAAAGTACGAGTATTTAATTTTGAAGGATAAGATACCTCAGCAATTACATATGATAAAACTATTAATCCAGGAAAGTGTAAATATCATTAATGGTGGTGATCAGTTGAGGAGGAGGGATGATTATCTGTATAGTTCAGTTTCTTTATAAGGATAAAGTACCTAATTTTTATAGACAAAGTGACTCGAAAATAACATTTTATTAAACGAATACCTCATAATAACAAAAATATCTGTTGTTACGATATCACAGAACAATCTACGTGTTTGTCGAATGTGCCAGAAGAATCTCGATGTAACGCGTGTGGCGTACGTGCTTGTCGACGCATTTTCGAGAGGTTTCTCGAAGGCGCCAGCCGCGCGGACTGTGTCAAGTCCGCAGTTAATTACATAGTTCACACGAGCGCTAAGACGCAGTTAGGAACATTCTGGTCTGTGAGCGCAGGTATAAATACCTGGCGGCAGCGGCCTTAAGTTTCAGTATAGAGGCGATATAATTACAGAGCGGTTCGAAAGTTATTATCGGGCGAGATTACTGTGTAAGTTCAAGTGGTTATTAGTGAAGTGTTGCGTTTTATAATCGGGCGGTATAATTGTAATAAAATTGTGTTTAATATTAGTGACATTTTATTGCGTGTGAACAATTTTTATTTGATTTGTTGTAGTAGACTGTGTTGTTAATTACGAAATGTTTTACTGTAAAAATTAAAGCTGGTCATTAGTGACTTAATTGGTTTTAAAAATTATCAAACGGAATTCAAGTAAATGATTTTAAAAATAAATCTTACTACATGGAAGTCCTGTATGATTCTCCATACCGAGTGTTTAGTTAAGTTTCTAAACATAAACCACAAATGACAAATAATTTAGTCCTAGCGTTTTATATTTACATAGATATATTATAGGCCTATATCTAATAGTTTCCACAGATATATATGTAGGCCTGTAACTTAATACTTTCAATAAATATTATAATCGATAACAGTATATGAAGTTTTTTGTAACAAAACTTACAAACATTTTGAGTGCAGTCGAATTTGGAAGGTGTGTTGATAAATATTAATTCTGTCATATTATTAACGATACCAGGGTTTTAATTTGAATAAAATTACTCATAACTTGATCCCCCACATAGAGCTTCACAATTTTCTTAAAATTGTTGCCCCACGAAGTTCCTAAATATCATGTTGCCCCATGAAATGGTAGAACAGGAGAGCCATTTTAACTATTTAGGAAATGATATTGGCTATGATAGGAATTATGATATTGATGTTAAGTTGGGTAAGTTCCAGACGAACTGTGGGACAATTAACCATACTTTTAGAAAAAAATGACATCGAGATATAAAATTACAGTTTTACAAGTTATGGCAGTCCCTGTATTGCCCTATGGGTGCGACTTATGGACAATAATCAAGAAATAAGAAAGCAAAATATAGGCCTTGAAATGATGCTCTTAAGAGGAGTTAAAAGGTGATTTAAACTTGACCATATAAAGAATGAGGCTATAAGAGAAAAATTACAAGGAGTACCTTTGAAGGCGGAACAGGCAGGACCTTGCCTATGCTGTGTTGTGAAAATGATGAAGTCCCTAAAAATGTTCATAAAAAAAATCATTCAGATTTGGGTTAAAATTTCCTTTAGTCTGATTTCTGGCTGATTCTTATGATTTTTAAATTTTTTGTCTCATTTTAAACTCTGATACCCGAAAACTTTAAATCTATGTTTTTTAGATTTTTGTTACAATTTTCTATAATTTGATACCTCACATGGCGTTTTATAATTTTATCAAAATGTTGACCCATTTTTTGCCTCCAGTATCAAAAATTTTCAAATCTCCAAAACTGAACACTGTATTGAGAGATTTGTGTAAAAATCACACATGGATTTTTGTGATTTTTATCACATTTTTGTCTCCCAACCGAACACCTACTTTTGGAGGAATCAATCTAAAAAATAATAGAGGCCTGTAGTGTATGGACATGGATGGTGTTACAAAAATCGGTTGATGCATTCAAAATTTATACTGAGACACACACCAAATAACCAGTAGATAGATAAGACAAATGGCAAACGGTTAAGTTAAAACTGAAAACTTGCTTCACTTGTTCAATTAGATGCAGTTCAATAGTGACTTCATTATGTTTATCTCGGCAGTGATATCAATGAATAAACACTCTTAACATTTTTATATATTTCAGATAACTGTTAAATCAGTTTTCGTATACAGGTGATATTGAGTCTTAAATGGAGAGAAGGTATTTCGAAAGTACATTTTCAATGAGCAAGAACTAATAGAAAAGTCATATCACTGTGAGTGTAAACCATATCATCATCACTATTCTTAAAAAGTATTTTTTCTGAGTTTGCACTGGACCACCAAAAGAAAAAAGAATTGGTTTTAAAAGTCATCTCGTTTTCAGGTTTTGGAATCTTCTTGAATTGTTTGCCAAAGAAAGACGCTAAGCTAAAGATCTGCAATAAAAGCGAATCAAATTTAAAAATTAACAATTAATATTTAAGGCTATAGTAGTTGTAGTGTGTTACAGATTACCAAAGCCTTGACGCATTCTGCATTTATACCTCACTGAGGAAGGAGCAAACCACTCCGAAACGACACTTGTGGAAATAACAAAAAGGAAGTTTTAACAAGTGAAAGTGCCTTAAATATTAATTGTTACAGTGCTGTGAAAGAAGTGATGATCATTCAAAACAAATTTAAAAGATCAATAATAAGAATTTAAAACTTTTATGATTAGATTCCTTTAAAATGGTCTCTTCATATAAACAGTTATTTAACAAACATTATTAAACTTTATAAATACCGTAGTGTCAGAACTGCATGTCGTAATTTGGAGATAATACAAACTATTAATGATGGAAGAATTTTTTTTGTATGATGTGAGATTTGTAATTTCTATTAAGTATTTTTCTTTTGAATCAATTAAAACCGGACACTTAATGTTCATAAGACTAAAACTTTAAGTTTGTACGATTACAATATATTAATGTACCTACTATTCAATAATTGCTAATAATACGTAGGAATACAAATGATCGGCAAGTTTCTTCTTGAACAAGAAACACCCGCCTAGTCCTTTCCGGAAATGTACAGATAGAGCAATCTCCGTTTAGTTGAATAACGTGTAACGTGCGAAACGGCAAATTATACTTGGTGATACTATAGCTTTACCTATTTATTACGTTATTATTATTGCACTTCATTACGATTCTACACCTAGAAATCACTTGTTTTACTTTACAAATAAAATATGTGTACACTTACAATGAACACTTATAGCAGACACTGTACATTTCAAGAAAACTTAATTCTAAAAAAAGATACAATTTCACAACGACTGACATCATCGTATAATATTTTGATTTCAGCTACAACGTGTAATACAACTAAAACGTTCTATATTGAATTATGTTAATTAAAGAATAATTTAAATTTCTGATTTATTTGCCATACTGCCAAAGGGTATTATGGCGCCAATAACAATATTTAGAAAGTGGGAACAGTGGTTACAACGATTTAACAGTGTGAAGAATCGGAAATTCTTTAGATACGGCGTTCCCTTTATCGTGTTAGTTTTTGGAGGTTCACTTTATCTGAAACAATTTACGAGTATTAGGTACGTAAGTATTATCAATATGTAGTTCCTGTGAATATAGGTTATGCCATTTCGTCATATAGCAAATAAACATAATTGTCGAATTTATGGCTTTAAAAGGTTAAGGCAGCAAATGTTGGAGTTCAACTGCGGACAGTAAATCTTAACAAATAGGTTTTTGAACGCTAACCTCTCAAAACTAGAAAAATATTTTATCGAAAGATTAGGTACAGTGATGAGGATTAAATTCTACATTTGCTATACAGGACTGCATAGTCCTGTATAGCAAATGTTAAATGCTTAACATTAAATTTTTAACGTATAAATTAATATATTAATCGCAGCTTATTGGAAAACCCCCTTTACGTATAGATTAACTACTTGAAAATGTAAATTTAAAAGATCCTTACCCTTTCAGACGCAAATTTTCGAAGTACATAGTAAAAATTTATTTTTTCAAAATCAAATTTTCGGATGTATTGAAGTGCTTATTTTATTTAATTTTAGGACTTATTAAAAAAATTAAGAGTCATGTTGCTTATAAACAACAACGAGTTTTAAGAAAGCAATGCAGCAAGTACAGTAACAATATTATACTAAAGTATTTTTCCAAGTTACTAAACAACTTAGATAATATTAACAAGTACTAATATTAATAATAAACCTTACACACTGAATTAGTATATTATTTTTATATAACATCAAAATAATAAGTACAGAAACAATTTTTTTTGTATGTGATTTTTATGCATAATATATTACATCCTTCTTCAGTGCAACCACTAATGGCAGGGACGGATATAAATTGTATCTCTATTACTCTATTATGCCAGTCTCTTTGTGGCATTTTAGTATTATTATCAGCATGAAACAATTTAAAGATTGTTAAAAAACCTATTTCTGCTCACAATGTCTGCAACTAAAGGAAGGATACTTACTGTCGCAGCAGCACCTTTGCTACCGAGCAAGGACGTATGCCATTCCACTACACGCATCACTATAATATTACACATTTCAAATGCGTTTATCATAGTTTCGGTGTAACTTTGACTGTCTCTCACACGGTATTGCTTGTAGCCAATAGGAAAACATACTTAACAAAATATTGTATAAATAACACTGATATATAATGTATGAACGCTAAAACTAAAACGCACACTAAATCACAACTAAATAAGTCTACTGAACAACTGAACAATATTTACAGAACGAGTAATACCCCACAGAAACAAGCACGCACTGTCATTCAGTAGACCCTCCTGCTCTTCAGGCGTCTCGGTAGCACAGCTGGTGCGCGTATAGTAGTTCCAGACATAACCTCAATTGCAGCTAAGGAAAACAGTTGTAAGCTGTATAATCATAATCCGTAATATAACATTTTCATAATCACTGAAAGAACTGTCAATATAAAAATATAAAGCTCAAAAACTGTATAAATTAATAAATTATAGTTAATATTACCTCGTGTATCCGGGTACACTGGTGCTCCTCGTTGCAAACTCATTGATTTTTTAACAACTACGCGTTTCAGGACTCATGGTCCCATCATCAGGTTGGTAAAAACCAAAATCACTCACATGGAGTACGTCAAATTAATAAAATACAAATAAAAACTTTCACTCGCACATCAATCCAGCACATAAGGTCATAGTACCGTGTGTATACAATTACACCACTACATGATGCGCATCATATCAGATCTCGCGAGCGACTAACCAATACGCGCCGTATCATATCTACCTCTATCTATGTGTTGTTCCAACACGCGTATGGCCGTGTCATACAGTCCGTTGGACTTAAAAGAAAGCTTGTCGTTCAAGAGCTGATTACCTTGGGTTTTTGAGGCCTTATAAATTTCAACTTCTTCCAGCGCGTCCATAAGCCTGCCCTTTTTACAGAAATGTAACGGCTTGAAGCTACCTTGAAAAATCGAATAATTATGGTTCTGGTTGACTATATGCAAGGCAAAGATTGATTTTATCTTCTGGATATCACCTCTAGGGAGATGTTCTCTGTACCTATCCAGAAATTTCCTGCCCGTTTGTTCCTACATAAAAATTGTTACAGTCCTCGAATTCTATTTTATAAATACCAGAACAGTTTTCTACTAGTCTGTTGGTCACTGGTCTCAAGGCGTTCAAAATACAATTACTCGTTTTGAAAGAAACTGCGAAACCGTGTTTTTTTAAAAACGTTCTTAATAGTATTAGGCAAAAGATTTGTAAATTCCGTTGGTATATATTTAGTGTCACTGTTGTGTGTTTTGTTTATGCTTCTATTTTTATATATGTTCCTCTTCTGCCTCGCTACTATTTTGTCTATAACTGTACTACTGTAACCGTTGGCCACCGCGATATACTTTATCGTATTAAGCTCATCGATGTAGTCTTCTGCCTCTAACGGAATTTTTAGTAATATGTTAACCAACGAGTTGAATGATGCCATTTTTTGTGCAAATGGATGAAATGAAGAAGCGTGAATAGTAATATCTGTGGCGGTAGGTTTCCTATAGATGTTGAACCTAAATAAATTATTTATTTTCCGCACAGTTATGTCCAGAAAATTTAGGCTTCTGTTATTTTCCATCTCCAACGTGAACTTTATTTTTGGGTGTATACTACTTATGTATTTACTCAAGGTTTCTATTTGTCTATGCGTGCCATTAATAACAAGGAATGTGTCATCCACATACCGAGTGTATGAGATGATATTTTTGTAAAGCTTGTTTTTATGCGATAATATGTGTTCATTTGAAAATGGTTAAAATAAAGATCCGCCAAGAAACCAGTGAGTGGCGATCCCATTGCGAGACCGTCGTCCTGCGCAAAAAATCGGTTATCAAAAGTAAATAATTCTGGCCTAATATTATTCTTAGCAACGCGATAAGTTCATGGATATTTTGCCGATCTAAAGTGCCTGAATCCTCCAGGTTTTTCTGTAGAATATCAATCGTTTGGGGCACAGGAACATTAGTGTAAAGGTTCGTAACGTCAAAGGACACTAACTTATATTGTGTTAATATTACTATCGATTTTACTCTGTCCACAAACTCAATACTATTTCTGACGCTGTGGTTAATGTCTATTTTAATATTACTTTTCAAGATCTATAAAAGTTTCTTAGCTACCTTATACCCAGGTGCTGTGGTAAAATTAACCACAGGACGTATGGGCATATTCTCCTTGTGTATTTTCGGAAGGCCGTTAAGTACGGGAGCTTGGGCGTGTATTGGACGTCTGCTAAAACCAATTTTGTTTATATCTTCTTCGACGTTCTTTTTGGGGGGGCGGCCAAGAAAGGGACGTGTGACGCTGGTCGACAAAGCTGTTAGGTGGCGACAGGGTGCCGTCAATGGAGGCGGAAGGAACAGATTTGAGGATTATAAGCGGGTATACGTAAGTGTGGGGAACTAGAGTGTGTGTTTTCTGTGATGAAGTGAAGATAAGGCTTAGAGTTTTAGAGTGTGGGGGAGTTTGATAGTGTGTTGATTATTTAGGCTGCTTTAGTGTGTCAGGTCACTACCGCCAGGGAGATGTGAGTCATTGGCGGGGAAAGAGAATGCATTGCTTAAGTATGTCTGTGTCTTTGACGCCGGCGGGGTTGGAGGCGAGGGGGAGGACCATTGGCTATTGTAAGGAGGCGATTTAGTAAGTAGGAAGGTCGGCTTGTGTTGCGGGTGTTTCTATTAATTGAAGGGACTATTGATTGTATGGAATTGCGGCGGAAGGCTGTTCGGGAATACTTCCAGTTAAGCTTAACGAGGAAGGAATCTAGGTCAGGGAAGCGGGTGTTAAGCGCATACAGGGCGGCGTTGGAGGTCTTCGTAATGCGTGGTCGGCGGTAAATGAGTCGTAGGGCCCGTCGTTCTGTGACACGGTGGAGATCTAGGTAGCCAGGGGAGGCGGTAAGGAGAACTGGGTGGGCATACGTGATGATGGGTCGGATACAGGTAGTATAGATGCGGCCTAGTAAGTCGCTGGAGCAGTGGTTTATTCGGCTGAGGGTTCTGAGAGAACGGAGGCGGGTACGGGCGATGGTAGTTGTTCGTTTGATGTGTGGTCGCCAGGTAAGTTTGGAGTCAAGCGTGACGCCCAGATATTGGCAATCACGCTTCGGGCGTACTGATGATTGGCCTACGCGGACTGGTGTGTTATAGAAATGCGTCATGTTGCGTCCAGTGGAGTTGAAAACACAGTGTAGGGTTTTGTCTGCGTTTACATTTATTCGCCAAGTGTTACAGTAGGCGAAGAAAGGTTCGAAGATTTGTTTTAGTTTGATTGGGACTTGCCATTGTGCGCCTGCTGAAACCGAGTAGGCAGTATCGTCTGCGTACTGGGCTAGGCCTTCTGATGGGTAGGGTAGTGTTGGCGGGGGTGAGGGGTGTCTTTAATAAAGATGATATATAGTAACGGGCTAATGGCGGAGTCTTGGGGGACACCGGCATTGAGGTGGAAGGGTGCCGAGAGATGCTGGCGGACTCGGACTTGTGCAGTACGTCCATCCAGGAACTGGGAGAGCCATTTGATGATGGTTGGGGGAATGTGACATCCGAGGATCTTAAAAATGAGGCCATTGTGCCAGACAGAGTCGAAGGCTTTGCGGATGTCGATTAGGGCTAAGAAAGTCGGGCGTTTGCGGGCCGAGTTGTCCTGGATGGCGCTGATAACCCGAACAATTCGGTCATATATGATGTAGCCAGGGCGGAATCCGCCCTGAGTACTGGGGAGGACGCTATGAGTTTGCAGGTGGGGATGTATCCTGGCGACGAGGATTTTCTCGAAAAGCCTGGAGATTGAAGGGGTAAGAGAAATCGGGCGATAGTTCGACGGGGAGGCTGGCGTTTTTGAGAGGTTTGTGGAGCATGAGGACATGGGCGTGTTTCCAGGCCCGCGAGACGTATCCGAGGAGGAGACTTGTTGTGTATAGATGGTCTAGGGCTTCGATGGCAGAGTCAGGGAGCGCTTTTTAAATGCGGTTTGGTATTCCGTCGGGTCCGGGGGCAGTATTTATGCATTTACTGAGTCTGTCTTTGACGTCGTCTGGGTCGATGGGCCGCTCCAGCGGATGGTCGTGGTCTGCGTTCAGGACGTCGTAAGGGGTGAAGAGGTCTGCGTGGTTAGTCAAGAAAGTGTCTATCGTATTTTCGGCGATGGCGTCAAAGTCCGGGCTGACGGGGAGGCTATGGATGGACTGGAGAGAGTCCCGAAAGAAAGCAGCCTTCTCCTCATCGCTGACAAGAAGGCGGTCGTCTGACAGGAGAGGGGTATCGGCTTTGGGCGGATTGTGGAGACGTTTAACTTGTTTCCAGAATCTAGGTGTGTCGGAGTGGAAGGAATCCTGTACTGATGTACATAGGCTCTCAATGCGGGAAGATCGAAAGTCTATTATGGCGATCTTGACGGCATTTGAAAGTCTTCTGTGCTCCGAGCAGAGATGCTTGTTCCGCCGATCTCTGTTTAAGAGGCGGCGGATCCAACGTTTCCGGCGTATCAGTGCAAGGACAGGGGGAGGGAGCTTGAGCTGGGAATATCTGATGTGTTTCGTTGATATGGCTTGTGCCATCGCCATCTGAATCGATGTTGTTAAGAAGTTATTGTAAGCGTCCGTTTGTGCGGGGATGGTGGGTGGGGCTGGAAGAGGGGATATAAGGGAAGCTAAAGCGTGAGAGAAAAGAGGCCAGTCGCCAGCGTTAAAGTCTGTGACGGCCGTCGTGCGGGGTTCAAGGGTGGGGTATTTTACGTGGCCGTAGGAGATCACTAGAAGAATAGAGATGTGGTCAGAGCCAACATCCGGGCCTTGGGATATCCCGCTTATTTTACGGGAGATGTCAGCTGAGGTAAACAGCTTATCTGGACAGGTTGGTCGTTGGGCCGGAGTTACCGGCTGGCGGGTAAACGCGGTACGATGGTGCCTGAGACCAAAGTTATTGACTGCCCGAAGCACTCGCGTGCCTCGGGCGGTGTTATAACGGTCTCCGATATGTTGGTGGTGGGCGTTTAGATCTCCGAAGAGAAGTAAACGGGAGTAGGTCGTGGCCAAATGATGGAGGTAGTTGACGTCTAGGTCGGCACTCGGGGGGTAGTAGTAGGTTGCAATGAAGAGGGGAGGGGAGTTTTTGAATCTGAGTTTGACCAGAAGTGAGTCAGTCGGGCTGTTTGGTAGGGGTACTACTTGCGCTCGGAGAGAGTTACGAACTAGTATCGCAACTCCGCCCTAATGAGATGCGTTGTCCTGCCGGAAGAGGGTATAGCCCGGGAAAAACAGGCGATGTCTGGCAGTTAGGTAAGTTTCGTTGAGGGTGGCGACGTCTGTATGAGATTCCTGCAGAAAGAAGAGGAGTTCATCTCGCCGAGCCCGGAGTCTGCGAACGTTGAGATGAAGGAGGGTGAGATGGTTTTTGCGGATTACGCTGCCGTCTTCTCCCATCTAAGCTTATCTCTTGGACTTGGAGTGAAGGATTGTAAGGCCTTCAGGGGTACGGTTGAAAAGCGTCCGTGTGTCAGAAAGTCGTTTAGTGATTTGGTTGACACTAGTACGTAGTTTGTTGTGTGAAACGGGTTCTGTGACGTTGTATATTACTGCAATGAGGGCGTCGGAGACTGATCGAGTCATGCCTGTGATCATTTTTTGTACGTCGGTCATCATCGATTGGAAGAGGCCGAGGATAGTTGTCGTGTCAATTGTTGCTGGAGTAGGAGGAGCGCTGGGGGATTCAGGAGTTGTTTCGGTGTCGGAGGTTTGGTCATCGACCGGTTGAGGTAAGGTGGGGGCGGTTTGTGTAGGTGCGGAGGCGGTGGCGATAGCAGTATTGAGAGAGGGAAAGTCTGTGGGTTGCGGTTTCCAGGGGGTTTGCTTTAGGTGGTGATGCTGGTATTATTGGTACTACTGGGGCTTGCGAGGCAGGGACAGGTGTCTGCTTTGGATATTTCGGGCATTTCGTTTGGCCTGTGAAATGGTCCGTTGGGGAGTTGCACGGGCACAGAACGGCGAGCTATAGTCGTGGTTGGTATGTGGGTAGAGGGTAGTGGGACTTTTGTTTCCGCAGACGCGGAAATGGGGTTGGTAGGAACAGGAGGATGCGGCGTGGCCATAAAGGTGACATCGGGGACATGGTAATATGTCTTACCGTCTGTCGGGACTCTTCAGTCCGGTAGTGTCTTCCACCGACAAAGGCGCCTTCTGTCAACAGGAGATTTATGGTCTCAGTATCATGGCTAAAGTTACAGATAAGGCCGGTCGGACCCTGATCCGACATAATCCGCCTACAGAAATCTATTTGGAGGCGCTGGTCCTCTTCCAAAGCTTCCTGGAAGTCCAGAATGTCGATGTCCTTTGCGACACCTCGGACGACTAGGGTTTTAAGAGGTTTTCTGGGGGGGTCTTTGGGTTTCTGCGTTGGTTGTGAGGTTTAGAATGCCCTGTATACAGCGTTAGGTCCGAAAGTGGTCATAGGAATAGAATTACAGAACAATTGGAGGTCTGTTAGGGAGGAGGATTGCATGGTTGTAATAGCGTTTTGGGGGGAGAAGAAGTTGCGGGGGAGCCGAAGTTTTGGGCAATGGTTTTTGATGAGGTTGGAGAGGAAGATTGGGTTGTTTGGATTCTTGGTATGCTTTAGAAATAATAAAGTTTGGGTTTAAGGAGGCAGGGGGAGTTGAGTGTTAGAAGGGGTAGGGTTTTGCTGGTTAAGGGGGGCTTAGTTTGAGGGTAAGGGCGATTGTGGTGAGTGGGGGATCGGCGAGGTAGATTTGGGTGAAGCTTGCCTTTTCCGAGATCTAGTATTGGGTACAGATATCGATGAGACTGATGAGGTGATTGAGGAAGCAGGGGATGGCGAGCGATCAAGAGGATATTTTTGGGAGGTAGCGGGTGGTCGGGGTTTGCGTCGGGTCATGATTAAAGTACAATTGATCGAGGTCTATAAGTCAGGGAAGTGTACAAAGTAGAGTACGCAAAATAAATAGTTAAATTAATTAGCAACTAAAGAGAAGGGAGTAAATTTGGATCTTTTCGGTTAAGTGGCAGCACGGAGTGAGCATTTACTCTACGTAGCAATCGCCAGTAACAACGCATTTCCCCCTCCACACGTAGCGATAACCAGCCACAGTTTGTATTTTTATTTTCATTTTGACATATTTTTTTATATTTATATTTTTATATTGTATTTTTATATTTATATGAAATGGTGCTCACGCACTTCTCGCATGTATGAATTCCAATCCATGCATGTGAAATGATTCATTTCCAACTTATCTTGACAGTATTGCCCGGTTGTGTACTCCTTACTCCAACAGTAAATGAAGTATACGATTGTGCGGAAATCTAATCGAGAATTATTTAGTAATGTATCCTGTCGCACTTGTTTGGATTCCCGACAGTCCTTTGTAGAACATACCCAACGGTCTTTAATTTACCTATCGTATACAGTTTCATTTGATCGCCATTCGTACAAATTCTTGGGTTATGTAAAATATTTTTGTCTCTTAGAAACTGTATCGCTGAATCTTTGTCGGGAATCTGTGCTGCTAACTGAAGGAAATTCATGATACGCAAGGATACTACTGTAACCCCTCTTTCTTTTTATGTATTTTCTGAATATAAAACAACTTCTTTAATTTTAATTTTTTTTTTGAAAGAGAAGCCACAAGTCAATTAGGACTAGGCTGGAGCCTAGAGAAGCAAAAATCGTGCCGGGTCCAGTATGACGGGACTTGCAATGAAACTCAGCTGTAATGTAACAATAACAAGTTTATTGTATGCTTAGAAATCATACATGCAGGCCAACTCTAGTACATCATTGTCCCCCCCCATGAATCATAATTATCACGAATGATTTAAGCCCTGCTTTAACAGTATTAAATTAAAACAACATGTGTACATCATAACAAGTGTGCATAAATTCAGTTAATATATACATATATATAAATATAAAGCATAACAAGCAAAACAACATGTGTATAACATAACAAGTGTGTACAAATTCAGTAAACACATATATAAATATAATATAATCACAAGTGTGTATAAATTCAGCAAATGTATATAAATATAATAGCCTAACAAGTGTGTATAAATTCAGCAAAAAAATATATATATATATATTGTAATATAAAATATTACAAATATAAAAATATAAAAATAAAAAGATATAGATATGTATTACGTGTCGATTGATGTGTTAACAATGGTTTGTGCCCTCCTTTTAGCCCCACTCGTTAGGCTAGTCAATTTGTAATATAATTTCAAATGTAATAATAAATAAAATATAAAGATATTGATGATAAGAATTGTGTATGTTGTCTGGATCTCGGTATTGAACTCCCCGATGATACAGCTCCACTTTGAAATTACCAAATACAAAGAATAGATTTAATATAAACAGGTTATAACTGGGTGTGATTGATTGATAAATATCAAATAAATCAAACTTTAAAAATTGTGAAAAAAATATTTTTTCTTGTTCTTGTATTGAGTTTGATTGAATTATTTAATTTAATTAATTATTAATTAATTAATTAATTGAGTTTGTAATTTCCTTATATATCTATTCTCTCACTGTAAATTATGTTTTTGTTTAATAAAAAATAATAGTAACCTTAATTATGGAAATAAAAACAATGCTGGTAACTGAGTAATGATTTGCGTTTATTAATATTCAAAATTATGCGCCAGTCAAACTGCGCATGTCCCAGGCACTGGCTAATCTTTGCTACAGTCGGTAGTGAAAAAATCAACAAATATATTTTTTACAAGTTTAAATTTGTGGTTCTTTTAACGAGTCGAAATGGTCAGAGGGCAAGGAACAAGATACATTTAACAGGTATTCTTAAACTAAATGTTAATATCTGAAATAGAACAAAATTATTATTACAATTGTCAATTAGAAAAAAAATTAAATTGCGAACCAAGTCGAAGAAATGACGTCACTCCCCTCCAGCAGGCACTGCATCGTCTTTATGAGAAATCCAGTAATGGCCGCCGTCTACTCGATTTTAACTGCTACGTTGCTGTTGGAATTGAATGATCTTCTCCCACAGAAATAAAACGATGTTCCCTTTTCTGCGAAGTGGTGTTGGTCCAGGAATATAGTGTGGAATGTCCTCTCGTCGTCTGCGCTGTCGATTTCTGGATGGATTTCTTGTGTAGTGTCCGGTGTTCAAATATGTGTGTTGGTTTTCTGTGAATTTGGTCCAAAAATTGTTCAAAATGACTGTCGATTTCTTGTGTTGAGTTTTATGGTGTTATACTGTGTTTTGGAAATTTGTGAAGTGTTAGAAATTGATAGTTAAGGTTATTTCACTTTTTAGATCATCTCCGTTACACGCCACATAACCACACTTGGTTTTATTACAAATTATTTTGTTTTCAATACTCCGCTAACACATTTTCAACCATTCGGCTTTACGATTAACAATAGACTAATAGACGCAACGTCGTCGTTTTAGGGTAATTTGTGTTATGTCTTTTTCCTCTTCATATTGTTTAACTATAAAAATATCTGTCTAAGACTTGTTTCACCATCTAACTATACATAATAAGTTTTCTTATTTTTTACTGTATTTCAAACATTTCTTAATTTTACATGAATCTAACTATTCAGTAATATCGATTAGTTAATTTTACATCTTTTGATATGTAGCTGGGTTTGTTTCAAGCTCATTTAAGCCCAAAAATTACAATTTTATATGATGATTGTATGCCTCATATTTTGTACAAATTCAGTGTTTTAAAGGTTTTTATTTGTTTTTTCTTATAATATTTCTATGGAATATACTTAATAACTCCGTAATTACTTTGTTGTTAATAATTTGGTTGTTAAAATATTTCAATATTGATTAATTTGCTGTTTAGTCTGATTTGATTACTATTATAGGCCTATTATTGACTGTTTCCAAAAGAAGTTAATTTCCTTTCTTTTGTCATTCTATTTGCTATTAACTGTATCTGTATTAATTATATTTTCAATTTCTGTATTGTATGTATTGAATTCTATTCCTATTACATAGATTGATTCTTTGATAGATAATTTTTTGGTTTATAGGTCAGTCTGTGTTTACTAAAATGGTGTCTTGGCTGGTCTGTTTGTACATTATACATGGTTTACTGTTTTTAATAAAATTATTACATTTTTATGTCCTACTTGCCTCTCTGACTTACACAATGGAAAATTAAATGACATGATTTTAAAATACAATAGAATATCTTGTATCTACTAAACTTTCTTTATACTAATAACATCATTGAACCATAACATGAACATCTTATGCCTAATTTTCTCTATATCACCTAATTTTAACAAAAACATTTTATCCCTATTATTTTTAACTGTATCATCAAATGATAACAAAATAGCTTATCCTTATTATTACCTAGACATAATTTAATTAGAAAAAAATAAAAACTCCTATTACTAGTAATACTGTCAGTCATTAACTGTCTTGTGTATTTATGTTTCTTTTGAAAACAATTCAACTGTGATTAAAAAACATCTTGTATCTATTATCACCTTATATCTAAAATATTATCTAATTAACAATAAATAACAAACATCTTATTATTAGTTATACCCTCAGTTATGAACTGTCCTCTGGTATTTTTGTATTTCTCACAATTTACTTAACTGTAATTAAAGAAAACATTTTATGGGTAATAGTTTTTCTTATATCTAATTTAAAAAACTCTTATTACTGATAATGTTGTCAGTCCTTAGACTGTCTTTGATTCCAATGGTTTTACTAGTATTATTCTACACTCATGGTAGTCTTTTTATAATATTTACACTTCATTGAATATTTTTTCATAGATTTTTTAGCTATGTTTCTCACTATACTCACTGTAGTTTCTTATTTTTGTTACCTCACTTCACTTTATTGGGTTCTACACTATGGTAGTCTTTTCAGTGGGTTCTACACTATGGTAGTCTCTTTTGATATATTTTTTAACATATTACTCTTATAACTAGTATACAATTTGTGTTTTCTGGGATTGTATCTTGTAACTTGTTTGGGTCTACATATATCAGTTTTAATTTTGTCTCATGGTATGTATTACATGACTATCATTTTGTTTTGGCATATCTCTTCCTGGTTCTGGTCTCTTTGTGGGAATCTTGATATGTTTTGTCCCTTCTTCAAATATCACTTTAGTAGTTTCTGGTCTTGTGGTGTCTCTGCCTCGTGACCTTATTATTGTTCCCTTGTTAAAATGGTTTCATGACAGATTATTTCCTTTTTTATGGTCCTTCCCTTTTTGTACTGCTTCCCCAATCTACTGGGTATACTGCTGGTTTAACTGGTTTTTACTTAGTAGGTTATTTTAATCAATGGTTTTCTTTGTTATTTTCCATTTTTATTAACATTTTATAGACTTAATATACAGTTTCTAGTGTAATCCTTAAACAATTTATTCTTCTCACTCACTATGGAACTTTTTCCTTTATTTATGTTGCATTACTTCAAATGTTTAGTGTGATAATTTTGTTATGTTACATATGCTCTCCTGTAAAAGTGATTAGTTCAGATCATACTCTTAGTATGGATGAAATAATTACTACTAATTCTTTTGTATTTACATTTTCTCCGTGATTACATGTTTTCACTTTATATACCTTCTTTTTCCACCATTGCTTCCTCTCAAATGATGTGTATCTCCTTTATTAGTTTCTTTCTTCATTGATAAGTGATCTTCAATCTTGTGTATAACATTATCATTTTATATTCTTTCTTATTTGGTGCTTCATCACCAGTATGTTTACTCCCTAACATTCCCTAACAAATTAATTGGAACAGTTCAGAGTGGCACTTTTGGCTTCAATCCCTGCTGTCCAACACTTCAATTGAGTCCAGAGGTATTATCATCTCTGCTCAAAACATAAGACTGATGGCATTTTCTACATCCAGTCATAAAAATAAATAAACAGTAAAAGTAGTCATTTTTGACTAAAATAAACAGCTTTAGATTCTTCACTTCATAATACTTTATATTAATTAATACTTTTATACACTTGACTCTTCTTCTCTCTTAAAGCTTATTCCATATTAGGTGGTTTAGGTATGTGGTATAATATACATTTCATCATGTTTACATAGTAAGTAGTATTTATTTTTACTCTTTCTACCATCTGGTATCCATTGAGTTATTTTTATTGCTCATGGTGTAACATGAATTAATTCTTTATCACTTTCACTATAACCGTGGTTATTGTAACAACATTATCATTATTAGTATCAGGGTTTTTTGGTTTCTGGTCTCACTATTTGGTCTTTAGTGAGCTGGTCCTTCTTCATTGTTCCATTTTTATTAAATTATTTTCTTTGTGAGTTTGGTTAAGTTGTTTCGATTAAGTCATATGATATTCTGGTTTCCTTTCTCCTTCAGAATTTTGTATCTCTTTCTTACAAAATCTTTTTTCATATTTCAGAGTTATTTCTCATCATTGTATGAGTAATGATATGAGTTTAATGTTTTTTTTTTTAATTCTGTGCATTTTTATTCAACTACATTCTTTCTTATTCATAGTTGTTTTTCAAATATTTTGGTATAAGTTGTACTTATTATTGTTTTGAATTTTGAAAATCATTATCTCCATCCAAATTCTTTTTACTTTCATAATAGTCTTTGAATATTTGTGTAAATTGTACCTACTATTGCTTTTGAATTTTGAAGCTTATTATGTTCAAAATTCTTTTTATTTATTCACAATACTCTTTCAAATGTATTGTGTAAGTTGTCCTTACTGATTTTTGAATTTTGAAATTATTATTTCTCAAAATTCTTATTTCGTTCATACTAGTCTTTCAAATGATTTGTGTAAGTTGTACTTACTGATTTTTGAATTTTGTAGTTATCTATTTCTCAAAATTCTTTTTGCATCATTCACAATTGTTCGAATATTTGGTGTAAGTTGTACTTACGGATTTTTGGAATTTTGTACTTTTATTATTCCATCAAAATTCTTATTTCGTTCACAATATTCTTTCAGATATTTGGTGTAAGTTGTACTTACTAACTTTTGGAATTTTGTAATTTTATTTATTTATCAAAATTCTTTTTGCATCATTCACAATTGTTCGAATATTTGGTGTAAGTTGTACTTACGGATTTTTGGAATTTTGTAATTTTATTATTCCATCAAAATTCTTATTTCGTTCACAATATTCTTTCAGATATTTGGTGTAAGTTGTACTTACTAACTTTTGGAATTTTGTAATTATCTATTTATCAAAATTCTTTTTGCATCATTCACAATTGTTCGAATATTTGGTGTAAGTTGTACTTACTAACTTTTGGAATTTTGTAATTTATTTTTATCAAAATTCACAATTTCTTCATGATAGTTTTAACTCATAATTATGAGTCCTCCAAATATTTTTTAATGGATAACTGATTATAAGTTCCTTTTACTTTATTCGAAATGATATCCTTTAGTACATACGTATTGTTATTATTGTTTTTAATAATCAGGTATGGGCCGGTATACAGCAGTAACAACTTTTTGGTAATGCCTTCCAAAGTACTGGGTAATTCCCTGTTTTTTAGCAGTACCTTTTCTCCGACTTCATAGCTTATTATTTTCTTAACAGCCTTTTGATATTTGTTCTTGCGCCTTTCCTGGTCTTCTGCCAATTTATTGTAGAATCTGATTCGATTGAATTTGTATTCTTGACTCCTGGGGAACTCTATTATGTCTTGTATTTCTCTCGGAGGCGGTTTTTCATACATTGCCGTGTATGGCGTGGTACCTATAGCGGGGTGATATGACAAATTAAGGAATTCTTCAGTAGCTAATAAATATTCTTGCCACTTCTTTTGTTGATTATAGCAATAAGTCCGTAATATTCTTCCGACTTCTCGCAGTACCCTCTCCGCTGGATTGCTGCTGGGGTGGTAGACAGACGTCTTGTATGTCTTAATGCCCAATGTATTCAGAGTGTTTCTCCACCTCCAACCCTTAAATTGCGTTCCATGGTCGGTGATTATGGATGTCGGGCTTCCTACCTCTGGAATGTAATGATTTGTTATTATTCCTAGAGTCTTCAGAGTGGTGGCTCTGTTCACAGGGTATAGTTTTGTAAATTTTGTAAAATGGTCCATCATAATAATAATATATTTGTATCGATGGCGTCCGCCACTGCGGGGAAATGGACCACATATGTCCAGAAAGACCTTTTCCAGTTTGGCTTGTGAGGTAATTGGTATCATCATACCTTCCTTTCTCTCATTGTTGGTTTTCACCAATTGACATATCAGACAGGTTTTGAGGTAGTTTCTCGTTTTTCTATTGATACTTTTTATGTGACAATTCTCTTCTATTGCCTTGATCACCTTCATGGCTCCCATGTGACCGTATCGTAGGTGATAGTCCAGGATGATATCCTTTTCGATTGTAGTAGGGATCATGATCTTCCATATTTCTTCATCAAGGGATGTCTTGATGAATAAAATCCCATTATGTATACAATAAAATTTGTTTATTGTGTCATCTTCGTTGGAGAGACGAAGTTTAATATGGTTTAACTTCGGATCGGACTGCTGGTGTTTGCTGATGTCCTGCACTATCTTCTCTAAATCGGATCTGTCCTTAATAATGTTATAGATTTTCAAAATGCTCTCCTTTTCGCCTTCGAACGTTTGTTCTTCCAGATTCACTCTCGATAATACGTCGGCTACTACATTTTTACTTCCAGGAACATACTCCCACTGTATATCGTATTCCTGTAGGGCGAGTACCCATCTGGTCAATCTACCATGGCTTAATTTGCATCTTCTTAGAAATGATATTGACTTGTGATCTGTTCGGACGGTCACTGGATATCCGAGGATATACGTCCGAAACTTCCCGCAGGCAAAGACTACACTTAGCAGTTCTTTTTCCGTCACATTATAGTTCTTTTCACACTGGTTAAGGGTTCTGCTAGCAAAGCTCACTACTAGATGGTTTCCACTTTCATCTTCTTGGTACAGTGTTGATCCCAAGCTAATGTTACTAGCGTCACAATTTAGAAAGAAGGGTCGGTTAAAATCTGGATGGTTGAGCATTACTGCATCTAAGAATTTCTCTTTAATTGATTTGAAGGTTTCGTCTTGTTCTTGACCCCATCGCCATTTATTCTTGGACGATAACTGGTACTGAAACTGGGCTGTTAGTTCGGAATAATTATTCTGGAACTTCCTATAATAGTTACACAGGCCCAAAAATGATTGTAGTTGCCTTCTGTTTTTTGGTGTAGGGAATCGTTGTATGGCGTCTACCTTTTCTGTTGATGGTGTTATTCCTTGACTGTTTAGCTGGAAACCCAGGAATTGTACTTCTTTAGCTATAAGCTTGGACTTGTCCAGTTTAAGGGTGACATTATTTTCAGCAAGCTTCTTCAAGACATACTCCACACGGTAACAGTGTTCCTCCCAGTTGGTTGATGTTATTAGGAGATCATCAACATAGACAGTTGTGAATTGGAGCGCTTCTGGTCCTAGTATATGATCCATACAGGCGACAAAAACCGCTACTGAATTCACCAACCCGAAGGGCAACCTCTTAAACTGATAATTGCGCCCTTCGAAGATGAACGCCATGTATTGCCGGCTTGCTGGGTGCAACTCCACTTGCCAATAGCCGCATACGGTATCCCAAGTGGTAATGAATCGTGTTCCGTGGAACCTCTTCAAAATTTCATCAATTTCGCCAGGTGAGGTACGATCGTTTATTATCATTTTATTTATCTCACGAGCGTCAAGGCAAAGCCTTACCTTCCCATTTTTCTTTTGTATGGCCACAATTGGGCTAGTGTATGGCGATTGACTGCTCTCGATGATATCTCTACGGATCATATTCTGGATCTCTGAGCGTACGGCTTCTTTCAAAGATTGTGCTATTGGGTACGACTTTCGGTTAAATTCTACCGGTTCTCTGAATCGTATGGAACATTGGTAGTTCCGGATCTTTCCAGGTTCGTCAGAAAATACAGCTCGATATTTCTCATATATTTCTACCAATTGATTCAGCTGGTTTTCCTTTAATTGCTCGTTAGTATTGTGGCACTGGAAGTTACGTATCTCTTGAATCTTTTGTTGCCATAGGTCTTCCTCCGAATCCTGATGTACTGGCTTGTTGTTTGTTGGGTAGTTGGACAAGTAATTCACCTTATTTTGGTGGTTGATAAGTTGTCTGGAGTCTAAAGTCTTGTTATCAGTTAAATTGGCTACCCAGGTCGAACCTTCAGCAAAGAGTGATACCTTTCCTCGGCACAAGTCGATAATTGCTGAGTTTCGGCGCAATATGTCACATCATATCATGATGTTGAAAGGTAATCCGGCTGCAACAAGAAATATCATATCCACACTAATGCCCTGACTTTTGACACTGAGGGATACCTGCTTCCTTATGGTCTTGTTCTGTCGGCCGGTAGCTCCTACAAGTACAATATTATTAATAGGTAGTACCGGTAAGTTTTTGTGGCATTCCTGCTGTATCCGGTCCAACTCATTTCGATTTATTATGGAGACATTGGCTCCAGTGTCTATCATTATAGGAACAGAAATACCTTCAATTTCTGCAATTATGTATATTATTTCATTATCATTATTGTTAATATTAAGCTCGCTTTCTTCTAATAGGTCCTTACGGATATCTTTCAAATAATTGCTGTATATTATGGTAAAATTTTTTCTGTTTTTCTTCGAATTCATACCTACTTGGTTAAACCCAGCAGATTGGAGCAGTAAAGGGTTATTGGAGTTTATTACTGCCTCCGTTCGTTTAAATGTTCCGCTTCATTACGGATTAGGCCGTTGGAAGCGTCAGCTTGAAGTCCTGAGACTGCTTCGTTTGGTTCTGCTCGATCGTCTTGTTGGGCTTCTGTTACAGGTAGTCTTCGCTGATTGTCCAGGCTGGAACTACGTCTGGGCTCGTACTCTCTGTACCTATTACTTCCCTGACTTCCTTGGAAGGTCTCGTACTCGTAGTATCGGCTCCTTCGTTGAGGCTGGTACCTCCTGTGTCCACTGCCTTCCGCTCGGATGTAGTTAACATTGGGTCGATATGTCCTGTAATTGTTGTTATTACCTCCATTCGGGTAATTCCGGTTATAATTACCATGATAATTATTGTTAGAAAGGTTGGGGTTCCTCTGACCATTTGGAACATAGTTACTATTATTATTATAATAACCGTTGTTGTTTTTCGGACGGTTATTATTGTTATTAGTATTATTGTTGTGGTTGTTGTTATTATTATTTATGCGAGGAATATTACTATTATTATTATTGTTGTTAAACCTAGGCAAATTATTGTTATTTCTGGGGTTATAATTGTATTCGGCATTATTCCGATTTGCGGAATTATAATTATTATTGTTACCCACATTCTGCCGATTATTATTATTCAAATTATTGTTGTTACTCCTTGGTTCCGGCTTTTCATATCTCCTGCGACTTTGACGGTAATAGTCTTCGTGCTCATACATTTCTAAAAGCTCGGTCATGGCTTGCACCGTCTTTATTTGACTGTTTCGTCTGGCTCTGATAATATCCTCCTCATAATGGTATGAGAGTTTGCTGACCAGGCATTCTTCCGGTATTCGGGGCTCTAGATGTTTGGCCACGCACACCTTTCCCAAAAAGTACGCCGTTAAAGTTTGGTTTCCATACGGGTTGTACTTCCCATGACATATCCCGTCTCTGGCGATATTTTGTGTTGATTCAGACCAATATTTGGCTTTGAATAGCCTTCTGAATTGTTGATAGTCGGTCACCTCGTCTCTTATCGCCATCCACCAATTGTCTGCTATCTCCTTGAACGATTCGTCAAGCACCTCTTTATTCTCCCTCCAGCGATTACCTCTGTGTTTGGCGAAGTATTCTTCGATTCTGGCTAGGAACTCCATTGGTTTGTTTGTATAAAACCTGAAGTTAATCCCTTCACGATTCTCACTATTGGGACAACTGGTAATGCTTGTCGGTCGACTATGGAATAGGTCTATATCTGTCTGGTTCTGTCGCACCTGACTGTTGATACTGGTCACAGCAGCTTCAATGCCGTCACATTTTTCTGTGAATCGGTCCTGCACTCGCTCCCAGTCTTCCCGTGTTTCCTTTAGTTTTTCCTCCAATGTCTTCCTAGTCGTTTCTTCAATGTTGTTAACCTTCGTATTTATTTCTGTCCTGATACTCCGTACTTCTCGTTCGGTTTGACTCCATTTTTCGTCAGCTCTGGTAACCTTTTGTTCGATTACCGTTATTTCCTCTTCTACCTTCTTGCTGATTGTCTCATTGTTTTCAGCTATCTTCTGGCTCAATTCTTCCTTCAATATTTCCATTCTTCCGTCTAACCGGTTCATGTTTTCTTGGTTCGTCTCCTTCAATTCTTCTCTCAATTGCTGACTATTGCTTTCCATTTTCTGATTTGTTTCTTCCATCCTCTTCTTGGTTTCTTCCAGTTTTTGGCTTATCTGGGTTAATTCCTCTTTCGACTGTTTATTGTCAGTCTTTATTTCCTCCATTTTCTCCTCGATCTTCTGAATATTTTCCTCCATTAATAATTTATTTTCGTTTTTTAATTCGTCCATTTTCTCCTCCATCTTCTTACTGGTATCTCCAATTTTATTACCCAATTCTTCCTTCAATCGTTCGTTATCATTCTTCATTTCCTTATTATTTTCTTCCATCTTCTTGCTATTCTCCTCCATCTTCTCCTCCATCTTCTTACTGCTTTCTCTTAATTCCTCCTTCAATCGTTGGTTATCGTTCTTCATTTCCTTACTATTTTCTTCCATTTTCTCCTCCATCTTCTTACTATTTTCTTCCATTTTATTACCCAACTCTTCCTTTGTCGTTTTAAATTCTTTGAGTAACATCTCCATCATTCGATCAAATTTTGTATCTTCCTTTGCGGTGGATTTCTCCGGCTGTTCCTCCGGTGGTGCAGGTTTGTTTGGTTCTGCTGGCGGTAACATCGACTCCACATCGTCCACTGGTGTCGCCCCTTTATCTTCCATGTCTATCTCCTGCTCGGCCTCCATAGCCCTTTTCCTTGATGTAGCTCTCCTGTGCATCTCGCTCCCTCTTCCGCCCTATTGACCGTTGCCAAGCTAAAAATAGGAAATTGGACAATCGTCCTTATTTTATAACACTATTACCTCCTATTTAAAGCCCCTTAAGTTGGACGCCAATTTGTAATATAAAATATTACAAATATAAAAATATAAAAATAAAAAGATATAGATATGTATTACGTGTCGATTGATGTGTTAACAATGGTTTGTGCCCTCCTTTTAGCCCCACTCGTTAGGCTAGTCAATTTGTAATATAATTTCAAATGTAATAATAAATAAAATATAAAGATATTGATGATAAGAATTGTGTATGTTGTCTGGATCTCGGTATTGAACTCCCCGATGATACAGCTCCACTTTGAAATTACCAAATACAAAGAATAGATTTAATATAAACAGGTTATAACTGGGTGTGATTGATTGATAAATATCAAATAAATCAAACTTTAAAAATTGTGAAAAAAATATTTTTTCTTGTTCTTGTATTGAGTTTGATTGAATTATTTAATTTAATTAATTATTAATTAATTAATTAATTGAGTTTGTAATTTCCTTATATATCTATTCTCTCACTGTAAATTATGTTTTTGTTTAATAAAAAATAATAGTAACCTTAATTATGGAAATAAAAACAATGCTGGTAACTGAGTAATGATTTGCGTTTATTAACATTCAAAATTATGCGCCAATCAAACTGCGCATGTCCCAGGCACTGGCTAATCTTTGCTACAGTCGGTAGTGAAAAAATCAACAAATATATTTTTTACAAGTTTAAATTTGTGGTTCTTTTAACGAGTCGAAATGGTCAGAGGGCAAGGAACAAGATACATTTAACAGGTATTCTTAAACTAAATGTTAATATCTGAAATAGAACAAAATTATTATTACAATTGTCAATTAGAAAAAAAATTAAATTGCGAACCAAGTCGAAGAAATGACGTCACTCCCCTCCAGCAGGCACTGCATCGTCTTTATGAGAAATCCAGTAATGGCCGCCGTCTACTCGATTTTAACTGCTACGTTGCTGTTGGAATTGAATGATCTTCTCCCACAGAAATAAAACGATGTTCCCTTTTCTTCGAAGTGGTGTTGGTCCAGGAATATAGTGTGGAATGTCCTCTCGTCGTCTGCGCTGTCGATTTCTGGATGGATTTCTTGTGTAGTGTCCGGTGTTCAAATATGTGTGTTGGTTTTCTGTGAATTTGGTCCAAAAATTGTTCAAAATGGCTGTCGATTTCTTGTGTTGAGTTTTATGGTGTTATACTGTGTTTTGGAAATTTGTGAAGTGTTAGAAATTGATAGTTAAGGTTATTTCACTTTTTAGATCATCTCCGTTACACGCCACATAACCACACTTGGTTTTATTACAAATTATTTTGTTTTCAATACTCCGCTAACACATTTTCAACCATTCGGCTTTACGATTAACAATAGACTAATAGACGCAACGTCGTCGTTTTAGGGTAATTTGTGTTATGTCTTTTTCCTCTTCATATTGTTTAACTATAAAAATATCTGTCTAAGACTTGTTTCACCATCTAACTATACATAATAAGTTTTCTTATTTTTTACTGTATTTCAAATATTTCTTAATTTTACATGAATCTAACTATTCAGTAATATCGATTAGTTAATTTTACATCTTTTGATATATAGCTGGGTTTGTTTCAAGCTCATTTAAGCCCAAAAATTACAATTTTATATGATGATTGTATGCCTCATATTTTGTACAAATTCAGTGTTTTAAAGGTTTTTATTTGTTTTTTCTTATAATATTTCTATGGAATATACTTAATAACTCCGTAATTACTTTGTTGTTAATAATTTGGTTGTTAAAACATTTCAATATTGATTAATTTGCTGTTTAGTCTGATTTGATTACTATTATAGGCCTATTATTGACTGTTTCCAAAAGAAGTTAATTTCCTTTCTTTTGTCATTCTATTTGCTATTAACTGTATCTGTATTAATTATATTTTCAATTTCTGTATTGTATGTATTGAATTCTATTCCTATTACATAGATTGATTCTTTGATAGATAATTTTTTGGTTTATAGGTCAGTCTGTGTTTACTAAAATGGTGTCTTGGCTGGTCTGTTTGTACATTATACATGGTTTACTGTTTTTAATAAAATTATTACATTTTTATGTCCTACTTGCCTCTCTGACTTACACAATGGAAAATTAAATGACATGATTTTAAAATACAATAGAATATCTTGTATCTACTAAACTTTCTTTATACTAATAACATCATTGAACCATAACATGAACATCTTATGCCTAATTTTCTCTATATCACCTAATTTTAACAAAAACATTTTATCCCTATTATTTTTAACTGTATCATCAAATGATAACAAAATAGCTTATCCTTATTATTACCTAGACATAATTTAATTAGAAAAAAATAAAAAACTCCTATTACTAGTAATACTGTCAGTCATTAACTGTCTTGTGTATTTATGTTTCTTTTGAAAACAATTCAACTGTGATTAAAAAACATCTTGTATCTATTATCACCTTATATCTAAAATATTATCTAATTAACAATAAATAACAAACATCTTATTATTAGTTATACCCTCAGTTATGAACTGTCCTCTGGTATTTTTGTCCTTCTCACAATTTACTTAACTGTAATTAAAGAAAACATTTTATGGGTAATAGTTTTTCTTATATCTAATTTAAAAAAATCTTATTACTGATAATGTTGTCAGTCCTTAGACTGTCTTTGATTCCAATGGTTTTACTAGTATTATTCTACACTCATGGTAGTCTTTTTATAATATTTACACTTCATTGAATATTTTTTCATAGATTTTTTAGCTATGTTTCTCACTATACTCACTGTAGTTTCTTATTTTTGTTACCTCACTTCACTTTATTGGGTCCTACACTATGGTAGTCTTTTCAGTGGGTTCTACACTATGGTAGTCTCTTTTGATATATTTTTTAACATATTACTCTTATAACTAGTATACAATTTGTGTTTTCTGGGATTGTATCTTGTAACTTGTTTGGATCTACATATATCAGTTTTAATTTTGTCTCATGGTATGTACTACATGACTATCATTTTGTTTTGGCATATCTCTTCCTGGTTCTGGTCTCTTTGTGGGAATCTTGATATGTTTTGTCCCTTCTTCAAATATCACTTTAGTAGTTTCTGGTCTTGTGGTGTCTCTGCCTCGTGACCTTATTATTGTTCCCTTGTTAAAATGGTTTCATGACAGATTATTTCCTTTTTTATGGTCCTTCCCTTTTTGTACTGCTTCCCCAATCTACTGGGTATACTGCTGGTTTAACTGGTTTTTACTTAGTAGGTTATTTTAATCAATGGTTTTCTTTGTTATTTTCCATTTTTATTAACATTTTATAGACTTAATATACAGTTTCTAGTGTAATCCTTAAACAATTTATTCTTCTCACTCACTATGGAACTTTTTCCTTTATTTATGTTGCATTACTTCAAATGTTTAGTGTGATAATTTTGTTATGTTACAATATATATGATTCTCCCCCATCTTGTGGCTAGCTAGACACGGACAAACATAACACACACAGAACATAAGGCACACAAACTCACAATTACATCAATTCTAACACGAATGCCCCAGGAATGCACCCGCCCCGCAGGCAGTGTAACTACAATATTCCGAACTAGCAGAGATAAAATATTCGCCCATCAACAACCCGTTTTTGGAGAATTACACAAAAGCCAAAACCCCTAGAAAGGATGATGAAAACTCATAACGCATAAATAAAACCGGACCGCCCATTTGCATAGCATTCCACTGATCAATAACCCATCATGAGTGTATGAACCTTAAGTTCCTTCCACAGCATTAAATAAACTTTACAGAACTACATCATCTGATTTCAAACAGTTACTTTACTTCACAAATTCCGGAAGATTTAAAAATCAATATGAACTTTAACACTCAGAAATTAATCACTCGAGGCTTTACAATTTCAGAAATATTTAGACAAAATGTTTTACAAAAAAAAAAAAATAATGCGTATATGTTATATAGTTAAAGAAATTAAACAGCAGATACTACAAGTGAAAGTCAATCAATATGTGTTTTGCCAGTTACCAAAAAACACTGAGTATAGCCCTTTTGTAAGGAGCACAATCAACTAATATGTGTCCAGCAGAAAAACCAATTAGTTTTTATTAACCCCGAATGACTATATAAATATAACTAAAATGAAAAAATACAATAAGGTGGTTGTGCTCTAGCATTTGTGGCAGCGCGCCAGCATGTGGGTGACAAAGTTTGACAGGCCTGCAACCTGTCTGAGGTTGCACCAGCATGAGTCAGAGAAAAACCTAAGTCCCCTTTTTAAACCCCAGAAAACGTCCCAAAAGAAAACCAGGAAACCCCCAGCCCTTAAATGTTAAACCCTCAGTGAAGTTAAAATATATTCATCTCTGTTCCAGCCGGAACAGAGCTACTAACCTGTTCTATAAATTTTGTAAAAAGAGTTAAATGATAATGAAATGCAAACTGTAAAATGTGCAAGTGCAAAAAATATCTGGCACGCTCCCCCCGTGCAGCACACAATTACAAGGAGTGCACTTAGAGTAATGTAAATCAGTTATAAAAAAGTGTTCTTGAATTTAACTTATAATGTTCAGTCATGATCAGCTGCTTCCCTTTCTAGCAGACAGTCTGGACACGTGGTCACATGGCTTCAAAGATATTTAAAGTAAACGGCGTACTGCCGGCCCGGCCCCAAAAGGAAAATAAAGTGTGAATATCACCTCAGTACTGCTGGCGAGTGCTACATTGAAAATCAGTCTCCAGCTCCCTCTTCGTACAAGATCTTGCTAATGGTCCATGTCTGATGCAGATGTACGGCAATCAGCAAAGCCAAGCTCCGGCTTAATTCAAGAACCCGGGAGTCGTTTAAGCCTTAGCCAACCATGAAGACGGATACAAACTGCGTCGTAATTGTCGAAGAGAGAGACAGAGAGACGATGTATTCGTAGCTGGATGATAAACTGGACTGCCAGCACAGGCAGAGCGAAGCGACCGCACACAGGCGAGTTGCGCACGCAACCGCACACTCTGCCGTTCCCCTTACACAGCCGAACAAAGGTCGCCTCAGCACTCTCGCCTTCACGTTATTTTACAATTAAACAAAACTTTTCTAAAATTTTTTGTAACGGCCGGATTTACACCGGCACACTACTACACTTGCGATTGCGGCATACAGAATCGCAGGGCACGCTGTCACCATGGAATAGTTGATTGGAGGGGGAAATGCGTTGTTACTGGCGATTGCTACGTAGAGTAATTGCTCACTGCATGCTGCCACTTAACCGAAAAGATCCGTAAATTTATTAGGTCAGCAATGTGTCTATTAGTATGTAGGCAGTAAGTGTAGGTGGTTTTTAGAATGAATGGGGGAGGCGCGTGTGTATGAGTTAGCAAGGACAGAGGTGTCGAGGCGGTAGCGTGTCAGTGGGTCAGAGAAAAAAAGGGAATCTGACGAGAAGGAGAGAGTAAAAGAATGTAATGTGGTTAGGTAACAATGGGTGTATGTGTACGAGAGAGAGCAGAAAGTGTGGGATGCAGCCGTTTTAAGTTAATAATGAGAGGTGTGCGTCTGTTTCGAAGAGAGTGAGAATAAGAGGTTTGTGTGTGTGCATGTGAGAGAGAAAAGCTGGCAGCTGTAGTAAGGGGAGAATGTACAGTCAGCGCTGTGTACAGGTACAGTCAGAGCGCGTGTGCGAGTGAGAGGAGTGGAGGGTATACGAGTATGAGAGAGAGCGTAGATTCGAATTAGTTAACAAAGTAAAGTGTGTGGCGGTTGTGCGGGTAGAATGTACAGTATGTAGGAAGTGTATGCGTGCGAGTGAGAAGAGTGTGGTTTATATTTGTATGAGAGAGAGCGTAGATGAACGCAGTCTAACGGGCGTGTGCAGCTGTTACGTGTAGCGGTTGTTGATCGGCGAGGGGGAGCGACAGCTAGGCAATTAAAATTCCAAGCGTTCGAGTGATGTAGGAGAGACGTGTGCGGGGTTTTTGACAGTTACAATGGGGAAATTGGCGGCATAAAGACTGAGAGAAGAGTAGCGCGTTATGTACGTTATTGGATTATAATTAAATATGAATTTAACTTTGTGTTATCACACTGAATATGTTAATATAAAAATAAACAAATAGTTTGTAGTATCTGACTGTCTGCGCTACTAAGGAAGTCTTGGCTGCATATGTTGTGTGTGTAGTGCGTACTGTATATTGGGGAGTTTATATGGGTAATATTATAGTTCGTAATTAGTGTAATTAATGTGTGTTATGTAGTGTATATGCCACAGTGTCGAGGTAAGAGTTACAAAGGGCGTCGTAATAGCTTTACGAGAGGTGTAGGAGTAAATAGGTGAACAAATTTATGGCTACGGTTTTTGATAATGTAATGTGCTGTATATGTAATTAGTGTGTGAGTACCACAGGGACTGGAAGTCCGAGCGGAGACAACGAAAGCTCTATTGTATGTGTGTGTATGAGAGTAATTATAGTGTATTATTATAAAAATAAAATGCGGTGTAAAGCGAATTTGCAGTGGGTGATATGATTCTTTCGGAATAATTATATCCGAAATGTCTCCTTTCTAAATATGTCAAATTCTAGTTTTTTGTTATCTTTTATATGTATTCCTATATCCAAATAATTCAAATTCTTATCTCCAATTTCTTCCTTAAACTGTATATTTTTTTCTATAGTATTCACTTCTTTTACGAATGATTCTATTTCTTCAATACTACCTTCCCAAATAACTAAAATATCGTCAACATACCTTACCCATAGTTTTATATTTCCTTTGTACCTTGTACAATTTAGTAACCTTTTTTCAAATCATTCATATATATATATATCATCCAAAATTGGTGATAATGACGAACCCATAGGTAACCCTTCTTCTTGTATGTAAAATCTGTCTTTGAACCTAAAATAATTCTGTTGAACACATTCTTTTATTACTTTCACTAGTTGTTTCTTATATTCGTAATTCCCCATCCTATTATCTTCTACCAACTTCAATGCTTTATCTACTGCAATATTATTAGTAAACTTATCTTTAATATCGAGCGATACCAACTTCATATTCTCATTTATGTTTATTCCTTCTAACATCTCTATAAGCTTCACATTATTTTCTACGTTATACTTTACATCAAATTCACATTTATCTTTTAATATTCTACTCACTTTTTTAGACAACTTATACGCAGGAGCATTAATAAACGAAACAATCGGGCTCAGTCCTTCTGGGATTTGGAAAAAGGAGCTTAGTCCACAGAATGTGTCGTGCCACTGTACTTTCTTATGACTGTTGTTATTTCGCTTTGTGCTGGTAGCATTTATTAAGTGTGGTGTGCTTAGCGTGTGGTGTAATGGAAAGCAAGGAAAAGTTGGATTGTTTGAGTAAAGATTGTGAAGAAGCTCAGGGTTTACTAGAAAAAGAGGAAGAAACATGGTTGTGTGCTTGAGGTAAAAAAAAAACTTAACCTAATGTCACAAGTAAGAATCTTCTGCGATTCGTTCGCAGGACAAAATAAAAATTGCACGCTCAACTGATTTCTGCATTATTTAATTCATTTTGAACATAAGTTTGATTATATCAAATTAACATTTCCTATAACAGCATATATAGCATATCTTCATATCTAGAATGCGATAAAAATTTTGGGTTTATAAAAAACATAATACCAAAAGTAGTATGACGTGCAAAATTTGAAAAGTTTTTGTAGACCAGAGGACGAATATTTTTTTCTGAAGGCTGCAATATGAATAGAGTTCTCAGACTAATAATTTCTTCTAACTTTTGTGCCGTGGTAATTTTAATTTTAAATTCCACGGCAAGTTGTTTTAAATGAAAACCACTCCGCTTGATACGCTAATGTTTCAAGTTAGGCAAGCCGCCAGCGATAGCGTTATCTAGTCAGTCGCCGTGACCTTGATCGTCGATGTAATCAAGGAGGCCGCGCTGCTACGATGTATGACGGAATCTGGTCGGCCGTGCATCAGCTGTTTGTAACTCTCCTCGATCCGTTGCTGCTTGAATAAGTCGGCTTTTCTCTTCCAACACTCTTACAGAGCGGGTCGTGGCGGCGTGCATTCGTTGACACCTTTATAATGAGTCTGTAACTTTATAAAGAGCTTCAGATGAACCAGTATTCATGTACTTATAATTTAATGTTAATTTAATAGGGCTTGTGTGTGTAATATATTGATAATAGTGTGTGTGTGTGTGTGTGTGTGTGTGTGTGTGTGTGTGTGTGTGTGTGTGTGTGTGTGTGTGTGTGTGTGTGTGTGGCCCCGACTTGCCATGTTCGTTCCGGTACGGCCGAGACACGAGGTCATATGTTTTAATGTAAATTTAAAAGCAATGAAAATTTAAAGCAGATGGATTGGATGAGTTATAATAATATAATTATGATTTGACTGATATTTAATTGTTAATTTAAATAATTTGTAAATGTGTATTTACTTCTGGTATGGCCGAGACCACGTAAGTTAAAGGTAATGTGAATTTAAAACTAAAATTTATCGCATGAATATTTAAAGCCGGATGAATTGAAGGAGTTGTGATAATTTAATTGTAATGGAACCGAAATTTAATCGTTAAATTAATAACTTGAAAATGTGACCCTTGCTATTGTTAATGACAGGCAGTTGTCGAAATGAAATTATAGTAGTGTGTGTGTGTGATCTGGTTTACGGGGCGAGAAAGATGTGGGGGCAAAGTGTTCCTTTTTTGTTTGGCTCCAATGTACAAATGGAATTTTTACAGGGTTCCCCCCCCCAGTCGGGAGGTAAAAGGGTTGTCGAAATGGGGACATTACATCCATCCCCATCTGCAGAGCTGAGCGAAAAGATCCCCATCGCCGTCACACCAGGCTAGACCCATCAACATCCAGCTGAACAGCTCCAGAGAAAGAATTCCACTATCCGGAGAAGCTCGTCCTGGTTTTCATCACCATCACTTACATATCAGGAATTCCTATCGTATGTGTCTTCAGAGAGCAGCTGGGAGGATTCTTTTATTCACCACACACACAGTACTCCACCCGTTATAACGTAACCAACGAAAAACTCAGTTAAACAAAGTAGACTCATATGTAAGAGTTAAGATTGCTTGGAACATGTTCTGTGCAGACATGCTGTATAATGTGATTATTGTGATGACTATTATTATGAATATGCTTATAATGTATTTTAGTAATTTGATTGTTCGTGGTGTTAAAGGTTATGATTATTACAATTTAAATTTTTAATCTCTGCAAGATAAAGCCAATTTGAAATTAACTTAAAACTAAACTTTAATTTCTAATAAAGCCATTTTTTTACCATTCTGTAGGCCTATGTTCTGTAGTGTTGTTTTTTTTTCGTATTTATGAAGTGACTGTGTTTTAATCAATGATCTGTAAAACCTGTGTTGTCCGTATCAGTTACAATCGCTCTCTTATGTTCAGAAATGCGACGTTTCAGAGCACGGTCAAATTGTCCGATATAAACAACATAGTTTTTTTTTTAAACATGACAATGCCTGCAAAATGTATCATTTCTCTTCAAAAAGAATACAAAACTTTAATATCTTGTTCGACGGGGGTTCCTGAGTTTCGTAATTACAATTAAAGCATTTCTATGTGAGCTGTTATTAACTTTCTTGAAAACTGTAATTCTAATAGTTTAATAATTTTTAATATTAAAAATTTTTCTGTTACTAAGGTTTTCACCGGATGGCGTCATAATTATTGAAATTAAGTTCCGGTCTATTGGGCCGCGGTCTGCTCTGGTTATTATCCTGGCAGATGTTGTTATCTGACGTTTGGGCCTCACCTCTGCAGACCACCTTCAATGGTCAACTGACACGGTGTTCCTCATTGATAGGTGTACTGTGGTAAAGGATATCCTTTAAAACCGGCGTCAAAACGGTATTAAAACCCGTTGATCACTGAAGATGGCCTCCAGCGGTGACATGAAAACGTCTGATAACATTTCTCGGAATCAGAATAACAACCATAGGAGGCCACGGTCCAACAGCCCAGATCTTAATTTCAATAATTTAAACGAATTATAAATAACAACGAATGGGCAAAACCACTTTCAGATTGTATGAAAAGTAAGTACTTATTACTTATTCTGTGTTTATCCTGCTTGTAATATTCTGCCTATTTTGCTAATTCAATATACTACATAGTGGACAAGAATCGAAACCCTCTTACCCGGTATTGATAAAGAAAAATATTTTTATGGACTTTTCTCAAAGTTTAATTTTAATATAGCCTTACCTTTTTTATATAAAAAATAAATTCTTTAATTTCACTTCTTTAAAATAATTTTCATTTCCTACGTCGGCATCGTTTCACAGAAATTAATATTTCTGTTTACAGGTTGGTTGTTTGTGTCAGTGCTAATGTAAACAACTTTAATGAACGGTTTGTAAACTGTTCAGAACGTCCCTTATTTTCACACGGCGATAACCATCGAAGAAGGAATATTTGCTTTAACAACTTGTTTTAAAATATATAGGCCCACTGCTGCTGTTATTACTAACTAGAGAAATGATCGTTATAATTCAAATCTACCGCCCTGACACGCGTTGTACGAATTCCGACACAAATTTTAATAACAAAATGTAAATCTCTATTTGGACAAACTTGAAGATGGAAAATATTTAACAAAAAATAATGAGTAATTAAATAGACGACAATATATGTTATTTTATGAATACTTTAAAAAAATTATGAAATAATAATAATAATTATTATAAAAACAAAAACAGTAGGGGGAAAATGACAGTTCAAACTCAGCCCCCAGGCCATATCTGGACCACAGCATCCGCGACTTGGACCACAGCATCCGCGACTTTTTCGCTGATCTGTGTCCTGGACCCGCAGCATCCCGATGGACCACAGCATCCGTGAATAAATTTTTTTTATTTTTTAAATTGATTTTTTTTATTTTTTTTATTTGATGTTATTATTTTTTTAATTAAATTGATTTGGTGGGATGAGGTTCAATGGACCACCAGCATCCGTGAATATAATTTTTTATTTTTTTAAGAAAGCTGATTTGCATATCAGTGGGTGGTGTTGGGTGGGTGGTTTTTTTATTTCATATCAGTGGGTGGCGGTGGGTGGGGGGTGGTTCCAACTCGATGCATTATAGTGTATATTAAAATATATGATCAGGTGTACCAACCTTTGCATGAGTTCAAATTTGTCGTGTGTTATAATGTATATTAAATCTATATGATCAGATGTACCAACCTCTGTATTATTATTATAGTGTATAGATATTTTATATGAGCAGGTTTGTCAACATTTTCTGTGGCGGGGGGAGGGAAATTCAAATATGTGTTATATTGTGTATGTATAGAGCAGATCTGTCAACATTTTTTTCTCTTCTGTGGTGGGAAATGCAAACTATATGATCATAATTGGTACTCTCTCTCGCTCTCACACGTTGTGTATCTCTCTCTCTCTCTCTCTCTCTCACTCTCTCTTGTTGTCAAACCGTTCTCCTCTCTCTCTGTGGTCAGTACCGAGCGCATGTATATGAAATTAGAAAATTTATATTTATTCGACAAATATTAACGTTCTCTCTCTCTCTCTCTCTCTCTCTCTCTCTCTCTCTCTCTCTCTCTCTCTCTCTCTCTCTCTCTCTCTCTCTCTCTCTCTCTCTCTCTCTCACTCTCACTTGTTTCAACTGTGTCAACGTCCTCTCTCTCTCTCTCTCGCTCTCTCTCTCTCTCTCTCTCTCTCACTCTCACACGTTTCAACTATGCAAGGTTCCATACCCTTTCTCCTGTCTCCCTCTCGTACAATGTGTAGTCGGTGTGATGAATAAATAATTTTAGCCCTCTCTCTCTCTCGTTGTCAAAACACCGTCTTCATTTTTCAATGTATTAAATAATTAACTAATAGTTTATAATGCAGTCAGTGTGATTGATCCTTGTTAGAAATATATATATTTGGCGTCAATGAACTACTTACCTGTTATGTTGTTACAGATGACAAATCCATACGTTAACGGCTTAGCAATCTGGTACAATACTTCTGTTTTAAGGTTGCAGTTCACACACACACACACATAGGTTCAGTAGTGTATAGCGAAATAAATTAAAATTATACACACACATGAAAACGGCGGCTGAAATTCATACAAATCTCCTGATGTAACAGTTCACAAAAAATAAATTAATTGTACACATGTTCAGAGGTGTAGAGTGAAATAAAATAAAGTCATAATTTGTTTAAATGATTAAATATATTTTAACATTCACAATATAAAATTCATAATTAAATGAATACATTATAAAATTGATATTTTTTCGAAAGTTTATATATAATTGTGTCGTACTTGTAGGAGAAGCAACCTGCAACATAACAATACAACAACATTAAAATCATGTTAAATATCACACACACAGATGCACACGCAACGCGCGCACATACAGACGCATACGCAACGTAATCACACACACACACACACACACACACAAATACATACGCATACGCAACGTAACCAAACACGCAACGCGCCCACACACAGACGCAAACGCAACGTAATCATACACATACATACAACGTGTACACGTTTGGCTTGAATCATGTACATTTAGGGCCAATAAGCAGATAACAGATTTAAATATGCTATAGTCATTGTAAGACGTTACAATCATTGAAGTGTTTAATAAGTAAATTGTATGTATGTATATATCAATGAATAATAATAATATAATCGTTCTAGTGTTATCGTTTGCTGCAACAGGTAACGCAGTTTACAAATAATTACATATAGGTTCAGAGGCGTATAGTGAGTTAACAATCGGATACTGCTTGTTCAATGTTAATTCTGCACACCGTTTGTACTCAATAGCAGAAACTGCATTGAATTTTGTGATAAACGACATTATTTATGAGAAGTGAAGACGTCTGTATCAAACTAGGTGGAACTAAACAATGACTACAAAGAAGACTAGTGAAAGTAATGGTGGTGGTGGTGATGTGGTCATTAGGAAAGTTCACGTTCATCTTTTTCGAAAGTTTATATATAATTGTGTGTCGTACTTGCAGGAGAAGCAACCTGCAACTTAACAATACAACAACATTAAAATCATGTTAAATATCACACACACACACACACACACACTCACACACACACACACAGATGCATACGTAACGTGCGCACACACAGACGCATACGCAACGTAACCAAACACGCAACGCGCACACACACAGACGCAAACGCAACGTAATCATTCACATACATACAACGTGCACACGTTTGGCTTGAATCATGTACATGTAGGTCCAATAAAACAGATAACAGATGTAAATATGCTATAGTCATTGTAAGACGTTACAATCATTGAAGTGTTTAATAAGTAAATTGTGTGTATGTATATATCACTGAATAATAATAATATAATCGTTCTAGTGTTATCGTTTGCTGCAACAGGTAACGCAGTTTACAAATAATTACATATATGTTCAGAGGCGTATAGTGAAATAAATTAAAATAGAAATTAATGTCCTTTCATCAAACTTTGTAAATTAGAATCTGCACTACATTCAAACATACGCACGCACAATGATAAAAAATTGTTTATTAAAAGTATTTTGTTACCTTAACGAGGTACTATTTCCATATGTACTGTTTGATTCCTCATGCCCCGAAACACAAGATGTAGGTCGCTGGGGCTTATATGACGGAGCTCTTCATCTATAAAGACGCCAGCATACCTCTTAGGTAGATATACACGATAGCGTAGCTCACCATCTTCCAACGTTACAAGCACAGACTTCCCATATCTTGTGTCCACATGCACCATGTTAACAATCGGATACTGCTTGTTCAATGTTAATTCTGCACACCGTTTGTACTCAATAGCAGAAACTGCATTGAATTTTGTGATAAACGACATTATTTATGAGAAGTGAAGACGTCTGTATCAAACTAGGTGGAACTAAACGATGACTACAAAGAAGACTAGTGAAAGTAATGGTGGTGGTGGTGATGTGGTCATTAGGAAAGTTCACGTTCATCGCCTGAAGCTTTGCATGTACATACACACAGGCAGAATTACCGCTGTTACAAAATATATATATTAGGAAAGACAAGCCCACAGACTACTAGAAATAGTTATCGTCTGAAAAAAAAGAAACCACACATTACGAACTAATATCGTTACAATAATAATAATACATAAACTTACGTTTACGGTCGTCCAAACTGAAGTATAGAGTGGCAATAACTATAGATATCGCAGTAAGCATTTTTGTTGTTGTTTTTAACAGGTGATGTTTTTCATCCCCTGAAGCTTTGCATGCAGAATTATGGCTGTTACATAATATATATATTAGGAAAGTCGACAGAAATAGTTATCGCCTGCAGCAAGAATTTTTGTTGTTGTTGTTTTTAACAGGTGATGTTTTTCATCCTCTGAAGCTTTGCATACAGAATTATGACTATTACATAATATATATTAGGAAAGTCGACAGAAATAGTTATCGCCTGCAGCAAGAATTTTTGTTGTTGTTGTTTTTAACAGGTGGTTTTTTTCATCCCCTGAAGCTTTGCATGTACATGCATGCAGAATTATGGTTGTTACATAATATATATATATTAGGAAAGTCCACAGAAATAGTTATCGCCTGCAGGCATATACAAGTTTACTAACGAAATTAACAATGCTATGAGACACTCACATTAAAAATGTTTGTATAACAGAAAAATCATTAATTATAACCAGATCGGACAATTTCACGTTCTCATGCGGGTATATAGGAACGTAAATTTTAATATGCCCACGACGTTTGATGTTGTAATAGCTGTTCAGGCGGTTTGTAAAAGAATGTACGTATTCGTCCATATCTGAAGCTCGTTTACTTCTGTATATTCAACCTCAGCGATGATAGCTGCGTGCGTTCCTATAATAATAATAATAACAGTACCTGCTTCATTATCATATACATTATGTGCTATATATAAATATATACATAAGGCTTTCAACACACACACATTTTTTTTAAAACAGGACAGCGTATTATCTATATAACGTTCTGTTTCAGATAAGAATAGTTTGAATATAAAATCAAAGGGTACGTTGTATTTTGTTATGAGAAAATGCATTTCTAAATTTCGTTACATTTGTCAAAAGATCTTATTGATCAGACGTATGAGTAATTATATTAATCCTTATGTAGAAAATACGCACGCATTCGTAAAATATAGCACTCAGGTGTAGGGCAATTAATCCTTTTTTGTATTGAACGTATTTAAGTAGGTCTACTCGTGATATCAGTAAATTCTGTCTAAATGTATAGTACATAAACGTACCCAGTAATCGCTTCTTGAGTTACTCGATTGATGTTCATGTTAAACGATTGATGACTCATGTAATAATACAGATTAACCTCGTATAATAATAATGACAGGACAGCGTATTTAGAACACTTAAAATTGGAAATCTACAAACACATCAAAAATATCTGTCAAACAAAAACACCGTTCTTGACAACAGTAACTGACTTAAGCACATGTGCTTCATTAGGCAACAGACCAAAAAATCAAATAGACGACTATAAGCACAATTTAAATAAAATCTGAATATTCAATAAAATTATGTTTTTTTATTTTTTACTTAGTAACATATGCAAATCTTTTACTTACCTCTTAAATGTTGTTGTTGTTATACACAATAGCCGATTGTACGATGAGTGTTTCATACAAATGAGAAATAGTGACATGTCGTCTTGTGTGTATATATATATCATACGGCGGTAGCGTACACGTTTGAAAGTTGATGCACATTAAATTGTCTCTCTCACACACATTACAGATATTGATATTAATTGCATGTATGTTCAGAGGTTTGGTGTCTAAATCAATGCATTTTACTTTCACTATCTAATTTGACACATGGCTTACTTTAATACATAAATAGCTATCGTCTACGAGTGTTGCTAAACGAAATTAAAAATGTTGTAATACATAACGTCCTATGTAATAGATATGGTATTTTTTTTAGGACAGCCAAAAGCATGAAAGTATTATTTAAATCTGTATGGAAGTCATCTATAAATATCGAGTCAGTGCAACACAACGTAACATGATTCATGTCAACGTCGTATGTATGTGTGTGCGTGTGCGTCTATGTGTTCGTGTGTGCGCGTGTTGCGTATGCGTCTGTGTGCATGCACGTCGGATGTGTGATTACGTGTGCGTCTACATTATCGTTTTACGTCTTACGTCTTACGTTTTACGTTTTACGTCTTACGTCTTACGTTTTACGTTTTACGTCTTACGTTTTACGTCTTACGTCTTACGTTTTACGTCTTACGTCTTACGTCTTACGTCTTACGTCTTACGTTTTACGTTTTTTTATTCGCGGAAATTCGCGGATGCTGTGGTCCATTGGGATGCTGCGGGTCCAGGACACAGATCAACGAAAAAGTCTCACTTTCTAATTTGACACATGGCTTACTTCCATACATAAATAGCTATCGTCCATATCCGTCTACGAGTGTTGCTAAACGAAATTAAAAATGTTGTAATACATAACGTCCTGTGTAATAGATATGGTATTTTTTTTAGGACAGCCAAAAGCATGAAAGTATTATTTAAATCTATATGGAAGTCATATATAAATATCGGGTCAGCGCAACACAACGTAACATGATTCATGTCAACGTCGTATGTATGTGTGTGCGTGTGCGTCTATGTGTGCACGTGTTGCGTATGCGTCTGTGTGCATGCACGTCGGATGTGTGATTACGTGTGCGTCTACATTATCGGTATTTTGTCTGAGCTATGTTAACTTCACACACACACCAGTTACGTCTTACGTCTTACGTCTTACGTTTTACGTCTTACGTCTTACGTTTTACGTTTTACGTCTTACGTCTTACGTCTTACGTTTTACGTCTTACGTCTTACGTTTTACGTTTTACGTCTTACGTCTTACGTCTTACGTTTTACGTTTTACGTCTTACGTCTTACGTCTTACGTTTTACGTCTTACGTCTTACGTCTTACGTCTTACGTCTTACGTCTTACGTCTTACGTTTTACGTTTTACGTCTTACGTCTTACGTTTTACGTTTTACGTCTTACGTCTTACGTTTTACGTCTTACGTCTTACGTTTTACGTTTTACGTCTTACGTCTTACGTCTTACGTTTTACGTTTTACGTCTTACGTCTTACGTTTTACGTCTTACGTCTTACGTTTTACGTTTTACGTCTTACGTCTTACGTCTTACGTTTTACGTTTTACGTTTTACGTCTTACGTCTTACGTCTTACGTCTTACGTTTTACGTCTTACGTCTTACGTCTTACGTTTTACGTTTTACGTCTTACGTCTTACGTCTTACGTCTTACGTCTTACGTTTTACGTTTTACGTCTTACGTCTTACGTCTTACGTCTTACGTTTTACGTTTTACGTCTTACGTTTTACGTTTTACGTTTTACGTCTTACGTCTTACGTCTTACGTCTTACGTCTTACGTCTTACGTTTTACGTTTTTTTATTCGCAGAAATTCGCGGATGCTGTGGTCCATTGGAATGCTGCGGGTCCAGGACACAGATCAACGAAAAAGTCTGACTTTCTAATTTGACACAAGGCTTACTTCCATACATAAATAGTGTGCTGAGTCAAAAGATTCAGCGCTAGTTCAGTCATTTTATTGGCAGTTTTGACGTTATTGGCAGTACGAAATTTAAGGCAGTAATTAGTGCTGCGCTCTACCCGCGGATAGGAGAAACTACTGTTTCCTATTTTACACTGTTTGGTCGGTGTCGGCATCGGTCGGCTTGCGGTGGTACGAAAATTCCAAGTGCTGCGTCCTGGTGAGATTTTCCTTACAAACGAACAACGAACGAAAATTTCTGTTAAGGTCTGTCTGGCTACATACCGCGTGGGTGACGATCGACATTATTTTCTCTTCGGTGGAGAGGAGAGTTAATTCCAACTACTACTTCTAATAACTATGGAAAAATAGTTTCTTAAACGACTGCGGGTTCGCCGAACAGAGAAGAAAGGCCTGCTACATCGCTGAACGAATGCCATCTTAAAAGCTCCACACTTGCCACCGAAGAGAATTAGCTCACCACCCACAACAACACCAAATGCCAATCATGAGATCGCCACATATTCATAAAAGAGAATACCCTTCTGGACCCAAAAAAGCAGGTGAAAAACAACCATTTATAATTAACACATAGAATCAACATGGCACCACCAGCTATACATAGCCATCAGTTTCTACCGTTCAAGTAAACATTCATTTGGATCCCCAATTGATGGGACAGTTTAGTGTGTACCCTAAGAAAAAGAATTAATTGTAAAATTTCAATATATTCATAGTAAATTGTCAGTTCAGAGACTGACATGGTTACAAGACAGCATCCAACATAGATTTCCACTCATTTCTTTATAGGGCTATCGCTACAGATTTAAAGTCAGTTTTGTTATTAGTAATTTTCTCAAGTTTAATTTACTATGCATAAAAACATATATTTTCTCTTAATTTAAAATATCAGTTTATTTCATTGTATAAAAAGATTACTGGGGAGGTAGGCGGATTTTTAACTAGTTTCAACCAAGCTATGCATGTCGAAACACTTTTCAACTTGTTTGTCGAGACTTTGTCGAGACTTGTTTGTTGAAACAAGCCGAAAGTTGAATGAACATGTCCGTCTCTGACCTAAGTGTATTTTTTTATAAGGTGCTAATATTGTGCAATTTTTCTCTTTTCATTAACTGGCCCTATTTAAGTATATATAAATTCTTTATACTAATTCTGATAACTGGGGGGCGTTTATTATTTTAAACAATTTTTCTTTCTCACCTTAATTAAGTATTTTAGCACTTAGCCACTTAGGCACTTACTTTGAATTTTTATTAGGTCCTGGGGACATTTGTATGCTATACATTCTCTTATACACATGACGTGCAATTAACCCACACCAGGTGGGTACTATTATAAATGTAAATTACTTATCCTAATTCGGATTATTATAAACGGAAAAGTTAGAATTTATATACACCAGATGGGTAATATAAAAAAGGGCGTGGCAAGAGACCTTTATGTATTTTATGTATTTTATGTACACTGTTGTATAATGTATTTTTGTCCTGTGGAACATGTTATGTCGGTATATTTATGTGTACATTTTGGGGGATATATATGTATATATATAAATATTATGCATTACTGTACTTTTGGTGGGAACTTGGGATATAGGGATTTATTATTCAGGGTCTTTTACAACAGAAAGTTAACACATGTAGGCATGTGGATATATCTTTTTTAGTTTTTTTTTTAAGGGAGGTATTCTATCTCAATAATCGTGGCTGATCATTTCTTTAAATAAATTATTTATTTTATTTAACAGTATAACAAGTATAGGAAGTGTCACGTTTAAAGTTCATTTAATTGGTTGAGTAATTATTTTAATTATTAATAGTAACTGGGAATGAAATCATTTATCTTCATTAATTTATATACTGCATTTTAAAAAGGAACACATGATATAAATTTTATATTTGAATAAATTGTTTAATGGGAGCTTTATTTCGAGGTTAATGATTATTTTAAATTTCAATTCTTTGATGGCGTGACATAGCAATTATTTTCTTGGATTCAGTTAATATTTTTCAGGTGGCCTTGTTGAGAGAGGATACTTATTTATTTTACTATTTTAAAGGGGAATTAAAGATAACTGTTGTATTATTTATTCATTATATTTTTATTATGAGATAGAATAATAAAAAGGGATTTGTTAATTATTTAATTCTTGAGTTTTCATTGCAAGTCCCGTCTCACTGGATCCAGCGCAATTTTTAGCTTCTCTAGGCCTTAGCCTAGTTTTAATTAACTTGTGGCCCCTCTTTACAAAAAGAAATATTCTTTTTGTTTTAACTACTCAAGATGAAGTAGGGGTTTCATTTGGTAGCAGAGCGCGCTTACGATGAGGGTCCTGTGGGTGTGACGGGGCTTGCAAACTTAGGAAATATTTTGGAACTTTCACAATGTTAAGTTCAAATAGAACTTAAAAAAAATTTAAAGGCCCTATATCCCAAAGTTGAAAATATTTTGTTAGTTTTAAGGTTTGAAATATATGTATATGTACTTGCCCGCCTTGCATAGTGAATAGTGCCACGTGGTAGGAAATATTAGAAGGGGAAATCCCTGGGCAAGACTTATCGCAGTCGGTGCTTGGTTAGTTTGAGTTTACCTTGCCCATGTTTGGGGAGGTGTTGCTGTTTTTTTTGTGATTATGCGGTATGGCCCGATCGGCAGTCGGTTTCTTCCGATAAATGGTAGCCGGAGGTAACCTAAGAAATGGTTAAAATAAATTTTCGTTGGTCGGTATTTTGTTTTTCGTGTTGTGTGTGTTGTGTGTGTGTCGCGTTCCTTTTGTCTGGTGTGATCGAGTGTGAGCTGTTCAGGTAGTGGGCTAGTTCTCGCATCGGTAAGTGGACCCGCAGTCTACTCTTTGGAAGAACAGTACTTGGGTTTTTCAGATTCTGGTTTTATTTAAAATAAGTTTTAAAGTTTATGTTAAGTGTGCCGACCGCGAAGTGAGGATGACTTCAATGAATCCTGAGTTGTTTTTAAGGGAGGAAATTGAGTTCGAGCTCCGGGCCCGGGGTAAAGAAACCCGAGGCAATGTCCAAACCTTACGGCGGCTGCTCCGTGAAGCGCTGGCCGCGGGTGATGCGCTCTCCAGGGTCACTATCACTGACCCCGAGAGTGAGTGGGAACGGTGTACGGAAAAATGGGGTGAGCTGCAGGAGTTGGCTCAATCCGTCGAAAGTTTGGAGGAGGGACCGAGATGCTCTCTCGTTGTCCGGCGGATCCGGCAACGTATGCAGCACTTGATTCATCGGCTGCAGAATTTACTGGCACAAGTCAGTGAACCGCCATATATAATACCGCCACCATATAATATAACAGACATTATACAGGAGATTACCTCGACCCTCCAAGGGTCACCACCGGTAAGAGCATCCACCCCAATTCCGGTTGTTGAGGAGTCCGTGATCTCAGCGGTGAACACTTCTTCATACAGAGAAGTAGAGCCTGTACGGACTGGTTCGGGGGCGGCAACGTACAACCACCTGCCCAACCCACTTGCCCATATTATACAACAACTTCCAGTCGTGGACGGACTGGAAGCAGACAAACTATTACCTTTTTTCAATATAGTCTTTGAATTGAAGGACTATCCGGGTATGCTGGAGCGAACGGTGCTCGAACTCATCTTCCCCTACTGTCGCGGTACCATGGCTGACAGGGTGGCGGAGGTAATGCGACGCAAGGAAGGTGTGGATGAGTTCCACCGGGTGGTGCTGAGGGCGTTCGTACCCAGTAGACTGATGGAGCAATTGCGCCATCGTCATTTTTATAGAGTACAGGCACGGGGCGAAACATTGGCCCAGTACGTGCTGCGAATGCGCCAGGTAGCTCGTATTCTGGGAATGGGCATGTCGGAGGAAGAGATAGTACAACACATTCTCGACGGCGTCTCTGCCGACGACCGTCTGCGACAAGTTTTTGCACAGCGGCCGCAGTGGTTTACCGACCTGGAGCGACTCTGCGTTATGACGGAAACCATGCAGATGACCAACCAGGCGAGCGGAAACAGTAGACGAGCCGAACCAAGACCTCAGACATCGGAAGGGACCAGAGAGCCTACCTTCCCCCGACAGGCCCAGCCAGCTCGAAATCGTCAGCAAACAAATTCAAATTCTGTGATTTGTTATAATTGTAACCGCCCGGGACACGTGGCGAGAAATTGTACGCGAGGGCGCGCGCGACCAGCACCACCTATGTCTAGACCAGCGCCAAAAAACTAAGTAGACAGGGGAAGATATTTCGGAGGATGTCTTCCCCCCGCTTCAATTATGTTCAACTTCCGCCGACCTCCAGGCAGTCGTTAAAAGACCAATCTTCTAATATCAAGGTCCAGTCCGCTACCTCGCAACAACTTTCTGTATGCCCCTTTCTGTCGCTCGAGGTAAAGGGGGGTCAGCTCAGAGCCTTAGTTGACTCCGGTTCAGCCCCATCCATCATTTCATCTCGGGTACATGCGGACCTTGAACGACAGGGTTTAATTAAAAGGTCAGACAAGTCATCTGCAATATGCTGTACGGCATCCCGGGAAATCTTGCCTATCTCCCGGGTTACTTCCTTTAAGATCAAAATCGATGGGTTTTCTTGGGTGTGGTCTTTTCTGGTTTCTCCTGCTCTGGGAGTGAATTGTATCATTGGTGCCGATTTCATCGCAAAAAGTGGTCTCGTGCTGGACATCCAAGCGCACCAATGTTTTTTTAAATTTAATCGGGAGGTTTTAATTCCGTTCCTTGGGTACCAGGGCGCTAAGCCGGGTATCCAAGAACTTGTTTGTCGAGACTTTGTCGAGACTTGTTTGTTGAAACAAGCCGAAAGTTGAATGAACATGTCCGTCTCTGACCTAAGTGTATTTTTTTATAAGGTGCTAATATTGTGCAATTTTTCTCTTTTCATTAACTGGCCCTATTTAAGTATATATAAATTCTTTATACTAATTCTGATAACTGGGGGGCGTTTATTATTTTAAACAATTTTTCTTTCTCACCTTAATTAAGTATTTTAGCACTTAGCCACTTAGGCACTTACTTTGAATTTTTATTAGGTCCTGGGGACATTTGTATGCTATACATTCTCTTATACACATGACGTGCAATTAACCCACACCAGGTGGGTACTATTATAAATGTAAATTACTTATCCTAATTCGGATTATTATAAACGGAAAAGTTAGAATTTATATACACCAGAAGGGTAATATAAAAAAGGGCGTGGCAAGAGACCTTTATGTATTTTATGTATTTTATGTACACTGTTGTATAATGTATTTTTGTCCTGTGGAACATGTTATGTCGGTATATTTCTGTGTACATTTTGGGGGATATATATGTATATATATAAATATTATGCATTACTGTACTTTTGGTGGGAACTTGGGATATAGGGATTTATTATTCAGGGTCTTTTACAACAGAAAGTTAACACATGTAGGCATGTGGATATATCCTTTTTAGTTTTTTTTTTAAGGGAGGTATTCTATCTCAATAATCGTGGCTGATCATTTCTTTAAATAAATTATTTATTTTATTTAACAGTATAACAAGTATAGGAAGTGTCACGTTTAAAGTTCATTTAATTGGTTGAGTAATTATTTTAATTATTAATAGTAACTGGGAATGAAATCATTTATCTTCATTAATTTATATACTGCATTTTAAAAAGGAACACATGATATAAATTTTATATTTGAATAAATTGTTTAATGGGAGCTTTATTTCGAGGTTAATGATTATTTTAAATTTCAATTCTTTGATGGCGTGACATAGCAATTATTTTCTTGGATTCAGTTAATATTTTTCAGGTGGCCTTGTTGAGAGAGGATAATTATTTATTTTACTATTTTAAAGGGGAATTAAAGATAACTGTTGTATTATTTATTCATTATATTTTTATTATGAGATAGAATAATAAAAAGGGATTTGTTAATTATTTAATTCTTGAGTTTTCATTGCAAGTCCCGTCTCACTGGATCCAGCGCAATTTTTAGCTTCTCTAGGCCTTAGCCTAGTTTTAATTAACTTGTGGCCCCTCTTTACAAAAAGAAATATTCTTTTTGTTTTAACTACTCAAGATGAAGTAGGGGTTTCAATAGCTATCGTCCATATCCGTCTACGAGTGTTGCTAAACGAAATTAAAAATGTTGTAATACATAACGTCCTGTCTAATAGATATGGTATTTTTTTTAGGACAGCCAAAACATGAAAGTATTATTTAAATCTGTATGGAAGTCATCTATAAATATCGGGTCAGCGCAACACAACGTAACATGATTCATGTCAACGTCGTATGTATGTGTGTGCGTGTGCGTCTATGTGTTCGTGTGTGCGCGTGTTGCGTATGCGTCTGTGTGCATGCACGTCGGATGTGTGATTACGTGTGCGTCTACATTATCGTTTTACGTCTTACGTCTTACGTTTTACGTTTTACGTCTTACGTCTTACGTTTTACGTTTTACATCTTACGTTTTACGTCTTACGTCTTACGTTTTACGTCTTACGTCTTACGTCTTACGTCTTACGTTTTACGTTTTTTTATTCGCGGAAATTCGCGGATGCTGTGGTCCATTGGGATGCTGCGGGTCCAGGACACAGATCAACGAAAAAGTCTCACTTTCTAATTTGACACATGGCTTACTTCCATACATAAATAGCTATCGTCCATATCCGTCTACGAGTGTTGCTAAACGAAATTAAAAATGTTGTAATACATAATGTCCTGTGTAATAGATATGGTATTTTTTTTAGGACAGCCAAAAGCATGAAAGTATTATTTAAATCTATATGGAAGTCATATATAAATATCGGGTCAGCGCAACACAACGTAACATGATTCATGTCAACGTCGTATGTATGTGTGTGCGTGTGCGTCTATGTGTTCGTGTGTGCGCGTGTTTGGCTACGTTGCGTATGCGTCTGTGTGCGTGCACGTCGGATGTGTGATTACGTGTGCGTCTACATTATCGTTATTTTGACTGAGCTATGTTAACTTCACACACATGGAAATGTAGGAAAAGCGTCTGAGAGCAAAGTTATGCAAGAGGTTGTTGACGAGAACCAAACAAACTTGGATCAGCCAGTAGTGTTTAGGTCATCAGTACATGACGCAACGGTAGTGATAGGTCCAACAAGAATCAGATGTTTTGTATACGTACTAGGTGAAAAACTACTGGGGATGTCTCTGACTTTAGTTGGAAATAAATAACGTTACAGATATTGATATGGTACTATGAGGAGCCTATACGTGAATACTATACATCAGAATGATTGTATCTGTCATTAGCAATCTAACGTTACGACGGCAGTGTGTACGTATGCGTCTGTGTGTGTTCGCGTGTGCGTGTTTGGTTACGTTGTGTACGTGTGCACTCGTTGCGTATGTACGTGTGTGCGTATTTGGTTACGTTGCGTATGTATGTGTGTGCGTGCACGTCAGATGTGTGATTACGTGTGCGTCTGTGTGTGTTCGTGTGTGCGTGCGTCGGATCATGACCGAGGTACGTCCTTTATTGCATGAGAATATGCAAGTACAGCAGAGCAGACACGTTTACGCAATATCAAGTGCACACACATACACAAATGCCAATAAACTACATGTAACTATATTACGTCTAACATGAAAATGCAAATTATATTTCCATTACCACAATCTGACATGTTATACTTCATTATCCTACGTAACATTACAATGTTCTGTCTTTATTGTGTACTGTGACTAAGCGTGCACTCACACACACACACACACACACACCAGGAAGCCACAATAATAATAATAGTCAACCAACAACACATATGTACTTCACCAGACAAAAAAACCGGAAGGTTGAGGATGGGTACAAGATAGTACCCGAAACATGTTCCAAAAAAGGAAAAAAAAAATAACATCTTGAGGTAAATTTAATTATAAATATTAAATGTAATATATATATATATATATATATATATACGGCATTAACAGAATATTATGAGTATACGCGACAGGATTGCCTAGTATCGTCTGAATTGGTGGGAACATCTTTGCCGAATGGATGACTGCCGCATTCCCAAATAATTATGGAACTACAAGCAGAAGGGACGGAGAGGTTTGGGACGTTCGAGGAAGCGCTGGAGTGGCCAGCTCTAGACTCTTTAATTGTTTGAGGCCGGAACACACCATCCTTTGTTTAATCCTTCCAGCTGATTATGATTACTTCCATTACCGTTTCTTCCGTCAACTCACTGACTACTACACAGAGGTTTTAGCAGAAAGGGACGTTGTTACCTCGATAGGATACTCTGGTTGCCCACTTTACAAATTTAATGTGACTGTAGAGTTAAAAAAGTCGTAACAGCTCGAAGTGTCGAAGTAACGGCGGGAATAGCCAAACTGACAAGTTCACGTCCATATGTTCACCTGTACATTCTCTCTTCCTTCAGGTATCAAATTGACGAATCATCTTCATTCATCTTAATTGTTATTTAAATAACCAGTCTCTGTAATTCCAACTTTGTCGTGCTTACTTGCTGAACTGCGGAAGTGAATACTTTCTAATCCATAATTACTTGTGATGGTGCAACTAATGCGTCTCATGTGTCATATTAGAAAGTGAAAGGAGGATTTAGCGAATACACACAATGGTTTACTTCGGTATAACCCTCTGAACATACATGCAATTAATATCAATATCTGTAATGTGTGTGAGAGAGACAATTTAATGTGCATCAACTTTCAAACGTGTACGCTACCGCCGTATGATATATATATACACACAAGACGACATGTCACTATTTCTCATTTGTATGAAACACTCATCGTACAATCGGCTATTGTGTATAACAACAACAACATTTAAGAGGTAAGTAAAAGATTTGCATATGTCATTATTATTATACGAGGTTAATCTGTATTATTACATGAGTCATCAATCGTTTAACATGAACATCAATCGAGTAACTCAAGAAGCGATTACTGGGTACGTTTATGTACTATACATTTAGACAGAATTTACTGATATCACGAGTAGACCTACTTAAATACGTTCAATACAAAAAAGGATTAATTGCCCTACACCTGAGTGCTATATTTTACGAATGCGTGCGTATTTTCTACATAAGGATTAATATAATTACTCATACGTCTGATCAATAAGATCTTTTGACAAATGTAACGAAATTTAGAAATGCATTTTCTCATAACAAAATACAACGTACCCTTTCATTTTATATTCAAACTATTCTTATCTGAAACAGAACGTTATATAGATAATACGCTGTCCTGTTTAAAAAAAAATGTGTGTGTGTGTGTGTGTGTGTGTGTGTGTGTGTTGAAAGCCTTATGTATATATTTATATATAGCACATAATGTATATGATAATGAAGCAGGTACTGTTATTATTATTATTATAGGAACGCACGCAGCTATCATCGCTGAGGTTGAATGTACAGAAGTAAACGAGCTTCAGATATGGACGAATACGTACATTCTTTTACAAACCGCCTGAACAGCTATTACAACATCAAACGTCGTGGGCATATTAAAATTTACGTTCCTATATACCCGCATGAGAACGTGAAATTGTCCGATCTGGTTATAATTAATGATTTTTCTGTTATACAAACATTTTTAATGTGAGTGTCTCATAGCATTGTTAATTTCGTTAGTAAACTTGTATATGCCTGCAGGCGATAACTATTTCTGTGGACTTTCCTAATATATATATATTATGTAACAACCATAATTCTGCATGCATGTACATGCAAAGCTTCAGGGGATGAAAAACACCACCTGTTAAAAACAACAACAAAAATTCTTGCTGCAGGCGATAACTATTTCTGTCGACTTTCCTAATATATATTATGTAACAGTCATAATTCTGCATACAAAGCTTCAGGGGATGAAAAACATCACCTGTTAAAAACAACAACAAAAATTCTTACTGTGATATCTATAGTTATTGTCACTCCATACTTCAGTTTGGACGACCGTAAACGTAAGTTTATGTATTATTATTATTGTAACGATATTAGTTCGTAATGTGCGGTTTCTTTTTTTTCAAACGATAACTATTTCTAGTAGTCTGTGGGCTTGACTTTCCTAATATATATATTTTGTAACAGCGCTAATTCTGCCTGTGTGTATGTACATGCAAAGCTTCGGGCGATGAACGTGAACTTTCCTGATGACCACATCACCATCACCACCATTACTTTCACTAGTCTTCTTTGTAGTCATTGTTTAGTTCCGCCTCGTTTGATACAGACGTCTTCACTTCTAATAATGTCGTTTATCACAAAATTCAATGCAGTTTCTGCTATTGAGTACAAACGGTGTGCAGAATTAACATTGAACAAGCAGTATCCGATTGTTAACTCACTATACGCCTCTGAACCTATATGTAATTATTTGTAAACTGCTTTACCTGTTGCAGCAAACGATAACACTAGAACGATTATATTATTATTATTCATTGATATATACATACATACAATTTACTTATTAAACACTTCAATGATTGTAACGTCTTACAATGACTATAGCATATTTAAATCTGTTATCTGTTTATTGGCCCTACATGTACATGATTCAAGCCAAACGTGTACACGTTGTATGTATGTGTATGATTACGTTGCGTTTGCGTCTGTGTGTGGGCGCGTTGCGTGTTTGGTTACGTTGCGTATGTGTGTGTGTGTGTGTGTGTGTGTGTGTGTGTGTGTGTGTGTGTGTGTGTGTGTGTGTGTGTGTGATTACGTTGCGTATGCGTCTGTATGTGCGCGCGTTGCGTGTGCATCTGTGTGTGTGATATTTAACATGATTTTAATGTTGTTGTATTGTTATGTTGCAGGTTGCTTCTCCTACAAGTACGACACAATTATATATAAACTTTCGAAAAAATATCAATTTTATAATGTATTCATTTAATTATGAATTTTATATTGTGAATGTTAAAATATATTTAATCATTTAAACAAATTATGACTTTATTTTATTTCACTCTACACCTCTGAACATGTGTACAATTAATTTATTTTTTGTGAACTGTTACATCAGAAGATTTGTATGAATTTCAGCCGCCGTTTTCATGTGTGTGTGTAATTTTAATTTATTTCGCTATACACTACTGAACCTATGTGTGTGTGTGTGTGTGTAAACTGCAACCTTAAAACAGAAGTATTGTACCAGATTGCTAAGCCGTTAACGTATGGATTTGTCATCTGTAACAACATAACAGGTAAGTAGTTCATTGACGCCAAATATATATATTTCTAACAAGGATCAATCACACTGACTGCATTATAAACTATTAGTTAATTATTTAATATATTGAAAAATGAAGACGGTGTTTTGACAACGAGAGAGAGAGAGAGGGCTAAAATTATTTATTCATCACACCGACTACACAATGTACGAGAGGGAGACAGGAGAAAGGGTATGGAACCTTGCATAGTTGAAACGTGTGAGAGTGAGAGAGAGAGAGAGAGAGAGAGAGAGAGAGAGAGAGAGGACGTTGACACAGTTGAAACAAGTGAGTGAGAGAGAGAGAGAGAGAGAGAGAGAGAGAGAGAGAGAGAGAGAGAGAGAGAGAGAGAGGACGTTGACACAGTTGAAACAAGTGAGAGTGAGAGAGAGAGAGAGAGAGAGAGAGAGAGAGAGAGAGAGAGAGAGAGAGAGAGAGAGAGAGAGAGAGAACGTTAATATTTGTCGAATAAATATAAATTTTCTAATTTCATATACATGCGCTCGGTACTGACCACAGAGAGAGAGGAGAACGGTTTGACAACAAGAGAGAGTGATAGAGAGAGAGAGAGAGACATACACAACGTGTGAGAGCGAGAGAGAGTACCAATTATGATCATATAGTTTGCATTTCCCACCACAGAAGAGAAAAAAATGTTGACAGATCTGCTCTATACATACACAATATAACACATATTTGAATTTCCCTCCCCCCGCCACAGAAAATGTTGACAAACCTGCTCATATAAAATATCTATACACTATAATAATAATACAGAGGTTGGTACATCTGATCATATAGATTTAATATACATTATAACACACGACAAATTTGAACTCATGCAAAGGTTGGTACACCTGATCATATATTTTAATATACACTATAATGCATCGAGTTGGAACCACCCCCCACCCACCGCCACCCACTGATATGAAATAAAGAACCACCCACCCAACACCACCCACTGATATGCAAATCAGCTTTCTTAAAAAAATAAAAAATTATATTCACGGATGCTGGTGGTCCATTGAACCTCATCCCACCAAATCAATTTAATTAAAAAAATAATAACATCAAATAAAAAAAATAAAAAAAATCAATTTAAAAAATAAAAAAAATTTATTCACGGATGCTGTGGTCCATCGGGATGCTGCGGGTCCAGGACACAGATCAGCGAAAAAGTCGCGGATGCTGCGGTCCAGATCGCGGATGCTGTGGTCCAGATATGGCCTGGGGGCTGAGTTTGAACTGTCATTTTCCCCCTACTAAAAACCATTTGATTAACTTTATTCAAACCCAATTTTCAATTCGCAATGTTGTGTATTACGGATAGAACAGGCTTTGCCACTTTATTTTGTAAAATATAAAAACTTTTTATTTCTCGTGTAAAATTTTGAAATTTTGACGTGAGTTATATAAGAAGCATGTACTAGTATAACTAAACAAATGTACTAATATAAGACTAAACAGCCTTCACCACAGTACTGTGGACCTGACACTTGACACCCCGTGTTCAGGTAGACTCGAATTCCACTGAAGGTGGTAGCCAGTGGTGCTGCTGAAACGTTTGGTTTGTTTTGTAAACCCTAGACCACGGCCGAACAGCCCAGTACATATTTCTAATATAACTAATAGCGTGCATGAAAGCCTTAGAACAATATTTGACGTGAGTATTTCTAATAATACATAATTCGTTTATGCACGTTAATACTGTCAGTAAATTACATGCTTTCAGGCAGAAATTAATCATGTAGACAATACTTACGTGTTCTCCCTCCAGCTGACACTTGTTTGGCACACAGTCGACGGACGCCATCAGCACAATGAGCACAAGCGCACACAGCAGCACTAGATAAGCCTTCATGTTGTCACAGTCAGGGAAGCAGACAGTAGCCTACTCCCTACACTACTATTAATCATGTAGACAATACTTACGTGTTCCCCTTCCAGCTGACACTTGTTTGGCACACAGTCGACGGACGCGATCAGCACAATGAGCACAAGCGCACACAGCAGCACTAGATAAGCCTTCATGTTGTCACAGTCAGTGAAGCAGACAGTAGCCTACTCCTTAGACTACTATTTATACTGTCGACAATACTCCACCGTTTTCAAGTTTTTATCGCGTTACGATTTTTTTCAAAAATATTAAACTCAAATTTCCGTATTCAAAGTCTGGCTATCACCAGAAACTTAGGTTTATCTATCATAAAAAATAACCATTGATATATTGTTATTTACAATAATAATATACAATAGAAAGTAACAATGTGATAAAACCAACTTCTTCATACTTATTGCCACACTGCTAAATACTTCGTTCTTGACGAGGCCTTTCGGTGTCTCCACCATCTTCAGACACCGAAAGGCCTCGTCAATAACGAAGTATTTAGGAGTGTGGCAATAAGTAGTGACAAAGGTGTTAAGATGGCTGCTAATAAGACTAAAGAAACTGGAAATGTGATAAAAATTTTAATAACAAGGAAAATGGGGTAAAAGTGACACGTGTGGAGCCAGACAGAATATCTCGAGTGAGCAATTTTGGTGCAATAAAAATAAACCGAAGAAGGGTATTTTACAACCTCCTCTATACCTGACACATCTGCCCACAGTCATTGTTGTAAGAATCAGTTGTAGTATTGAGCCGTTGCAAACTTACAGTTCACAATTCACGCTCAATAACACGTGCGGGGTTCACACACGCACAAACACACATCTAACAAAACGAATAAACGATAGCAGAACGAATATTGTTCTATTGGCCTACACAATATACAAACACGTAAACACTATACGCACGCGTGCGTTTCATTTTATATGTAAATGTACCGAACAGACGAAGGGAAACTCCCTACTACACGAAACACACCCGGCGCATGCGTACATACAAACACACATGCATTCGCGTCCTATCAAAACTAAAAGGTACGGTTTCCTCGGTGCGACTATTGGGATGATCGTTCAACGATAAACGTTGAACGATAATCGTTGGTTACCATTTTGGTCGGAGCGTCTGCGTTTCACTAGTCGCGTGTTTTCATTCGCAGTCACATCGTTCTAGAGGAAGTTTGTGTTTAACAGAATGAGTTTAAATAGTAGACGTAAAAGATTATTACTTAAATGCCTTTTGATTGAGGAGATGGAAGACGACGAAATACTTCTCCATACGTATGGGATGAATAGAGCCAAAAAACACCGTCTGTTTGAGCTCAAACATGAAGAGGGACTGTATCAAAAATTGATCACTACCCATCTGCGTGAAGACAACAAAAAGTTCTCCGAATTTTTCCGTCTTTCTGTTGAACAGTTTGAATTCGTGCTAGGATTAATCAGACGATATCTACAAAGAATCATACAACAGAAATCTGTACCCTGTAACACCCGATGAAAAACTTGCTCTTACATTGAGGTAACTACTACTGTTATTTACACTCTGAAATTCGGTTGTCTTGCATTTTTAAACCTAACAAATATTAAAAAAAAACAAGGGTAGTAAAAAGCAATGGACATCAAACAAATTTATTGAAAGATGAAGTTCCTAAAATACAAATAGTAGAAGACAAAAAATTCTGCATACATTAATTTATGTAAAAGCTTCATCTCCAAGTTGATGGCAAAAGTTTTCGGGAGGTTAAGAAGGAAGATGAGGTTGAGAGAAGGGAGTGAGCTCTGTTAGTGTAGAACTCTGATGCGAATAATCTGCATCAGAATATGGGGATAATAATTGAGGCGAAACAGTAGCTGAAATATCGCTGCAAAAATGTTGGCTATTTGAAAGATTGAAGGAACCATACTGTATTGGCTTCCACATTTCAGTTTCCAACCTTGTTATAACGTTTAACGTTTCGGCCTTAGCTCGTTGCTGTAGAACAGGTGTTAATTTTTTTACGGATTTGGCCAAACTTTTGAAAAAAAGGTCAACATTATCCTCAGTTTCTTGTACAAGCAAAGCCCTCATAATTTCATTTCGCTCAGCTTCCCTTTTTTCTAAATTGTCTGCAATTTTGTCTCTGTTGTATGGTCTTTTTCCTCTGCGTGTTGTGGTGGGGTATTGCGGCAAGGCATTACAAGGAGACGGAATCGGCAATGCTGTTGGTGTCGTTGTTGAGGTTTGCGTCGGTAAGCTTTGCGTTGATATTGAGGTTTGCGTCAGTGAAATTTGTTCATCACCAGGCAAAGGTGAATCTACTTCCTCTTCTTGTGACGGATTAAGATAGGAAAAGCTCCTGAAAAAAAATGATATACAAAAATGTCATCTATATTATTTTTAGGATTGATTTATATTGAAAAATGGTTACAAACCCACGATTTCAGCTGTTCTTAGAAATGATAATTTTTCCTCCAGAGCCCATTTTCTTCCTTTTTTTGTTGGAGTAGCTGCTGAGGCCGTCTTCTTATTTTTTTTTCTATCGTGGGTGTCTTTTATGTTCCTCCAGCGTTTTTTGCATTGATCAACTGCACACAAAGTAATAAGTGATAATAAATTAACCTGTTATAATTTAAAAAAGAATTTCGACAGCGTTACAGAATACGTTTTTTTTTTGTAATCAGCAATCCATGTCTTCAAATTACCATAAATTTACCTTATATTCAAATATATAATATTTGATAAAGTGACTTATAACATTTTGCCATCTGAGCACAGATTTGTACACAGAAAATCTGACTTTTTAAGAATTACAAGTATTCAGACAACAATGACAAAGTTTCTAATCGTTACAATTATTTTTTGTAAGAATAAGACAGATATATTTGTCAAACATATAAACATATTTTTAAATTATTCCACCAAAAAATTTGTAAGATTTATAAGTTAAATTTGCAGTCCAACCGTTATAAAGTAATTTGTTAAGATTACCACATAATTTGTAAATCTTACAAAGTCCTCTCTGTGTATTATTTTTTGTTTGAAAAACAAAAGTATATTCTTTTTAGTTTGAAAAAGTGATTGTTAAAAATTACAACCTTTATTCTATTTATCTAATTTTAATAACAATTAGCTTTAAATGAGTAGAAAAACATGAGTAGAAAAAAGCAAAAAAAAAAAAATGTTTGTAAGATATTAAAAATTTGGGTCTAAAAGGGTTAATAAGTGATAATAAACTGCTTGTTCTTATTTCCAGGTATTTGGCAACTGGTGAATCCTTCCATTCGCTGCAGTTTCAGTTTCGATTAAGTGTAAGCGAAATTAGCAAAATCATAAAACACACGTTAGCAGCACTCAAGAAGACTCTAGTACCATTGATGTTGCCACCACTGACTCAAGGGGACATGGAAAAAAGGCAAAAGAATTTGAGTTGAAATGGAATTTCCCCAACTGTTCAGGAGCCATTGATGGCAAACATATTCGCATTGTGTGCCCAAAAAATTCCTCCTCTCCTTTTCACAACTACAAAGGATTTTTCTCAATAGTGCTTCTGGCTGTTGTCGACGCAAAATGTAAATTCATTTATAGCGACGTGGGATCCTATGGAAAAGAAGGTGATCCAGGAATTTTCGAACGGCCTGCTCTGGGAAGAATGTTCTACAATGGAGCACTGCTTCCACCCCCAAGCAAGCTACCCAATTCCGATCTTGTGTTACCTCACGTGTTCGTCGGTGATGATGCTTTTCGCTTGCATCCAAACATGTTGAAACCATACTCGCGAGAACGTGCGATCAGAGAGAACTCGAAAGCTATATTTAATTACAGATTGTGCCGTGCTCGCCGAACTTCAGAAAACGCGTTTGGCTTACTAGCACAAGTTTTTCGCATTTTCTATACCCCAATAAATTTACTCTCCCAAACAGTCGACGATGTTGTAATAGTTTCGTGCTGCTTGCACAACATACTGAGGGATGCCTATATTGCAAAAACTGGAGCCTCTTACCATGAACCAGACCCTACGTAAGATCCACCCAGAGACAATTTGATTAGTTTGGCAAGAGCTCGTGGGTACGCTAATTTTGAAGGATTTGAAGTAAGAGACTCATTTGCTGCATATTTCAACACCGACGGGAGGGTAGGCTGGCAAGATCGCCAAGTTAATAGAACCAACCGAAATTAATTACCTATTATTTTCTTTCATGTGTCAAACTGCTATCCGAAAAACCATTGATCTGAATTACGAACAAAATGTCATGAACGTTTTAAAATAGTCGTATTTTTTGCCTACTGTGTACACGAATTACACAATGTTGCATAATATAGTTATTGAATATATTAAAATTTTGTTCATTTTGTGGTACACTTTCGTCAAAACATTTTACATTAAAAATTATATAAGTAATTATTAAAAGAAAATACAAGTATTTAAATAACTAACTTTCTTGGTTTTCCAACTTTATTGGCAAACTCAGTCCATAGATTGTCCTTGACCCTTTGATCCTTGTATGACGCATGTGACAGCTACCACAGTGAGTGATGATTCACCACTACCTCGACAAGAATTCCATCATCCGCGTCAGAAAAGGAAGGAGCCATGATGCACGTGGTCTTCTCACAACAAATAATCGTTAGCGACTGACGATTATATTCACCCTTCTCCTGAACGACTATTCAAGACGTACGATCGTCGTTAACGACTCTAGCGGCAGTCGCTCGGAGCAAAACAGCTCCATACGAAATACAAAGAAATAGTGCTCAACGATTATCGTTGCACGATCATCGTTGAACGATCATCGCAATAGTCGCACCGAGGAAAACGTACCTTTAGAGTACACAAATTGCTCTGTTGTCGAATGCAATTAACGTGAGTGCTTGAAATAAATGTTTTCCTTTACATGTATATCAGGGTGTTAGTACAGAGTAGCTGAACGAAGAGGTGAGAGAAGTAGTGGGTACATTACAGAGAGAGAGAGAGAGAGAGAGTGGTATATAAGTTTGTGCATTGTAAACGGCAAAGTGTGTGCGCGTGTACGTGATTTGAAGAATGACCTATATTCAGACGTATCGGCTCAGTTATAAGGAACTATAACTTATAAGGAAATATAGTTCTTCCTTTTCCAAAATGATTAGTGGAAGGCGATACTTGCAGGTAGGCGAAGAGGCTGTAAGACTGTTCCCCAAGACTTCTGGGGGGGGGGTCACGTTTATTGCAGGCCTATTGTTCGCGCAAGGAACATTTTGGGGCTCCATACGTATCACCTTTTATCAAAAGTTTTCAAATATTTTTGTGTGCAAGGTGTGTAGCGGAAGGAGACACACGTTTCTGTGCAATGGAAGAGAGTTCAGGTGGGGCTCGTATAGAGGATAACACTGAAAATTAAATAAGAAAAGGATAAAAAAGAAATAAAAATAACTAGTATCCTTCAGTCAGTGTATGCCACCTTACGTCTAGATAAAAATGACAAGTTTTTCATAATAGTTCACTTAGTTCAGAAGGGTATCTTTTGTTCACTACGATGTAGTCAATCTGATTTCTAATTATTTTTCCATACGCAACCAGAAGTGATTTCCAGGTGTATAGACTTCTTGGTGGAAGCCTATACCATGTATTTGCCACCACAAACTCCTGTTCATCAACAAACCTGCTAAGCAGCTCCCCTCGTTCATTTCTTACTCCTATTCCATGTGGGCCTATCAGGTTTTCTGAACTTCCTTGTCCTACTTTTCCATTTAAGTATCCCATTGTTATTATTAGATCTTTTTTGGGTAACTTCATTAATGCCTCTATTATCTTAGAATATAACTCTATCACTTCATCATCACTGTGGTCTGTTGTTGGTGCGTATACTTGTAATATACTAATGTTTGCGGGATTTGCATTTATCTTGAACAACAGGATCCTTTCAGATATTCATTACATATTTAGCAACTGATCTACTTACTACCACACCAACTCCATTTTTATATTCTCCATTATTTGATCCCGAGTAGCAAACCGTTTTGACATTCATCAATGTCACAATAATTTAAACCTGGCCATCGCATTTCGCTTATTCCCAAGATCGTGATATTCATTATATTTATGTTAGTGTATTTTTTTGACACATCATTTTATACTGTCTTTTCTCATCTTTTATTTTTTCCCGAATTTGGCTGCTTTTGTACACTAATGGGACACCAATATCCCTCTAGTCCCTCCCGTGCGCACGCCTATCAGCATGTCACAAAATTATCATTTTACTGCAGAAAAACTTTATAGAAACCATTAATTTCTTTCACCGAAGAGATATGTCAATTTTAATCTCACATCGACAAAGGGAGCATTGTATTTTTTTGCAAAATTTTGTATTACGCTCGTAACGAAATCATATACGTCTTACCACGTGTTGGAGAAAGCAATACATTAATAAGGAGCTATTTCAACTATGGTGTATCCTTAACTGACTTAATTTTCAATCCGATTGTAACAGTCGTCTTTGTTGGTAATGTTTTTAATCCCCTTTATAAAAAAACACGTTCATTAATTATATGAAACATAGTAGTATAGGCCTACACATTGTTGATGTTATTAACCTTTGTTGTATTTGTTTCTTAATTCTTGTTTTGTTTGTCAGTTACAGTGGAACTCGCAAATAACAAGAACTCGGATGTAACGAGCAAAAGTACGAGATTTGTTTGGTTTCGAATCTTAGTAATGATAATTAAACTCGCTTTTAACGAGTAGTGACGCATTAGAGGCTTGGTTATAACGAGCATTTTACCGCAGGCTTGTTCATGGGTTAAGGTCTAACAAAAGTTCGTTACAATACAACAATTTAAACATTCGTTTAAAATCATTAACGCAATTTAGTGGAACTAATAATGTAAGTGATGAATTCGTGGAACATTTAAATAAACTACAAAACTGTTTTGATATTTAAAGATACAAAATTACTAAGCAAACAAAAATAGTTGACTTCTTTAATGTTAATTAAGTTTTTGTGCAAAATATAATTTCGACGATCCCATTTAGAACGAAGAACAAAATGACAAATAAATTAGAGTGAATTTTCTTGTAATTTAAAAGGTAAATATTACACATGAGCCATGGAAAGTTTAGCGTTTTTTGCCACATAGCCGGCTGATTTTTGGTAAGTTTTTACTACACAGTTACCTTCAATATATTTCGAGAACGTACTATACGCCAATATTCAGCAAGGAATGTCAGCGTCTAAAAAACGTTCTATATTTCATTTTTAAGCATAGAATTAAAATATGTCAAAATTTTATTGTGCAAAGTCTCTTCTATAGTAGACGTTTTGTTGTGTGTACGATAATCACGGTATAACAATTTAGTCTTGCGAGGCGACAACTCGGATGTAGCGAGCACTCGGTTCTAACGAGCACATTTGTCCGGTCCGTTGAATCTCGTTATAAGCAAGTTCCACTGTATTTTGAAAACTTAAAATTTTACCGACTTTACTCTCGTTCACGATTATTATCGCATTTTGTTTCCAAACGATTGTTTGCTTGAAACGTCTTTTTTGTAACATTTGGAATCGTAAGTTATACGCTTTAAACCAATCATGCTCTCTGACCCCAATAAAGATAATAATATTTACATTTGTTGATAGCGTTAATTATGGAAGTCATCCAACCATCGCTTACGGGGTCTTCCCACAATTCTCTTCCCCCTTGATTAGTCAAGGGCTCTTCTGTGTGTGTGTCTGTGTAGTGTAACCGGCACTCCGTTTGTACCGGGAGATTTTCTCATTTAAGTTTTCAACTATGCCTAGCTTCATTCTAATACGATCATTTCTGATAAGATCTCTCCTGGTACAATCCTTTTGATTGTAATCTGCCAAAATGTACAACGACGAGTAAGATAAAAGAACGACTTTAATGAACAAGAGCACGATATAATGTTTTTCCTGTACAGTTAGCGTTAAACTGACACACACGTGGCCTACATGCATTTTTGTTATTTGTATGATTCTAAATCACAAAGTTGCTTATAATTAAAGTAGGCTACACGCATCTCTAATTTTTTCTTACACACTTATATTATCATCATATGGTTTATCAGAAATACCTATACCCGTATACATTATAGTCTATTTTGTTTTTAATTAAAGTCAAATTTATCAAATTTTTATTTACTTCTAATAAACTGTATACACATAAATTTTCTCGTAATTAAATTCTCTACACAGTTAGTTATAAATTTGTATTTATTTATTGGCAAATTAAAGAAGTTATTTTATTCCAATTCTAAAAAAGTGTTTTTCGACTCCAATGTTTTGTGTTTTACACAGTTTATCTTAGAAACCAATTACGATAGAGCTCTGGAGCCTCTTTTATTCAAAATTTTCAGATTAAAACCTATAAAAAACAGCAAATTTACCCTTTACTTTATACCCCAAGAATTTCAGTGTAGTGATAAAACATTCAAAAAGATGGCGTACTGTCGATAGTATAAATAGTACTGTAAGGAGTTCTGTCTGGTTCACTGACTGTGACAACATGAAGGCTTCTCTCGTGCTTCTGTGTGCGCTTGTGCTCATTGTGCTGATCGCGTCCGTTGATTATGCACAATCTCGAGCCCAAGACTTTTGTCATCTCAAAGGCCAATCCGTAAGTATTGTTTACGCCTACAATATATATCTCTAAGATATAATCTACTGATAGTAACGACGCGAATAAAGGAACCATTATTAAAAGCACGTATCAATAGTTAAATTTCACACCACACAGTAAAAAGTTTATAATTTTTAATAATATTAAGTTGCCAACTCTTTAAAAGTTGTTTTATATTATAACATCTCAACTTGTGTTATAACATAGGGAACCCGCATTAATTGGGTCTGCCAATTATACAGGCTGCCTTCGTTGTGACGATCTGAAAATTAATCACAACACCAAAACAAATACTATAAAAGGAAACTGGGAAGGGCAGACTGTTGATTTATGCACTCATTTTAGTCTGTACTAAAGATGACATCTCTTTATTACATAATGAGATTAATTGCTCTACTTAAAGTTCTCAACATATATGGTTCAACAGCTTACAGTTTACAAGATGATTATATATTTTGTTCTTTCACAAGGGCCCTCAAAATAAAGATGTACATCAATTAAATTTATTCCACGGATCCGGGATTGAATATAGCATGTTAGTAATGCTCACCTCCCCATATACAATCTTGAAAATTGTGCCATTTGAAGAATGGACTTTATTAACCTTTTTAAAACAATAATGCTTTTAGTTTAAACTTTTACTCTTTTTTTTTATAGCGAATTGACCACTCAGGATCACGCTACAACTTTATTTCTTTTTCTTTGCCTGGAGTTTCCTCTGTCTCCAATACTCCTTCATACGCTCGCTGGCTTGCTTCCTTTGATCTTCTGTCCAAGTTCGTCCACTTCTATTAGGTATTCCTGCATCTTGAAACAATTCCAGATTTTTCACTGTACTCCTAAATTCACTTCTTTCTAACATTTGGGACTCTGTGATATTCGACTTTTCTAAATCTTTTCTAAATTCCTTAATCCACGTTGTAGTGGTCTTCTTCTTCCAGAGGTAGTCGAATATTTGTTTGGTTAATCGATTTTTGTCCATTCTGTATAGATGTCCGAGAAATGTCAGCCTCCTCCTCCGCATAGTCTCCGAGATTCTTTCCACGTTCTGGTAGACTTCCCTATTGCTTCGCAGCTTCCATCCATCCTCACTCCGAACTGCACCCATGATTTTTCTTAGAATTCTCCTTTCCAAGACTTCTAGTTTGTCGAGGTTATAGTTCATCGAGAGGCATTCACTGGCGTAGAGACATTCCGTTTTTACGACGGTGTTGTAATGCCTTATTTTGGCATTCCAGGAGATGCATTTCTTGTTGTAGATATTTTTTGTTAATCCATATGCTCTTTCCATTTTTAGAATTCGATCTCCAACAGCTGCTTTTTCTAACCCATTCTCCTGTATAGTCTCACCCAGGTACTTGAACTTTTTGATTCTTTCAATTCGTCCTATCTCCGTTTCAAGGAATTTTGGTCCATGCTTGTCATTTGTCATAAATTTGGTCTTTTCAACTGAGATCCTTAGTCCTGTTTGGCTGGCTATCTTTTCCAAGAGATTGATTTGTACGGTTGCTTCTTCTGGGTTTTCTGATAGTACCGCAAAGTCACCTGCAAACGCCAGGCAGTTGACTTTAATTCCTCCCGACTTTCTTCCGAGGCATATTGGGTTTATTCCTCGACTCTCCAGTTCCAAGTTCCAAATTCTCACGATCATCTCTAGGACACAGTTGAATAGGAGTGGCGATAAGCCATCGCCCTGTCTCACTCCTGTCTTAATTTCGAATGGACGAGAGAGCTCTCCCATGAACTTCACCCTGGATGTTGTGTTTGTTAGGGTCTCTTTGACTATATTTGCTAGTTTCGTTTTGATTCCAAATTCTCTTATGATCCTTTCCAAGGTCCCTCTGTCCACTGAATCAAATGCCTTTTTGAAGTCTATAAAGGACACCACAATTTTCTTGCTGCTCAGCATTCTATGACGGATTATTGATTTTAAGTTGAAGATCTGCTCAACACAGGAACGTCCTTTTCTAAACCCTCCTTGGTATTCGCCCAGCTGTTTGTCAAGCGTATCTTCCATTCTGTTTAGAAGAATCTTCGAGAAAATTTTATAAGCAATTGAAAGGAGGGACACTTCTCTATAGTTACTGACATCTTGCTTATCCCCTTTCTTGTGGAGCGGATGGATCAGCGCTGTTTTCCATTCTTCTGGAATTTTTTCGGTTTCCCAGACTTCGCAAATGATTCTATGAAGGTCGTCTAGAATTTCTGGCTCAGCCCATTTCATCATTTCTGCTGTTATCGAGTCTTCTCCACTTGCCTTGTTGTTTTTGAGGTTCTTGATTACATCTCTGATTTTTTCTTTTGTTGGTGGTTCATCCTCTTCTGAGTTTTCTGGTGGGTCTGGGATTTCTAATCTAGAAGTAGGGGGTGGGCAATTCAAAATATCTTGAAAGTATCCAGCAAGTATCTCACAGTTTTCTTGGTTGTTCAGTCCAATTTTTCCCTGTTCATTTCTAAAACTCGTACTTGGGGCTTGGTAACCCTTAAGTTTGTTCTTGAAAGTCTGGTAGAAATCTCTGGAGTTGTGTTTAACGAAGTCACTCTGGAGATTTTCTAACTGTGCTTTTCCAAATGATCGCTTGGTCCTACGGAATATTCTGGATGTGTTTTTCCTCTGTTGCCTGAATTGTTCCAAGTGTTCCGTTTTTCCAGAGGATTTCCATCTACTCCATTCTTCAGACCTCTTTCTGAGTGCCTCATCACATTCTTCGTCCACCAGATTTCTCTTTTCCTCTTTGCCAGCCCAAGTGTCTTCTTTGCGGCTTCATTTATTCCTGTACAGAGTTCTTGCCAGCTTCCCTTTTTGGTGCTGCGGACTTCTTCCCTAAAGTTCTTAACGATGTCGTGGGTGATGTTTGTTTTGTTCATGTTATATTTGGTTATACTAGGTGGGTCTCTCTTTTGGCCTAGCGGGAGGAAGCGGATTTAGACTTTAGAAATGTAGTGGTCGGAATCGAATTCCCCGTTTCTAATCACCTTGACATTCATTACCTCTTTTGCATTTTTCCTAGATATCGCTACATGGTCCAATTGGAATTCCCCTAGATTTGGATTTGGGGATACCCAGGTTTTTGCTTTTCTTGAAAGTTTTCTGAAGTTTGTTGACATCAGTCTAAACTGGAATGCTTTGCAAAGACCTACTAGCCTTTCCCCATTTCTGTTTGTCCTTTTATGAGCTGGATAATCTCCCACAATGTCTCTGTATTTTCTCTCCTTTCCTATTTGCGCATTAAAATCTCCCAGGAGAATTTTTACGTTTTTCTTGGGTATCTGCAAGATTTCATTTTCCAAAAGATCCCAGAAATCGTCTACTTTCTATGGATTTTTCGTGTTGTCTTCATTGATGGGGGCATGACAGTTGATAAGTGTGTACTTCTTGTTTTTACACTTGAATGTAAGTAGCGATAGCCTTTCGGATTTCGATGTGAATTCTGTGACACTAGTCACTATCTTTTTGTTTACGTAAAAGGCAGTCCCTAGCAGAGGCATGTTCCCCATTATTTTTATTGCTGGCTTTCCTTTGAATAGTCTGTAGTGTTCGGTGTCCACAACATTCTTGTCTAAGAATCTGGTCTCTTGTACTGCTAGGATCTGGATTTGATTCTTGTATAGAAGCTTTTCAAGTTCTTTTTGCTTTCCTACTCTGATGAGCGAGTTGACATTTATGGTCCCAATGAAGTACTTCCGTTTGAACCTCAGTTTTGAAGGTGTTTCAAGACGCTCCGACTCGTCTTTGTCGCAGATGTTGGGACTCCCCAGAACCGTATGTCCCGATGCATTGTGTAACGCAATGGTGGATTCCTCTTGCGAGCTACCACCTGGGGTAGTGCTTTCTTTCAGCGGACTTTCCATTCTGCGAATAAAGTTGCAAATTGTTAGGGTAGGAATTATCTTCCTAAGTAAGATCGGATTGTAAGTTCGAAATGATTGTTTTTTCATGGTTTACTCCATTAGGTTCTTCCGCTCTCTCTGCCGTTGGGAATTACCTTGTTTCCTCTTCCGCCGTTGAGACCGTTGACCAGTTTCGCCTAGTAACCCTAGGTAGGGGCCCTATAACAGGGTGCTACCATCCGGAACCAGATGGACCCTGGTTTTTTTACGAGGTTGATACTCCTCCTGCTCCTCCTTCCTCATCACTTTTTACTCTTTTACTACAAACAGTTTTATTTGATTACAGACTACATCTTACATATAATGGCTGTTTTTAAAAGTCTTAAAGTGCTAGTTAAATTGTCTTTTGTTGGTTATAATTAGTATCTCATAACCATGGAAGACAAGCCTCCATGTCACCTGTGGTTTCCTGTAGTTGATGCAGATTTGGCTCCTCTGTCCTCGGTGTGTTTCCTGAAGGTCTGTCGTTACCTTAGTATCCGGTGACGGTGAAGTTCCTGACGTATGTTAAGTCATTCTGGGTGTGGTACTCTCTTCTTAGATGACTGTAGTAATTCTAGTTGTTAGAATAAATAAAGCGAAAGTTTGTTTCACTGGTATTCACTTCACATGATTATTTATTAGTTGAATTTCACCTCATGGTTCTAGTATTGTATTAATTACATAATTTCTTATTTAAGATTTGATAGAGATGTCATCGGCGCACAATTTAGTTATTAAGATATTCTTTAGCGAAATTTCACATATTTATCTCTGCGTCGCGAAACAACGCTGTGCGCAGCTTACGGCGTGAGCGCTCCATTGCAAGTGGGTTCATAGTTAAGTGGTGAGAGTAGTAATCTCGCGTCATTTACTATTCAGCATAAAAGTAGTTCCATGTTCCTTCTTTATTTAAAGGATTAAAATTTGACTATTTAATTAAGCAGTGATATTCTTAATTACAGACGTTATTAAAGTACATTACAGTGGTCTTGTTTAATTATTTAAATAAAGTCAAATTTACAAGTATTATTAGTTTGTTTAGGGGTTGGAATTCAAGTTAATTCCGGTTAGCGCATGTCTATGCAGGATTACTTAACAAGGTTTACCCTTTCTGTACACTCGTATTCCTTTTTATTTTATTATTATAACTCTTTATTAAATATTATTATTATTTAATGATAGCAATAAGATTTAGTCTAAATGTGCGATTTTATTACAAAATTTAAAATTTCTCAGCCTACACATTACCTATTTATTAATTACCATATTTTTATTAATGAAATCGTTACATACTCCGCCGCTTAAGAACAGACTCCGGCTTATTTGGTCAGCAATGTACCGGGAGTATGCTTGGGGTCAATGGGTGGAGTTTAATTTTAGTACACGGTTTGTTTTCTCTATCTCTCTTTAACTTTATTTATTTATTTCTTGTCTTGTACTCATTCGTGAAATTCCCTTTATCTCGTTACTTACAATGCTAACTTATATTTTAATTCTTAATACTAATTTCCCTATTTTTCCGTAACTCACAATATCGTGGCCCGACTGACATCGGCTTACTCTAACTACACAAGTTAGCTTTCAGCACCCACTAATGATTTCCTTGGCAGCTTTCTGCCCCATCATTACCCTTTTCAGTCGGCGCCGTTGTGACTTGTTACGTTACATATACAATTACTTGTTAATTACATCTAATATAACCTAAAGCGGATCCCATACTCCACTTTAGATTATCTCTAATCTTAATTGCTTACGCTACTGAGAGAAGCGGAATCTCACGAAGATAATTCTTATTATCTCTTTAACAATCAGCTGTTATACTCAAACAAACTATGCGGGAGGGGAGACACTTTACACAATGCATTGTAATACACACTAGGGTGGTGTTCATTGTTTAGGGATGCTACCGTTTATACAATAGAGAAGGGTGGCTGCTTACTACAATTCTCAACACGCTTTATTGTTCTCGAACAGGCCACGACCGGGTGTTTACACTTATTCAACTACACTTTTATTATTATTTTCTTTTCCCTTATTTACTGCTACACTTTACACAAATTTAGTTTAACTTAAGATTTATTCAGCCTTATTATTTAAAGCAATTATTATTCACTTATTATTATTTACTTTGGGGGAGATTTAAGAAACTTACTTAGAAATATTTCCTATCGACTTACCATATTTATTTAGGACACTTTATTTACTTTGTTTTTTTTTATTTGGCTCAGTTTACAAGTTTACTGTTTCGGGGCATGGGGTTTAATACTTTATCTAACTGCGAGGGTATATCTGATCTGGTTTCGCGTAATGATTTTCGCAATTCAGACACTGTTACAGTACATTCACGTGTTTTAAACCGCGTAAAATTGCTTCGTAGCACAGCTCATCTTTTAATAATAGATCAGGGTTAAATACAGCCATTTTTGAAATGTGAGTGGCTATAAATAATTATTATACTATTTGCATTAAATTCTATACAACGCTTTCCTTTTTTTTACACAAGAAAAATAAAAATATAAATCAATTGAATTCTTACTCTTTGTTTTTTTTTTTACAAATGAACAATTAAAATGTGACCTTTTATCATTTTACATTTGTAGAGAGAGAGAAATCTTACACAGGCTTCAATATACGTTCAACAAAGGGGGAATCCTCGGTTACTAAGCACAGGATAATACACGCTTCTTATAACAATAGAACTATCAAAGAGGGTGGCGTATTGTCTAACTCAACTTGCGGGAGGCTAACTAGGACAGTTTTACACAGGCGGCAAAAGGATATTTACCTGTCCGAGTTTGTCGTCAAATTGACACGTTGATGAATGAAATTTTTGGACAAGTACGTACATGGTTTTGTTTACGTGGGTCAATATGTTAATATAAGTTTACACATATTATATTTACAATTAAAGTTACCTATACTATATGACTATAATAATAATTATGATTTTTATTTTATTACATATTAAAGTACATGAGTGAATAGATCAACAGCTTGTGTGTGTAATATTGGGACACAATTACTTCTTTTTTTTTTTACAAAGAAGCTGCAAATTTAAATTTAATAAAGCAGAGCAGAGTTGCGCAATTTATAACATCTCAACTTGTGTTATAACATAGGGAACCCGCATTAATTGGGTCTGCCAATTATACAGGCTGCCTTCGTTGTGACGATCTGAAAATTAATCACAACACCAAAACAAATACTATGAAAGGAAACTGGGAAGGGGAGACTGTTGATTTATGCACTCATCTTAGTCTGTACTAAAGATGACATCTCTTTATTATATAATGAGATTAATTGCTCTACTTAAAGTTTTCAACATATATGGTTCAACAGCTTACAGTTTACAAGATGATTATATATTTTATTCTTTCACAAGGGCCCTCAAAATAAAGATGTACATCAATTAAATTTATTCCACGGATCCGGTATTGAATATAGTATGTTAATAATGCTCACCTCCCCATATACAATCTTGAAAATTGTGCCATTTGAAGAATGGACTTTATTAACCTTTTTAAAACAATAATGATTTTAGTTTAAACTTTTACTCTTTTACTACAAACAATTTTATTTGATTACAGACTACATCTTACATATAATGTCTGTTTTTAAAAGTCTTAGAGTGCTAGTTAAATTGTCTTTTGTTGGTTATAATTAGTATCTCATAACCATGGAAGACAAGCCTCCATGTCACCTGTGGTTTCCTGTAGTTGATGCAGATTTGGCTCCTCGGTCCTCGATGTGTTTCCTGAAGGTCTGTCGTTACCTTAGTATCCGGTGACGGTGAAGTTCCTGACGTATGTTAAATCATTCTGGGTGTGGTACTCTCTTCTTAGATGACTGTAGTAATTCTAGTTGTTAGAATAAATAAAGCGAAAGTTTGTTTCACTGGTATTCACTTCACATGATTATTTATTAGTTGAATTTCACCTCATGGTTCTAGTATTGTATTAATTACATAATTTCTTATTTAAGATTTGATAGAGATGTCATCGGCGCACAATTTAGTTATTAAGATATTCTTTAGCGAAATTTCACATATTTATCTCTGCGTCGCGAAACAACGCTGTGCACAGCTTACGGCGTGAGCGCTCCATTGCAAGTGGGTTCATAGTTAAGTGGTGAGAGTAGTAATCTCGCGTCATTTACTATTCAGCATAAAAGTAGTTCCATGTTCCTTCTTTATTTAAAGGATTAAAATTTGACTATTTAATTAAGCAGTGATATTCTTAATTACAGACGTTATTAAAGTACATTACAGTGGTCTTGTTTAATTATTTAAATAAAGTCAAATTTACAAGTATTATTAGTTTGTTTAGGGGTCGGAATTCAAGTTAATTCCGGTTAGCTCATGTCTATGCAGGATTAATTAACAAGGTTTACCCTTTGTGTACACTCGTATTCCTTTTTATTTTATTATTATAACTCTTTATTAAATATTATTAGTATTTAATGATAGCAATAAGATTTAGTTTAAATGTGCGATTTTATTAAAAAATTTAAAATTTCTCAGCCTACACATTACCTATTTATTAATTACCATATTTTTATTAATGAAATCGTCACAATATTTATTACCAATTATCTAAACCAATAATAATGTTTTACAGTTATGAATGGCTATTTATGATATATATTATTTTCCGTCTTCAAGTCTGACATATTATGTTTTCTTAATTTTTCTCTACATAGGCTACAACACCTGTTGGACGGTGGAATTAAATTAAAAATTGTTATCATTCCACGTATTAATAAAGCAGTGTATCACTTTTATAAAAAGGTTTCTTTCAAAGCGAATAGCCTTTTTCTCTTTGTCCTTAAAATCGTGTCATAGTAAGCGACATTCTGAATAGTTTACAAAAAACTCATTAAAATTATTTCCATTTCCACTGATGCAATAAGTTAAGTATCGACCTGTAACAACAGGCCTGTCGCTATTACGATACCAACTTTTGAAATAATAATTATTGTACCGAGGTTAAATTTAGAAAATATATTTATTTAGTAATTGATTTATCTAGTTCGTAAAATTACATCTGTGCTACCTGTATATAGAAATCAGAAATACATGTGATCATATTTCCCAAGTTAATTTGAGCTTCCTGTCATACGGTGTCTGACTTATGTACGGTAGTGTCTCTATAATGCAAACCTAACCTTACTGCAACAAGGAAAACAAAGTTTAGAATAAATTTGAAAAAGTAGTAAATCTGCATCAACATATATGAATAATATTATGTTTATTAAGATCATTATTATCATCACCATTCCAAGGACTAGGGCCTTAGGCCTGTTCCGGAACCCATCTACTCCTCGGTCTACCGACATTTCTCTTCCCAGTAGGATGATAACCCAAGGCAGCCACGGGTAGACGGATATCAGGCACTCGATTCAAGTGATCACACCATCTCCTTCTGTGGTCTTCAACCTTCTGGTGCAATGACACAATGTTTAAATCGCGTCTAATATCCTGGTTCCTTCTCCGGTCCAAGACAGAACAACCTTGCGTCCCTCTTATAAATTTCATTTCGGCTGCCTGAATCCTCTGCACGACCCTTTTACCAAGGGTCCATGTCTCACTAGCGTACAGGAATGTGGGAACAGCCACAGTTTTATAAAATTTCATTCGGGTATTCTTCCGTGTTTTATTTTTTAGATACCTATGAATCGTTCTACAGATGCGTTTAATTTTGTCAGCTTACTAAGATTAAGTTAGTTTTTGTTTAATTAGATTACAGAATTATTTAGTAATTAAAGGGATGCAATAAAAATCGTTAAGTGATAAAGACGGACGTTTACAAAAGGGAACAAAGTCATAATCGTGGACAGAAATGAACTCGCCAATACAAAGCCAGTCGACTTGTCATCTTTATTGTTTCATAACTTTGGTAAGACTTAGGTATCTGTTAGCGTAACTTTTACGTTCTTATATAGTTATCTTGTTCGTTACACAGAATACGTAGCAAAATATTGTCTTTAAATTTCGCAGTTTTATGTACAACAATGTAAAGCCTCCCCGAACACATCAGGACCCTCCCCGTCAGAAGGAAAACCTTCTGCAGCCTTGGTTACAGCAATTTATTAATTAAACATTTAAATCATCATTTTGAAAATATTCACTAAGATTCCATTGTAAGACTCGTTACGACATTCAGAAATTCCAGTCAGCCAAGAAATTATGGTTTTGTATAAAGTTTTGTATTTTTTTAAATAAATTATAATTCCTGTACACACTATTATCTAGTTGCAGTCAAACTAACTGTGTAGCCTATATTAGAAATACGCTAACAAATTTTATTGAAGTTACTATAAACTAAAACATATTAAACACAGAATATTAAACAACATCCATGATTTGTGAGGTGTTTCAGTGCGTCTATGTGCCGTGCTGTTCTGGTCTGACATGCTCGGGCGGAAAGTGCAATTAGCAGTCACAGGAGCGTCAAACAGAATATGAAGTAGGCCTATATGAAAAACAGCTTCACAAGTAGGAAGGATAACTTCCCTTAGTAGTATCTGTAAACTACAATCTGGAGAACACTGCTCTGCACAACTGTTCGCGCACCGTCTGCAAATTACTGTTGTCGTTTCATGTTCATTTTCTTTTTAAAATACATTGCAGTATTAAAACATGAAAATCATGTTCAATAGTGATATTACCGTAGTGTGTACGTGTTATGTTAATATTCTGATAGAAATAGAGAATGTAAATGTAAATTATGTAAGGAACAAATATAAATATAAATAAAATTATTGTAACGCATCTGTACATGTCTAATTATGAAACTAACGTCATTTCTACACGCAAATTAATTATTTCCTGAACATGTATGAAACCCAGAGTCTTGGGTACGGTCTTGGGTGGAGAGGAACTAAGTGAAAGAAGTCTTAGAAACGATGTCAGATTCGAGGCTGGACAAACAAATCTGGAAGTATAAATCTATAGTACACAGGTGAGCGTGAAGACCCATGAAGAGACGGCTGGAGGATGTTTGAAAGAGGAACAGGCAGCACCTTGACTATGCCGTCATGTGATGACAATGTTGATGATCATGTTACTGAATTACAACAAACAGAACTTGATTAAACAAATTGGAAAACGTTAGGAATCCATTGTTGTTTCAACCTTGGTATATGGTTCGAAATCTTTGGTCATTATTTACACAAAAGTGGACAAATGTAGGACTCACTGAAACCAAAACTGTTTATAAGAGTCGGAAGGTGTATATTAATTGGCAGGGAAGGCAATGTTGAGAGAGGAACTCAATGTTGAAAATACAATAGCGACAGCATAGGAAACAAGTGGTTAGAACAAAGACGGAGAATGCCGCCGTATGGAATAATATGGCAAATTATAAATTAACCACTATGAAGTGTTGGCACGGATGGAAGGACCCTTTCCAGACGGAACAGGCAGCACTTTCAATTCCAGGTAGCGATGAAGGGACGAAGACAAAAGAACTCTTATTACTTTGCCAAAATTTGTTATGTGACAGGAAGAGTTTTGTAACAATGAGGCACCTCGGTTGTGGAATATGATAACGCGTGCTGGCATGTGGTACGGCGGTCAACTGACTTAGCTCTCGTCGGTTATCAGCCTTATGATAAGCACTCGTTAGCCGTGACGCTGGTACACGGTTATCAGCACTTGTCAGCCGTCGGATATCCTTAAACCTTTCTGAGAAAAAGAAGACAGATCTTTTGAAGCCAGTAGATCTATGTTAAGGAGAATTGGACTTGAATAAATGTAAAGAATTAGTTTTTCTATGCTACTTTTCAAGTTTTATTTGTCTAGATTAAAAATTGGAAAACTTATTGTGCCCCTTTTATGCACTTGCGCGACAAGGTTTTCTGCCGCGCAGCAAAGAGTGCTGCCAACCTCTGAATACATTCTCTCACATTCAATTGGCACTGCTCTTGGAAGATGGAACCGGTCGTGTTGTATTACGTGAATCGACAACAACGAAAAAGACGATGAACTGTTCATCCCATCGATCGTAGTGTTTTGTAGACGGTTTATTCCATAAACTCTATGGAAAATTACGGAAGACTTTTTTAATTTTTTTAATGTCTGTGGCATCATTTGATGAGTTGATCAGTAAATGCCAGAAGTAACTCAAACGAGACAGGATTTAGTGCAGGAGTTGGCATTTACTCCACAGGAAATGCAGGAAATAATTATCAGATGAGGCGCGTACATAAAATTAAATTTGATTTAAGAAAAAATACTACCTAAACTTTAATCTAAGAATACAAGTGTCGTTGACTCTTTTTAATAATCTGGAGTAGTCTGGCAGTGTACGAAAATAAGTACATGTACTATTTGGATAACTGCTCAGTATTATCTGGAATTATTTTTACTACTGACTTTTTAGGCAATTTAGTAATATTTACTTTAATAAACAGACTTAAAACTGAAACACTATATTAAATCTTAAAAAGGAAATTTTAAAAACAATGTTTAAGTGAAAACAACATTGAACAAAACATTACATTTCTCTTGTTAAACACAGTGAGAGTTAGCTAACAGAAAGTACCTCCAAACAATTGAAGTATTTTCTGTTTGGCGTCACATTTAAAGAAGAAAAGAAACTTGTTTTGTGAATATTTATTAATTTATTAAATTAATTCAAAATTGTTTGGCAACAGTTTAATTAATTGTAACGATTAAATAATTTGAACAGAAATAAAAAAATAGTATTCTATATTTTCATCATAACATATTTCATTGCACGGAAAAATAATTATTTTTTGCGTCATTAAAAATCACTATTGTAGTTATTGACAAATCTTTAGAAACAAAAACTAATGTGTGTTGTAGGAAAAGAGGCCAAGGGAACGGGCAGCACGTACGCCGCTCGTCTGCATAAAAGCACCAGTTTACACACGTGTACTTACAACACGCGCGGCAAGAATTTTTGTCGCTCGTTCTATAGGCTAGGGCGGTAAATTTTTCAGAACGCGCGACATGATTTTTGCTGCGCGTGTGCATAAAAAGCCTCACTTGCCTCCATTGTTTTACAAAACGCGCCGAAAAATGACCCGCAGCCGAAAAGCTTGTCGCGCGAGTGCATAAAAGGGGCCTAAGTGTTTCATTCATTACACCGAACTTTTTTGTTCCTTGGAAACAACAGTATGATAGATTCACATTATCATATGTAAGATCAGAATGTCTACGTAAGTCTGATTACTTGTGTTGGATGCCGGCCAAGTTGACAGGTACTGTCTGGCCGCGACCGGATGATTGAATCAGCTCTCCCCCACCACGCGGCCGCTTGTAAGCAATGTCGGATAAAATACGTGTACTAGCCGTTTGGTTTGCCTACGCTAGTAAGAGCGCAGTTCCTCTCTACTCAGCGTCAGCAAACTGATTTCTACAAAAGCCGTAGTTTCAAGTGTTCAAGTGTGTATTAGTAACTTCCCCTGTAAATGTATCCCACACAAATAATTTTTGTATTCAACAACAAAAAGACGATTAAAAGTATGGTAACGTGATTACAAATGTGAGAACAAGCGGTGTTGAAAGTTAAAGAAGTATCAAATTATATTATGTACGAAAACTAAATTTTTATTATTTATCCAATAATAAATTTATGTATTTAGCACATTAAAACTAAATACACAAGTACATAAAGTGAACTTAAACGTAATGTTTGCTATAAGAAAACACGATCGACTTAGTTTAGCTGTGAATACATGTACTGAAATAATAATTGTAACAAATAATAATAGAAAGGCATATGCCAAGTCCATTACAAACTCTCACCCTATGCACACGTGTCTTCTTCTGATTCATCATCGTCGACGTCGTCGTCGTCCTCAACGTCGCTATCGTCGTCGTCAACGTAAAATTCATAAAATATCAGGCATCAAACGTTAAATCTTAACGGTTTATGTAAAAGTACAATTAACTCGGGATTTAGGAAGCGGTACTTCTAATTCAACAGTGTCTAACAAATACTGTTTATCGGCATTTGAATTATAACATTAGATTTAAATTTATTCGAGCTTCTGTGCACTACAGTGAACTGTAGTGAATTACAGGTAACTTAGTTATTTTAGAGTATAGCCTACTAAACAAAAATATTAATTTACATGACTAAATTTTCTAGTTTATGAATTTCTTTAGTTAATTTATTTTTTGAAATTAAATTTTGTAATTCATACTTTTTTTTTTTAAATTATCTTTTGTTAATATGAAGCCTATCTCTTTATGGGAAAATTTTCCGTATTTCGCGGGGAAAACGAATACCGGTTACAAGGAAGAAACTTACGCGTTCGTTATGAACAAGTTCCATTATATTTGCTTCTATAGTACATGGTAATATGATTTTGTTCAGCTTACCTTCATCAATTAGCTTCATCAATTAGCTTCATCAAACCTTTTCCGGCCGTTTCTTCGCTTTTATTAGCTCGTACAGCGTAGTTTTCCTGAAGGTTTCATCGGCTACAATTCCATTCTGATGTAACCAAGTAATCATCTGTGTTTTAGTCGACGATCTTGTTGTGTTCTACACAGTGTTGTCCATTATTACAACACATTGAGGAGGAAGACCAGGAATCACTTTCTCTTTCACCCATTTTGAAAAATTTTCGGAATTCATTTGGCCGTCGTAGTCTCCCTTAGTATTCCCAGCCTTAATAATCAATTCCGCTCCAGGCGATAAACCATTTTTGGAACCAATGTGGACAATAATAAATCTACTGTTTCCACTAATGTTTTCGGCGACGCCCGTTACACCTGGCCCTTGCCAGCATTTCCGGAACGTGATATTTGAGTCTGCCCAAGTTTCATCGAGGAAGAAAATCTGTTGTTGTTCTTCTCGATACCTCCTCATTTTCATCAGATAACTGCAGCGCCAATCAATGATGTCATTTCGCTCTACTAGCACTTTTCTTTTACTGCAGGACCGTTTCCACTTAAACCCCATATCGTGTAATAGTTGTCTAAGCTTTGTTTTGCCGTATGGGAAATTAATTCTCTCTTTCAGTGTATCCAGCAGTTTCCTGACGGAAGGCACAATTTCTAATTGTAAATAAAAGTGCTCTATTGTTTGGCGAATTACACTTCTGTCAAAGTTGTCAATCACAACAAGCACCCTTGTTCGTGGTTTCTGTGGTGACTTTAGATCCCCTCTTGGAGAATCTTTCCTTTCTTTCCTAACTCGTCCAATAGTTGCTATCCCTTTTCTCGTATAAAGGGCTGCTCTCTTGTTAGGGCAAGTAATAGGTGCCAGCAGAGTTCCTGGACTAGCCTCCTGTACATATGCTTCTATTATGTTGCTGACAACAGTGCGCTCCCTACTGCGGATTACCTTCCGGTTTGTTTTCGGAGTTCTGAAGCTAGTAGTAGGTGTTGACGTAATATTTTGTTGTGCCATGTTTTGAAAACGCACAAAAATAACAGTTCACTTTTTAAAATTTGATGACAACGAAGTAAATAATAAATTTAATAACGATAACAACGAAGTAAATAATACATTTAATAACAATAACAACGAAGTAATAATAAATTTTAAAAGATAACAACGAAGTAAATAATAAATATAATAACGATAACAACGAAGTGTTCTCGAAGAGCGCTAACAAATTTCTCTAGTGGAAGCCACGCGAGGAATGCGTGAATGCATTAAGAGATCAAGAGACGCGCTAATTCCGGGAGGGGTGAGGGACTAGTGAGACGAGGTAATGTTCTCAGCTTAGAGATTACAACACCCCCACTTAGCCAACCGTGGTGCCCGGCCTGCTTCTCCCACCTTACCCACTGCTCGATCTTCAAATTACGGCCAGACAGTAAACTCTGTAGGCTAATTAGTTACACATCATCTCGTTTGCATTATTGTTTACGTTTACAGTTTTAGTTAGGTTAGGTTGCAGGAAACTGCGCGAGCAGTTTACACTTACAAAATGTTTAGCTAACACAATGTATTATATATCAGCACTGCCGGATTTAAGATTTTTGAGGCCCTATAAGTTTTATGAGTGGCCCCTCCGAGTTTTTTTACTTTTTTCCAAATGAGCTTACTCTTTAATGTTTTTTAACTCACGTTTGTAGGCTCCACTACCCGTGTGAATGTTTATGTTCATTAAATATAGTTAATTCACATAAATTACCGACTCGGAACACAAAGGTTTTTATCGTAAAAACGTAAACGTTTTACCTTATAGCCTGAACAGGTTTTCGCTTTTAAAAAGCTTCTTCAGAGGCTGCCGTTGGGAGCACTGTCCGTCTTGTTCTTGGCGACGGTATCGACTTTTGAAAGATCGATGTTGTGTGTGTGTGTGGGGTGTGATATGTTCGAATAATGCGTGTGATTTGAATTGTGTCTGTTTGTTTAGGATGTCGTTTTTATGTGCTTTCGTGTGTTTGTATATTTACAATTGTTCTATAGAGAGTCTTGTTTTCGGCCTTTTGTGTGTACGTGTAGAATTTCCATGTTATTGTCGATGTTTCTGTATGTGTGGTTTGCTTCAATGAGGTGGCTTGCAAGGGTGGATTATGTAGTGCCTTTGTCTGTTCAATGTATCTCTGTTTGAAGCTACGTCCTGTTTGGCCTATGTAGAATTTGTTGTAATCTGAGCAATTTAGTTTGTAAACACCAGGTAGATCGAATTTGTTTTGTGCTTTGTCTTTGTAGCTTGCATCCTGTTTAGCACGGATAAAAATAACTGCTGCCGTCTAGTCGCCTCCCCTACACCACCCACCCTCTGAACACGTGTGAAGACGGCTTGCATCCTGATTCACAGGGTTAAAAATAACAGCTTACTGCACGTCGTCTGGTTCCCCCTCCATCGTTCCCGGTGGACAAAAATAACCGCACCGTCTTGTTTCCCCTCCACCGCTCCCGTCGATTGCAACAGCCTCCCTACTTCCATCGGAACGAACGAGCATTATTTTTTGAGACGTTGACAGACGCACATGCAATTACAAAGTCTTCCTTGGAAATGGCTTCCTTAATTACTAAGTTTGCTGCCATCAGCGCTATACAGTATAAAACTTTAACGAACCCGTAATGGGTGTAAAATATCCCATAGAACAACTTCAGAATATAGACAGTAAGTACGGGCATGCCGTACTCGCCACAATTCGTGACTACACGGACGATAAATTAAAATATCGTGTTTACCTTCCAAAAAGATACGCGGGAGTGTTCGTAGACGAGGAGTTGAAACATTTAGCACCGTACCGCGGACAAACGACAGGGCATACGTGGTGGACATCTTAGAGTAACGCCGGTTGTTGTTACAGATATTATGAACTAACAATTATGGTTTGCTTAAATTTGTATTTCATATTGTATGCATTCTTTAACTTGTAATATAGAGTGCTTACATGTATTTCGTTTGTTTTAATTATATGCAATAGTCACTACACTTGATTGTGCGTACGTGTGTGCGCGTGTTTACATATTATGTATTTTAACTTATAATATAGTGTGCTTACATATATTTCGATTGTTTTAATTATACGAAATTGTCACTTCGTGTCATTTTGCGTGCGCGTGTGTGTGTGTTTACATATTATGCATTTTTAAACTTGTAATATATTGTGCTTACATGTATTTCAATTGCTTAAATTATACGTATTTGATTTAACATTTCATTGTTTTTACTTTCAAAAGTCCTTTTCACGACTGTGAACATTAACAATATTTTATAAACAGTACATTACGCCAATGTACAAGCTCGTGCGGTAGTTGCGTACCCACCGTTCATGTATTATTACATACATACAATTTAAAATAATTCAATTTTTTTTTAATAATTGCAAGATGGTAATACACTACTTGTGAAAGAAACTATAGAATAATTTTAAACTAACGACCGTCAGATGCAGAAGAAGAGGACACTACACCTTTTTACAACGACTGCCAGACGCGGAAAATACTACGTTTTTTTCACAATATATAATTACCACAGACACATACATTTCATTAAACATAACCTCCATGCATGATGTGTGTTACACAATTTTTACAAGTGAAGTGGTTTTCAATTATGCGCCGCATACACGCGGGACATTACGCACAAGTCGTCAACAGTTTCTTACGACGACCGCCAGATGCAGAAGGAGAACACACTACACCTTTTTACTACATCCGCCCGATGCTGAACACACTACCCTTTTTTCTACAATATATACTTACCACAGACACATACACTGTCATTTAACATAACAGCCTTCACCGCCAAATTTCAAATTTACCCCCACTATTCATACACAACCAATCCCTACTATGCCCGCAAATACACCTCACACAGCTTCCTCGCCGCCAAAATTCAATTTTCCCCCAACAATCATAAACAACCAATAACGACAATGCCCGTCAATACACGTCACACTGCTTTTTCAACATGACCGACGAATTTTCCAACATGGCCGACATCCCCACCACAGTCACGTGGTACCTCCCACCGTCACGTGACCCCCCCACCTAACTGCACTTTCTCTCCATCTCACTCGCACTCATTATATAAGCATCCGCTTTAACTCGTACTCATTGGTATGATATTGAGTTAGAACTCTCATTCCCACCCTACTTTTGTACCTTTTAATGACTGAATATTTTGCCCAAAAATTCACATTTAGGAGGGTTTGTAATGTTTAAAGATCCAGATAACGCATGTAATCATCACGCTGTCTTAACTACTTCTATTTATATATGAAAATAAAATGTGTTTTCACTCTAACGTATTAAACATGTATTTTTAGAAAACCATATTTTTCAACACCTATGCTACTGAAAATTTAGGAGTGTCGTATGACCTCCTTGTCTACTGCTAAACCAGAATTATATTGTTACGACAGTCTCACGGATCGTTGTATTGTACACTGGAAACAAAATTACAGACACAAATGAAGTCACTAATTACCAGCTTTAATTAGTCACAAAAAACAATTTTAATCAACAAGCTGCAATAATTCAAGTTAAATTTATCCACACGCAATAATAATGTCATCTTATTAAAATATTTTACTAATAAACACATAAATCACTTATCACTAATAAGATGGTAGGGGCCGAAGCCCCACGTTCCCTCCACAACCCCTCGAGCTCGCAAGTCAAGGAGACTTATTGCCCAAGGGTTCTGTCACCGAGGTATCCCTAACAAGGTCCTCTTGTCCAATTCGTTCTGTACAGTGTCAATCCACTGAACATCTTTTTTATCACCCCCCCCCCTAACAATGTAGTAGGCGACCCTATTCATATTTACTCTTGCTGGTCATCTATGAAACTTATCACTAATCAGCAACAATCACTTGACCCTCAAGCTACAATATCGCCAGGTGGAACTGACTACCAAAGCTGGCCACTGTAGCTTGTATAGTTCCCACAGAGGTTCCAGAATAATGTTTCATATTCCCGGTGGCATGCCGACATAATTTGCGTAGTTACAAGAGCTCAAACAGTCTGGAGGCTACGCGAGTGCACGACCTTGAAAGGACGTTGCACTCGTTCGGTTAGCCGAGAAACGCGTAGAATGACGTTCTCGAATTTTCGAGAGCGTTACGTATTTGTAGCAGTTCGATTTGAGAGTATACCTTGAGAGTTGTAAAATAAGTGTTGAGTATTTTTAATTTTAAATAAAAACAATCGTCAATCTCGTAGACAAAACAGTGAGACAATGCTGCTTCAGTAATCATATTGTTACACCAGTACAGAACGCTCTACATGTTTCTCGGCTATCCCAGCAGAGCCCAGCTGTAATGTTGTGTGCGTACGTGACACTCAACATGCGAGACAGTGTTAAGCAATGCGGAACATGCTCGTACATTCGATAGTGTGTTGTTCGACAAGCTTCTCAACTAGCCCACCGGTGCGTGTTTGTGGCTCTTTTCCGCATCGTTGTTCTGTCTGCAACAGCAGCGCCTGGAAATCTTTTATCATCTGAATGCTATCCATTGCTTACCAATTAATTGCAAACTACACTAGCCTTGTACAAACTGTCCACTGTGAACGGTTCAATCCCACTTCTGACACCACTGTTATGACGGTCTCCTGGTACAGTGGAAAACAAAATACAAGACACCAATTAAGTAACTAATAACCAGCTTTAATTATCACAATTAATAATTTGTAATCAACAAGTTATTCAACAAGATTAAACTTGTACAATAATTCAAGTTAGTCTGTCCACACTAATAATAATGTCAACTATAAATAATTCCTCACTAAAATCACTTTTCACTGATACACCACTGTGTAAATCGTTCGCCATAAAACTGAAAACTAAGTGGCAGGTGTGGACTATTTATAGTCTACAGGGTTCTATAATATGTGTCCTTAACAAGCAATCAAAAATTCTAGAGGATACTTCAGCGCGGCGTTGGTAGAGACACGCACAGTTGAGCTAATTTAGAAGCTTGTCGAACAACACTATCGAATGTACGAGCAAGTTCCGCATTGCTTAACACTGTCTCGCATGTTGAGTGTCACGTACGCACACAACATTACAGCTGGGCTCTGCTGGGATAGCCGAGAAACATGTAGAGCGTTCTGTACTGGTGTAACAATATGATTACTGAAGCAGCATTGTCTCACTGTTTTGTCTACGAGATTGACGATTGTTTTTATTTAAAATTAAAAATACTCAACACTTATTTTACAACTCTCAAGGTATACTCTCAAATCGAACTGCTACAAATACGTAACGCTCTCGAAAATTCGAGAACGTCATTCTACGCGTTTCTCGGCTAACCGAACGAGTGCAACGTCCTTTCAAGGTCGTGCACTCGCGTAGCCTCCAGACTGTTTGAGCTCTTGTAACTACGCAAATTATGTCGGCATGCCACCGGGAATATGAAACATTATTCTGGAACCTCTGTGGGAACTATACAAGCTACAGTGGCCAGCTTTGGTAGTCAGTTCCACCTGGCGATATTGTAGCTTGAGGGTCAAGTGATTGTTGCTGATTAGTGATAAGTTTCATAGATGACCAGCAAGAGTAAATATGAATAGGGTCGCCTACTACATTGTTAGGGGGGGGGTGATAAAAAAGATGTTCAGTGGATTGACACTGTACAGAACGAATTGGACAAGAGGACCTTGTTAGGGATACCTCGGTGACAGAACCCTTGGGCAATAAGTCTCCTTGACTTGCGAGCTCGAGGGGTTGTGGAGGGAACGTGGGGCTTCGGCCCCTACCATCTTATTAGTGATAAGTGATTTATGTGTTTTGTGACAGCAGCGGTATGCGAACATCTGCTCTCCGGTACCAGCGGTGGACACAGCGAGCCAATCCGGCATCAGCAGCCGCCGAGACGTGACCAACTTCGTGTTCGGAGCTAGCCAATCAGCGATGCCGGTTAGATAATAAAAAACCCGGGCCGGCAGAAAATTTTACGCACACACTCCTCGACTCATCAGCTGATGAGACTCGTGGAATGCATTACCGAGGCTGGCTGCCACGGCAAACAGACGACTGCGATCTTCGTAGACGTAGAGAAAGCCTTTGACCGCGTGTGGCACGAGGGTGTCCTGTACAAACTCACGGAGGTCCTTCTCCCAGACTGCTACGTTCACTTGATCGGCAGCTTTCTGCGAGACCGTAGCTTCCGAGTGAGAGTAGACCACGCTCTCTCTTCGGAGAGGCATATTACCGCTGGCGTCCCTCAGGGAAGTGTCCTTGGGCCTCTCCTGGTCTCGTTGTTTGTCAACGACACGCCCCGAGTTCCTGGAGTGAAATTGTCGCTGTTCGCGGACGACACTGCGGCTTTTGCCTCAGAGCCGAACGCGAGTTATGCGGCAGTTAAGCTCCAGCGCCAACTCGACGCGTATGTCGGGTGGACCGATGACTGGAGAGTTGCCGTTAACGCTTCCAAGAGCGCCGCGGTAATATTCTCGCGAAAACGTAAGCGGCCTCGGCCGCTTAAAGTAGGCCCCGTCGAGCTGCCCTGGACCAATAGCGTCAAGTACCTCGGGCTCCACGTGGATTCCCGACTCACCTGGCGAACCCATGTACAGTACATCCGACAACGCGCTTCGGCGCAACTCAGTAGACTCTGGCCCGTGCTTTCTAATCCGGCAATGACCCCCCGGCTAGGTAAGCTCATAGTCAACACGTACGTGTTGCCCGTGATTACCTACGCCTGTCCTGTTTGGGGATACCTGGCTCGTGGTCATAGAACAACGCCCCAGCGCGTACTCGACCGGGGACTGAAGCTCGCGTGCAAAGTCCCCCGGAGGTACTCTTCTCGTCTTTTGAGGAGAGGACTCGGTGTCCGCTCTCTTGATGACACCGTGAGACGCCTGGCGCGTAGATTCTATGTTCGTTCCGACAGAGTGACCCACAATTCCCTCATTGCCGGACTTGGTAAATACACCCCGCGACCAGGTGAGTCCTGGAAGCGACCTCGTTTGCTAGTCCCGGTGGTATAACCCACCAATCGCAGGTCGTTTCACACCCCTCCATAATTAGGTAAAAACATATATAAAGAACTCAAATAGACCCAGTGGCAGGAGTCCTTTCTGAGACTCGGGACACTACACTAATCGCGACCCGCGCTTCGCGCGGGCCACGCAACCCCCAGTTGTGTGTAATTTTACGCACACTTCATCGCCACGCCATCAGACGAACTTCATCTCCTCTCCACTCTCGGACGACATCGAGGCGGAGTCAGCCGGAAGGAACAGCCGAAGAAAAGAACCGCCGCCGTTCTTGCCTCTTCGCACTCCCGTTCCGCGCCAGCGATGGATTTTTCTGGGCCGGCAGCCGACTCTACAACCGGTGCCGAAAGAAGAGGAGGACTGTAGTACGCCACGAACAGCAGGCGCAGCCGCCGAACATCTTAGCGCGGCACAACCAACATCAGCTTTCTCGCCACAAGGTCCTTTTTAGGGCCAGCAAAAACGATAGTGTGTACGATTGGCGCCATTTGTCATGCGGCAAGCCTTTTGTCCGGTGACAAGTGGCGCCCAACGTGGGGCAGCGATCATCTTGCGGATGCAAGATCCAGCCACGCCAGCGAGCTACCAGCCGGCACACCAATCAACATGGCGCCCAACAGACACCTCCACATCTGGCAGTAAGCTCGCTACCGGAGAGCATTCAAGACCCGGTGGAGTTGTGACAGCAGCGGTATGCGAACATCTGCTCTCCGGTACCAGCGGTGGACACAGCGAGCCAATCCGGCATCAGCAGCCGCCGAGACGTGACCAACTTCGTGTTCGGAGCTAGCCAATCAGCGATGCCGGTTAGATAATAAAACCCGGGTCGGCAGAAAATTTTACGCACACTTCATCGCCACGCCATCAGACGAACTTCATCTCCTCTCCTCTCTCGGACGACATCGAGGCGGAGTCAGCCGGAAGGAACAGCCAAAGAATAGAACCGCCGCCGTTCTTGCCTCTTCGCACTCCCGTTCCGCGCCAGCGATGGATTTTGCTGGGCCGGCAGCCGACTCTACAACCGGTGCCGAAAGAAGAGGAGGATTGTAGTACGCCACGAACAGCAGGCGCAGCCGCCGAAAATCTTAGCGCGGCACAACCAACATCAGCTTTCTCGCCAGAAGGTCCTTTTTAGGGCCACCAAAAACGATAGTGTGTACGATTGGCGCCATTTGTCATGCGGCAAGCCTTTTGTCCGGTGACAGTTTATTAGTACAATATTTTAATAAGATGACATTATTATTGCGTGTGGATAAATTTAACTTGAATTATTGCAGCTTGTTGATTAAAATTGTTTTTTGTGACTAATTAAAGCTGGTAATTAGTGACTTCATTGGTGTCTGTATTTTGTTTCCAGTGTACAATACAACGATCCGTGAGACTGTCGTAACAATATAATTCTGGTTTAGCAGTAGACAAGGAGGTCATACGACACTCCTAAAGCTGGTAATTAGTGACTTCATTGGTGTCTTGTATTTTGTTTTCCACTGTACCAGGAGACCGTCGTAACAGTGGTGTCAGAACCGTTCACAGTGGACACTTTGTACAAGACTAGTGTAGTTGGTAAGCAATGGATAGCATTCAGATGATAAAAGATTACCTGGCGCTGCTGTTGCAGACAGCACAACGATGCGGACAAGAGCCACAAACACGCACCGTTGGGCTAGTTGAGAAGCTTGTCGAACAACACACTATCGAATGCACGAGTATGTTCCGCACTACTTAACACTGCCTCGCATGTTAAGTGTCACATAGGCACACAAACAGTACAGCTGGGCTCTGCTGGGATAGCCGAGAATCATGTAGAACGTTCTGTACTGGCGTAGCAATATACTAATGTGATATGAAATACTAGATATGAAAGTTTTATACAAGCATACAGTTTTACATTTAGAATTTTGTATGTGGAAATTATATGATAATTGTATATTCGGTTACTTCTATAGCCCTAAAGCTATACTAAAAAGCAAGCTCCTGTTACGGCAGTATGCCGCCCAACCTCAATAGGCCTAACATTTTACAATGTCACTGAGTAACTAGGCTGTAGGTGAGAACCGAACATATACTGCTGGAACAACACTTGGTTGACGTCGTTGGGCTAAAGGCCTAAGTTCCCAAACTCTCAGAACTAAAACAACAACAGTGAGAATTTTGTTTGCACATCCGTGTACACAAAAATAAAATTATGCCGAAAATAAAATCATTGGCCTACAAAAATAAACAAACTTTTAAGATATTTTGTCGTAAAGGTTCGCATAAAACGTGACAACACGTTTTATAAGTTGTAATAGTTATATAAACAAGAAGTAGGTAAAAATAAATAGAATATGAATTAAATGATAACCGAATCTACCGTATTATGTCTAGATGGTATTTGGCGCTGGATAGTGTAGCTCTTAAATGAAATAGTTAAGTAAATTTAAAATCAAAGTTTAATGAGAGCTGTTGTTATGTTAAGTATTGTTACGACACCACAGTACAATCTACGTGATTATCGAACGTTCCAGATGGATCCAGAAAGTAATGCGGTGCTGTACGTGACTCTGAACGCATTCGCGAGACTTCTTTCGAAAGCCACCAGCGGCGCGGACTGTGTCAATACCGCAATTAATTACGTAGTACACACTGGCGCTAAGACGTAGTTTGGAACGTTCTGGTCTGTGAGCGGAGGTATAAATACATAACGGCAGCGGCCTTAGTTTCAGTGTTAGTTGCGATATATTTACAGTGCGGTCCGAGTTTATTGTCGGGCGATTACAAGTGATTATTAGTGAAGTGTTTAATAATCGGGCGTCATAATTGTAATACAATTGTGTTTAATTTTAGTGGACATTTTATTGCGTGTGAACAATATTTATTTGATTTGTTGTAAGAGACTGTGTTGTTAATTACGACCTGTTTAACTGTGAAAATTAAAGCTGATGATTAGTGACCTAATTAGTGTCTTGTATTTTGTTTCCACTGTACCTGCGACGATCAAGTAGACCGCCGTAACAGTGGTGTCGGAACTGGGATAAAACGGTTAACAGTGGAAACAATGGACACTTTGAACAAGACGAGTGTAATTCGTAATTAATCGGAAAACATGGATGCCAGTCAGATGATGGAAGCTTTACAAACACTGCTGCCGCAGACACAGGAAGAAGCAGAAAAAAGACAGGATGAGAAACGCAGACAGAAGGCGGAAGAAGCAGAAAAACAACAGGATGAAAAAATAAGCAGGAGACAGAGGAACGGAAGCGTGAAACAGAAGACATGAAAGCATTAATACAGGAGCAGAAACAGATGCAAGAACGCAGTACTGCAGTATTGGGTCTCCTAAGAGGTGAGCTTAATAAACAAGTTACTAAAATATCAGAAGTACAAGAATCAATGACATTAAAAATAGCTAAAGTAGAAAAATCTGTCACGAGTGTTGAAGAATCGATGTCTAATAAAATAGCTGAAGTTGAAAGATCTGTCACGAGTGTGGAAAAAGCTATGTCAACAAACATAGAAGACTCGATTTCAAATATAAAAGAGCAGATTAAAAATGAAGTTGAGCAGTTCATGAAAATACAACCAAAACAAATTTTTGAACAGACTGTACCAATGATAAAGGGAGAGAAAAACATAGAAAATAAGTCAATAGAAAAGGTCACCTCGCCTACGGTTGGGACAGTTCATGTCAAGGCCCCAACCTTTTATGGTAACACGCACTGGGCGACGTATTTACGCTAATTCGAAGCTGCTGCATGCGCAAATATTTGAACAGAGAAAGACAAGGCTGTTTCACTCGTTCTTGCACTATAAGGACCTGCAGCAGAATTATTACAGAAAATGCCACCTGACAGCCAAAACACCTATGCCGAATTGATAAAAGCTCTGGAATTACGGCATGGTGATAAACATTTGCGAGATGTGTACTGCACCCAGTTAAGAGCAAAGCGACAGCATTCAGGGGGAGCCTTCAAGAGTTTGAAACAAGTATCGACAGACTAATTAGACCGGCCTATCCTGAAGCGCCAGAAGATTTTTGAAAGGGTTTTGCGATGGAGACATTTACTGCCGGTGTCCGAGTTAACGAACTACAGCAGGCGTTACGAATGGCAAGGCACCAGAACAGTGAGGACGCCCTGGTACATGCTTTGCAATTTAAGGCCGCCAAATCAGCGTCTGGTTGGACAAGTCATAAAGTGCGCGCTAAAAGATCGCGACGGCCCAGACGATAAGGAAGAAGAACAAGGAACAGAAACTTGACGGTCGGCGCCACAGAATAAAATAAGGTAGGATGGAAGACCAAAGTGTTATAGATGTGGGAATCCTGGATATCTACAACGAGGTTGTCGGGTTAGAATTCAGCAGCAGGGAAACGAGCAATAGTCGGTACAACGGGGCGTGTGCTGACTAACTGGAGGAACGAAGCCCATAGACAATACGCAATTTCAACACTTCAGAAAAACAGTGGGAGCTTGGTGGTTACCGGATTCGTTCATGAAAGGCCAACCTCGATTACAGTTGACACAGGTGCAACAGTTTCCATTGTGCTGCCCGACGTCGTGAAAGATCTCAAGCCAATCTGCTGCTCTTGCAGCTTGCGAACAGCTACTGGACGGCCTGTAAAAGTGTATGGAAAAGTGGAGATACACCTACGCCTCGGTCGACTTGAGTTTAATCATTAAGTACTTGTTGCAGACATTGACGTTGAAGCAATTCTTGGTGTGGACGTTATGAACGCATACGGATTCATAATCGACTTCAGAAACAATGTCTTGAGAATCGGAGGCGAAGAGGTAATGCTATCAACAATGACGACAGCAGAAAAATCGAAGGACGTCATAAAACAAGTGGCCGTAATTGTTCCGCCAAAGCCCGAAAAGATCATCATGGTTAGAACCGATATAGATACTAGGGGCAACCAGTGCTCTATATTCGAAGCCCAGGTAGTCAGAACAACGGGCATAATAACTGCCAGAAATTTAGTAAAACCTGACGAAACCGAAAAAGTAATCTATTAGAGTGGCGAATATTTTGGATCAAGCTGTCACTTTACAAAGCAATACGTTCCTAGGCAAATTGTCTACTGTGGCCTGGGTAACCGGAATGACGCCGAAGATCCAGTTGTGCTTCGGATAATTCCAAATTACCAGAGGAGCTGCAGGAATTATTGAAGAGATCTTCTAACGACCTCTCAAGTGGTGAGGTAAAAGAACTCAGTTTTTACATAAATTAAAAGATTGTTTTGCAGTTCGGGGACAGTCACTTCGAAAGACCAGGACAACGCCTCTGCATCCTCAGTCTGACAAGATGGTTGAGAGATTTAATAGGACACTTGAGCAACATCTTTCGAAAGTTGTTGACGAGAACCAAACAGACTGGGACCAATGTATACCACTATTCCTCATGGCGTATAGACCATAAGTACAGGATACAGCAGGCATGACACCAGCAAAATTGGTGTTTGGGCGGGACATTCGTCTTCCTGGAGACTTGATGTTCGGATCATCAGAGACTCAGTCCCAAGAGCCACAGAACTGTTCCTCGCAATTAGAAAACCAACTGCGAAAAATGAATCGCTTGATATGAGGAAGACTGAAGATTGCCAGTGATAAAATGAAAACTCGGTATGACATTCGCAGCAATATTGTGGGTTTCCAAGAATTAGATCAGGTCTGGTTGTTCAACCCAAAGTGCCGTCGTGGTCGCTCACCTAAGTTGCAAACTAACTGGGAAGGACCCTATACTGTGAAAAAAAGAATCAACGATATTGTTTATCCGATTCAACAGGAAGGACAGCGAAAGTTCAAGGTCGTCCACCTAGATCGCCTGGCTAAGTACTACTTCAGAGACGGGTTACCAGTTCGGGACGAACAGACTTAAGGAGGGGTCAGTGTCACATCACACTGACAATCTACGTAGACATCACAGAACAATCTACGTGTTTATCGAACGTTCCTAAGGGATCCAGAATGTAATGCGGTGGTGTACGTAACTCTCAACGCATTAGCGAGACTTTTCTCGAAGCCGCCAGCCGCGCGGACAGTGTCACGGCCGTAATTAATTACGTAGTACACACTGGTGCTAAGACATAGTTTGGAACGGTCTGGTCTGTGAGCGGAGGTATAAATACATGGCGGCAGCGGCCTTAGTTTCAGTGTTAGTTGCGATATATTTACAGTGCGGTCTGAGTTTATTGTCGGGTGCTTACAAGTTATTATTAGTGAAGTGTTTAATAATGGGGCGGGATAGTTGTAATACAATTGTGTTTATACTAAATTTTTTACTGGAGAGGGTATTATAAAGTGTTTTACAACTGCACCAAGCTGCTGGCGACAAAAGGGCTCTTGTTTTTGATGTTGATTATATTAAAGATTTATTTTATGTATGATTTAAGTTTTTAATATTTGTTACTAAATACGTCTACTCATTATTATGTAATTCATTAATATGGTTGGGCGCCAGAGCAGAGTATCCCAGGGCTTACTAGAAAGAAAATCTCGTTCAGTTCAGATACCAATATACTATATTATTCCATTTTATTACAACTAAGGCATAACATTATGATATTTAACAGAACATTATTAATATATTTAATACACTTTTACTACTAGCTTCAACTTATTATGATTCTTTACGATCGCTGTTATTTTGTATTCTTCAGTTAACAAGCTACAGTATTATATTCTATTCATGTGACATATATATTATAACGGAACCAAATATTAACTATTTGGGGTTATATGTTTACCGCATGCTGAAACCATATTTAAATAAAAATTAACAGTTAAAACTCCATTTGAATGTAGAGCATTGAAAATAATGCTGTGTAAAGCAACGCACACGTGGTCGTTATGTAAGCAGTTCGCTGTACAAGGAAGCGACCACACCCAAACTGTTAATTATTAATATCTCGGAAACTAATAAATAAAGGTGAAATCCAACATAGCCAAAATGTTTGCCGAGATATTAATAATGACGTGTGCAAATTTGATGCAATATAATTAACAAATGTAAGAGTTAATTAAAATAATTAAATAACTTCTGTTAAAATAGAGTTACAGTAAAGAGATTTTAGTATATTGTAAAGATAATAATTTGTGACAGATTGTATATTTTAGATTTAACACAACTTGATTTGCAACCAAGTTATTGCAAAATTAAATAAGTACAGGATATCCTTAGTGACAAACTGGTTCCGCCGGATAATTAATTATTAGATAATAATTCTATTCTCCGTCTGTGGGAACCAGACTTCATTCTCACGGACTAAGGGAATTCTAAATTTTATGTGGTAGGGAGAGTGTTTCGACCAATGAAATCATTTCATGCAGCCCCGGCCAGTGCGATGTTTTCTGGTGGAAAAATTCACTCTTCTGTCAGTACTCACGAAGTTAAGACGTAGTCCTTCGATCGTCTAGTAGCCAAAGTGGTGAAGATCAACAAGAAGACTCTACGTGGTCAACACACACGCAATTACGAACACACTAAGTACAGATCATCTGTATAGCTCGTAATTGTTGTGTAAAGGCGAGATACTCTTCAAGACACCAACCAAGCTTATTGTGTACTACCAGTTAGTCATAAGCACGCAAGAGATCCACCAGACTTCAAGACCAGACTTCAAGAATACAGCAGAGAGGCCGTCTAAATCATTGGTTAACAGCTGACGAGCAGAGCGACCGCCCGAACGAAACACACACACACACACATTGACGTGCAACGTGCAAATCGACGGAGAACAGGAAGCAGTTCCAGCAGACAACAGCAGACGTTAAAATATTCACAAACAGCAGGAAAGCAGAGTGTTGCCGAATTTTGAACTCCACGACCGAATCCAACAGTTCTAAGCAGATTACTTTCTCTAACCAAGGACTCGAATCGACGAGGGACAAATCGGAACGACATCCTCTTCAGTAACAGGAAAGCAAAATCTATTTATTTATTTTTCAGATCAAATTTTCTATTTTTCAATTGAAACATTGTAATTCAAATAATTCAGGTGCCAAACAAAAAGCAAAGACTCTAGTAATTAAAAAGTAAATTCGTTGTGATAACCTGTATAGCAGTTTAAGGTTTTAGTAAGTTATAGTTAAGAAATAGAAGTAGTATAAAAAGCGCTATACCAATCTTAACTGACAATCTAATCTTAGATCATACTGCAGTAGATCAGAAGTAGAATCACTAGAAATGAAATAACGTGAACTAGACTGTCACGTCTAATTTATTTTAACTAATTATTCAAATTAATTTTAGAGTTTTATAGGTTGTTTCATGAACACTTAGATTCAAATTAATTAAATAAATTTAATTAAATTCAAATCAATTAATAAAGTCAAATTTAAATTGCAATTAACTCGCAAAGAACGAGTTCAGTTTCTTTCAACTATTAGACAATCGAAAAACATCGATTCATTGTATAGACTATAAGAAAATTCATAACATTATAACCATTCTATTCTTGTGTGTTGTTGGTGTAATAAACAACGTTTTATTACCCCATATAACAGTGTTTTATTGTTGTACGATAAAGCCTACCAGTCTCACAAAACTCTCCCCCTTTAAAGTAACCCATTATGTGTGTTGTTGTAATAATTTGAGAATACTAGCTTGCGAACTTCAAATCCAAAATCCACACGCCCTAGTCGGAAGAATCTGCAAGATCAGACAGCAGGTGGGTACTCACACACAACATTACATTACAATAACGCATAGTAGAGGTAGAGTTATAAATGTCGGCCAACGTGGGGCCCGACAAACGTACGTCAAATTGAATTCACGTTCCGAACAAGAGTTATAAATGGCTTGCCCGGAACGTGGGGCGCGATCAAATTAAATTAAATTAATTAAATTCAATTTAAATTTAATTTTCACGTGTTAAACAAACTTTGCTGTTTTAACTCGTAAAACAGCTGGCGTCCAACTAAACAATCCCCAAAGAGTTTTGTGACTGGTGTTTGTACAACAGTAAAGTTATTGTGTGTATTTGAAACTGTTCTGTGTATTTTAAATTGTGTATATTTGACATTGTTGGCTATTTAAAATGGATATGGATAAAATACTTAAACAAATACAGCAAATGAACGCGGAAATGAAACAAGCTAACGCGGATTTGACCGCTAAAATAGACGCGAAATTTGAACAAATAACAGCCAATGCTGACATAAATATCGCGGAATTAAAATCTAATATCGAAACACAAAGAATTAGTCTAACCGAAGCATTAGAACGCAGTAACGCTGACATAAACGCCGAGATTAAGCAAAGTAATAAAGAAAGTAGTAAAGAATTAACTGCGAAAATAGACGAAAGCGTAAATGAGTTAACCGCTAAAGTCGTTGAAATCGGTTAGAGTAATAAAGAGCTAACTGTGAAAGTCGCAGAGATCGGCGAAAGAGTAAATACGGTCGATACTAAAATCAATGAACGGTTTAAGGTTTTTGAGACCACAATGCAAAAATCGTTTATTGAACAAGTAACACGTATGGAGGGCCGGTTCAAAGACCACATAACCCGCTGTGAGAAACAGACACTAGAGGTTTCCAGGAAGGTGGAATCCCTAGAGGTAAAAATTCACGCGGACGTGACCGAAACACAACGACGAGTAGATAAATTAGACGCTTCAATTGTAGAGACGCGATCTAACATTGACTCTAATAAAGAGAGTGTTTTACAAACGTTAAGCGACGAGATTTTGAAAGTACGACAGGAGGTACGAAGGAGGTCTGCTCCAAATATTTTGGTACAAGGCCCTGTCGACGAGAAAAATCGTGTGTATTTTACGGGGGAAAATAACGAAAACCCCATTGAATTTTTATTAGCATGTGAGAGTGAAATGGCTAGAGTAGGTTCCCGACTAGAAGATCAAGACAAAATACAGTGGGTGGTTAACGCGATGCGTGATTCGGCGCGTAAGTGGTATAACATTGTACGCGATAGAGTGTCCACATACGCGGAGTTCAAACAAAAATTTGAAAGCCGATACTGGAACTCGCATACCCAACGACTTCTGCGCAATGAACTGGAATATGGCCGTTTTGACAAGAAAATGAATATTACCGCCGAAAATTATATAATCCAGCAGGTCGAGCGCGCGAAGCATTTAACCCCAGCATTTGCGGAGATTGACATAGTCACCAAGCTTGCCTACCATTTTAATCATAACATTAGAGTAGCTGTATTTACCCAGGGTATTCGCACGGTAGACGAACTCCTCATTCTAGTGTCCCAAAGTGAGACGGTTTTTGATTTTGGTGGGTGGCGTTATAATCCCGATTTTCGCCGAAATAATGAAGGGCAGAATACGCGACTACAGTACCATCAGCAAACGGATCAAAAACCGAGTACCAGTTCTACTCCACCCCAAACACCGTCAAAACAGCTAAATAAAACCTTTGAGTACAAGGGAAAACAAAATTTTGGTAGACCAAAGGGGCAGGGTAAGGGTAACGATGGAGCACAAATTAGAGCGATTCAAACGGTCGAATTAGCCAAAGCTGATACAACTGAAAAAGACAGCGACTCCCACGGCAATAAAAATTCGAACAATAAATCGAAAAGTTACCAAGCTACAAAAAACGTGCCAAAATGCGCATCCAGCAAGGACGCGCTATAAATTCGGCAAAATTGTGTAAATATAAGCATGTTAATTATAAGGATTATATATTGTGTGAAATGTGTACTTTTAATTATGTAACTTGTGTGCCCGTTAATAATGTGTTCCCACCGGATGTCAGGGATCCGTTGCTAGAACCCGGTCCCACGCGACAAAGGCCCGTGAGCGCGGCGTGTCCGGTGTTACACGCCTTTGTCAATAGCGTTCCCACGAGAATTCTGTTGGATACCGGTAGTGTTGTATCCGGCGTCAGTGAAAGGTTCCTGCGTACCAATAAAAAATATTTTCGTACGGCCCCATCACTCCCAATCAATCAATTTTATATACGAACCGCTACCGATACAAAAGAAAAAATTGACACTCAATACTATCTAACTATCATGCTAGACGAAGTGCAATTTGAAGTGTGTGTAGTGGCTATAAACAATTTAATATGTGATATGTTATTGGGGGTAGATGTATTGGAACAAATACGTGCGGAAATTAACACCAGTGAACACTTATTAAAATGTACCATAGACAATGTTAGTTACACTTTTAAATTGAACACACATACACACACACAAAACCATGGTGACCCAATTAAAATCACACGGCCACCAAAACAAGTAATTCACTATAAAGAATGTGAAGAGGGGGAGACCACCTTAGATTCCCGAACTGAACGGAGATTGTCGTCGCTGCAAGAAGAATTCAGCGATATCTTCAGTGAAGAACATTCAATCTCGTCAGTGTATGAACACAGAATCCACCTCTCAGAGCCGGAGAAGTTCATAAGGAGAATCTACCAGGTCCCTATAAAATACCAGGCCGAGGTCCAGCAGGAGATACAGCGGATGTTGGAAGAAGATATTATTGAAATATCTAATAGCAGCTTCCTCAACCCACTGCTGGTCGTCCGCAAGAAGACTGGAGAAATCCGACTCTGCCTGGATATGAGGAACTTAAACAGTCTCGTAGAGAAAGAGTTTGACTGCGCACCGACAGCGGAGGACCTCTTCATTAAATGTGAAGGAGCCAGGTACCTCACGAAGCTAGATCTAACAGCAAGCTTCTGGCAGGTCCCGCTGTGTGAGCAAGATCGTAAGTATACAGCATTTATATTTAATAACAAATGCTATCAACACAAGGTGGTACCTTTTGGCCTTAGCACGAGTCTCGCTGCGATTGTAAGATGCCTTGAGAGAGCTCTAGGACCTGAGGTAGACCCTTACACGGTAATATTCGTGGATGACATCCTCGTGATATCCCGCACGTTGGAGGAACACTTCGAGCATCTGCGGAGCGTCTTCCAGAAGCTGAGGTTAGCAAACATCAAGCTCAAACTACACAAGTGCGAGTTTGTAAAGTCCCAAATGAAGTTCCTGGGACATATAATCTCAGCTACAGGTATCAGTACGGACCCAGAGAAGCTCAGGAGTATTATGGAATTCCCGGTGCCCAAGAACCTCAAAGCACTGCGAGCATTCCTTGGACTCACGGGATATTACAGGAAATTTACCAGCAAATACGCCGAATATACAGTCCCGTTGCTACAGCTGGTACGCAAAAATATAAAGTGGAAATGGGGTTCTGAACAGAACGATGCGTTTGAGAGGGTTAAAGGCCTGTTCCAATCTAATTTACAATTGTTCCATCCACAGCAGGGTAGGAAGTACGTAATGTACACTGACGCTAGCGAGTACGCTATCGGCGCCGTGTTGCACCAAGAAGACGAACAAGGTAGTCTTCATGTTGTAGCATACGCCAATAGGACCCTCAAAGGCGCTGAGTTGCACTATTGTACTTCCGAGAAAGAAATACTCGCCATAATAAACGCACTCAGAAAATTCAGACACTACCTATACGGTACCCATTTCGAGATTCACACTGATAATCAGGCGTTATCGTTTATATTAAAATGTCGATTAGCAAATTCCCGACTAACACGATGGGTGTTAGCTATTCAGGAGTACTCATTCACGATTAAATATTGCAAAGGATCAGAGAATACCACCGCAGACACTCTAAGTAGATATCCGCCCGTAGAAAAGGAGGAAGTATATGAAGCAGCTGACGACGAGTTGAGAGTGTTAAACATGCAATACACTGTCGCGCCTGAAGCTACTAATATGCTACATAACTTAGGACGCGAGCAGGACGATAACCTCGCACTCCTTGCTAAAAAGCTAATGTTAGCAGCTCACCCAAATCCTCACTATCTTATACAAGACAATATATTGTATAAATTGTTACAGGGCGAATGGAAAGTGGTATTGCCTCCAGCGATGCTTGCGTGTATAACACAATCTTTACATATAAAAATGGCGCACGCATCTCCTGTAAAATGTGTCAAAATATTGCAGGAGGATTTTACAATTACCAACATGTACCGTAGGGTAAAGAAATTGCTAAAAACATGTTATCCATGCCAGACAGCGAAAGTACCAAACGTACACACGTACGTGCCCATGGCCAATGTGATAACGGAAGGTAAGGGACAGATGATCGCCATCGACTTTCTGGGACCATTACCCAAGGCTACCAGAAATCTAAAACACATGGTAGTTTGCGTCGATGTGTTTACCAAAAAAGTTAGCCTTTATGCGATCCCTAGGCCCACCACAAAGTCCGTTTTAAATATTATACTTAATAAGTATATCCCACAACATGGACCAATAAGGAACGTACTTAGTGACCAGGGAAAGCAGTTCCAAAACAAACACTGGGCAGCCACCCTGGAACGTAACGGTATCAAAGCAGTCCTAACCTCGATACGACGACCACAGGGAAACCTTGCCGAAAGGGTGAATCGGGAAATCGGTAAAATGTTCCGTATCTATTGCTATAAGGAACAAAGTAAATGGCCCGAGTTCTTACCGTTCTTCGAAAAGGCAATAAATGAGAGTTATCATGATACCACGGAATACACACCAGCAGAATTAGACTCTGGAACCACGCCAGAGAGGTTTTGGGATAATTATTTAAGTAAGCCAAAGACTTATAATCTACCTCTGCCGGTGCAATGTAAAAATCAACTTGTGAGGGAAAGAATAGTTGAAAAAGGGCGAAAAAGGGCAGACAAATTTAATACGACGCATAAACTAACGAACTTTATAGTAGGTGAAAAAGTACTGCTCAAGGCGAATCCTGTAGGCCGACGAGACATAAATGTGGCTGCAAAGTTCTTTCGTTTATATAATGGACCCTATCTGTTGGCTCAACAACTCGCACCTCACACGTTCATCGTTACGACTCTGGACCGAACGAAAACGATCGGTAAATTCCATGCGAGCTCTTTGAGAAAATACTTTGAGTAGCATGGCGTTCCAAAGCGCGTCGCGACGAAATAAAAAGACTGTAAAAAGATAAATAGTATATAGAGTTAATAATAATTGTATTATAATAATTAAAATTAAAATAAGTAATTTGTGTTTTATAATATTATTAATAATAATTATAGATAACTTGTGTACTAATAATAATGTTTTCCTAGCGCGATAAATAATAAGCGTATAGAGTGAGCGAGAACAGCGGCAGGAAACAGTTACGTCACGCGATAACGACTACCTGACCCACATATGAAACTAGGTCAAGCAATTAGCCGCGCGCCCGGCGATAACGTTTTAAATACTGTCAGCAAAATTCTTTGTACGCGTGGCATTGTATACAAATAAAGGCTACTACTCGTTTGAAAAACATTATACGCAATAAGTTGCAAATATAACATTTTAATACATGTATTTAGAGTTAAATTGTATATAATGCAATAACATTAACACTTGTGTACGTGTCTTCAGAATAAGTAATACAATGTATAGCTAGTAAGAATAATGATTACAGAATATGTGTGTAATGATTAAGAAAAAAAAAATAACTGTAATTATTACATTCATTTTTTTTTAAAGCGGGTGTGGGAATATATAACGGAACCAAATATTAACTATTTGGGGTTATATGTTTACCGCATGCTGAAACCATATTTAAATAAAAATTAACAGTTAAAACTCCATTTGAATGTAGAGCATTGAAAATAATGCTGTGTAAAGCAACGCACACGTGGTCGTTATGTAAGCAGTTCGCTGTACAAGGAAGCGACCACACCCAAACTGTTAATTATTAATATCTCGGAAACTAATAAATAAAGGCGAAATCCAACATAGCCAAAATGTTTGCCGAGATATTAATAATGACGTGTGCAAATTTGATGCAATATAATTAACAAATGTAAGAGTTAATTAAAATAATTAAATAACTTCTGTTAAAATAGAGTTACAGTAAAGAGATTTTAGTATATTGTAAAGATAATAATTTGTGACACATTGTATATTTTAGATTTAACACAACTTGATTTGCAACCAAGTTATTGCAAAATTAAATAAGTACAGGATATCCTTAGTGACAAACTGGTTCCGCCGGATAATTAATTATTAGATAATAATTCTATTCTCCGTCTGTGGGAACCAGACTTCATTCTCACGGACTAAGGGAATTCTAAATTTTATGTGGTAGGGAGAGTGTTTCGACCAATGAAATCATTTCATGCAGCCCCGGCCAGTGCGATGTTTTCTGGTGGAAAAATTCACTCTTCTGTCAGTACTCACGAAGTTAAGACGTAGTCCTTCGATCGTCTAGTAGCCAAAGTGGTGAAGATCAACAAGAAGACTCTACGTGGTCAACACACACGCAATTACGAACACACTAAGTACAGATCATCTGTATAGCTCGTAATTGTTGTGTAAAGGCGAGATACTCTTCAAGACACCAACCAAGCTTATTGTGTACTACCAGTTAGTCATAAGCACGCAAGAGATCCACCAGACTTCAAGACCAGACTTCAAGAATACAGCAGAGAGGCCGTCTAAATCATTGGTTAACAGCTGACGAGCAGAGCGACCGCCCGAACGAAACACACACACACACACACATTGACGTGCAACGTGCAAATCGACGGAGAACAGGAAGCAGTTCCAGCAGACAACAGCAGACGTTAAAATATTCACAAACAGCAGGAAAGCAGAGTGTTGCCGAATTTTGAACTCCACGACCGAATCCAGCAGTTCTAAGCAGATTACTTTCTCTAACCAAGGACTCGAATCGACGAGGGACAAATCGGAACGACATCCTCTTCAGTAACAGGAAAGCAAAATCTATTTATTTATTTTTCAGATCAAATTTTCTATTTTTCAATTAAAACATTGTAATTCAAATAATTCAGGTGCCAAACAAAAAGCAAAGACTCTAGTAATTAAAAAGTAAATTCGTTGTGATAACCTGTATAGCAGTTTAAGGTTTTAGTAAGTTATAGTTAAGAAATAGAAGTAGTATAAAAAGCGCTATACCAATCTTAACTGACAATCTAATCTTAGATCATACTGCAGTAGATCAGAAGTAGAATCACTAGAAATGAAATAACGTGAACTAGACTGTCACGTCTAATTTATTTTAACTAATTATTCAAATTAATTTTAGAGTTTTATAGGTTGTTTCATGAACACTTAGATTCAAATTAATTAAATAAATTTAATTAAATTCAAATCAATTAATAAAGTCAAATTTAAATTGCAATTAACTCGCAAAGAACGAGTTCAGTTTCTTTCAACTATTAGACAATCGAAAAACATCGATTCATTGTATAGACTATAAGAAAATTCATAACATTATAACCATTCTATTCTTGTGTGTTGTTGGTGTAATAAACAACGTTTTATTACCCCATATAACAGTGTTTTATTGTTGTACGATAAAGCCTACCAGTCTCACAAAACTCTCCCCCTTTAAAGTAACCCATTATGTGTGTTGTTGTAATAATTTGAGATTACTAGCTTGCGAACTTCAAATCCAAAATCCACACGCCCTAGTCGGAAGAATCTGCAAGATCAGACAGCAGGTGGGTACTCACACACAACATTACATTACAATAACGCATAGTAGTGTAGTCCGTTTCTTGATGTATATAATTCTTTAATATTTATAACTAAATTTACCTCAAGATATACTTTTTTCCTATTAGGAACATGTTTCGAGAGTTCCTGTTCTCTCATCTTCAGCCTTCGCCATGTTGTTTCTGGTGAAGTATTTGTGTGTTGGCTTTTGGATGTTATTAAGGTAGTTTGTTGGTCTTTGGTCTTTTAAAGTTGCATTATTGTGTGTGGTTGTGGTATCTGTTTTTGTATTTTGTGTATTTTCGATGTTGAGTGCTTTGAATATTGTGCCATGTTTTGTATTGATTTGTACTTGTTCTGGTATTAGTTTGTTTTGTGTTTTATGTTTGTAAATCTGAAAATTTTCCCAAATGTTCATTATGGTGCCTTTGTGTGGTATATGTTTTATTAGTGTTACATTGGTTATGTCTGGGAATTCATGTCCTGTGTTTATTGCATGTGTGGCTAAAGTGGATTTATATATATTTGGTTTTTTGTATGCTTTTAGGTGTTCAAAATAACGTTTTTTCAGCTGTTTTTTTGTTTGTCCTATATAACATTTATTGCAATCTTGGCATTCAATTTTGTATATACCGTTGGTTGTTGTATTATCTTTGTTGTGTGAGCTATTTAGATTTTGTATGCTATTTTTATATCTGTGTTTTTAAATAGTTTTGTTAGTTTTGTCATTTTATTATTTATATAGGTGAATGTGGCCCATTTTTGTTGTTGTTATTATTTATGTGTTGTTCAGTTTGATTAATTCTTAGTTGTTCAGTTTTTATTTTGTATTTGATTTTATTTTATATTTTGATGATAGTATTTTTATTGTATCCATTTGCATAACTAATTTGGTATATTATATTTCTTTCTTTGTCAGTTTCTTGTTTGTTTAGGGGTATTTTGTACATTCTGTTAAATAACGAATAAAATGCTGCCATTTTATGTTGTGGTGGGTGGTCAGAATGGTTAGGTATAATGATGTTAGTGGAAGTTGGTTTTCTATATATTGCATATTGTATGTGTTTGTTGTATCTTGTGATGGTTATGTCTAAATATTTGATTTTGTTATGTTTTTCTTTTTCTTCTGTGAATTGTATTTTGGGATGTATGTTATTGATTTGTTTCAGTATGTTCTCTGCATTTGTGTTTTTGTTATTTGATACATATAGTCCATCATCTACATATCTTATCCATATGCCATCTGAGTCATGTGTTTTTATGATATTTTGTATTTTGGTGTCTATGTGTTGTAGGAATATTTCTGCTATTATGCTTGATAATGGTGATCCCATCAAGCATAATAGCAGAAATATTCCTACAACACATAGACACCAAAATACAAAATATCATAAAAACACATGACCCAGATGGCATATGGATAAGATATGTAGATGATGGACTATATGTATCAAATAACAAAAACACAAATGCAGAGAACATACTGAAACAAATCAATAACATACATCCCAAAATACAATTCACAGAAGAAAAAGAAAAACATAACAAAATCAAATATTTAGACATAACCATCACAAGATACAAAAAACACATACAATATGCAATATATAGAAAACCAACTTCCACTAACATCATTATACCTAACCATTCTGACCACCCACCACAACATAAAATGGCAGCATTTTATTCGTTATTTAACACAATGTACAAAATACCCCTAAACAAACAAGAAACTGACAAAGAAAGAAATATAATATACCAAATTGGTTATGCAAATGGATACAATAAAAATACTATGATCAAAATAGAAAATAAAATCAAATACAAAATAAAAACTGAACAATTAAGAATTAATCAAACTGAACAACACATAAATAATAACAACAACAAAAAATGGGCCACATTCACATATGTAAATAATAAAATGACAAAACTAACAAAACTATTTAAAAACACAGATATAAAAACAGCATAACAAATCTAAATAGCTCACACAACAAAGATAATACAACAACCAACGGTATATACAAAATTGAATGCCAAGATTGCAATAAATGTTATATAGGACAAACAAAAAAACAGATGAAAAAACGTTATTTTGAACACCTAAAAGCATACAAAAAACCAAATATATATAAATCCACTTTAGCCACACATGCAATAAACACAGGACATGAATTCCCAGACATAACCAATGTAACACTAATAAAACATATACCACACAAAGGCACCATAATGAACATTTGGGAAAATTTTCAGATTTACAAACATAAAACACAAAACAAACTAATACCAGAACAAATACAAATCAATACAAAACATGACACAATATTCAAAGCACTCAACATCGAAAATACACAAAATACAAAAACAGATACCACAACCACACACAATAATGCAACTTTAAAAGACCAAAGACCAACAAACTACCTTAATAACATCCAAAAGCCAACACACAAATACTTCACCAGAAACAAGATGGCGAAGGCTGAAGATGAGAGAACAGGAACTCTCGAAACATGTTCCTAATAGGAAAAAAGTATATCTTGAGGTAAATTTAGTTAGAAATATTAAAGTAATATATATATATATATATCATTTTCTATATAAGTAACTCGATGTTTCTTGCAGTAATTATATAATTTGTGATGTTTTCAATTTGTTTCTTCTGCAAGTAGTATAATTTTGTATATTCTTTTTATAAAAGAATTTAAAAAAGAATATACAAAATTTTACTACTTGCAGAAGAAACAAATTGAAAACATCATAAATTATATATATATATATATATATATATATATATATTACAATTAATATTTATACATAAATTTACCTCAAGATGTTATTTTTCTATTGGAACATGTTTCGGGTACTATCTTGTACCCATCCTCAGCCTTCCGGTTTTTTTGTCTGGTGAAGTACTTCACCAGACAAAAAAACCGGAAGGCTGAGGATGGGTACAAGATAGTACCCGAAACACGTTCCAATAGAAAAATAACATCTTGAGGTAAATTTATGTATAAATATTAATTGTATTATATACATCAAGAAACGGACTGTAGCAGAAAGTGATTGAAAAAAAAATATATATATATATTCAATATTTAATTAACACATCGCTTAATATTCCTTAACTAATATAACTTTCTTAATAATTTGTATCTGCAGTATACGACTCATATTAAAATGCTATTACTACGATATTCAATTCATTCCCTTAATTATACAATGATTACTAATAATACCTTTCTAGTATGGCATAGTACATAAATTGCATTGTTAGTATCTGAACTCGCGTGGGTCTTTTGAGAATGAGAGGAGTTATACTTATGGTAGATATTAAATTTTATGTTGGTATATTAGAATTCTGAATTGTTAAGATTTTATATGTTACTTGTTTGCAGGATTCCAGACTTTAATTAGCTGCTCTACGTCGCTTATTACACTTCACTTTCACTACACATATTTGTTTATCACTTCTTCAACTTGAATTCACGCTCGCGTTGTACTTACGTCACGCACATAATTAAATATAATTTTCAACTCAGCTTCGCGCGCACATCTGAAATATCTTCCAAATACGTATTTTACGCGCACTTGTGACATATTCTTCCTTTACGTACTTTACACCCACTAATAAAATACTCTTCTTGATACTTTAACGTGTTATTTCGCGATTTTTAATTAGTGATCTAATATATACGTTTAAATAACAAACTATTATGACGTTCCGCTAGATTACTGAAAGTCTGTATAGAGCAACGCAAATTTCGCGTGCTTGTCTCGGAATTTACTTAAAAAGAACTCCTCATCTTCGCTTGCGTCTCTCTTTTTATAGTTTTGCTATTGACTCCATCACCACATTTCTGGTTGAGGACACTTTCTTTGGCCAGAGTTTGAAATATTCCCCGGTGAATTTGAAAATTTCCATTCATGTCTCGTTATTTTCACGCGCGCAGAACTGACGCTTTTTCTTATTGGTTAAACAGTGCGGGCACGTTATTTTTTACCGCGTGGTCGCTTAGCTGTTAAAAGCGACGCTACTTTCTAAAATCGTAATAAACATTGGGCTGTCATCTTTTGTCTTCTGAAGGACATTGACCGGCTTTTTCTAACGGTACTTGCTAGTTTTTTGCTGTTTTCGATACACAAAACAATTTATGCTTTTATGACATACTAGGTACAGTCGTCTATTGCATTTTTGTTTCGGCTGGCGACAGACTGTCGGCACACAAGCCACGCCCTGTTCATTCTTTGCTCTACGTATTATTTACATTTGTGTGTATTACAATTTCATATCTTATCATACCTCTATAACTACGAATAATAATTGAAGTTTTTATCTACGTATATATTACACATATTGCATTAATTTATATAAGTATATATTGTACATATTGAATTAATTTATAACGTTCCACAGTAACGTTACAAGGGATTGACGTTTGTCTGCAAGTGAGTGGGGAAGTGGTGTATAGAGCGGTCCGATTGGCCGAAACTAGTGTTGTCAACTCGTACTTGTTGTCCTACAGTAGGCCTATAGTAGTGCGTTTATTCTGTTTGATTTTAGTGAAATTTAACAGTTTTAAAATTTACAATATTATCATATTTTAGTGCACTTGCATGGGATATCTTTTAAATTTAGTGATTATTAGTCTAATATTCAGAAGTGATTTTGTGGTAAAATTTAAGTAATTAGTGTACTAAGTGATAGTGATTGTTAATATTATCCATTCAGCTATGTCCGACACCAGTACGAGGGCTTCAGCTATACGCAAGGCAAGAAAAAGGAAAGTATTTAATAGACAGGCAAGAAACTTATCTGTTCAGTACTACGTGAATATTTTGAAAAAGAAAAAGCAACGGGGGGCCGTTAATTTCCGTTAATAAAGTTTTAGAGCGTAGACTACAGCTGCCGCATGCGAAGTAGGGAAGAATCTTATAGTACGTATAGGAAAAGAGAAACACGATCATCTTATTGATTTTAGTGACACAGAGCCCAAGTTTCAAGCACCTAATAAAAAAAGAAATGTAGACAAAAGAGTTACGAAGTTAGATTCTTTCCAAGAAAATGCAATTCGACAGCACATTTATAGCTAGGCCTACTATTGTAAAAAGAGCACACAACAATAAATATACTTCATAAGTCGTTAGCAGCAGCTGATCTTTTTTCCGGTAGTAAATCATCTGTTAGGAAAGTAATGCAAAATATTGTTTTTAAGTTTACAAACATTTCGGGCAGAAAGGTTCTTATGGAAAGTGAAAGTGTAGTTGCTTTACGTTGTAGATTTCTACGAGAAATTCAAACTAAATCTATTGAAGACATAGTCTGGTTAGACGAAACATGGGTAAATATAGGTCACAGTTTACGAAACGGCTGGACAGATGATACTGTGGAAGGAACAATGAAAATACCTTTAGGACGAGGGGATAGATATATTATAGGATATGCTGGGACATCAAAAGGTTTCATACCTAACTGTTTTTATGCCTTTAAGTCAAAGAAAACGAGCGACTTCCAAGAAGAAATGAACTCTGAAAACTTTACCAAGTGGTTCACATAGTCGTCATTAAAAAACCTCACAGTGCCGTCAATTATTGCAATGGATAACGCCCCTTATCACTCGGTTATATACGACAAAGCGCCAACATTAACTACACGTAAAGAAGAAATTATTCACTGGCTTCATGAACATAACATTTCTACCACTGTTAGCATGAAAAAACGCAGAGCTGTTGGAGCTGGTGTCAGGTTGTAAACCCCGATTTCCGGAATACGTAATTGACAAAGTAGCACAAGAACAAGGCCATAAAGTAGTAAGATTACCACCGTATCATTGTCACTTTGAACCCATTGAATTAATTTGGGCACAAGTAAAGGGATATGTACCAAGAAATAATAAAACTATTACAGGAACTGAAGTAGAAAAATTGATACGCAAGGATATTACGAATGTTACTGCAGACGGTTGGGGAAAAGCACTGACGCATACAAAGAAAGTGATTGACGAAGCATGGAGCAACGAAGGAATATTAGAAGACGCCGAGGAACAACTGGTAATAAATTTGGGCACAGAATCCAGTGACTCGAGTGACTCTGGTAGCGACATATGTGGTGTAACACCTTTAGATTAATGGCACAGGCGGAAAACTACAGACAGGTAGCCTAATAATAATTTAATTTTCAGTTTTGTTTTTGTGGTAAAAGTAATAAAAACAAAACATTGACTCTTATTTTGCTATCTTATATTTTTTATTATTGTTAATTTTTACTTTATTTACACATATTTGTACACTAATTTGATGACTGCACATTGTCACATTTATCGTTAAATCAAAAAATTAAAGATACTGAACATTTGAAGTTAATTAAACAAAAACACTGAAGTTAAATAAGTTCTAGTTTATTATTCTCGTAAGAATTCACATTTTTGGTTTATGAATTATTGTAGTTACAACTGAATAAATATTCGTTTTTAAGTAGGGTAATACATATTTAGTCTGCGCGTACTGGATTTGTTTAGTCTGGGCGAAGTATGTTTTGATTGAATGCAGTAACGAAACTTACGCTTTGGTGACATTCAACAGTAACACGTGGTTGCGAGTGGCAATGGTGATGACATCATTGCAAACGTCAATCTCTCCTGTAAAAATTTTAGTATAATATTAGTGGACATTTTATTGCTTGTGAACAATTTTTATTTGATTTGTTGTAAGAGACTGTGTTGTTAATTACGAACTGTTTAACTGTGAAAATTAAAGCTGGTGATTAGTGACTTAATTAGTGTCTTGTATTTTGTTTCCACTGTACCTACGACGAGCAAGTAGAACAGTATTTAAATATCTTACATAAAACGTAGATGGTTGTAATACAAAAGTATATTATTTTATGAAATTAATAGTTTTGCAAATGTAATAATTTTTTTGTTAACTTGTTTTTGTTCCTATTTTGATTTATTACTTATTTTGTACCTATATATATTTCTAAATTTTTCTTGTGATTTATTTTTTTTAATTTCGATACCGGTATATGTTTTAATAAAGTAATATTTTGTAAATTTGGGATATATGTTTATTTGTATGCGTGTGAGTACGGTAGCTAATTTGACTAGTAAATTTATGGTTTTAATAATTAGTTTCTGTGTTGAATAAGGGTATCTTTTAAACACTTTTTAATGTTGCCTATACAGAATACCTTACAGCCTGGGCTTTGAATTTTAATACATGCCAATTTAATTATGAATTATTTCAAGTTTGATTCTGTCAAAACCTGTTTTATTACTATTATACGAAATTTTTATACTTTTATTACTGGATAATTTTGAAATTTTATGATTTACAGTGCCTATGTAGCCCATATTGTATGAACATATTTAATGTTTTATTTTTCAATTTTATTGAAAGAATTATTTAATATCTTTAGATTAATTCTGTTTCAATGTTATCTATGCTTTCTGGGTTATGTATTCCAGTATCACATATAATTTTCTTTTTTATTTTGGTTTTTCTAAATCATTGTTAAAAGGGGTGTAACTTATTCTATATGTCATCATATTAAATGCAGCAGATTTATATTGAGGAGGATGGATTGAATTTTTATGATTAATTAAAGAAGTTTGAGTAGGTTTTCTATAGGCTGTACTGTAGACTACAATGTATTCAAATATAATGTGAATAATATTGCTACGACATTACAGAACATGCTACGTATTTCTCGGCTATTCCAACAGAGCCCGGCTGTAATGCTGTGTGGGTACGTTACCTCAACTTGCGTTAGCTAGACTGTTCCAGACTTCGCTGGCCGCGCTTACTGTGTCAAGGCTGGAATCAATTACGCTCTAGTGTTTTCCACTATTGTTGACATGTATTATGGACTATTCTGGAACACTTGTGTCATCTATTCAAACTACGACAGCTGCACTTACCAACCAGTTTTTGTTTCGATTTATTCCAGTGCGGTTCGTGGTATTGTGGCGAAGTGTTATTTGTTTTATAATTGTGCAGTACTCTAGTAGTTGACATTTTTATTGTGTGTGAACAATTTTTATTTAATTTGAATAAGAGACTATCTTGTTGATTACAAACTGTTTAATTGTGATAATTAAAGCTGGTGATTAGTGACTTTATTGGTGTCTTGTATTTTGTTTTCCACTGTACCATATGACAATCAAGTACACCGTTGTAACAATATCTAAAAAATTTAATTTATTTTCTGTTTCATACTCCATAGTAAACTGTGTATTGTTATGGAGCTTATTAATTAAATTAAAAATTTGATTAACGTTATGACCATTATCTTGAAATATGTAGAGGGCGTCTTCTATATACCTACTCTAATGTTCCAGAAAGTCCATGGTTTTATAATATTATGTGTTTTTTTATGTAAGCCTTGTAGGCATGGGTGAAGTAGAAGATCGTTTTTGAAGTGAAACTTCTTTATCGACGTATGAGAGAAAATTTATAGCAATGTAAAAAAAAATCGTCACGATTTTCGGTTACGCGCCATGTTGTTTTTTTTTTATCAAAGTTCAGTATAGTGACGTAAAGAATAATATATTAGTTTGAAAGTGATAAAATAAAAAGACTTATTATTTGTTATGTGAGAGCAAATGAGAGTTTTCATAAAAATTCAAGTAAACGTCGACCAATAGACGAGAGAGAGGTGAACCCATGGCCAATCCATCATCCTCAATGAAAAATTGGTTATTGAAAGCAAAGTAATTCAAATTCAAGTGAATTTATAGTAAAAGTGAGAGTGATTATATATTTCGTTTGATAAATCCAACACGTGAGCGTGATTTTAATATATATTTGAGGTTAACCTCACTTTTTGATTGTAAGTATCAGTAAATGTATATAAATCTATTAAAATTAGCAAGTAATAAAAATCCAACACGTGAGCGTGATTTTAATATTTATTTGAGGTTAACCTCACTTTTTGATTGTAATTACTCATATTATTTGTATGCATGTCTATAATAATAAAATAGCTTTAATTTAATACGGAAAAAATTGTTTTTCTTAAGCTTTATCTACCCAAATTCTGTAAAGTTGTAAATAGTAGAAAAATGATATGTCATAAAGAAGTTTCACTTCTTACCTGTGTACTCTGGTACACACACATATTTTTTTCAAAATATTATAGCCATGAAATTTTTAATAAAGTAAAATTAACATAAGCTTTAACTATTACTGAGCGCTTGTAGATGGGGTTGACTGTCCTTGGAGAAACGGGTATTTTTCACTGCTTCCAGCCTTCTTGATCATGTCTTTGTTCTTTCAGACGTAGTGGTAAAATTCTACACAGTCGATTTTGTAGTTGTACAGGATCTGTAGGATTGCTTCAAGAGAGTCCACCTCCATTCTGTTCCTTTCATCAGTCCACTGGATATTCATGAACGAAAATATTCTTTCTACATTGGCATTATGGGCTGGTATTGCAAACAAATACCTTGCAATTATTACCATCTCAGAGTACTGCTGAAGATGGTCACAGCTTTTAAAAAAACTCACCCACTTCTCATGACACTGCAATGGTGCTTCGTTTTCATCATTCCACTTGTGAAGATTTTCTTCAACGAAATTTGTCAATATCCCGAATTGATCAAAGAGAATGGAGTCATCGATTTCAATTTTTTCCCCTTCAAATAAGAAACTGTCTCTTCAACACTTTCCCATTTTGGCACTCTCTTCAATAACATCCAATCAAACACCGACAATAATGGTGAATATGAGGTGCTCCACTTGCTCAGATATTCTATACAAGTGTCATAAAATTTGTCAACTTCTTCTTTAAAGTCCTTTTCTGCTGATTGTGTTACTTCTGCTCTTTTAAGAACAGATTTAACATTAAAAGAAATGAACTGCTGCTCTTTTCTCTTAGTAACAGTTTCAAGAGTATTTTTCAGGACATCCTTTACCTCTATTACACTTTTCGTGCTCCCCTCAATTTCCTTTATTCCATGCTGCAAAGTGCTAAGCTGGCTGTGAATGAACCATAAGTAGGCTTCACTTAAAGGATTGCTGAAAAATTGAACCAATATTTTGGGGGCTTTGTCTTCATATATTCAGTCCCTACATAATCGCAAAACTCCTTAAGCCTCTCTGTTCTAACTGTGTATATAGAAAAGTACGAGAATACCTTCACAATGATAGTTTCAACATCACAGCTCAAACTATCAGCACGCAATTGTGTAAAACATGTGCAGGGCAGCCTATCCCTTCAATGTTTTCATGCAATGTTGTCTTTAATTTGGTAAATACGTTACATTTGCCTTGTCTTTTTAAACCACCAAAGTTGGTGTTCGTATTGTCTCCACAAAATCCCACACATTTATTTTTTTCGAGATCAAACATTTCAATAGTATTCATACAAAATGTTGAAATTTCGTCAGATGTTTCATTAGGTAGGGAACTCACCTTCAAAGTTTGGACTGAATTCCTTCATTAATATCGAAAAACTGAACAACAAACGGAAATACTTTAGCAGCTTTAAGATTGCTGGCATCAGTGGATATCCCGTAGAAAGAAGACTTTTTGATGTTCTCAAGGCTTTCCTTTAAACTCTGGGGAGCAATAACTTCTTTTACTAAGGCTGATACTTTAGTTCTTGCCGAACTAAATTTTTTTGCAATGGAAGAATCATCAAACATAACGCTATTAAGCTTATTAGTACAATCACTAGATCTAAAGGTTTGGTGATGTTTTACCGTGTGGTAGGCTAGTGTAAGCTCGGCTGCTCGAACTTTTGTGTCTTCACTTGATTGAGGTTTTACAAAATAATTTTGTAGAGTTTTACTACAGCTCGGTGCACTAAATCTGTTAATGTGTTTCTTTGACTTGATGTGATCAACTGTCAGAACGCCCACCATGACTGATACTAATAAAACAGTTACATACCGAACACTCTGCTTCGTAATCAAATCGACCTTTCTTGATAAAATTCCACTCCTTACAATAAATGTCACTGAATTTGCAGGCACGTTTCGGCATTGCGTTTTGCAACTCAATGGCAACAATACGACTAATACGAGAAGCCACCATCAACAACTACACTATTCTGACAATGACAGTGGCAAGTGGCGCGACAATCGGACAGTTTTCATAACTCTTCTCAAGTTGCAACGCCTGGAACTGTTACAACAATACAACTACTCTCCAGCCACAGTACCGCTCAAAATAAATTATTGTTTCAGTGTATCAATATTGATACTGTGATTACTGTGGGACTATGGAGGTTAGAAAATAAGCTAAAATGTATTAATTTATCGTGTCGTATTCCGTTTAATCGAGCGAAATCTCTAAAAACTTATGAGCGTCCCGAAACAATTTTTCGGGACACCGTATGATATGATGAAAAACCGGGACAATCCCGGTTTTCCGGGACGTTTGGTCACCCTATTCTACACTCGAATCGGTGGAAGTCTGAGACGTATTTCCACTCACTTCCTCCTCATCCATCGCTCCGTAATAAATTCTTGTCTGATGTACTACCTTACGATAAATTTAAGGATATGGCACTGAAACTCACAACAAAATTCAAAATTTTCTACGTTATTGACAACGAAGAAGTAGTTTCTATGGAAACTCACCGGTTCACATTTTCGATCACGCACCAGCGATCGGCCGCAAATGTGCGAAACGTCCTTATAAACATTTTCAATGTTAAAATTCCTTAATGTAATGGTGTCTTTACAATTTGGGTAAGTCTTCGTTCACAGGTTTAAAACGTATTAAGTAGTTCATTTTTATCCGGTTAAAACCTGATTACAGCCGTACGCGTCGCCCATCTTCCTGTCGTAGCTTGCGTTCACACACACAAACACACAAGCGCTGTATTCACGAGGGGCAGGTGTACGCATTCTGACAATCCTTAGCCTGCATAGTATTGTTAAAAACTGTTCATCATATTAGACCGGGAGCTGGATGGACTTGAGTTTGCAAAATGTGAGGACCGCATTCTGTCAATTGATACAAGCTCAGAAAAGCTTATAGATTAATATTTCGGATGTTGCCAGAAACCCTATTGGTCCAATTTTTTTTTTTTTATTATACATAAAATAATTTGGTTTAGATTATTTTTTAAAACGTTAGTTATTTGTTAGCATGTTGAGAAATGAATTATCGTTTTTCAGTAAATTATTGGGAGTTTAATTTGTTTCTTTAATTGGGGTAGGGATAGTTGTATAACTCTTTCATATACAAAAATAAAATAATCTTGTATTTGTATTAATTTCAATATTATCAAAAATTTGGATAAGATGGTTACTGTTTTCAAAAACTGTATTTATATTGTAATTTTAGCTGTTTTTTACTGTTTTGAAATAAGTTAGCGTACCCTATTTTACATTTTTGAAATTTATTAACGGTACGATTGGTTTTTCTATTTTGTGTAATTTAACCAGTGTGTTGAAGTTAAATGCGCACGCACGGGTTGTTCATCATTAGATTGTTTATGAAGTATATTTAAGTTTTCCTAATTGTGTTATTAATTTATTTTTGCAGTTTATTACTTGGGCAATGAATGTTCAAAATTTAATATTTTAGCTTCAAATATTTTATTACACAGAATTAGATAAATATTTGTTTTATCTGCTTTGATTATGGCTGCATTATTATTTGTTAGTTTTTATTTAGCGCTGTTAATAAATAAATCAAGATCGGCTGGATGGTGTGCAGGGTGAGAAGAAGCGAAACGACGGTAAGATACTTCAAGTGCCTTGGTTACGAGCACATGGCGGGAGCCTGTAAGCGACCAGACCGGTTTGGTATGTGTTAGAGGTGCAGAAAAAGCTGCCACTAGGCGAAGACTTGTCAGGCTATGTGCGGTACGCCATCTGCGAGACTGGAGGCCTGAAAGGACTAGAGCTCGGACACGTGCCACTACCAGGAAGCAGCCGGATCTTCAGAGAAGAGCTGAAGAAGGCCAAGAAATAGACACGATTATCAAGATCCTTTAAGGAAACTTGAATAGTAGTAGGACAGGTAACTATCTGCTGCAACAGTTGGCACGCGAGAAGAAGGGCGATTTGATGCTGCTGAGTAAGCAGTACCGAGACAGGGGCTCCACGTCGTGATAACACGATTTTCTGGGAACAGCCGCCATCTGGATTCCTGATCTTAACAGACAGACAGTGCAGACGTTGTCGAGTGTTTTTGTGTTTGTGTTAGGTTAGTTGGTTTTCCAGTTACCCTGTAGATGTTAGATTAGATGTCAATAACTACAATTCTAAATCTCTGAATTTGAATTTGAATTTTAAAAATATTTCCTTAAATTTGTAGTAACCGTCAGTAAGTATAACACAAATTTTAAATTATTTGTGTTGAGGTTTCGACAGTATTTATTGTCATCATCAGGACCTAAGTATGAATACAAAAGAAAATGTCAAACAAAACAGATGAATTATTTGAGTGAACGTGTTTATGTATTTTAGAGAGAGAGAGAGAGAGAGAGAGAGAGAGAGAGAGAGAGAGAGAGAGAGAGAGAGAGAGAGAGAGAGAGAGCGCGTGTGCGTATGTGTATCCTTGTATATGTGAAGGAGTTGAAACAGTTTGTTTTACATCATAAAATGTTTCCTTAAATACAATGAGAAAATTATAATAACTTATCCCAGAACATAATTTAAACAATATTAAAATTTAAATTACTGATAATATAATGGTATTTGTGATTATTTAGAAATAGTAATTAACAATTATATATTAGAATTGGTACAGAAAACATTTATACATATACCTGTCAACATATACCATAGTAAAACATATTGTAGCATCCCTAAATACAGATTATAGGGATGTTCAATTATGTAAATTATTAAAAGTTATTTTTATCATGTTTCACTCACTACTGGTATTGAAAACACTGTCATTAATTTAGAGAATTCTAAATTACACAATAACTGTAGAACTTTACGAACTTACATAAGAGAATTTACATAATATTACAAGAAAAAGTTTATGGTAAACCTATCTATCAAATTAAAAATCTATAATAATTATTATAATCATATTGTTGTAAATTATTATTTACTGAGAACTAAGTATATACAGAGTACTATAGAATATTGTAAAATTATGTATATGTCAACAATCACACCCTCTCTCTCTCTCACTTTGTTTCTTTCTGCAGTGACACTCTAACACACTCACCATCTCTATTTACACTATCCTACTCACATACATTAGAGAATTATGTACCAGATAACAGCACAGATTTAGCAACTTACATTAAAGAGTTACAAAATATTACACACTCAAAATTATAGAAAACCAATCTAATATGTGAAAATGGTTATTACTCAATATTTATATTATTGTAAAATATTATTTACCTAGAACTCAGGGGCTCCACGTCGTGATAACACGATTTTCTGGGAACAGCCGCCATCTGGATTCCTGATCTTAACAGACAGACAGTGCAGACATTGTCGAGTGTTTTTGTGTTTGTGTTAGGTTAGTTGGTTTTTATCCAGTTACCCTGTAGATGTTAGATTAGATGTCAATAACTAAAATTCTAAATCTCTGAATTTGAATTTGAATTTTAAAAATATTTCCTTAAATTTGTAGTAACCGTCAGTAAGTATAACACAAATTTTAAATTATTTGTGTTGAGGTTTCGACAGTATTTATTGTCATCATCAGGACCTAAGTATGAATACAAAAGAAAATGTCAAACAAAACAGATGAATTATTTGAGTGAACGTGTTTATGTATTTTAGAGAGAGAGAGAGAGAGAGAGAGAGCGCGTGTGCGTATGTGTATCCTTGTATATGTGAAGGAGTTGAAACAGTTTGTTTTACATCATAAAATGTTTCCTTAAATACAATGAGAAAATTATAATAACTTATCCCAGAACATAATTTAAACAATATTAAAATTTAAATTACTGATAATATAATGGTATTTGTGATTATTTAGAAATAGTAATTAACAATTATATATTAGAATTGGTACAGAAAACATTTATACATATACCTGTCAACATATACCATAGTAAAACATATTGTAGCATCCCTAAATACAGATTATAGGGATGTTCAATTATGTAAATTATTAAAAGTTATTTTTATCATGTTTCACTCACTACTGGTATTGAAAACACTGTCATTAATTTAGAGAATTCTAAATTACACAATAACTGTAGAACTTTACGAACTTACATAAGAGAATTTACATAATATTACAAACAAAAGTTTATGGTAAACCTATCTATCAAATTAAAAATCTATAATACTTATTATAATCATATTGTTGTAAATTATTATTTACTGAGAACTAAGTATATACAGAGTACTATAGAATATTGTAAAATTATGTATATGTCAACAATCACACCCTCTCTCTCTCTCACTTTGTTTCTTTCTGCAGTGACACTCTAACACACTCACCATCTCTATTTACACTATCCTACTCACATACATTAGAGAATTATGTACCAGATAACAGCACAGATTTAGCAACTTACATTAAAGAGTTACAAAATATTACACACTCAAAATTATAGAAAACCAATCTAATATGTGAAAATGGTTATTACTCAATATTTATATTATTGTAAAATATTATTTACCTAGAACTTGGTCTATACTGAGTGTCATAGTCTAATGTACATTTATGTATATGTCGGTAGTCATAATCTCTCTCCCTCCTACCCTCTCACTCTCTCACTGTGTCTCTGTCTCTTTCTCTAGAACTCACATTACCACACTCTCCAAATCTCTCATTCCACTCTCGCGATCTCTCTCTCTCTCTCTCTCACACACACACACACACACACACACACACACACACACACACACACACACACACACACACACACACACACACACACACACACACACACACAGACACACACACACACACACACACACGTGAAATCTTAAGCAGATACATAAACCTCAATGTAACACTCAGACAAGCACACACACATAAAACGACACAATCAAGCGCCAATACTTAAATATACACAAATATATATTCTTTCCTTTTTGTCGTGTATTTGTAAATTATGCACAACACAGGTGACCACTGTACTGAGTTTGAAACTAATCCAATATATGTCTTTAAGTTGAATGTGTGTGTAAGAATTACTATATGTTTACCTAGCTGATAATAAATAATATTATCTTACTGCCTCACTCATAATATTAACATACTGCATAACAATAAGCATAATTGTTCACAGAATACATGGCATGAAGAGAACTTAGTCCATTGATTAGTTCTCTGTATGACTATTTAAAAGTAACATATAATGTACAATATATTTAGACTATTAAGGTCTTAATAAGTCCAGCGGAAATGTTAACTTTAAACGTTTTGTCTGCAGGCTGTTGTCTAGTAAATTTATGGATAAAGGAATTGTGTGCTCTTCAAGCCGTTTCACATACCTTTGCTGCACATCGCAATGGTTTCACTGACTGTGGGCAGGTCCGTGTCGCTATAGACGTCTTTGTTATTGATGAACCACAGTGAGTTGGTTTTGGCACGCAGCACTTTGATCTGGAACCTTTCCATTATGGCAATATTGGATTTAGATGCAATTTTCCCAAAGCTGTAAGCCATATGTCCACACAGGTTTGAAGACAGTGTTATACACCAACAGCTTGTTTCCCATTCACAGTAATACTTGCAAAACTTGGTGTCTAATTGTTTTCTCTTTATCCAAATGTTGTTCCGCCAAGTCAGTTTTTTGTTTAGGTGGATGACCTAGGGATTTACATACTTGGATTTGGTTGTCCATGATGTGTCCGTTGATTATAAGTATGTACTATAATTATAATACTACTGACTCGGAACTCTAAGTTTTTTATTGTTAAAAATGTAACAGAAATAAGCTCTGACGAAGCTTATAATAAGCAAAAAACTGTTTCAGGCTACAAAGTAAAAATTTTACATTTTTACCAATAAAAAACTTAGTGTTCCGAGTCAGTAGTATAATACTTATAATTATGTTTCACAGAGTCAGCTACTGGGATATTTATTTACATGTCGTTGTGGAGGCAAAAGCGTAGCAAGTGTATCACAAAGTTAAACGTTGTCTGACACAACAGTAAAAATTATATTTTGAGTTGTTTGTTAAACAGAATCTTATGATGAAACAGTGATTTTAATAAAGATCAAAGAACATAATACAACCAACATTCAGCAAAAATAATTGTATCCAGGAAACGAGGATTGTAGGTTAAATCCCCAACTTTGTCTGGAGCTCTCACGGCCGGTGTCAATAAATTCAAAATTACGACTAAAAACCGGGCTGTTAGGTGTGATCGGTTGCTGTTAAACGTCATTACGTCGGCAGCGTTTTGATCCCCCGCCGGGAATCTTCTTCAGGCCACTAAGAAGTGACAGAGAATAAATAACACAATAGCGGCAGATGTAGCCTATGTCGAACACTACCCGATACCTGTAAAGCAACCTACGGGTAGTTTTCGGCGTACATCTACCGCTATTGTGTTTTTTTTACTCTCTGTCGCTTCTTAGCAGCCTGAAGAAGATTCCCGGCGGGGAATCGAAACGTTGCCGACGTAATGACATGGAAGGGGAGTCGGCACCTTTTATGGGTCAAAAAATGCAAAAAAAATTTTGTCGTAATCTTATTCTACATTTCGTCCTGTTTAAGAAAATATATAACATTATATGTGTTAGAAAAACATTTAGTGGTGTAAGAAAATAATACAGATAAGAGCACACTCAGTTTAAAGTGCCTCAACTGTCATTTTCTCAAAATACCTAATGTATGAAGCTCATATACTTATTACAGTATACTTATTTGTGGCGGTACTACTTCATGCTTATTTGTTTTCATCCTGAATGGATTTAGGTTGGTCAGACTGTAAAAATCTTTTAGCTAGCAATCAGCTGTCTTTATTTTAGCAGACAGTTATATAGCCACGTGCAGAGTTATAGGTTATATTTCCAATTTGTGTGAGTTTAGTTGTGTTTTTAGTTTACTTGTTTACAAATTGTTACTTGTTGTGCTGTTGTTTTTGTTGCTAAGTGATAATGCCTAGAATCACGAAATTTAACCCAAAAAGAAGTTTTAGGGGTAACCAACTTTCATCTGTTTGTCAACTCCAGTTAGGCCTAGGCCTACTGATGAACCTTGCTCTGAGAAGTCATCAAGTTCAAAAAAGTTACATGGTTCTAAACTTTCAAAAGACTTTATACTGATCCTCAGGTAAACTTCATAGTTGACTTAGAATTAATATCAGGTCTTATTAAATCCTTCACAAAATATAAATTTTGCGAAAAATCTGATTGCACTGTTCTTAGTCTTGATCCTAAATTCATGTCAGGGATTGTCCACAGAATGGTTTTGGAATGTAAAAATTGTAGTAAATGTTCATCTGCTATGTCCTCATAAGTTGTGAGAAATATGTATGAGATCAATGTAAGATATGCATATGCTCTCAGATCTATTGGAAAAGGAGTTGAACCAGGCAAAATGTTTTCCGCTGTGATGAACATAGCTCCTCCGAGTTCTGAATTTACAAAATACAACAGAAAGCTACTCGCTGCTACTACTGAAGTTAGTAATGCCTCAATGATGAATACTGCTGATAAGGCTATTCTGGAAAATGATGGTTGCAAAGATGTTGCTGCAGCATTTGATGGCACATGGCAGAAGCGAGGACACACCTCAATGGATGGAGTCGTTACCGTGACATCCTTTGACACGGGTAAAGTTCTAGACTTTGAGTGTTTATCAAAGTTCTGCAGTCGTTGTGTTAATAAAGTAAATACTCAAAATCCTGAAAATATGTCTAAACATAAGAAGGTTTGCAAGGCTAACTACACTGGATCTAGTGGCGGCATGGAAGTCATTGGTGCCACGGCTGTGTGTGGTCGATCACAAAACAAATTAGCTATCAGATATAAAGAATATCTTGGAGATGGTGACTCCAAAGGGTTCACTGCTGTAATGGAAAGGAAACGCTATGGAGATAATGTCCAAATAACTAAACTGGAATGTGTCGGTCATGTCCAGAAACGGATGGGCACCCGACTCAGAAAGCTAAAACAAAACTTTAAGAAGAAACCGTTGAGTGGTAAGGGCTTGGGTGGCAGAGGCCGACTTACAAGTTCCGAAATTGATCAGTTACAGACATATTATGGAAAAGCCATAAGAAACAATTTGGCCAACGTGAAGGATATGAAAAAAGCAATATGGGCTACATACTTTCACTGTATGTCGACGGATGACAAACCTATGCACAGTCTTTGTCCAACAGGTGATAATACCTGGTGTAAGTTTAATAAATCAAAACAAGATGGAAGTGTGTACAAACATAATAATCCTCTACCACAATCTGTGTGTGATGTAATAAAACCTATTTATAGGGATTTGACCAACGAAGACTTGTTGAAGCGCTGCCTCCATGGCAAAACACAGAATCCAAACGAGAGATTTAACAGCACTATCTGGCAGAGATTGCCTAAAACAGTGTTTGTAGGCCTTCACACCCTTAAATTAGGTATTTCAGATTCAGTTATATGCTTCAATGAGGGTGCTATAGGAAAAGTGAATGTTCTTCAAAGGCTTATGATAAAACTTGGAAAATTTTCAATTTTAGGCTTGAAACGCATTGACGCAGAGCGCATAAGGAAACCTGATAAGGAGACCAAAGAAGAAAACAAAAAGAAAAGCGTAAATAGGAGATTGTTGAAGAGGAAAATGGAAGATAATGATGATGAAAGTTACTGTCCTGGTGGATTTTAAAGAGATGAAAAGATCAAAGTATGACTCAAATTGAAAGCGTTTTTCCGAAACTTGTGTTTTTAAAATTTAGGTACATTTTTTACAAAAAGTGTTACACATAACAACTTGTAATTTTGCATACATCTTTAGTACTACTATGCAAGACAGTCCAAGTAGATTTACTGTGTTATGTTAATTTAAACTTTAATTATTAATAAATTTGTGAAAAAATAACTGCGTTTTTTAATTATACAAAATATAAAAAATTTGTTTTTGAAAACCATTTAGTATATTTTTATAATTCTGCTACAGTATGTTTAGACAAACTAGGTAAATAGGTACAAAAAATTTCATTTATATAGACCGTACAGTTTTTGAGATAATAGTAGTCTACCTACAGCAGGCTATGTATCCCCATTTGATTAGCATTGGAGTGAGAAAGGTACCAACGCAATGGAGCACAGCCTCACAGTTCCTACGTTTGACTAACGGGAATGTGACCAACAGCGATAGAGATAGTGTCTCTTCTCTCTTGCCAAAACCTCTTTCAACTGATTTCATTAAACATCATAGTTGTACAACAAGGTTTCAGAGTTGGTAGAACAACTATAGATCATATCTTCCCCTTATAGCAAATAATTGAAAAGAAAACGGTTCGACCACAACCTTTTCATTTAGTTTCTATTGACATTGAAAAAGCTTATGCCAATGTACCGTTAGCCAATCTGTGGACAGGTCTAAGATCAACCCAGTTATCATAAAAACTATACAAAAGTACTATAACAATTCAATATTGAGATTAAAAATGGGAAAGAATTTGTCACCAGGGTTTCAAATGACCAAAGGTTTACGCCAGGGATGTTGTCTATCACCCACGCTTTTAAAAATGTATACGGAGAAGTCAATAGACTTGGAAAAAATGTGCAGGAACATGGAAATTCCACTTGATGGTGATACAGTTTATTCATTACAGTTTGCTGATGACCAATTACTTTTGGCTCAAGATTTTGAAGACATGCAGTACATGACTAGAAAATTAATACAGGAATATCAGAAATGGGTACTAAAGGTAAATATGAATAAAACAAAATTACTTGGCAACGGGTGACCTACAGCAAGACTTGATATTGGAGAAAGCGATGGGGAAAATTTGATATACAGAGGAATACAAATATTTAGGGGTGAAAATTACGGCCACTAGGTAGTGAGATATTAAAACTGTACAGATAGCTGCATATGCAGATGACATTAACATCGTGTTAAGACGGATCGCGGCAGCTAAAGAAATATTTCTGGAGCTTAAAAACATAGCCAAGGAAGTTGGGCTAGCCATAAATATAGATAAAACACAAATGCTTATCCAGACAAATAGAGACTTGGTTCATAACAACATTGAGACGGACGAGGACACAATTGAAGTGGAAGACAATTTCAGGTATCTCGGAATGAACCTAGCAAAGACTGGATCAGAGGAGCCAGAGATCCAAAGACGGACCACCATGGATAACAAGGCATACTTCGCATTGCTGCCATCATTTAGGTCTGCGGATGTGCACAGGGAAACAAAAATGAAAATATATAGGACTGTCATTAGACCGGTGTTATGCTACGGGTGTGAGGCATGGACAATCACACAGAAAACCGCCGACATAGTAGACACCTTTAAAAGGAAAATCCTGAAGACGCATTATAGGCCCAATACAAGGAAATGGCTCATGGAGACTGAGATACAACAATGAACTGTATCAAATATATAAAGAGATACCAGTCTCAAAATTTATAAGAATGCACCCGGACATGCGTTGGACCCGGACATGTTATGAGAATGGAGGATGGCAGGAACCCCAAAAGGGCTCTGTTTGGTACATGGGAGGAAACAAGACCTAGAGGCAGACCGAGGAAGAGGTGGGAAGATGACGTTGCAGAGGACACGAGGGACATAGGGATAAGAAACTGGAGGAGGGCTGCAATGGATAGAGTAGATTGGAGGCGGAGATTGGTGGAGGCCAGGGCCCGATTTGAGTTGTAGCGCCATAGGATGAGGAGGTGAAACAGTTTATTCATTATAATTTGCTGATGACCAATTACTTTTGACTCAAGATTTTGAAGACATAGAGTACGTGACTAGAAAATTGATACAGGAATATCAGAAATGGGTACTAAAGGTAAATATGAATAAAACAAAATTGCATGTCAAGAGGTGACCTAAAGCAAGACTTGATATTGGAGGAAGACATGGGGAAGATTTCTTACACAGAGGAATACAGGTATTTAGGGGTGAAAATTACAGCCAATTGGAAACAAGATAAAGAAATACAATCCAGAATTAATTTGGGAAGGATGGCTATATCTACATTAAGTGGAATCCTGTGGGATAAGCAAATTACAGAAGAAACTAAAACCAAAATATTTAAAACCATTGTTAGAAGTATCATGACTTATGGCTAAGAAGTTTAGACTACCAATAAACGACAAAAGGAGTGATTCGAAAACCAATATGACCATCGAGGAAAGACTCTTGTTTGTTTCTGAGTTAATGGAAATGCCCTGGGAAGACGTTTCATGAAGATGACATTACTCAAGAAGCTGTTGACGAGAGTCAAACAGACTTGGACCAGCACATATTATTATGGTTAATGGCATACATAATATATGCCCTGGTCATGAGTACACAACATGACCGGCATGACTCCAGCAAAACTAGTGGTCGAGTGGGAGATTTGCCTTTCTGGGAACTTAATGTCTGGAACACCTGAGACTCAATTCGAAGAGACACAGAATTATTCTTCGCAAGTAGACCAACTGCCTAGGTCACCTATATCTAGATACTCCCCAAGTATTACTAGAGAGACGGTTTGCAATTCAGGATGATCAGGCTTAAGCAGGGGGCAGTTCTACGACAATTATGTAATGCTCAGTATAATAAACAAATTTACTTTAGGGTAGTGTAGACTATCGTTTCCTATACAATGTCTGAGGCTACTACAAGTTGGGACATCAATATTTAGGTACCTCAAAATGTGAATGTGTGTGTGCACGTGCAAACATGTATGTGTGTATGTGAGGGGGTTAGAGAAGGGTTAACAAATTGGAGGTTTTAGTTACCTGTATATAGCTTTCATGATTAGATTTACACAGTACTAAATGATCTTCTATAACTTTTCTGTAGGGTAGATTTTTCCCTCTTAACAGTTTCTCACACTATGGAAAGTTGATTTAAATGTGTATTTAATTACCTAATATCCCTGAATCATCAGTGGACCAAATTTTGTTTTTCCAATATCGCCACATTTGTAATGTCAAAATTAAGTACTCGTATATATCTAGGTCAAATATTTGGGTAACAGATGTCCTGCTTCTACTGAGAGACATAGAGGTTACAGTACCTTGGCAAAATGATCCAGTCTCCCTCCGACCCCTCTCACTGCATGTACCAGAAACAACATACTATTCCTGTAATTTTCTATCTTAACTTCCCTTTCTACAATCATCGCAACCATGATAGACAAAGTAGCATAAATTTAGAATGTGTAAGGTTTAATTAATAAATACAACGCTTTAAAAAAGAAAAGTGTTTGTACTTTATTTCTTGTAAATTGTGAACAATATTGTTGGGTTGTTGTTGTCCATAATTAGACTATATTTTATGGCCAAACACAAACAATATGTAGTTGACTTTTATGCAAGTCGATAAACATAATGAAACACTTTTCATGCTTTTTTTATTAAAGAAAACTGATTAATACTTTCATCAAAGTCTACTTTTGAGGCTTTTTCATACTCAAAGAAAATTTGAAATTTCTTAACTAGGTTTCATTTACTAATGATTTTAAGTAGTTCTTTACAAGTTTTAATTTATTAAAACTTCTTTTAAGCGATGCTACATGCATAGGAATATTGAGAAACATTCTGATGCAGATGCAAAGATCCATAGCTTGAAATTTGGAGCTGGCAATTTCATTTACCAGTTCAAAATTATCGACATAAGAGTTGTACAACATGACAAAATCTGCTGCACACATTTATAAATGTTACAGGGAACTCCCTTCCAGAACATTGCATGACAACAAACTGAATGCCGATGAAAACTTGTCACATATTTGTGATCGCCTTTTCATCTCGATCATAAGCCTGCCATATTTCCTGAAACATTCTTGTTGAAAGGGCTCATGAGCTAAAAGCAAATATCCTCATTTCTTGCTATCTTTAACAGCCTGTTTTTAACTTTCCAGACTCTTTTAAAAGTAACCTACTTTCTATACTAATTTCATCACATACAACTCTGGCTAATTTCATTCATACAACACATGAAGTGCCCAATACCCTCATCACAAAGCGACTGTATGCATGTGGACAACTCTTCAATTAATTTAGCAGCCAAATCAAGTAATGTATATTTTCTTGCAAGGATTTGTTGGTAAATGTATTGTTAGCAAAATCTTTTTCCACATTTCTAAGAAGAACACAAATTTGAAATCTATGTGGGTTAGAATATGCAGCATTCCAGATACAAGACCCTAGTTCCAAATTTTACTATATTCACCATCTCTTGAAGCACTCTGTGAATACCTGTTACTAATCAGGTCTTCCCATCTCCTAATGAAGAAATTAAGTGGATGTTGCACTTAATTAACCAAAAAACCTCAGTTGCACATTATAGCTGAAACGTTGGCAGTACGTATGCCTATGAGATTCAAGTTATGGCCAACATAACAAAGGAAAAAATCTTGACAGTTCGTTCACGTGGTTGACACAAGTCTGAACACCCGCCTTGATACATTTGAGCCATTATCAAATTGTTGCTCTTGGCATTCCTGAATGATTAAACCATCCTCTTTGAGCTTTGCCAAAATTTCTTCTAACATGCCTTGCACTGTTTTTTTATGGCTAACAACAAAGTCAAAGAAACTTTCTTCAAATTTGCAGTTCTCATCTGAAACACCCACATATCTTAGTATTTGACTTATTGGTTCTATGTGTACAGTATCAGGAATTCAATCAACCAACATTCAGAGTAGTACTGTGGTGTTTTCACTGGCTACAGTATTACAGATCACATTTTTTTGGAGAAAAGTAACTTGGAACATACTCTCCAGTCTTAATTTGCTTTGTGGATTATGATGATGGAAGATGGTAATGGCCTACAAACCCTAATATATTTAAAAAATGTCATAATTTTTTACACCAATTGAATCCAAATCTTCCATGAGCGGCAAGTTGTGTCTTGCACAATGACGAATTACATCCGCAATAACTTTAAGTATATTGTGTCACTTTTCCGCCTCAATTTCTATACTTCTTTCCATATTTGCATCTACTGTAGTGCCTTATTTAATTCTTATTTTTAGCTATTTTAGTCTAATGTAGCAGTTTATTTGTGATGGAGAGGTTTTATTATCTATAATGAGTGGATTTGGGTGCTTTCAGTCATTAAAACCTTTCTCCACATCAGAGAACACTCCAGTTTTGCTACCATTTGGTAAAGAAAGGCAAACATGGGAAATATTCTGACTGGCTGTATGATAATTATTGCCTCTTAACTGTTTTGTCATTTGCCTGGTCTTTGTTAAACTATTTTGAATCACAGAGCCTACCTTCATTTGACAAAGGAAAGTGGTACCTTGTTATGTTTATGGTTTTTGGACCTCACTCAACTAGTTTAACTAGTTGTTTGCTGTCTAACATACAGTGTGTTGGCCATTTTGCAGCATTTTCATATACTGTTTCCATGTTGCTTAGATTTGAAGGTAGTGCTATTAAGTTTATGCCACATGTGCACACTTCTGACAATTCAACAATGTGGTTTTTCAGTGTAAGGTGCTTTGTTGATGTATTTAAAGTAGCATCTTTTTTAGTATGTATATTCAGTATTTTTCCATCGTCAGTATTTTTCAATAATACCAATTGTCCTCCCTCTCCATCGTTCACAATGGGTTTTGTAGATATATGTGTTTTTCACAAAGCCAACACTGGATTTATCAAAACGGGTTTCACTTGAGTTTAACGAGGTACAGCCATCTTCTTTGTTGGTTCAACTTAATATTTCTTCATCAGAACTATTCTCCAACTCAAGAACTTTACCATCATCATCATCAATGAAAAGCCCGTTGTACAGAATAGTTTTGCAACCTTGTCTTTCCTCAACATTGTTCATTAGTTCAGATTAAGGTTAGCCAATTCCCCAATGACGAAGCATGAGTTTTACTACTTTCTCCCTAGACGACTGAGGCCTAAGATTTCTGAACTAACTACCAGGCCAAACCCGTTTTTAAAAAAAGGGTATATCGTCTTACATGTAACAAAATAACAACAAAAATTGTGGTTCTCTTTGACGGAAAGGCTTCATTAGTAAGGCAAATTGCAGGCAACTCTCTCAGTATCAACTGATTTTTGAGGAATAATTCTAAAACACCAAACTGATTTTACAGTAAACAACATGTTTGTACAAAAAATATAATATGAAAGACAAATTTTTGAAATTTCAAACTTATCTAAAGCACTAATGTATAAACCTGATGTGTATAATTATATCAAAATATTATTTAATTTGTATTTTATACACTTATAAAACACAACATTAAACTTAAATTTGCAGCACACATACACAAATTTTACATATAATATATTACATATATTTTCACATATTAAAAAAATGTACAAAACTCTATTAAATGTTGTAGTAGTGAGCGATAGAAGTTTTGCATTTATGGCCATTACTGTTACTAGTGTACAATTTCCAAAATCAAGTATGATTGTCCGTGATCTTGTTGTAGAGCAATTAGACAAGCACAACTTCATTTAAATAAGTGTTGTATAAACTGATAATCAATCTACATGATACATACATAATAAATATTATAGTATTATAGTCTCTTACCTGTAACATTGCTAACTGCTACGGATCAAAATAAGGAATATATGGTAACAATTTACAGCAGACTCAACCTTTTGAACTAGGAAAATAAGAGTTAAAAATGCTATGTATGTAAAAACATATACAATGCATCTGGTCAGACAGAACTATTGCAGTTATCACACAACTTCAGTAATGCCAATTTTTTTTTTGGGGGGGGACAAGTATAAAATTATGAATTTTTATAGAATCTTTGACATTGTGATGATTCACTGAGAAAGTACAATTGTTATGGTTTGTTTGCAACACTTAAAACTAATGGTGGGTGACAAGTTTTATAAACTATACCATTAAAAAAGTGTGGTACCATTAAACTATACCCAATTACCAAAAGTGTGGTGAATTATTTCAACATAGGCACAATAAATTGAAGCCACAGAAGTTACTGTAATCAGAGGTGACTGATATTCTCTCAAAAAGCACAACATTAAAACATGAATATACTGCCATCACAGATATTAGAACTCCACTTGTGTCTTGCTTGTTTACATAAACTGAATAAAAAGTAGTTCGTGGTTATCAATGTTCTATAATAACACATGTTCTGCTAAATAAAGTCCTTGACACACTATGTAAAACATAGTCCTTTATGTACAAATTTCTCATTGTCAGTTTACATCTACTCAAAAAATTAACAAATTTGTTGCTTACTACTATTTTTTAAAGTAATATGATACGCGTCTCTTCAGACTCGTATTATTTATCTTCAGACAGGAAAATTGTTTATTGCCATGATATGTGTACACAGTATTGTGATCTGCAGAATTTGTCTTTGATTCCATATATAACACATTTAACTATCATTTCTGGTAACAGTAGAGAAACTAAACAATGCATGTTTTGTAGCACAGCTCTTACAATAGTTACAAGACACATTTAGTGAATGGTCTCAACTAACTCCAACATGCTTGTATATCATTTACTTGTTTACCTTACACTTCTCCTCTAACAATCTCATTTTACATTAAATTGTTAACGAAATTTTAAAAATTTTGTGTTTTGTTTTATCCAAATCACAGTTGGAGGTGAAAACATTTTGATTTTGAGCAAATCATAGAATAAATAACAAAATGACTGTATTATAGGCCTGTACAGAGAATTTTCAGTAGTATGTCTATTCATTTTTTGATGCATTTAGATACTAAAATGAAATTTTGTGTGGTTTATGTTTCTGAATGTTTTAAATCAAATGAATGCTTAACGCTAGTAAGCCAGTTAAATAATTCCAAATTACTGACATTTGTGAAAGTTATAAATGATGTTTCATCCAGTACTTTAGTACTGACAATTCCATATACATAGTGCAAGTCATCCTGAACAAACGTTAAGCCTCCTCCACTGTCCCCTTTAGCAGCACCAGTACCTATATGAAACAAATCCATTAAAGTATCAAGTATGAATGTAAGAAATGACTGTACATGTGCAAGCATGAGAATTTCAAATAGAAATTTAAAATAAGATGATACCTTACCGTTAGTATAACCAGCACAAAATTTATCAGTTGTTACATAATGCCGAAATGCCTCTGGTACTTTTAAGATACAGCTGTAGTGATCTACATATGGCAAGTTAGCATATAACAGGACATCACTGGGTGTTCCATTTTCTGTTGTACCCCAGCCTGCCAACTGAAACATTCCATCATGTTCAGGTCTATTAAACTTTTGTGTTACATAAATATTTAGTAAAGAATATGTAGTTTTGAGTTGTAGCTATATCTAACCTTTATAGAGATTGTAGTTGACGTACAGTACATCATAAATAAAGACAATAGCCTGATTTGGCTATTTAGAGTGTGATTATGTAAGTAACGCTATTAAGCCTAAGAAAAGCCTTTGCTTAATTTGGAAGTCTGACAAATTGACAAGTGGCGGCTCTACAAGGGGTGCACTGCACCCAGGCGCTGCGTCCAGGAGGGTGCCAAAGCCCTTAATAGACAATGTACTCTAATTAATTTAGGCTAATTTGTTATAGGTACAACGGAATGCAATTTCACTCTACTATTCATTATTTGGCTGTAGGAAGGTACAGCAGATTAGGCATGACAGTTTATTACAAAATCTACCTTATTAAAATGATATGTGATGCACACGTATTACGTCTGATCTGTTGGTGTATGTTACCTAACTGTTATTAGATGGTGACATTTTTGTGCATGCAAAATGTATCCTTAAGTTAAGATACATTTTCAGAAACCGAATAATGTTTCAAAACATGACTAAAAATGAAAATTATCTATTTAATTGGAGAAATAATCAAAACAACTATTGTTAGTAACTTAAAACTCCCGAAATACTATTCTGTTATTTTAGATTGCAGTCCCGATATCACATGTGAGGATCAGATTTCAGTCGTTATTAGATTTGTACTTTTTAAACCCGTCTACAAAAAATGCTGAAGTAAAGGAACTTTTTCCTATCACTGATACTACTGGCCAAGGGCTGACGACATTCTGTTAGATATTTTGACATCCTTGAATGCCTGGATGATATGCGCATTCAGGGGTATGATAATGGTGCAAATATGAAAGGCAAAGGTATCAGTCTTCAGAAAAAAATCCAACAAATAAACAGGTCAGCTTATTATGTTCCTTGTGTGGCATACAGTCTCAATTTAGTACCGGTAGTTAATGATGTAGCCAAATGTTCACTAGAAATAACCAATTTGTTCTATTGTTATAGACATTAATGTTATTTCAGCATCAACTTTGCATTGGCAAACACTTATGACCGAGGTACCTACTTTAACTTTAAAACCATTGTCTACCACTAGATGGGAGAGCAGAGTCATAGCATTGAAGGCACTTCTTCATAAAGCATTATGAAGCATGATGAAACATAAAGCATTTCAACCCTAGGAAAAATGTATGATGCTTTATATTCAGTTTATGGTGATGACAAAAGAGATACTGACTCAAAAATATTTGCCAGTTCATTAATATCAAAATTGAAATCGTAAAAATAAGGTCTTTTACTCTCTTGTTATTTGGTATGATATTTTGTCCAAAATTAATATTGTCAGCAAAATTTTACAAAAATCTGACATTGCTCTTTCAGAGGCAGTCAAAATGATATCTCAAGTAAAACACGATTTAATCAAAACTTGTACTGAGTTCATGTTCAAGGAATTGATTAGTAATACAAAAACTGTTTCTGAAGAAATTGATGCTGAAACTGACTTTTCAATACCTACCCGTCCCTATCCTAGAAACAGATTTTTTAAATATGGGGCTGTGGATGAACCCATCACGGATCCAGAAAGCAATTGTACAAAAAAATTTCTACTATTATTTGATCGACACCGCATAACAAAATTACACGAACAATTCAAACTTTTAAATAAAAACAATATCTCTTTTTCTTTTTTACAAAATCTTAACTATTGGAAAAATTTTAATTCTGAGGAAAAAAGAATGTTCTGTTTAAATTTACAGTAGAATTGAGTAATGGTCTAGAATCAGACATTGATGGAGAGGATTTATTCAATGAAATATAACTTTTACCAGTGTTTGTTAATGATTGCACCCTGATAGATATTTTGAAGTATTTGTTTCAAACAGTTTAATTTCAGTATTTCCAAATTTATCAACCATGCTAAGAATTTATTTCACATTACTAGTCACAGTGGCTCACAGTGAAAGATCTTTTCCAAATTAAAGTTAATTAAAAATTATCTCAGGTCAGCAATGTTGCAAAACAGAGTAACCCATTTATCTGTAATTACTACTGAACATGAAACTCATATTAAAATCAGTGACACTGTTAGAGATTTTGCAAATGCAAAGGCACGAAAACTTATTTTTTTATAACTGAGTGAGTGATTATAGTTAATTATCATAAACAAACATTACTTAATAATTTAATTTTTATTTTTGTGTTACAAAATATGTACTACATAAATGATGCAATAAACTAGTTAACATAAGTAACAAAAGTTAGTTTCTATGCAACCCCAGAAATCCACAATATTGGTTTGCTCCAGTTTTCCATCCAACACCAGTGGCGTGGCGACTTTTGGCGGCGATCAATTGGAATAAACTGGATCAGTATACTATGCTACCTACTAGACTGCTGTTCCGATGATCCTGAGTTTGATTACCACACACAGGTAATTATAAGGTCACATCTATGAGATATTATTTTTGGTAAGTAATTTGATGTGATAGGGGAAGGTGTTGAAGATAGGCTGATAGGTTTTGATTGTAGGGGCCATGTGGAGGCTGCGGGAGCTATGGCAGTCCTCACACCCAGGCGCCAGATAATCTAGAGCCGCCACTGTCCACACACACACACACACACACACACACACACACACACACACACACACACACACACACACACACACACACACACACACACACACACACACACACACACATTTTTATATAAACAATAAACAAAAGTATATACTTATAAACAACAATATTTATATTTTTGTAGACAATACATTTTTATTGTTTTATTCAACAGTTTTTAATTCTTGCCATCTTCATCATCATTTTAAAACTTTAGAAATATCTAAAAACAATAAAAAAATAAAAATATATTCTTGTTTATAACATAAAATATTATGTATTATATATAGGCCTATACATATATGTGTGTGTGCGTGTGTGTGTGTTAAAATCATACATTTATCGTAATAATAAAATAAAACAATAAATATATAATAAACAGCTGACTACATAAACATTACAACAATTGAAAATAGAATCGAAGTAAAATTGTTTATCCGTTAGCTACATAGTAAGCGAAAAATTCAATTACAATTCAAAAAACATCTGAAGATACAGAATAATTTCTGTGAAATGTGCGTCAGATGAAAATAAACTTGCAGGTGAAGCTATTACATATAGCTGTTAAAAAGAAATTGTTATGCAAAAGAATTTTTGTTAATAAATGATAAGTAAAATAAATGTTTTTATGAATGACATTAATTTCCTTATTTAAATATTTCTGGAATTTAGAGAGGTTATGAATACTATATTAGCATCCATACTTGTTTATTGACTTCAAACAGACCTTAGAAATGGAGGACAGACAAAAGTTGCTTCAAAGCCTAAATCTGTTGGGTATCCCTAGTAAGCTGGTTAAGCTAGTGAAAGTAACATTGTATGTCTATAAAGCGACCATGATCATTCACAGAATAAAAACTGACAACTTTGAAATTGGTTGTGCTGTAAGGCAGGGTTTATGCAGCTGTTTCTAAACTGAATGCACATGGAAATTTAATGACTAAAAGCAGACAAAGTGGTGCATGTGCTGATGACAGTTATGCTCGGCTGTAACAAAAATGCAGGAAGGGAAACATTCATAGAACTGGAAGAACAGATAAAGAAGGCTGGGCTGTCAGTAAACCAGGACGAAACAAAATACATGTTTGTTTCAAGATCAGGACATAATGAAAGAAATACATTGGATGTTGGAGGCTATAGCTTTGAGCAATTGGATAATTTTATCTCCCTGGGATCACTGCTAAATGAGGAAAATTTGAACAGCGAGGAAATCAGAACAAGGATAGCAAAGGGAAACAGAGAGCATAGTTTTCAGACAAGAAACTATTGTGCTCTAGAATCCTAAGTGATAATTCTAAACTGAAAATTTATAAGACCCTTATAAGACCAGTAGTGACTTACGGCTGTGATACATCGACCATGCGGAAGAAAGATGAAAAGATCTTAAATGATTTGAGAGGAAAATACTGAGGAGAATTTTTAAGCCAGTAGTGCAACAAGATGGCACTTGACAGATCCACATGAATCTTGAACTTAACACTTTAATAAACAGCAAAATCATAGTAAAGTTCATTAAGTCACAGAGCATTAGATGGCTAGGTCATATTTATAGAATGGAGAAGACTATAAATACAAGAACTATCACAGAATGGCAACCCTTGAAGTCTAGGAAGACCGAGAAAGAGGTGGACTGAGTGTGTTGAGGAGGACCTGCGAACCATGGATTGTTACTGAGAACAGAAGTGAATGGTGTAGGATTGTTGAAGAGGATCACCAAAAACAGGACGGACAGTGCAGGCCACTTCATTCAAGTTATAATTAATGAACTCATTGGTGTTAGCTATTCTGTTATCATAACAATACTTTAGTGAATTCATATAGGAAAATATTGTTACCACTTAGTATCTTGAACATCTCTTGATCACATGTTGGCTGTTTATTGTGTTACTTAAAATAGTATTCTTCTGTATTAAGTTGTTTATGTGCTTAAAATCTTCTCTTTAGAGCTCCTTAACTAGCTTCTCAGTAGATGGCACCATATACTTGAAAGTATGTATGAAGGGATGTTTTACAAACTTTCTTGTTTTCCAATCTGTGTTAAAGTTGTAGCAGTAACAAGACTTCACAGAATAATTTATATATTTCTTGTCTGTGGTAAACCTTCCTGGATTTCTTCTCTATATCTTTAATGTGTAGATAAGTATCATAACCAGTCATGTTATGGCAGAATATGGTAATATTTTGAGGTAGCTTTCAATTTTCGTTACGTGTGTCATGAGGTACTCCTCTACATATCCTTTAACATTTAGTATTATAATACTTTTTTGATACACATATTAAGACTATATATATATATATATATATTAACATACATATATATACATATATATGTGTATATATATATACACATATTAAGACTATATATATATATTGTAATTGCAACGCTGTCCGTCTAATTGTAAGCGGGTAAGAGTGCAATTGGTATAATGTGTACTCTCGTGTCTTACCAATCCTTCTTGTCGCTCTGGAATGGGACTCACGCAGATTGCGTCCGTTGCGAGCGTACAAATAACCAGTATCGAAGTCTTTACCTGTTCTGTGTTGTATTTTGTAACTCCCGAAAGGCGCCAAATTGTTTTTTATAAAACAATTAAAATTTTCGCAGTTAGATTGTCTCCTGGAAACTGTAAATAATAATTTGAATTGCCTCGCTAACTGGCGGGAATTCGACTTTCGCTCGTTGTTGTGATGTGTTGCCAACATAAAATTTCCGTAACGAAATCTACTCTCCGCTAAAGCACATAACATACATAATAATATTCAAATAAATACACTACAGTTAATAAAAGTTCGTACTGATTTAATTGTTTCAAGAATTCATTAATTTTTTAAAATAATAATCGTACAATAAATGTAATTATCACAAAGTTTATGCCTCGGCTGTAAATTAGTTCACTCAGCGGATCTCTAAGGTGGCAGCGCTTCAGGCGTATGAAGCTATAATGTTTATCGTCTCTTATTTATACAATTTATTCTGCCATGTGAATTCTTTTGAATACGAAAAAGGTTTTATAACAAGATGTTTAAATAAAGTTCACCACTTTATAATCGTGGCACTTATATACTAACAAGATTTACATGAAAATTCAACTGTGTTGTGTTAAATGGTGTGTGTTGGTTTAATCAGTTTGACATAGGTTATAATTATTTTACATACAGTGTTATTTGACTTGAATCATAAATCCTTGAAAGAAATTAGTGTTTAACTTTTAGAGTGAGAGTCATTTATTAGGAATATGGTTAATAAATTTGGTTCGTAATTAGTTATGATTTATTTTGTACTTAACAACATCACGTTGTTCGTGTCAAAGGTCGTCAGGTGTCTTCGCCAATGAATTGTTTCTGAAGTTTATCGCCAACGATAGGGATGCCGTCTGATTCTAGCGTCTGTTTCTTATTTCATCCAGTTGTTATTTAATTGTAGTTTAATAGTTGATTATTGTCCCTTCAAGTGTTACTGGACTATGGTTGACATCAGTTCATCAATTGGGTTTCGTCACAGTTGTTTAACTCTTTTTTCTTAAGATTATATATTGTTTATTTTATTACACTTATCACTTCAATGTTTATCTTTGTCATTCCCTACCTATCTCTCACTCTTGGTTTCAAGGTTATTTTAGATGTACATTTACAACTATTCTTTAACATAATGAGCCTTATTTTCTTATTATAATAAGGTCTTTATCAATATACTTTATTTAACAATAATTGTCTCATTTAGTTTTTGTGGTTAGTGTACTTTATCTGGTTTTAATAGGATAGCATAGGTGACTTTACCTATTATTGTACCTATTGAATTGAGCAGTTTTAATTTTTGGGATGGGGCTACTATTGTGTCGCATCGCAATATATATATATATATATATATATATATATTGTAGCGTGACAGATAATCCACACAAATACATTACTCAATGATCATTGATAAAGCTCTAATATATGGAATATCCAGATGAGAATCAATTAAAACGCACTATTTACTAATATATTCACAAGAAAAGTTAAATAAAGAAAAATTCTGCAGATAATATAATATAATACAAATTTAAAAACCCAGGAAACTAAAAAAAAATAATAACAAAATTACCCAGGTAAGATAGAAGCAGGCAATTAATATACCCCGACAAGGAAAACAGACCAGAAGGAACAAAGGCATAAACGGCGAAAAACTACAGAAGAAAGAAGAATAATTAAAATTATTGAACACAGAAGAAAGAAGAAGGAAGAAGAACCAAAATTACTGAAGAAAGAAGAAAGAAGAATAACCAAAACTACTAATACTGAAGAAAGAAGAAGGAAGAATAATCAAAACTAAAACTACTGAAGAAGGAAGAAAGAAGAATAACCAAACTCAAAGAAGAAAGAAGAATAACCAAAATTACTACTATTGAAGAAAGAAGAAAGAAGACTAACCAAAATTATTGAAGAAAGAAGAATAATTAAAATTACTAAAGAAAGAAGAAAGAATAATAATCAAAACGACTAAAAAAGAAAGAAGAAAGAAGACTAATTAAAACTACTGAAGAAAGAAGAAAGAAGAATAATCAAACTAAAGAAGAAAGAAGAATAACCAAAACTAAAGAAGAAAGAAGAAGGAAGAAGAACCAAAATTACTGAAGAAAGAAGAAAGAAGAATAATCAAAACTACTAATACTGAAGAAAGAAGAAAGAAGAATAATCAAAACTAAAACTACTGAAGAAGGAAGAAAGAAGAACAACCAAACTCAAAGAAGAAAGAAGAATAACCAAAATTACTACTGCTGAAGAAAGAAGAAAGAAGACTAACCAAAATTATTGAAGAAAGAAGAATAATTAAAATTACTAAAGAAAGAAGAAAGAAGAATAATCAAAACTACTAAAAAGGAAAGAAGAAAGAAGACTAATTAAAACTACTGAAGAAAGAAGAAAGAAGAATAATCAAAACTAAAACTACTGAAGAAGGAAGAAAGAAGAACAACCAAACTCAAAGAAGAAAGAAGAATAACCAAAATTACTACTACTGAAGAAAGGAGAAAGAAGACTAACCAAAATTATTGAAGAAAGAAGAAAGAAGAATAATTAAAATTACTAAAGAAAGAAGAAAGAAGAATAATCAAAACTACTAAAAAGGAAAGAAGAAAGAAGACTAATTAAAACTACTGAAGAAAGAAGAATAATCAAACTAAAGAAGAAAGAAGAATAACCAAAACTACAGAAGAAAGAAGAAGGGAGAATAACCAAATCTACAGAAGAAAGAAGAATAATTAAAATCACTGAAGAAAGAAGAATAACCAAACTCAAAGAAGAAAGAAGAATAATTAAAATTACAGAAGAAAGAAGAATAATTAAAACCACAGAAGAAAGAAGAAAGAAGAATAATTAAAATTACTGAAGAAAGAAGAATAACCAAAACTACTGAAGAAAGAAGAATAATCAAATCTACTGAAGAAAGAAGAATAATCAAAACTAAAGAAGAAAGAAGAATAACCAAGGCTACTGAACAAAGAAGAAAGAAGAATAAACAAAACTACAGAAAAAGAAGAATAATTAAAATTATTGAACAAAGAAGAAAGAAGAATAATTAAAATCACTGAAGAAAGAAGAATAATCAAAACCAAAACTACGGAAGAAAGAAGAACAACCAAAACTACAGAAGAAAGAAGAAGGAAGAATAACCAAAACTACTACTACGGAAGAAGGAAGAAAGAAGAATAATTAAAATTACTGAAGAAAGAAGAAAGAAGACTAATCAAAATTACAGAGGAAGGAATCAAAACTACTGAACAAAGAAGAAAGAAGAATAACCAAAACTACAGAAGAAAGAAGAATAACCAAACTCAAGGAAGAAAGAAGAATAATTAAAAATACTGAAGAAGGAAGAAAGAAGAATAACCAAAGTCAAAGAAGAAAGAAGAATAATTAAAAATACTGAAGAAGGAAGAAAGAAGAATAACCAAACTCAGAGAAGAAAGAAGTGAGACGACCCATATAAAACAAAAACCCCATAGGGAAAGAACCCCAAAAACCCCAAAATCAATGAATGTCCAAAGAGAAAGTATGTGCTGAGTCAAATGATTCAGCGCGAATTTATTGGCATTTTTTTTTGACGGTAAAGACAGTACAAAAGTTAATGTAATAAGGAGTGCTGCTCTCTACCCGCGGATAGGAGAGGCTACCGTTTTCGAATTTTCACTGTTTGATCCGTGTCGCCATCTGCTGAGATTTTGCAGCAGTTTTAAAACAGTGCTGCGTCCTGGTGAGAATTTCCTTACAAACGGACAACGAACGGAAATTTTCTGTTAAGGCTTGTCTCAAAATCGAAGCCTAGCTGAGGACCTCGTAGAAAATCTCTTCGGTGGAGAGAGGTGTGAAAATCTAGCGTCGACTTCTTGTAAATATGAGATAAGTTTCTTAATGACTGCGGTAAGTTTTGATTTCATTATATTAATTATATACTAAATTTTTAAAGGAGAAAATGTTTTTTTAGTAAGCTTGAGTAAGCGTGCCCACTTGTTGAATCATGCATTGTGAGACGTAATTGTTCGTAAAGTTTTTATAAACCCATAAAACTTGAGTATTGAAGTGTCAGAATCTCGGCTTTAATACCTAAAGTACAATAACCACAATATATTTAATTTTACACTTTCATTAACACCGATGTAACGAGATTCGGTTGAGCACTTAACCTGTTACACAATGTGTCGTCATTAAGTGGTATAAAGTTTTGCTACAATGACAGTAAAACTTTATACAAATATAAATGGGAACTTACTCAGGCACGTTTTAAACGTAAATCATGTCACATTCAAAGTTATAGTATTCTCAGATTCTATGGAGTAAAAAACTATGTGTTTTAAATAAATTCTGCGCCACGTGGTAACCTCAATTTCACTCAAAGTAATAAGTTCATAAGATGTTACAGAGCCAAGATAGATTATTGTATTGCAAAAGCAACTCACATTCAGTGAGGTTCAAGTTATAAAGCGTTATAAAGAATCATGGTTAGAGAACTTTTTTTAAGTAAGGCATGTTGGCCAAAATAATGTTACCAAGTTTTATTATGTACAACACAACTAGGTGTTGTTTTTATTTATGTATTTTGGAGGGTGTCCAAACAGTGGGGGCATTTGTGTGTGGTCTCTCACTAAAGATGTAATGTGTGACAATAGGGTTCACTGAACAGAGACAAGTCCTGCTACCACTGAACGAAATGACATCTTACAAGCTCCACACTCGACACCGAAGAGAACAACGTCCGCAACAACATGCCAATCATGAGATCGCCACGCTATAAATAAGAGATCATCCTTCTGGGCACATATAAGCAGGTGAAAAATATCCATTTATATTCACACGTAGAATCAACATGGCACCAGTTATAAATAATCATCAGTTTTTACCGTTCAAGTATACATTCATTTGGATCCCCAATTGATGGGACAGTTTAGTGTGAACACTAAGTATTAATTGTAAATTTCAATACATGTATAGTAAATTGTCAGTTCAGAGACTGACATGTCTACAACACAGCATCCAACTTAGATTTCCACTCATTTCTTTATAGTACTTTCGCTACAGATTTAAAGTCGGTTTTGTTATTACCCATTTTCTCAAGTTTAATTTACTATGCATAAAAACATATACTTTCTCTTATTTTTAAAATCTGGTTATGTCATTTGTATAAAAAGATTACTGGGGAGGTAGGTGTTATTTTAAATTAGTTTCAACCAAGCTGTGCATGTCGAAACACTTTTCAACTTGTTTGTCGAAACAAGGTTGTTGAAACAAGGTTGTTGAGACTGGTTATAAATTCAAGAAACATGTCCGTCTCTGACACACAAATGTATTTTTTGTATATAAGGTGCTAATATTGTGCAATTTTTCCCTTTCATTAATTGGCCCTATTTTAGTCTATATAAATTCTTTATTTTAATCATGGTAACTAGGGGGCGTTAATTATTTTAAACATTTTTTATTTCTCACCTTAATTAAGTATTTTAGCACTTAGCCACTTAGGCACTTGGTTTTAAATTTTAATGTCCTGGGGACATTTGTATGCAATACCTTATGATACACATGACGTGCAAGTAACCCACACCATGGGGGTACATTTATAGAAATAAATCTTTAATCCTAATTGGGATTCCTATAAAGAAGAAGTTTAGAATTTATATACACCAGAAGGCTAATATAAAAAAAAAGGGCGTGGCAAGAGACCTTTATGTATTTGTATACTATTGTATATGTAATTTGTCTTGTGGAACGTGTTATGTCTGTATATTTCTGTGTACATTTTGGGGGATATATATATATATAAATATTATGCATTGCTGTACTTTTGGTGGGATATAGGGATTTTATTATTATTAGAATTTATATACACCAGTAGACAAGTATTCTATCTCAATAATCGTGGCTGATCATTTCTTTATGAAAATTAATTATTTTATTTAACAAGTATAGTAAGTGTCACCTTTAAAGTTCATTTAAATTGGATGAATAATTATTTTAATTATTAATAGTAACTGTGAATGAAATTATTTACCTTCATCAATTTATATACTGCATTTTAAAAGAAACATATGATATAAATTTTATATTTTAAGAAATAGTTTAATGGGAGTTTTATTTTGAGGTTAATGATTATTTTACATTTTCAATTCATTGATGGTGACATAGCAATTATTTTCATGGACTCAGTTAATATTTTTCAGGTGGCCTTGTTGAGAGGGTATACTTCTTTAGTTAACCATTTAAAAGGGGAATTCTAAATCACTGTTGTTTTTTGTTATTAATATTATGAGATAGAATAATAAAACCATTGTTAATTATTTAATTCTTGAGTTTTTATTGCAAGTCCCGTCTTACTGGATCCAGCGCAATTTTTAGCTTCTCTAGGCCTTAGCCTAGTTTTAATTATCTTGTAGCCCCTCTTTACAAAAAGAAATATTATTTTTGTTTTAACTACTCATAATGAAGTAGGGGTTACATTTGGTAGCAGAGCGTGGTTACATTTGGTAGCAGAGCGCGGTTACATTTGGTAGCAGAGCGCGTTTACGACAAGGGTCCTGTGGGTGTGACGGGGCTTGCAAACTTAGGAAATATTTTAAAATTTTCACAATGTTTAGTTCTTAAATAGAACTTAGAAAAATTTTCAAGGCCCTATATCCCAAGGTTGAAAATATTTTGTTAGTTTTAAGGTTTGAAACATATGTATATGTACTTGCCCGCCTTGCATAGTGAATAGTGCCACGTGGTAGGAAATTTTAGAAGGGGAAATCCCTGGGCAAGGCTTATCGCAGTCGGTGCTTAGTTAGTTTGAGTTTACCTTACCCATGTTTGGGGAGGTGTTGCGTTTTTTTTGTGATTAGGCGGTATGGCCCGATCGGCAGTCGGTTTCTGCCGATAAATGGTAGCCGGAGGTAACCTAAGAAATGGTTAAAATAAATTTTCGTTGGTCGGTATTTTGTTTTTCGTGTTGTGTGTATTGTGTGTGTGTCGCGTTCCTTTTGTCTGGTGTAATTGAGTGTGAGCTGTTCAGGTAGTGGGCTAGTTCTCGCATCGTTAGGTGGACCCGCAGTCTACTCTTTGGAAGAACAGTACTTGGGTTTTTCAGATTCTGATTAGTTAGAATAAGTTTTAAAGTTTTGTTAAGTGTGCCGACCGCGAAGTGAGATGACTTCGATAAATCCTGAGTTGTTTGTTAGGGAGGAAATTGAGTTCGAGCTCCGGGCCCGGGGTAAAGAAACCCAAGGCAATGTCCAAACCTTACGGCAGCTGCTCCGTGAAGCGCTGACCGCGGGTGATGCGCTCTCCAGGGTCACTATCACTGACCCCGAGAGTGAGTGGGAGCGGTGTACGGAAAAGTGGGGTGAGCTGAAGGAGTCGGCTCAATCCGTCGAAAGTTTGGAGGAGAGACCGGGATGCTCTCTCGTTGTCCGGCGGATCCGGCAACGTATGCAGCACTTGATTCATCGGCTGCAAAATTTACTGGCACAAGTCAGTGAACCGCCATATATAACACCGCCACCATATAATATAAAAGAGATAATACAGGAGATTACCTCGACCCTCCAAGGGTCACCACCGGTAAGAGCATCTACCCCAATTCCGGTTGTTGAGGAGTCCGTGATCTCAGCGCTGAACACTTCTTCATACAGAGAAGTAGAGCCTGTACGGACTGGTTCGGGGGCGGCAACGTACAACCACCTGCCCAACCCACTTGCCGATATTATTAAACAACTGCCAGTCGTGGACGGACTGGAAGCAGATAAACTACTCCCGTTTTTTAAGATAGTCTTTGAATTGAAGGACTATCCGGGTATGCTGGAGCGAACGGTGCTCGAACTCATCTTCCCCTACTGTCGCGGTACCATGGCTGACAGGGTGGCGGAGGTAATGCGACGTAAGGAAGGTGTGGATGAGTTCCACCGGGTGGTGCTGAGGGCGTTCGTACCCAGTAGAATGATGGAGCAATTGCGCCATCGGCATTTTTATAAAGTACAGGCACGGGGCGAAACATTGGCCCAGTATGTGCTGCGAATGCGCCAGGTAGCGCGTATTCTGGGAATGGGCATGTCGGAGGAAGAGGTGGTCCAACACATCCTCGACGGCGTCTCTGCCGACGACCGCCTGCGACTAGTTTTTGCACAGCGGCCGCAGTGGTTTACCGACCTGGAGCGACTCTGCGTTATGACGGAGACCATGCAGATGACCAACCAGGCGAGCGGAAACAGTAGACGAGCCGAACCAAGACCTCAGACATCGGAAGGGGCCAGAGAGCCTACCTTCCCCCGACAGGCCCAGCCAGCTCGAAATCGTCAGCAAACAAATCCAAATACTGTGATTTGTTATAATTGTAACCGCCCGGGACACGTGGCGAGAAATTGTATGCGAAGGCGCGCGCGACCAGCACCACCTATGTCTAGACCAGCGCCAAAAAACTAAGTAGACAGGGGAAGATATTTCGGAGGATGTCTTCCCCCCGCTTCAATTCTGTTCAACTTCCGTCGACCTCCAGGCAGCCGTTAAAAGCCCCATCTTCAAATACCAAGGTCCAGTCCGCTACCTCGCAACAACTTTCTGTATGCCCCTTTCTGTCGCTCGAGGTAAAGGGGGGTCAGCTCAGAGCCTTAGTTGACTCCGGTTCAGCCCGATCCATCATTTCATCTCGGGTACATGCGGACCTTGAACAACAGGGTTTAATTATAAGGTCAGAAAAGTCATCTGCTATATGCTGGACGGCATCCCGTGTAATCTTGCCTATCTCCCGGGTTACTTCCTTTAAGATCAAAATTGATGGGTTTTCTTGGGTGTGGTCTTTTCTGGTTTCTTCTGCTCTGGGAGTGGATTGTATCATTGGTGCCGATTTTATCGCAAAAAGTGGTCTCGTGCTGGACATCCAAGCGCACCAATGTTTTTTTAAATTTAATCGGGAGGTTTTAATTCCGTTCCTTGGGTACCAGGGCGCTAAGCCGGGTATCCAAGAAGTAGCTTGTCCCGATTCTGCACGAGACCATCTCACTCCATCCCAGCAGACGGCCTTAGATCATTTGTGTGAGGAATTTCCCGAGGTGTTAACTCCTACTTTGGGACTCACACACCTGCTGGAATATAAAATCAATCTTACAGATACGAAAATAGTGAGGTCACACCCTTACAAGTTTGCCCCTCCTAAGATGACCATTCTGCGAGCGAAGGTTCAAGAATTATTGGACCAAGGGGTGATTGAACCTTCTCATTCCAGCTATGCCAGTCCAGCATTTTTAGTGCCAAAGCCTGGTGGCAAACAAAGAATGGTAATAGATTACAGGAAGTTGAACGCCAATATCGGGGTGGATTCTGTTCCCCTCCCGGATTTACATTCGGCCTTTGATTGGTTCAGTGGGGCCAGATTTTATACCATTATCGATCTGAACGCGGCCTATCATCAGATACCTCTTGCCAAAGAAAGTAAACCATACACAGCTTTTTGTGTACCCTGGAATTTGTACCAGTACACAAGGGTTCCCATGGGTTTGGCTGTGGGGGCCCAGACACTTACTCGCCTTCTTGACACTGTCTTTCACGACGTCAAATTCCGTTTCATCTATAATTATCTTGACGATCTGTTGGTGTATAGTGAGACTTTCGAGGATCATCTGAGGCATTTAAGAGAGGTGTTGGGTCGTTTAAGAGAGGCTGGCCTCACTGTCAATCCCGAAAAGGTTCGTTTCGCCCAAGAGAGTATTTCTTTCTTGGGCCATTTAATTTCATACAAGGGCGTGACGGTAGACCCAGAGAGGACACAAGGCATCCGTGACTTTCCTCCGCCAAGGGATGCGAAAGGCATAGCGAGATTCGTCGGTATGATAAATTTTTATCGGCGTTTCATACCGAATATCGCTGAAATTGCCGCTCCCTTGAATGAACTGAGGAAGAAGGGGGCAAAGTTTTCATGGGGGGAAAACCAACAGAAGGCTTTTGATACCTTAAAGGAAGCCATCATTTCCCCACCGGTGTTGCGGATGCCCGACTTTTCAAAGCCGTTCATTTTGCAGACGGACGCGAGTTCGGTTGCGCTCGGAGCGGTCCTTTCCCAGGTTATTGACGACGCTAGGCAGCCTGTGGCTTTTATCTCACGCACGTTGACCCAGCAAGAACGTAAATCATCCTTTTATGAGCTAGAGTGTTTAGCTGTTGTATACGCTCTAGATAAGTTCAGGCGTTTCCTGGAACATGCTGAGTTCCTGCTCGAGACCGATAATCAGGCTCTCTCATGGCTTCTAGCTCATCCCCGGCAACTGGGTAAAATTGGTAGATGGGTGGTGAAAATCTCATCCTTTAAGTTCACCGTGCAACACATCAGGGGATCCCAGAATGTGGTTGCAGATGCCTTATCCCGTATGTTTTCCCAACCCAGTGATGCCCAAGCTGAGCAACCCTGTTCCGTTCTTCTCGATTTTCCATTAGCCTTCACTGATGTGTTACCCCATCAGTTAAACGACGAAGTGCTGGGTCAAGTCATCCAAAATATTAAGCAGGGTAACGTACAGGCCCCTTATTTCTTGTCCAAGGGAGTCCTTTACTGTCGAGAAAGAAAAGGACGAGCACCTAAAATCGTGCTGCCTAGCAAATTAGTGCCCATGGTCTTCAGTTATTACCATGATGCCCCAATCGGAGGCCACAAGGGAATTTCGAAGACCATTTCCAGTATTAGGAAACATTTTATCTGGAAGGGCATGGATAGAGACATCGCGACGAGAGTAAAAAACTGTCATCTGTGTGGCTTGAGCAAGCCTGCCCAGAACACCAAACTAGGGTTGTTATCGTCTGAGGTGGCGAGCAGACCAATGGAAAAGTTATTTATTGACTACGTGGGGCCGTTCCCCCGTAGCAAGTCAGGTAATGCTTACCTGCTTGTTTGTGTAGATGCCTTTTCAAAGTTTGCCTGGCTACTGCCCTTACGGCAGGCAACCGCTCGTTTGACCATCAACGCTTTACAGAACCACGTTTTTCAGCATTTCGGTCTTCCGACCATCATTGTCTCGGACAATGGCCCGCAATTTATTTCAAACGAATTTAGGCGTATGTGTTTCGCCAGTGGCATCAAACACGTAACCACTTCCCCTTATTACCCACAACCGTCCCATGCGGAGAGATTCAATCGGAATCTCCGGTCCGCCTTGATTGCTTATCACGCTGAGCAACAAACCACCTGGGATCAGAATCTGAAGTGGTTACAATTAGCCTTCAACACGGCCAGACACGACAGTCATCAGGCCGTGCCCTTTGAAATTTTGTTTGGATTCTCGCCCGCACTCCCGTTGACCAACCTATGGAATATCGAAGATCTTCTGCCGCGGGAGCCCAATAATAAAACTGCGGAGAGATGGAAAATGGCTCGGAAGAATTTGCTGCGAGCGCACGAGCGGGTCCGTCGGCGTTATAATCAGGGGCGTATTCCAAACCCCTTCCGGATTGGTGACTGGGTCTATTGCCAAAGCCACCCACTCAGCTCTGCCGCCGACAAACGTGCTGCGAAGCTATGCTACCGTTGATCGGGCCATACCGAATCATAGGATTTACGTCACCGGTGACGGCCCGGCTGGGCGTACCGGGAGACAAACAAAAGTTGTTGACAAGCCACATTTCCAAACTTAAACGTTGTCGGGGGCTATCCAAAACGTTCGAAGGGGGATAGTCCCCGTAAAGATAGGACGGAGGTCCATGTTAAATGTGGAAGTCGTGTTCAGGCGAATGAGGCGAGCCTCAGGAGATCGGAATATCTACGCGTAGGAATCTTTCTTTTGTCTTTAGCTCTCTCTCTTGTGCTGTATGCGGACACTGATCAGGTCAGCATGCAGCACCCGCACACTTACATAATACATATCTTCTTTCGTCTCTTTCGTTTTCCTTTTGAATTCTGTTCTCCTGAGAGCAAGCTCAGCTGAGCCAACCCAACCACGACGTCCACCGGTATTTTTTGGGGAGAGGTACACTGCAGGGTACCCTCCTGGCATTTAACGTTGGGGCAACTATGTTGCCCTTTTGGGGTGAGGGTGTGCTGAGTCAAATGATTCAGCGCGAGTTTATTGGCATTTTTTTTTTGACGGTAAAGACAGTACAAAAGTTAATGTAATAAGGAGTGCTGCTCTCTACCCGCGGATAGGAGAGGCTACCGTTTTCGAATTTTCACTGTTTGATCCGTGTCGCCATCTGCTGAGATTTTGCAGCAGTTTTAAAACAGTGCTGCGTCCTGGTGAGAATTTCCTTACAAACGGACAACGAACGGAAATTTTCTGTTAAGGCTTGTCTCAAAATCGAAGCCTAGCTGAGGACCTCGTAGAAAATCTCTTCGGTGGAGAGAGGTGTGAAAATCTAGCGTCGACTTCTTGTAAATATGAGATAAGTTTCTTAATGACTGCGGTAAGTTTTGATTTCATTATATTAATTATATACTAAATTTTTAAAGGAGAAAATGTTTTTTTAGTAAGCTTGAGTAAGCGTGCCCACTTGTTGAATCATGCATTGTGAGACGTAATTGTTCGTAAAGTTTTTATAAACCCATAAAACTTGAGTATTGAAGTGTCAGAATCTCGGCTTTAATACCTAAAGTACAATAACCACAATATATTTAATTTTACACTTTCATTAACACCGATGTAACGAGATTCGGTTGAGCACTTAACCTGTTACACAATGTGTCGTCATTAAGTGGTATAAAGTTTTGCTACAATGACAGTAAAACTTTATACAAATATAAATGGGAACTTACTCAGGCACGTTTTAAACGTAAATCATGTCACATTCAAAGTTATAGTATTCTCAGATTCTATGGAGTAAAAAACTATGTGTTTTAAATAAATTCTGCGCCACGTGGTAACCTCAATTTCACTCAAAGTAATAAGTTCATAAGATGTTACAGAGCCAAGATAGATTATTGTATTGCAAAAGCAACTCACATTCAGTGAGGTTCAAGTTATAAAGCGTTATAAAGAATCATGGTTAGAGAACTTTTTTTAAGTAAGGCATGTTGGCCAAAATAATGTTACCAAGTTTTATTATGTACAACACAACTAGGTGTTGTTTTTATTTATGTATTTTGGAGGGTGTCCAAACAGTGGGGGCATTTGTGTGTGGTCTCTCACTAAAGATGTAATGTGTGACAATAGGGTTCACTGAACAGAGACAAGTCCTGCTACCACTGAACGAAATGACATCTTACAAGCTCCACACTCGACACCGAAGAGAACAACGTCCGCAACAACATGCCAATCATGAGATCGCCACGCTATAAATAAGAGATCATCCTTCTGGGCACATATAAGCAGGTGAAAAATATCCATTTATATTCACACGTAGAATCAACATGGCACCAGTTATAAATAATCATCAGTTTTTACCGTTCAAGTATACATTCATTTGGATCCCCAATTGATGGGACAGTTTAGTGTGAACACTAAGTATTAATTGTAAATTTCAATACATGTATAGTAAATTGTCAGTTCAGAGACTGACATGTCTACAACACAGCATCCAACTTAGATTTCCACTCATTTCTTTATAGTACTTTCGCTACAGATTTAAAGTCGGTTTTGTTATTACCCATTTTCTCAAGTTTAATTTACTATGCATAAAAACATATACTTTCTCTTATTTTTAAAATCTGGTTATGTCATTTGTATAAAAAGATTACTGGGGAGGTAGGTGTTATTTTAAATTAGTTTCAACCAAGCTGTGCATGTCGAAACACTTTTCAACTTGTTTGTCGAAACAAGGTTGTTGAAACAAGGTTGTTGAGACTGGTTATAAATTCAAGAAACATGTCCGTCTCTGACACACAAATGTATTTTTTGTATATAAGGTGCTAATATTGTGCAATTTTTCCCTTTCATTAATTGGCCCTATTTTAGTCTATATAAATTCTTTATTTTAATCATGGTAACTGGGGGGCGTTAATTATTTTAAACATTTTTTATTTCTCACCTTAATTAAGTATTTTAGCACTTAGCCACTTAGGCACTTGGTTTTAAATTTTAATGTCCTGGGGACATTTGTATGCAATACCTTATGATACACATGACGTGCAAGTAACCCACACCATGGGGGTACATTTATAGAAATAAATCTTTAATCCTAATTGGGATTCCTATAAAGAAGAAGTTTAGAATTTATATACACCAGAAGGCTAATATAAAAAAAAAGGGCGTGGCAAGAGACCTTTATGTATTTGTATACTATTGTATATGTAATTTGTCTTGTGGAACGTGTTATGTCTGTATATTTCTGTGTACATTTTGGGGGATATATATATATATATAAATATTATGCATTGCTGTACTTTTGGTGGGATATAGGGATTTTATTATTATTAGAATTTATATACACCAGTAGACGAGTATTCTATCTCAATAATCGTGGCTGATCATTTCTTTATGAAAATTAATTATTTTATTTAACAAGTATAGTAAGTGTCACCTTTAAAGTTCATTTAAATTGGATGAATAATTATTTTAATTATTAATAGTAACTGTGAATGAAATTATTTACCTTCATCAATTTATATACTGCATTTTAAAAGAAACATATGATATAAATTTTATATTTTAAGAAATAGTTTAATGGGAGTTTTATTTTGAGGTTAATGATTATTTTACATTTTCAATTCATTGATGGTGACATAGCAATTATTTTCATGGACTCAGTTAATATTTTTCAGGTGGCCTTGTTGAGAGGGTATACTTCTTTAGTTAACCATTTAAAAGGGGAATTCTAAATCACTGTTGTTTTTTGTTATTAATATTATGAGATAGAATAATAAAACCATTGTTAATTATTTAATTCTTGAGTTTTTATTGCAAGTCCCGTCTTACTGGATCCAGCGCAATTTTTAGCTTCTCTAGGCCTTAGCCTAGTTTTAATTAACTTGTAGCCCCTCTTTACAAAAAGAAATATTATTTTTGTTTTAACTACTCAAAATGAAGTAGGGGTTACAAGTATAACACCCCAAAAAACCATATCACTGTAAAACTGACAAAAAACTAAAAGTGTTAGTAGTATTAAATATTAGTGCATTCAAAAAGTTATTGTTTAGTTTGTATAAACAAATCTTCACAGTCCCCTCATGGTTGAATATTTCATGTTAAAAACTAGAAAAATACTAGTAAATATATTAATAATTCACCATGGACAAGTGTAAGTGATCAAATTATAACTAATAAACTTTAAAAAGGTGCATGAGTTGCAGTACAAAGTAATAAACTTTAAGTTTTGTGAACAGTGTCTACTTTGATAATGAAATAGTAATATTACTAATAAAAAGCTACTAAAGCTGTATGAACATTCCATAGAATGGAATATGACTTAGATAGCCAGAGTTATACTTTAAGAGGGGGCATAAATCCTGTAAAATGGGGAATTACAGAACCAACTGTTAATGTTGAAGTAGTAAAAGATGTTAACCATTATATGTAACCAGGATGTTAGGTTCCTATTACATATAATAATTAGATAAGTAAGGATTATTCATAAGAAATATTAGTGTTATAATTTGTTATTTTATTGTTCATTTTAATTTAGGAATGCCCTATCTAAAAATAGATATCATTCCGATGTTATAGAATATTTTTAATTATGTTATTAGGTGATATACAAAACAATGTTATTCAGAACACCAGTTTTGATACAGAGAGGTGTTATATGTTAATTATACAATCAATAATTACTGTTATACCAGTCAAAGAATTAATTTTTAATCAACTATATAAGAATCAGAAGTCAGAGAAGGATATAAAATAACTACATTAATAAAACATTTGGCAAATAGCCACACATCAAATCTAGGCCATATAATGAATTTAAACTGCAAATAATTAACAAACATAGTCTTATAAGCCAGTTAAACTGACAATATTTAGGCAAGATAAACTCAACATATTAAATACTATGTAAATAAGGCTTTCTAAAGATAGGGTCATTATATGTGTAAAATTGTTTATTTGTCTAATAAAATACCATTAAAATTGAAATAGATTCACTGACATTATCATAGGGGGAGTCATATACAAATGAATTGTATTAAAAAACCACCATTAATATACTAAATTGCCATAAAATAAGTGAGAATTGACAATTATACCAATTTCAGATTTAATAGAATAATAATTATATTAGGGAAAATGGCTATTATTTACTTAGAAGACAGGAAGTATAATTTTAGGCCTACCTCCCAAAAAATGTAAGAAATATAATTTTCTGATAAAACTTTGTAACACTAACTTAATTACTATCAAAATAAGTAGAATAGAATAGTGAAAACGAATATGTATTTAATATTTCAAACAGTTAACTAATAACGAAATTACTTTCTGAGCATAATGTACGATTTTAAAATGTGTCGGAAGTTAAGATGATTTGAAACAATGTATGAGATATATTATATAGGCTAAGATTTTCATGAGACGAAGGAAATCCACACAGTTCATTATTATACCTTGAAGAGAGCACTTAATGTGAATATTTAATAGAACCAACCTTTAATGGCTGTTACGTTATAACAGAGTTCGGAATCATTTTGTGTAAAATTAAATTTTTTAACTATTTTAATTATTGTGAAGTGGTGAATTTGACCTATGAACTACATAACACCAATAAACGGAATCACATATAACTAATTAAATGAAATAACACTGAAATCGCACCAAATACCAAGTGAAAATTCGAGGTTAAACTGACACACATAAACACCAGTAGATATACCCATTTAACAACATTTTTACACCAAGTGAACTAATCCATCATACACCAGTGACAATAAACTATACCCCAGAAGATCATATGCAATTGCGAAGAACATTTAAACGAAGGAAGGACATATTTATTCCAAGTACTTCATCCAGGTTAGAAGGCGAACAACGCGCATGCGTCAGGCGGCCATTTTGACCCAATATCATCACCGCTACAAGACACGAATGTTGGCTGAAACATGGTTTGAATAAAATTATATATAAACTTTTATTATTAATAACTACCATTGTATTGTTTAAATTTAAGACATTTTTTTAGAATTGTAAGTGTTATACTTTCATGCCCCTGACCTTCTCTGGCTTTTTATATTAATAACCGTTTAAAGAACCTATTTTTTATAATACAAATGTAAAATTCTTATATCGACCGGCCCTGAGCGAGTCGATACGGCATTGTAACATCGATTTTAATTGATCAAATTCATTATTTTGTTTAATAAACGTTTGTTTTCTGGTAAATTGAAGTTGATTTCTCTTATAAAAGGACATAACAGTTAATTAATCAAGAAAACTAGATAACCTTTAAAGGCAGTATATGCGAAACTACAACCTTTCAAGAGTAAGAAGAAGAGAGCCGTTTTCGCCTAAACTTGAAGTTAACTGGATTGTCTTTTTAACAAATTTACAGAAGGGAAAATTATTACCAGAATAAACACAATACCATCATAATTATAATTACAATCAACAACCTCGATTTATTTCTAAATTTTAAGAACATAAATACACCAAAAACATTTTTTCAGAATTTATTTTTTTTTATAAATATAAATTTTAAATTTATATTTTATTTCAAATTGCTACAACAGCAACACACACAGAGTTTATTTGATAACAACAAAGACCAGGAATGTTACCAAATCGACGTTTCCCAGAGCGGAACGTCACTACTACACATACACACCATAAAAATTATTCCGGGTAATATTATACCAGAACACTACTGCAATTACGATTATATTATTGTTTTATTACAAAAGTGAAGACCAACAGGGAGAGCATAACGAAGACTAGGAGACATTAGCTACATTACTACACACAATCAGAATTAAATTATATTTGTAATAATTAGCTTTATTACAAAATTGGCGTCCAACTAAAGGGCTGTAATTAGGGGTTGAAAGGCTGTAATTACTTGCCCATTTTCTAATTCAGCTTGGCAGCGGTTAGCCAGCCAGGGAATCAGGGAAGATGCTGCGTCGTGCCATATCAAAGAAGAGAGCGGCGGAGGCCGAGAAAGAACTTGATATGGATGATAAGGAGGCGACCCCAGTGGAGGACGTGGAAAAGATATTAGAACGGGTGGAAGATAAAAAACCAGCACCACCAGAGGAACAACCCGAAGCGCACACACAAACAGGGGAAATCGATGTCCGGGAGGAACGAATAGAACAACCCGAGAAACAACCACGAGCAGAGAATAGTAACATACAGGAGATGTTCAGGATAATGATGGAGAGGATGGAAGAAAACAGCAAGAAGATGGAAGAAAACAGCAAGAAGAGGGAAGAAAACTTGCATAAGAAAATGGACGACAACAACCATTCAACCAAGGAAGAATTGAATGAAATAAATAAAAACATAGAGGAATTGAAGAAGGACAACCAAGCAACAAAGGAAGAATTGGGTAAAAAGACTGAAAACACCAATAAGAGAATTGAGGAAACCAGTAAGAAGGTGGAAAAGGAAATGGAAGAAAATAAGAAGAATTTGGAAGAAAAGATGGAAGAAACCAGCAAGGAAATGAAGAAGGACAACCGATCTTTAAGCCGGAAAATTGATGAAACTAATCAGAAAATGGAGGAAACCAGCAAAAAGATGGAAGAAAAATTGGAGGAGAATAACAAGAAAATGGAAGAGAAGATGGGGGAGAGGTTGGAAGGGTTAAGAGAGGATAACCAACTATTACGAGAAGAGTTACGAGAAGTTAACCAAGAGAATTTAGACAAGTTAGACGAACGAATGGAGCTATTAAGAAAGGAAATGAACCAGGAACTCAAGGAAAATAAGAAATCTATGACCAAAAGGCTGGAAGACGAAACCATAACTATAAATCAACAGATAAGAGAAGTTGATGGAAGATGTCGAATGACAGAAGTGGAGGTACAAGAGTTCAAGGAAGTGGCGAATACCAAGGTCACAAATCTTGAAGAATCTACTCGAAAGAAGGCAGAAGAAAACCGAAAGGAAAGCCAGGAAGAACTCAGCAAGGTACGAACTCGAATTACGGAAAGATGTGACGGAATGGAGGAAGCGATGACTAACATCACGGGTCAAGTGAGACAGAACCAGGAGGACATGGAAGCAATTCGGAGCCGACCAACCAGCTTTACTAATATCCCAATCAACGAGAATAGAGAATGGCTTAACTTCCGCCAATATAAAAGGAAGCCAATGGAGTTTTTGGCCCGTATCGAAGAATATATGGCCAAACATAAAGGTTATCGATGGTCCAATAATCGTGAACTATTAGACGAATCATTCCGTGATATGACGGACAATTGGTGGATGGCGAACAGGAGCGAAATAACCGATTATCAGCAGTTCAAAAGTTTGTTCAAGTCTAAGTATTGGTCAGAGACCACCCAGAATTTAATAAGGGACAACATCTGCAATGGCCGATATAGAACTCAGTTTGGCAGTACCATGACTGCGTACTTTCTTGGGAAGGTGTGCCTGGCCAAGCACCTGGAACCAGCTATACCAGAGGAATGCCTGGTGAACAAGCTTTCTTATCATTACGACGAAGAGGTCATAAGAGCTCGAAGAGGTAGTCAGATAAAGACCATACAGGCGATGACGGAGCTATTGGAAAACTATGAGAATGAAGAATATTACAGGCAGAGCAGAAGAAGAAATGAGCGGCCAGAAGTTCGAAATAATCCGTCATCAAACAATAATAGTCAACCGGTCAACAGTGGGTACCAAGGAAATAGATATAATCCGAATTACCATAATCAACACCCCACGAGTGGTAATAACAACAATAATAACCACGGGAATATAAACCCGAATAATAACAGAAATAATAACGGGTTCTCCGGTAATCGAGGTAATTATTACCCGAATAATTATGTAAATAGACAAAGAAACACCAATCCTACCAATAACACCGAGCGGTTTGACAATAACAATAGGGGTTACCCTAATCATAATAACAACAACACCAGGTTCTCCCGACCACGGGTAAATTTTATACGGGCGGAAGGAAACAACCATCGCAGGTATAACCAGCAACGACGGAGCAGCGTACACGAGTACGAAGATCGAAACAGAAGCCGAGAACGAGACAACTCTAGTTATAATCTGCCAAGGCGAAGTACTAGCCTAGATGACCCGGAGCGACGTACAAATAGGGAACAAACCTACGAACCGAGAACTGAAAGACTGGAACCTACTCAAGGTTTCCCCACTGATGCCTCTGTTGGTCCTAATAATAACCAAGATGCGGAGAATTTAAACGGGAGGAGGCAGTGATAAACAATAAGGACCTTTTGCTGCTTCTATCGCCTGGGTATGTAAAGGAATTGCCAATAGTAAATAATCCCAATAAAATTACAATCATTCGATGTAATTATTTGAAAAATATTCGAAATGAATTACTGGAGGAGGACAACACTCGCCTCCCTATAATAAATAATGAAATAATATACATTAATGCAGAAATCGAAGGAACATTCGCACAACTAATGATCGAACCGGTGCGAATGTATCCATAATTAACACTACAGAATTGGAGAGAATCCAAGGAAATTGTGGTAAGTTATTGCCAACCTTATCTATAAATAACATTGTATTAATCGGTGCCACTGGTCGCCAAAATAAGACAATCAGAAAAGAAGTATCATTGAATGTCGTTAGTAAGGGTGTAGCTATGAACATGGTCTTCCTAATTGCGGCAGGATTACCCTTCAACATATTAGTGGGATGTGATGTGCTGAGAAGGAACTCGGCTATTATTGATTTACGAATGGAGAAGGTATCACTCTTTACTGGAGATCTGACCTGGACGGCCGATTTAGTCGGTAGTGAGATAACACTTCCCAGCAGTATCCACCAGCAAATACGTAGCATAAATTATACTAATACTAACACCACTTCTAACACTATAGTATATGAAACTACGGACGAGGATTTATGGTCTCAGAAAATACAGGAGATAAGGGATTTCCGAAGCGGAATTAATAGAGAAAAATTACCCAATACTCAAGCGAATCAGTTGATACAAATTTATGAAAGGTACCGCTCAGTATTTTCCGATGAGCCAGGCAAGGTAAGAAATTATCAATGTACCCTTCAATTCCGAGATACAGTAGAGTTTAATAGGAAATCCTACCCTATTGCGCATTCTCGAAAGGAGGCAGTAAGAGCGGAAATCAATCGAATGATTAATAACGATATTATAGAACCTAGCCAATCCCCATACACCAGTCCTATTGTCGCAATTCCCAAGAAAAACGGCGAAGTCCGGCTTTGTTTGGATGCACGGGAAATAAACAAGAAAATCATTAACGATAGAACCTCGCCCGGTGAGATTGAGGAAATCCTGAAACGCTTCCATGGTACCCGATACTTCAGCACTTGGGATACGGTGTGCGGATACTGGCAGGTAGAGTTGCACCCACGGAGTCGCCAATATCTGGCTTTCATATTCGAGGGGTGCAATTACCAATTCAAAAGATTGCCCTTCGGATTGGTAAACTCAGTTGCCATCTTTGTGACCTGCATGGACCAGATATTGGGACAAGAAGCACTTCAGTTTACAACAGTGTACGTCGACGACCTACTACTAACATCTGAAACGTGGGAGGAACACTGTTACCGTGTGGAACATGTGCTTGAGAAGTTATCTGCCAGTAACGTCACGCTGAAGTTGGAAAAATCCAAGTTTATTGCCAGAGAAGTGCAATTTTTAGGATTTAACTTGGACGATCAAGGAATCTCACCGTAGGCAGAAAAGGTGGAAGCCATCCAGAAATTCCCGGCACCCAAAAACAGGAAGCAGTTACAGTCGTTCCTGGGACTATGCAATTATTATAGAAAGTTCCAGGAACAATATTCAGAGTTAACCGCGAGGTTTCAACCTCAGTTATCATCCAAAAACAGATGGGTATGGTGTAAGGAACAAGAGGGGATTTTTCAACAAATCAAGAACAAATTTCTGGCTACTATAATACTTCGCCACCCAAACTTTAAGTTACCGTTCTTCATGAACTGCGATGCCAGCAACATCAGTCTGGGAACGACACTGTATCAAGAGGACGAGAAGGGTCAACCTCAAGTAATTAGCTTCGCGAGCAGGTCTTTGAACCAATGCGAAAGGAATTACACGGTGACGGAAAAAGAACTACTGAGCGTGGTATTTGCTTGCGGTAAGTTCCGCACTTACATTTTGGGATAGCCTGTTACTGTCCGAACTGACCATAAATCTATTTCGTTCTTAAAAAGCTGCAAACTGAACAATGTCAGACTAACGAGGTGGACACTTGCCCTTCAAGAATACCATCTACAATGGGAGTACATCCCTGGTAAGAAGAATATAGTAGCGGATGTGTTATCCCGGGTAAATGTGGAAGAACAAACTTTCGAAGGGGAGAAAGAAAGCGTGCTGAAAATATATCATCTTCTTAGCACCAGAGCCGATTTAACAACAATATTGACCAACATGAGCAGCCACCAACAAGCGGACCCAAAATTGAGAAACCTCAAACTTCGGTTAGAAGAGGGAGATGAAACCGTTGCTAAATATTACCAGATGAATAAACAAATATTGTTCGTTAAAACCTCCTTGAAGGAAGAGATCTGGAAGGTAGTTGTTCCGACACAGATCGAAAAGGAATTGATAGTGAATTACCACATACGTTACGGGCATATGGGCGCCCTCAAGGTAATAAAAGCTCTGGAGGAGAGCTGCTATATAAAAAACATCAATCGGAAAGTCCGAATGTATATAAAGAGTTGTAAAATCTGCCAGCTGGTAAAAACTAATAATGAGAAGAAGGAGGGTGTGATGATCCCAATCACTTCCCAAGCGAAATTGGAGAAGGTGTTCCTAGACATTTGCGGACCATTTCCCCGTAGTGGAGGTCGACACCGATATCGGTACCTAACCATCATAATGGACCACTTCACCAAATATGTTAAGCTATACCCTACTAATCGAGCGACTACCCGGAAAATTCTGGGGATACTAACTGAACAGTATATCCCACACCTGTGGAAACCATTTTTGATCATTACTGATCATGGAACCCAGTTTAAGGGTGGAAAATGGCGGGATACATTATTGTCAATGGGCATTCGTACACACAAGACCTCGGTCTACCATCCGAGCAGTAATCCGGCAGAGCGGGTGTTGCGAGAAGTGGGGAGGATCCTAAGGACTTATTGTCACCATCAACAAAAAAGGTGGCAAGACTATCTAGAAGCCACGGAGGAATTCCTCAACTTAGCATACCATCCAGCTATGGGGATAACCCCATACTCTGCGATGTACAAAAAACCACCTCCACGAGAGATCACAGATATCCTCGAGTTCCCCAGTAACCATATGTACAGATTTGATAAAGCTAAATTCTATAACAAAGTGGCAGAAGACCAGTTAAAACGACAAAATAAGTATCAAAAGGCTAGTGGTAAATTAATAATATATGAAAAGGGAGAAAAAATTTTGTTAAGAAATCGTGAACTTCCCAGCACACTGGAAGGAATAATGAAGAAGTTATTGCTATTATACATCGGACCATATATAATATCCAACGTGAAAAATAATAATACCTATGAAATAAAGGAAATCGATTCAGAAAGGGTAAAAGGTGTGTATAACCAGGCTTCCATGAAAAAATATTATGAGTAACTGAATGGATGAAAGATTGAATGAAATATCTAAATTCAAAAACGAAGTAAGAACAACTTACTACCTACTATTTAGGAAACAATCTATGAAGAAAACCACAAAATTCAAACAAGAAGTAAGAACACCTTACTACCTACTATTTAGGAAATAATTTATGATCAAAACAGAAAAGAATTTAAAAAATTTTAAAAATTCAGAACCCAAGTAAGAACAACTTACTACCTTATCTTAAAAACAACTTTTAGAAATGAACAAGAAGAAAGGGAATTTGGATAACACATTACAAACAATTATATATGGGACCAATTCTGAAAAAACTTTCAAGAATAAAGAAATGGCAGTACAAACCACTGATACAATTTAAATGAATAAACTTATTGTGAAGTAAAATTAATGAGAATTTTATGTCAAATAAACAGAGATATTAAACATATGGAATTAATAATTAAAGAGTGCATTTGGATAAAAAGCAAGAGCAGAATAACAGTGTGAAAAAAGGAAGAAAAAACTATATATAAATAAATCCATAAGAAAAATATGATCATATAATAAATGTCAATTATAAGAAGTACAATTATAAGAGTAATTGCAAAAACATAATACTAGTGGAATGATTCATAAGAATTAAGAAAGGAACAAAAATATAATACAAAATATATGCTACCAATGACCAGAAAGAGATTGTGATAACAGTCAAAAAAAAAAAAATGACAGAGAATTAAAAACTTTACACTGAATGATAAGGGATGATTATATTATACCAGCTTCCAACCACAAGGAGAAATAAAATGCCAGCAGAGCTAACCATTGAGAAAAATAACTGAGATAGAAATTGACTAAGATAGAAATATTAATAGATCTGTTCGTATACGAAGTGAAATATCCAAAGATATTTAATTTTTTTTTATAGTCATAAGGTGGACTATTCTTATATAATTTTATTAATTACTGTCTGAGATAAGTCCAGCAGTATTATTATGTATTGATCAGAGATGATTTACCTCTGTAATCAATAAATGACGTAGTATGGCCAGCAGAGTGTGAAGCCTACCGAGCCCCTCTGGACACTGCCCCAGCTAACGTATTAGGGAATGTTAGGGAATAAATATCCCAAGGATAAAGAACCAAGTTAAGAAGAAAATGGAAAAATAAAAAAATAACGAACCTCAGATGACTATTACTATCAATAAGAATCCAGTTAATAATGAAATATAGATAAGCTCAAAAATATAGAAGAAAACATTTTTAGAAATGTGAAGGAAGTAAAGAAATATAATTTATAATATAATGTCATAAGCAATTACTTTAGACAAACTAAGTATGATCTGAACTAATCACTTCTGGAAGAGAGCAATCTGTAGCGTGACAGATAATCCACACAAATACATTACTCAATGATCATTGATAAAGCTCTAATATATGGAATATCCAGATGAGAATCAATTAAAACGCACTATTTACTAATATATTCACAAGAAAAGTTAAATAAAGAAAAATTCTGCAGATAATATAATATAATACAAATTTAAAAACCCAGGAAACTAAAAATGTTAATAACAAAATTACCCAGGTAAGATAGAAGCAGGCAATTAATATACCCCGACAAGGAAAACAGACCAGAAGGAACAAAGGCACACACGGCGAAAAACTACAGAAGATAGAAGAATAATTAAAATTATTGAACAAAGAAGAAAGAAGAAGGAAGAAGAACCAAAATTACTGAAGAAAGAAGAAAGAAGAATAACCAAAACTACTAATACTGAAGAAAGAAGAAGGAAGAATAATCAAAACTAAAACTACTGAAGCAGGAAGAAAGAAGAACAACCAAACTCAAAGAAGAAAGAAGAATAACCAAAATTACTACTATTGAAGAAAGAAGAAAGAAGACTAACCAAAATTATTGAAGAAAGAAGAAAGAAGAAGAATTAAAATTACTAAAGAAAGAATAAAGAAGAATAATCAAAACTACTAAAAAAGAAAGAAGAAAGAAGACTAATTAAAACTACTGAAGAAAGAAGAATAATCAAACTAAAGAAGAAAGAAGAATAACCAAAACTAAAGAAGAAAGAAGAAGGAAGAAGAACCAAAATTACTGAAGAAAGAAGAAAGAAGAATAACCAAAACTACTAATACTGAAGAAAGAAGAAAGAAGAATAATCAAAACTAAAACTACTGAAGAAGGAAGAAAGAAGAACAACCAAACTCAAAGAAGAAAGAAGAATAAGCAAAATTATTGAAGAAAGGAGAAAGAAGGATAATTAAAATTACTAAAGAAAGAAGAACGAAGAATAATCAAAACTACTAAAAAGGAAAGAAGAAAGAAGACTAATTAAAACTACTGAAGAAAGAAGAATAATCAAAACTACTGAAGAAAGAAGAATAATCAAATCTACTGAAGAAAGAAGAATAATCAAAACTAAAGAAGAAAGAAGAATAACCAAGGCTACTGAACAAAGAAGACAGAAGAATAAACAAAACTACAGAAGAAAGAAGAATAATTAAAATTATTGAACAAAGAAGAAAGAAGAATAATTAAATTCACTGAAGAAAGAAGAACAACCAAAACTAAAGAAGAAAGAAGAATAATCAAAACCAAAACTACGGAAGAAAGAAGAACAACCAAAACTACAGAAGAAAGAAGAAGGAAGAATAACCAAAACTACTACTACGGAAGAAGGAAGAAAGAAGAATAATTAAAATTACTGAAGAAAGAAGAAAGAAGACTAATCAAAATTACAGAGGAAGGAATCAAAACTACTGAACAAAGAAGAAAGAAGAATAACCAAAACTACAGAAGAAAGAAGAATAACCAAACTCAAGGAAGAAAGAAGAATAATTAAAAATACTGAAGAAGGAAGAAAGAAGAATAACCAAACTCAAAGAAGAAAGAAGAATAATTAAAAATACTGAAGAAGGAAGAAAGAAGAATAACCAAACTCAGAGAAGAAAGAAGTGAGACGACCCATATAAAACAAAAACTCCATAGGGAAAGAACCCCCAAAACCCCAAAATCAATGAATGTCCAAAGAGAAAGTATAACACCCCAAAAAACCATATCACTGTAAAACTGACAAAAAACTAAAAGTGTTAGTAGTATTAAATATTAGTGCATTCAAAAAGTTATTGTTTAGTTTGTATAAACAAATCTTCACAGTCCCCTCATGGTTGAATATTTCATGTTAAAAACTAGAAAAAGACTAGTAAATATATTAATAATTCACCATGGACAAGTGTAAGTGATCAAATTATAACTAATAAACTTTAAAAAGGTGCATGAGTTGCAGTACAAAGTAATAAACTTTAAGTTTTGTGAACAGTGTCTACTTTGATAATGAAATAGTAATATTACTAATAAAAAGCTACTAAAGCTGTATGAACATTCCATAGAATGGAATATGACTTAGATAGCCAGAGTTACACTTTAAGAGGGGGCATAAATCCTGTAAAATGGGGAATTACAGAACCAACTGTTAATGTTGAAGTAGTAAAAGATGTTAACCATTATATGTAACCAGGATGTTAGGTTCCTATTACATATAATAATTAGATAAGTAAAGATTATTCATAAGAAATATTAGTGTTATAATTTGTTATTTTATTGTTCATTTTAATTTAGGAATGCCCTATCTAAAAATAGATATCATTCCGATGTTATAGAATATTTTTAATTATGTTATTAGGTGATATACAAAACAATGTTATTCAGAACACCAGTTTTGATACAGAGAGGTGTTATATGTTAATTATACAATCAATAATTACTGTTATACCAGTCAAAGAATTAATTTTTAATCAACTATATAAGAATTAGAAGTCAGAGAAGGATATAAAATAACTACATTAATAAAACATTTGGCAAATAGCCACACATCAAATCTAGGCCATATAATGAGTTTAAACTGCAAATAATTAACAAACATAGTCTTATAAGCCAGTTAAACTGACAATATTTAGGCAAGATAAACTCAACATATTAAATACTATGTAAATAAGGCTTTCTAAAGGTAGGGTCATTATATGTGTAAAATTGTTTATTTGTCTAATAAAATACCATTAAAATTGAAATAGATTCACTGACATTATCATAGGGGGAGTCATATACAAATGAATTGTATTAAAAAACCACCATTAATATACTAAATTGCCATAAAATAAGTGAGAATTGACAATTATACCAATTTCAGATTTATTAGAATAATAATTATATTAGGGAAAATGGCTATTATTTACTTAGAAGACAGGAAGTATAATTTTAGGCCTACCTCCCAAAAAATGTAAGAAATATAATTTTCTGATAAAACTTTGTAACACTAACTTAATTACTATCAAAATAAGTAGAATAGAATAGTGAAAACGAATATGTATTTAATATTTCAAACAGTTAACTAATAACGAAATTACTTTCTGAGCATAATGTACGATTTTAAAATGTGTCGGAAGTTAAGATGATTTGAAACAATGTATGAGATATATTATATAGGCTAAGATTTTCATGAGACGAAGGAAATCCACACAGTTCATTATTATACCTTGAAGAGAGCACTTAATGTGAATATTTAATAGAACCAACCTTTAATGGCTGTTACGTTATAACAGAGTTCGGAATCATTTTGTGTAAAATTAAATTTTTTAACTATTTTAATTATTGTGAAGTGGTGAAGTTGACCTATGAACTACATAACACCAATAAACGGAATCACATATAACTAATTAAATGAAATAACACTGAAATCGCACCAAATACCAAGTGAAAATTCGAGGTTAAACTGACACACATAAACACCAGTAGATATACCCATTTAACAACATTTTTACACCAAGTGAACTAATCCATCATACACCAGTGACAATAAACTATACCCCAGAAGATCATATACAATTGCGAAGAACATTTAAACGAAGGAAGGACATATTTATTCCAACAAGTACTTCATCCAGGTTAGAAGGCGAACAACGCGCATGCGTCAGGCGGCCATTTTGACCCAATATCATCACCGCTACAAGACACGAATGTTGGCTGAAACATGGTTTGAATAAAATTATATATAAACTTTTATTATTAATAACTACCATTGTATTGTTTAAATTTAAGACATTTTTTTAGAATTGTAAGTGTTATACTTTCATGCCCCTGACCTTCTCTGGCTTTTTATATTAATAACCGTTTAAAGAACCTATTTTTTATAATACAAATGTAAAATTCTTATATCGACCGGCCCTGAGCGAGTCGATACGGCATTGTAACATCGATTTTAATTGATCAAATTCATTATTTTGTTTAATAAACGTTTGTTTTCTGGTAAATTGAAGTTGATTTCTCTTATAAAAGGACATAACAGTTAATTAATCAAGAAAACTAGATAACCTTTAAAGGCAGTATATGCGAAACTACAACCTTTCAAGAGTAAGAAGAAGAGAGCCGTTTTCGCCTAAACTTGAAGTTAACTGGATTGTCTTTTTAACAAATTTACAGAAGAGAAAATTATTACCAGAATAAACACAATACCATCATAATTATAATTACAATCAACAACCTCGATTTATTTCTAAATTTTAAGAACATAAATACACCGAAAACTTTTTTTCAGAATTTATTTTTTTTTATAAATATAAATTTTAAATTTATATTTTATTTCAAATTGCTACAACAGCAATACACACAGAGTTTATTTGATAACAACAAAGACCAGGAATGTTACCAAATCGACGTTTCCCAGAGCGGAACGTCACTACTACACATACACACCATAAAAATTATTCCGGGTAATATTATACCAGAACACTACTGCAATTACGATTATATTATTGTTTTATTACAAAAGTGAAGACCAACAGGGAGAGCATAACGAAGACTAGGAGACATTAGCTACATTACTACACACAATCAGAATTAAATTATATTTGTAATAATTAGCTTTATTACAAAATATATATATATAGTCCGTTGTAGACTATATCCGTTGTATACTATATAGACTATATCCGTTGTAGCATAACGGAAATTTTGCCTTATTTTACAATGTAGTAACACATAGAAAAAGAAAGGAAGAAGCAATCTGGAATGAGTAGAATAAACCTAAATAAAAGTAACATAAAAGAAGTAATCATTATAATAAATAAAATGCCTTAACAGTACTATCAAACTCTCGATCCAAAGAAGTTAAATAGATTCAATTCAGAACAAAATGTGTTAAACCATATAGGATGATTATTATCCCAGTACATCATCAGTATACCCAGTAGATAAGGAGTAGTAAGGAAATACAGCCAAGAACGAATTGATTAAAATGAAAAATCTCCAAGGTACCAAAACCTATTTTAAAGACAGAACGCTCTATCAGAGTAAACCAAAATAAAGAAATGAAATTAAACTATAGTTGTTATGCAAATTTAGAAACCCATATAAAAAGTAAGAGAATACAATACCAGTAGGTTGATTTAATGTAAACATAATTATAAATAAAACAGTGGAAATGAAGAAAGGATTAAGGATAATAAATAGTGTGTATAAAGTGAAATTCCTTATTTTCCAAAAATTAGGAACCTTATGACAACTATGTGAGAGAATAAAGTAAATAGTGTATAATTAAGGGGAAACGCCACAAACCAGTTTTGAAAGGACAGCAAAAGAATGTAATTAGGCTTAGAATGTAATTTGTTATTTGTTTAATTATTATGTTTAATTATTATATTGGTATTCAATACCTACCATGTTAGTATATACTAGATGTTAGAAAAAAAATGTTTATTGTATTTAAAGAATGTTAGTTTATGTCAGAATTTCGTTAAGGAAGGAAAGTCAGTATATTAATTAAAATATCTTATAAACAGTGAATCAGAAAAGATAATAATAATAATGTGAAATGATTATAATATTGATAGGAAAAATGAAAATTGATAATCATGCCAAATTCAACTTTGACCCTGTAATCAAATCAGAGGAGATAAATTAATGAAAACTAGACCAAATTGATATAAATTATTCCCTTTAGCATACAAATACTTTATTGTAATTATCACAACAACCGGTAATAGTAATTAAGAAAGTCAGAGGATAAAATTGACTTAAATAGTGATTGTACAAGATAAGGCCTAGGCAATGAACCAAGTATAAGTAAAATGTAAGTAAATTAGTAAATGTTTAGTATAATGACAAAGTAGTGAAGGCAAATTATAATGATTTAATTAGTGTTCTTATTTAAGGACAATGGTAACATGAAACATAGTGTAAATCATTTAATGGGTAATTATGTGAATCATGATAAGGCGTAGAAGTAAATTTCAAGGAATGTAACTTTTGAGTTTAATTCAAACCAAACTAGGTCATGTTTAGTATTAATTTGTATTAAATCAAAGCAGGAATATAGTTATGTAATTATAATTTCATAAAAATACTAAATAACTAAATTATAGCCAGTAAAATATAAAAAAATGTCATTTATTCTATAAAATTAAATCGGTAATTAGGCAAACAGCTGATAGTGAACAATGAAAAATGCAACCAAAATCTTACAGGATTTTCTATATGAAGAAACAAATATAATTAGTTGATTGTTAGACTCCAAGCAAGACGGACTTGTGAGAGTATTGAAAAGAAATCTGATTTAAAAAATTTTAACTAGCTCAAACCAAGATGTTTTATGGAATTATGAAAGAATGAAGAATATACAGTAAATTAATAAATCCAATTTGAATAGTCATTGGAATAATAAACCAGAATTGAAAAACACTAAACTAACTCCCAGAACGAATGGTCACGACGGAATTATAATCTAACCTAGTATACGAATAGCGAACTGATTGAATAAACCATTCGGCACAATACACGTATTACCGGACGAAATCCAGTGGAGGACGAAAACCAAACACCACAATTTGAAGATCTTGTAATAACTACATCACCGAAGTAGAATTTATTAACTACTGCACTTTATTGAAGTCGAATCTCAGAGACAGATTCTTAGCGTTGGATAACACACGGGAGCCGCCATCTTTTAATTTCAAACCAGCCCGAAACGACGAAGGCGTGACGTCACATACCCAGCATGCGGTTCGAAAAAACATTTTACTATATAGGCCTACTATATTTTTTTTAATTATTATCTGTTAGTGAATAAGTCTTTTTATTTTCTAATTGTAAGTATTGAATTCTCTCACTTGCCTTTCCTGACTATTTCGACAGTTCAAAGAATCCATGTTAGATAATAATTTAATTTGAATAATTTTGGAATATGTAATAATCGACCTGAGATCCAGTCTCGACTCCGAGAGCACTAGTCGACGCAAGTTGAATAATCGCATCATTCACAATAAACTTAATTATTTGTGTTAAATTGTCGTTTTATTGACTAGTTAAGAACTAACTTAAAACACATTAACTCATAATTTATAAACGAGGACTTCAGAAAGGACAAAGACGAGCAGAAGAAGAGATAAAGACACTGAATTGACCGCTACATCCAATCGATTTGACTACTACAATATTTTTAACGCGGTGAACAAATATTTCTTCACCAAGTCACACAATTATTGCTTGTTATTTTAACTAATTGAATAATAATAATAATAAAAATAATAAAGAACACTTAAAATAATTAAATAAATAATTAAATAATAAAATTGATAAAAAACAAATAAAAAATAAAAGAAAAATTAAAAATTTTATTAAACAATTCGTATACTCATTTGAAAATAACTTCGTTTATATCATATATATATATATATATATATATATTGTAACGTGATGTTTCTCTCAACATAAAGATTGTCATACAAATATACTGAAGTACAAAACAATAATAAAATAATAAACCTATGTTATGAAATAGATGTATTAATAAGTGAATTTAAGACCATTGTAAATAGAATAGAAAACTAAAAGATCAAACATCTCTATATTAAACTTAATAATAACAATTAGAGTAAACTGCATAAAAAATAATGTACAAAATAGGTAAAAACCTATAATGCAGAGCCTAGCTGAATAACCAGTAACTGGATACAACATAACATAACCTAAAGAAAATGTAAGATAAAACTAGATTAATTAGTTATATCTGATTGTGACTGATAGGCACACAGACAATGCAGACAGAGCTTATTATGATATAAATGGGTGATAAAAGTTTTATTGTTATATAAAAATGTTATAATGTGTGGTAGAAAAGAAGGACTACTATTGTATGTTAAAAGAATGCTAAAGATGTAACGAAGAATGTGATGTAAATAATTTAGTAATAGAAAGTGTAACAGGTAAACTGACTAGTAGATTATGAAATAAGAAATAACTATTGTTTGTTATGGACAAGATAATAATGTAGTTAGTAAAAGATTAATGTTACACAAACCTGCATCTACTTGGTAGGTAAAAACAGATAATATTATGTATAAAAATTGTACTAGACAATGCCAAAAAAGAAATAGTGTATTTTATTAGAGTAAGATATAAGTAACCATAAGTGTTTGTAATGGACAAGTAATAATGTAATTAACAAGATGTTAACTTGGGCAAAAACCTACATCTACTTCAGAAGGTAGACAGGGACATTACAATGTATAAATGTTATATTAGATCATGATATGTCCAGTAATAGATCATAGGGTTCATAATGAATAAAGAATAAATGTTAACTTGTATTAGAATTAAGCAATTTTACTGTAAAAAACAAATAAGGGTCCAATGTACACAAGACAATATTAGGCCTATTGTACAAGCCAATGTTTTTATAAAAAGTTAATGTTCATAATTGTATTCACTAGTATTAAAATACATGTTAGTAACATAAAATCGTATGTACAACCAAGAAAACTAGTTATGTGATAAAAAAGATAACATTTAAACATAATTTGTTAGAATAGGCCAAACCTTAAAAATCTTATGTTAGTTATTTAATATTTCTTATGAGATCTTAAAATGAGCAGGAGAAAAAAAGCAGTTCATTGGTAATAATGTCTTTACAATCGTACGTAGCATAAGAAAAATATTATAAATTTAAGAATTTTTAATGAAGAAATTTGTGTTAGTGGTTGAAATCACAATCAGAATGATCACTGTTGCACACCACTATATAAAATATATAAAAAATATATAAAAAATTATCGGGATAATTTTTATATAGTGGTGCGCAACAGTGATCATTCTGATTAAGAATTTTTAGTAATTTTGATCTCAGAAAAGAGACGCCAACAACAACAATGCTTAAGATTTCAACCAATAGGAATTTTTCACATTTTGTGTGTAGCAACCCACAAAGTTACGCCAAACGAGTTAGTCTATTGTTGGAGTTCGTACAGTAAAGAACGACTCCTCTGTGACACCTATAGCCACGAAGTTACCATCAGAATGGAACCTCGGCTAGGTTAGGTGAAGAGAGAATAACATAACATAACCAAAAGGCGAGAAAAGTGTTGTGAATTGTTTATACAATCAGAAAGGAGTTATAGTGATTTAATAACATTAACAGTGAATAAGAAAGTGTGTACGAAGTGAAGGAAAGTATAGTGTGAATACTTAAAATTTTAAACGACTTATACCTAATTACAATAATGCAACTGTAACACTTAATGTACACTTGTGAAATATTTATTCCACTACCACTGAACAAAAACACTAACACTATTGTAATTTTTTCACGTTTCAACTATTATTTCTTTGGGTTTAATGTTTAAAGCAGTATAACCTATTAAGACTCGGTTAACCTCAAAATAGACACTGTTCGGCACATACGAACAATTCGTTATTTTTAAGATAAGATATTATTTTGTTACATTATAGTCAACTTTGTATTGTGATGTTTTGTACTTCGCAAAAGACATTTTCGTAATTAATTATTGTAGTCACAAGAACCCGAGTTTATATTTACATAACGTAATCAGTAGACTAGGCCTGAATAAGAAGATCATATTACCAATTGCTGAGCTAAAAATTTAACAAGCCTGGCCAATTAAAATTAAGGAAAAGGTTGTTCATTTTAATTCAAAAAGAAAAGAACAGAATTTGAAAAGGAATAAATGAATATTGAAGAGAATTAATTGTGTATGAATAATTATTTTTAATACTTGACATTTTTGTCTGGTTCTGAATATTAGTGTTTTCATAAACATTCGAAGAATAAGTTGGTAGTACCTATTGCTTGTGTACCACGTGTGATTTGAATTATATAAATAGGTAAGTGAATTCAAACGGAATAAAGGAAGAAATTAATTGAAATTAAAGAATGTTAAGTAATCAAGACATTAAATATTTTAATTCATGAAACATAACCAAAAAACTGGAACAATATAGTTACGTAACAAGTACAGGTATAAACTTAAACACACCTCAAAACGAATACACAGCTCAGTTATCATTTATCAATTTATATAATCTGAAAGTTTACATATTTAATGAAATATAAGACTATACCTAAATAAAAAATAGATCGACAAATAAAAAAGGTATTTACATAGAAGAAGAAATATTATTTAAACATTGTTATTGCCTCTAGAAGTGGTTATGACTATGAAATAGGTTAATTACCTTTCGTCATATCCAAAATTCAGGATTGCTCGAGTTTCGACATTGTTATGTCATCATCAGATCCTTAGAATGGGGTTGAAACTACATCTATCGATGTTCACACATTTTGTCAGACGATAAAACGACACACGCGAAGGGACAAAAACATTTAAACACTTAAAACATTCAGAATAATTAGGGTGCGAAACACACGATATGCGACCGTTGCGGACCTGTACAGGACTGCGATGCACGGAAAAATTAGTCGACTCCAACTTGACCTTCGATCCTTCCTATCAATCTGTCACAGCTGAGTTCCCGCTCTATATCATTAATTATGTTAAACAAATATTATTTTTATGTTTTGTTTTCTCATTCAAAACGAGATCGTAATTTTCTTTTGTGGCTTTACATGTTTAAATATTTATTTAATGTATTTTATTTAAATATATATATATATATATTGCAACGATACAGCCATATGCTGTATTAGGCATTAATTTGAATAAATATAAATTTTGTAGAATTATTATAAGTTAAGGGTAAATGGACAGGTCTGAGATTGTAAAAATATTTCATTGTTAGATTAGCCGAGATATTAACCTGTTCCGACAAGCAGAGTACACCTGCTCAATTGTAAGTGTGTTACGCGTGTATCTTGTGTGTGTTAGTGATGCATGTACAGACAGGAATGTCAGCTACCTGCCCCAAGTAATTAATAAAATAATTATTTTAATTCACTGTGTGAAAACTAATTAGTGTATAAACAAACCAAAGGCACCAAACTGTGTGTAAATTTTATAATTATCCCCAGTGAAAAAATGACTTTAATAAGACATGCTACGCGAAGTCAGTGCGAAATAAACGTGCCAAAAAATACGCAAATTACCCTGTGACGCTCAAATTAATACAGTAAGTGCTTAATCAAATTAGCTATGATTTGTGCTATCTCGATTCCGTGCAAAACATTGCTATTTGCTAATAATTGCAAATAGATGAAAAGGTTCGGGAGGGGGGGCTATCACGCGATATGCAGGTATCGACAGGACGAATTTGGAGCCAACTTGCGCGGAATCTCGAGAGGGTATAAATTGAGGGTTTGACCGAAAACCCTTCTCTTCATTTCAAGACACAGTTGCAGTCGGACATGCTGTCCGTCGGCAAAACAGTTTTATTTTTATTACAAGTCTCATTAACGAAAGAATAAAACGTTCGTTAATTATGTGACAATATTCCGGAACACGTAAAGTACCGGGACCGTTTAAGTCTACCAAGGGTATCTACGGAGAAGCCACCAGAGCGACGAGGCATGCTGGACGTTAGACGATGTTTAAGATCTACCTTGCAGCAGATAACAACTCTCTGAAGCGGACCACACACTGCTGGAGAACGACGCTGGACTCTAGATGTAACCAGGACCACACACTGTTGGAGAACGACGCTGGACTCTAGACGTATCCAGGACCACGCCAGGCCAGGAGGAATGGAAAACTAACTCTGGACAACGCTGGACCCCGCCAATAAGTCGTAAGATCATCAGAACTCGAGGTGACATGCATAATGCATTTTTAAATGATTTTTAAAAGAGCTCATAAAGACTATATCAAAAGATAATAAATTACAACAAAGAAAAAATTATAATTAGAAATAATATTTTACAAACGTAGATAAATGTTTAGTCGTAAGAATGAGCGATCGGATATAAAGAAATAATAAAAAAAAAAGAATTTAGAGTAGGGAGAGTAGATTTTGTTTATCAAAGTAAAGAGTTAAATTGATTTGATATTTGCATTATAGAAAAGAATAATTTAAATGTGAATATAAATCAAATGCCAGTCTAAAAGTAATTAATATAAATTTAAATTTAATTTTAAACTTTGGTATAGACTGAGCGAGTTGAGGTCAGATCTGAATTAAAAGAATTCAATTCAAATTACATTTTAATTTTATATTTTATTAGTAAATCAAATTATTAACATGTCTAGATGGAAGAGGTTTTTTTAATATGTGTAACACTGCATAGTAGAAGAGAGAAACATTTAATAATGAGCAATATTGTGACCGAAGATTATTAATGATGTTTATTATTTATAAGTTTGAGTAAACAACAAATATGAATTTTAAACACTCATAAATATAATACTCTTATTATAATTACACCTGAACCCCAATTACACCTACACGTTATTTTTATTGTTATAATTTTGTCGCCCGTCAACGTGTGGCACGACACGCTTACATTTAATAACGTTGTATCGTTGTAATATATATCGATTTATATATATCTATCAAACATCGATAGATGTAGTTTCAACCCCATTCTAAGGATCTGATGATGACATAACAATGTCGAAACTCGAGTAATCCTGAATTTTGGATATTTAAGAAGTGTGAAGAAAGGTAATTAACCTATTTTATAGGCAAAACCACTTCTGGAGGTAATAACAATGTTTAAATTAGAAGACAGTCAGGCAAAGATTGCCTATCAATACAAGAATATTAAGTTGAAACTACTAAACACAGCATTAAATATCAAATACAACAAAACATGTTTAATTTTACAGATTGTGCCAAAATATGTCCAGATTAAAATAAAGCCTAAATTTATAGTGCTAGAAAAACTAAAGAATTAGCTGGAAAGTTATGGATTAAGAACGAAATCAAACACTTGTACTATACTGTAGAAAGAGCATGCTTAACACGCTACTTATGAAAAAACATATCGAACTATTACAAAATTTACATCCAACACAAACTGACAAAATAATATATTATATAGAGCAACAAATAAACAAAGCCGTTCTCAGGAAAATGAAAACACAAGATAAGAAAATAAATAATCTCTTGAAAGAACAAAACAGCCTTCAAAGAACAATGCAATAGCTCATCAGTTTTATCCTCGTGTAATTAACCTTACTGAAATAGACTTCACTAACGAGGAAACCAATCTTTTAAACAAAGGCCTAAATTTTAGTTTTAAAAATAAAGGATCTAAACAATCGCTCATACATGAAATTATAAATGCTGAAACTGCTATAAACTCTATATCTGATGAAGAAACAAAAACAGTTGTAAGACATGTAATCGATAATAAAATAATTAAAAAAAGGAAATTTTGAAAGCCAAAACTAATAAAACTGGCTACAGTAAAGAAACTGAAATATTTAAAGAAATAAAAAGAAAACTAGCAGAAAATAAATGCATTGTCACCAAAGCGGACAAAGGCCAGACACTTGTAATTATAGCTTACGAGAATTATAAAAATAAATTACAGGATTTTATCGTTAACAATAACATTGTTGAAATTGAGAGCGACCCTACTGATAGCTTTAATACTGATGTGAAATCAATGTTGAAAAAAAACCAAACATATCATGACGAATGAAGAAAAAAAGTACTTAAAAATGATTGACCCTAAAGCACCCAACTTTAAAGGCCTTCCTAAAGTACACAAAAGTAATATGGCAGTCCGTCCTCTAGTAAATTTCACATCAGCACCATCATACAAAATTTCTAAAAAACTTGATAAGATTTTAAGACAGCATATAGAATTCAAAGAGAACTACAGTCTGAAAAATAGCTTAGAACTAGTGGATCTCACAAAAGATTTTACAATCGAGCGAAGACACACATTTGCCTCATTTGACATAGTTAATTTGTACACAAATGTACCGATTAATGAAACTCTCGAAATAACAAAAAGTTGCTACTATCAAAAGCCACACTAAATCAAGAAGCAGTTGATGAACTTATTAACATGATAAAAATAGTATTGAACCAAAACTATTTCGCTTTTGATAATAAATATTATCTACAACAAGATGGGCTAGCAATGTGATCCCCCCTGTCAAGTATCTTAGCAGAAATTTACTTAAACCATGTAGAAACTAATAACATATTATCGCCTAATAACAAACATTGTAATAGAATCTTATTTCATCGTCGGTAGGTGGATGACACGATAGTAATCTATAATGGCAATTGCAGACAATTAGAACTACTTAACAAATACTTGAATACCGTCACAAACAACCTGCAGTTTACATTAGAAACAGAAAAGGAAAATAAAATAAATTTCCTAGATTTAACTTTAACGAAAATAGACAACAAAATCAGCTTCAGAATCTATAGAAAACCAACAACCACGGATCACGCTATCCATTCCTCATCTTATCACCCGTATTCTCACAAAATGGCATTTTTCAATAGCATGATACATAGATTAATGTCGGTGCCCCTCTCCGCAGAAGACTACAAAAACGAAGTTAACATTTTTACATACATTGCGACCGTCAACGGATACAATAACAATATAATAGATAAAATAATACACAAGAAACAAAACAGAACAGCATATAATGACATGCCCAAAGAAAAAAAAATATGTAGAAATATAATATGGCGAATTATTACATCACACGCTAAAACATCATTTGAAAAAACAAAACATTGTACTAGCTTCTAAGGCAACTAATAAGTTTGAGAAAAACTGAACTTTCAAAGTAAGAGTAGACCCTCTGATCAATATAACGGCACTGGAGTATACAAACTTAATTGTTCCGATTGCTCACAATTCTATATAGGACAAACTGGTCGCTCATTCAAAGTGCGATACAAGGAACACATTCCAAGATCTAAATCAAATTCATTTCATTTTTTTAGGGGAAAAACCAAATAAGTCACAAGACGGACGTTAATACAGGTAATTGCCTAATATTAATTCTAAATACTAAATCAAATGTAGAAAGATCCACTTTCGCTGAACATCTAAGCATAAAATATCATAACATTAAAAGTATTAAAGAAAATATGGACATAATACATAAATGTAAATAATCGCTTAAGTTAGACATCCCTGAACGGTTTGAAATATGTAAAGCAACATAAGAAAATTACGATCTCGTTTTGAATGAGAAACCAAAACATAAAAATAATATTTTATAGAATATTGAAACTTTCAACTTGTAAAACTTACTTGTCTTTTCTTCTCGTACGCGTTTCGGCCTGGTGTTCGCCTTCGTCAGCTTTGAGACAGACTGCCATTAACTTGTAACGGTTTTTGTTTTGAAAGGTATAGTGGGGGTGGTGTGTGGAGGAAGGGGATTGGCGTGGGGATCTAAATTATTGTTAGTTTTATGTATAATTGTGTCAAAAAGTGTGTGTGATTTATACTGTAATTGGTCGTTAAGTATGTTGTTTGGTTGTGTTGTGTGGTGTTTGTATATTCCATATTGTTCTGCTGTGTTAAGTTTTCGACCTTTGGGTAAGTAGTGTAATATCTCAAGATTAGTATCTATGTTGGTGTAGCTATGGTTATTTGTGTGTATGTGTGTGGCAAACGCGGAATGCATGTTGTTGTTGGATAAAGCTTTTAGGTGTTCAGAGTAACGAGAAGAAAAAGATCTTCCCGTCTGGCCTATGTAGAAACTATTGCAATCATTACAATTTAATTTGTAAACACCTGTTTTGTTGTATTTGTCTATGTCCGTGTTTGTATCATTGATGTGTTTATTGATGGTATTGTTTGTTCTGTATGCTATATTGTACTTGTGTTTTCTGAATGTGTTGGCGAGTTTGTGTGTGCTGGATTTATGTGTTTGTGAGTGTGATGTATTTAGTTTTTTGTGTGTTGTTGGTATTTATTGTTTTGTTGTTTTTGTTTATGATGTGTTTGTGTAGTTTGTTTATTAAATAAGGGTTGTATCCGTTATTTACTGCTATGTATTTGATTGTGTTGAGTTCGTCATTATAGCCCTGTTTACTTAATGGTATTTTAGTTAGTCTATGGAGCATATGGTTGAAGGCCACATGTTTATGTTGTGTTGGGTGGTTTGATGTGTTGTGTATAACCATGTCGGTTGTGGTTGGTTTTCTGTATATTTTATACGTGTGTGTATTGTTAGTTTTGTTAATTGTTAGGTCCAGAAAATTTATTCTTTGGTTTTGTTCAATTTCCAGTGTAAATTTTACTTTGTGGTGTATTGTGTTTATGTATTTGTTGGAAGTTTTCAACCTGTCTTGTGTTGCCATTGAATAAAAGTAATATACTCAACACAATCAAATACATAGCAATAAAAAACGGATACAACCCTAATTTAATAAACAAACTATACAAACACATCATAAACATAAACAACAAAACACAAAATACCAACAACACACAACAAACTAAATACACCACACTCACATACCATAACTCCAACACACACAAACTCGCCAACACATTCAGAAAACACAAGTACAAAATAGCATACACAACAAACAATACCATCAAAAAACACATAAATGATACAAACACGGACATAGACAAATACAACAAAACAGGTGTTTACAAAATTAAATTGTAATGATTGCAATATTTTCTACATAGGCCAGACGGGAAGATCTTTTTCATCTCGTTACTCTGAACACATAAAAGCTTTATCCAACAACAATATACATTCCGCGATTGCCACACACATACACACAAAAAACCACAGCTACAACAACATAGATACTAATCTTGAGATATTACACTACTTACCCAAAGGTCGAAAACTTAACACAGCAGAACAATATGAAATATACAAACACCACACAACACAACCAAACAACATACTTAACGACCAATTACAGTATAAATCACACATACTTTTTGACACAATTATACATAAAACTAACAATAATTTAGATGCCCGGGCCAATCCCCTTCCTCCACACACCACTCACACTATACCTTTCAAAACAAAAACCGTTAACAAGTTACAAGTTAATGGCAGTCTGTCCCAAAGCTGGCGAAGGCGAACACCAGGCCGAAACGTGTACGAGAAGAAAAGACGAGTAAGTTTCACAAGTTGAAAGTTTCAATATTCTATATAGTGTAGTGCTGTGAAAAAAGATGATGAACAATCAAAACAAAAATAATATTTTATTTAACAGCATTAATGATATAGCGCGAGAACTCAGCTGTGACAGATTGATAGGAAGGATCGAAGGTCAAGTTGCAGTCGACTAATTTTGCCGTGCATCGCAGTCCTGTACAGGGCCGTAACGGTCGCATATCGTGTGTTTTTCTCCCTAATTATTCTGAACGTTTTAAGTGATTAAATGTTTTTGTCCCTTCGCGTGTGTCCCTTCTGCAAAATGTGTGAACATCGATAGATGTAGTTTCAACCCCATTCTAAGGATCTGATGATGACATAACAATGTCGAAACTCGAGCAATCCTGAATTTTGGATATTTAAGAAGTGTGACGAAAGGTAATTAACCTATTTTATAGAAATATTATTGTGTGTTACAGAATTGGCGTCCAACTAGTGAGGCTAGAAGTAGAAGATAACTTTGTATCGTTTTGTTGTATTCTTTTAATAGTTTCTACTCTAGCGGCGACTACAATAAAAAACGAAAATGCCACGAAGAGCGACTTCAAGTAAACGAACAGCGGACACCGAAACAGAGTTACACATGCAAGAAAATGAGGCAACGCCTGTTAAGGAAATTGAGACGATATTACCTACAACAGAAACGAACTCAAACAGCGTAATGGAGTTTATGCGAGAAGCATTTAAACAAATGGAGAATAACAACGAAGAGCTTAACAAGAAAATGGAGAAAGAATAACGAAGAATTAAAACAACAAATGAAGGAAGACAGTGAAACACTCAAAAAGAAGATGGACAGTAACAATGAAACACTCAACAAGAAAATTGAAAAGAATAATGAAATATTAAAACAGAATAACGAAACACAGAAACAACAGTTAGAATAATATAGGGAGGAGAATAAACAAAGAATAACTGAAACAAATGAGAAAATCGAAAAGACTAATGACACACTGATGCAATTTAGAGAAGAAATAATAAACCAAATTAATAATGTTGAGGATAATAGCAAAATAAGGGTTGAAATACTCCAACAAGAAACGCAAGAAAAATTAGAGAAGTTTCAAGACAAAGTGGATGAAAAGTTAGACCACATAGGGAATAATTTAAGACAAGTACAATACCAGGTGAACAATAATAAAGAGAAGATAGAGGAAATACAGAGGAGAGAATTGATAAACATCAGAGAAGAATTGGAGGTACTTCGAAATAGACCGATGAGCTACACCCATATACCGCTGGGAGAAAACAGAGATGCCATCAACTTCAAAGAGTAGGTATAGAAGAAATCCACTGGAATTCCTAGAGAGGTTGGAGGAACTGTTTAGCCGAAATAAAGAAAACCAGTGGCATATGATCAAGAATCTGCTGGATGAAAGTTTAAGAACATCACTGATAATTGGTGGACAGCGATAAGGATGATGTTCACAATTATCGAGAATTTGAACAGGTGTTCAAGACCAAGTATTGGTCGGAATCCATACAGAACATCATCCGAGATAACTTGTGGAACGGAAAGTACGTTCCTACAAGAGCCCAAACACTTACGGCATACTTTTTAGGTAAAGTTTGTTTAGCAAGACATTTGGAACCACGAATCCCAAAAGAATGTCTGGTGACCAAACTTTCGTACCACTTTGAAGAAGGGATAGTACGTGCCAGAATATGAGGACAGGTGAAGACTATCGGAGCAACGGAAGCTCTCTTAGAGAGTTACGAACAGGAAGACTATTATCGGAGGAATCGCCGGAGACCAGAGATCCAAAACGAGCGGCGAAATAAACCAAACCGAGACAATAGGCAGAGGGTAAATCACGTCAGGGCCAATAGTAATAATAGGAGTCCACCAAACAACCGATTCAGAGGTCGTCAAAGGAGTTTCAACAACGACCAGACCTACGGAAATCAATACAGACGAGACGAGGACAACAGACGCCCACAAAGAAGTAGAAGTGCGGAGAGTCGATGGTCTAAAAGCTGGGAAGGAAGAAGAGAAGTACCCTCTGAAAACCAGCGTAGGGAGGACCAGAAGCGACCAATAACATCTGACGGGAATAGGGGAAACGAGAGCCCGCAGTGAAAACACAGGACAGCCCGTCACTGCAAGCGAACCCAGAGCAAACAGAAATACTTAATCAAAATGAAGAATCAATCACTATTATTCGAAACAATTATTTTAAAAACATTCAATCGCATTTGATGGAAGAGAGAACGGCTGAACAGGGAACCCAAACAATGAAATCGTATACGTCAGGGTAGAGCTACAAGGTGTACTTATGGAAATGATGAGCGATACTGGAGCTAACATATCATTGATAGATAAAACTGAATTAAACAGAATACAAGAGTTAAGCACTGAGAGAATACCCACACTGCCCATCCACAACATAACAATAATAGGAGCAACTGGAAGACAGAACAAAACGGTGAAGCAGCACGTAATCCTGAATGTTACAAGCAAAGGAATAGGAATTCCTATTGTGTTTTTAGTAGCCCAGGGGCTACCCTTTGAGGTGTTATTAGGGTGTGAAATGCTACGGCGCCACTCTGTTATAATTGATCTGAACAGCAGAAAAGTGACACTGCGTTCAGAAGGTGATGAATATCCCACTGAGATAATAGGAAGCCAACGTGCCCCTCAGTGCCGACGTTCATACCATGTTAGGGAGAAAATTAGGACAACCATAAGAAATAATGAAATTGTAACAACCGAATAAGATTTATGGAAGGAGAAGTTGCAGGAAACACTGTCATTTCAAGGAAAGGGCTCAACAGAAGCAGTAAGTGTGGAACAAAAGAAAAATCTAGTAGACATTTATAATGAATACAGAAGTGTATTCTCCAACTCACCAGGCAAACCAAACATTTTATGTGTGATCTAAAATTCCATGATTCAGTGAATTTCAACAGAAAATCGTATCCAACAGCCCAGTCATTATAAGAAGCCGTTAGGCAAGAAATCCAAAGAATGATCGAAGAGGACATCATCGAAAGAAGTAGTTCATAGTACACCAGCCCAATAGTAGCAGTACCCAAGAAAGACGGACTGGTACGATTATGCCTCGACGCCAGGGACATAAATAAAATGATTGTTAACGACCGGACATCACCAGGGAAGATAGAGGAGAACATGAAAAATTCCATGGTTGCAAGTTCATGAGCACCTGGGATGCAGTCTGCGGGCATTGGCAGATAGAGCTGCACCTGAATAGTCGCCAGTATGTTGCCTTTATATTCGAAGGAAGGAACTACCAGTTTAAACGGTTACCCTTCAGACTGGTAAATTCAGTAGCCATCTTCGTACAGTGTACGGACCAAAGTTTAGGAAGAGAAGCATTAGAGTTTGCCACTGTATATGCTGATGACATACTGATAACTTCAGCAACATGGGATGAGCATTGCAACAGAATCGAGTTGGTATTAAGGAAACTATATCAGAATAACTTAACACTTAAACTCGATAAATCAAAATTCATCACTCAGGAACTACCCTTACTTGGATTTATACTATCTGAAACTGGAATAAAACCATCACCTGAGAAGGTAGAGGTAATTCAGAATTTTCCCAAACCGAAAAATATTAGGCATTTGCAATCATTTTTAGGTATTTGCAACTATTACCGAAAGATTCAACAGAGTTATTCGGAGCTGACTGCCAAATTTCAGCATTTAATATCATCAAAGGTAAGTGGAAATGGGGCAAGCCAGAAGATGATAATTTTAATTTAGTCAAAAGTAAATTTCTAAACAGTACTACACCACCCCGATTATATTAAGAGGTTTTACTTAAATTGTGATGCCAGCAACGTCAGCCTAGGTGCAGAATTGTATCAGGAAGACGAGGAGGGCAATCATTTAGTGGTCAGTTTCGCCAGCAGAGTGTTCAGCAGTTGTGAACGGAATAAATTGTATAGTCACAGAGAAGGAATTATTTAGTGTAGTCTTCGCATGCTTGAAGTTTCACACCTACATTCTAGGATATCCATTAACCATAAGGTCAGACCATAAATCTATCTCTTTTCTTAAAAAATGTAAATTAAATCACGGCCAATTGACCAGATGGATACTAATTCTGCAAGAGTACAATATACAATGGGAATACGTACCAGGAAAGCAGAACATAGTCGCTGACGGACTATCCAGGCTGAACATTGAGAAGGGAACCTATGAAACTGAACAGAAAGACATCGGGAAAGTATTTCATATTATACAATCGAGAGAAGATTTGAAAGGGATTTTGAACCAGGTGAAGGAACAGCAAACCACAGATCCTAAACTAACATCGATCAAGAAACGATTAGAACAAAATGACCCCACTATTAACCCTTATTATTGTATTCATAACGATTTTATATTCACTCGTCCCACATCAAAGGACAATTATTGGAAATTGTATGTCCCAAAAGCAGCAGAGTCACCAGTAATTCTAGACTACCATATCAGATATGGACACATGGGATCTCTCAAGGTGGTAGGAGCATTACAAGAACACATGTATATAAAGGGTATAAACAAGAAGTTACGACAGACGGTGAGGAGTTGCAGGATCTGTCAGATGGTCAAGGTAAATAATGAACGAAAAGAAGGCGCCATGATTACCATCATTTCTAACTGGAACTTTGAGAAACTCTTTATAGACATATGTGGGCTATTCCCCAGAAGAGGAGGAAGAGGCCGATACAGATATATAGTAATTATTTTTTATCACTTTTATAAATTAACTAAATTATATCCAATAAGTAAGGCCACAACCCAAAAAATTCTCCATATAATAATAAATAAATACATACCAGACGTGGAAAAACCTGAAACTATAGTAACGGACCATGGTACACAGTTTGAAGGCAAGAGGTGGAAAACAGAATTACTGACTGAGGAAATTAAGACATATAAAACATCAGTCTATCACCCCAGCAGTAACCCAACAGAAAGGGTACTCAGAGAAGTAGGGAGGATCTTGAGAACTTATTACCATGAGGAACACCGTAACTGGAGTAAGTACGTGGAAGCCGCACAAACTTTTTTAAATCTAGCGTATCACGACACCATCAGAGCCAGTCTTTACCAGGTGATGTTTAACCGACCACCACCAAGAGAAATAACATCTACGGTACAATTTCCAACAATGGAGCAAGAAGAATTAGAATGGTAGGAAAGAAGGACTACTATTGTATGTTAAAAGAATGCTAAAGATGTAAAGAAGAATGTGATGTAAATAATTTAGTAATAGAAAGTGTAACAGATAAAGTGACTAGTAGATTATGAAATAAGAAATAACTATTGTTTGTTATGGACAAGATAATAATGTAGTTAGTAAAAGATTAATATTACACAAAACCTGCATCTACTTGGTAGGTAAAAAGAGATAATATTAGGTATAAAAATTGTACTAGACAATGCCAAAAAAGAAATAGTGTATTTTATTAGAGTAAGATATAAGTAACCATAAGTCTTTGTAATGGACAAGTAATAATGTAATTAACAAGATGTTAACTTGGGAAAAAACCGACATCTACTTCACAAGGTAGACAAGGACATTACAATGAATAAATGTTATATTAGATCATGATATGTCCAGTAATAGATCATAGGGTTTATAATGAATAAAGAATAAATGTTAACTTGTATTAGAATTAAGCAATTGTACTGTAAAAAACAAATAAGATTCCAATGGTCACAAGATAATATTAGTCCTATTGTACAAGCCAATGTTTTTATAAAAAGTTAATTTTCATAATTGTATTCACTAGTAATAAAATACATGTTAGTAACGTAAAATCATATGTACAACCATGAAAACTAGTTTTGTAACAAAAAAGAAAACTTTTAAACATAATTTGTTAGAATAGGCCAAACTTTAAATTGTTATGTTATGTTATTTAACATATCTTATGAGATCTTAAAATGAGCAGGACAAAAAATCAGTCCTTTGGTAATAATATCTTTACAATCGTACGTAGCATAAGAAAAAGATGTTAAGTTTAAGAATTTTTAGTAATTTTGATCTCTGAAAAGAGACGCCAACAACAACAATGCTTAAGATTTCAACCAATAGGAATTTTTCACATTTTGTGTGTAGCAACCCAAACGTTACGCCAAACGAGTTAGTCTATTGTTGGAATTCGTAGAGTAAAGAACGACTCCTCTGTGACACCTATAGCCACGAAGTTACCATCAGAATCGTACATCGGCTAGGTTAGGTGAAGAGAGAATAACATAACATAACCAAAAGGTGAGAAAAGTGTTGTGAATTGTTTATACAATCAGAAAGGAGTTATAGCGAATAATATTAACAGTGAATAAGAAAGTGTGTACAAAGTAAAGGAAAGTATAGTGTGAATACTTAAAATTTTAAACGACTTATACCTAATTACAATAATAAAACTGTAACACTTAATGTACACTTGTGAAATATTTATTCCACTACCACTGAACAAAAACACTAACTCTATTGTAATTTTTTCACGTTTCAACTATTATTTCTTTGGGTTTAATGTTTAAAGCAGTATAACCTATTAAGACTTGGTTAACCTCAAAATAGACACGGTTCGGCATATACGAACTATTCGTTTTTTTTAAGATAAGATATTATTTTGTTACATTATAGTCAACTTTGTATTGCGATGTTTTGTACTTCGCAAAAGACATTTTCGTAATTAATTACTGTAGTCACAAGAACCCGAGTTTATATTTACATAACGTAATCAGTAGACTAGGCCTGAATAAGAAGATCATATTACCAACTGCTGAGCTAAAAATTTAACAAGCCTGGCCAATTAAATTAAGGAAAAGTTTGTTCATTTTAATTCAAAAAGAAAAGAACAGAATTTGAAAAGGAATAAAAGAATATGGAAGAGAATTAATTGGTATGAATAATTATTTTTAATACTTGACTTTTTTTTCAGGTTCTGAATATTAGTGTTTTCAGAAACATTCGAAGAATAAGTTGGTAGTACCTATTGCTTGTGTACCACGTGTGATTTGAATTATAGAAATAGGTAAGTGAATTCAAACAGAATAAAGGAAGGAATTAATTGAAATTAAAGAATTTTAAGTAGTCAAGACATAAAATATTTTAATTCATGAAACATAACCAAAAAACTGGAACAATATATTACGTAAAAAGTACAGGTATAAATTTAAACACACCACGAAACGAATATATATATATATATATATTACATTTAATATTTATACATAAATTTACCTCAAGATGTTATTTTTCTATTTGGAACATGTTTCGGGTACTATCTTGTACCCATCCTCAGCCTTCCGGTTTTTTTGTCTGGTGAAGTACATATGTGTTGTTGGTTGACTATTATGGCTTCCTGTTGGCTTCTGGTATTTCAAGTTGGTTTTATTGTGTGTGATTGTGGTGTATGTGTTAGTTTTTTGTGTATTTTCAATGTTGAGTGCTTTGAATATTGTGTCATGTTTTGTATTGATTTGTATTTGTTCAGGTATTAGTTTGTTTTCTGTTACCTGAACAAATACAAATCAATACAAAACATGACACAATATTCAAAGCACTCAACATTGAAAATTCACAAAAAACTAACACATACACCACAATCACACACAATAAAACCAACTTGAAATACCAGAAGCCAACAGGAAGCCATAATAGTCAACCAACAACACATATGTACTTCACCAGACAAAAAAACCGGAAGGCTGAGGATGGGTACAAGATAGTACCCGAAACATGTTCCAAATAGAAAAATAACATCTTGAGGTAAATTTATGTATAAATATTAAATGTATTATATACATCAAGAAACGGACTGTAGCAGAAAGTGATATGTATATATATATATATATATATATATATATATATATATATATATATATATATTTGAACGATACTCTTATACACTTACTTTTGCACATATTCTGTTACTCATTTGTGGGCACTTACACACGTCTCGAAAGTATACCCTTCTTCTGCAGTATTTACCTTGATGTTTCCCAGCTAGGTCGCAGGCTTTGGTAGTTGATTGAGTGTGGATGAGCACGTGAATATCGTTATACCATTGTAATACAAGTAAAGAGTACAGAGGATTTAGTTGTGAAATTAGTACGACTTTGTTAATAAAATCATATTCATTTTGTTTATTATTTAAAAAATTCGAATTATCATATTATTAATTATTGTGTGGGTTAATTACTATTAGAACCCTTATATTCAATACAAATATAATATAATTATAACGTGGTTAAAATCTGAACTCTTATATTCTAAGACATATTATACACAAACATAAGACATATATGACCTGGAATTTTTACACAAACATATAATACATAACACATATATTATTATAATACGTGATTAACACGTACGAATTGAATATTCATCTTGTCTTAGCAAGTGTGGTTTTTATTATATACCACTTAATTAAAAAATTAATTAATTAAACATTTATTAAAAATACTAATAGAAACCATTGTGTTACTTTAAGTAATTATATTACTAATGTCTCATTTAATTAACAATCTTCAATTTAATTAACTCTCATACTTGAATTTAATTATCTAATTAAATATAAAAATATAATAAAATATGGTTTCTATACTGACCATTTCTTTATGAGATTAATAAATTTGTATTCTCTGTTATCAATTATTATTCTTTGAACATTTATTGATTATTCATTATGAAAAATAAAAATATAATAAAGTTTATGTAAACTTGTATATGGAATCTAGATCCTTCTGTCGATAGACCTCAGGTTCATTTATAATATTAAATAAATGTCTGACTTCACCTGCATATTTCTGCAACCATCTAACTGTGTCGTTACCGTCATCTGGACTCTCGAGTTTTGGATCCTCTTCCGGTATCACGTTCTCTGCCTCTGCGTCGTTGAAATTACTCTCTCCGTCTATTGGATGCTGAGGTCAGACGTGGACCTCTGGTCGTGACGATGTACGGCTGGATGTAGCTACATGTGGCTGTACCTGCGTCCTCTAGTATCTTGCTCTGGTTCCTCTCCTCTCCTCGTCATGTCCCTCGTGGATGTCTCGAAGTTCTACGTGGACTTCTTGAAGTTCACCGACGTTACGACTGCTCGTAGATTACGATATTATAGTCTTTTAACTAAATCGTGTTTCACTACTACTGTCACCGACGTACTGCCAGTTCCATCGCAATTCAAGTTACGTAATACGGTTTAAAAACCTTACTTAACATTATAAAATTCGCGGTTGGGAGATGCGTGGATTTCACGTACTGTCTGTTGATGGTCTGAGAAAGCGTGTGTCCCTCGCTGGGGTTTTAAACTCCTGCCGTCGTTTCATTCCTGTTGGAAACTGTTTGGACAAAGTTGAACAGGTCCGCGCGTCGATTTAATGGCTAATTACAACCTACGCGTCTTTCTATAAAGCGCACGCTTTTTTATAAATATTATTTTAAAAATCGTTAGGTACATTATTAAAATTAACATATGTAAATTATGAACATTAAGGTGTGTAAACTATGGAAGTTATGGCAGAATTTCACACGGTGGCTGAACGGTTCCCATGATCATCGACCATTTAATGTCTAATTGTAGCGCCAGGCGCCAGCTTTATTTTTACAAATGTCTCTGATTCGTGTGACTTCTGGTTTTCGTTCAGTACTTAAAAAACTGTGTAAAATTTTCCACACTCGTATGCATAATTCAAATTGTTCTTCATTTACACTCTAACACTAACACACACACGCAGACTGATACACACGCGGCTGCCTGTCGCTATGACGTCACCCTTGCCGGTCGGCGCGTGTTTCTTTCTCCCCTTCGCTGCATTTAAAAACCAACTAGGCTTTTAATTCCATACGCAGGCTCACTTAAAATTATTTATTTATTTAAAATAATTTACTACGTTTATTTCTATTATTATCTCTTATACCTAACGCGTAATTATTACATTATTATTATTATTTACATCTTTTACATCTCATACGTGCGTTCGTATGTTATCATACCTCAGTCAGGGGTTCATACATAGACTTATGCTAAACGTATCGTTGCAATATATATATATATATATATATATATATATATATATATATTGTAACGGTACAGGTAAGACCCTTCCGATAAATAATTAAAACGAAAAGTATTATTTGGAAATGTATGGGATGATCAACAATGTACACGAATTAGTATCAAGGTCGGGAGATCAAACCGCTGGAGACGGTTATTTTTAGCCAACTGACCTATGAACTATGTACAATTTGCATCACGCTATGTGACGTCAGTAGCCAAGCCTTGTTTATTTCACTCTGGAATGTGAGGCGCGGTCAGCACCGCCTCAGAATCTTGTGACGTCATTTTAATAAAATAAAAAGGCAAAATCAGGTGATCGTCCGTGCAGCTAAGGACCGTCATAAATTTGGATCTGCCCAGTCGAAGTTTACAAATTTGTGTCGATCGGTCACGATATAAAAGTTCCGGAACGAATTTACGGGCGGCCGTATAAAATAATGTAACTATACAATAACTTAAAATGTAAATGTGAAAGTAGTCAGTTTAAAGAAAATAACAGTTTTAGTGTAAAGAGTGAAATCAAGAAAAAATGTGCAGGTGAAGGAAAACAAGTGAAGACACTTTACTGTTGCGGATCACCAAAAAATGAACAGCTAAGTAACGACCGGGGAGAGTAACCAAGAGTTTTTCAAAAAAATTTTAAATTATTCAAAATTAAAAGGGAAAATGATGTGCTCAGAGGGGTTATAAAAAAAATGTAAGGTATGCAAGAGTGTGTGAGTGAATGAAGCGCTGGTTTGGGTAAATCGTAATTTTAATTGGTGTCTTAAATATATGTTAATTTTTTTTATTACAATTTGAATGTAGGTAAGCTCATATAGGACAAAATAAATTTTCTAATTATTTCTTGTCAATTAACAATATTTTGTTTGAATAGATTTGAATATGATAACATGAGAAAGAATAATTTTGTTTAAAAAGGTAATTTTACATAAATGGAAAGTGTTTGGAGTAAAATGATTGATGAAAGTAAGATGAATAAAATTTAATTCAGTGTAAACAAGTAAACGATTTATTTATTTCAAACAACCATTATTTGCTCTCACAAAATTCGCTCAAACGAACTCTGGACCTAGTAAGTAAATATTTTCACAGTTGGCAACAATTCAAGATGGTGTCCAGAATGCGGACGTAAACAAAATAAGGTAAATAGTTGTAAAGAATAATTAACGTTACAAATCGTGCCCGAACAGGGACTTTTGCATAAAATTTATTTATGCAAATGTGGGCCTGTTTTAGAGAGGAAAATGATTGTTTAAGGTAAATGAATAAAACATTTTATGTACGTATAAATAGACGAAAGTTATGGGGTTATATTTAGGTAGTGTAAAGTACTTGACTATTGTATGTTTAAGTTTATTTTAATGTGTTGAATATTTTGATTTAATGTGTATAATTATTGAGTAATAGAAAGTTTTGTAGTGGTTTTTATATAACAGGTATTATATAAATAATTTTTAACATGGCCGAGGTGCAAGAAACCAAAATAGGTAGATCAGGGGAGGCATGGAATACTACGGAATTCCTGCACGAGTTTAAAAGGATTATGGAAAGAATGACTGAGGATGATTGGCGTAAGTTCAATAATGAGTTTAGACAAATAGAAGTATAAAAAACGGGATTATACGCTTTCTTGAAAGAGAGTAGTGATGACACTATTGATGATAATAAGAAACGAATTGACGAGGTAAGAGGACAAACTGAAGAGAGTAAACGAGATACTGATAAACTAAATAAAAATGAAGAGAGTAACTTCAGTCGAGTAATGGATAAGAAGGTAAGTGAAGGGGTTAGTGAAAGTAACATAGTTGAAGTGGTAGTGTTAGAGAATAAAACAGTGAAAAATGATTATAATGCTGATAGGGTAGTGGGGGTAGAAAATGATAGAGAGACAAATAAATTAAAAGAGAATACAGAAAGTGACCTAAACCAGGTAAGTGGTTCTGATAGTGGACGAGATAGTGCTATTAGTTTAAGTACAGATAAAATAATCGATGGCAAGTTGAGTGCTAATGGAAATATGAATAACGAAGAAATAAACGACTAGGTAAGGAATTTGGTTAATACAAGTGAAAATAACGGAGATATAAGTGATAATAGTAATGGTGTCAGTTTAAATGCAAAACAGGTTGCAGTAGACAAGGTGAGTAATAATGATAATTATGATAATGAATTAACAAGTAGTAGTGGTAAGATAGTTGAAAAAGGGGTATCTAAGGGTGATACAGTGAAAATTAATAGCGATGATGAGAATGTAGAGATAGTAGGGGTAGTGAGAGAGTGGAAATAAGTGTTTGTAAGTTAGCAAGAGAATACGAAGGGAGTTATTTTGTGGAAGTGGGGCAGAGGGTAAATTTTCCCCGGGTTTATTGTGAAACAGGGTTTTTACAGGTGTTTTACGAGGACGGAGTTTCCTCCAGAGATTGTGTGGAAGACGAGGTGTCTTCAAGTAGTCCCTTAATTTTTTGTAGTTGTCTTGGAAGAGCCAGGAGGTGTTTTTATGATTTAGTGCCCTCTGCATGGAATGTGAGAGAGAAAGTAAGATGGGGTTGTGTAAGCGATTTTGAGAGAGTGAGAGAGATAGAGTTGTTCAAGTCGGGGAGAGTTTATAAAGAATTATTAGAAAGAATAAGGGTTGAGAGAGTGAATAATATAAAAAACTTACCTTGTTGTGAGAATAGTGCAGCAATGGATGATGATAACTTTGGTAAATATAGTGAATACTTACCTGTACTGTACATAGGATTGGGATATTAATAGCAGCAGACTCTGATAATAAGGAGATGAGAAAATGCATAATTGCGACAGATAAAAATACTGACGGTGACAGGACCAGAATTACTGATGTAGACAGGATATATGATAGAATAATAATGTGGGATAATCCAGTAAATAATTATGTAGGTACAACGAAACAATTTAAAATAGTAAAAGGTTTTAAATAATAATAACAAAATAAATTTATTGAAAATGAATTGTGATGTAATAAAATAATAAGATTAAGCTACGATGATGGTGGTTAGATATACAGTGAATGAACATTTAATTATTTTAGTTTATGGTAATTACTTGGCTAACTTATGTAATGAGGTATGGTAAACAATAAAATGATATGACGAAAATTGTAGATAAATTTGTGTTGATGTTAACTGTACTTATGTAGTAAGGTTAAGTACACTCAACTTTTATAATTGACAGATGGTCATTGTGAATTTTGTTAAGGTAATTAAAGCAATTTGATAATTAAAGTAATTAAAATGGGTTGGATAAAATAGTTGAATTAATTTTAAAGGAGTTAATAAATGAAATGTTATATAAGATGAATGTTGGTAATAAATTTAAATTTTTTGAGAAATTAATAGTAAAAAATGATAAATAAATAAAGTTTGATTATTAAAAGGTTCAATATAAAGTAAAAATTGTAATGTTTGTAATTTTGAGGTAAATTTAAAGGTGAGATGTTTATTTCAATTTAGTAATGGTAATGTTCAATTTGAGTGTCTATTATGTTGTATTATGTTGGTTATGTAGTTGTGTAGGGATATAAAACATGTATTGTATGTTTCAAATGCGATTTCCCCACTTTCGGGCGGTCCCGGCCTTACCAGCCCAGACCGTGGTTTTGGATGACAACCAGTTGTGGGCAGACTTATTGTACACTGACCATGGTTGGTTGCCTTTGAAATTGATGTAATTTAGAAATTAAGGGGGGGGAATCAGGGGAATCAACATAACTATGGAACAGCGGCTACCATCGAATGGGATGTTAGACCGTATTAAGGGCATATGAATCATTTTAGTAGGATTACTGGTGTCCTCGAATACCAGTAATGGCGAATTTTTATATAACGCCGAAGCAAGAACGGTGTAAGCAGCGTTTCCACCCTAATAAACTTTAGTTCTTGTGGACCCAAATGGGCGCTACAGTCCAACATCACAAAACAATAGAGTGTGTGGAAAGGAGCTGGCCGTTACAAGCGTGGTAACAGCCAAAGGGAGCTGGTCCCTTTGTGTGGTATATGTTTATAATATGTTCATATATAAAACATATACCACACAAAGGCACCATAATGAACATATGGGAAAATTTACAAATATACAAACATAAAACACAAAACAAGCAAATACCTGAACAAATACAAATCAATACAAAACATAATACAATATTCAAAGCACTTAACATCGAAAATACACAAAAAACTAACACATACACCACAATCACACACAATAAAACCAATATGAAGTACCAGAAGCCAACAGGAAGCCACAATAATAATAGGCAACCAACACATATACTTCACCAGACACAAAAACCGGAAGGCTGAGGATGGATACAAGATGGTACCCGAAACATGTTCCTAATAAGGAAAAAAAAGGTATATCTTGAGGTAAATTTATTTATAAATATTAAATGTATTATATACATCAAGAAACGGACTGTAGCAGAAAGTGATTGAATATAAATATTGTACTGCTGTTAAAATGCAACACAGTACATAAGAGGAAAATAATAAATTGTAAAAGACAAAAATATTTAAAGTTATTAGAATTGGAACATATGTTTTAAAATGTAAACAAAAACATTGTATCGACTCACCCATCAACATAGAGGTAGATTCCTATATGAGATAAAACCGTATAAAGATATATGTTATGAAAAGTATATATGAAATTTGAAATGAATTTATAATAAGAGGAAATTATAAGAAAATTATCATATTATAAATACAAGCTAGAATTAAGAATATTAGAAATAAAATAAATATATTTAATAAGAAGTAGAAAAGTTATATAAGTTTTTAAGAGGTATATGATAAAAAGATGTAACGAAGGTAGGGAATTATCATAGTGGCAAATTGTTAAATTATTAGAGATTGTATAGAAATGAAAGGAAATATATTAGTCAAAAATTATGCCTAAGAAGAGTAACATTGAGTCAAAAATTAAATCTAAGAAGAGTAACATTAGTCAAAATTTATATCTAAGAAAAGTAACATCAGGAGTCTAATTTTATATTGAATACTATAAAGATGAAACAGAGGAATTATGTAAATAGAGTCTAAATTTTAATTCAATCAGAGTCACATCAAGAATCTTAAATTATAATAACTGTTGTACATCATAAAATTAATGTAACTTGGAAAGGAAAATAAAGCAAAGGATTTTGAATAGTGATACCAGAGTTTGATTATAATATCGAATAAATAAATAATAATACAAAAAATATAACAATATCCTGAATAGAACGATGACAGAAGAGGAAAATCTTGGACTGGAGAAGAGTTTCAGTGGCCCTAACGAATAATTAAGTGTTAAAAGGAGACATCGGTGTTGCAGTAATCTTGGAGAGCGGCATTCAGCGGTAAGAGCAATAAGAGATTAGCGTGAAGAAACAGATTGCCAAGCTGAATATTGCTGTTGAAGAAAGGTAAACAACAACCAGAAGTGAACCCGCGGCAGCTAGAAGAATTCAGAGACGGTTAAGTTACATTAATACGTTAGTTATTTTTTACATGGTTAATTACCAAAGTACTACCTATTAACGGCATCTGGGTTGGTTTAAAGAAAAGAAATTAATAGATATAATCGTAAATACGATAAAATAACTTCATAATCATTAACCCTGAGAGAAAGAGTTTCTTTACATGTACTGGTAAATAAAAAATATAATAACAGTAGGTACAGATTTCATTACAATACCTTTAATAAAAAAAATAACAGTACAATATATATATATATATATATATATATATTGTAACATTACATTTGGCATAGCTTGATATCGTACCAGATTTAATGAAGACCATGGATAAGAAAGTAAAGAAGAAGAAAAATATCTTTCAAAATGATAGTGAAGATGAATAAATAACTACTTTAGACTGACTTGTACTACAACTGACCGTACCCAAATTAATGATTAGGCAAAGTGATGCAAAATACCCTGATTATGACATGAACTTCAAATAATGACAAGAATTAATACTTATAAAGACAGACAGCTTATGTACCAATACTATAAGTAAACTAATGGTTTCATTAGATGTATAAAAATATAAAAATAATCAAAATACAAATTGAGGGATAATAGGCCCAAACATACAATACAATGTTAAATGATATATTAGTGAATTATTAATTTGAATGATATAATGAAATAATATAACCAAACCATTATTATAGAAACATGAAACATGCAACTAATTGTAATTAATAGTGGACATAATGTTGTCAAGAGAATAATGAATAATAACCTATTCACATTATCATTATATGAACAATGTGAAATTGACTTCGAATAATTAATTAAATAATATAGCAAAATGGATTGAGGAGAGATATTATTATATGTTAAACAGTTGTTAGGCTTTAATGAAAGTTAGCTTATTTATTCAATGTTCATTAGAGTCATAGCCATGTGGGCATGACATTAAATTGATATGATTGTATATTGTTTTTTGTTGTTGTTAACGTAATGATGTTATTAGAATGCAACGAAGATGTTAAAACCATATGATTAACCAGAAGGCCTTAAAACAATGGGCCAAATGGAATTTGTAAAATTAGAACATGGTACCAAACACACTAAGAAATAGGCCAATATTGATATAGTATGGTGGACCAACTATAAAATAATTATGAAAAAAAAGAAAAGAATTAATGTTATTAGATGATAAATAGTTTTTGTGTTTGTTGGAATTTAATTTATCTGTTTAATGTTTATCAGAATCAGCCATGAGGGCACAATATTTAAGTCAATCTGTTTGTAATTTTGTTAAAGTATTCGCATTATGAGAGGATGATGAGTATTAAATTAAATCTCATGGGTTAACATCCAATATAATGATTATAATTAAATATAAGTGTTCAAGCCAACAGGCTAAATAATAAAACAATATGTAACATGGTGTTGAAAGAATCACCATGAGATAGGCCAATGTTAAAATAAATAAACTATTATCAGAATAGCCAGTAAAGCAATAAACCATTATAAATTAATAAGAAATAGTAAAACTAACAAAACAGGCAGTAGTTCTATAAGGGTAATCACATTTTTTGAACAAATAAATGAATTAGCAAATGTTTTTGTGGATGGCAAACTGTATGAAGCCATGTAAAACCAACTTTTGTAAATTTTAGGAAATACTGTTAGAATTTTGTAAAACAAATGTTGAAGGATGAATAGATTTATAGTTAATGGTATACACAACAAATCTGGAATCAAAATAATCCGTTTTAAGTTATTTAAGAATAATTAAAATAGCAAAAATGTAACATCAGTATTTCTTACTGATGGTTACTGGTAGTTTGTAGGCATGTTTAGTGTCTATATGTCACAAATGTAAAGACCAAAATAATGAGGCTAGTAGTTTTAAATTCCCAATCAGTACAGAAAAGTTATACTAATTTAAAAGTTTTGACCAAATTCAGGCATTGAAATAATGAATTTGTGTGACAATGTATATCTGAATCAACCAACCAGATTTCAAGTTTTACCTTAGCAACCAAAAATTTCAGATAAATAAAATAGGACTTCTTTAACAACGGTCATTGAATACAGACGCGTTAATAAAACGTCTTATATAATTATATTTTGAACAGTGAAAACACGTACCAGACTTAGTAAAACAAATCGATGTACATAATACAAAATATTATAATCAAGAAGGGAACATCCAGCATTTAATACAGAAGAATTGAGATCCAGGGAGAAGAACTGAAGAAGACGTGGACCCTATCTTCGTCCTGGAAGAAGAAAGAAGAGGATCTGGTGAATTTGATCAATTTATTATCTTATGTGTCAAAACCAACATTTGTGTACACGACTTTCTAGGAATTAAACAAAATAAAACTACAGACACTATATCTCACCAACACTAAAGAACACTCAAAACATAACACGAATTGAGCTTTACACTTTTTTCAACACCATAAGAAACTTTAACGATAACTAATAAGCACATAAACTGGTCATAACCTCTAATAATAAGTAACCAATACACGACTGCCAGTTTGCACTTTACACACCAAAACCTGGTAATATCCTTGGACTGTGAAATTTGTATTTTGATTTTAAGAATAGTATTATTAGTTTAAACGTAATCCCCGAACCAGATACGCCCTGAGATAATTTATTTTAATAGAAATAAAAACAATCTGCATCATTCCTTTGGTCCGGCTGACAATCTTTTTAGCTACTGTACCAACTGATAAAGGAAGACCCATAATTTTGTCACAATTGTAATTACCGTAAAAAGAAAACGAGAAATAATTAACCAATGCTTCATTGAATAAAGATCGTTCAAAGGAAGATATATGTTTGGTGTTATATTTGCGTCATTATTGTTGCTGTTTCATTTAAGAAATAAGTTAACATAGCACAGCGGACGGAGCAACTGTTGCCAACTGTGAGTGACGTCATTGGAACTGCATGCATAGTGGGAGCGAGCGGCAGAATACAAAATAATTTACCGTTCAACATATCTTATTAATTGTTACAGATTGACAACAACAACGGTGTGGTTTAATAATTTTACACATATATATTAAATTTGTTAAAAATTGACGCATGCTACGTGGAGCATAAGAACTCGTATCTCAACACAAATTGTTATATCGTTTACTCGCGAGACCTCATCTCATTTATTTATTTATTATCGTTACAAATTGACGACTCCAGCGTGAGGCGAAAACAGTAGTAACATACATTACTGTTACTATATATATAGACCTACGTTGTTAGCGTCATTTGTAACGTCTTCCTCGCTTGTTACTTCTACCTCGGTTACAAAGTTTGTTTTTTGTGTGTGTGATTATGAAAATTGACTAATGAACTTCGGTATTCTTTATTATGTATTATATCTTTTTACAGGTATTACTGTTCAGTTGTTCAGTTTGTAAATGGGTAGGAGAAAGAGAGATACAGAGAGGGCGAGAGAATTTCTCTCTTAAAGTACGATTTCATCGTTTGTTTTTTACGCGCGTTGCATCAGCTGTTTTCAATTTGCTAACCAATTGAAAGGTAATGTTGTCCGGCGTATTCCATAAGTTCTGCTGTCGGAGCTAACTTTCTTGCTCTACTCTGCTGTTCACCTGTTTGCTGTAACAAAGCTACTATCTACAAGAAATAATACATAGTCAATTACCTGAAAGAAAGGTATTTATTGATTGAATTTGGTTTATTTTTCTGGAAATTATTACCTCCAAATCATCAGTTTACAAATCGATTATTTTCGAAATCACAGCATTTTTCGATATTCGTTTTTTCATATAACACAACAGATGTATTCAATTAAGTTACTATTAAAATTAATAAATTATTTATCTCAGGGTTATTTTAAGGATTCTTTGAACTATAACAAAGTCAGAAATATATAGTTAATCGTATCATACTTTACAATAATTAATATTTGTTTTCTTAGATTCAATAAGTTCGATTTTAAACGCCAGAGCGCAGACTACATATTCACACAGAAGACAAGAAAATAAAAATGGCGGTAGCAGATTTCTGATGAATCTACGTTTATACTATTTTGGATTAAATAAATAAAGTTTATAATGTTCACACTAAGTTTTCTTATAGATTGAAGGATGTTATACAGTTTTTAGTGTTCGTTACTTGTTGGTGATGTGTAATTTTTTAGTTTATTAAGATAGGCGATCTCACCCAAGAAGTGACAGTTCAAAATTTTCAGACCAATACGGTTAGATGAATTTTCTATGTTCTTCGATATTCTCGCATCAATTAATGTGGTTTAACGGATGTCTCAGGCATAGTGGCTTGTGCTGAATCCTTTCATTAATTTAGAATGGTGTTCTTTCCGAATTGTAGTTACTTAATTTTTAAAATTTGCTGGACATTATTTTTGGTCATCTACTCACTTCAAATCCAATTCAACAATTACCTCATCTTTGTTGATTATGTTACTCTTAGTAACCAAGTCATTGATGAGTTTTTATTTGCTAACTTAGGTACAGTTTTAGTAAATATGCTATTATTTATTATTAATTATTATTAGTTCTTCCCTGTTTTAGGAAAAATACTCCTTTATCATGTATCATAAATCATAAATTTAATTTATACAATGTTTTTCTTCACATTTTTACATAAACTTAGATACGGTTATTTTATAATTTAGTGGATTTTAACTTGGTTTATTTCTGAATTATACTTCTGTAAATGTATTATTACTCTAGGCACTATTTTTAATTTCCACCATCTCTTTACTTTATTCTAATTAGCAATTATTAATTTCTTATATAACCGTGGATCCTTCAAACATAAGTAAAATAATATTTTAATTACATTGATATTGCCTTTGTGGCCTAACAAAACAAAACTACAACAACCTATTACTATAGTCCAGCATCTTCACTAACTGTGATTGACGTCTTTTTCAGTTTTTATTAAAATTTACACCTATCATACTATGTTGCACTTTGTACACCCCGCACTTTTATGGTAACACTAGTACATTGTGTTTTAATTGCTACAGTGTTTTTATGGTACAAATGTTTTATAGCATGATACTTAATCCCTCATTTCTGACTTTTGGAATGGGTAACTATTGACTTTTTTCTTAATATTATTATACAAATACTACTTTATTTTTTTATCAGTATTGATCACTGATTATGTAATGTTACAATATATATATATATATATACATATATATATATATATATATATATATCATTTTCTATATAAGTAACTCGATGTTTCTTGCAGTAATTATGTAATTTGTGATGTTTTCAATTTTTTTCTTCTGCAAGTAGTATAATTTCGTATATTCTTTGTAACACATGACGCACGTTTCACTGAAACATATCAGTATCATCTGAGGTTTCTAAGTAAATTAATAACAATCGAAATATTTCTATTAATATAAAATTAACGAATAATCGAATTTGTATCGATTTTAATGTAAAATAAAATAACTGATAATCGATTTAGGTCGATTAGTTAACGATTGTTTTGATGTTTATTTTTTTCAGCAGCTGTTTTCTCGGTTATATTTAAAATTTTGTTGTTTATATTTTGTTCATTTTTATTTTTTAATAAATTTATAATTTTAAATAGATCGTCTTGTTTCGTTTTTATTTAGGTTTGTTCTTTAATTAATAAATTATTGTTATTGTGTTTGTAAATGTTAAGATTTTCCCAAATATTCATTTTTTGACCTTTTTGTATGTTTTTAATTAATTTTATATTTTCAATGTTTGGAAACTGGTGGTTGTTATTTAGACAATGTCTGGCTAAATTAGATTTATAAATATTTGGTTTTAAATATGCATTGCGGTATTGAACGAATCTATCTCGTAGTTTTTCCTTCGTCTGGCCCATGTAAAATTTATTGCAATATATATTTTATATATATATATATATATATATATAACGGATTTTCTACGGCCTAGACCGCTTCTCCATCCCTAGTTTCCATTCTCTTCTATTATAGCACAAGTCTCCTTCCAGCCCTCTAAGTTTCATAGCTCCATCTACACCCTCTCGCAGCTTCTTCGTGGCCTTCCTCTTTTCTTCCTCTCATATGGTATCCACTCTAAAATTCTCTTTGTCCACCTGATTTTGTCCATTCTTTTTGTGTGTCCAAACCATACTATTTGTTTGTTTTCAATCTCTTCCACTATGTTCTTCATCATGTTCATACTCTGTCTAATTGTTTCATTTTCGACTCTTTCCAGTTTAGATTTTCTACAACTGCGTCTTAAATAATCCATTTCAGTAGCTAAGAGTTTTTTTCAGTTTTTCCTTGTCATATCCCATGTTTCGGCTCTATATGTGACTATTTAGGAAGATGCTCTTATACAGTCTCTTTTTTGTGTCTCTTGTGATTGATTTATCAATAAAACAGAGTTCAACGATCCTACTACTTTTTCCCTTTGTTTAATCGTTCTTTTATTTTATCGCTGCTATTTCCTTGTTTATTAAGTGTAACTCCCAAAAATTTACACGTGCTGACTCCTTTTATGATAATATTTCTTAAATCAAGATTATCTTGCGCATCGTTACCGACTATTATGTACTCAGACTTATTCATGTTTATCACGAGACCTGCGAGCTGGTATTCTTCTTGTAATTTCCTTATCATGTAACTAAGATCATCTGGATCCTCTGCTACGACAACTTGATCATTGACATATTAAGACTCTTAACCTCATAAAATCAAATGTCTAATATTTATGTGCCATTCTATGAGATGAGTGTATGTTAATATAGTGATTTCCATACAGTAACAGACATCTATACAAATAACATATATTTCCTACATATAATGTATTTCTTTTATTTGCCTGTTAACTAAAGTGAGAAAACTATAAATACATTTACATTTATACAAATAAATAAGACTCTATATTTATATTACATACAGACTGAAAAATATATTTCAGTAGGCACATAGTCTTATATAAGGTACAGCTAAATTATTTACTGATTTGTGTTACCGTTCCTAGTGTGCCATTTGTTATTGTGAACTGATTTTTCCAGTCAAAACACGCAGGCATAATACTTTCATGTACTTGTACACTGTGTGTAAGATCAAGAAGTGCTATATCGTATGCAAAACTAAATGCTCGTCCACCGTATCTATCTGGAATTGATATTTCACGGACCTGCAGCAGAAACAATTGTTCTTATTAAAACCTTAAAATAAACTGAATTAGGTTTACAAACTTACACAGTGTGAGTTATTGGTTGCTTGACACTAGAAGTTTTTCTTGGTTTAATAGTGACTGTGAATCAATAAATGGTGATAGGCTTAAAAGGTTCAGTCATTAACTGGACAGATATTTAAAACATTTGAAACAACATTTCGATAAAATGTATTCTCATCATCAGGATTTGTACAAAGACAATACAGAAATGATACACATGCCCATACATCCTTCTATGACAAGACCTCAAAGTGAACTGTCCCATCCCTACCCGGCAGAGTACCGACTCAAATAAATGTTAGACCTTCTGATTGGTGGAAAATCTAGCAGCCTCATAGATAGTCACTGTGATAGACAGACTTCAAGTTAAAACTGTCCGTTTCTGCAAAGGCCTGTTTAGATTTAATCTACAAATTTTATTACCCTCTTGCAGATAACAAGTTGAAAGGAGAAATTATTTTATAAAAAAACCATACAAAAATTATCGTTTTGCAAAATTGAGTATATGAAAAATGCAGCCTTCATTACTGAAAATACCTTGTCCAATTTTCAACAAGACATGTCAATTATTAAAGAAGTTATTAAATAAATGTGAATTAAAATAATGTGAATCACACGCGCACCCTATTATTAAGAGACATATTAATCAGTACCACACGCACCACGGGTATATGCGGGGAGGGTACAAACCAGTCGAAGACTGAAGGACTACGAATGTGAATCACTTATACACAAATATCGCACTTGACAAGAAAGAGTACAATATTATGGGTAATTTGACATACTTTATTGTTTTACCCATATCTCAAATCAAAACTTATAACTACTTTACAAAAAAAGAACAAAATCATGTCTATGGCCATCAGAGATTGTGTTATAGCAGTATTATCCTTATTAGACTTCCTTAAAAACGTTTTGTTGCAACACACACACACACACACACATATATATATATATTGTAATATTATTAAATATGTTGAGTTGATATGTACAGGAGTTTACTCGTATGTTCTTTACTTGTCGATATATTTTTTTTTTTAATGCTCCAAGTTGTTGGCATCATTTATGTAATATAAACAAATATTTTGAGTCTTTTGTTCTACTTGTGTGCAAATATATGTTTCTATATTTTTCTATGATTTTTATTTAATTAAAATAATCATTATTTGGTTACTTTCCTTGTTACTTTCCGCCTCACTGTGTAAGCGCTAACTCGTAATGGTCAATTAACAAATACGTATTAATTTTAATTTTTATCTTAATTTTTTCGGTTAATTAAGTTCTTTATTTTATTTTTTATTCACTCACCTAGTTTATTCATTTAAATCTCACATGGCACACAAAATAAAGGTAATGCCAGCTTATGCTTCCATTGTTTATGAAAACGCTAGCACTCGTAAAATTGAAAGATTATTAATTATTTAAATACAGTAATTAATCATACAAAATGCATTCCATTCAATATTCTTTTTTTATTTTGAAATTTTTGTCCTTTCTTTTGAATTTAAAATAAATAACATTTCTTAATTTTAATTATCCAGGCTATTTCATTTTTTCGCTCAGCGGTTGGTACAATGATATTCAGCAACTCAAACATAGGTTAATCATTTACGTTATGTAAATATAACCTCGTGGATTCTTTTAGACTACAGTAATTATAGCGAAAATGTCCCTTGTGAAGTATAAAACATAACAATATAAAGGTAACTATAATTATAACAAAACAATATCTCATAACTAAAACAACGAACAGTTCGTAATTGCAAAACAGTGTCCCTTTGAGGTTAATAGTGTCTTGTGAGGTTATACTTTTCCAAAATTTATATACAAAGCAATATTGAATGGAATGAATTTTGTATGATTCATTATTTCAATAATTAATAATTTTTCAATTTTACGAGTGCTAGCATTTTCATAAACAATGGAAGCATAAGTTGGCATTACCTTTTGTTTTGTGTGCTACATTAGATTTAAATTATTATACTAGGTGAGTGAATAAAAAATAAAATAAAGAGATTAAATAAAGGAAAAAATCAAGATAAAAATTAAAATTGCATAAAATTAATATTTGTTAATTGACCATTACGACGTTTACACAGTGAGGCGAAAAGTAGCAAGGAAAGTAACCAATTAATGAATTATTTTAATTAAATAAAAATCATAGAAAAATATAGAAACATATATTTGCACACAAGTAGAACAAAAGACTCAAAATATTTGTTTACATTACATAAATGATGCCAACAATGTGGGGCATTAAAAAAAATATATCGACAAGTAAAGAATATACGAGTAAACTCCTATACATATCAACTCAACATATTTAAGAATATTACATAAATGGCGTCCAACTAGTGAGGCTAGAAGTAGAAGATAACATTATATCATTGTATTGTATTTTTTTAACAGTTTCTACTCTAGGGGTGGCTACAATAAAAAATGAAAATGCCACGAAGAGCGACTTCAAGTAAACGAATAGCAAACACCGAAACCGAGTTAGACATGCAAGAAAAAGAGGCAACGCCTGTTGAAGATATCGAAACGATATTACATACAGAAGAAACGAACTCAAACAGCCTAATGGAATTTATGAAAGAGGCATTTAAACAAATGAAGGAGGACAATAAAAAGAATCACGAAACATTAAAACAAAACAACGAATCACTGAAACAACAAATGAAGGAAGACAATGAGACACTTAACAAGAAAATTAACAAGAATAATGAAACATTAAAACAAAATAATGAAACACTGAAAAACAAATGGAAAAAATTAGTGAGGACAATGAAACCCTTAACAAGAAAATTGAGAAGAATAATGAAATATTAAAACAGAATAATTAAACACTGAAACAACAGTTAGAAGAATATAGGGAGGAGATACAACAAAGAATAATCGAAACTAATGAGAAGATTGAAAGGACTAATGAATCGTTCATACAATTCCGAGAAGAAATAACCAACAAAATTAATAATGTAGAAGATAATAGCAAAATTAGGGTTGAGATAATCCAACAAGAAACGCAAGAGAAATTGGAGAAATTACAAGACAAATTGGATGAACAATTAGACCATATAGGGAAAAACTTGGGACAAGTAAAATACCAAGTAAACAATAATAAAGAAAAGATAGAATAAATACAGAACAGAGAGCTAATAAACATCCGAGAAAAGTTAGAAGTACTTCGGAATAGACCGAAGATCTATACTCATATACCACTAGGAGAAAACCGAGAGCTTATTAATTTTAAAGAGTACCGGAAAAATCCATTAGAATTCCTACAGAGGTTAGAGGAATTAATTAGTCGGAATGAAGAAAACCGGTGGCATATGATCAAAAATCTTCTAGTTGAAAGTTTTAAGAATATTACCGATAATTGTGGAAGCAATTACAAACAATGTTCACGATTATCTGGAGTTTAAACAGGTATTTAAGACCAAATATTGGTCTGAATCGATACAGAGCATAATCCGTGATAACTTATGCAACGGTTAGTATAACCCTACACGAGGCCAATCACCTACGGTGTACTTCTTGGGTAAAGTTTGTTTGGCACGACATTTAGAACCGAGAATCCCAGAAGAATGTCTTGTTTCATATCACTTCGAAGAAGGAATAGTACGTGCCAGGTTATGTGGACAGGTGAAGAAAATCGGAGCGGTGGAAGCTCTCTTAGAGAGTTATGAACAGGAAGATTATTATAGGAGGAATCACCGGAGGCCAGAGACCCAAAATGAACGAAGAAATGAACAGAACCTAGACAACAGACAAAGAGTCAATCACGTCACAGCCAACGGTAACAACGAGAGTCCACCCAACAATCGATTCACAGGTCGCCGAAGAAGTTTCAATAACGACCAAACATATAGGGATCAGTACAGAAGAGATGAAGGTAATAGGTGCCCACAAAGGAATAGAAGTGCTGAGATTCGACGGTCCAGAAGGTGGGAAGGAAGAAGAGAAGTACCCTCCGAACACCATTGTAGAGATGACCAAGATCGACCTATAACGTCTGAAGGGAATAGGGGAAACGAGAGTCCGCAGTGAAAATCCAGGACATCCCGTCACTACAAGCGAACAAAGGGCAGAGAAAAATAATCAGTAAAAAAGAAGAACCAATTACTATCATTAAAAGTAAATATTTAAAAGACATTCAATCCGATTTGATGGAAGAAATAACGGCTGAAGAGGCAACACCAAATAATGAAATCGTATACGTCAAAGTAGAACTACAAAGTGTACTTACGGAAATGATGATCGATACTGGAGCTAACATATCACTGATAGATAGAACTGAATTAAATAGGGTACAGGAATCATGCACGGAGAGAATACCAACATTTCCAATCCACAACATCACAATAATCAGAGATACAGGAAGACAAAACAAAACAGTTAAGCAACAAGTAATCATAAATGTTACAAGCAAAGGAATAGGAATTCCTATGGTGTTTTTAGTAGCCCAGGGGCTACCTTTTATGGTTTTATTAGGGTGTGACATGCTACGGCGCCACTCTGCCATAATTGATCTGAACAGTGGAATAGTGGCACTGAAATCAGAAGGTAATGAATGGTCTACTGAGATAATAGGAAGCCAATGTGCCCCTCAGTACCGACGTTAATACAATGTTAGGGAGAATATTAGGACACCCATAGGAAATAATGAAATTGTAACAAAGGAAACAGATTTATGTAAGGAGAAGTTGCAGGAAATACTGTCATTTCAGGTAAAGGTCTCAACAGAAGCAGTAAGTGTGGAACAAAGGCAGGGTTTAGTAAACATTTACAATCAATATAGAAATGTATTCTCGAATTCCTCCAGGGAAAGCAAAAAATTTTGAGTGCAAGTTAAGATTCCATGATTCAGTCGACTTCAACAGAAAGTCATATCCAATTGTCCAGTCATTAAAAGAAGCCCAGGAAATTCAAAGAACGATAAATGAAAACATCATCGAAAGAAGTAGTTCACCGTACACCAGCCCAATTGTAGCTATATCTAAAAAAGACGGGCAGGTACGTTTATGCCTCGATGCCGAAGAAGAGAAAAAAGAAGAGAAAAAAAGAGAAGAAAAGAAGAGAATGAAAGTAATAAAATACCATCTAGGAGATAAAATGTTGATTAAAAATAGGCAACTACCAAGTTCGGTAGAAGGGATAGCCAGGAAGTTGTTATTATTGTATTATGGACCATTTATAATTACACAAGACAAGGGAAATAACACATATGAACTGACTACACCAGGAACAAATAAAGTCAAAGTTATTTTTAACCAATCAGAAATGAAAAGGTTTTATGAAAATTGAGAAAAAAAGTTTTTAATTAGAGCCGTTTATTTCAGTAAACTTAACAGATATTACTGAAATAACTAGACATTAAGAGGGGCATTATGTAACGTGATGGTCTCCTCCGAATAAAGATTTTAACATAAATAGATTGAAGTATAAAACAGTAAAAAGTAGTAAAATTATGTCATGAATTATATGTATTATTAAGTAAAGTAAAGAATATTATAAAAAACAATAAGAGAACAAAACTATCAAACCTATCTAGATTAAACATTGGAAACATAATTACAGTAGATAATAAGTTATGTTCAAAATAGGTGAAAGCCTACCTATAAGGTTTAGAATAACTGGGTAACCAAGACCTGGAATGATGATTGAATAGCCTAAACTAAATAAAGGTAATAAGAAAAAACAATACAATTAGATTAAGTAGTTGTATCTGGTTGTGACAGATAAAAACATAGACAATTCAGAAAAGGATTGGTACTAAATAAGTGGTGATAAAAGTTTTATTTTGTATGAAAACTGTTATAATGTTTAGTAGGTAACAAGGACCATTATTGTGTACTGAAGAAAAATAAAGATGTAAAGAATAGTTTTCAGTAAAAGTTAGTGATGGGAAGTGAGAAATAAACTGATTTAGATTAAGAAATAAGTAATAACAAGTGTTTGAGAGGACAAACTAAATTTATCTAAAAAGATTATAATGTTACCAAAACCTGCATCTACCTTGGTAGATTAAAGGGAACAATATTGTGTATAAAGGATGTGTTAAATAATGTCATGTATGTTAATAGATAAAATAGCGTATAAGGAATAGATATTGAATGTTAACTTGTCTTAGAAATAAGCATTAGTACTTTAAGAAGCAATAATATTCCAAGATACTCTAGACATTATTATGCCTATAGTACAAACCAGATGTTTTATAAAAATGAGTGTTCACATTTTGTAACCAGTAGTATAAAAATCTATGTTAGTAACATAAGATCAAATGTAAACAATGGAAATTAGTAGTATAGCAAAAAAGACTAATTTTAAACATAAATTGTTAGACTAGGCCAAAACTAGGAAATGTTATTTTGTGAATTACAGTACAGAAACCTATGTTATGTGATCTTAAAATGATCAGGAGGATAAAAGCATTTCATTGGTGATAATCTTATTACGATTGTACAGAGTATAAGGAAGGTATGTTATTTTGATCACAAAAAGTGACGCCAATAGACTAACAATGCTAGAGGTTTCAACCAATGGGAATTTTTTACATTTTGCATTAGTAAGCTCAAAATTGGAACCAAGCGAGTGAGTTGATTGTTGGAAGTTGAGCTGTAAATAACGGTGCCTCTGTGTCACCTTAATACAAGAAGTTACCATCCGAATCGATCCTAAAATAGGTTAGGTGAAGAGTGACTATATTTCATAACCTACGAGTGTTAAATAAAAATTGTGAATCATTAAAAAATAACCAGAAGGGAATAACAGTGAATAAATAATAACAGTGATTAAGAAAGTGTGTTTAAAAAAGGAAAGTATAGTGTTAAATTAAATTCTTAAAACGATTTATTAACTAATTATCAGAACCCAACCTGCAACACTTTATATACATTTGTGAACTATTTATTGCACCAACACTGAACTAAAACACAAACACTTGTGTAATTATTTCATATTTAAGCAATTACTTCTTTGTATTTAAATTTTGGAAAAGTATAACCTCACAAGACACTGTTAACCTCAAAAGGACACGGTTTTACAATAATTACGAACTGTTCGTTGTTTTAGTTATAAAATATTGTTTTGTTATATTATAGTTAACTTGATATTGTTATGTTTTATACTTCACAAAGGACATTTTCGCTGTAATTATTGTAGTCTAAAAGAATCCACGAGGTTATAGTTACATAAAGTAAATTATTAACCTATGTCAGAGTTGCTGAATATCATTGTACCAACCGCTGAGCGGATAAATTAAATAGCTGGGATAATTCAAATTAAGAAATATTTTATTTATTGGGAATTCAGAAGAAAGGAAAAGCATTTTAAAAGAAAATAAAGAATATTGAATATTATTTATTTTGTATGATTAATTATTTCAATAATTAATAATTTTTCAATTTTAAGAGTGCTAGCGTTTTCATAAACAATTGAAGAAAAGTTGGCATTACCTTTTGTTTTGTGTGCAACGTGAGATTTAAATAATTAAACTAGGGAAGTGAATAAGAAATAAAAAATAAAGAAATTAATTAAACGAAAATCAAAATAAAAATTCAAAATTTTACAAAACTAATATTTACTGAATGACCGTTACGAATTAGCGCTTACCCAGTGCGGCGGAAAAGTAACAAGGAAAGTAACCAATTAATTATTATTTTAATTAAATAAAAATCATAGAAAAAATATAGAAACATATATTTGCACACAAGTAGAACAAAAGACTCAAATCATATAACTCATAAATATACAAATACATATAGAACATTACATAAATGGCCCAAGAACGTGGGGTTCTAAATCTACACATATCAACTCAACATATTGTAGCATCACAAGATGATACAAACAATAAACTCAAGTTAATTATCAAAATGTTAAGGGAACTTGATCAAATAAACAAATAACAGGTAACTGAATGAGGAATGCAATAGAGAATGAGTGACCAAAACATTAATTAAATAAAGGAAGAACTATAATAACTAATTCAATAAACCATGAATAAATAAAGAATAATTGTTACAGATGCATGAATAGATTAAAAACGTAAATCAGCCTTGTAAATAAACATAATAAATTACTTGACAAACCAGACATCTAAAAGGACTAGACAAGACTACCTCTTTGACATAATAAATTACCCAGTAGATTAGGAGAATGAGTGAATATATCTTAATATAATACTGAAAAAGTAACGTTTAGTATATAAGCCAAAAAATGTATTTAGGGTTAAGAAAAATCAGTTATGTATCAAGCCGAACAGTCCAGCTAGGTCTCAGACCTAAGACTGCATTTGTAATTACCATAAGTATACAGTTATAATAAAAAACAGATAATTATGGTCATAATTATGTGTATTAAAAAGGAAAAAATGACAAATAGTGATAATTAAACTGTGCAAATGGCACAGTGTAAACAATAATAAAAATATAAAGTATTGTGAACAAAGTATGACCAGTAACTGGCAACCTAACCTTAAAGAAGTGTAAGACAAAAAATTATAAACTTAGATTCAGTATAATATATACTGTCAGTATAGACTCAATTATATCTGAGTGTAACTAATAGACATAAGACAATTCAAGTAGAGATCATTATGTTATAGAAATATTGCAAAAGTTTTATTTTTGTATAATAAAGTTGTAGTGTATGGTAGGAAGGAAAGACTACTATTGTATATTAAAGAATGATATAAATGTAAGGGAGAATGTAATGTAACTAAACTAGTAGTATAAAGTGTGACAAATAAACTGACTACTAGCCAATAATGTTAAGGAAACCACTATTGTTGTTTATGGACACATAATAAGATCATTAGTAAGAAATAAATGTTAAACCAAACCTACATCTACTTGGTAGATACAAAGAGACAATATAATGTATAAAAATTGTAATAGACAATGTCCAATATGTAAAGAAATTGTATAGGTTGTTAGATTAAGACATGAGTAATCTAAACTGTTTGTAATATACCCATGTGAATGTAATTAACAAGATGTCTACTTGGACCAAAAAACCCTACATATACTGTAGAAGATAGATAGGGACATTACAAGGTACAAGCATGTTTTAATTAATAATGTATATAGTAAAAGATCATATTGTCTATTAGGATTAAATAACAAATGTTGGATTGTATTATAATTAAATCATTTTATTGTAAGAAGAAAAGATTTGTCCTAGGTATACAAGACATTCTTAGGCCTATTATGTAAGTCAAGAATTTTATACAAAGTTAAGATTTATAATTATGATTAATAGTATTAAAATGTTTGTTAATAGCATAAAAACATATATACAAATGAGAAAACAAAAAATGTAATTTAAAAAAATAACTGTTAAAAATAATGTATTAGCATAGGCCAAACATTAAAATTGTTCATTTTAGAAATACTGTAAGGAAACATCATGTGAGGTCTTGAATTGATCAGAAAAAAGAAAGCAATGCAATGGTAATAATATATTGACAAGTGTAATTAGCATAAGAAAATTATGTTAATTTTAAGAATTTTGTTAATTATGATCTCAGAATACAAAAGTGTCTCAACCCCAAAGACTGATGCTACCGGTGACAATGAGTTAGCTATCAACCAATCGGAATTTTTATATTTTGTGTGTATGAACCCAAAGGGCATGTGTATCAACCCAAAAACTGATGCCAACAAGCCAGAAAATAGACGCCATGCCAGGAGTCTTGCATTGGAATCCGGAGTGTAAAGAACAGCTTCTCCGCGTCAATTATATACGCGAAAACATAGTAAGAATCGAACTTCGGATAGGTTATGTGATGAGTGACAACAATAACATAACCAAGACGGAACCAAAGTGTTGTGAATTAGTTATAAAATCATAAGGGCAATATAGTGAAATATAAAATAAACTGTGAATAAGAACGATTGTATAAGTGAAGGAAAGTATAGTGTGAATACTAAAAAAATTTTTAAACGAATATTAACTAATCATATTGATATAACCTAACAAACTCTATGTACACTTATGAACTATATATCACTCCACAAGAACACTAACACCATAGTAATTGTTAACCTTTTAACTATTATTCTTTGAGTTTCATGTTTGAAACTGTATAATATATCCAGATGTGGGTAACTTCAAAATAGCCACTGTTGGGCATATACGAACTTTTGTTATAGTTAGATATAAGAGATTATTTCGTTATACTATAATCAAATTATTATTGTGAAGCTTTGTACTTCGTAACAGTCATTTTCGTTACGAAGGTTAGCGTTTTAAACCCACCTTAAGAATTAAGTTGGCAGTACCTAACTTTGTTCGCGACGTGCTATTTAAATTATTCAACAAGGCAAATGAATCGACATAAAATTAAACTAAAATAATTAAATTAAAGTCAAGAATTTAAATTAACCAAGTAAGATTTTGTTTTCACTAATAAACAATTACCATAATAACCGGTTTACATTAGGTTACCAATCGGTTTCAACAACGTAAGGTACCTGACAAATAATTACACAGTGAGATACCAAACAATAACTTTATGGAATATTAATATAATTTTCCATATGGCACCGAATCTAGTTATAAATCTACCAATAAATAACTTCCAATGTTGGTAATAAATATTAAATTACAATTTAATTAACTGAACCAAATAGTATAGAACATTGTAGTATTACCACCAGCAACCAAAAGGCATCATATTACATCCAATAATATAACGTTACGTTACAACGGTACAATACACAAAAGAATGACACCTATTAATATTTAAGAATATTACTATATATATATATATATATATATATATATTATAACTACACGCACTTGTATCTATATGCGTTATTGTTATGTCGTGTAATGTGTGAGTACCCACCTGCTGTCTGATCTTGCAGATTCTTCCGACTAGGGCGTGTGGATTTTGGATTTGAAGTTCGCAAGCTAGTAATCTCAACTTATTACAACAACACACAAAATAAGTTACTTTAAAGGGGGAGAGTTTTGTGAGACTGGTAGGCTTTATCGTACAACAATAAAACACTGTTATATGGGGTAATAAAACGTTGTTTATTGCACCAACACACAAGAATAGAATGGTTATTATCTTATGAATTTTCTTATAGTCGATACAATGAATCGATGTTTTTCGATTGGTCAATAGTTGAAACAAACTGACCTCGATCTTTGGCGAGTTAATTGCAATTTAAATTTTACTTTATTAATTGATTTGAATTTAATTAAATTTATTTAATTAAATTGAATCTAAGTGTTCATGAAACAAAATATAAAACTCTGAAATTAATTAGAATAATTAATTAAAATAAATTAGACGTGACAGTCTAGTTCACGTTATTTCATTTCTAGTGATTCTACTTCTGATCTACTGCAGTATGATCTAAGATTAGATTGTCAGTTAAGATTTGTATAGCGCTTTTATACTACTTCTATTTCTTAACTATAACTTACTAAAGCCTTAAACTGCTATACAGATTATCACAACGAATTTACTTTTTAATTACTAGAGTCTTTGCTTTTTGTTTGGCACCTGAATTATTTGAATTACAATGTTTTAATTGAAAAATAGAAAATTTGATCTGAAAAATAAATAAGTGGATTTTGCTTTCCTGTTACTGAAGAGGATGTCGTCCCGATTTGTCCCTCGTCGATTCGAGTCCTTGGTTAGAGAAAGTAATCTGCTTAGAACTGCTGGATTCGGTCGTGGAGTTCAAAATTCGGCAACACTCTGCTTCCTTGCTGTTTGTGAATATTTTAACGTCTGCTGCTGTCTGCTGGAAGTGCTTCCTGTCCCTCGTCGATTCGCACGTTGTACGTCAGCGTGTGTGTGTGTGCTTCGTTCGAGTGGTCGCTCTGCTCGTCAGCTGTTCACCAATGATTTAGACGGCCTCTCTGCTGTATTCTTGAAGTCTGGTCTTGAAGTCTGGTGGATCTCTTGCGTGCTTATGACTATCTGGTAGTACACAATAAGCTTGGTTGATGTCTTGAAGAGTATCTCGCCTTTACGCAACAATTACGAGCTATACAGATGATCTGTGGTTAGTGTGTTCGTAATTGCGTGTGTGTTGACCACGTAGAGTCTTCTTGTTGATCTTCACCACTTTGGTTACTAGACGATCGAAGGACTACGTCTTAACTTGGTGAGTACTGACAGAAGAGTGAGTTTTCAACCATAAAACACCGCACTAGCCGGGGCTCGCGTGAAATGATTTCATTGGTCGCCACACTCTCCCTACCACAAAAAATTTAGAATTCCCTTGGTCCGTGAGAATGAAGTCTGGTTCCCACAGACGGAGAATTGATATTATTATGTAATATAATTATCCGGCGGAACCAATTTGTCGCTGCGGATATCCTGTACTTATTTAATTTTGCAATAACTTGGTTGCAAACCAAGTTGTGTGAAATCTAAAATATACAATTTGTCAGAAAGTATTATCTTTATAACATAGTAAAATCTCATTACTGTAACTCTATTTTTACAGAAGTTATTCAATTATTTTAATTAACTCTTTCATTTGTTAATTATATTGCATCAAATTTGCACACGTCATTATTAATATCTCGGCAAACATTTTGGCTATATTGGATTTCGCCTTTATTTATTAGTTTCCGAGATATTAATAATTAACAGTTTGGGTGTGGTCGCTTCCTTGTACAGCGAACTGATTACATAATGACCACGTGTGCGTTGCTTTTGAAAGCATTATTTTCAATGCGCTACATTCAAATGGAGTTTTGACTGTTACTTTTATTTAAATATGCTTTCAGTATGCGGTAAACATATAACCCCAAATAGTTAATATTTGGTTCCGTTATATATTGCCACACCCGCTTTAAAAAAAAATGAATGTAATAATTACAGTTATTTTTTTTTTTTTTCATTACACACATATTCTGTAATCATTATTCTTATTACCTATACATTGTATTACTTATTCTGAAGACACGTACACAAGTGTTAATGTTATTGCATTATATACAATTTAACTCTAAATACATGTATTAAAATATTATATTTGCAACTTACTGTGTATTAATGTTTTTTAAACGACTAGTACCTTTGTTTATAAACAGTGGCACACGTACAAAAGAATTTGCTGACAGTATTTACAACCGTTATCGCCCGTCGCGTGGCTAATTGCTTGACCTAGTTTCAAATGTCGGTCAGGTAGTTGTTATCGCGTGACGTAACTATTTCCTGCTGTGAGCTCGTTCAGTTCTCCACGCACGCTGGTTCTCGCGATAGAAAAATATTATTATTAATACACAAGCTATCTACAATTATTATTAATAATATTATAAATCACAAGTTATATATTTTAATTTTAATTATTATAATACAATTATTATTAACTCTAAATACTATTTTTTTTTTTTTTAAAGTCTTATTATTTCGTCGCGACGCGCTTTGGAACGCCATGCTACTCAAAGTATTTTCTCAAAGAGCTCGCATGGTATTTACCGATCGTTTTCGTTCGGTCGAGCGTCGTAACGATAAACGTGTGAGGCGCGAGTTGTTGAGCCAACAGATAGGGACCATTATATAAACGAAAAAACTTTGCGGCCACATTTATGTCTCTTCGGCCTACAGGATTCGCCTTGAGCAGTACTTTCTCGCCTACTACAAAGTTCGTTAGTTTGTGAGTCGTATTAAATTTGTCTGCCCTTTTTCGCCCTTTTTCAACTATTCTTTCCCTCACAAGTTGATTTTTACATTGCACCGGCAGAGGTAGATTAAAAGTCTTTGGCTTACTTAAATAATTATCCCAAAACCTCTCTGGCGTGGTTCCAGAGTCTAATTCTGCTGGTGTGTATTCCGTGGTATCGTGATAACTCTCATTTATTGCCTTTTTGAAGAATGGTAAGAACTCGGGCCATTTACTTTGTTCCTTATAGCAATAGATACGGAACATTTTACCGATTTCCCGATTCACCCTTTCGGCAAGGTTTCCCTGTGGTCGTCGTATCGAGGTTAGGACTGCTTTGATACCGTTACGTTCCAGGGTGGCTGCCCAGTGTTTGTTTTGGAACTGTTTTCCCTAATCACTAAGTACGTTCCTTATTGGTCCATGTTGCGGGATATACTTATTAAGTATAATATTTAAAACGGACTTTGTGGTGGGCCTAGGGATCGCATAAAGGCTAACTTTTTTAGTAAACACATCGACGCAAACTACCATGTGTTTTAGATTTCTGGTAGCCTTGGGTAATGGTCCCAGAAAGTCGATGGCGATCATCTGTCCCTTACCTTCCGTTATCACATTGGCCATGGGAACGTAAGTGTGCAAGTTTGGTACTTTCGCTGTCTGACATGGATAACATGTTTTTAGCAATTTCTTTACCCTACGGTACATGTTGGTAATTGTAAAATCCTCCTGCAATATTTTGACACATTTTACAGGAGATGCGTGCGCCATTTTTATATGTAAAGATTGTGTTACACACGCAAGCATCGCTGGAGACAATACCACTTTCCATTCGCCCTGTAACAATTTATACAATATATTGTCTTGTATAAGATAGTGAGGATTTGGGTGAGCTGCTAACATTAGCTTTTTAGCAAGGAGTGCGAGGTTATCGTCCTGCTCGCGTCCTAAGTTCTGTAGCATATTAGTAGCTTCAGGCGCGACCGTGTATTGCATATTTAACACTCTCAACTCGTCGTCAGCTGCTTCATATACCTCCTCCTTTTCTACGGGCGGATATCTACTTAGAGTGTCTGCGGTGGTATTCTCTGATCCTTTGCAATATTTAATAATGAATGAGTACTCCTGAATAGCTAACACCCATCGTGTTAGTCGGGAATTTGCTAATCGACATTTTAATATAAACGATAACGCCTGATTATCAGTGTGGATCTCGAAATGGGTACCGTATAGGTAGTGTCTGAATTTTCTGAGTGCGTTTATTATGGCGAGTATTTCTTTCTCGGAAGTACAATAGTGCAACTCAGCGCCTTTGAGCGTCCTATTGGCGTATGCTACAACATGAAGACTACCTTGTTCGTCTTCCTGGTACAACACGGCGCCGATAGCGTACTCGCTAGCGTCAGTGTACATTACGTACTTCCTACCCTGCTGTGGATGGAACAATTGTAAATTAGATTGGAACAGGCACTTAACCCTCTCAAACGCATCGTTCTGTTCAGAACCCCATTTCCACTTTATATTTTTGCGTACCAGCTGTAGCAACGGGACTGTATATTCGGCGTATTTGCTGGTAAATTTCCTGTAATATCCCGTGAGTCCAAGGAATGCTCGCAGTGCTTTGAGGTTCTTGGGCACCGGGAATTCCACAATACTCCTGAGCTTCTCTGGGTCCGTACTGATACCTGTAGCTGAGATTATATGTCCCAAGAACTTCATTTGAGACTTTACAAACTCGCACTTGTGTAGCTTGAGCTTGATGTTTGCTAACCTCAGCTTCTGGAAGACGCTCTTAAGATGCTCGAAGTGTTCCTCCAAAGTGCGGGATATCACGAGGATGTCATCCACGAATATTACCGTGTATGGGTCTACCTCAGGTCCTAGAGCTCTCTCGAGGCATCTTACAATCGCAGCGAGACTCGTGCTAAGGCCAAAAGGTACCACCTTGTGCTGATAGCATTTGTTATTGAATATAAATGCTGTATACTTACGATCTTGCTCACACAGCGGGACCTGCCAGAAGCTTGCTGTTAGATCTAACTTCGTGAGGTACCTGGCTCCTTCACATTTAATTAAGAGGTCCTCCGCTGTCGGTGCGCAGTCAAACTCTTTCTCTACTAGACTGTTTAAGTTCCTCATATCCAGGCAGAGTCGGATCTCTCCAGTCTTCTTGCGGACGACCAGCAGTGGGTTGAGGAAGCTGCTATTAGATCTTTCAATAATATCTTCTTCTAACATCCGCTGTATCTCCTGCTGGACCTCAGCCTGGTATTTTATAGGGACCTGGTAGATTCTCCTTATGAACTTCTCCGGCTCTGTGAGGTGGATTCTGTGTTCATACACTGATGAGATTGAATGTTCTTCACTGAAGATATCGCTGAATTCTTGTTGCAGCGACGACAATCTCCGTTCAGTTCGGGAATCTAAGGTGGTCTCCCCCTCTTCACATTCTTTATAATGAATTACTTGTTTTGGTGGCCGTGTAATTTTAATTGGGTCACCATGGTTTTGTGTGTGTGTCTCTGTGTTCAATTTAAAAGTGTAACTAACATTGTCAATGGTACATTTTAATAAGTGTTCACTGGTGTTAATTTCCGCACGTATTTGTTCTAATACATCTGCCCCCAATAACATATCACATATTAAATTGTTTATAGCCACTACACACACTTCAAATTGCACTTCGTCTAGCATGATAGTTAGATAGTATTGAGTGTAAATTTTTTCTTTTGTATCGGTAGCGGTTCGTATATAAAATTGATTGATTGGGAGTGATGGGGCCGTACGAAAATATTTTTTATTGGTACGCAGGAACCTTTCACTGACTCCGGATACAACGCTACCGGTATCCAACAGAATTCGTGTGGGAACGCTATTGACAAAGGCGTGTAACACCGGACACGCCGCGCTCACAGGCCTTTGTTGCGTGAGACCGGATTCTAGCAACGGATCCCTGATATCCGGTGGGAACACATTATTAACGGGCACACAAGTTACATAATTAAAAGTACACATTTCACACAATATGTAATCCTTATAATTAACATGCTTATATTTACACAATTTTGCCGAATTTATAGCGCGTCCTTGCTGGATGCGCATTTTGGCACGTTTTTTGGTAGCTTGGTAATTTTTCGATTTATTGTTATAGTTTTTATTGCCCTGGGAGTCGCTGTCTTTTTCAGTTGTATCAGCTTTGGCTAATTCGACCGTTTGAATCGCTCTAATTTGTGCCCCGTCGTTGCCTTTACCCTGCCCTTTTGGTCTACCAAAATTTTGTTTACCCTTGTACTCAAAGGTTTTATTTGGCTGTTTTGACGGTGTTTGGGGTGGAGTAGAACTGGTACTCGGTTTTTGATCCGTTTGCTGATGGTACTGTAGTCGCGTATTCTGCCCTTCATTATTTCGGCGAAAATCGGGATTATAACGCCACCCACCAAAATCAAAAACCGTCTCACTTTGGGACACTAGAATGAGGAGTTCGTCTACCGTGCGAATACCCTGCGTAAATACAGCTACTCTATTGCGCAGAAGTCGTTGGGTATGCGAGTTCCAGAACCGGCTTTCAAATTTTTGTTTGAACTCCGCGTATGTGGACACTCTATCGCGTACAATGTTATACCACTTACGCGCCGAATCACGCATCGCGTTAACCACCCACTGTATTTTGTCTTGATCTTCTAGTCGGGAACCTACTCTAGCCATTTCACTCTCACACGCTAATAAAAATTCAATGGGGTTTTCGTTATTTTCCCCCGTAAAATACACGCGATTTTTCTCGTCGACAGGACCTTGTACCAAAATATTTGGAGCAGATCTCCTTCGTACCTCCTGTCGTACTTTCAGAATCTCGTCGTTTAACGTTTGTAAAACACTCTCTTTATTAGAGTCAATGTTAGATCGCGTCTCTACCATTGAAGCGTCTAATTTATCTACTCGTCGTTGCGTTTCGGTCATGTCCGCGTGAATCTTTACCTCTAGGGATTCGATCTTCCTTGAGACGTCTAGGGTTTGCTTTTCGCAACGGCTTATGTGATCCTTGAACCGGCCCTCCATACGTGTTACTTGTTCAATAAACGATTTTTGCATAGTGGTCTCAAAAACCTTAAACCGTTCATTGATTTTAGTATCGACCGTATTTACTTTTTCGGCGATTTCCGTGACTTTCACCTTTAACTCTGTTACGCTTTCGTCTATTTTCGCAGTTAATTCTTTACTACTTTCTTTATTACTTTGCTTAATCTCGGCGTTTATGTCAGCGTTACTTTGTTCTAATGCTTCGGTTAGACTAACTTTTTGTGCTTCGATTTGGGACTTTATTTCTGCGTTGCTAAGTTCAAATTTCGCGTCTATTTTCTCAAATTTCGCGTTCATATTTTCGTTCATTTGTTGTATTTGTTTAAGTATTTTATCCATATCCATTTTAAATAGACAACAATTTCAAATATACACAATTTAAAATACACAGAACAGTTTCAAATACACACAATAACTTTACTGTTGTACGAACACCAGTCACAAAACTCTTTGGGGATTGTTTAGTTGGACGCCAGCTGTTTTACGAATTAAAACAGCAAAGTTTGTTTTAACAGTGAGAATTAAACTTAAATTGGTTTTAATTAATTTAATTTAATTTCTGGCCCCACGTACAGGGCGACATTTATAACTACAGTTATATGTCGTTCTGAACGTGAATTTAATTTGATGTACGTTTGCCGGGCCCCACGTTGGGCGCCATTTATAACTACACGCACTTGTATCTATATGCGTTATTGTTATGTCGTGTAATGTGTGAGTACCCACCTGCTGTCTGATCTTGCAGATTCTTCCGACTAGGGCGTGTGGATTTTGGATTTGAAGTTCGCAAGCTAGTAATCTCAACTTATTACAACAACACACAAAATAAGTTACTTTAAAGGGGGAGAGTTTTGTGAGACTGGTAGGCTTTATCGTACAACAATAAAACACTGTTATATGGGGTAATAAAACGTTGTTTATTACACCAACACACAAGAATAGAATGGTTATTATCTTATGAATTTTCTTATAGTCTATACAATGAATCGATGTTTTTCGATTGGTCAATAGTTGAAACAAACTGACCTCGATCTTGGCGAGTTAATTGCAATTTAAATTTTACTTTATTAATTGATTTGAATTTAATTAAATTTATTTAATTAAATTGAATCTAAGTGTTCATGAAACAAAATATAAAACTCTGAAATTAATTAGAACAATTAATTAAAATAAATTAGACGTGACAGTCTAGTTCACGTTATTTCATTTCTAGTGATTTTACTTCTGATCTACTGCAGTATGATCTAAGATTAGATTGTCAGTTAAGATTTGTATAGCGCTTTTATACTACTTCTATTTCTTAACTATAACTTACTAAAGCCTTAAACTGCTATACAGATTATCACAACGAATTTACTTTTTAATTACTAGAGTCTTTGCTTTTTGTTTGGCACCTGAATTATTTGAATTACAATGTTTTAATTGAAAAATAGAAAATTTGATCTGAAAAATAAATAAGTGGATTTTGCTTTCCTGTTCTGAAGAGGATGTCGTCCCGATTTGTCCCTCGTCGATTCGAGTCCTTGGTTAGAGAAAGTAATCTGCTTAGAACTGCTGGATTCGGTCGTGGAGTTCAAAATTCGGCAACACTCTGCTTCCTTGCTGTTTGTGAATATTTTAACGTCTGCTGCTGTCTGCTGGAAGTGCTTCCTGTCCCTCGTCGATTCGCACGTTGCACGTCTGCGTGTGTGTGTGTGCTTCGTTCGAGTGGTCGCTCTGCTCGTCAGCTGTTCACCAATGATTTAGACGGCCTCTCTGCTGTATTCTTGAAGTCTGGTCTTGAAGTCTGGTGGATCTCTTGCGTGCTTATGACTATCTGGTAGTACACAATAAGCTTGGTTGATGTCTTGAAGAGTATCTCGCCTTTACGCAACAATTACGAGCTATACAGATGATCTGTGGTTAGTGTGTTCGTAATTGCGTGTGTGTTGACCACGTAGAGTCTTCTTGTTGATCTTCACCACTTTGGTTACTAGACGATCGAAGGACTACGTCTTAACTTGGTGAGTACTGACAGAAGAGTGAGTTTTCAACCATAAAACACCGCACTAGCCGGGGCTCGCGTGAAATGATTTCATTGGTCGCCACACTCTCCCTACCACATAAAATTTAGAATTCCCTTGGTCCGTGAGAATGAAGTCTGGTTCCCACAGACGGAGAATTGATATTATTATGTAATATAATTATCCGGCGGAACCAATTTGTCGCTGCGGATATCCTGTACTTATTTAATTTTGCAATAACTTGGTTGCAAACCAAGTTGTGTGAAATCTAAAATATACAATTTGTCAGAAAGTATTATCTTTATAACATAGTAAAATCTCATTACTGTAACTCTATTTTTACAGAAGTTATTCAATTATTTTAATTAACTCTTTCATTTGTTAATTATATTGCATCAAATTTGCACACGTAATTATTAATATCTCGGCAAACATTTTGGCTATATTGGATTTCGCCTTTATTTATTAGTTTCCGAGATATTAATAATTAACAGTTTGGGTGTGGTCGCTTCCTTGTACAGCGAACTGATTACATAATGACCACGTGTGCGTTGCTTTTGAAAGCATTATTTTCAATGCGCTACATTCAAATGGAGTTTTGACTGTTACTTTTATTTAAATATGCTTTCAGTATGCGGTAAACATATAACCCCAAATAGTTAATATTTGGTTCCGTTATAATATATATATATATATATTATAGACTCTGGCATACTTTACCATTCTCTCTTACATACTAGTCTTCGGTGTGAATGTAAATGTAATTTATCATGGTCAGAATGCTGTCAGAGAATGTTGCATTGGGACATCACAAACCTACATTTTGTGAACAGTCTCCATACAAATTTCAGCATATTTTTAATGCATTTTCACAATAATAACAAATTGTACCTCCAAGTAGTGCTCTATGATTAATAATCACACAAAAAACAGTGCACTTCCAAAATTTCAGAGTAGTAAATGTTACAGAAGAGAATTATGCACACACACACACACGCGCGCGCGCGCGCGCGCACGCACACAATTCGCAGTTCAGCACCACAGCACCATGAAAATGATCGTTCTCCTCATCCAGCTGTATCACAGTGTGCTGTCCGCTTTGCCCGGTGCATCTCAACCTGTAGGAACATGGTTTTTCTTCGCATCTCCCTTCCTCTTTCCTTTTGTCTAATTTTTTCTGAACACATGCATCCTCCTGGCAGAATAAGCTGTGTTCCCCAATATTACACCTTTTATTCTCTAGGTAATCCCCCTGATTGATCTAATGAATTGGCACAAAGCCAATCACAGCACAGATGTTCTTGATTGGCTCATGTTGGCAACTGGAAGTGATATAATACTGTAGAATCACCATGTCTCTAGGCACTCAATTCTATGCACACACACACGCACACACACACACACACACACACACACACACACACACACACACACACACACACACACACACACACACACACACACACACAGAACACATAACTGCTGATAACAACATAACATGAACATAACACCAATTGTGTGTGTGTATGGGGGGGGTGTTGCACATAATCTATTTCTTACTTTGCTTACTTACTTTAAAATCTACAAAAGTAATTTTAAGGTAAAATAGATGTGAATGTAGAATTCTTACGTTTGCCTGTACAGCATGCGGCTCACCACGAGTCCACTCTCTATAATATTTTCCAAGCCCCACTTTAAATGATTCTGGAGGTAACTTTGTTCCTGCTACTTCAGAGAAGACACAGTGGGCAGCTGCAATTGATAAAGAGTACCTTGTTATTTTATAAAAAAATATTACAATCTCAAATACATAAATGAAATTATGAATGAGTTCTATAAACAAAACTTGTTACAACATGTTAATTAAAAAGGTATAATTCACTCCATTAAGGTTTTGCTTTTAAAATTAATTATTTGAAATATAATATTACAAAATATCTTAATAAATATAGGAAAAAACTCGTTCAAACCTGTTAAAACAATGTGGGGTGAAATAAGAGTTCCTCCACATTGCTGTTCCCATTGACTAGAATTACCAATCCAATAAAGACCTACATGCCATGGAAATTCACCATATTTTGTGGCTGAACCATGTAAAAGAAGGGGATTGTTTACACCTTGTTTGTTTCTCTTTCCACATACTGTAAATTACACAAAAATATCTTAAACACTTTGAAAATATAAGTACACGTATAAAAATTTAATTTAAATAATGTTCACATTTTTTAATATAAATACGAAAACTGGTTTGTAGAAGAGTGTGCTGAAAACTTAAGAAAAATTAACAGAATAATATTACACTGATCAAAAGGTTACTCAGCACACTGCAGAACACTTTGTTAATATTAATATTTGAACACTAAACATTTGGTACAGTTCTACAGATACTTTTTATTTTCCTGGCAATTATTTGCCCATTATGGCAGCTTCAGAGGTTAGATTTAAACTGAGAGATATAAAATCTATGTAACATAAGGGAAGTGTGGAGGTAATGTATGACAAAGGGGCAATTGAGAAGTCCCAGATAAACAGTTGAAGAAAAGTGCTTGTTCTATTGTTTGGAACAAAATAAAGTACCATTACTGGATAATTGTCAATCGTGTGCAATAACTTTTTGTGTGAAAACAATTTATGAGTGCAACTCCAATTGAATTGTCCACCTCACATGCACAAGTCATCCACACACACACGCGCGCGCGCGAACACACACACACACGCACGCACATCTCTCAGCATTAGTGGCACAGGTTCATACACACGTACAAGTGGCAACATCAGAGTTAAACACGCTACAGCATAGATCTTTTACCTCTGATTTTGACAATTTCATTACTTTTTGTATACACACCAACTTATTATGGATACACTCGACATCCATTGTTGCGGTAACCGTGCATGCTTATTATAATTAGTGAACTCCATACACACGTTGCCACAATACGTTCGTATCCATGACGTGTGTATACAGCGATGCCAATTTTCTTCGGGCAAAGCGCGCCAAAACTCACTCATAGCAAAAGGACACTTGCAACTTTTTTACTGCTGACACTATGTTAACAGTCTACATGAATTTTTTTCTCATTGTCATGCGGGTCTTTGCTTAGTTTGCGTGGTATAACCATTACGCTTAATTTTCTTAAATTTTTTGCAACGAATAAGAGCAAATGTTTTAAAATATTCTGAACTTTACTGATTAATAAGCGCATTGTGTTTTGCATATTTTTATTTATTATTTAATCTTGCATTAAATATAACAAAAGCTTATATTTTAAAGTACAAACGAAGAACGTATTTTAGTGGAAAGGGTGCAATTATTTAAAATTATTATTTAGTTAGAGTGACAATGACAACTATATTTTTTAGATAGTTTTGCGTATAAAGAAGTCTGTACAGTTTTTGAATAATATAATAACAATTGTGTTTTTGTCACCGTTGTTTAATTATTACAACGCTAATACAGAAAAATATTCTCATGATTGAAAACTCAGTGGTACAACGACAGTAGTTTGCCGGAAATGTACACTTTAGTTTATATTCTTTAAGTTATATGCGATTTTCAGATGAAGAGCGTAAAATTTTGTAACTAATTGGTTGTTTGGTGGAGCAATAACGCCGATTTATTGAGAATGTTTAAAGTCAATGAAATGAGACACAAACTTATTAAGAATTCCTTTTATTCAATATTTCAATAAACTCTGAAACAAACTTTATTCCCACCAGTTTTGGGCTGTTAGTCGTCGGTGATAAAAGTAACCTAGGTGGTTGCGTTGTTCTTTAAAAGTATTTCTGTGTATACGACGTTCTTTGTATATGCCGTATCACCATCTTGGCATAGATAGAGTCTACACTGCAGTAGGCCTACTCTGTCAAAATCCCCTGAAACTAAACATAGCACAGCTCTGGTTGATCAGGTTGCAGTTGCCGTTTAACGGACACTACACTCAATAATTCGGGTTTGAGTTTCTAAAAATAATATTTTATTTTATTTATAAACTTATTATTTGAAATTATTTGCATTATTTCCATCCAATTAATTTTGCCAAATATATGGTTAGCAACTGAAAATTTCTTGCATATAAATTTGCTGGGAATATTAAAAATATTTCCATCATGCTGTGTTTCCATCACAGGAAAAGTTCTGTTCCCCAATCGAAGTTTCCACTCCACAAATTGTAGTTCATTAGCACTGGCACACATATTTTATGTCAAATAGAGTATGGTTATAAAGGTCAAAGTTTTGTTTGTTTGTCCCGCCTTTGGGACTAACCTTAAGACCTGTCTGAAGTCTCCACTAAAAATATCACTTTCCCATCCATCTGAACTATACTTTATAATGGATGTCTCGAAGTATACACCGAACTATACACTTCATTATGTTTCGAAGTAAATGATCCATACTGCTACTGCAGAGATCGTTGACATCTCATCAATTAGAATAACTGACTCTTCGTGTGGAACTGTAGCTTTTCCTGACATAGCCTTAATGGAGGAAACTGAAGAAGGCAACACTGGAACAAGAAGACCAAATAACTAATGGAGTATAACTCCTGCAGCCAAGAATTGCGCAGGTTTGCATGTTCATTTTGTTGCTAATGCTAAATGAGCCTGTTCCCTAACAATATTCAGAATATTTGCGAATATGTAGGACATGCTACATCTGCTGCAGTTTCTAAGAACAGCTTCTCAATTGTCTCTCCTGCTATGGCCCACATAATTTTATTTACAACTAATTTCTGTTTATCATTTAATTTGCTATGTATATTAGCACCATGACTGGCCTCTTCATTTACATTGCATACAGGGTTAATAAGCATTGGATTATTTGGTATTGGCAGGCCGATGCTCCTGCACTCCAATCCATTACTTCTTAGAATGTAATCTATATCCTGCAATGCTGCATTTCCTTCAAGGGCCTGCGTATCGTCTACATTAGTGTTTTGATAATCGTTTACACTTGAAACAGTGATGTTGGTTTGTAGAAGTAGCACATTAATGAGAACAACTCTTGAAGTTGACACGACATGTACAGTATGTGCTTTGTATTTCCTCCCAACATTTGTGCCAATCTGTGTCAATTTCAAGTAACCCATATTTAAGAGCCGCTCCTTTGTATGGATATAAGTTGCGTATGTAGTGCTGTAGATGCGTGGACATGCGAATGATGTTCCTCCTTTAATATGAAGTAGTAACAACTGTTATGATCGTTTGATGCGACAGCGTACATTCTCCCTATCATTTTGCAACCATCTCTATTTCCTGGAATCCATTTATTGTCAGTGAATCTGTAAAGTCCTGAAATGCCACTATACAGGAATTGACAAGCACAGGGATCGCATTGATTAAAATCAAACCATGATTTCATCAGTGTTGTGCGTTTTGTTACAGGTCGTTGGATTGCATTCTCATCCCCTGTCCTAATACACATTATAATATCCATCTTCAAGCACAGCTAAGCGAACGATTGTATGTCACTGATCATGCATTTATTTTGAATGAAGGCACAGAATATCTGATGAGAGCTAAAGTATGGCATATTCGCGTATGTTATAGTTACAACATATCCAGTTAATGATCGTCACTGACACATCTTACGAATTGCATACATGTTGAGTCACATTATTTATACATAGGCTTACCATAATTTTTTCTTCTCAAACCGGGACACTTGTAAAATAATTTGTCATGCAACTTTGAAAATATCAAGTCTTAATTATTACATAACTTTAAGCTTTCTACGCCTCAATTACACAATTAGGCCAACTACGGTACATATTACAGAATACTAAAAGTGGGTTCACGCATTCACAATCACATAGAATTACAATTACAAAATAGATACATATTTTACTATATGAGGAACAAAACTACCTTACGTTCTTACTGCAAAAACCTAGTTATCAGCTGGTTGAAACTATTCATATTTGTTACTGGTGTGGACCTTTTTTAGAAACGATTTGTCATTCTTAATTTTGTCATAAAATTCACCACAGCTGAGTTCAATGTTTAATTTACAAATCATTAGACCTTTCACTGTGGATTCCGCCATTTTACCTCTTTCTTCAGACCATATATTATTCATAATTGAAAATGCCCTTTCAACAGGAGCAGAAGAGCCTGGCAGGCAGAAAATGTACTCGACAAGGCGGCTGAGATTATCCACAGAAATATTTCGATTCTTGAAATGCCGGAACAGTTGAACCCATTTATCTTGACAGTTCAAGTTATTGGTTTTCCAGTTGTCACAGTTTGAAGACCAAAATGCTTTGGCAACCACCACTTCATCAAACAGTTCATCCATTATTATGGCTGGTTTTCCAAGTGTTTCGTTGATTTTTTCACCACCCATCTCAATTTCGGGCCATGTAATGGCATTGTTGTTTATCCACGTAAATGATTCTCCTCCACCAAAACTATTTTCCCACAGCTCAATATAGGAGAAACATCGGTCACAAAAATCTGTAAACTCTCTTATTATATTAACAGAATTGATACCACAATCCACATCCTCAAGTTTCTTCAATAGTTTCTTAGCTTCTTGTGGTACAAATTTATTGTCGCGCCTTTGTTGAAGATTGTGTTTCAGATTTTCCAGTTCAATCACAATATCGGTTGCACTAGCTGCAATTTTCTTCATAGCCAAGATTGTTTTATTAAACAAGGTAAGCTGTCCACGAACAAACCACAAATACATTTCTCCACTATCACTCTCAAAGAACCCTTTTATCATTTTCGGGCACTGTTCTTGGGATAAAAAGTAAGACTTAAGTCCTTCATACATGAGAAATAATCTCTCAATAGCTGGAAGCAGGGAAAGGAACCGTGTGGTACCATGTTGTAGAACGTTTCTGTACTCAATGTGTACAAAGTCGCAGAACTCTTTTAATTCAGTCACTCGCACAGTATAAATGTAGAAATATTTGTATATTTTTACTACAAGAGCTTCTACTTCAATAGGTAGCACATCTACTGCAGTTTTCAGGCAGTTGTGGACTATATGAGCACCACAACCAATAACCACAATATTTCTTGCCAATTCTTTCTTCAGTCGAACATAAACATTATTTACTCTTTTGCGTTTTACGCCTCCAAAATTTGTGTTGCAATTATCACCACAAAATCCAATGACTTTCTGTACTAAGTCATTTTTCTTTATAACTGACACTAAATAGTTTGCCAATATCTCGGAAGTTTCACCAGGAACTGACTGAAATTCTAGAAGCTTAACTTTCAGTCCTTGTTCTGGCACAAAGTACCGCACAATACAGGGGACAATCTTAACTGCTTTTCTGTTAGAAGCATCGATTGTTAGTGTCACAAAATTTGATGTACTCAAATCGTCGTTGAGTTCTTTAACTGCCATTGATGCAATCATGTTTATAGTGATAGCCTCACATTTCGTTCGGGCGAGACCAAACTTAGGTTCAAAGAACATGGATATTAATTTTGAAGAACAATCTGCAGTTTTGAAACTTAAATCATGTGGAAAGCAAAAGTAGCTTCCTTAGCAGCAATTAAACATCTTTGCCGACGGCATCGGCACTTTTAAAAAATGACGAAATTGTTGAGGAACCAGAAATTGCAGTTAAACTAGCTTTATGCTTTGTACTTTTCAAATGTTCTTTTATGTCTGAACGCCCGCCGTGAGAAACTGAAAATTCAGACAAACAATATTCACACTTTACTCTGTCCTCATAACCACACACTTTTTTTCAAAAATGGATAATCTTGCTTTAAAGCATCAGTAAATGTGCTGTTCCTTTTCGGCATCTTGATGTTCTTGAAATGACACAGTCTTGGAACTATTTAGGCTATATCAGACTTTAGACACAATCTAGCAGTGAGCGCTATCACGTTATGGTAATCACGGCATCAAGCTAACACTAAATACAACAAACAAAATGTTCGTTAGAATTCAAACGATGCCAGTCATGGTTGCCAACCGAATTTGTGGAAGAGTCTTTAACTGTTAAGTCACGACCACGATGATGACAAATTATTAGGCTACATCTACATGTTGCCACAAAAAAGTCAAATTGGCAACACTGAGGCCAGCGGACCGTTCCATTTATTATGCGGTAATTCAATTTTTTTTATATTGAATAACTTTTCAAACTGGGACAATTGACAAACTGGCCGGGACCCCGGGATCAGGTCGTCAAACCGGGACAATCCCGGTCAAACCGGGACGTATGGTAAGCCTATTTATACATGTATTTATCGGTTTTCAATATTGATGTGAGCATTGTACTGTAGAATTAGGAAGCGATTGTAGAGAACGAATCACGATTATCAAATGATACATTCCTTTTAGTTCAACAATTCCGTCATCTCGTCTCCGGTACTTCGGACACGAGACATACACGAGAAATAAAATACATTGTTATTTTCAATAGTATAACGTAAAAAGTTGCTCGGTTTGTATGTGTACATATTCCATCAATCATGCAAGGAACATCAGGATTACGAGCTCTACAAGATCCATGTATCATTCGAGATAACAATTTTATGAATCCTTGGAAAACTGACTGGGTCAGGTATTTCTCCGCACAAAAATTAGGATAAGCATGAGGTAGTGTATTAATCTCGTTTCAGGGATTCAATAATAAATATGTGTAGGATAACAACTGCTCACAATGAGCGATTTCTTAGTAAATCATTTGTATCACTAGTTGAGTTTACAACAAACACTCCAGAAACCTATCACGACGATCGGCAGATTTTTCATTTTCACCAAGTTAAGAAGTTATATCTGTCCATTTCGGATTGCAGGTCATGGTTAAAAACCTGTCCAGTTTTCCAGATTTGCGTACTGTACGATCGCAATCAGCTCCTGGTACCCAAGAGTCATTTTATGTAGTCTGCTCCTTCATGTTCGATAATCTCGGCCGTGTAGTGCGTAAGGATTATTAGCCAGAAAGCTGCCAGGATTGTGAGTAACGAAGTTGAAACTCTTCGTTTTCATTACGAACCAATACGTATGTCATATTCTGTAAGAAGTTCGACTAAGTGTCATGTTAAGTAAGAAGGTTTGTAATCTATAATATGCTGATGACATAGTACTTCCAGATGCAAGCGAAGAAGAATTTCATTTATCCGCAGAATTAAAAGGCCAACAACGATGTAGTGTTAGATAATAAAGAAATATAAGACAAAGTAACGACTGTAGACAGATCAGATAATAAACTGCTAATCTACTCCGGACATGTACAACAAATGAGCAGAGATTCCAAAAACGCATGTTAGAGTAGAAACACAAGGAAGAAAGAATACCAGGCAGTCGAAGAAATAGCTGCAGAGAGAGAGTCTAGACTAGGAACTGAAAGGGGCCTTGAGACCACTGCGATAGGTGATTGGACATTGGACATCAGACAATAATGTAGTTTAATACGTATTTTATTTGTGTGTGTGTGTTTGTGTGTGTGTGTGAGAGAGGGAAAGAGAGAGCGTGCGTGTGTCTTAGGAGGAGGGGGAGAAAGGAACGTTGAAAAACTCTTTTACATTATGAATGCTTAAGCTTACAAATTGTTATTAATATTATTATTTGTTATTTTTATTTTTATTATGTTTTTACTATAAAATATTCATATTATTTTAATATGATTTTCTGGAACATGTTTGGTGGAAACGTAAAAACAGCCAGCTGATAAATAAGAGGTTGCGAGTTCAGACGTAGATGTGTATATATGTGTCAGCCAAAACAGTAGTTTTTTTTTGTAAACATACACTTCTGTGTCACTAAAACATTAAGAATGTTATTTGACCTTGAGTAGGAACTCGTGTCTCTGTGCTGGAGACCTGTGGTGTTAACGCTGAATAGACACAACACATATCAATGTACATAGCAGTGGCTGACGTATATTAACCATTTCTGAGTTCGCGATACCACAACTCAGATTAAAATATGCACAATGTTTGTAGAAAAGACGGACGTGTGTGGCGTAGACGCCAGTTTGCAAATGCATTATCCGTTCCCGCCTCAGTCCGTAGGAAACATTCTTCCCGCCAGAAATGTAATCACGTTTCGCGTTTATCTTGTCTCAGCCAAATAAACATTACTATGCGTTTACCATGGGCCAGTTTCCTTCATATTTCATAAACACTTGAGAAATTTTATTGTTTCTTACAGAGGCACCCTTAGAGGTGTCCGGCAGGTGTAAATGTACATAACCTCCTTGGCTCATTCTTTAATAAAAATAAGGGAAAGAAATAGAATGAATAAGGAGAGAGAGAGAGAGAGAGAGAGAGAGAGAGAGAGAGAGAGAGAGAGAGAGAGAGAGAGAGAGAGAGAGAGAGAGTGAGAGGGGGTGAGAGAGAGAGAGAGAGAGCAAGAAAGTGAGACAGAGGTACACAGACAGAGGAGAGCTGTATACATTTTTTACCATACTTCATTTAGTTTAGAAGTCACACGACATAATTTGTACAGAACATCAATTAAACGCGCGTCCAGAACATCCCAACCTATATATAATGCGACAAAATATGTAACGTTTGTACAGTTCACTTAAGTTTCTTTTTGATAACTACTACAGTATATTACATTTTTTATAATATTTACTTGAGTACTTTATAATTTATAACAAATGTGTTCAATCGCGTTATAATGGTTTATTTAAGTACTAAGTAGGCCTGTAATGTGAGCGCCGATGTTGCTTGGTATAAGTCTATGTAGGCCTATTGTGCTTCGCATTAGGTTACTAATTAATGATGGCTACATGTAATTGTAATTTATTAAGTTTATTATTTTTAGTGTAGTTTTTTGTTTAACTTTATGTTGCTTTAGGATATTGTTTTGACGATGCGCTTTAGACCTACAATGAATTTGCATGTTTATTAGAACATTTTTATGTTAAAATTTTTTATTTTACTACATTTTATAGTCTACATTTGTTACTAATAAATGTATACAAACTATCTACCAGTAATATTATAATATGTAATTTCTTAATTTTGACTTAACAAATATTATTAAGACGTTTGCTGGACGTGTTTCCTTACAAAAATCTACACATTGGTATTTATTAAGTACTGCACTTTGTTCACTGGATTGGCCGTCATTTTTGCTCTTTTGTCCCCTTTTAATTGTAAAGGAGAGGCGGCCGACGTTCTCCTTGCCCCGGGCGCCATAATGACTAGCTACGCCACTGATGATACATGCAGGTACAGTATTATAAAAATTTATTTTTCAGTGTATCTTTTTTTTTTGTGATGTATGAAAATGATGTACAGCATAGTGCTTTCTCATTTCTTTGGGCCTTCCCTATTTTTGTAATTCTCATATCAGTATTGTATATCATCCACATTGGCCCCAATTGACCCGGATAAGGGAGTTCTTGCAAAGTACTTTAAGTGAGTTAGCAACAAACACTAACTTTCAATTCAATTAACATCTGTAGATTATACACAGCACAAAATTAGTATGTATAAAGCTAACCATTGTAGCATGACAGATAATCCACTTAATAAAGATTACCATATGATCATAAGTAAACATCAATTACATGGAATATCAAGAAAAATCCAAATGAGAACCAAATAAATATCAAAATAAATTACCACCATAACTTGAAAAAGTAAATATAAAGAAAAATCTCTGCAACAAAAATAAATGTACAGCAAAATAAAACCCCAAAACAATAAAATAAAATAAGAATAATACCCAGGTAGGATAGGAGTAGGTAAGGAAGATACCCAGAACAAATCAACGGACAAAATAACGATATAATAATGAAGAAACCGAGAACGAAAAAGGAAGATACCCAGAACAAGGAAAAATAATAATAACGAAATGGTACTGAAGAAACCAAGAATGAAGAAGGAAGATATCCAGAACAAACCATCATACCTAATGAACAGGGACAAGTTTGAAGATACCAGATAGTAGGGGGAGACGAATACGACCAATACCGTAAGGAAACCCAGTAGGGAGAAAACAAAAACCCCAAAAGAAATTAAATGTCACTATTGAAAGTATAACACCCCAAAAAACCAGAAAGTCATGTAAAATAAATGAAAACAAGAGTGTTTAAAGTGCTAAGTAAAAGTGCACCCAAGAAAGTTATTGTATAATTAATAAAGACAAATCTTAACAGTCCCCCCATGATTAAACATCTTGGTAATATAAAACTATAAAACTGACTAGTGATAGTATCAAGAAATAACAGGGGACAAGTGCAAGATATTATATTGTAATAAATAAACTTTGAGAAAGTACATTAAATACTGTACCTTTAAATAACTTTTAAAGTTTTAATTTAGTATCATGAGTGCTATTTAATAAAATAGTATGGTGAAAGAGCAAAGACTAATATATCTAATAAAGTGCCACTATTTATGTTCACTATTTACATTCAATGGAGTGAATAAGATAAATAAAGAGCTGGGAGTTAATCCATAAAGTGACAAGGGATACATCCCTAAAATTAAAGAAAAACAGATAAGACTGCACCCAAATAATTTTAAGTAAGTTTTAAAAATAAGGGAACAGTGATGTTAGGTTCCAATTACAATAAATGAACTCTATGCCTAAGGTTTGGAAATAGAGAGTAGTTCTTATAATTATAAAATGTTATTATGTTTAGTAGTTTGAATCAGGAATGCAATGTCTGAATGTGGATACCATTCTTATAGGATAAAATGTTTGGATGAGTTACTATAAATAATTACTACTAAAGGGTATGAATTTAAATACCAATTTTTAATGTCAAATAATTGTTATGTATTAATTGTTTAATGTCAATACTAAATGTTATTGTAGTCAAATAAGGAATTATTAATGAATATTGTATTAGAATAGAAGGTCAGAAAAGGGTATAAACAAACTGTATTATTAAAAACTTTGTATGTAACATCAGATAAAAAATAGGCCAAAGGGTAAATCTGAACTACATTATAATTGATAAATCCAGTCCAATAAACCAACTAAACTGATGAAATTTATGCAACATAAACCCATCACATAGTAATATAATGTAAATTATACTTTAAAAAGATATTGTCAGAAGATAGGTAAAATTATGAGTAAAAATGCAAATGTATTAACTAAAATTTCATAGGGGGAGTCATAGATTAATGAATTATATTTGAAAACAATAATCAATGGACAAAATTGCAAGAAATTAAAGAAAGATTAACAATTATATCAATCTGAGATTCAGTATAATCATAATTATAACAGATAAAATGGCTAATATTTGGAGGAGAACAGGAAATAAAACTTTAAGCCTACTTTTCCAAAATGGAAGAAATATAGCATTTTTAATAAAAAACTTTGTGAAACGATATTATTTGGTATCAAATTAAGCAAAATAGATTAAAGAAACCGATTATATATTTAGTATTTTATAAAATTAAATAGTAGCGAAAATATATTCAGTGATATAATGTACTTTTTAAAGATGTAGCGGAAGCCAAAGGAAATTGAAACAATGTATTATGCATATTAAATTGGCTAAGAATTTCAGGAGACGAAGGAAATGAGAACAGTTAATTATTATCCGTTGTAGAGAACACTTGAACGAGGTTTTGCTCCTATTAACCTATATAAGAAGTAGTAATGGCGTGCGGTATGTAAACCTAGTATTCTGTGAAAATTTGCAACTTTTCAAATTTTGACTTTAAACCTTAGAATCAGTGACCACAAACCATAACACTATTAAACTACAGTAATACCGAACAATATATGACTAAATTATTAAACTAACACCATCACCCATAATTATTACTGACGAAACGAAAAGTGTTAGTTACGACCTATTTAACCAAAGTGAAGCTAGACAGTATTACACACATTTAAACAAAGTGAACTACGAAACACTGAACCAGGAACACTCAATTAACACCAGAACGAATATTCACAATCTATTCATGTTTTATGTACCGAGTCACTTTATGGTTAATATAATTAAATTACCTTATTCGGTCCACCTTAGTGACACTAGCTTCTGTCGTTTAATGACGCGTTTCGGGATGAAATCCCATCTTCAGATACACAATAGTCAAAACATAAATGTATACCACAATTTATGGTTTGTCATAATTTAAAATATTTAAAATCTTTTAAATAAAATATATATAAAATAAAAACGTAACAACTGAACGCTCGGAGCGCTAGCATGCATGCACGCTGTACTCTACTACGACTTCCTCACGACTGGCTATACTTATCATTCAACCGTATAGCAGTGTCAAACAGGTTATTAGAACCGAAGTTCATTTGATCATTTAATATGTTATTTTTGGTCATTGCGTTTTTTGTAGCTTTGTATATTTCGGACTCCTCTAGACTATCCATTAATTTACCCTTCTTGCAAGTATGCAACGCCACGAAATTGTTTTTGAAACTAGTATAACTATGATCTTTTTCTATTAAATGTTGTGCAAAACTGGAATTATTATTATTTGATTTTGGAATGTGCTCTAAAAATCTTGTATAAAAATCTCTGCCGGATTGGCCGATGTAGAATGCTGCACAATTATCGCATTTAATTTTATAGACTCCTGATTTATTTTTTAAAGGAAAATTTATTTTAGTTTTGAAAAAAATTTTAAAATTATTACAGGTTTTGAATGAAATAGTATATCCTTTACTTTTAAAAACAGATTTTAAAATATTTGGCATCAAACCAGTATAATTAGCTGAAATGAATTTTTTATGTTTTTTATTATGTTGGTTAATAATATTGGTATTTTTATTTTCTAAACTTTTTTTATGTTTCATTATCATTCTATCAATTATTACTGGCCTGTAACAATTATTTAGAGCTATTTGTTTTATAATATTTACTTCTTGATCATAGTCTTCGTTATTAAGGGGAACACAAAGTAATCTGTCAATAAAGCTGTTAAATGCAGCTATTTTTTGGGCTGGAGGATGAAATGACTTAGCATGTATAACCGTATCTGTGCATGTGTGCTTTCTGTATATTTTGTATGTCAGTTCATTACCGTTATTTGTTATGGTTAGATCCAGGAAATTAATATTTTTGTTATTTTCAATTTCCATAGTGAATTTTATTGTCTTATGCATTTTATTTAAATAGATATTAAATGACTCGAGCTGTCTATTGTTACCATTGAAAAATAACAAAGGTGTCATCCACATATCTTGAATAATATACTATTTTTTTGTCAAAATAATTGTTTTTAAAGTTTAGTATTTTCTAAATGATTCAAATAAATATCAGCGAGGATACCTGAGAGTGGAGAACCCATTGCTAGGCCCTCATTTTGTTTGTAGTATGAACCATCAAATGAAAAATAGTTTTGATTAAGTACTATTTCTAATAGTAACATTAGCTGATTAATTTTTCTTATTTCTAAGGTATTATTATTTATTAAATTTTGTTTGAGTAATTTTAAAGTTTCATCAATTGGGACATTGGTATACAGATCCACTATGTCAAAGGACACTAGCTTGTAACTAGGCTTAATATTAATATGACGTAATTTTTCAATAAAATCTTTATAACCTTTTATACTCTGGTTATTGTCTAAGCTTATATGTTGTTTGATTATTTTTACCAAGGTTTTTGCTACTTTATAGCTTGGAGCAGTTGTATAATTTACTAAAGGTCTAATTGGTGTGTCTTTTTTGTGTACTTTGGGTAGACCTTTTAAGCATGGTGCACTAGCTTTTATTGGTTTCAGTGAGTAGCATATATGTTTCTCAAATAGATCTGTACATTTATTTATTGTTTTATTCAAATCTAATGTGTATTTTTTGGTGGGATCATTATTTAACTTTGTTATGTTGTTATTATTAATGAATTTGTATACCTTTTGTTTATATTCGTCTAAGTCTAACAATGCTATAGTATTGCCTTTATCAACCTTTGTTAAGTAAATGTTATTTTGTAAGAGTTTTTTATTTAGCTGTATAGCTGTTAGTTGTTCATGTTTTGTTTTTGTATAATTTAATTTCTTTTGTTTATGATAATTATTATTAATTGCTTCATTGAATCTATTATTTATTAATATTCGTAGTTCATTTCGTTCATTTAAGTCTGGAACACACTTAATTACAGATTCGGCTTCAACTATTTCTTTAATTATGTTATTTTTATTTTTAAGATTCGGTGGAAAATTGTAATTCAGTCCCTTATTGATAAGATTTTCCTCTGTGTTCGTGAGAACCATGTTAGTCATGTTTATCAGTCTAGGGTAGAAAGCATGTTTTTCATTATTGAATTTATCATTGTTTTGATTCCTTATCAAACGGCCAATTTTATTAGTTTGTTTATTCTTCTGGAATCTAATCTTATTCTTAACGTATTGATTAATATGTTGTATGATTGTATCGCATAGAGCGGGGTGAACATTATTATATAGGTCTAAATGTGCTTTATATACAGCTGAGTTTAATGAGATTTTCTTCCTATATAAGAATTTAATTTCTTCTTTTATCCTGTATTTACTTGCAAATTGCTCAGTTTTTCTGGCCATTCTAGAGGTTTCGTTAATTTTGATTTTAGCGTAATTTGGGATAAGATTTTTATATAGACAAATTTTATTAAATTTAATATTTAAATTAGTTTTAAATAGTTTAAGTTTTTGATTTTGAAGTGTATACGCAATTTTTACCTGGTAAGGTTCCAATTTCAATCTATTCATGTTTTACGTACCGAGTCACTTTATGTTTAATATAATTAAATTACCTTATTCGGTCCACCTTAGTGACACTAGCTTCTGTCGTTTAATGACGCGTTTCGGGATGAAATCCCATCTTCAGATACACAATAGTCAAAACATAAATGTATACCACAATTTGTGGTTTGTCATAATTTAAAATATTTAAAATCTTTTAAATAAAATATATATAAAATAAAAACGTAACAACTGAATCGCTCGGAGCGCTAGCATGCATGCACGCTGTACTGTACTACGACTTCCTCACGACTGGCTATACTTATCATTCAACCGTATAGCAGTGTCAAACAGGTTATTAGAACCGAAGTTCATTTGATCATTTAATATGTTATTTTTGGTCATTGCGTTTTTTGTAGCTTTGTATATTTCGGACTCCTCTAGACTATCCATTAATTTACCCTTCTTGCAAGTATGCAACGCCACGAAATTGTTTTTGAAACTAGTATAACTATGATCTTTTTCTATTAAATGTTGTGCAAAACTGGAATTATTATTATTTGATTTTGGAATGTGCTCTAAAAATCTTGTATAAAAATCTCTGCCGGATTGGCCGATGTAGAATGCTGCACAATTATCGCATTTAATTTTATAGACTCCTGATTTATTTTTTAAAGGAAAATTTATTTTAGTTTTGAAAAAATTTTTTAAATTATTACAGGTTTTGAATGAAATAGTATATCCTTTACTTTTAAAAACAGATTTTAAAATATTTGGCATCAAACCAGTATAATTAGCTGAAATGAATTTTTTATGTTTTTTATTATGTTGGTTAATAATATTGGTATTTTTATTTTCTAAACGTTTTTTATGTTTCATTATCATTCTATCAATTATTACTGGCCTGTAACCATTATTTAGAGCTATTTGTTTTATAATATTTACTTCTTGATCATAGTCTTCATTATTAAGGGGAACACAAAGTAATCTGTCAATAAAGCTGTTAAATGCAGCTATTTTTTGGGCTGGAGGATGAAATGACTTAGCATGTATAACCGTATCTGTGCATGTGTGCTTTCTGTATATTTTGTATGTCAGTTCATTACCGTTATTTGTTATGGTTAGATCCAGGAACTTAATATTTTTGTTATTTTCAATTTCCATAGTGAATTTTATTGTCTTATGCATTTTATTTAAATAGTTATTAAATGACTCGAGCTGTCTATTGTTACCATTGAAAAATAACAAAGGTGTCATCCACATATCTTGAATAATATAATATTTTTTTGTCAAAATAATTGTTTTTTAAAATTTTAGTATTTTCTAAATGATTCAAATAAATATCAGCGAGGATACCTGAGAGTGGAGAACCCATTGCTAGGCCCTCATTTTGTTTGTAGTATGAACCATCAAATGAAAAATAGTTTTGATTAAGTACTATTTCTAATAGTAACATTAGCTGATTAATTTTTCTTATTTCTAAGGTATTATTATTTATTAAATTTTGTTTGAGTAATTTTAAAGTTTCATCAATTGGGACATTGGTATACAGATCCACTATGTCAAAGGACACTAGCTTGTAACTAGGCTTAATATTAATATGACGTAATTTTTCAATAAAATCTTTATAACCTTTTATACTCTGGTTATTGTCTAAGCTTATATGTTGTTTGATTATTTTTACCAAGGTTTTTGCTACTTTATAGCTTGGAGCAGTTGTATAATTTACTAAAGGTCTAATTGGTGTGTCTTTTTTGTGTACTTTGGGTAGACCTTTTAAGCATGGTGCACTAGCTTTTATTGGTTTCAGTGAGTAGCATATATGTTTCTCAAATAGATCTGTACATTTATTTATTGTTTTATTCAAATCTAATGTGTATTTTTTGGTGGGATCATTATTTAACTTTGTTATGTTGTTATTATTAATGAATTTGTATACCTTTTGTTTATATTCGTCTAAGTCTAACAATGCTATAGTATTGCCTTTATCAACCTTTGTTAAGTAAATGTTATTTTGTAAGAGTTTTTTATTTAGCTGTATAGCTGTTAGTTGTTCATGTTTTGTTTTTGTATAATTTAATTTCTTTTGTTTATGATAATTATTATTAATTGCTTTATTGAATCTATTATTTATTAATATTCGTAGTTCATTTCGTTCATTTAAGTCTGGAACACACTTAATTACAGATTCGGCTTCAACTATTTCTTTAATTATGTTATTTTTATTTTTAAGATTCGGTGGAAAATTGTAATTCAGTCCCTTATTGATAAGATTTTCCTCTGTGTTCGTGAGAACCATGTTAGTCATGTTTATCAGTCTAGGGTAGAAAGCATGTTTTTCATTATTGAATTTATCATTGTTTTGATTGCTTATCAAACGGCCAATTTTATTAGTTTGTTTATTCTTCTGGAATCTAATCTTATTCTTAACGTATTGATTAATATGTTGTATGATTGTATCGCATAGAGCGGGGTGAACATTATTATATAGGTCTAAATGTGCTTTATATACAGCTGAGTTTAATGAGATTTTCTTCCTATATAAGAATTTAATTTCTTCTTTTATCCTGTATTTACTTGCAAATTGCTCAGTTTTTCTGGCCATTCTAGAGGTTTCGTTAATTTTGATTTTAGCGTAATTTGGGATAAGATTTTTATATAGACAAATTTTATTAAATTTAATATTTAAATTAGTTTTAAATAGTTTAAGTTTTTGATTTTGAAGTGTATACGCAATTTTTACCTGGTAAGGTTCCAATTTCAATCTATTCATGTTTTACGTACCGAGTCACTTTATGTTTAATATAATTAAATTACCTTATTCGGTCCACCTTAGTGACACTAGCTTCTGTCGTTTAATGACGCGTTTCGGGATGAAATCCCATCTTCAGATACACAATAGTCAAAACATAAATGTATACCACAATTTGTGGTTTGTCATAATTTAAAATATTTAAAATCTTTTAAATAAAATATATATAAAATAAAAACGTAACAACTGAATCGCTCGGAGCGCTAGCATGCATGCACGCTGTACTGTACTACGACTTCCTCACGACTGGCTATACTTATCATTCAACCGTATAGCAGTGTCAAACAGGTTATTAGAACCGAAGTTCATTTGATCATTTAATATGTTATTTTTGGTCATTGCGTTTTTTGTAGCTTTGTATATTTCGGACTCCTCTAGACTATCCATTAATTTACCCTTCTTGCAAGTATGCAACGCCACGAAATTGTTTTTGAAACTAGTATAACTATGATCTTTTTCTATTAAATGTTGTGCAAAACTGGAATTATTATTATTTGATTTTGGAATGTGCTCTAAAAATCTTGTATAAAAATCTCTGCCGGATTGGCCGATGTAGAATGCTGCACAATTATCGCATTTAATTTTATAGACTCCTGATTTATTTTTTAAAGGAAAATTTATTTTAGTTTTGAAAAAATTTTTTAAATTATTACAGGTTTTGAATGAAATAGTATATCCTTTACTTTTAAAAACAGATTTTAAAATATTTGGCATCAAACCAGTATAATTAGCTGAAATGAATTTTTTATGTTTTTTATTATGTTGGTTAATAATATTGGTATTTTTATTTTCTAAACGTTTTTTATGTTTCATTATCATTCTATCAATTATTACTGGCCTGTAACCATTATTTAGAGCTATTTGTTTTATAATATTTACTTCTTGATCATAGTCTTCATTATTAAGGGGAACACAAAGTAATCTGTCAATAAAGCTGTTAAATGCAGCTATTTTTTGGGCTGGAGGATGAAATGACTTAGCATGTATAACCGTATCTGTGCATGTGTGCTTTCTGTATATTTTGTATGTCAGTTCATTACCGTTATTTGTTATGGTTAGATCCAGGAAATTAATATTTTTGTTATTTTCAATTTCCATAGTGAATTTTATTGTCTTATGCATTTTATTTAAATAGTTATTAAATGACTCGAGCTGTCTATTGTTACCATTGAAAAATAACAAAGGTGTCATCCACATATCTTGAATAATATAATATTTTTTTGTCAAAATAATTGTTTTTTAAAATTTTAGTATTTTCTAAATGATTCAAATAAATATCAGCGAGGATACCTGAGAGTGGAGAACCCATTGCTAGGCCCTCATTTTGTTTGTAGTATGAACCATCAAATGAAAAATAGTTTTGATTAAGTACTATTTCTAATAGTAACATTAGCTGATTAATTTTTCTTATTTCTAAGGTATTATTATTTATTAAATTTTGTTTGAGTAATTTTAAAGTTTCATCAATTGGGACATTGGTATACAGATCCACTATGTCAAAGGACACTAGCTTGTAACTAGGCTTAATATTAATATGACGTAATTTTTCAATAAAATCTTTATAACCTTTTATACTCTGGTTATTATCTAAGCTTATATGTTGTTTGATTATTTTTACTAAGGTTTTTGCTACTTTATAGCTTGGAGCGGTTGTATAATTTACTAAAGGTCTAATTGGTGTGTCTTTTTTGTGTACTTTGGGTAGACCTTTTAAGCATGGTGCACTAGCTTTTATTGGTTTCAGTGAGTAGCATATATGTTTCTCAAATAGATCTGTACATTTATTTATTGTTTTATTCAAATCTAATGTGTATTGTTTGGTGGGATCATTATTTAACTTTGTTATGTTGTAATTTATAATGAATTTGTATACCTTTTGTTTATATTCGTCTAAGTCTAACAATGCTATAGTATTGCCTTTATCAACCTTTGTTAAGTAAATGTTATTTTGTAAGAGTTTTTTATTTAGCTGTATAGCTGTTAGTTGTTCATGTTTTGTTTTTGTATAATTTAATTTCTTTTGTTTATGATAATTATTATTAATTGCTTTATTGAATCTATTATTTATTAATATTCGTAGTTCATTTCATTCATTTAAGTCTGGAACACACTTAATTACAGATTCGGCTTCAATTATTTCTTTAATTATGTTATTTTTATTTTTAAGATTCGGTGATTTGATTGCTTATCAAAACAAGTTATTTATTGCAAGTTAATATAATTAAATTACCTTATGGTCCACCTTAGTGACACTAGCTTCTTTCGTTCAATGACGCGTTTCGGGATGAAATCCCATCTTCAGATACACAATATTATATTATAATAATATATAATATTATATTATATAAAAGGGTATAATATTTCATTCAAAACATATAAAATAAAATTTTATAATAATATGTTAAAATATGTGTAAATATGTGTAATATATTAAAATTTTTTTTCAAAATTAAAATAAATATTCCTTTAAAAATTAAATCAGGAGTCTATAAAATAAAATGCGATAATTGTGCAGCATTCTACATCGGCCAATCCGGCAGAGATTTTTACTGTATACAAGATTTTTAGAGCATATTCCTAAAACAAATAATAATAATTCCAGTTTTGCACAACATTTAATAACAAAAGGTCATAATTATACTAGTTTTGAAAACAATTTCGTAGCATTACATACTTGCAAGAAGGGTAAATTAATGGATAGCCTAGAGGAGTTCGAAATATATATAGCTACAAAAAACGCAACAACCAAAAATATTATATTAAATGATCAAATGAACTTCGGATCTAATAACCTGTTTGACACTGCTGTACGGTTGAATGATAATTATAGCCAGTCGTAAGAAAATCGCGGTACAGCGTGCATGCATGCGAGCGCTCCGAGCGATTCAGTTGTTACGTTTTTTATATTTTATTTAAAAGATTTTATACATTTTAAATTATGACATAACCACAAAATGTGGTATACATTTACGTTTTGAATTAATATTGTGTATCTGAAGATGGGATTTCATCCCGAAACACGTCATTGAACGAAAGAAGCAAGTGTCACTAAGGTGGACCATAAGGTAATTTAATTATATTAACCATAAAGTGACGCGGTACGTAAAACATGAATAGATTTAAATTTATTGCAAGAAATATTAGTCGAGGCAACTAACTTTAACCTACGAAGTCGGCAGGCGGCCATCTTTGTCTTCCCAGCATCCTATGCGAGTTTGACCAAATGAACATCGAGTCATCACTGGTTCGAATTTTATCAAATATACACATTATATATTGTTTAATAACCTTGTAAATTTTAATTTTCAGATATTTAACTGTAAGTGTTATACTTTCATGGCCCTACCCTTCTCTGGCTATTTATAAAATAACCGTTAAAAGAACCATATAATTAATACACAATACTCATGTAAAAAATTTATCGATCGGCCCTGAGAGACGAGTCGATATTGCTGTTAATAATCGATTAACCATCGATATATCCTATAATTGTTAATAAATCATTTAATTATGCAAATTGGTTGAAATTTATTTATCAATTTAATAAATATAATTAAAAATAATGTAATTCAAGATCACGGACTATCCGAAAGGCGGTATTTACCAAGAAATAAGTAGAATACGATGGAAGAAGAAGAACCGTCTATCGACTAGTGCTGGAGATGACTATATTAACGCAGGAGTTATTCCAAAAAAGTGATACAACAACAGAAACAACCATAAAAGAATTAAAATTTTTACATAATACAATTACGAAAATTATTTATTAAATACATACAGAAAAAAAACACGAAAACAAATATTTTTCACAAAACAAAAATTTTTAAATTTTTTATTATTATTATATTTTATAATTATTTTGTAAGGGATACGTTACAAAATTGGCGTCCAACTAAGGAGCTTCAATTAGAGATTGAAAGGCTAATATAACTCGCCCAATTTCTAATTCAAGCTTGGCAGCGGTTATCCAGCCAGAGAAACAGGAAAAATGCAACGTCGAGCAACGTCAAAGAAAAGGGCGGCGGAGGCCGAAAAAGAAGTTAATATGGAGGACAAAGAGGCAACACCGGTGGAAGAAGTAGAAATGTTATTACCCCCAGCGGAACATAAACAACCCGCACCACCAGAGGAACAACTGGAAATACCAACGCAAACAGGGGAGGTCAATCTCCAAGAGGAATAACCTGAGAAATCCAAAACAACAGAAGGTCCAATTCTGGATAAGATGATGGAAATGTTCCTACAAATGAGTAAGCAAATAGAAGAAAATAGCAAAAAGATAGATAAGAAAATGGATTCTACAAGAGAAGAATCGAATAAGGAGAGGAAGGAAGACAACCAGTCTTTAAATGAAGAATTGAGTAGAGAAATAAAGGAGAACAGAAAGGAATCGAAAAAGAACATAGAATCCACTAAGGAGGAATTAAAGAATGACAACCAATCCACAAAGAAAGAATTGGGTAATAAAATTGAGAACACCAATAAGAGAATTGAGGAAACCAGTAAGAAGGTGGAAGAGAAGATGCAGGAAAACAGTAGGAAGATGGAAAGCGACAACCTACAATTGAAGAAAGAATTAAGGGAAAATAACAAGAAAATGGTACAGAAGATGGGGGAGAAGTTGGAAGAATTGAGAGAGGATAACCAAGTATTAAGAGAAGAATTAAGGAAGGTTAACCAGGAGAATCTGGACAAGTTAGACGAACGAATGGAATTATTAAAAGAAGAAATGAGCAAAGAACTCAATGATAATAAGAAATCTATAAATAAAAAGTTGGAAGAAGAAACCATAATTATAAACCAACAGATCAGAGAAGTTGATGAAAGATGTCGCCAAACTGAGGGGGAAGTACAAGAATTCAAGGAAGTGGTAAACACCAAAGTCGTGAATATCGAAGAATATAGTCGCAAGAAGGCGGAAGAGAACCGAAGAGAAAGCCAGGAAGAACTAGGCAAGGTACGTAACCAAATTACGGAAAGGTGCGACGGAATGGAAGTAGCAATGACGAATATCACCGGTCAAGTGCGGCAGAGCCAGGAGGAAATGGAAGTAATTCGGAACCGACGAACCAACTTCACGAATATCCCCATAAACGAAAATAGGGAATGGGTGAACTTCCACCAATACAAAAGGAAGCCAATGGAGTTCTTGGCCCGGATCGAGGAGTATATTGCCAAACATAGGGGCAATAGGTGGATAATAACCGAGAGCTGTTGGACGAATCATTCCGTGAAATGACGGACAACTGGTTGATGGTAAACCGGAGCGAGATCGAGGATTACCAGCAATTTAAAAATTTGTTCAAGGCGAAGTATTGGTCGGAGACCACCCAAAATTTAATACGGGATGACATCTGCCATGGCCGATACAAGACACAATTGGGTAATACGATGACCGCGTACTTCCTCGGGAAGGTATGTCTGGCGAAGCATCTGGAACCGACCATACCAGAAGAATGCCTCGTAAATAAACTCTCGTACCATTATGATGAAGAAGTCATAAGAGCAAGAAGGGGTAGCCAAATAAAAACAATCCAGGCTATGACGGAACTATTGGAAAACTACGAGAATGAAAAATACTATCGGCAAAGCTGAAGGAGGAATGAGCGGCAGAATTCCGAAGTAATCCATACCCGAACAACAGTAACCATCAGAACAGCAGTGGATACCAAGGGAACCGATACAATCCAAATTATAATAATAATACCAATAATAGTATAATAATAATAGTAACGGTCCCATGAACCAAAATATCAATAGGAATAATAACGGTTACCCAGGTAATCGAACCAATTATTATCCAAATCCAAATGTAAATAGTCAGAGAAACCCAAACCATAATAATATTAACCGAACGGTATTATAATAACAATAGGGGTTACCCAACCAACAATAACAATAACAACAACAGGTTCTCCCGACCCCGGGTAAATTTTATACGCGCCGAGGGAAACAGCCAACGCAGATACAACCATCATCGGCGTAACAGTTTCCATGAATATGAAGACCGACATAGAAGACAAGAACGTGATAGTTTAAGGTATAATCCGCCTAGACGAAGTTCCAGTCTAGACGATCCAGAACGGCTACCAAACAGAGAACAACTATTCGAGCATCGAACGGAATGGCTGGAACCCACTCAAGGTTTCCCGACTGACGCCTCAGTCGGTCCAAACAATAATAACCAAGAAAACGAGAATTTAAATGGGAGGAGGCAGTAATGAATAATCAGGACCCTTTACTGCTCCTATCTCCTGGGTATCAACGAGAGTTGCAAAAAGCAACTAATAATAACAATATTACAATCATTAGTTGTAACTATTTAAAAAACATACGAAACGAACTATTGGAGGAAGACGACACTCGCCTCCATAGTATAAATAATGAAATAACTTACATTAATGCAGAAATGGAAGGAATCTTCGCACAGCTAATGATTGATACAGGTGCGAATGTGTCTATTATTAACTCAACGGAATTGGAGAGAATCCAAGAGAAATGTAGTCAAGTATTGCCGACTTTACCAATAAATAATATTGTATCAACAGGTGCCACTGGTCGCCAAAACAAGACGATCCGAAAGCAAGTATCGTTAAACGTGATTAGCAAGGGTATAGCAATAAACATGATATTCCTAATTGCGACAGGATTGCCCTTTAATATATTGGTGGGATGCGATGTGCTAAGAAGGAAATCAGCTATCATCGATTTATGCTAAGAGAAGGTATCGCTGTTTGCAGGAGGTCTGACTTGGACGGCCGATTTAGTCGGTAGTGAGGTAGTACTTCCCAGCAGTATCCACCAGCAAATTCGAAACATCAACTATATTGAAAATAACTCTATCAAGAACCCCATAATATACAACCACACAGACGAAGATTTATGGTCCCAAAAGATACAAGAAATAAGGGATTTCCGGGGCGGAATCACAAGGGAGAAATTGCCCATACACCAAGCGAATCAGTTGATAAGAATCTATGAAAGGTACCGCTCAGTATTTTCAGACGAACCCGGTAAGGTGAAAAATTACCAATGTACCCTTCAATTCAGAGATACAGTGGAGTTTAATAGAAAATCATACCCCATTACGCATTCACGAAAGGAGGCTGTAAGAGCTGAAATAAACCGGATGATTAACAGTGACATCATAGAAAATACCCAATCTCCATACACCAGCCCTATCGTGGCTATTCCCAAGGAAAACGGCCAAGTCCGGCTTTGCTTGGATGCGCGGGAAATAAACAAGAAGATAATAAATGATAGAACATCGCCCGGTGAGATAGAAGAAATCTTGAAACGATTCCACGGTACCAAGTACTTTAGTACCTGGGACACGGTGTGCGGTTACTGGCAGGTGGAGTTACACCCACAGAGTCGCCAGTATCTGGCTTTCATATTCGAGGGGCGCAATTACCAATTCAAGAGACTGCCCTTCGGACTCGTAAACTCAGTTGCCATCTTTGGGACCTGCATGGACCAGATACTGGGACAGGAAGCACTTCAGTTTACCACCGTGTATGTAGACGATCTACTAGCTACCTCAGAAACTTGGGAGGAACACTGCTACCGTGTGGAACACGTGTTTGAGAAGTTGTCTGTCAGTAACGTCACGCTGAAATTAGAAAAGTCCAAGTTCATCGCCAGAGGAGTTCAGTTCTTGGGTTTTAACTTGGACGACCAAGGAAACTCACCGTCGGCAGAAAGGTGGAAGCTATCCAGAAATTCCCGGCACCCAAAAATAGAAAGCAATTACAGTCATTCCTGGGACTCTGTAAGTATTACCGCAAGTTCCAGGAACAATATTAGGAATTAACCGCAAGATTTCAAGCACAATTGTCATCAAAAAATAAATGGATCTGGTGTCAAGAGCAGGATGTGATTTTCCAACTTATTAAGGACAAATTTCTGGCAACAATAATACTTCGCCACCCAAATTTTAAACTACCATTTTCATGAACTGCGATGCCAGCAACATCAGCCTGGGAACGACATTATATCAAGAAGACGAGAAGGGTCAACACCAAGTAATTAGCTTCGCTAGTAGATCTTTGAACTAGTGCGAGAAGAACTACACTGTAACTGAAAAGGAATTACTGAGCGTAGTATTCGCTTGCGGTAAGTTCTGCACTTACATCTTGGGTTACCCGGTTACCGTCCGAACAGACCATAAATCAATATCGTTCCTAAAAAGCTGCAAATTGAATCATGGCAGACTAACAAGGTGGATACTTGCCCTTCAAGAATACCATCTAAAATGGGAATACATCCCAGGTAAAAAGTATGTCGTAGCCGATGTGTTATCACGGGTCAATGTGGAAGAGCAAACTTTCGAGGGGGAAAAAGAAAGCGTACTAAAAATCTACCATCTTCTTAGCACCAGAGCCGACTTAACAACATTATTAACAAACATCGGCACCCACCAAAAAGCAGACCCGAAATTGAGAAACCTTAAAACTCGATTAGAAGAAGGAGACGAAACCGTTGCTCAATATTACCAACTAAACAAACAAATCTTGTTCGTTAAAACCTCACTAAAACAGGAGACCTGGAAGGTGGTTGTTCCAACCCAGATCGAAAAAGAAATAATCGTAAACTACCACATACGATATGGGCATATGGGCGCCTTAAAGGTGATTAAGGCTCTGGAGGAGAGCTGCCATATAAAAAACATGAATAGGAAGGTCCGAATTTATATTAAAAGTTGTAAGATCTGCCAACTCGTAAAAACAGACAACGAGAAGAAGGAAGGTATTATGATTCCTATAACATCTCAGGCAAAATTGGAGAAGGTATTCCTAGACATCTGCGGACCATTTCCCCGTAGTGGCGGTCGACACCAATATCGATACCTGATAATCGTAATGGACCACTTCACAAAGTTTGTTAAGCTATACCCTGCTAATCGGGCAGCTACCAGAAAAATTCTGGGAATATTAACAGAACAGTATATCCCAAACATGGGGAAACCATCTTCGATCATCACTGATCATGTAACCCAGTTTAAGGGTAGAAAATGGCGGAATACTCTATTATCAATGGGTGTTCGTACATACAAAACCTCGGTCTACCACCCGAGCAGTAATCCGGCAGAGAGGGTGTTACGAGAAGTGGGGAGGATATTAAGAACTTATTGTCACCATCAACAGAAAAAGTGGCAAGACTATCTAGAAGCCACTGAGGAATTCCTCAACTTGGGATACCATCCAGCTATAGGAATTACCCCATACTCCGCCATGTACGAGAAACCACCCCCACGAGAGATCGAAGAAATCCTAGAGTTCCCTATAAATAATATTTATAAATTTGACAAGGTAAAATTCTACAACAAAGTGGCCGAAGACCAGGAAAAACGGCACAATAAGTATCAAATGGCTAGTGGTAAATTAATAACTTATGAAAAGGGAGAAAAAATATCTTATTAAAAAATCGTGAACTACCCAGCACACTGGAAGGAATAACGAAGAAGATATTGCTGCTATATACAGGACCATGTGTCGTCTCCAAAATAACAAACAATAATACTTATGAAGTAAGGGAATGGATTCAGAGAAGATAAAAGGCTTCCATGAAAAAATATTATGAGTAATTGAATGTATATAAAAAACCCTAAATTCAAAAAACTAAGTAAGTACAACTTACTACCTATGATTTATGAAACTCATTTGAGAAATAAAGAAAAGAATTTTGGAATAAAATAACTAAATTCAAAAAACAAAGTAAGCACATCTTACAACCAGCTATTTATGAAATTAATTGTGGAAAACTAAAAGAAGAGAATTTAGAAAAAAATATCTAAATTCTAAAACCAAGTAAGCACATCTTACAACCAAATATTTATGAAACTAATTGTGAAAAACAAAGAAAAGAAAAAAGAGAGAATTTAGAAAAAAAACCCTAAATTCAAAAAACGAAGTAAGTACAACTTACTACCTTTGATTTATGAGACTAATTTTGAAAAACAAAGAAAATAAAAGGAAAGGAATTTTGAAATAAAATACCTAAATTTAAAAACATAGTGAGTACAAATTGATACCAATTATTTATGAAAAACTAATTATGAAAAATAAAAGAAAAGAAATTTGAATTTTGAAAAATAACCACAACATTCAAAAGGAAGAGTAAGATCACATTACAAACAATTATATATAGAATTAATTATGAAAAAATTTTGAGAATAAAGAAATGGAAGTAAGGACCACTGATACAATTAAAATAAATAAACTTGTTGGGAAGTAAAAATAATAAAACCTTTACGCAATATAAGCAGAGACAATGACCACATAAAAATGATAATTAAAGAGTCCATTTGGATAAAAAGCAAGAGCGGAATAAAATTTTGAAAAGGGAAAAAATATCTATATATAAATAAATCCATAATAAGAATATGATCATAAAATAAATGTCAATTATAAGAAAGACAATTAGAAGAGTAATTGCAAGAACATAAAACTAGTGGAACGATTCATAAGAATTAAGAAACAAAAAATATAATACAAAATATATGCTACCAATGACCAGAAGAAGATTGTAATAACAAGCCAAGGAATAACAGATAATTAAAATAAAAAACTTTACACTGAATAACAAGTGACAATTATATTAAAAAACTTCCAACCATAATAAGAAATAAAATACCATCAGAGCTAACCATTAAGAAAAATAACTGAGATAGAAAATAAATGAGATAGAAATATTAACAGACCTGAGCAAATACGAAGTGAAGTATCCAAAGATATTTTTTAAATAGTCATAAAAAAGACTATTCTTATATAATTTTTATTAATAACTGTCTGTAGATAAGTCCAGCAGTATTATTATGTTGAGGAGAGATGATTAGCTTCTGTACTCAATGAGTAGTGTAGTATGGCCAGCAGAGTATGTAGCCTACAGTGCCCCTCTGAACTGCCCCCGTGTTAGGGAATGTTAGGGAATAAATATCCCAAGGATAAAAAACCAAGTTAAGAAAAAATGAAAAATAAAAAATAATGAACCTCAGATGACTATTAATATCAAGGAAAATCAAGTTAATATGTAAGCTGAAAAAATAAAAAGAAGCAAAATTAGAAATGGGAAGGAAGTAAAGAAATGTAATTTATAATAAATATCATAAGCAATTATTTCAGACAAACCAAGTGTGATCTGAACTAATCACTTCTGCAGGAGAGCAATCTGTAGCATGACAGATAATCCACTTAATAAAGATTACCATATGATCATAAGTAAACATCAATTACATGGAATATCAAGAAAAATCCAAATGAGAACCAAATAAATATCAAAATAAATTACCACCATAACTTGAAAAAGTAAATATATAGAAAAATCTCTGCAACAAAAATAAATGTACAGCAAAATAAAACCCCAAAACACTAAAATAAAATAAGAATAATACCCAGGTAGGATAGGAGTAGGTAAGGAAGATACCCAGAACAAATCAAGGGACAAAATAACGATATAATAATGAAGAAACCAAGAATGAAAAAGGACGATACCCAGAACAAGGAAAAATAATAACGAAATGGTACTGAAGAAACCAAGAATGAAGAAGGAAGATATCCAGAACAAACCATCATACCTAATGAACAGGGACAAGTTTGAAGATACCAGATAGTAGAGGGAGACGAATACGACCAATACCGTAAGGAAACCCAGTAGGGAGAAAACAAAAACCCCAAAAGAAATTAAATGTCACTATTGAAAGTATAACACCCCAAAAAACCAGAAAGTCATGTAAAATAAATGAAAACAAGAGTGTTTAAAGTGCTAAGTAAAAGTGCACCCAAGAAAGTTATTGTATAATTAATAAAGACAAATCTTAACAGTCCCCCCATGATTAAACATCTTGGTAATATAAAACTATAAAACTGACTAGTGATAGTATCAAGAAATAACAGGGGACAAGTGCAAGATATTATATTGTAATAAATAAACTTTGAGAAAGTACATTAAATACTGTACCTTTAAATAACTTTTAAAGTTTTAATTTAGTATCATGAGTGCTATTTAATAAAATAGTATGGTGAAAGAGCAAAGACTAATATATCTAATAAAGTGCCACTATTTACGTTCACTATTTACATTCAATGGAGTAAATAAGATAAATAGAGAGCTGGGAGTTAATCCATAAAGTGGCAAGGGATACATCCCTAAAATTAAAGAAAAACAGATAAGACTGCACCCAAATAATTTTAAGTAAGTTTTAAAAATAAGGGAACAGAGATGGTAGGTTCCAATTACAATAAATGAACTCTATGCCTAAGGTTTGGAAATAGAGAGTAGTTCTTATAATTATAAAATGTTCTTATGTTTAATAGTTTGAATCAGGAATGCAATGTCTGAATGTGGATACCATTCTTATAGGATAAAATGTTTGGATGAGTTACTATAAATAATTAATACTAAAGGGTATGAATTTAAATACCAATTTTTAATGTCAAATAATTGTTATGTATTAATTGTTTAATGTCAATACTAAATGTTATTGTAGTAAAATAAGGAATTATTAATGAATATTATATTAGAATAGAAGGTCAGAAAAGGGTATAAACAAACTGTATTATTAAAAACTTTGTATGTAACATCAGATAAAAAATAGGCCAAAGGGTAAATCTAAACTACATTATAATTGATAAATCCAGTCCAATAAACCAACTAAACTGATGAAATTTATGCAACATAAACCCATCACATAGTAATATAATGTAAATTATACTTTAAAAAGATATTGTCAGAAGATAGGTAAAATTATGAGTAAAAATGCAAATGTATTAACTAAAATTTCATAGGGGGAGTCATAGATTAATGAATTATATTTGAAAACAATAATCAATGGACAAAATTGCAAGAAATTAAAGAAAGATAAACAATTATATCAATCTGAGATTCAGTATAATCATAATTATAACAGATAAAATGGCTAATATTTGGAGGAGAACAGGAAATAAAACTTTAAGCCTACTTTTCCAAAATGGAAGAAATATAGCATTCTTAATAAAAAACTTTGTGAAACGATATTATTTGGTATCAAATTAAGCAAAATAGATTAAAGAAACCGATTATATATTTAGTATTTCATAAAATTAAATAATAGCGAAAATATATATTCAGTGATATAATGTACTTTTTAAAGATGTAGCGGAAGCCAAAGGAAATTGAAACAATGTATTATGCATATTAAATTGGCTAAGAATTTCAGGAGACGAAGGAAATGAGAACAGTTAATTATTATCCGTTGTAGAGAACACTTGAACGAGGTTTTGCTCCTATTAACCTATATAAGAAGTAGTAATGGCGTGCGATATATAAACCTAGTATTCAGTGAAAATTTGTAACTTTTCAAATTTTGACTTTAAACCTTAGAATCAGTGACCACAAACCATAACACTATTAAACTACAGTAATACCGAACAATATATGACTAAATTATTAACCTAACACCATCACCAATAATTATTACTGACGAAACGAAAAGTGTTAGTTACGACCTATTTAACCAAAGTGAAGTTAGACATTATTACACACATTTAAACAAAGTGAACTACGAAACACTGAACCAGGAACACTCAATTAACACCAGAACGAATATTCACAATTGGGGAGACGAGGAAACGGTGAAAGGGCATCATTTATTGCAAGAAATATTCATCGAGGCAACTAACTTTAACCTACGAAGTCGGCAGGCTGCCATCTTTGTCTTCCCAGCATCCTATGCGAGTTTGACCAAATGAACATCGAGTCATCACTGGTTCGAATTTTATCAAATATACACATTATATATTGTTTAATAACCTTGTAAATTTTAATTTTCAGATATTTAACTGTAAGTGTTATACTTTCATGGCCCTACCCTTCTCTGGCTATTTATAAAATAACCGTTAAAAGAACCATATAATTAATACACAATACTCATGTAAAAAATTTATCGATCGGCCCTAAGAGACGAGTCGATATTGCTGTTAATAATCGATTAACCATCGATATATTCTATAATTGTTAATAAATCATTTAATTATGCAAATTGGTTGAAATTTATTTATCAATTTAATAAGTATAATTAAAAATAAGGTAATTCAAGATCACGGACTATCCGAAAGGCGGTATTTACCAAGAAATAAGTAGAATACGATGGAAGAAGAAGAACCGTCTATCGACTAGTGCTGGAGATGACTATATTAACGCAGGAGTTATTCCAAAAAAGTGATACAACAACAGAAACAACCATAAAAGAATTAAAATTTTTACATAATACAATTACGAAAATTATTTATTAAATACATACAGAAAAAACACGAAAGCAAATATTTTTCAGAAAACAAAAATTTTTAAATTTGTTATTATTATTATATTTTATAATTATTTTGTAAGAGATACGTTACACCATTTATACTAAAACCTAACACTCTTTTAATACACATTTAATAACTATTTAGGCGGTTAGTATGCACGACCCTGTCCACATTTTTTGGAAAATAAATAATTATCTTTGTAGCGATATCTCTATATGTTATATAACAGAGCTATGAATAAAACTGAGTTTGGTTAGTTTTTCCGCATTCACGCCTGTTGCGACGCTTAACGGCGGTCCATAATGACTTGATCGATTGCGTATGTACCCCACTTACAGGATCTAAAAAATCGGGACCGCGACTGACCGTTCCGTAATACTACGGGAATATGGAGCACAGATTTAACGCGTAATAACGCTTTCAGTTTTGTAGCAGTACGGGGAGACAACGACCTTGTCAGCGCAAAACTTTGTGGTTGTATACTCACCACACAAGCAGACCCCGGGCTGACTGGGCAAATGCCCAGGGCGCCTGGTCCAAGGGGGCGCCAAGGAACGAAAAACAATACGCGTTAAGACTAAAACAGTAGACAGTTGAGTGTTATTGTTAAAATTCTATGAATGATGGAAACTACGTTCGAATGCACGCTGGCACGCGCCAAGGAATATGTAATGATTAATATTATATTACGCATAGTTTCCTCTGTGTGTGTGTGTGTGTGTGTGATGTTTGCCTTATGGCCTTTTGCTTATATGTTTGACGTATAGGCTTTTGATAAACGATCAGCGGCGGATGTCGCCTGATATCGTTACTCAATATCAGTAAATTGCAAGTCTTACTGACAACAAACTTGTTTACACTGCGGTAAAAAAAAAATTAATACAGTCATTACCTCTTTCATATTTCCTTTCAGTATACGCTTTCAATGTTATCGCGTTCACTTCGTTGTGCAAAAAAATGTGTTCTCTTAGTAGTGAAATATGTATAATTATGTATAATTTCAGTTATTTCATCACAGATAAAAACTGTCAAACATTTATCTTCATTATAGTTTGTTTTTCACTAGTGTAATTGTACGGTAGCGCGATAATTTCACTTTGTAGGTTGACTAATCTGCTTACTGCTTTTGTCCAATTTTGCATGTTGGAACTTTGTACAGTTTGTGTCAGACGCTAGCGGCGGTCTGTTCGCCGACTATTTTACTGTCATATTTTCTTGTCGACATTTAATGTAGGCCTTAGGCCGGCGCATTTTCACTTATGGCCAACTAGGCCCGCTATCAATTCAATTCAAAATTTTAATACTTTTTGGCAACATGCATTATTAGCCAACCTTATTTCAATGACTTAATCATGTAATGTAACTTGGGAAAATTCATTAAAATCAATTCTATACAGTCCACAATTTTTATCATTTTTTATTCCTACTGAATCAATGCATGCATTACAAGCTATTTTTTACAAGCGTTTCTGGTACACGCCGACAGGATTCACCACATTTGTTGGATCACTCACGTCATAAAACATTTTTTAGCCCACTTGGGCCTGATACTCAACATTTTTTGGTCCACCGTTCCTGGATTCTTCTCATACCATTTTTTGGTCCTCACGGTACGGATCATTAACATTTTTTGGTCCACCGTGCCTGGATTCTTCTCATACCATTTTTTGGTCCTCACGGTACGGATCATTAACATTTTTTGGTCACTCCGGACCTGGATTTTCCATCTAATATTTTCTGCCACTATTTCTGGCCATCACGGGCGAATTAGCACATCAGCTGATACGACCGTGGCGTGATTTCTCTCGTCATCTTGCAGCCTTCTGATAACATCTTAGCAAGAGCCTGCTAGCTACAGTGCTTTACACAAGGCGGTCATCTCTACTAGCTGTGTTTGCCATCTTCACCAAGGCGTCGACGCTGCAGGACATCGCCAACAAGGTATCATCAGCAACAGTGTAACAAGGTGCGTACAATGTCTGAAGAAGGCCTCAAAGTGCTGACCAGAAAGAGAGGCGGCTTAAAGTCTGCAATCGTGCGGATACAATCTGCTGTAAATTCGTTTGATGTAACTTTAAATACAAAACATTTTTTAGCTGTAAGGCTGGACAGTCTCAAAAGCTTGGCCTCGAAATACGACGAGGTGCAGTCTGAAATAGAACTCATTAGTAAAGACACGAGCGTTGCTCAAGAAGACCGAGTTGAGGTCGAAGAAATGTTATATTCGACTGAAGCAAACATTTTGCAATTACTTGACACATTTAATGCTCAGACTGTACCTCCCGTATTATCGACGCACATGCAATTAAAACCAATAAGTTTGCCCTGCTTCTCAGGCAACATATTGGAATGGCAAAATTTTTACTCAATTTTTACCGATTTAGTGCATTCAAGATCCGATTTAACACCAGTGCAAAAATTACATTATTTACATTCTTCTTTGAAGTGTGAACTTTTAGATTTAATCAAGTCATTACCTATCTGTAAAGAAAATTATCCAATAGCGTTGAGTTTGCTGTCCGAAAGGTATGACAACCCATTCATACTAGCTAAATACTATGTGCAAAACTTACTTCAGGTCAAGTCGACAATAAAGGACTCGGTCCAAAGTTTGGCAGAGTTCACTAACACAATAACGTCTTCCGTTAATTCACTGGCAGCAATGAAGCTGTCAGTGAATTCATTTGAATTTATCACTATACAGTTACTATCCACTAAACTCGATCCTATTACTTTCAAACTTTGGAAGGAGTCAATAGACCCTGACAATTTACCTAGCTTTCAAGATTTCACGCATTTTTTAAACTTACGTAGACAGCTGTTAGAAAATACAATGCCTATTGAACCCGGACAGCAACTCAACAAACTTATTGTAAGACCTAACAATAAATATGAGAAATGTAACTCAAGAAACACTGCTGGCAGCACTACATTTAAGAGCTATCACGCAGCGGCAAATCATTATTCATGCATGTGTTGTAAATCCAATCACCCGCTTTACATATGTAATAAATTTCGTATATTAAGCACCGCTGAGCGGGGACAATTTGTTTTAAATCATAAATGTTGTAGCAATTGCCTTAGATCAGGTCATCTTATAGCTAGCTGTAAGAGTAAACAGGTGTGTAAAATATGTTCAAAACGACACCACACATTGTTGCACGCAAATTACGTGCCGAACTCAATAGCTGCAGCAGCAATTACTGCTCGCTTAAATTACAATGCAAGAATAATGTTCTTTTATCCACAGTAGTTGTATCTGTTGTTGACCAGGCTGGCAACAGACATAGGGCTAGAGTTCTTCTAGACGCCGGTTCACAAATAAATTTCTGTACAAAATCATTTGCAAAGAAGTTACAGCTCAAATTAACTAAATCTAACATACCAATCACAGGAATAAACAATACAGCGTGTTACGCAACTGATATTGCTTCTATACGTATTATTTCTCGCTATCAAAGATATAGCTTCGAGGCGAAATGTGCCGTCTTATCTACGTTAACTCACAATCTGCCTGCAAATTCGTTTGATATCAACCAGTTCCACATTCCAAACAAGATCTTCCTGGCTGACCCCGATTTTAATATATCGTCGCAAATCGACATACTATGAGGGGCACAATTTTATCTGGACTTGATCTTAACCAATAAATACATACGCGGCCCCAATTTTCCCATCATTCAGGAAACAAAGCTGGGCTACATTTTGGCTGGCAACTTGCCCAAACACTGCCGCAACGAGGGTCCTGCTGTTTCGTTCCTAGCAAGGAACAACGACAGTCAAATTCTGCAATCTCTCGAAAGATTTTAGGAAGCAGAAACTATCCCTGACAACACCCCTGATAACGAGTCATCCTGTGAAGAGCATTTTGTGCGCTCTACCCAGCGCAACCACGAGGGTAGATTTGTGGTTTCACTTCCATTTAAGCCTGATAATCTCCACTTGGGGGAATCTTACACGAGTGCTGAATCAAGATTCTTAAGCTTAGAGCGTCGTTTTAGGCGAGATGCTAAGCTCGCTCGCGACTACGCGGACTTTATCAAAGAATATAAGGATCTTGGGCACATGACACTCATCGATGATGGCGCTATCAATTTAGGAGCGTCAAATATTTACTACCTGCCTCACCATGCCGTACTTAACAGTCTAGCTTGACCACAAAACTGCGCGTTGTTTTTGATGTTTTGTCCAAGACTACTAATGTCCTTTCTTTAAATGACATATTGTTAGTAGGCCCCAATGTTCAACAAGACCTTTTTTCCATTCTTTTGCGTTTCCGCATACATAAGTATGTTCTCATTGCCGACATCGAGAAGATGTATCGTCAGATTCGCCTAGCTGAAGGGGATTATCACTATCAACGCATTCTGTGGCGTGATTCTCCCCTCGAACCACTTAAACATTTCGCATTGCGAAGGTAACCTACGGCACGGCTAGTGCTTCGTTTTTGGCCACTCGCTGTCTTGTACAAATTGGTAGGGACAATCAGGCTTCCTTTGCCCAAGCGGTGTTAGCTATAACAAACGATTTTTATGTCGACGATCTACTTACCGGTTCGGACACTACCCCTGATCTAACCAAGCTGAAATCCGATCTAGGTGCGTTACTAAGTCAATATGGTTTCACGTTGCACAAATGGGCATCAAATGAACCCACAGCGGTCGCAAATCATGACAATTTTTCACGCCCCCTAAATAAACAGGACAATGTGCGTACCCTAGGCATTCTTTGGAACAATACTGCCGATTCATTTTTGTTCGACATCAAATTATTTCCCGTTGATTCAAGCATATCCAAGAGAAAAATTCTTTCGATTATTGCTGGAATATACGATCCTCTTGGTTTAATCGGTCCAGTTGTCTTTTTGTATAAACATTTCATGCAGCGACTTTGGCTTTGTAAGCTTGGTTGGGATGAACCGATTTTTCCGGTCAGTCACGTTCGGATTGGCATTCTTTGTGTGACAAATTGGGTCTGATTGGCAAAATTGTGGTCCCGCGATCTATTCGTTGCAAGCGTGAGGCAGCTACAGTTCAATTGCATGGTTTTTCGGATGCTTCTGAAAGGGGGTTTGGCTGTTGTATGTATGTCAGAGTCATTTATCAAGATTCTACTGCCTCCTGTCACCTCTTGTGTTCCAAATCTCGCGTGGCTCCCCTACAACAGGTGTCATTACCTAGCATCGAACTCTGCGCTTGCTTGTTGTTATCGCGACTCGTATATAAGGTCATTCCTGCTCTTTATTCGTTTATTGATAATGTACATTTGTATTCTGACTCTATGGTGGCTCTTTACTGGATTCATGCCCAGTCTACGCGGTGGAAAACATACGTCGCTAATCGGGTTGCTGAAATTCAGTGTCGTACGCAAACTTATACTTGGCATCACATTGATTCACGACACAATCCTGCTGATATTATATCTAGGGGGTGTCTCCCTGACGTTTTGCGCGATTGCTCGCTTTGGTGGCACGGTCCTAGCTGTCTGTCTCAATCGTCAGAGTCTGATCACTTCCCATCCTTCGTACCGGCCACTCCGTCGTCTTCTGAAGTCACTGCGGAAGAGAAACATACACATAACCTTTCTCTAATGTCTACCCTGGCTGTCGACTTCTCTTTGGACTTTTCCTCGTTGCATCGTCTAACGCGCGTATATGCTTACTGTTTTCGGTTCATCAGAAATATTAGACACTCAAGTGCTGACAAACTTACGGGCGATCTTACCCCTGTAGAAATTCATCAGTCTCTCAATTTCTTCATAAAACAACCTCAGTCGATCCACTTCGCAGCCGAAATTGATTGTCTTCGTAACGGATCTTCTGTTTCCATTAGGAGTAAGTTGGCTTCTCTCGACCAGTTTCTTGACGACTCTGGAGTGATACGCGTGGGCGGACGATTATAGCATTCCCAATTACCCTACGACTCTAAACATCCTATTGTATTACCCCCATCGGCGCATATTACACGCCTTATCATTGAACGTGAACACATTCGTTTACTTCACGCTGATGCTCAACTCGTGCATCATTCACTGCGTCAACGTTGGTGGATTGGTAATGCCAGGTTAGTCATTCGTTCCATTATTCGAAAATGTGTGAGGTGTATCAGGTTTAGTGCCAAACAGCAGGTACAGAGGCTTGGTATTTTACCATCTCCTAGAGTCACTCCTTCTAGGCCGTTTCTATTTTGCGCGGTTGATTATGGTGATCCCTTCATGATTCGTCATGGCGGGCAGAAGTCTAGAACTCTTTCTAAGGCATACGTATCTTTGTTTATTTGCTTAGCGACTAGGGCTATTCACATGGAATTGGTTTCCGACCTTACGGCCAGCGCGTTTATAGCCGCATTACGTCGTTTCATGGCCCGTAGGGGCATACACAGTCAACTGTACTCCGACAATGGCACAAACTTTAGGAAGGCCCGCACCATCTTACATGATATCTACAACTTTTGGCACAATAAGGATGCCATCTCATCGATCAAGTCATTCACGTCCTCTCAAGGGATATCATGGTCATTTATTCCGCCCTCCTCACCTCATTTCGGTGGCCTATGGGAGAGCGGCATAAAGAGTTTGAAATTTCATTTGCGTCGCATGGTAGGCAAATCTATACTCACCTTCGAAGAGATTACGACCGTTTTGTCTCAGATAGAGGCATGTCTGAACTCTCGACCTTTATTTGCTATTTCTTCAGATGTTAACGACCCGGTGCCACTAACGCCTGGCCATTTTCTGATTTGCGCACCCTTAACGGCGATACCGGACCCAGACCTTTCTCACATTCCTGTTTCTCGTCTTGGGCGTTGGCAACTTCTTCAGAGGTTTGTCCAAGGCATATGGAAGGCATGGTTTCGCGATTATTTGCACCAGTTGCAGCAGCGTCACAAGTGGAAGTTTGCCAAGGATAATGTTTCCATTGGTGACTTAGTTTTGCTTATTGAGGATAATTTACCTCCATTAGCCTGGAAATTTGGCGTAATTATCGCCATATTTCCCGGCCCAGATAACTTGGTTCGTGTCGTGGACATTCCCACGCCTACGGGTGTTTTGCGGAGACCAATACATAAGTTATGTCTGTTGCCAACGCGAGACGAGATTTGACAAGATTATGATTACTTAGCACAGTGCTATTTTACTTAGCCACTGGCTTATTACTTATTACGACCATTTGGTCAACCTAATTGTGATGAATTATCACAACATTTTCTTATCAATTTTGCGCCATTGCATGCTTCTATAATTATCATAGTTTTTGGTGGTATATTACTATTTGTATTTGTATGTTAATTTTGTGTGGCATACTATGTCTTACACATTTACATTTGATGTTTTGGGGTATACTTCATGTTTTTGGTGGTCTCATTTTATAAAATTTTAAAAGGGACGAACAATAAAGAAAAGGAGTTATTCCCTTTGTATAATTTTAAAGACACATAAGTCAAATGTTCCAAACTTGTTAGTTATAAACACTTGTTTTAGCATAAGCTTTAATTATTTTTTGAGTCACCAACTGTTTGTTTTACTCAAGCAAGTATTAGTTTAGTTAATATGCAAGGCTTTTATTATTATTTGTATTTTCGTATATGCAACATTTGATTTATGCCTCATGTCTTACTCAATATTGTGTAAAAATTTTGTTATTTTCTAACTTATTTTCAATTGTTTTATGTTTGTAATCACAGTATTGTATCTGTTATTTGACATTGCAATTATTCATATTGTAATTATCTAAATTGTTGTTATTGTATTCACATAACTTGCGTTTATGTAAAACCTATCGTTTTGCGTCTGCCGCATGTAACTGCCATGTCTAAATTTATTTTATATTGTATTTATTTTGCGATTAAGCATGCACAATTATTTTTACTTAAATTATGACATAAATGTCATATTTGGGCTTGCATTCAGTCAGCATCTAGCTTGTTCATACATTATTACATATTGTATGTTCCTGAAACTTCAGGAACAGCATGACTTGGTCTATACATGCCGCCCTGCTGAATATACGCTTGAACATGTAATTGTAACATGTTCAATAACAATTTTGTTCATGTAATTAATTCTCTGTACAGGTCCACGGGCCTCAACTAATTTTACAGTAACCATCTATGACATGCATAGTGTTACAACTATCGGTCCATCATGTGATGAGCTTCCGATCATGCATTAAACATTGTATAATTATGTATTTTTTCATGTTTTGTAATGTTCTATACTGTGCACATACACTATGTGATGGTAATATTTGTCAAACCAGACGTTCATATTCATGTCTGAAAACAGCTGTTCGCCAACCTTGGCTTACAAACACTTATCTTTAGGCTTATCTTATGCATGCTTATCTCTAAGTTATTAACGGACTGCCGTTATCTAATCTCATAACTCAAGGTTCAACTTAGCCTTGAAACTAACTCTTATTATTAAGAAAACTGTATCCTTTTAAATTAAGTTATAAGATGTATCATAATTTATTAAAAAATGTTAAAAAATCACTTGATTTTGACGGGCAGCTTATGTACGGTAGCGCGATAATTTCACTTTGTAGGTTGACTAATCTGCTTACTGCTTTTGTCCAATTTTGCATGTTGGAACTTTGTACAGTTTGTGTCAGACGCTAGCGGCGGTCGGTTCGCCGACTATTTTACTGTCATATTTTCTTGTCGACATTTAATGTAGGCCTTAGGCCGGCGCATTTTCACTTATGGCCAACTAGGCCCGCTATCAATTCAATTCAAAATTTTAATACTTTTTGACAACATGCATTATTAGCCAACCTTATTTCAATGACTTAATCATGTAATGTAACTTGGGAAAATTCATTAAAATCAATTCTATACAGTCCACAATTTTTATCATTTCTTATTCCTACTGAATCAATGCATGCATTACAAGCTATTTTTTACAAGCGTTTCTGGTACACGCCGACAGGATTCACCACATTTGTTGGATCACTCACGTCATAAAACATTTTTTAGCCCACTTGGGCCTGATACTCAACATGTTTTGGTCCACCGTGCCTGGATTCTTCTCATACCATTTTTTGGTCCTCACGGTACGGATCATTAACATTTTTTGGTCCACCGTGCCTGGATTCTTCTCATACCATTTTTTGGTCCTCACGGTACGGATCATTAACAGTAGTCTTTATAAATCTCACCGACGAATTTATCTTTTCGTCTAGGCTGATACGTCTGACGTTGGAGACAAAGGAAATCACCTTCCATTTCAGATAAAGCTATATAGCCGCATGCTTTCGCCGCTTCCGCAAACGCGAAAAAGTTCTAGTTATTTGATAAACACAACAATGCAAACATTCCTAGCCGTCATTTGAAGGCAATCTCCGTATCTATAGAGTAGGTCTAGTGTGCGTGAATGTGTTCAGAGTTAAAATACGGAGGGGACGGAACTCATAAATACTGCACAGGGCGGCAGAAGCGCTGGAGCCGGCCCTGATGCCAACTGATGTGATCGTGTTCGATGAACTGGATTGTACTTAGTATTTGTGTATGTTTTTGTTTACGTACCGTATAGTCGTATTTTTTTATTTGCCAGTAAAAATTAAAATCCGTTCATACACGACATACTATATTGCTATTAGCAGATTTGACAGTTTTCTTTTGTTAATGACTTGTGTTATTAACTCCAGTACTACAGTGTAAACTCGACCAAACTTCGTTTGTGTTGTGTTTTGTGTTTGTGTTTTAGTGTTTAATAGTTGGTGCTGAGATATTTTGGTCTCGATAAAACACAAAATGAATAAAAAACTAAGTGGTGCTGAGAACAGGAAACGTGTTTTCAAAAGACAAAACGAGGAGGCAAATTTTTTAAAAAAGGTTCCCAAAATTGGGTTATTTTTCACCCCTACAACTCAGCCGAGTACAAGTACAGCCACAGACACTGACTTTTTAGATGAAGACGAACCATCCATCATCCACCAATAAAAAATAAGTAGACCTAACCGATCATTCAAGTTACGATGAGGAAGACGTAAGCGACCATGATGCTGTAGGCTCAAATAAAACAATTACATCTTTGTTGAATAATACCGCAGATGCAGATGTTAATACCGAGCCTATTAGACCAGTAACTGATATCTTGAATGAACAACAGGCAGCTTTATCTAAAAGCAGCTCCCAAACGCTAGGGCAACTACCTAAAACATTTATTCTACAAGATCCTGCTACTTGGAAAGTGGATTTATCTGTTGTTGTTGTTGAGCATATTTTAGAAAATCCTCCCGAACAAGACTTAAATACGGATTTTTGAGGGTCTGAGCGCATTTACGAAAATGACGTAAAGTGCACTTTATCAACTAATTTGTTTAAAGGCACGCTCCTAAACGGGGAAATCTTCGTAAGAAAGTGGCTGCTGTACTCCTAGTCTACAGGCAAACTATTTTGTGTTCCGTGTTTTTTATTTCAACAAAATATTAACAAAACACAATTTTCTTCCGGGTTTAACGATTGGAAACATGGCAGCGAGTTGATCAAACAACACGAGCAGTCGCCTAATCACAGATATAATATTCTTACTTACATAACAAGGCGAAAAATATGCATCAAAATAAAAACTTTTCTATCAAATCAGTATGGAGAAGAAGTAACATACTGGCAAAATGTGTTATCAAGAATAGTTTCTGTTGTAAGATTTCTTTCATCACGAGGCTTGCCTTTTCAGGGAGACAATGAACGTATTGAGTCTACCTCAAATGGCCTTTATCTGGGATGTCTGGAATTGATTAGTGAATATGATCCTTTCTTTCACACCATCTTTCAAAATATGCTAATAAAGGTTCAGGTCATGTGTCTTACTTATCAGCTCAATCCCGTGACGAATTTATTCACATTATGGCAAGTTGTGTTCTAGAAACAATTTCACAAGAAGTAAAGGATGCCAAGTACTACTCTCTCATTGTCGATTCGACTCCAGAATGCTCTCACACGGACCAATTAGCAGTAGTGCTTCGATATATATCTTTGATGGAAGCAGAACCTAAAGAACGTTTATTTATGCTTCTACCACGTGTTCGTCATTCATGTGACCAACTAGTAGAAGCTTTATTGAAATGTCTGACAGAATTGGGCTTAGAAATTAAAACCTGCATGGGGGCAAAACTACGACAACGCATCTAATATGTCAGGCCCCTACAAAGGACTTCAAGCCAGGATTAAGGGGCACAATAAATTTGCAGACTATGTGCCATGTGCTGCACACTCGCTTAACCTTGTAGGTTCTACAGCTGCCAAGTGTTGTACAGAAGTATTAATATTTTTTTCTTTTGTACAAGAACTTTACAACTTTCTCTGGGCATCTACATACAGATGGGAGCTTTTGAAAACGCATCTTGAGAAAAACAAAACTCCAGTGGTCAAATCTTTGTTGGATAGCCGTTGGTCTGCAAGGGCGGAAGTAGTAAAAGCTCTAGTGAAAGGCTATAAAGAAATACAAAGTTGCCTTCAAGAAATATCTGAAGACCCAAGTGTTAAACCTGCTGCGAGGTTGGAAGCTCAAGGCATTGAATTAAAATTCTAAAATTTCCAAACCACTTTCATGTCACTTTTTTGGAATGATATTTTAGAATGTGTTGATAAATGAAACAATAACTTGCAAAAACACACTCTTGATCTTTTAGCAGGTTCCAAACAGCTACGAACCTTGGAAACTTTTATAAAAGATAAAAGGGAAGAGTTCCATACGTATGAAAAAACTGCTATAGAAATTTTAGACTGCAAAACACCCACCTACAACAGGAATAGAAGATGGAAAATATTTGCAGATGAAACCCGTGGGGTTGAAAGCGATCTTGATGAAAGGACTGCATTAGGGCTAACGTGTACAGTACAATAATTGATTCCTACTAGTAAACTTAGCAAGGAGGAGAGAATCGCATGATGCTTTGTTGGATCGATTTGAAATATTGACACTTCTGTTATCAGAAACTTCAAATGAAGCGATAATAAAAGCAGCTACAAAGTTGACTCAGTTTTATGATGATGACATTAATGGAGATTTCCTGAATGAATGTTGCCACTTCAAAGCTTATATTGATTTGGAACAGATACAACGGATACCACAAATATTTACACACATTAAACAGAACAACTTGGGTACCACATTTCCTAACTTCGAAATAGCCTTAAGGATCTTCCTCACCTTACCAATCACGAACTGTACTGCTGAAAGAGGATTTTCTGTACTGACAAGAGTGAAGAATGCGAAAAGGTCTTCGGAGACAGAAGGCTCAGACAGAAAGCTCAACTCTTCAGTATTAATGTGCTTAGAGAGAGACATCACCTTGAAAACAAATTTTACAGAAATCATTGATAGATTTGCTAAGCTGAAAGCTAGGAAAAAAACAATCATTTAAAATTTTTTTGCTTCTAAAAAATCATGAAGATGTGTTACTAGTATTTTGTGTTTTTTCAACTATTGTAATTTTACATAATTAATTAAATTAAATAGATTTGCTAAACTGAATGCTAGGAAAAAATCTGTAACCTAATTTAAAAATTTTGTATTTCTTAAATATTTTGAAGGTATATGACAGTTTTGTCTTGGGCTATTTAAATAATATATATTTAATAGAATTAAGTAAAACATTTTTAGTCATTACAATTTGATGTTTTTATTTTCTCCTTAAAATCTGGTGTGGGTGGTGGGTGGTGGGGGGCGTCTGAGTTATTTTGCCCAGGGCGTTATTAACCTAAGCCCGTGCCCTGCACATAAGTGTAGGTAAAAACTATCGTCCTAACTGTATCAAATAGTAATTTCGATTTATGTGACCAAGTACCCTTGCGCAATGCAATTTACGTGCCACTATCTTATTTCGTACACTGCCATCTGTTAGAATTATTCTCGTGCGTATATAACATCGTTGAATGACCGCGATCGCACTGCTAACCGTGATAACGAATGTGCTTATTTTGTAAAAATTAAATGGAACTGGGAGCTGTCGAGAATATGGCGAATTAATGTTAACTACGACACTGTTACACTGGAATAGTTAAACAGAACTGAGGTTGTATAAGATTCTGCATGTAATGTGTCGTACAACGTGTTACTTACGAAGCTGTTGAGACTTTCTGGTTTACATGTAGGTGAGAGTGAGTGAGAGAGAAAGACAGACATCGTGCGATAAGAAATACCGTTTATAGTACGATAGCCAAAACACAGGATGTTTACTGCAGGTGGCTTCTGAGAAAGTCCTTGAAAATAATGAACAAATAATACTGGTAATATAGGTGTATACAGTTTAATGAAAGATGAACAAATTGCGCGGATTAAGCGTAACAAAGCCAATAATTGTGGTTTAGTACAATGGAAGATCAACTGGCTGAATGCAGAGTTGATTTAGACATGCACGTGAACACACAATTCTCTTCTGCATATAAAACACAAGTATCAGTAGAATTTCAAGAATCAGAACTTGTTTGGTTGATATTACTCGGGACCGGGAAATCATGTTTACACAGTAAAATAATATTTTCTTTTAATTTATAAAAGTAAAGTTGAAATAACCTGATAATACAAACAAGGGCAAAGTTCTAATATAAACGCATTCGGATTTATCTTCAAATTTTATCTATTTGAAATTCAAATTCCGTGAGTAGCCTATAGCGGTGTAGAACAGAGATGGTGTAGAGTATGTTAAAGGTGGCCACCACAGCAGTGTCTGGAGGTGGGAGATGGTGTAGAGTCTGTTAAAGGTGGCCGCCACAGCAGTGTCTGGAGGTGAGAGATGGTGTAGAGTCTGTTAAAGGTGGCCGCCACAGCAGTGTCTGGAGGTGAGAGATGGTGTAGAGTCTGTTAAAGGTGGCCGCCACAGCAGTGTCTGGAGGTGAGAGATGGTGTAGAGTCTGTTAAAGGTGGCCGCCACAGCAGTGTCTGGAGGTGAGAGATGGTGTAGAGTCTGTTAAAGGTGGCCGCCACAGCAGTGTCTGGAGGTGAGAGATGGTGTAGAGTCTGTTAAAGGTGGCCGCCACAGCAGTGTCTGGAGGTGAGAGATGGTGTAGAGTCTGTTAAAGGTGGCCGCCACAGCAGTGTCTGGAGGTGAGAGATGGTGTAGAGTCTGTTAAAGGTGGCCGCCACAGCAGTGTCTGGAGGTGAGAGATGGTGTAGAGTCTGTTAAAGGTGGACTCCACAGCAGTGTCTGGAGGTGAGAGATGGTGTAGAGTCTGTTAAAGGTGACCACCACAGCAGTGTCTGGAGGTGAGAGATGGTGTAGAGTCTGTTAAAAGTGGCCACCACAGCAATGTCTGGGGTGACAGCTGACCGTGACGGTCAGTGGTGGGGGGACCAAAGATGTATAAAATAATTATAAAGCCCAATTATACATCACTGACTCATCAATTCTTACAGCTGAATACAGAGTAACAATTGGAGCGACCTGTTAAAGGTTTAGAAACTGTAATTGTAATAATGTGTAAGATTAGTTATAACATAGTATAGGAGTGTAGAATAGAAATTGAGGTGTAGTATTGGATGTGCAAATTATTGCAGACCTGTTCTTTAGCACTGGTTTGGGAGATATCAATCTCTTAATTAAACCAGATAAGAGCAATAGGTCGTTTGAACGTCTTAATCTTTACTTTTCACACACACTCGTTAGTTATAAGAGTTAGGGGAGCAATGAGTCCTACAATTAACATTTTCAAGAAGTTTAAAAATAATTAAAACGTTAATTAAACATACTCAAGCAAATTTTAAAGTGTTATTTGTAACGATTCCCCTTGAATCCACAATCACTGAACGAATCCTGAGAAATTGTGTCTCTATGCTCTGAGCTAAGCTGGAACCGTGTTATAAGTATCTGGGATTTGTTCTGGCACCCAGGTAAAGAAATATCACGCGTAAGTAACGTTTTATCTACGGTATCATTGAAAATATTAGATAAGAGTGTTAAATAAAAGGTAGCGTTGTATGAATTTGGCGCGGCCAACTAAGGGGCTCGATTAAATCACCAAGTTTAGCACAAAATAAAGTTATATAATTTGGCGTAGCTATTACCCGAGTTTAAATTGTAATATTAATTAATTAAAAACGAAGTGGAATTCAAGGTTACAAATAACTGTTAAAGTGTTAAATATTAAAATAAAATTTGTTAAATAATTGTTAAATTAATTTGTTAAAAATAATAATAAATTTTAAAAATGGCGAAATCATCAGCAGTAGATATGGCAGCAATTGAACAAATGTTTAAACAGTTGACCACTAAAATTGAAAGTAAAATTGATGATACGAATAAAAAAACTGAAAGTACAAGTAGTCAATTAAATAGTAAAATTGAAAATACAAATAGTGAATTATCAAAGAAAATTGAAGAAAATAATCAACGTTTAGAAGAAAGTAATAAAAAATTAATAAATGATGTTAATAATAAAATTGAGCAAACTAATAAATACTTTCAGAATGATCAATATTGCACACCACTATATAAAAATTATTCCGATTAGCGCTTTCAAGCTTCACAGCTCATCGTCAGATCAGGAATAGACCGAAATTATGTCATACCCAACCCTTCACCCCTCTCCCCCACCCTGCTCACCCACAACAAACTAAAAATTAATGACCCTTCCCCACCCCCTAAGTTCTGTCTCACCATCTGTACAGTTACATATTTTTCTAGTAAATTCCTTGTGTTTCAGTGTGTGTGTGTGTGTGTGCATCCTTTTAAACTACCCACTTCCTCTCCACACACGTGGGTCAGTCACACACCCTTATTTTAAAACAACCAATTAGTACTATGAAATATAATTCTTAATCTTATCTATCTGCCCTCTCTCATTTACTTCTTAATCATGTTATAAAATATTTCTTCATTATCAAATTTAATTTTAATATTAATTAAATTGTCTAACCCTTTTTCTCTTTCTTTCAATATTTCTAACTCCTCTCTAAGCTTCCTTTCAACTGTGTTATTTACTACTTTTACAATTTCGTATTCTTCCAAAGGGTTAACAAACTTGTGGTTGTCTTCTATGAAATGTCTTGCATATAACGAATTGGTTGTTCTATTACCTTCTCCACGTTTGTGGTCAGACAACCTGCATGCGAATTTTCGTCCTGTCTCCCCTAGGTACACTTTGTTGCAGTCTTTACATTTTAATTTATAAATTCCGCTTTTCTGTAATACTGGAATTTTTTCTATATTCTAATTCCTTATCTTATCAAATACCGTTTCACATTTTTTAATAGCTATATCTACTCCATATTTATTAAAACATTTTATAATTTTTCTAGTATGTGAACCTATGTATGTCAATGACCCTGCATAATTCTTTTGTTCTGGTTCTATTTTAGCTTTTTGTATGTTGACCCTTTTCATAACTTTATCCACTATGTTGGTGCTATAATTATTATTCCTTACAATTCCCTTTATTGTTTTTAACTCCCTATCTTTTGATTCGGTCTCTTTTAAACACTTCTGAGCTCTGTAACAAAAGGAATTGATTGCCGCCATTTTATATCTGTATGGGTGGTACGACTCTCTTGGTATAATTATATCAGAATACGACTCTTTCCTAAATATCCCAAACTGTAGTTTCTCATTATCTTTAATTTTTAAAGTTAAATCTTTAATTTAATTTAAATCTAAGTAATTTATTTGCTTACCTCCTATCTCTTCCTTAAATTGTAAGTTTTTATCCTTATTATTTACCTCCTTTATAAACTCATGCACTTCTTCTATGCTTCCTTCCCAAACACACACACACACACACTGAAACACAAGGAATTTACTAGAAAAATATGTAACTGTACAGATGGTGAGACAGAGCTTAGGGGGTGGGGAAGGGTCATTAATTTTTAGTTTGTTGTGGGTGAGCAGGGTGGGGGAGAGGGGTGAAGGGTTGGGTATGACATATTTTTGGTCTATTCCTGATCTGACGATGAGCTGTGAAGCTTGAAAGTGCTAATCGGAATAATTTTTATATAGTGGTGTGCAATGATTGTGATTTCAACCATTAACACAAATTTCTTCATTAAACGTCTAATAAATACTTGTCTAGCGAAATGAAACAAATAAACGAAAATTTATCTAGCCAAATAGAACAAAGTAGTAAAGAAGCTACATTTAAAATAGATGAAGAAATAGCAAATTTAGCTACTAATTTAGCAGGTAAAATAGATGAGAGTAATATTAGGTTTGATAAACATACCGAAGAGGTTAAAACTACGTTAGAGGAGTTTAGGAAACAAGTAAACACTAATTTTCGCCGTCAAGACGAAAAACTATATAAGTTTAGAAACAAATTTCATGAAAGGTTAAAACAGAAAGTAACCCTCATTAACCAACAATTCAGCGAAGCAACAGCTGAATTAAAAACACAATCGCTTCTAAATAAAGAAGAAACCTAGAATACTAGGGATGAGTGTACCCAACTGGGTGAGAATATTAAAGAAGTTAAGAAACAGGTAGAGAGTAAGGCTAACAGTGACGAAGTACATCAAAAGGTGGAACAGCAGTTAAAGGTAATGCGGGAAGATCTGACTATGGCAATGAAGTCACAGAAAACCTAAGTCGAGAGGTGTGGCGGATACAAGGAAGAACCGGAAAACCTTGCACTTTCAGGAAACCCACAGGAGAATCCTGTGGAATTTCTAAAGCTGTTTGAGGCTTATGTAGCTGGTGTAAACCCACTGATAGACGACGAGGACAAGAAGGACATGTTACTCCGATTCCTCAAGAATTGTGCAGGTACGTGGTGGAAAGTTATCTCGGACAGAGTCCAAACCTACTCTGACTTCAGAGAAAAATTCCTTGCTCAGTACTGGAACATTGAGATACAAAGAAGGGTACGCGACCATCTGGAATTTGGTAATTATCACCCGTCAATGAATCTGACAACCACCAACTATATGCTAAATGTAATGGCACAAGTCAAGCATCTAACACCACCAATAGAAGAGAGAGACCTAGTGTATAAGCTAGCGCGTCATTTCTCAGAACGCACTAGAGTAGCAACCACTACTAGAGGAGTGGATACTCTAGAAAAGTTCATAATGGTAGTGGATGAATGTCAAGACCTAGAGAGAGACCTGCAGCGTGTAAATAATCAGCTGAGTAACTACTCTAGAGACGATCATCAGGAACCAACTTTCTACCCAACGAAAAGAAGAGACAATGAGCGTCCGAAAGAAAAAATGTTTACACCATATGCGGGTAACAAACCACAAAATCGGCTGGAATTGGAAGAGAAGGGTAGAAATAGGAGTGTAGAAACCCGACCAAATAAAGTGTATAAAGTATGTAAAACAAACATGACATCTACCGAGTCGCAACCGTCTACCAGTAAAATGAATACGGGAAACGGGAAGCCACTGCAGGTAGAAAAGAAACAAAACTAAACCTACCATTACCTGCAGTGAAACCACACAAGAAAACAGGTAAGAAGAAAGTAACAAATAATATAAAACAAGTGAGCGATAGGGAGTTCTTGTTAAAAGAGGAGCAAGAAGTGGGTAGAAACCATTATCCTGAATGTCCGGAAACAATTTGTAAAATCAGTAATCTACTAGTACGAGCGCTTATAGACACTGGCAGTGAAGTAACCTGTGTCAGTTCAAAGTTTGTAGATAATTGTCAGTTGCGTAATTGTCCCAGACTACCCGAAAAACATTGTAATATACAGGGAGCCACTGGATCCAAAATGCAAAAGATAACTGAACAAATTTATTTACCTGTAAATTTAAATGGTAACCAAACCCAAATTTTAGCTCTAATAGTCCCGAAACTCGTTCATGATTGTATTATTGGGGTAGATACGTTACTTGGATGGAAGGCAGAAATAAATTTTAAAAGAAATACCATTACGATGGAAATTAATACAAATAAAATAAATGTAAGTATTAAAGAATGTAAGCATTGGAAATCGGTAAGTGTAACAAAGAACTGTAAGCAGCTAAAGTCATTTCAAAGTTTAGCTAACTACTATCAAATGTTTACAAGTAAATACGCGGAAAGTACTGTTCCATTGTTGAAGTTGGTAAACAAAGGGATTAAATGGAAATGGACAAAGGACCACGATGAAGCGCTGCAACAAGTGAAAAGTCTTTTTATAAATACTGTTGTATTAAATCATCCAAGGATAGGAGAAATATTTTACTTGCAAACAGACGCCAGCAATATTGCTATTGGAGCACACTTGTATCAGATTGATGAGAAGGGCCAAAAAGTGGTATTAGGATTTGTAAGTCGCACACTTAAAGGGGCAGAATTAACTTATTTTACGACAGAAAAAGAGCTATTAGCGATAGTGCATAGCCCGTCAAAGTTTAGAAGTTATATTCTGGGTGCTACACTTACTATAATCACCGACAATAAGGCGTTAGTATGTTTATTAAAGTGCAAATTGCTAGGAGCTCGTCTGTCTCGTTGCATCTAGGCGATACAAGAGTATCAATTTGAAATACAGTATTGTAAAACGAAAGACAACTTGGTAGCAGATGTACTCAGTAGAAATCCACCATCAGAAAACAACATTGAAACAGATAACATTAAATGTAGTAGCAATGATATTGGTATTTACGCGATAAAGCATATAACAAAACCTGAAGTAGTTAGACGACTTAAGGAAATAGGGACCCATCAACAACAAGACCCTAGGATTAGTGTAGCTTGGAGAAGTGCTGTTACCAACACCAAACCAGGATTTTCTATAAATGGAGGTAAGCTATATGAGCTATGTTCCCATAGAAGGAAATATAGACAAAATATTGACCAATAAAGAAATAATAGTTTGAGCCAATAAGGTATGTGAATCAAACGTGGTCAAATAAAATAATTTTATAATTGTTTGAATCAAAGTCAATGATAATAATAAAAGAAAAATTTATTTAAATAAATGTTAGTATCGTTGTTTAAATAATTGATGTTAATTGAGCCAAAATGGTGATTAAAGCATTAATGGTCATATCAATTTCCAATATGTGTATACTATGTTAGGTTAAGTAACAAATTGTAATCTTTAGTTATAAGGTAGATGTAAGAAAAGTTGTGTTAGTGCAAGTTTGGTGCGGGAAAACTAAAAGTGCGAAAGATTATGAGCAAATTTAATTAGGGTAAAAAGATACATTAAGAAAAAAAAAAAAGATTTCTTAAAATAATCAATTTTTTTATACCGAGTGGGGGTATATATAATGATTCATATTAGCATCCTATCTGAGCATTATATGAAAGTGTTAGACTGTACGAGTATAGCGCCGTAAGCAAGAGAGAGAGAACTTATAATCGCAGCCATCTCACTCTAACCTCGTCACAGCGACGTCCGCAACCGGTACAAACATGAAACTTTACTCAAATCAAATTATCAGTTCAACCTGCAATAACTTCAAAACTAATAAATATACGGCAATTCTGAAAACAGCATTGAGTTCAGCAAGTAAAGCTTTATAAGTAGCGGCAATCTCAGTTAATATAATTAACAATTGAAGAAGTTATACGGAAGACGAACGCCAAAAGGAATAACAAGAGAATTATGCTACGAAGGAATTAGGTGTTTTCACACACACACAGATAAAGACCTAAGCAACAATATTCTGTGGTCAGAGCTTAGAAACCACGTTTGCAAATACCTGTAACGAATCAATTTGCAAACACAGGAAGTACGATTTTGACTAGAAATTCTCTGCCGTTTCAAACCTGTCAAGGGGTGTTTGCTCGACCTGTTCAAAATTGTCAAGACTGGAAAAACGTATGATTTATTTGAACAACCAATCAGAATCCCGTATTTAAAATAGACGCCAACTCAAACCGTGGGGTAGCATTACTCTTCGTTCGGATCTTCAAGGCGCTAGTCGTGTATAAATTACGTGCAGAAATTTTACAATCACGCAAAGTTGTATTTAAGTCAGAAATTTGAGAAGTAGTCCTCAGTGAAGATGAAGTAGTACCGTTCAACAACATTCGCTGTGTAATACAACACATTAATTAATTAAATTATTAATTAATTCATTTATAATCAGCCGGGAAGTGACCTGAGCAACAGAGAGCTACAGCATCTGTAATTGCCAAAGCATCTTTCTACCGCATTGGTCAACATCATTTCTTCTGTGCTAAACCATCAAAAGGAGGACCTCTACGGATTCCTATCTTCGGTCGACGCATCAAACAGTAAGAAATAGATTCATTGATCAATGAAATAAGTACTAAACACAAATAATAAAAAGCAATAAAAAATTTTTAAAAGACACTAAGAATTTCACACTTTGTATTTAATGTGTAAGATTAGTTATAACATAGTATAGGAGTGTAGAATGGAAATTGAGGTGTAGTATTGGACGTGCAAATTATTGCAGACCTGTTCTTTAGCACTGGTTTGGGAGATATCAATCTCTTAATTAAACCAGATAAGAGCAATAGGTCGTTTGAACGTCTTAATCTTTACTTTTCACACACACTCGTTAGTTATAAGAGTTAGGGCAGCAATAAGTCCTACAATTAACATTTTCAAGAAGTTTAAAAATAATTAAAACGTTAATTAAACATACTCAAGCAAATTTTAAAGTGTTATTTGTAACGATTCCCCTTGAATCCACAATCACTGAACGAATCCTGAGAAATTGTGTCTCTATGCTCTGAGCTAAGCTGGAACCGTGTTATAAGTATCTGGGATTTGTTCTGGCGCCCAGGTAAAGAAATATCACGCGTAAGTAACGTTTTATCTACGGTATCATTCAAAATATTAGATAAGAGTGTTAAATAAAAGGTAGCGTTGTATGAATATGGTGCGGCCAACTAAGGGGCTCGATTAAATCACCAAGTTTAGCACAAAATAAAGTTATATAATTTGGCGTAGCTATTACCCGAGTGATTAGTTTAAATTGTAATATTAATTAATTAAAAACGAAGTGGAATTCAAGGTTACAAATAACTGTTAAAGGGTTAAATATTAAAATAAAATTTGTTAAATAAATGTTAAATTAATTTGTTAAAAATAATAATAAATTTTAAAAATGGCGAAATCATCAGCAGTAGATATGGCAGCAATTGAACAAATGTTTAAACAGTTGACCACTAAAATTGAAAGTAAAATTGATGATACAAATAAAAAAACTGAAAGTACAAGTAGTCAATTAAATAGTAAAATTGAAAATACAAATAGTGAGTTATCAAAGGAAATTGAAGAAAATAATCAACGTTTAGAAGAAAGTAATAAAAAATTAATAAATGATGTTAATAATAAAATTGAGCAAACTAATAAATACTTGTCTAGCGAAATGAAACAAATAAATGAAAATTTATCTAGCCAAATAGAACAAAGTAGTAAAGAAGCTACATTTAAAATAGATGAAGAAATAGCAAATTTAGCTACTAATTTAGCAGGTAAAATAGATGAGAGTAATATTAGGTTTGATAAACATACCGAAGAGGTTAAAACTACGTTAGAGGAGTTTAGGAAACAAGTAAAGACTAATTTTCGCCGTCAAGACGAAAAACTAAATAAGTTTAGAAACGAATTTCATGAAAGTTTAAAACAGAAAGTAACCCTCATTAACCAACAATTCAGCGAAGCAACAGCTGAATTAAAAACACAATCGCTTCTAAATAAAGAAGAAACCTAGAATACTAGGGATGAGTGTACCCAACTGGGTGAGAATATTAAAGAAGTTAAGAAACAGGTAGAGAGTAAGGCTAACAGTGACGAAGTACATCAAAAGGTGGAACAGCAGTTAAAGGTAATGCGGGAAGATCTGACTATGGCAATGAAGTCACAGAAAACCTAAGTCGAGAGGTGTGGCAGATACAAGGAAGAACCGGAAAACCTTGCACTTTCAGGAAACCCACAGGAGAATCCTGTGGAATTTCTAAAGCTGTTTGAGGCTTATGTAGCTGGTGTAAACCCACTGATAGACGACGAGGACAAGAAGGACATGTTACTCCGATTCCTCAAGAATTGTGCAGGTACGTGGTGGAAAGTTATCTCGGACAGAGTCCAAACCTACTCTGACTTCAGAGAAAAATTCCTTGCTCAGTACTGGAACATTGAGATACAAAGAAGGGTACGCGACCATCTGGAATTTGGTAATTATCACCCGTCAATGAATCTGACAACCACCAACTATATGCTAAATGTAATGGCACAAGTCAAGCATCTAACACCACCAATAGAAGAGAGAGACCTAGTGTATAAGCTAGCGCGTCATTTCTCAGAATGCACTCGAGTAGCAACCACTACTAGAGGAGTGGATACTCTAGAAAAGTTCATAATGGTAGTGGATGAATGTCAAGACCTAGAGAGAGACCTGCAGCGTGTAAATAATCAGCTGAGTAACTACTCTAGAGACGATCATCAGGAACCAACTTTCTACCCAACGAAAAGAAGAGACAATGAGCGTCCGAAAGAAAAAATGTTTACACCATATGCGGGTAACAAACCACAAAATCGGCTGGAATTGGAAGAGAAGGGTAGAAGTAGGAGTGTAGAAACCCGACCAAATAAAGTGTATAAAGTATGTAAAACAAACATGACATCTACCGAGTCGCAACCGTCTACCAGTAAAATGAATACGGGAAACGGGAAGCCACTGCAGGTAGAAAAGAAACAAAACTAAACCTACCATTACCTGCAGTGAAACCACACAAGAAAACAGGTAAGAAGAAAGTAACAAATAATATAAAACAAGTGAGCGATAGGGAGTTCTTGTTAAAAGAGGAGCAAGAAGTGGGTAGAAACCATTATCCTGAATGTCCGGAAACAATTTGTAAAATCAGTAATCTACTAGTACGAGCGCTTATAGACACTGGCAGTGAAGTAACCTGTGTCAGTTCAAAGTTTGTAGGTAATTGTCAGTTGCGTAATTGTCCCAGACTACCCGAAAAACATTGTAATATACAGGGAGCCACTGGATCCAAAATGCAAAAGATAACTGAACAAATTTATTTACCTGTAAATTTAAATGGTAACCAAACCCAAATTTTAGCTCTAATAGTCCCGAAACTCGTTCATGATTGTATTATTGGGGTAGATACGTTACTTGGATGGAAGGCAGAAATAAATTTTAAAAGAAATACCATTACGATGGAAATTAATACAAATAAAATAAATGTAAGTATTAAAGAATGTAAGCATTGGAAATCGGTAAGTGTAACAAAGAACTGTAAGCAGCTAAAGTCATTTCAAAGTTTAGCTAACTACTATCAAAAGTTTACAAGTAATTACGCGGAAAGTACTGTTCCATTGTTGAAGTTGGTAAACAAAGGGATTAAATGGAAATGGACAAAGGACCACGATGAAGCGCTGCAACAAGTCAAAAGTCTTTTCATAAATACTGTTGTATTAAATCATCCAAGGATAGGAGAAAGATTTTACTTGCAAACAGACGCCAGCAATATTGCTATTGGAGCACACTTGTATCAGATTGATGAGAAGGGCCAAAAAGCGGTATTAGGATTTGTAAGTCGCACACTTAAAGGGGCAGAATTAACCTATTTTACGACAGAAAAAGAGCTATTAGCGATAGTGCATAGCCTGTCAAAGTTTAGAAGTTATATTCTGGGTGCTACACTTACTATAATCACCGACAATAAGGCGTTAGTATGTTTATTAAAGTGTAAATTGCTAGGGGCTCGTCTGTCTCGTTGCATCTAGGCGATACAAGAGTATCAATTTGAAATACAGTATTGTAAAACGAAAGACAACTTGGTAGCAGATGTACTCAGTAGAAATCCACCATCAGAAAACAACATTGAAACAGATAACATTAAATGTAGTAGCAATGATATTGGTATTTACGCGGTAAAGCATATAACAAAACCTGAAGTAGTTAGACGACTTAAGGAAATAGGGACCCATCAACAACAAGACCCTAGGATTAGTGTAGCTTGGAGAAGTGCTGTTACCAACACCAAACCAGGATTTTCTATAAATGGAGGTAAGCTATATGAGCTATGTTCCCATAGAAGGAAATATAGACAAAATATTGACCAATAAAGAAATAATAGTTTGAGCCAATAAGGTATGTGAATCAAACGTGGTCAAATAAAATAATTTTATAATTGTTTGAATCAAAGTCAATGATAATAATAAAAGAAAAATTTATTTAAATAAATGTTAGTATCGTTGTTTAAATAATTGACGTTAATTGAGCCAAAATGGTGATTAAAGCATTAATGGTCATATCAATTTCCAATATGTGTATACTATGTTAGGTTAAGTAACAAATTGTAATCTTTAGTTATAAGGTAGATGTAAGAAAAGTTGTGTTAGTGCAAGTTTGGTGCGGGAAAACCAAAAGTGCGAAAGATTATGAGCAAATTTAATTAGGGTAAAAAGATACATTAAGAAAAAAAAATAATGATTTCTTAAAATAATCAATTTTTTTATACCGAGTGGGGGTATAGTGAAGATGAAGTAGTACCGTTCAACAACATTCGTTGTGTAAAACAACACATTAATTAATTAAATTATTAATTAATTAATTTATAATCAGCCGGGAAGTGACCTGAGCAACAGAGAGCTACAGCATCTGTAATTGCCAGAGCATCTTTCTACCGGATTGGTCAACATCATTTCTTCTGTGCTAAACCATCAAAAGGAGGACCTCTACGGATTCCTATCTTTGGTCGACGCATCAAACAGTAAGAAATAGATTCATTGATCAATGAAATAAGTACTAAACAAATAATAAAAAGCAATAAACAATTTTTAAAAGACACTATGAATTTCACACTTTGTATTTAATGTGTAAGATTAGTTATAACATAGTATAGGAGTGTGGAATGGAAATTGAGGTGTAGTATTGGATGTGCAAATTATTGCAGACCTGTTCTTTAGCACTGGTTTGGGAGATATCAATCTCTTAATTAAACCAGATAGGAGCAATAGGTCGTTTGAACGTCTTAATCTTTACTTTTCACACACACTCGTTAGTTATAAGAGTTAGGGCAGCAATAAGTCCTACAATTAACATTTTCAAGAAGTTTAAAAATAATTAAAACGTTAATTAAACATACTCAAGCAAATTTTAAAGTGTTATTTTTAACGATTCCCCTTGAATCCACAATCACTGAACGAATCCTGAGAAATTGTGTCTCTATGCTCTGAGCTAAGCTGGAACCGTGTTATAAGTATCTGGGATTTGTTCTGGCACCCAGGTAAAGAAATATCACTGGTAAGTAACGTTTTATCTATCATTCAAAATTTAGATAAGAGTGTTAGATAAAAAGTAGCATTGTAAAATATGTATATATATATATATATATATATATACTGCAATGGAACATAACAGAAAGGGTATTTGTACCCAGGACTACATGCTTTTATACCAATTTATGACATTATAGACATGTTATTAAAACAATTAATTTAATTAGTGCTAGCCTCGCGAAAGCCAAAACAAGATATCCGCTTAGGGAAGGTATTCTTCCGAGATACACCTGTGTAAACACGAGGACACCTCAGGACGCGGGAAGGTGTACGTTCAATATACCGAATCCATATTAATTTAAAGTACAACCCAGTATCGAGCCCTGAGTTAAGAGATAACTGCTATCGGTGTGTCGGCGTGCGTGCATGTGAGCAGAGTGTCCACGTGTCATCAGTGCAACAGATTCCAGCAGGCAGCGAGGGGTAGCAGATTCAACAGGCCGCGAGAGAAGCACAGCTACGGGTCAACGGTATAGAAAGGGAATTCAACGAACAAGCAAACATAGTCATTTAAAGCAAGACATTTTCATATCATTAATAGACATTATTAATCTAAAATAAATAATTTGTTAAACAACAGATCATATTTAAATTTGTTTAAATATACAGCCTTACTCCAGATAACAGACCCTATTATTATTGTGTTAAAAATACTACATCTAATAATTGTTTTGTCGCAATATATATATATATATATATATATATATATATATATATATATATATATATTATAACGGAACCAAATATTAACTATTTGGGGTTATATGTTTACCGCATGCTGAAACCATATTTAAATAAAAATTAACAGTTAAAACTCCATTTGAATGTAGAGCATTGAAAATAATGCTGTGTAAAGCAACGCACACGTGGTCGTTATGTAAGCAGTTCGCTGTACAAGGAAGCGACCACACCCAAACTGTTAATTATTAATATCTCGGAAACTAATAAATAAAGGCGAAATCCAACATAGCCAAAATGTTTGCCGAGATATTAATAATGACGTGTGCAAATTTGATGCAATATAATTAACAAATGTAAGAGTTAATTAAAATAATTAAATAACTTCTGTTAAAATAGAGTTACAGTAAAGAGATTTTAGTATATTGTAAAGATAATAATTTGTGACAGATTGTATATTTTAGATTTCACACAACTTGATTTGCAACCAAGTTATTGCAAAATTAAATAAGTACAGGATATCCTTAGCGACAAACTGGTTCCGCCGGATAATTAATTATTAGATAATAATTCTATTCTCCGTCTGTGGGAACCAGACTTCATTCTCACGGACTAAGGGAATTCTAAATTTTATGTGGTAGGGAGAGTGTTTCGACCAATGAAATCATTTCATGCAGCCCCGGCCAGTGCGATGTTTTCTGGTGGAAAAATTCACTCTTCTGTCAGTACTCACGAAGTTAAGACGTAGTCCTTCGATCGTCTAGTAGCCAAAGCGGTGAAGATCAACAAGAAGACTCTACGTGGTCAACACACACGCGATTACGAACACACTAACTACAGATCATCTGTATAGCTCGTAATTGCTACGTAAAGGCGAGATACTCTTCAAGACATCAACCAAGCTTATTGTGTACTACCAGATAGTCATAAGCACGCAAGAGATCCACCCGACTTCAAGACCAGACTTCAAGAATACAGCAGAGAGGCCGTCTAAATCATTGGTTAACAGCTGACGAGCAGAGCGACCGCCGAACGAAGCACACACACACACACACTGACGTGCAACGTGCAAATCGACGGAGAACAGGAAGCAGTTCCAGCAGACAACAGCAGACGTTAAAATATTCACAAACAGCAGGGAAGCAGAGTGTTGCTGAATTTTGAACTCCACGACCGAATCCAGCAGTTCTAAGCAGATTACTTTCTCTAACCAAGGACTCGAATCGACGAGGGACAAATCGGAACGACATCCTCTTCAGTAACAGGAAAGCAAAATCTATTTATTTATTTTTCAGATCAAATTTTCTATTTTTCAATTAAAACATTGTAATTCAAATAATTCAGGTGCCAAACAAAAAGCAAAGACTCTAGTAATTAAAAAGTAAATTCGTTGTGATAACCTGTATAGCAGTTTAAGGTTTTAGTAAGTTATAGTTAAGAAATAGAAGTAGTATAAAAAGCGCTATACCAATCTTAACTGACAATCTAATCTTAGATCATACTGCAGTAGATCAGAAGTAGAATCACTAGAAATGAAATAACGTGAACTAGACTGTCACGTCTAATTTATTTTAACTAATTATTCAAATTAATTTTAGAGTTTTATAGGTTGTTTCATGAACACTTAGATTCAAATTAATTAAATAAATTTAATTAAATTCAAATCAATTAATAAAGTCAAATTTAAATTGCAATTAACTCGCAAAGAACGAGTTCAGTTTCTTTCAACTATTAGACAATCGAAAAACATCGATTCATTGTATAGACTATAAGAAAATTCATAACATTATAACCATTCTATTCTTGTGTGTTGTTGGTGTAATAAACAACGTTTTATTACCCCATATAACAGTGTTTTATTGTTGTACGATAAAGCCTACCAGTCTCACAAAACTCTCCCCCTTTAAAGTAACCCATTATGTGTGTTGTTGTAATAATTTGAGATTACTAGCTTGCGAACTTCAAATCCAAAATCCACACGCCCTAGTCGGAAGAATCTGCAAGATCAGACAGCAGGTGGGTACTCACACACAACATTACATTACAATAACGCATAGTAGTGTAGTTATAAATGGCTTGCCCGGAACGTGGGGCGCGATCAAATTAAATTAAATTAATTAAATTCAATTTAAATTTAATTTTCACGTGTTAAACAAACTTTGCTGTTTTAACTCGTAAAACAGCTGGCGTCCAACTAAACAATCCCCAAAGAGTTTTGTGACTGGTGTTTGTACAACAGTAAAGTTATTGTGTGTATTTGAAACTGTTCTGTGTATTTTAAATTGTGTATATTTGACATTGTTGTCTATTTAAAATCGATATGGATAAAATACTTAAACAAATACAGCAAATGAACGCGGAAATGAAACAAGCTAACGCGGATTTGACCGCTAAAATAGACGCGAAATTTGAACAAATAACAGCCAATGCTGACATAAATATCGCGGAATTAAAATCTAATATCGAAACACAAAGAGTTAGTCTAACCGAAGCATTAGAACGCAGTAACGCTGACATAAACGCCGAGATTAAGCAAAGTAATAAAGAAAGTAGTAAAGAATTAACTGCGAAAATAGACGAAAGCGTAAATGGGTTAACCGCTAAAGTCGTTGAAATCGGTGAGAGTAATAAAGAGCTAACTGTGAAAGTCGCAGAGATCGGCGAAAGAGTAAATACGGTCGATACTAAAATCAATGAACGGTTTAAGGTTTTTGAGACCACAATGCAAAAATCGTTTATTGAACAAGTAACACGTATGGAGGGCCGGTTCAAAGACCACATAACCCGCTGTGAGAAACAGACACTAGAGGTTTCCAGGAAGGTGGAATCCCTAGAGGTAAAAATTCACGCGGACGTGACCGAAACACAACGACGAGTAGATAAATTAGACGCTTCAATTGTAGAGACGCGATCTAACATTGACTCTAATAAAGAGAGTGTTTTACAAACGTTAAGCGACGAGATTTTGAAAGTACGACAGGAGGTACGAAGGAGGTCTGCTCCAAATATTTTGGTACAAGGCCCTGTCGACGAGAAAAATCGTGTGTATTTTACGGGGGAAACTAACGAAAACCCCATTGAATTTTTATTAGCATGTGAGAGTGAAATGGCTAGAGTAGGTTCCCGACTAGAAGATCAAGACAAAATACAGTGGGTGGTTAACGCGATGCGTGATTCGGCGCGTAAGTGGTATAACATTGTACGCGATAGAGTGTCCACATACGCGGAGTTCAAACAAAAATTTGAAAGCCGATACTGGAACTCGCATACCCAACGACTTCTGCGCAATGAACTGGAATATGGCCGTTTTGACAAGAAAATGAATATTACCGCCGAAAATTATATAATCCAGCAGGTCGAGCGCGCGAAGCATTTAACCCCAGCATTTGCGGAGATTGACATAGTCACCAAGCTTGCCTACCATTTTAATCATAACATTAGAGTAGCTGTATTTACCCAGGGTATTCGCACGGTAGACGAACTCCTCATTCTAGTGTCCCAAAGTGAGACGGTTTTTGATTTTGGTGGGTGGCGTTATAATCCCGATTTTCGCCAAAATAATGAAGGGCAGAATACGCGACTACAGTACCATCAGCAAACGGATCAAAAACCGAGTACCAGTTCTACTCCACCCCAAACACCGTCAAAACAGCCAAATAAAACCTTTGAGTACAAGGGAAAACAAAATTTTGGTAGACCAAAGGGGCAGGGTAAGGGTAACGATGGAGCACAAATTAGAGCGATTCAAACGGTCGAATTAGCCAAAGCTGATACAACTGAAAAAGACAGCGACTCCCACGGCAATAAAAATTCGAACAATAAATCGAAAAGTTACCAAGCTACAAAAAACGTGCCAAAATGCGCATCCAGCAAGGACGCGCTATAAATTCGGCAAAATTGTGTAAATATAAGCATGTTAATTATAAGGATTATATATTGTGTGAAATGTGTACTTTTAATTATGTAACTTGTGTGCCCGTTAATAATGTGTTCCCACCGGATGTCAGGGATCCGTTGCTAGAACCCGGTCCCACGCGACAAAGGCCCGTGAGCGCGGCGTGTCCGGTGTTACACGCCTTTGTCAATAGCGTTCCCACGAGAATTCTGCTGGATACCGGTAGTGTTGTATCCGGCGTCAGTGAAAGGTTCCTACGTACCAATAAAAAATATTTTCGTACGGCCCCATCATTCCCAATCAATCAATTTTATATACGAACCGCTACCGATACAAAAGAAAAAATTGACACTCAATACTATCTAACTATCATGCTAGACGAAGTGCAATTTGAAGTGTGTGTAGTGGCTATAAACAATTTAATATGTGATATGTTATTGGGGGTAGATGTATTGGAACAAATACGTGCGGAAATTAACACCAGTGAACACTTATTAAAATGTACCATAGACAATGTTAGTTACACTTTTAAATTGAACACACATACACACACACAAAACCATGGTGACCCAATTAAAATCACACGGCCACCAAAACAAGTAATTCACTATAAAGAATGTGAAGAGGGGGAGACCACCTTAGATTCCCGAACTGAACGGAGATTGTCGTCGCTGCAAGAAGAATTCAGCGATATCTTCAGTGAAGAACATTCAATCTCGTCAGTGTATGAACACAGAATCCACCTCTCAGAGCCGGAGAAGTTCATAAGGAGAATCTACCAGGTCCCTATAAAATACCAGGCCGAGGTCCAGCAGGAGATACAGCGGATGTTGGAAGAAGATATTATTGAAAGATCTAATAGCAGCTTCCTCAACCCACTGCTGGTCGTCCGCAAGAAGACTGGAGAAATCCGACTCTGCCTGGATATGAGGAACTTAAACAGTCTCGTAGAGAAAGAGTTTGACTGCGCACCGACAGCGGAGGACCTCTTCATTAAATGTGAAGGAGCCAGGTACCTCACGAAGCTAGATCTAACAGCAAGCTTCTGGCAGGTCCCGCTGTGTGAGCAAGATCGTAAGTATACAGCATTTATATTTAATAACAAATGCTATCAACACAAGGTGGTACCTTTTGGCCTTAGCACGAGTCTCGCTGCGATTGTAAGATGCCTTGAGAGAGCTCTAGGACCTGAGGTAGACCCTTACACGGTAATATTCGTGGATGACATCCTCGTGATATCCCGCACGTTGGAGGAACACTTCGAGCATCTGCGGAGCGTCTTCCAGAAGCTGAGGTTAGCAAACATCAAGCTCAAACTACACAAGTGCGAGTTTGTAAAGTCCCAAATGAAGTTCCTGGGACATATAATCTCAGCTACAGGTATCAGTACGGACCCAGAGAAGCTCAGGAGTATTATGGAATTCCCGGTGCCCAAGAACCTCAAAGCACTGCGAGCATTCCTTGGACTCACGGGATATTACAGGAAATTTACCAGCAAATACGCAGAATATACAGTCCCGTTGCTACAGCTGGTACGCAAAAATATAAAGTGGAAATGGGGTTCTGAACAGAACGATGCGTTTGAGAGGGTTAAAGGCCTGTTCCAATCTAATTTACAATTGTTCCATCCACAGCAGGGTAGGAAGTACGTAATGTACACTGACGCTAGCGAGTACGCTATCGGCGCCGTGTTGCACCAAGAAGACGAACAAGGTAGTCTTCATGTTGTAGCATACGCCAATAGGACGCTCAAAGGCGCTGAGTTGCACTATTGTACTTCCAAGAAAGAAATACTCGCCATAATAAACGCACTCAGAAAATTCAGACACTACCTATACGGTACCCATTTCGAGATCCACACTGATAATCAGGCGTTATCGTTTATATTAAAATGTCGATTAGCAAATTCCCGACTAACACGATGGGTGTTAGCTATTCAGGAGTACTCATTCACGATTAAATATTGCAAAGGATCAGAGAATACCACCGCAGACACTCTAAGTAGATATCCGCCCGTAGAAAAGGAGGAAGTATATGAAGCAGCTGACGACGAGTTGAGAGTGTTAAACATGCAATACACTGTCGCGCCTGAAGCTACTAATATGCTACAGAACTTAGGACGCGAGCAGGACGATAACCTCGCACTCCTTGCTAAAAAGCTAATGTTAGCAGCTCACCCAAATCCTCACTATCTTATACAAGACAATATATTGTATAAATTGTTACAGGGCGAATGGAAAGTGGTATTGCCTCCAGCGATGCTTGCGTGTATAACACAATCTTTACATATAAAAATGGCGCACGCATCTCCTGTAAAATGTGTCAAAATATTGCAGGAGGATTTTACAATTACCAACATGTACCGTAGGGTAAAGAAATTGCTAAAAACATGTTATCCATGCCAGACAGCGAAAGTACCAAACGTACACACGTACGTGCCCATGGCCAATGTGATAACGGAAGGTAAGGGACAGATGATCGCCATCGACTTTCTGGGACCATTACCCAAGGCTACCAGAAATCTAAAACACATGGTAGTTTGCGTCGATGTGTTTACCAAAAAAGTTAGCCTTTATGCGATCCCTAGGCCCACCACAAAGTCCGTTTTAAATATTATACTTAATAAGTATATCCCACAACATGAACCAATAAGGAACGTACTTAGTGACCAGGGAAAGCAGTTCCAAAACAAACACTGGGCAGCCACCCTGGAACGTAACGGTATCAAAGCAGTCCTAACCTCGATACGACGACCACAGGGAAACCTTGCCGAAAGGGTGAATCGGGAAATCGGTAAAATGTTCCGTATCTATTGCTATAAGGAACAAAGTAAATGGCCCGAGTTCTTACCGTTCTTCGAAAAGGCAATAAATGAGAGTTATCATGATACCACGGAATACACACCAGCAGAATTAGACTCTGGAACCACGCCAGAGAGGTTTTGGGATAATTATTTAAGTAAGCCAAAGACTTATAATCTACCTCTGCCGGTGCAATGTAAAAATCAACTTGTGAGGGAAAGAATAGTTGAAAAAGGGCGAAAAAGGGCAGACAAATTTAATACGACGCATAAACTAACGAACTTTATAGTAGGTGAAAAAGTACTGCTCAAGGCGAATCCTGTAGGCCGACGAGACATAAATGTGGCTGCAAAGTTCTTTCGTTTATATAATGGACCCTATCTGTTGGCTCAACAACTCGCACCTCACACGTTCATCGTTACGACTCTGGACCGAACGAAAACGATCGGTAAATTCCATGCGAGCTCTTTGAGAAAATACTTTGAGTAGCATGGCGTTCCAAAGCGCGTCGCGACGAAATAAAAAGACTTTAAAAAGATAAATAGTATATAGAGTTAATAATAATTGTATTATAATAATTAAAATTAAAATAAGTAATTTGTGTTTTATAATATTATTAATAATAATTATAGATAACTTGTGTACTAATAATAATGTTTTCCTAGCGCGATAAATAATAAGCGTATAGAGTGAGCGAGAACAGCGGCAGGAAACAGTTACGTCACGCGATAACGACTACCTGACCCACATATGAAACTAGGTCAAGCAATTAGCCGCGCGCCCGGCGATAACGTTTTAAATACTGTCAGCAAAATTCTTTGTACGCGTGGCATTGTATACAAATAAAGGCTACTACTCGTTTGAAAAACATTATACGCAATAAGTTGCAAATATAACATTTTAATACATGTATTTAGAGTTAAATTGTATATAATGCAATAACATTAACACTTGTGTACGTGTCTTCAGAATAAGTAATACAATGTATAGCTAGTAAGAATAATGATTACAGAATATGTGTGTAATGATTAAGAAAAAAAAAATAACTGTAATTATTACATTCATTATTTTTTTAAAGCGGGTGTGGGAATATATAACGGAACCAAATATTAACTATTTGGGGTTATATGTTTACCGCATGCTGAAACCATATTTAAATAAAAATTAACAGTTAAAACTCCATTTGAATGTAGAGCATTGAAAATAATGCTGTGTAAAGCAACGCACACGTGGTCGTTATGTAAGCAGTTCGCTGTACAAGGAAGCGACCACACCCAAACTGTTAATTATTAATATCTCGGAAACTAATAAATAAAGGCGAAATCCAACATAGCCAAAATGTTTGCCGAGATATTAATAATGACGTGTGCAAATTTGATGCAATATAATTAACAAATGTAAGAGTTAATTAAAATAATTAAATAACTTCTGTTAAAATAGAGTTACAGTAAAGAGATTTTAGTATATTGTAAAGATAATAATTTGTGACAGATTGTATATTTTAGATTTCACACAACTTGATTTGCAACCAAGTTATTGCAAAATTAAATAAGTACAGGATATCCTTAGCGACAAACTGGTTCCGCCGGATAATTAATTATTAGATAATAATTCTATTCTCCGTCTGTGGGAACCAGACTTCATTCTCACGGACTAAGGGAATTCTAAATTTTATGTGGTAGGGAGAGTGTTTCGACCAATGAAATCATTTCATGCAGCCCCGGCCAGTGCGATGTTTTCTGGTGGAAAAATTCACTCTTCTGTCAGTACTCACGAAGTTAAGACGTAGTCCTTCGATCGTCTAGTAGCCAAAGCGGTGAAGATCAACAAGAAGACTCTACGTGGTCAACACACACGCGATTACGAACACACTAACTACAGATCATCTGTATAGCTCGTAATTGCTACGTAAAGGCGAGATACTCTTCAAGACATCAACCAAGCTTATTGTGTACTACCAGATAGTCATAAGCACGCAAGAGATCCACCCGACTTCAAGACCAGACTTCAAGAATACAGCAGAGAGGCCGTCTAAATCATTGGTTAACAGCTGACGAGCAGAGCGACCGCCGAACGAAGCACACACACACACACACACTGACGTGCAACGTGCAAATCGACGGAGAACAGGAAGCAGTTCCAGCAGACAACAGCAGACGTTAAAATATTCACAAACAGCAGGGAAGCAGAGTGTTACCGAATTTTGAACTCCACGACCGAATCCAGCAGTTCTAAGCAGATTACTTTCTCTAACCAAGGACTCGAATCGACGAGGGACAAATCGGAACGACATCCTCTTCAGTAACAGGAAAGCAAAATCTATTTATTTATTTTTCAGATCAAATTTTCTATTTTTCAATTAAAACATTGTAATTCAAATAATTCAGGTGCCAAACAAAAAGCAAAGACTCTAGTAATTAAAAAGTAAATTCGTTGTGATAACCTGTATAGCAGTTTAAGGTTTTAGTAAGTTATAGTTAAGAAATAGAAGTAGTATAAAAAGCGCTATACCAATCTTAACTGACAATCTAATCTTAGATCATACTGCAGTAGATCAGAAGTAGAATCACTAGAAATGAAATAACGTGAACTAGACTGTCACGTCTAATTTATTTTAACTAATTATTCAAATTAATTTTAGAGTTTTATAGGTTGTTTCATGAACACTTAGATTCAAATTAATTAAATAAATTTAATTAAATTCAAATCAATTAATAAAGTCAAATTTAAATTGCAATTAACTCGCAAAGAACGAGTTCAGTTTCTTTCAACTATTAGACAATCGAAAAACATCGATTCATTGTATAGACTATAAGAAAATTCATAACATTATAACCATTCTATTCTTGTGTGTTGTTGGTGTAATAAACAACGTTTTATTACCCCATATAACAGTGTTTTATTGTTGTACGATAAAGCCTACCAGTCTCACAAAACTCTCCCCCTTTAAAGTAACCCATTATGTGTGTTGTTGTAATAATTTGAGATTACTAGCTTGCGAACTTCAAATCCAAAATCCACACGCCCTAGTCGGAAGAATCTGCAAGATCAGACAGCAGGTGGGTACTCACACACAACATTACATTACAATAACGCATAGTAGTGTCGTTATATATATATATTGTACTGCTGTTAAAATGCAACACAGTACATAAGAGGAAAATAATAAATTGTAAAAGACAAAAATATATAAATTTATTAGAATTGGAACATATGTTTTAAAATGTAAACAAAGACATTGTATCGACTCACCCATCAACATAGAGGTAGATTCCTATATGAGATAAAACAGTATAAAGATATATGTTATGAAAAGAATATATGAAATTTGAAATGAATATTATAATAAGAGGAAATAATAAGAAAATTATCATATTATAAATACAAACTAGAATTAAGAATATTAGAAATAAAATAAATATATTTAATAAGAAGTAGAAAAGTTATATCAGTTTTTAAGAGGTATATGATAAAAAGATATAACGAAGGTTAGGAATTATCATAGTGGCAAATTGTTAAATTGTTAGAGATTGTATAGAAATGAAAGGAAATGTATTTGTCAAAAATTATATCTAAGAAGAGTAACATTGAGTCTAAAATTATATCTAAGAAGAGTAACATTAGTCAAAATTTATATCTAAGAAAAGTAACATCAGGAGTCTAATTTTATATTGAATACTATAAAGATGAAACAGAGGAATTATGTAAATAGAGTCTAAATTTTAATTCAATCAGATTCACATTAAGAATCTTAAATTATAATAACTGTTGTACATCATAAAATTAATGTAACTTGGAAAGGAAAATAAAGCAAAGGATTTTGAATAGTGATACCAGAGTTTGATTATAATATCGAATAAATAAATAATAATACAAAAAAATATAACAATATCCTGAATAGAACGACGACAGAAGAGGAAAATCTTGGACTGGAGAAGAGTTTCAGTGGCCCTAACGAATAATTAAGTGTTAAAAGGAAACATCGGTGTTGCAGTAATCTTGGAGAGCGGCATTCAGCGGTAAGAGCAATAAGAGATTAGTGTGAAGAAACAGATTGCCAAGCTGAATATTGCTGTTGAAGAAAGGTAAACAACAACCAGAAGTGAACCCGTGGCAGCTAGAAGAATTCAGAGACGGTTAAGTTACATTAATACGTTAGTTATTTTTTACATGGTTAATTACCAAAGTACTACCTATTAACGGCATCTGGGTTGGTTTAAAGAAAAGAAATTAATAGATATAATCGTAAATACGATAAAATAACTTAATAATCATTAACCCTGAGAGAAAGAGTTTCTTTACATGTACTAGTAAATAAAAAAATATAATAACAGTAGGTAAAGATTTAATTACAATACCTTTAATAAAAAATATAACAGTACAGAAAATGGCGCCCATACGTGAAAGCAAAGATTTTCTTTAAACCAGCACCAAATAACACAATTTTGTTAAATCTAATTAGCATACAAATTTTTTTTCCTTGTAATTAAATTACGTTAAAGATTGTAAAACGGCTAACAAACCAGAGCAACGATATGAATTAAGGAGTAATAGTGCGGAAGAGGAAGAAACTGAAATGGAGATAATAGTAAGGGATGCCCAAGGGAACCAACCAAAGAAACCAACTCAACCAATGGAGGCAAATTTCCAGGAGATGATGAGAATGATAATGGAAGGGAATAACAAAAACAACGAAAATTTCAAACAAATGAAAGAGGATAATGAGAAAATGAAGGAAGATATTGAAAAAATGGACAAGAAAATGGATAGTAACAGTAAAACATTAAAGAAACAAATGAGACTAGATAATGAAACATTACAACAACAGTTGAAGGAGGAGATTAGACAAAGAAACGAGGAGTTAAAAGGACAACTGAAGGAAGAAAGTGAGAAAAATAGAGAGGAATTGAAACAACAGTAGAAGAATATAAAAAAGAAATAAGGAATAGAATTACAGAAACTAACCAGAAGGTTGAGAAAACTGATGAAAATTTAACTCAATTACGTGCAGAGGTAATATATAAAATTATTGAAGTGGAAGAGGAATTAGGAGAAAATAAACAGGAAGTTATGGAACAGATAACGGAAGAAGTAATAAATGATAACAAAACGGAGATAGAAATAATACCAAATGATCAAAACAAGAAGCAAATAATTAAGAAAACAGAAGAAAGAAGAACACATCCTAAGAAAATGAAAGATACACGAGAAGAATTGGAGATGATGAACAATGGACTGATTAATGTACTTAACATCCTAAGTACTGACTACAGAAGAATAAATAAAATTAAAAGTAATACAAGGAACTTAATAGAATATTTCAAATGGAATCACAATAAAATAGTGAGAAAAAACGTCAGAAAGTCTATAGGTAAATTAAATATCACAGAAATAGAAATGTGTAGCAAACTGTCAGTAATGTCATCAATAATTCAAATACCATTAAAATACCTGTTCAATAAAATAAATAGGAATAGGCATAGGTAGAGATGAACATGTAGTATCAAAAGAATGGGAGTACAGGGTGACAGAGAGGTATTTAATAAAAACAGAAATCATTATGGACACTGTAATAATAATCCGTGCAACATGGACAACTTACGTATTTGACAACGGATGAACTAAATATGAAAAATATGGAAAGAAGGGACTGATTTTCTGGGTATTGACCAAAGCAAACTAATTGAACAAAGATTAGATTAATTATTAATAAGACAAACAACATAATATGGAAGTTAGTACAAATAAAAATTTTTGTATATTATGAATTAAAGGAAAATAAAAAATCGACCAAATTCTAAAATAAGTAAGAACATCTTACTGGATAGTTAAGAGAAATTATTTTGAATCAATTAAGAAGAGAAAGACAGTTAATAACCATAATAATTATGTGAATAACCATTTTAATCAGTATAATAACAATGATAAGAACAATTAAGACTAGTTACTATTTAAGAAGGGTAGAAATGAGTTAGATGAAGAAAGAATAAACAAATACAACTTACGATAATGATGAAATTCAGTACTTAACTGCATAATTAAAGGTGAATAAATAAATAAAAATGAAGATGAAGATAGAATCTAAAATATCATTGATTGGCAGCACCAAGATGGAAATAATCCAACATGTATGTCGAGTAATGTTAACCAGTTACCTGTGAATGATAGAATATTAATTGAAGTGATAAAACACCAGAAGTGAAACAGTAATGGAATAAAATGTGAAGAGACCTCAAAGAAATCATTTAACAATCCCTTGAATATAAGTTTGTAGCGAAGGAGCTACCTTATAGGTAATAATTATATGTATTGTGTTGTGATAGTGCAACTTTTATTTTTTCCTGGACAGAGATGAAGTTCCTCTGATCTCAGATGATATATTTAGGGAAAACGGCGGAGTAATGGAAGCCAAGAGTGCCCCTCCGAATCCGAACCCATGTGTAGTATTTAATGTTAGGGAATTATGGTATTTTAGGGATGATACAAATAACGAGGTAAAGAAATAAAAAATAAATATGACAATATGACTCAAGGTGTGAAGAGTAAGAAGAAATTAAGTGTTCCAACATGAAAACAGGAATATAATTAAAAGTAACCAAATAAATGATAGAATAACCCAAAGTGTATGAAGAATCGACATCAAGTTTTAGGTGCTAAGTTAATATATGATATTTGAAAAAAAAATCAAGGTAGCCAATGTCAGATATGAGGGAAGGTGGATAAATCATCAAGCATTGAGAGCATTAGAGCAAGTTTTATTGACATTTGTGGACCATTATCAACTAGTGATAATAGATGTAGGAAATATATACTGATTATCATGGACAGCTATTAGGTTTACAAAGCATATCACATCTTTAAAGCTGATACCCATATTATAATAAAAATAATTAAAAAAAAAAATAATTAAAAGAAAAATAATTCTGAAATTAAGAACACATGAAATTTATGACCAGAATTGGGAAGGTGAGATTTAAAAAAAAGGAAAAGATAATGTTTGTTTGTATTCATGGTTTTGAGTTTTTTAGCCATGAAACTAGGCACAATTGTTATTTTATACTTATTATTTTTGATGTAAAGCCAGTTGGTTTGATTAATGTTATTTTAAGCCATAAATGAGTGTGTAAGATAAGGTGATTCTTGATAGTGATGAACCATACTTGTTATGCTAATAAAAGAAAAAACCAATTTATGAAATGAATTTTGTGATATACAATTAGCGAATTAATCAGATGTTTTCAATATTAATGTTCGACCATGTTTGTGATAAGAAATTAATTATTTCAAAATCTCATATCAAGTTGTATCTGAGATTATGAAATAAGGGAAGGTATTATGTACTGCTGTTAAAATGCAACACAGTACATAAGAGGAAAATAATAAATTGTAAAAGACAAAAATATATAAATTTATTAGAATTGGAACATATGTTTTAAAATGTAAACAAAAACATTGTATCGACTCACCCATCAACATAGAGGTAGATTCCTATATGAGATAAAACAGTATAAAGATATATGTTATGAAAAGAATATATGAAATTTGAAATGAATATTATAATAAGAGGAAATAATAAGAAAATAATCATATTATAAATACAAACTAGAATTAAGAATATTAGAAATAAAATAAATATATTTAATAAGAAGTAGAAAAGTTATATAAGTTTTTAAGAGGTATATGATAAAAAGATATATCGAAGGTAGGGAATTATCATAGTGGCAAATTGTTAAATTGTTAGAGATTGTATAGAAATGAAAGGAAATGTATTAGTCAAAAATTATATCTAAGAAGAGTAACATTGAGTCTAAAATTATATCTAAGAAGAGTAACATTAGTCTAAATTTGTATCTAAGAAAAGTAACATCAGGAGTCTAATTTTATATTGAATACTATAAAGATGAAACAGAGGAATTATGTAAATAGAGTCTAAATTTTAATTCAATCAGAGTCACATTAAGAATCTTAAATTATAATAACTGTTGTACATCATAAAATTAATGTAACTTGGAAAGGAAAATAAAGCAAAGGATTTTGAATAGTGATACCAGAGTTTGATTATAATATCGAATAAATAAATAATAATACAAAAAATATAACAATATCCTGAATAGAACGATGACAGAAGAGGAAAATCTTGGACTGGAGAAGAGTTTCAGTGGCCCTAACGAATAGTTAAGTGTTAAAAGGAGACATCGGTGTTGCAGTAATCTTGGAGAGCGGCATTCAGCGGTAAGAGCAATAAGAGATTAGTGTGAAGAAACAGATTGCCAAGCTGAATATTGCTGTTGAAGAAAGGTAAACAACAACCAGAAGTGAACCCGTGGCAGCTAGAAGAATTCAGAGACGGTTAAGTTACATTAATACGTTAGTTATTTTTTACATGGTTAATTACCAAAGTACTACCTATTAACGGCATCTGGGTTGGTTTAAAGAAAAGAAATTAATAGATATCATCGTAAATACGATAAAATATCTTAATAATCATTAACCCTGAGAGAAAGAGTTTCTTTACATGTACTGGTAAATAAAAAAATATAATAACAGTAGGTAAAGATTTAATTACAATACCTTTAATAAAAAATATAACAGTACAGAAAATGGCACCCATACGTGAAAGCAAAGATTTTCTTTAAACCAGCACCAAATAACACAATTTTGTTAAATTTAATTAGCATAAAAATTTTTTTTCCTTGTAATTAAATTAAGTTAAAGATTATAAAATGGCTAACAAACCAGAGCAACGATATGAATTAAGGAGTAATAGTGCGGAAGAGGAAGAAACTGAAATGGAGATAATAGTAAGGGATGCCCAAGGGAACCAACCAAAGGAACCAACTCAACCAATGGAGGCAAATTTCCAGGAGATGATGAGAATGATAATGGAAGGGAATAACAAAAACAACGAAAATTTCAAACAAATGAAAGAAGATAATGAGAAAATGAAGGAGGATATTGAAAAAATGGACAAGAAAATGGATAGTAACAGTGAAACATTAAAGAAACAAATGAGACTAGATAATGAAACATTACAACAACAGTTGAAGGAGGAGATTAGACAAAGAAACGAGGAGTTAAAAGGACAACTGAAGGAAGAAAGTGAGAAAAATAGAGAGGAATTGAAACAACAGTAGAAGAATATAAAAAAGAAATAAGGAATAGAATTACAGAAACTAACCAGAAGGTTGAGAAAACTGATGAAAATTTAACTCAATTACGTGCAGAGGTAATATATAAAATTATTGAAGTGGAAGAGGAATTAGGAGAAAATAAACAGGAAGTTATGGAACAGATAACGGAAGAAGTAATAAATGATAACAAAACGGAGATAGAAATAATACCAAATGATCAAAACAAGAAGCAAATAATTAAGAAAACAGAAGAAAGAAGAATAACACATCCTAAGAAAATGAAAGATACACGAGAAGAATTGGAGATGATGAACAATGGACTGATTAATGTACTTAACATCCTAAGTACTGACTACAGAAGAATAAATAATTTTAAAAGTAATACAAGGAACTTAATAGAATATTTCAAATGGAATCACAATAAAATAGTGAGAAAAAACGTCAGAAAGTCTATAGGTAAATTAAATATCACAGAAATAGAAATGTGTAGCAAACTGTCAGTAATGTCATCAATAATTCAAATACCATTAAAATACCTGTTCAATAAAATAAATAGGAATAGGCATAGGTAGAGATGAACATGTAGTATCAAAAGAATGGGAGTACAGGGTGACAGAGAGGTATTTAGTAAAAACAGAAATCATTATGGACACTGTAATAATAATCCGTGCAACATGGACAACTTACGTATTTGACAACGGATGAACTAAATACGAAAAATATGGAAAGAAGGGACTGATTTTCTGGGTATTGACCAAAGCAAACTAATTGAACAAAGACTAGATTAATTATTAATAAGACAAACAACATAATATGGAAGTTAGTATAAATAAAAATTTTTATATTATGAATTAAAGGAAAATAAAAAATCGACCAAATTCTAAAATAAGTAAGAACATCTTACCGGATAGTTAAGAGAAATTATTTCGAATCAATTAAGAAGAGAAAGACAGTTAATAACCATAATAATTATGTGAATAACCATTTTAATCAGTATAATAACAATGATAAGAACAATTAAGACTAGTTACTATTTAAGAAGGGTAGAAATGAGTTAGATGAAGAAAGAATAAACAAATACAACTTACGATAATGATGAAATTCAGTACTTAACTGCATAATTAAAGGTGAATAAATAAATAAAAATGAAGATGAAGATAGAATCTAAAATATCATTGATTGGCAGCACCAAGATGGAAATAATCCAACATGTATGTCGAGTAATGTTAACCAGTTACCTGTGAATGATAGAATATTAATTGAAGTGATAAAACACCAGAAGTGAAACAGTAATGGAATAAAATGTGAAGAGACCTCAAAGAAATCATTTAACAATCCCTTGAATATAAGTTTGTAGCGAAGGAGCTACCTTATAGGTAATAATTATATGTATTGTGTTGTGATAGTGCAACTTTTATTTTTTCCTGGACAGAGATGAAGTTCCTCTGATCTCAGATGATATATTTAGGGAAAACGGCGGAGTAATGGAAGCCAAGAGTGCCCCTCCGAATCCGAACCCATGTGTAGTATTTAATGTTAGGGAATTATGGTATTTTAGGGATGATACAAATAACGAGGTAAAGAAATAAAAAATAAATATGACAATATGACTCAAGGTGTGAAGAGTAAGAAGAAATTAAGTGTTCCAACATGAAAACAGGAATATAATTAAAAGTAACCAAATAAATGATAGAATAACCCAAAGTGTATGAAGAATCGACATCAAGTTTTAGGTGCTAAGTTAATATATGATATTTGAAAAAAAAATCAAGGTAGCCAATGTCAGATATGAGGGAAGGTGGATAAATCATCAAGCATTGAGAGCATTAGAGCAAGTTTTATTGACATTTGTGGACCATTATCAACTAGTGATAATAGATGTAGGAAATATATACTGATTATCATGGACAGCTATTAGGTTTACAAAGCATATCACATCTTTAAAGCTGATACCCATATTATAATAAAAATAATTAAAAAAAAAAATAATTAAAAGAAAAATAATTCTGAAATTAAGAACACATGAAATTTATGACCAGAATTGGGAAGGTGAGATTTAAAAAAAAGGAAAAGATAATGTTTGTTTGTATTCATGGTTTTGAGTTTTTTAGCCATGAAACTAGGCACAATTGTTATTTTATACTTATTATTTTTGATGTAAAGCCAGTTGGTTTGATTAATGTTATTTTAAGCCATAAATGAGTGTGTAAGATAAGGTGATTCTTGATAGTGATGAACCATACTTGTTATGCTAATAAAAGAAAAAACCAATTTATGAAATGAATTTTGTGATATACAATTAGCGAATTAATCAGATGTTTTCAATATTAATGTTCGACCATGTTTGTGATAAGAAATTAATTATTTCAAAATCTCATATCAAGTTGTATCTGAGATTATGAAATAAGGGAAGGTATTATGTACTGCTGTTAAAATGCAACACAGTACATAAGAGGAAAATAATAAATTGTAAAAGACAAAAATATATAAATTTATTAGAATTGGAACATATGTTTTAAAATGTAAACAAAAACATTGTATCGACTCACCCATCAACATAGAGGTAGATTCCTATATGAGATAAAACAGTATAAAGATATATGTTATGAAAAGAATATATGAAATTTGAAATGAATATTATAATAAGAGGAAATAATAAGAAAATAATCATATTATAAATACAAACTAGAATTAAGAATATTAGAAATAAAATAAATATATTTAATAAGAAGTAGAAAAGTTATATAAGTTTTTAAGAGGTATATGATAAAAAGATATATCGAAGGTAGGGAATTATCATAGTGGCAAATTGTTAAATTGTTAGAGATTGTATAGAAATGAAAGGAAATGTATTAGTCAAAAATTATATCTAAGAAGAGTAACATTGAGTCTAAAATTATATCTAAGAAGAGTAACATTAGTCTAAATTTGTATCTAAGAAAAGTAACATCAGGAGTCTAATTTTATATTGAATACTATAAAGATGAAACAGAGGAATTATGTAAATAGAGTCTAAATTTTAATTCAATCAGAGTCACATTAAGAATCTTAAATTATAATAACTGTTGTACATCATAAAATTAATGTAACTTGGAAAGGAAAATAAAGCAAAGGATTTTGAATAGTGATACCAGAGTTTGATTATAATATCGAATAAATAAATAATAATACAAAAAATATAACAATATCCTGAATAGAACGATGACAGAAGAGGAAAATCTTGGACTGGAGAAGAGTTTCAGTGGCCCTAACGAATAATTAAGTGTTAAAAGGAGACATCGGTGTTGCAGTAATCTTGGAGAGCGGCATTCAGCGGTAAGAGCAATAAGAGATTAGTGTGAAGAAACAGATTGCCAAGCTGAATATTGCTGTTGAAGAAAGGTAAACAACAACCAGAAGTGAACCCGTGGCAGCTAGAAGAATTCAGAGACGGTTAAGTTACATTAATACGTTAGTTATTTTTTACATGGTTAATTACCAAAGTACTACCTATTAACGGCATCTGGGTTGGTTTAAAGAAAAGAAATTAATAGATATCATCGTAAATACGATAAAATATCTTAATAATCATTAACCCTGAGAGAAAGAGTTTCTTTACATGTACTGGTAAATAAAAAAATATAATAACAGTAGGTAAAGATTTAATTACAATACCTTTAATAAAAAATATAACAGTACAGAAAATGGCACCCATACGTGAAAGCAAAGATTTTCTTTAAACCAGCACCAAATAACACAATTTTGTTAAATTTAATTAGCATAAAAATTTTTTTTCCTTGTAATTAAATTAAGTTAAAGATTATAAAATGGCTAACAAACCAGAGCAACGATATGAATTAAGGAGTAATAGTGCGGAAGAGGAAGAAACTGAAATGGAGATAATAGTAAGGGATGCCCAAGGGAACCAACCAAAGGAACCAACTCAACCAATGGAGGCAAATTTCCAGGAGATGATGAGAATGATAATGGAAGGGAATAACAAAAACAACGAAAATTTCAAACAAATGAAAGAAGATAATGAGAAAATGAAGGAGGATATTGAAAAAATGGACAAGAAAATGGATAGTAACAGTGAAACATTAAAGAAACAAATGAGACTAGATAATGAAACATTACAACAACAGTTGAAGGAGGAGATTAGACAAAGAAACGAGGAGTTAAAAGGACAACTGAAGGAAGAAAGTGAGAAAAATAGAGAGGAATTGAAACAACAGTAGAAGAATATAAAAAAGAAATAAGGAATAGAATTACAGAAACTAACCAGAAGGTTGAGAAAACTGATGAAAATTTAACTCAATTACGTGCAGAGGTAATATATAAAATTATTGAAGTGGAAGAGGAATTAGGAGAAAATAAACAGGAAGTTATGGAACAGATAACGGAAGAAGTAATAAATGATAACAAAACGGAGATAGAAATAATACCAAATGATCAAAACAAGAAGCAAATAATTAAGAAAACAGAAGAAAGAAGAATAACACATCCTAAGAAAATGAAAGATACACGAGAAGAATTGGAGATGATGAACAATGGACTGATTAATGTACTTAACATCCTAAGTACTGACTACAGAAGAATAAATAAAATTAAAAGTAATACAAGGAACTTAATAGAATATTTCAAATGGAATCACAATAAAATAGTGAGAAAAAACGTCAGAAAGTCTATAGGTAAATTAAATATCACAGAAATAGAAATGTGTAGCAAACTGTCAGTAATGTCATCAATAATTCAAATACCATTAAAATACCTGTTCAATAAAATAAATAGGAATAGGCATAGGTAGAGATGAACATGTAGTATCAAAAGAATGGGAGTACAGGGTGAGAGAGAGGTATTTAGTAAAAACAGAAATCATTATGGACACTGTAATAATAATCCGTGCAACATGGACAACTTACGTATTTGACAACGGATGAACTAAATACGAAAAATATGGAAAGAAGGGACTGATTTTCTGGGTATTGACCAAAGCAAACTAATTGAACAAAGACTAGATTAATTATTAATAAGACAAACAACATAATATGGAAGTTAGTATAAATAAAAATTTTTATATTATGAATTAAAGGAAAATAAAAAATCGACCAAATTCTAAAATAAGTAAGAACATCTTACCGGATAGTTAAGAGAAATTATTTCGAATCAATTAAGAAGAGAAAGACAGTTAATAACCATAATAATTATGTGAATAACCATTTTAATCAGTATAATAACAATGATAAGAACAATTAAGACTAGTTACTATTTAAGAAGGGTAGAAATGAGTTAGATGAAGAAAGAATAAACAAATACAACTAACGATAATGATGAAATTCAGTACTTAACTGCATAATTAAAGGTGAATAAATAAATAAAAATGAAGATGAAGATAGAATCTAAAATATCATTGATTGGCAGCACCAAGATGGAAATAATCCAACATGTATGTCGAGTAATGTTAACCAGTTACCTGTGAATGATAGAATATTAATTGAAGTGATAAAACACCAGAAGTGAAACAGTAATGGAATAAAATGTGAAGAGACCTCAAAGAAATCATTTAACAATCCCTTGAATATAAGTTTGTAGCGAAGGAGCTACCTTATAGGTAATAATTATATGTATTTTGTTGTGATAGTGCAACTTTTATTTTTTCCTGGACAGAGATGAAGTTCCTCTGATCTCAGATGATATATTTAGGGAAAACGGCGGAGTAATGGAAGCCAAGAGTGCCCCTCCGAATCCGAACCCATGTGTAGTATTTAATGTTAGGGAATTATGGTATTTTAGGTATATATATATATATATATATGTATTTTATGGTATGTATATATATATATATATATTGCGACAGTACAAATAAGTGATGTACTGATCATTGAATATAAAAATTTAAATATACCTAATAAACTGTAAATAATTAATAATGTATTTGAAATAAGCATGTCAGGGATTGCAAGCTTGGCTCAGACAAAAATATGAACAGGTGTTTCGACCTGAATCGACGTGCACACACATACAAATGTAACTGAAAGTGTGTACACCAGTATTTTGCTAATGTGTGTGAACGCAGGTCTATGCAGGCGAGTTTACCTCCCCAAGATGAATAATTGCGTAATTACTGTTTTTCCGTAATTATTAATAAACTATAATTAAGAAGTAAAATCCAAAAACACAATAAAATGTAAGAAAATTTACTAAATACTCTGTACGAAACCATGTGAAAGTGCCACACCGTACGAGTGTAATAGTGAAATAACTGTGTACAAATCGAAAGGGTTAAGTTGCAATGTCAAAAATTACAGTGAACATATGTTGTAAAAATAGTTATAAGTATAAGTGTATACTTACAGGACTCTGCAATTCGCAGAAATATAAGAAATAGCGAAATTGACAAAGAGTGGGGGAACTGAATCCAGAGACAGTTTCTGACATGTCGATTTCGTACCACTGCAGGTGTCGACCAAGACATGGGTATAAATAGGACACACAAGCTACAGTGGTTCTCTTTCTTAAATCATCCACGGTGCAGCGGGAGCTTCTGCCCGTCCACACAGAACATTTAAATTTTTGTAAATAATTTCATCCTTCCAGTTACATACAGTTATGTAACTGGATTGTAAAACAAACTGTTTTTAAATAATAACAAAATTCCATAAGAAGATCCACATAAGAAGATCCATTGACGTCAGAAACAGCACGAGGAGAAGTTCCAGAGTGTTATACGACGCTGGACAGAAGAGCGAGTCGACGCTGGACAAGAAGAGCGAGTCGACGCTGGACAAAAGGAGTGAGGCGACGCTGGACAAGAGGACGCTGGAGTGCGAGACGAGGATGACTACAGATGGATCAAATGATCGAGTATGATTGACGACAATAAGGTGATAAACAACTTATTTATTTCTTAATCGAACAATGAACTCAAAGACAATTAAAGACATTCTTGATTTATTTAAAAGTAAGAGCCAATGTTTATTTTAAAGTAGAATTAAAATCATAGATGTTTTAGAAATACGATTAACGTAACAAGAGCTCAAACTAGTATTGAAATAAAACGAATACAAAGAATTTAAATGAAAACAATTAGTGTTTGATATAAATCAGTACTGAGAAACAAAAGATAAATTCAATAAGTATTAATATTTTGAGTACATTACAATATATAAAAAAATATTTAAATATTGATATTTTGAAACACACTAATTGACTGAGTAGTCTGGAAGTGAGATTTTTCGTTAATACAATAATTAGTAGAATAGAATATTTAGTCAGTAAGGATGTATACAGCATAAGCCTTGCGGCATAATAACAAATAATAATGAATGTTTTAAATCGAAGTAAGTGCTAGGTGCACAATTTTATTAATGTCAAATAAATTTAAAATACCGTTGCAAGTTATATAGAGTTCTTATTGCAGATACACCTGAAACCCAATTTAAATGCTATATTGTTACATAATTTGTCAATCTTGAACGTGAGTTCAGTCACGCCTATTTTATGTATATCGTATTGTTGCATATTAATTATCGCTTCCAACGTGGAGCATCACAAATATAAATTATATTATATTTACAACATTATATCGTTGCATAATATGGCGTCCCAGATCGTGGGGCTCCGCAAACACAAAAAAATTTTATTTATATTTGCAACGTTGTATCGTTGTATAATATGTCGCCCTGGACATGGGGCACGACATGCCTAAATTTATGTACAAAAATTTGTTACATAACTTGTAGCCCGTGAACGTATGGCCCAATCCCCACCATTTAACTATTAAAATTTTTTATGTAGCTAAATGGTTGCTCTAAAATATAAGAGTGTGTTAAAGAAAAAATGTATTATATGTAATTATTATTTATATTAAACAGTAAGTGAATGTAATGTTAATTGTTGTGTAATCACACAGCTGGCGCCCACAAATAATATTGTTTGTCTATGTAACTGGTGTAACTCTAATGAGTATTATTAATAACTATTAATAAAAATACAGAAATAAATAAATAAGTAGGGAACGGTTATCAATAATAATTGTTAAAGAATTACTACTAAATAAATATTTTAATAATACTTCAACATGACGACTCCAGGAAATTTAGACGTAGAGGCATTCCAGACGATGATGCGTGCCTGGGTCGATGAATTAAGCACAAAACAGACAGAAAATTTAAATGCTAGAATAGACGAACTAAAAGAAATAAATGCAAAACAAACAGAAAGTTTAGAAAATAAATTAGAGCTACAGTCCGAAAATTTTAGACAGGACACCATAAAAATCACAGAGAGTCTAGAAGAGTTAAAAATTGATAATCTTGAAATAAAACAAAGTATAATTGACAGTAATGCGCAGTTAACAAAAAAAATTGGTGACACCAACATACGTATTGATACTCTCGAGAATAATTTTAAACAAGCCTTATATGAACAAGTTGTACGGATTGAAAATAAACAAAAAGAATTACGTCTCGAGTGGAGAAAAGATTTAAAGGAAACACATAAACAAATAAATGATACTTTAACTACTATAACACGAGAACATGATAATAAAATTCAAACTATTAATAACGTATCAAAAACAAATACCAGTAAACTTAGAGAAATAGAAACACGTACTGTAGTTATTGAGAATAAAATTGAAGAAACTACGAAGGACCGTTCGGGAGACGTATCACATATGAAAGAAGAAATTCAAGAGGAAATGAACCAGCTATGAAGTGAGTTAAGAAGACGCCAGAACCAAATGACCATATTTCCTACACCAACGGAAGAAAGGAGCAGACTTAAGTTCTCAGGTGGTAAAGGAGAGAACAGTATGGAATTCCTAGCTAGAGTAGAGAAGGAAATAGAAAAAATTGGGAGTGCAATAAATGACGACGAGAAGATAGACTTCGTCACGCGATATCTTAGAGATTCAGCCAGCCAATGGTACTCTATTATTAGAGATAACGTCAGTACATATCAGCAGTTTCGTGAGGCATTCGAAAACCGATACTGGAATCTACATACCCAACGACAAGTACGGGATCAACTCGAATATGGAAAGTTCAATGCACAAGGACAGCAGAGTATTGAACAATACACAATTACGCAAATGGAACGTGTAAAGCATCTTAAACCTAAATTCTCAGAATGCGAAATTGTTTCAAAATTATCTTACCATTTTCAGCGAGATATCCAGTTAGCAGTTTATACGCAGGGAATTAAAACCATAGAAGAATTTTTAATCCTTGTGACACAGTCGGAGAATATCAATAAAGGTAAGAACACACAATACTGGGAACAAAAACACACAAATCACCATCATAATTATCACAGAGATGACAAGAAAGCAATACAAAACACTACACCACACCGTGATAATACCAAAATAAATTATTCGCCACCAATATACAACACTACAACCCACACAGCTAGAGAGACTGAACGAATAAATACAGCTAAACGACAAGAAGACGTTGTATGGTCGTCCAATCGTAAAAATTTTTCAAAACCAGCTGACAAACGCGTTGCCGCAGTACGAGGGTACGACGAAAAATAATTGAAGAGAGAAAGCCAAGGAATGAATGAGATGGAGACAGTAACATCCCACAGCCGGCCGTCTACATCAAAGGCGTCACAATGACTGAATAAGCGGAAGCAAAATTATAAAATAAATAACATATACCCCTGCGATATTAGGGAGGACTTATTAAGCACTGAACAGGATATAAAGCGAGACGCGCAGCAAACACAATGCCCTATTGTGACTGTAAGCATAAACAGGTGTAAAATACGGATGCTAGTTGACACAGGCAGCCAGCTGTCAGTTCTTAACGCTGCATGGGTTCAACGCAACAAGAAATATTTTAAGAATACTGCAATTTTGCCCGTAAATAATTTAAATATTACAACAGCTACCAATAAAAAAGAAAGAGTTAAACAACAAGCATATGTAACTCTAACATATACAAATCTAGAATTAGAACATCCCATGATAATTATGCATAAACTGATTTATGATGGAATTTTAGGTATCGATATACTAAATACAATAAATGCTATGATTAATATTAACGATAATATAATTGTGTGTAATTATAAAAATGTTCAATATGAATTAAATATGAACAGCGAGGAAGAAGAGTGCAAGGTAAGTGAAACACCTATTACTTTGTACAAGCCACAAATACAATATGGTCCAACTCGACATGTGAATGCGGTAGATGAAGGGATGACGACACAGGAAGAAGAGAAACTGCACGAATTAACAGAAGAATATAGTGATGTATTTAGTGAAGTACCGACGCAGACGACAGTATACGAGCACTCTATAGTTGTGTCAGACCTTACGAAAGTCATTAGGAAGACATACCCTATCCCAATGCGATATGAGGAAGAGGTTGAACTGGAAATTCGGCGTATGATCGAAGGTGGAGTCATAGAGAGATCGAACAGCAACTTCCTGAATCCTCTAGTGGTAGTGAAGAAGAAAAAAGGTGAGATACGTCTATGTCTTGACATGAGGGAGCTGAACAGCATTGTATTAAAGGAGTATGACTGTGCGCCAACTGCGGACGAATTATTTACTAAGTGTGAAGGAGCAAGGTATCTGACGAAGCTAGATTTACGCTCAAGTTTCTGGCAGATTCTAATTCGTGAAGAGAATAGAAAGTACACTGCTTTCCTGTATAAAAATAAATGCTACCAACACAGGGTAGTACCCTTCGGATTAAGCACGAGTGTGGCAGCCATCGTAAAGTGTCTAGAAAGAGCCCTAGGACCTGAAGTGGAACCCTACACCATGATATTTGTAGATGATATCTTAGTTGTATCTAAAACATTAGACGGACATATAAAACATCTAAGCACGATATTCCACAAGTTTAAACAAGCGAACATATCCCTTAACCTAGACAAATGTGAATTTATCAAATCCTGTATCCAATTCCTAGGTCACATTATTTCATCCTCTGGTATTCAACCCGATCCTATCAAAATTTCCAGCATAACTAATTTCCCGATACCCGAAAATCTCAAAGAGTTAAGAGCATTCTTAGGACTAACCGGACACTACAGAAGATTCTCACCGTTATATGCAAGATATACGCAACCGCTCCTAGAGCTGACGAAGAAAGAAAAAAAATGGAAATGGGAGAAGAAACATCAAGATGCCTTTAACCAAGTGAAAGAGTTGTTCATCGAAAATATTATGTTACATCATCCTCAACGAGAAGGAAAATTCGTAGTATACTCCGATGCTAGTGACTACGCAGTAGGAAGTGTACTGTATCAACAAGATAATACGGGAGAACACCGAGTTATTGCCTACGCCAGTAGAGTCTTCAAAGGAGCTGAAAAAACACTACTCCACATCAGAAAAAGAAATACTTGCTATAGTGTACGCTCTTAAGCAATTCAGATATTATGTTTATGGTACTCATTTTGAGATACATACTGACCACCAAGCATTATCATTTCTGTTGAAATGCAAAGTAACAAATGCCCGATTATTAAGATAGATTTTAGCCATTAGCGAATACTCATTCACCATTAAAAGATAGTACTAACGAATGACATGCTACAAAAATTAATTCAACCAGCACATGAGAGTTTAGCACATGCTGCCGCTCTGAAATGTTATTTGAGTCTACGAGAAGATTTTACGATTAATAATATGTATCGAAAGATAAAGAAGGAGGTAAAGAAGTGTTATGAGTGTCAAACGGCGAAAGGGCCGAATTTACACACATACGTAGGAATGCAGAGCGTACAGAAGGAGAACAAGGGAGAGCTAATTGCAGTGGGTTTTCTGGGACCACTACCACGATCAAGTCGAGGTGTGAAGCACATATTGGTATGTATCGATGTGTTTTCCAAGGCAGTCCGACTGTACCCAATTATGCGACCCACAACCAAAGTTGTTCTAAAGATACTACTGCAGAAATATATTCCGTCATATGGAAAAATGAAGAATGTACTCAGTGATCAAGGTGTACAATTCCAAAGTGAAAAATGGGAGAGGACGTTAAGGGAAAATGGAATACAACCTGTACTCACATCCATAAGACATCCTCAAGGAAACCTTGCTGAGAGAGTTAACAAAGAATTTGGTAAATATTTACGAATATATTGTCATGATCAACACAATAAATGGGCAGAATATTTACCATTTCTTGAAAAAGCCATTAACGAAAATTATAATGAAGCAACAGGATATACTCCAATGGAATTAGAAGAAGATAAGAAGCCAAACAGATTTTGGACTAAGTATATAAACAAACCTAATAACCAAAATGTACCTGTACCAATAAGTGTGAAAATTGAATACGCAAAGCAACGGATAAGAGAAAGAGGTAACAAGAGAGTAGAAAGATTTAATCTAGCTCACAAGCTACAACAATTCAGCGTGGGAGAAAGTGTACTACTCAAAGCTAATCCAGTTGGAAAACGGAGTGATAATACGGCGAAGAAATTCTTCAGACTTTATAAAGGACCGTATACGTTAAGACAGCGAGTAGGACAACACACTTTCGTCGTATATGATGAGATACAGAAGAAAGAAATTGGTAAATTACATGCAATGTTATTTAGGAAGTTTTACACATGAAAACAACGAGGTCAATGAAACCAGTCAGATCAGCTGTTTGTTGAAGCCACCCTATTACAAGGTCACGAGCAGTGAGCGTATAAGGAGGGGAGGTAAGACATTTGTATACACTCCAATTACGGGTGAAATGACGAATATTATTCTTTATTATTTGTTACATTTTTTTCAAGTGTAATAATAATAATAATAAAAAAAAGGTATAATAAATAAAATTATTAAATTTTTTTTTTGTTACCAAGCAGAGGGATAATGCGACAGTACAAATAAGTGATGTACTGAGCATTGAATATAAAAATTTAAATATACCTAATAAACTGTAAATAATTAATAGTGTATTAGAAATAAGCATGTCAGGGATTACAAGCTTGGCTCAGACAAAAATATGAACAGGTGTTTCGACCTGAATCGACGTGCACACACACACAAATGTACTGAAAGTGTGTACACCAGTATTTTGCTAGTGTGTGTGAACGCAGGTCTATGCAGGCGAGTTTACCACCCCAAGATGAATAATTGCGTAATTACTGTTTTTCCGTAATTATTCATAAACTATAATTAAGAAGTAAAATCCAAAAACACAATAAAATGTAAGAAAATTTACTAAATACTGTGTACGAAAACCATGTGAAAGTGCCACACCGTACGAGTGTAATAGTGAAATAACTGTGTACAAATCGAAAGGGTTAAGTTGCAATGTCCAAAATTACAGTGAACATGTGTTGTAAAAATAGTTATAAGATAAGTATAAGAGTATACTTACAGGACTCTGCAATTCGCAGAAATATAAGAAATAGCGAAATTGACAAAGAGTGGGGGAACTGAATCCAGAGACAGTTTCTGACATGTCGATTTCGTACCACTGCAGGTGTCGACCAAGACATGGGTATAAATAGGACACACAAGCTACAGTGGTTCTCTTTCTTAAATCATCCACGGTGCAGCGGGAGCTTCTGCCCGTCCACACAGAACATTTAAATTTTTGTAAATAATTTCATCCTTCCAGTTACATACAGTTATGTAACTGGATTGTAAAACAAACTGTTTTTAAATAATAACAAAATTCCATAAGAAGATCCATTGACGTCAGAAACAGCACGAGGAGAAGTTCCAGAGTGTGATACGAAGCTGGACAGAAGAGCGAGTCGACGCTGGACAAGAAGAGCGAGTCGACGCTAGACAAGAGGAGTGAGTCGACGCTGGACAAGAGGCGAGTCGACGCTGGACAAGAGGAGTGAGGCGACGCTGGACAAGAGGACGCTGGATTGCGAGACGAGGATGATTGACGACAATAAGGTGATAAAAAACTTATTTATTTCTTAATCGAACAATGAACTCAAAGACAATTAAAGACATTCTTGTTTTATTTAAAAGTAAGAGCCAATGTTTATTTTAAAGTAGAATTAAAATCATAGATGTTTTAGAAATACGATTAACGTAACAAGAGCTCAAACTAGTATTGAAATAAAACGAATACAAAGAATTTAAATGAAAACAATTAGTGTTTGATATAAATCAGTACTGAGAAACAAAAGATAAATTCAATAACTATTAATATTTTGAGTACATTACAATATATAAAAAAATATTTAAATATTGATATTTTGAAACACACTAATTGACTGAGTAGTCTGGAAGTGAGATTTTTCGTTAATACAATAATTAGTAGAATAGAATATTTAGTCAGTAAGGATGTATATAGCATAAGCCTTGCGGCATAATAACAAATAATAACGAATGTTTTAAATCGAAGTAAGTGCTAGGTGCACAATTTTATTAATATCAAATAAATTTGAAATACCGTTACAAGTTACATAGAGTTCTTATTGCAGATACACCTGAAACCCAATTTAAATGCTATATTGTTACATAATTTGTCAATCTTGAACGTGAGACCAGTCACGCCTATTTTATGTATATCGTATTGTTGCATATTAATTATCGCTTCCAACGTGGAGCATCACAAATATAAATTATATTATATTTACAACATTATATCGTTGCATAATATGGCGTCCCAGATCGTGGGGCTCCGCAAACACAAAAAAATTTGTATTTGCAACGTTGTATCGTTGTAATATATATATATATTGTCACAGGACAAATGCCTTGCCGCATGACAAATGGCGCCAGTCGTACACTCTAGTGATTTTGGTGACCCTAAACAGGACCGTGTGGCAAGAGGGGTGCTGTTTGTTTTGCCGCACTGAGATGTTCTGCGGCTGCGCCCGCTGTTCGTGGCGTACTGCAGTCCTCCTCTTCTTTCGGCATCGATGGTAGAGTCGGCTGCCGGCCCAGCGACGTCCTATCGCTGGCGCGGAACTGGAGGGCAAAGACGCAAGAACGCCGGTTCTATTCTTCGGCCGTTCCTTCCGGCTGGAGATGAAGTGCGTCCTATGGCATGTCGATGAAGAGTGCTCAAAATTGTCTGCTGGCCCGGGTTTTATGCACTAACCGGGATCGCTGATTGACTCGCTCCGAACACGTAGTTGGTCACGTCTCGGCGGCTGCTGATCCCGGATTGGCTCTCCTTGTATTCTTCAGGTGTTACGCGCCGTGTCGCTGGTACCGGAGAGCAGCCACAGCTACACCCAGCGGGACACCGGGTTCAAGGTAGAGCAAGGCTTTGCGCAATTCGCTGCAGCTCTGAGGTGCACGTGGCCACCGGTGATCACCGCTACCTAACATGGCCTCAAGTACGAGAATCCAGAACGATATCTTCGACAGCTAAAGCGACAGCTGCGGGACTACAGAGTCCCACCTGAACAGTGGGCGGATTACGCAGTGCTGCAGCTCCGAGGAAAAGCTGCCAAGTGGGCAGAGAGATACACGGGATTGCAGATAAATTGGCCCGAGTTCTGCGACCGCTTCCGGCATCACGTCTGCGGGACGCAATGCGACGCAGAGCTGCTGGCCGAGCTGTACGGACAAACGCAGCGGTAGGAATCGGCGGAAATCTTCATCCTGAGAAGAATCAAGCTCTTTCGCCGTCTGTACCCCGGAGGTGACGAGAGAACGAACATAGCCATGCTTACACAACAGCTGCAGCCACGCCTTCGACCGCCGCTGAGGTTCCCGCCGCCTAAAACTTAGGAGAAACTTTTACAACGGGCAATGAACATCGAGGCGGCCTTGGATCAAGATAGTCGTGCGCGAGGTCGGAATGACTCCGCTGAAAACTCCCTGGATCGAGTAGGGGGGTCGACGCAGTGTCGATCGGCCTCAAGCACGAAAGAGGAATTAAGAATGAACAGCCTAACGCCCAAGTTCCGCTTCTGCCCGGGAAGACACTTCCATCGGGACTGCCCTGTGAAGAACCGGTAGGGAAATGAACAAGCGCCCCGTAAATAGCCCATCGGGGTGCGTGAACCAACTAGGTACGGACATACCGCGCATTCCAATAGAGATCGCCGGCCGAAAACTCACTGCAGCCTTGGACTCCGCCTCAACTACGACTTCGTACGAGCCGGTCTGTTGACCGGAGGAAGGAAGACGGAGCCCTGAGTTGTCCAGCTAGCGCTATACGGTGAGCAATGTCACTCAACGGCCGCCTCCGTCGCAAACATTGTAGCTGGAAATCTCGCGACCACCACCAGTCTGCTAGAAGTGCCAGGACTGCAAGAGGAACTTTTGCTGGGCCACCACTGGCTCACGGCCAACCAAGCAGTTGTGGACTACCGACGGGGCTGCCTTCACATTGGCAGCGAGAATCGACAGATGGTCGTCTGGAATGACCGCTCGGAGCCCAAGGAAGAGGACATTGAGGAAACTAGCCTTCAAACGTCACCAGGTGACCAACACCGTAAACGGCTTCTGGAAATGTTACACTGTCATCGTAGTCTGTTCTCCCGAGGCCCGCTCCGCACCACATCTGCAGCCAAGCACGAGATCCGCCTGAAGGAAGGTAGCCAAACTTTCCGGCTCCCGATGTACCAGTACTCCAATGACAAGAAACGCACCATCCGGGAACAGGTAGAAGAGATACTGAGGCAGCGGATCATTGAACCGGCCACTTCGCCATACAGCTCACTGGTGGTGATTGTGATGAAGACAGTACACCTCTGTTCTGCGTGGACTTCCGGAGGCTGAGCGACCAGACCGATGATGAGGACTCCCCATTGCCGCTGATATAAGAAACAATCAAGGATCTCAGCAGGGCCAAAATCTTCTCGACCCTAGATCTGAAGAACGGCTACTGGCAGATTCCGCTGAAGGTAGAAGCAAAGAAGTACACAGCATTCTCGGTGCCAGATGGAGGTCGCTACCAGTTCCGGGTGATGTGCGTCGGGCTGAAGAACGCGCCCAGCACCTTCCAACAGCTGATGCAGGATGTTCTCACGGGACTATTGCGGGAGTGCTTCCTCGTCTATCTGGACGACATCATTGTCTACTGCCCCGAATGGGAAACGCACCTGCGACACTGGTTCAAGTTTTGGAAAGGCTGCAGATGCACCAGCTGACCTGCTCGCTCAACAAGTGTCACTACGGCCGGGAAGAAGTCGCCTTTCTGGGTCACGAGATTATTCCGGACGGCAACCTCCCGCAGCAGCAACATCTCAGAGCGATCGAAGACCAGCCGGCTCCCAGCTACAAGAAAGAGCTACAACGCTTCCTGGGAACTTGCAACTGGCTGCGAGAGTTCATCCCCTGCTTCACCATGGTTTCGGAACCGTTAACAGACCTGCTGCGGACAAGAAAGTGGCATTGGGACGAGACAACGCAGCGAGCCTTCGAAGAGATTAAGGCCGCTTTCCGGCAGCGGTTAAAACTCTCACGACCGGATCGGGACTTGGAGCGGTGCTTTATCAATGCACCGAAGCATGAGAGAGGCGTATCATCTCGTACGCCAGTGCCAAGCTCCGCGAGGTGGAGAAGAACTACCACTACAACGAACTGGAGTGCTTGACAGTCGTTTGGGCCATCAAGAAATACCGGCCATACTTGGAGGATCGCCACTTCACCCTGAGGACCGACAACAAGGCGCTAACCTGGCTGAAGCAGGCGACAGGGCAGAAGACGAAGTACGCTCGCTGGGCTCTACTGATACAGAGCTTCAAATTCACCGTCGTCCACTGCCCGGCCAAGGAGAACGAGTTGTCGGAATTCCTTTCGAGGGAACCTGGGCTTGAAGATACCACCGGCGTGCAAGAAGAACCACGGATGCAGCCTGAAAACAGGCCACTTCGCAGTGTTGCGGCAGCTGCACCGAGACTACAAGGAATCACGGCTGTCGGCATCCATCAGGCAGTGCAGGAGGCGCAAGAAGGCGACCAGGAGTTCCAAGCGTGGAGAAACGACCCTGCGGCGGCTATAGCGAGAGGATACCGGGTGGACAACGGCCTGGTTTGGAAGGACAGATGCAACCAGAAACCAGGATTCTACGTGCCGCCAAGTGCCTGCATGGAGGTCATTAGGCACTTCCACGACTCCCCTGAAGCCGGTCATCCGGGGGCCGAAGAAACGTTTCAAGCCATCGGCAAGGACTTTGTCTGGACCGGCCTAACTATCGACGTCCGCAGATACGTCCGGAGTTGCAGAATATGCGCCCTCCACAAGCGCGGCGCGAATCCCGAACAGGACCAACAGTGACCTCACCGACCCAGGAGATGTTGGAATACTGTAGCCCTGGACGTCATGGGACCGTATCCGCTGACTTGAGCTGGCAACCGGTACATCGTAGTGGTCACGGATATGATGTCGAGATGGGTGGAAGCAAAGGCCGTGCGCAAGGCGGACGCCGACACCATTATCCGCTACCTGGAGGAAGAAGTGTTCCCTCGTTGGGGATACCCAGAGGCGTTGCTCACCGACAACGGGAAGCCGCTCACGGGCCACAAGTGGAAGCAGATGTGCGACAAGCTGCACATACGACCGTGGACTACAGCCAACTACCATCCCAGGACGAATCCGACCGAGCGGCGCAACGGCGAGATCAAGAAGGCGCTGCGGATCCAGGTCAATGAGTGCAAGGACCATGGCGACTGGGACAAGCGTTTGCCGACGGTTCTGTTCTCGCTGCGGAATGACACCGAGCGAAGCCGCCACTGGAGTGACACCGAGCGAGCTTCTGCTGGGCAGAGACATACTCCGACCCGGAAAATCAGATGAAGAACTATAACTATAAGAACTATAAGATTTTCCAGATGAAGGAGGGGGCAGTCAAAGACAGAAATTAATACACTAAATTAGCGATAACTTGGAAATTCCTAACTGACAGTTCTCAAATTAACAAACAAAATGTGGCCACAACACACTCTCCCCCATGCCCTAACCCTCCCATGGCAAAAACCACAAGGGACGCAAGAGATAAAACGTTGCGTCATAGTTAAATCAACATGAGTACGCCTTGAAAATGTTCCGGGATTACAGAACAAAATGTCGGCATTATAAACATCCTACACACGGATGTACCCAAAAACCTTTGTACTACAATTAGGTATCCTCAGTGGCCTTGTAGACTCTTGTCTCAGTTGAGCCACTGAAGATACCTCATTGTACTCTGGGCAAAAAATATGACGTTAAAAGTAATAAAAAGCTTGTGTTAAAACATAAAAAACAGTTTTGTTATTATTAATTTATAGGTTCTTTACCATCCTAAACCAATTCAACAATTAAATTAAATACGGTCTTTTCTGTATAAATTAGTTCCTTGGAAAACTCTGAATTATCCAAATAAATTGGATTATTAAAATTTGGATAAGTTATTTTAAAATCCAAATTTGGATAAATTTATTAAAATTCAAATAAATTTTTAAGTTATTAAAGCTATAGGTATAAGTAAATGATACTAAAATAGATCAAATAATATATTACTGGTACAAATGTTAGGGGCCACCTAAACCTAAATTAAATGTTACTCAGAAAAATAAGGAGCACTTTTATTAAATACTTAACCAAAATATTTCTATTTTCTCTTTGTCTCAAGTTTCACTCTCAGTTGCCAATACACTGCTGCAGAATCAAAATTTGTATTATGTGTTAGTGTTTAAATTTTATTTGAGTATATAATTATTACTATAAGGTACTTACTTTAATTCTGTACACGAATTAAATTATTTACAAAATTCTTCATGTTGTTATCACAGTTTTGCTAGAGGTACCATTATGTTACAACCAAAATGTTTACAATATTAGCGTCATCTTGAACAGCTTCACAATTACATTAACTGTCATTGTATAACATCCCAAGTATAGAAAATCTATTTCATAAATATACTTTCACAGTAAATTTCATGCATTTTACAAACAATCAAACAATTTTTGATTTAAACAGGATTTTATCTGAATCTGCAAAGCCACAAAAGACGGGTATGGGACGTGCAGTGTTACTATGTCAATTGTGATACATAGTGCTCAAAGGAAGTAAAGGTTATGGAGGCTGCAAATATTAACAACACTAGGCAGTTTTAAATGACAGGTCAGCTATGAATACACAGTCATAACAAAATGATGCATTAAAATTTGAATAATAACTTAAAACGTGACTCACAAGTTGAGAAGTCCAGATGAAATTGTAACATTACAGTAATGATGGGTGTGATGAGTAGATAAATTGTGTATATATGTGTGAACTCAGATAATGTTTGCAAAATTTTCAGAGAGTGATCAAAGGTTGTATTATAAAACATGTATTAATTAATTTGTATTTTATCACTTATTTTCTAAATATTTCCGGTGGTATTGTGTAGATCAGAGTGACTGTGACACATGAAAATTAATTGTGAATAAACTTGTTTACTTGTTCAAAACTGAGTCAGTAAATTATGCTTTGCGTTTAATTTAAAAATGTTATCTAAAACAGTTAAATTGTATTTTACATTAGACAGGAATGTTTAGATTAATTGTTAGTTTATCTGTAGATGTGTTTATGCCTTTATTCAAGTCATTAATATACACTATTTCATTTGGTTTGATCAATGACACATTGGGTGATTCAAAACACTAAGTTTTTACCTGGGTGACAAGAAAACAATCCATCACTCCACTGGCCATTCTCTCTGCAGATTATTTCTGAGTACGGAGTAGGCCCAGTATGTTTATACAATGGTTTACAATCAACTTTTGCTGTTGTTCCAGGACGCATAGGCTTGCTACAATTAATATCACCGCCATTAAAACATGTGACAGTTACACTTAAAGATTCCAGTGGTGAGCACATTTCTGAAAAAAGAAATGAATGTGCAAAGTTATGTTAACCTTTGAGAAGGAAAGTAAATTATTCCTGTTAGACTTAACATGTTATATAACACTTAACTAAAAATGAACTTTTTTCATGTGAAAAACTTACTATTTTATTGTACGCGTTTCGGCATAGTATCTGCCTTCTTCAGCTTTGGTAACAGACTGCCAGCATTTTGTAACGGTTGTGTGGAAGGTGAAGTGGGGGTGGTGTGTGGAGGAAGGGGATTGGCGCGGGGATTCAACTTACTGTTTGTTTTCTGTATAATTGTGTCAAAAAGTGTATGTGATTTATATTGTAATTGATCGTTGAGTATGTTGTTTGGTTGTGTTGTGTGGTGTTTATATATTTCGTATTGTTCAGTTGTGTTGAGTTTTTGACCTTTGGGTATGTAATGTAAAATTTCAAGATTAGTGTCTATGTTGGTGTAACTGTGGTTTTCTGTGTGTATGTGTGTGGCAAATGCAGAGTGTATTTGCTGGCAGTCTGTTACCAAAGCTGAAGAAGGCAGATACTATGCCGAAACGCGTACAATAAAATAGTAAGTTTTTCACATGAAAAAAGTTCATTTTTAGTTAAGTGTTAGTGCTGTGAAAGAAGAGATGAATAATCAAGACAACTGTTATATAAAATAAACAAAATTCAATCATACGTAAGAATACAATTTCTACTTGACCTCATGCAGACTAGATTTTTAGGATATCCGTTGTCAAAATACATCTGTCCATATAATAAAACTATTATAAACAAGGACCTTGCAGGCTTATATAAAGACCTGCAAGAACAATGCTTAAAAAGCTCTGTAAAACATTAGTAACATAAATTTTAATCCGATATGGTAAATCCAGTAGTTTGACTTTGTTAATAATGTTTTTGTTTTCCTCCTTCCTTTCCAAATTGAGACTGTACGTGACTCCCTTAAGGCACCAAAAAACACTAGTATTGGAGACCTTTGTGTTACATTGCATGAGGATAGTATATTATATATCAATTTGCTTCTCCATATTGTCTGAGGTTTGTTGCTTTCCCATGCATTTATATATCTGAGGTATGTTCCTAGCACCTCTGCCATGAAGTTGTGCTGATTTATTTACAAATGCTGGCCACTTTTTCAGAACTATTCTCACTAGTTGACACATTCCAATCTTGTCTGGGAATTCAATTTTGACTTAATTTTTATGTTTATAACAAGAAGTTATTTCAGTGTCCATACACAGGCATTCATAAGCTTCACATGTCTTGTTGAGTCTATACCATTCTGTACATTCACTTATATCACCTCTTTTATGAAGCCTTCTATCGTTGTCCAAATACAGATCAGTGTGTACATGAATATTGTTTTGATCTCAGTAAATAAAAATACTAGAATTACATTATATGCAATATGACATCCAGATCTTATGAAACTCTATAAATCATAGTTAATAACAAACAATATGTTGTAACAAATTTGTGAAACGTAGTTGGGAAAAGAAAAGAAACGGAACTGAAATGTGTTTTGGTTAAAACCCATTTTGTTTATCTAACAACTTTCCTAAATAAACAGAACTTTATTTAAAATCAACTTGATCATAAGTAGCTCAACTACAGGGTAGTGACACACACACAAACACACATATGCAAGCGTGAGTGCACACACAAATAGAAAGCAACAACTGCAATAGATGTTACATAGGCTAGATAAAAATCAATTGAAATAACATTGTTTTAAGCACCTAAATGTATTAAAAAAAAACATATTTATAAATCCAATTTAGCCATCCATGCAATAAATAAAAGACATGAATTCCGAGACTTCAGCAACATGAACTAATAAAACACATACCACACAAATGCACTATAGGGAATATTAGGGAAAACTTACAAATTTATAAATATAAAATATAAGATAAACTAATACCAGAACAAATACATGCACAAAACATGACACAATTTTTAAAACCCTAACCATTGGTAATATTCACAAAACAAAACTATACCATAACTATACACAATAACACCAATATAGTTAACCAAAGTGCAACAGGAGGGCATAGCAGCAATCAACATGGACACAAGTATTCAACAAGACAAAAAACTAAAGAGGCTGAGGATGGGCAAACTAATTGATGTCCAAAACATGTATCAAACACGGGAAAATATACCCTAAACGAATCGTTTGTTTCAGAAAGCCATTATATGACATTTCTTGTGAAAATCACTTTTTGGTAGAATCAAATTGTACAACTATAAACACATGTTTTGTTGCTGAATCCCGTCACGTATAGCACTACCTTACCAGTTAAAATTGGCTTTGAAATATCCATTGTTACAGAAACCGGCTATGTATAATCGCATACCGAGTTTATGCTATAAAGCGCGGTTGGCAACCATGCGGCAGCTGCCAGGGTTCCAACCTGATTGCTAAACAAGTGTTGTTTGCAGTGTTTTACTGTGTTTGAGCTTTCATCCTAGTTCAATTTTTTGTTTCCTATTGTTGTCTAAGTATTTTTTGGAAAACATGTCTACTTCTAGTACGGATGAAGAACCACAAACAAAAAAGAAACGTAGCGTTACTAACATTGAAAAGTATAAGTGCAATGTTATATGCAGTGCTCGGGTGAAAAGTGAAGCCTACACGGGTGAGGAAGTGTCATCAAAACCTGTTCCTGCTGAGCTCATGTGCATATGTCGACGTAACTGTAGTTTGAATATTGATCATGTAAACAAAAACCTAATCTACATCATTTTTATTCACTTCAGAATAAAAACGTACAAGGTACTCATTTGCAAGCATTGATTGAGGTTAGGAAATGAAGCGTAGGCGAAAACTACCTGATAGGCCTAATGATACGGTTGCTGAAGGAAATAAAACTGTGCCTTCCTTCAAGAAAAACCATTCATTTACCTACAACTTTAAGGTCAATGGCATTCTTACTGGAGTTTGTAAAAATGTATTTTTACAAGTTCATGGTATTTCACGTGATAGGTTTCAAAGACTCACTAACCTTTTAATACAAAATAAGACACCTGTTGATATGAGAGGGAAAAACCGTAGTGGGAACGCTATTTCTGGGGATATTTGTATGTTGATCCTTGATCATATTTCTCACTTTGATGTTAAAGAGACACACTATGGTGGCAAACCAAAACAGTATTTAGATGCTAGACTGAACATCGGTAAAATGTATGACATGTTTTTAACTAAACATCCAGTGTTTTTAACTAAACATCCAGAACTGAAAGAAAAAGTTGAATATACTTTTTATTACATACTTTTGGAAAATTTTAACTTCTCATTTTGGACGACCTCAAGTTGATGTGTGTAGCAAATGTGAGAACTTTAGTGTGAAATTAAGAGACCCGGAACTAAGCCATAACGCTGTGTTCGTATTTGCCAGTGTAGGAAGTGAAGGAACGCAACAGTAGCATAAACATCCTAGACCTCTCCAGCACAAATTTTGAACACAGACACAAATTCAGTATATACAGAAAACCGACTACAACTGTCACACTAATACACAACTCCTCCAATCACCCAATACAACACAAACCAGCTGCCTTCAGAACTATGATACATAGACTTAATACCATCCCACTAGATGAAAAAGACTACAAAGAAAAACTAAACACGATAAAATATCTAGTAGAATCCAACGGATACAACAGAACAATAGTCAACAAACTCCTTCACATAACACGAAACAAACAACAAACAAAGACAGAAAACAACAAATTCATAACACTAACATACATCAATAACCACACTGAAAAAATAGCCTACAAATTCAAAAAAAGCAGGATACAGAATATCATACAAAACTACATACAAAACAGAACATACACTATCAAAACACACAAACAAAGCACAAAACAAATTCGATCTACCTGGTATTTACAAACTAAATTGCTCAGATTGCAATAAATTCTACATAGTCCATACAGGACTGTGCCGGTGTTTGCATAACCCGGCAATGGAAGGTTTTATAAATTTTGTTTAACATAAACGCGAGTACAAATGTCGATTAGAACGCCGATATCTAGACTGCACTGTTGAATCTGCCTGCGCCATCTTGCGTCGAAATTTTGCTGTTTGTTGCATTGTAACTGCACGTGCAGTTCAACTTCAGCGCTCAAAAGGGAATCAACAGGCTCCCCGACCCGGACAGACATTATTGCGTAGTTTCTTCTACACCTAATGGCAAGCTAGATTTTCGAGACTTCCCGGTAAGTAATTTACAGCATGCTATAGAATGCTTCAAAAATAATTAAATAATTTATCTTAAATATATTCAGGCGAATGCGAAAAGAGAATGTACTTGGTGCGATCGGACGAGTGTGTACGTTGTAAGAGATTTATTCGATGTTCAGTATATGCAGCCCATATTTCTTTCAAGTATTATACAAGAGTCACTGTAATTATTTGGTAAAGCATTATATAAATTTATAAGCTAAAGTCAGTACGTACAGACGGAGTTGAATTGTGCAAGTTATGCACGTGCATGCACTAGACTGCAAGAGTGTTATTTTTAATTAATTATGGCAGTTAAAATAAATTGTGAGAACACTCCCAGATGAAACACTATTTATATTTTGTTTGTGTGTAACCGTAAATGCCTTTAATGTTGTCATTTTCCGACAAATTACGATAATTGTGTTACCACGTGGCAAGGCCAACTTGTTTGGTCATGTCGGCACTGGTCAGAGCAAGTGCAAGTGACTTTTACTAGACACTCTTTAATTTAATTTTTTTATTTAATGCATTCATTATCACCTTGAAGACTTGATTACTCTCAGGCCATTTAAAAAAAAAAAAAAAACTGAAACAAAGACTTATGCATTTATCTTGAGTTGGTTGGAAGGCCCGTTCTGAGGTTATTACCTTGAACTTGGGTGCATATTTTAGCGAACAGAATTTCTAATCTTTTGTGAATTCCCAGGGTTCTCGCTCCTAGTCGGAGATTCTGGTCTCTGCTGGTGTAACGACACCTTCATCAGCCATGAGCCATCTTACACGCACCTGTTCGGAAGGGGGAGTTTGTTGACCAGCCACAGGATGCATCCTACGCACACTATTACGGTGATATGAACTCTTTTCTTTTTCGTTAGCCTGGCCTGCCGTTCATCTGAGTTACAATTTATTTTCTTTTAAACCATGTGCCCACGCTGCTAGACAGTCCGCTCTGGGGTGTGTCAACTGAACATTCATTATGAACATTATTTGACTTTTATAATATAACTCCATAAATCTAAAGTACTATGATTGTAATTGTGTGCTGCACTAGGGGAGCGTGCCAGAGTTTTTTTTTTACTCTTAAATATTTTTTTATATATATACAAGAGCCTTAGAGTCATCACACTATTCAATATAAAATTAAGTCATATGTTATGGGTTCTGTTCCGGCTGGTTCAGAACGGGTTCATATTTTAATTTCATTTCGGTTTAACATGTAAGGGCTGGGGGTTTCGTTTTTCAGGCTGTTGTCTGGGGGTAAAATGGACATAGTTTTTTTACTCAAGTTAGGCACATGTTCATACAGTTTTAGGCAGGTCTGATTCCTGTCTCATATAGTCTGGCACATGGTGGCGAGCTTCCACATCTGCTAGGATACAACAGGCGGTTATTATAAAATCAATTGTACACAGATGTCTGACTTTAAGAGAAAAGAAATTTTATATTTGTGGGCATATACTGATAATTTTGACATTGTAAAAGCATACTGATGCTACTGATTCTTGTCAGTTGAATTAAATCATTTTCATTAAGGAACCATTTCCTGACACATGTATACATCTGGATTTGTAACCAAAAAATTAACATTTTAGAAAATCATGCCTATTGCTTAAACTTATAGTGTCTCTCCTGTCTGAGACATTATAACAGAGGGAACCAGTTTAATTGGTTGCTTTCAATCAAACCGGCTGCCGATGTTAGTACAATTACTTACCAACAAATCTGAAAATATGTAGAACAGGAATTAGGATTAGGTTACGCAAATTTACTCACTCTCTGGTCATTTAGAAAAACATCTCTTTATTATATTTTCTTGAATAATAATTTAAATATTATTGTTATTTTGTTTTATAAAGTTAAAAAATAAATTACTAAAAAATTGTGCATCGAATGCTCTTACGCCTTTTAACATGTTACTCTTGTGAGCAAAATAAAAATATATATTTATTAACTACATTAAATACCTCGGATCTGGGTTTTCACTTAATAATGCTCTACAATAAGTCAACATTATGCAAGCTATTGGAATACTCGTTTGCTCAAATTTCAAATTACCCTTTACCTTTAACTATCATCGGATTACTATTTCATTATTGTAATTACAGACACTACTATGTTAACATTTACATGATTAGAATAAGTCTTTGCAAAAATATACTGCTTTTGTTGCCATTGTTAAAAGTATAATGGTTTGGTTTCACCTTGATACAATGTGATCAGCGGCAGGTTCTCTTGTTGTTACTCTTCAGTTGCGTTTCCTAGAAGTTCTACGATGTTGTTCGGATGTCTTCATTTATTTTGTAGATTCTTAGTTGCGATCATGACGAAAGGATGCTGTTACCTGAAGCTCGTGAGTTTGTCGTTGTTGCTTCACTCCTGATGTACGGTGTTCACTTTTTTTTTACATTTTACATTTTGCTTTTAACTGCACTAATGTTACTCTATAATGTTTGGATCGAACATACTTTACAATTTAAACATTTCGTTTCCTTTTTTAAAGAGATGTGTTGGCTAAGTTAGTTACTTTTAGTTATTTCACTACATTTCAACTACATAACTCGTTTTACTTTCACCACATTTCAATTACTTGTGGAGTCTGTCACCACGAAAGATTACTTTCAGTTACATCGTTATTAATTTTTTATATTTACACTTTTTCTTCACGACACATGGTAAAGCTCTTACCTTGTCTCTGATTCTCGCTCGACTGGGGTTGGTTTTGCGGCGGTTAGTAGGGAGAGGGAGCTGTTCGCGCGGAGAGAGAAAAGTAGTTCTTACTTTATTATTATTATTATCATACTAATTAACTACTATTAATAATACTACATTTTCTTTATTGAGTTAGGTATTTTTTATTATTATTATTACGTCTTTTTATTTAATTATCATAATTATTAATTATCGCTTCAATACAGAGTAATTTTCATGTCCGTACTAGATTTTTACAAGTTGATACAGGCATATAAGTACACAGGGAAGGGTTAAATATTTTCTCACATGTCATTTTAAATAAAAATTGTTTTGTGCTATTTAAATTCCTTTTAAATCGTCACATCCTCCTCCACTTAAAGATAAGGACGGGGCGATGGGGTATTAAAAGAAAACCTAAGAAATACAATTATATTTGACAGGGCACTTCGTGATGAAATTTCTCTCCACAAGGTTATTTCGATTCATCGATCGATTATCTTACATACTATACAAAATACTTAAAATTTAATACATATACAACACATAAAACACAAATTACATAATTCTACTTTATTTCAAGTTCTTAAATCTACTACCGGTTTTTTTGTTTCTTCACTCGTTTGAAGGAGTGACACTCATGAGTAGTTTTCAGCATATTTGAGATATAGGCCTACTGTTTTACTGTAAGGTTAAAGATTCTCTAACTTTCTTACATAAGGGTTTTCGCATATTATAAGTGTGCGAAATATTTATAATATTCAACGCATAGAATCACTTATTATTTTAACTTTTGGTTCTCGGCTCCTCCTCTTATTTCCTTATTTCGTCTTTCTCTTAGTCACAAACGTGGATTACAATTTAGTGTATTACCACTATCATATTCATCAGTCTTTGGATGAACATGTTATAGATTATTAATAACAATAACGTATAGTAATAACAATATAATTACCTTTATTTTACAGTGCTAGAGTTTTGTTGTGCGTCAGCTGACTTCTCATTATTTATTTTATTCTCGCAGAATATGAGCTAAGGTTGATCAGGCCTCGCTAGTATTCTTACAAGGTGTTTGAGTTTAGACTCAATTACGATATAGGATGTCACAGAGTCTTATTGTATTCCTGTATAAAATATATACGTATAATATGTTTCCTATATTTTATTCTTAATACTTTGGTAGTATTCTTGGTTTACTATCTTTCTCGTAATCGTGCTTCTTTATTTTCACAAGGAGAAAAAATTTTAATCTGTGATACATGACTTCTGCGAACGTAATTATTTGTATTGGGTTTGTACAGAGCTACTGTCATGGGGGTGATGAACTTGTGAATTGTGTAGGGGCCACACCATCCATAAGATAGTTTGGAAGTGGTCCTATCAACGGGTCTACTCGTAGGGTGAGTTTTATACATGACTAAATCACCTACTTTGTACTTTATTTTCCGATTATTTCGCTCATGATATTTCCGCGATTTTTGTAAATTCGCTCGCAAATTTGCACGAGCTTCGTTCCATATTTTTCTTATATTATTCCCATTTATTTCACGGGGCAATAACTCATGAATTTTCCACTTTGTGGTTAATGGATGGTTAGGTTTATATTTGTATAGCAAATCAAATGGTGTTGATTTATGTCCCTCATGATACGCTGAGTTGAATGCAAACTGTATCCATGATAGATTTTGATCCCACGCTGTCTGGTCTTTAGCGTGATACGATATTAAGGCGGATTTTAGGTTTCGCAAGTATCTCTCAGCTAGGTTTCCTTGCGGTCGGTACTCTGTAACTGTAATATGATTTATTCCTAATTTAAAACACATGTCATTAAATTCTTTCGATTTAAACTGAGGTCCATTGTCAGATACTAGGTGTACTGGAGTACCGTAATTTTTAAATAGTCTCTCTTGTAGAATCTTTATTGTCGTTGATGCTAAGGCACGTCTCATAGGATACATCCACACGAATTTAGTGAAAGAGTCCACACAAATTAATAGCATTGTGTTTCCTGACTTAGAACGGGGATAGGGTCCGGAAAAATCTATGTATATCTTTGAAAAAGGTGTTGTGGGGATTTCTGAGATTAATCTTCCGACTTGACTGTTTCTTGCTGGCTTGCTCAGGGCACAGATTTCGCATTGTTTCACGAACTTACTTATTTCACTGTTCATGTTTTCCCATTGATATTCCTTGCGAATACGATATATCGTTTTCCTTATTCCCATATGAGCTCCAATGGTTGATGAGTGGTAGTATTCCATTAGCATGGGTTTAATAATTTCTGGGGCGATTATTCTCAATGACTTTCCGTTAGCTTTTTTATAACAAAGTACTCTTTTACTCAAGGTATACTTGTCAGAATAATTTCCTTTATCTATTTGTTCTATTATCTTCTGTAATTTCGGATCTTGTTGTTGGTGATGGGCTATATCCTTGAATGCAAGGGGGAATTCTGTTATTAGCGTATTTACAGTGGTGGTTTCAACCTTGTCTTCCCCAGGTTTGGCATTGGGTAATTGGAACATGCGGGATAGTGTATCGGCGACTACATTTTGGGTACCACGAATATGTTGTACTTTAAACTTGTAGCAATTTAGTCTTAACACCCATCTTCCTATACTACCTAATTGTTTTGGATGGTTCAACAACCACGATAAACCTTGTTTGTCGGTCTCTAGTAGAAATTCCTTGTGTTCTAAAAACGGTTTGAACTTTTCGAAGGCGAACACTACAGCTAAACATTCAAGTTCATAGGCTGAGAACTTCCTTTCTTGCTCCGTCAAGGTACGTGACGCATAGCTGATCGGTAGTCTTGTATTATCTATTTCTTCGTATATTACTGCTCCTAATGCTACACTAGAACTGTCAGTCTGTACGACAAATGGTTTATTGAAATCTGCTAACTGCAATACCAGGGGTGATATTATGCTTTCTTTGAGTGTTTCGAATGCGGCTTGGTGTCGAGTGGTCCACTCGAATTTAGCTCCTTTTTTTCTTAATGCGTTTAATGGGGCTGCTATATCCGCTAGGTGGGGTATGTACTTATGAAAATAATTGATCATACCTAAAAATCGAGCTATACCTTTGGGGTCTCTGGGTGGTAAAAATTTTCGGATTGCGCGTGTGCGTTCTGGGTCGATGCTAACCTTACCTTCGGCAGATATTATATGACCTAAGAAAGAGAATTGTTTTACTGCGAAATTAACTTTACTGGGGTCTACCATTAGTCCAGCATTCTTTAATCTTGATAATACCTCACGCAAATGATCAATGTGTTGATCCATCGATTCGCTATATACTACTATGTCGTCAAGATAATGATATACGAATTTAAATTTAACGTCATGGAAATATTTTTTCTAACAGTCTGACATACCGAACTTCCTTGTGATATTCCGAATGGTACTCTAGTAAATTGGTATAGATTAAATGGGACAGCAAACGCAGTTAGATGTTTTGATTCCTCAGCTAGTGGGATTTGGTGGAAAGCCTGGTTGAGATCCATAATGGTGAAAATTTTCGCTTTGGTAAAATAGTGGAAAGCGCTGTGAATGTCAGGCAGGGGAATAGATTCAAATTCTATATTCTCATTCAGCTGTCTATAATCCACGACTAGTCTATGTTTATCCATTCCTTTCGGTACTAGGAAAGCAGGAGATGAATATGGGGAAGTTGAAGGTTCAATGACGTGTTGTTCAATGAGTTTGTTAATTTGGTTTCTCATTATGTCCATCTTGGGTGGTGATAATTTGTATGGATGCAAACGTATTACTTTGTGTTCACTTAAATTTATTTTGTATTCGATGAGATTGGTCAATCCTAACTTAGGTGTGAGTACAGTAGAAAATTCCCTTATTAATTTTTGGATCCTTTGTCGCTCATTCCCTTTTAAATGACTTAAACTAAATTCATGATGCTCCAACTGAATAGTTGAAGTTTCGCAGTTCTTGTTGTTATTTAGCTCGGTGTCAAACTGATATTTTCGCGTGCGATCAAATCTAAAGCAATATTGTTTAGCGTATATTTCGAGAATTAAGCCAGTTATGCTTATAAAATCGGCGCCTAGTATTAAGTTTTGTCCTAAATCTTCATCTACGAGTAGTGTAACATACCAAGTAAAATTCTTTATTTCTAACTTCACGGTAATACTGCGTGATATATTTAGATTTTGCTTATTTGCGGTGGCACACTTTATGTTCACACTTTGGGTACGTCTTATAAGATTATGATTCGCTAATACAGTGGCTAGCTGTTGATTGATAATACTACGTGTAGATCCCGAATCGACTAAACCGAGGATATTCTTTGCTCCAAGGTCTACCTGTATGTAGGGTAATAGGCATATACTTGTTTTACATGTGCTAATGGAGTTACAATTGTTAAAAAATCTAGTTACGTAAGGGTCTATACGTTTGTTTATTTTTATTTTGACTTTAGGTTGAATCGTGTTTCTACCTTTCCTTTTTTTGCTGCGGAAGACACAGGATTTTGGTTCTTCCTGCTTCACGAGTTTTTTTGACTGATCAGTTTTTTGTTGGTACCGTTTTTGTTTACAATATTTGCTAAAATGTCAGGACTTTCCACAATTATAACATCGTCTTTCGTCTTTGGCATCGTCTTTCGTCGGGGCTTTAGTAGTGATTTTGTAGTATTGGGGTAGTTCCGGGCTGTAGAGGTTCTTGAAAATCGCTTATCGTGGCAGGTTCGAGTATCAGTTCCACAGGGAGGTAGAAAAGAATCTCTGCGTGGAGTTTGGGACATTAATACGCGTCTGTTTTGATCTGAATACCAGATGTTGGATGAATGTATACAACACATTTCCAGTTCTGTGAAGGTGGTTGGTCTCTTCATGAGTGCTAGGCGAGATCGCTCCTCGGGAGATAGTCCTACTAAAATAGTGTCTACTAGCTGTTGTTCACTCCAGTTCACTTGTAGTAATAAGGCAGATTCCCTTATGTCAGATATATAATGAGCTAGTCTTTCGTAAGCTCCTTGTACACGAAGTACAGAATTCCGCTTTAATTCTTCGTAAATACCGGTGGGGATGAAATGTCTTATCAGGGTGGTATGTAGTTCTTCTAGAGGGTGATTATACCTTAGTGACTCCAACACACGATCTTTTAACGGAGATTTACATTTAGGTAGAAGTACTTGTAAAATCTGGTGATCTCTTAGTTGTCGCAGATCATTGATTTGTAATAGGTGCTTGATAAAATCTAGGAGTTTTGTAATATTCAGGCCATCAATGGTTGTTATCTCAGATAAAATACGTTCCACAGGGTGAGTTATTTTTCCATAGAACTCATTGTTGAAATTTAATTGAGAATCCGTTACAGGTTTTTCAGCTGGTGGATTTGTCTGTAGGGTGGGTGGTAAGTCGTAATTACGCGTAATCTTTCCTAGTTCATTTGGATATGGCGAGGTGGTTACGGGGAGGGTATTTGCTTGTCTAACCGTTAACCGATCTTCAGTGGGTTCTCTACTAAATTCCTGGAGAAATGGAATCTCTTCAGCACTTGGTTGTTGATCTTGAGTAGGAGATTGTGTTGGGGAAATATTTAGTTTCGTCATGGCTTCTTCGATCTCTTCTATTCTAAACGATTCGGACTTCCTACGTAATTCGCGCAGTGTATCTGGTAATTGTCGTAACGCTTCTTCCGCAAATTTTTGCGCGTCCGGTGGTGTAACTTTGTCACCGGGCCAATTCAACAAATCGGTAATGCGGCGGATTAGATGTTCTATTCTCTGCGTGGTTCTTAAAATTACCGCGGGGGATTTTTCGTCTCGCAGGGTTTGTGCGATTGAGATAAGTTCCGTAAATTTACTATAGCATGTTTCCTTTTCACTTTCGAAATCTAATACATTTAAACGATTCGTGTAATCGTTAATACACTTTAACAGTGAAGGTTTGTCTGGTTTATTCTCGCGTAATATTTTGCGCAGTTCCGCGACCATTACGTTTGTATGTTTAAGACAGCGTAACAAAGCTTCATAGCTCAGTTCGTCCTTCAACAACAAGTCAGGGTTAAATTCAGCTATTGTAATTATGATTCTTAAATCTTATGTACTACTTATTTTAAATATGTTATCTATTATACACACTCTTACAAAATTTGAATTCCTGTAAACACACATATATATATAATCACAATCTTATACTAATAAATTCAAATATATGTAAATCTAATAAGTATCTGTGGAGATACAGTTATTGAGAAGATATTATCACTTTAATATGGAAAGAAATTTCACACGAAGAGTACATTATGTTTACATTCACACAACAGATCAGCTGGTTGGGGGAGGTCTATTGTGTGCGTTACGGTGGCTTATTGTTTACCTAGGCAAGGCTTTATAACAAAGAAGGGTGACTTCTGACAATTTGGAACACGTTTTATTTCCTGCACAGGATTGTCTGTTTAGTCAACCAGGGAATGTCATTCAAACAACGTACTTGTATACGAGGGGAGAGGGTACTTTTCTCGACACGAAACAAACATGAACTAGCCTGTAACTACCGTCAGGTTGAAAATTGAATATTTTTACAAGCGGGGACTTGCTTATTACGTCGATTTCCTAATACTACTATTATTACTTTATTAATAAAACTCTATTTATTTATTCACAAATCCCGAGTGAGTAAATTTACGCATTTTAGCAAGTTATTGTTAGTTATTTAGCACAGGGTACACAATTATTTTATAAATTAGCAGGGTGTTGCAATTTATAGTGACACTCTGTAAACAATTATTATTTTTTTTTTTTTTACAAGGAAGCAGAGTGGCGCATTTTATAGTGTCTCTCCTGTCTGAGACATTATAACAGAGGGAACCAGTTTAATTGGTTACTTTCAATCAAACCGGCTGCCGATGTTAGTACAATTACTTACCAACAAATCTGAAAATATGTAGAACAGGAATTAGGATTAGGTTACGCAAATTTATTCACTCTCTGGTTATTTAGCAAAAACATCTTTTTATTATATTTTCTTGAATATTAATTTAAATATTATTGTTATTTTGTTTTATTACGTTAAAAAATAAATTACTCAAAAGTTGTGCATCGAATGCTCTTACGTCTTTTTAACATGTTACTCTGGTGAGCAAAATAAAAATATATATTTATTAACTACATTAAAAACCTCGGATCCGGGTTTTAACTTAACAATCCTCTACAATAAGTCAACATTATGCAAGCTATTGGAATACTCGTTTGCTCAAATTTCAAATTACCCTTTACCTTTAACTATCATCAGATTAAAATTTCATTATTGTAATTACAGACACTACTATGTTAACATTTACATGATTAGAATAAGTCTTTGCAAAAATATACTGCTTTTGTTGCCATTGTTAAAAGTATAATGGTTTGGTTTCACCTTGATACAATGTGATCAGCGGCAGGTTCTCTTGTTGTTACTCTTCAGTTGCGTTTCCTAGAAGTTCTACGATGTCGTTCGGGTGTCTCCATTTATTCTGTAGATTCTTAGTTGCGATCATGACGAAAGGATGCTGTTACCTGAAGCTCGTGAGTTTGTCGTTGTTGCTTCACTCCTGATGTACGGTGTTCACTTTTTTTTTACATTTTACATTTTGCTTTTAACTGCACTAATGTTACTCTATAATGTTTGGATCGAACATACTTTACAATTTAAACATTTCGTTTCCTTTTTTAAAGAGATGTGTTGGCTAAGTTAGTTACTTTTAGTTATTTCACTACATTTCAACTACATAACTCGTTTTACTTTCACCACATTTCAATTACTTGTGGAGTCTGTCACCACGAAAGATTACTTTCAGTTACATCGTTATTAATTTTTTATATTTACACTTTTTCTTCACGACACATGGTAAAGCTCTTACCTTGTCTCTGATTCTCGCTCGACTGGGGTTGGTTTTGCGGCGGTTAGTAGGGAGAGGGAGCTGTTCGCGCGGAGAGAGAAAAGTAGTTCTTACTTTATTATTATTATTATCATACTAATTAACTACTATTAATAATACTACATTTTCTTTATTGAGTTAGGTATTTTTTATTATTATTATTACGTCTTTTTATTTAATTATCATAATTATTAATTATCGCTTCAATACAGAGTAATTTTCATGTCCGTACTAGATTTTTACAAGTTGATACAGGCATATAAGTACACAGGGAAGGGTTAAATATTTTCTCACATGTCATTTTAAATAAAAATTATTTTGTGCTATTTAAATTCCTTTTAAATCGTCACAAACTCAGGTGATGAGGGTTTTTCCCACTTATATACTGTTCAAGAAACTTAAAGATTTTCATATGCTCATAGTGGGCAACTTATTAGAGGTTATCAATTCATATGGGCTGTGTGGCCTATCATTATGCTTTTGTTAGTCATTATCATCCTTTTGGGGGTGTTTTAACAATTTAATTTTTATTTAATGGAGTAAATGAATTAAGGGTCTTAAAGGATTAATTCCAATAGTGGCTGGAAGTTAAATATTTATGATTGCTGGTTTTGGGGCTTTATAGAAATACTGCCTGTCGGGCAGGTCGAACATGAGTATTGTGATGCTATTATGAGTCTATGTGTCTTTGTGTTTCTATATGTGATGTCAATGTTAAGTGTTATTAAAGGGGGGGGGAATTTATCTAATTTATGGGATGTTGCTCGATATATATATATATTGTCTATTTATACAATTTAAGGAACATGTGGACACTACTTATTTATTATGTATTTTGTTATTTATTGCTGATTGTGATATTTGCATGTAATGAATTATGGGGGCAACAATAAAAATTGTTACTGTTAAATTAACAGCCGAGTTTAATTGCAAGTGCCGTCATACTGGACCCAGCGCATTTTTGGCTTCTCTAGGCTCTCGCCTAGTTTTAAATAACTAGTGGCTTCTCTTTCAAAAACAAATATACATAAAAAAAAATAAATACAAAAAAAATTTTTTTTTTTATAAAGCATAAAAAAGAAAGAGGGGTTACAGGACGTAGCTTCAAACAAAGATACATTGAACACACAAAGGCACTCCACTCCACTACAGAATCCACCTTTGCAAACCACCTCATTGAAGCAAACCACACATACAAAAACATCGACAAAACATGGACATTCTACACATACACACAAAATGCCGTGAACTAGACACTCTCAAACAAGTGGAAATATAGAAACACAAGAAAACACATAAAAACAACATCCTAAAGGAACAGACATAATTCAAATCACACGATTTATTCGAACATATCATACCCCACACACACGATATCGATCCTTCAAAAGTCGATACAGTCGCCAAGAACAAGACAGACAGTGCTCCAAATGGCAGCCTCTGAAGAACCTTTTTAAAAGCAAAAACTGGTTCAGGCTATAAGGTAAAACTTTTACGTTTTTACCTATAAAAAACTTTGTTTTCCAAGTCGGTAGTTATTTAATTATATTTAATTAAATTATACATTGTCCTGCTACTTTCAATTAAACAAATGTGCTCAGTGAAATTAGGTTTTTATTTTTTAAGCATGAACATACAGATCTCAGGGCAAGTAGCACAGACGTAATAAATCTATTACAAACACAATAATCTATCTTAAAATGAATACAAAGTATTTAACATTTAAATATTCTAAATTATTTGGTTTATAATTGTTACGTCCAACTCACGCCATCCACAGCAAGAAAAACTACATACAAGAACAATTGCTTAAATATGAAACAATGTTTATATTTTGTTTTCAATTAAAATATAAGTGTTAATTTTTATTTTACACAACTGAAACTATATCACGTTTTATTTTGAAAACTACACTATTCGTATAACACCAAAACATATAATGTTTGAGTATTCTGTTGTCACTTACTTTCATTAAAGAGTGTAAATATAAGTTTTTAAGTGTTAAAATTCTGCTTCTTTTATTCAAATAAATGTGTGTTTGAATATATTATTACTCATTATCTGGTATGTATTCTTTTAATTTTAATTCTGTTTATTCTTTCTTTCTGTTACTTCCTTGATGGTAATGCTTATATATGTTCCATGTCAAGTTGTCATTGCACCCTCCACCTCAGATTTTGATGAAACTTTGTCTTTTTTATCCTTCCGTAAAGATACGAAACCACATTAAGTTTTATAGCTGTAGCTTTACTAGTTGTTTTTCTAGACGAACTTAAAATTTAAGTCAAACTGGCATTTTTACTCTTTCCAAGGCTTCCCGGACTAAATTATACCTTCAATATTATACAGCTTTTATATTATGTTTGTTCCTTTCTGTCTTATTGACACTCTTCTTAATTACTGATGTGTTTGTATGTTAATTTCAGATAATGTTCTTCTATTTTTGATTCATTTTACTTATTTCCTTTGATTTTTTTAAACCACTCTTCTTGTTGTATGTATTCTCGTCAAAGATTCAAATAAGAGTGAATTTTATTCTTTAGATTGTTGTGGATTAAAATATATTTTTCTTAGGTTGTCCTAGTTTTACACTGTAATGTTTGTTAATTCTTGATTTAGTGAATTCTGATTCAGACATGAATAAATGAGAAAATAATGAAACGTGTTTATTTAATTAAATTCATAAGTTACAAATTACATATCACAAATCAGACAACGGCATTGAAAAACATGGACATTGACGTTTGCAAAGTGTGTGAAAATAACTGAGTTATGTAAACTGAAACTAATTACACCTGTAATTAATAAGTAACAAACAATTATGATATATTCACATAACTTGTGGGAAATCATGCATTTAATGCAAATGTTGTTTGCACATCAAATATACCATTATTGCAAAAAACACACAAACATGATGTGATGAAAATGGACACTTACACCAAGCTGTGTATGTTAGAGATGGAATTTTTCCATACCTAACATGTCAGTATACACAAGACTATAAATACCTCCAACAATTTTAAATGAGGAACAGGTGATAATAACAGAGGTCTGTGATGGCAAATTGTCTTAAATATAATGGGTGATTTTTAGTTTTTTTCGGTGGTACGGATTACTGGGAAAAGTACGAAAAAATTAGTGCTTACAGTTTTCTTACAAATAATAAAACAGGGCTAATTTTGATATATCTGATAAATTAGAAAGTACAGTATAGCTATTTATATATACATTGTACATAAATTTATATATATTAAATAGTTATTTTGTATATATAAATACTTGGTAAGGGAGTACAAATGGTTTGGAACCTGAGAACCACAGTGATGACTGCTACTTTTGTTCAAGTCATGTACAAGGTTTCACTCTGAAAAATAAAAAGGAGATTTCTAACCTAACATTGAATCGGCCATACGCCCTGTTACCCATGGAGCTGGTGTGTTCCTTTGCCTCCAGATTCATTAGACAACATTTGTGAAGATTTTGGAACACTGTACCTAACAGGTACAGTAGTGAAGACAGTAGTGGGTGATACCTATGATCCTGGCACCAATTACCAAAAACGTTTCACACAGTCAAAGCTGAATGATTTTATTAGAGAGTTAGATCTCCCTAAGAATTTGGCAGAAGAAAAGAGATATAGAAAAGAAAAAATATAGAACCAGCAGCACCCATAACAAAGTCACTCAATGATAATGATGTAGATACAATAAAATAAATTATTATTGTTAAGACTAATTTCAAAGTCATTTAATGTATAGAGTTTCAGGACCTTATTAAAACCAAAATATTTTGAATGATATTCTGAATATTAAGGGAATAAAACTGAACAGACACGTCCAAGAAGGAGCAGCCTAGCATTTCTAGGCAATTTAAGAAGCTGATATTGTTTAATTTGATTACAAATAGCCTACTGTTCATTTCTTTCTTTGTAGCATCAGTAGTAATTGATTATTAAACAGTGTTAGTTGTTAATTTCAGCTTCAAGTAGAGCCTTTTTTTTTTTTTTTTTTTTTTTTATGGGATTTCACGAAAGGATAGTGAAGATGCTGAAGGGCGATAGGGCGATTAGGGATGTTGTCGAGGGGGGAGAGTTCCAACTTTCCAATTTCACATCTGGTCAGCCTAATATACCTACATCTAAATGAGTTAAATGTCTACTACTAATGTTGCTAACAAAATAATTTTTCTATAGATTATTTAAATACATCACAAAACTTGTGACTATTACACTTTTACTATTACCTACACTCCTAATGCATTTTATCAGAAATTTTTAAGCAGATTTTAACTTACTTCTACAGGCTGGAATTTTTGGATACCACTGTCCACTATCACAGAAAGCATACGGTTCATCCTTAATGTAGTATCCTTCACTGCATGTGAATAATAATGCCCAATTTTGACGAACAGCTGTCCCCGGTACCTGACTACAATTTGCTGTTTCATTCTTCAATGCACATAATGCTCCAGTATACTCTCCAAATTCTGGTGGTTCAGGAAGAAGACACCCTCCTCCTTTTGGTGATAGAATTGAAGGTCTAAACAAGATGTTTAAACTAGTCATTCAGTTGTTAATATGCATGTAAACATTATATTCATATTTCTACCTAATCACTAATATTTATGTATGCACATAGAAACTGACACAGACATACATAGCCTCTCTCTCTCTCTCTCTCTCTCTCTCTCTCTCTCTCTCTCTCTCTCTCTCTCTCTCTTGATTCCTGTATTAATTCCAATCACCAAACATAGAAAATAACATACTAACATAATGCTAATCCACTTTCTAACATAACCTTATTGATATGAAAAGAATTTACAACTTAAAACAGATATCACATAAAGATTTTTTGTACATATCATTATGGACTTAGTCAAGTAAAACTTTAACAAGTTACTTACATCATATTAAAATAATGTAAAGTTAACAGACTAAAATTGTTTGCAATGTATAAAAGCTTTATACACCCTAAAGGCTTGATTTTAACATCAATTAATCATCTGAAAAACCTCTAATAAGAATTTTAAACTTGCTAGATAAATCAAGATGTTTTATTGCTCACAGCAGCACTAAGGATAGATTTGATTTGTTATAACCTTCAAATTTAAGTTTATTTTTTTGTAGTTTTTGGTGCTATGTGTATATACTATCATCAACATTCCAGGTAATGGTTCTTCAGTTTTCATTGTTAGGAAATGGGCACACATAATCACTGATAATGATAATAATATATCTATAGAATTAGTTCTCGTTTACAGACATCCAAGTACAATTTTTGGACTACCTTTTTCCTTCTCTGGATGTAGCAATAACAAATATCTACGACATTAATTGGTTGTGGTGAGAAAAGCTACATATACTGGGTGTTTATATAATACAACATTGTTATATAATATCTGTTGGGTGTGTGAATACACATCATGGGCTGCATTCTGCGATGTTCAGTAAACACATTGTTATCCAGAAAGAAACGTCACAGAGCTTGAGAGAGATGTTTATTTTGTAAATCATGTCCTGTTAAATATTGTACAGAAGAAATATTATGCTCTCATGCCATTCCTGGAATGTTAAGTGGTAGTAAAGGGTATCCTGGGTTAAGAGGAATGTAATGCCCTTAATCACGAAATAAACTATATAATACTACTGTTTCTTGAGCCTAAAAAAACCCCATACTCCATACCTCGGATTCTTCCCCCACAAACCCCCAGGGGATGAAAAACCCATTTTCCCTAATTTTTTCTCCCGTTCTAGTCCAAGAAAGTTTTTGAAAACTCAGGTACAAATTGATTAGAAGACCTTTTATGTGAATTTTTTAAAGGTCCATGGCCCTTATTTAGGCCCTTCAAAAAATGTTTGAATCTTTAAAATCAAAATATCTCTGAAAGTAGTCCATGTAACAAAAGTTTTCTTTTTCCGATTTGTAAAACTTTTAGTAATTTAACTACATGCATTATTTCAGATTTTTTGGAATGGTGGTTCTTGGTCAAAAACATGTTTTTGACATTTTTAGCTATTTTTACCAATTTTTTGTAAACGCTTTACGATTACCTTCATATATACCCTTTCTCTTATTGAATGTCGGTTAAAAGTTACTTAACAGTGTCATAAAATGTAAGAGAAAGAGAAAGAGAAAAGTACTACTACTGATTTGTTGTAAAAGATTTTTATATAATAAACTAGCAGGTACCCGCGGCTTCGCACGCGAATATTTGTATATGATTGTTGTGGTAACTGTCGAGTTGGTAAATTGCTAATGGTACATCTATATTAATAATATTCTTATATTGTAAGTTATGAATATCCAAAAAGTGCGAAGCAATAGAACCATCATTCATGTTTCCTCGATATGTAAAATCAAAATTTGATAATTTGGTAGATATTTACAAACATGCAGTAACACAATTAGATGAATTGTTTATTCGTATAGAATAATACAAATAGTGTATACATAAGTATATTAATATCAGTTAGTCCATTTGTATATTTACATTTTAGTAGGGATATGGAATTCTACATTTCAGAATCACCTATAGGACTTCACGATATACCATATTTTGAGTCCAGACTTGGGAGCCAATCCGTCTTTGATTCACGGAATCTGCCACAAAAACTTTCACATCTTCAAAGCGCCTGACTCGAGAAAAGGCGACATAAATTTGACCATGTCCAAAAGCTGGAGCTAGAAAATAAAGTCCGATTTTGTCAAAGGTCTGACCTTGGGACTTGTTGATTGTCATGACGAACGACAGCCTAATAGGAAATTGTCGCCTTCTCAGCCAGAATGGAAGCTCAGCTTGGCTTGGAGATAGATTAATCTGAGGAATGAACACACGTTCGCCGGCATGATCACCAGTAAGGATTTCGGCATCAAGAATATGTTCACCCATATTTCGGATAATCAGGCGTGTTCCATTGCACAATCCTTTTATTGTGTTTAAGTTACGCTGCAGCATGACGATCGATCCTATCTTCAGTCTCAGTATGTGCGGAGGCATTCCTGAAGGAGTCTGCGAGTTAATGAACTCCATTGGATAATTATTTTGTTCCTCTGGATCATCACACTCAATATTGTCGATGCTGCTGAAAATTTTGGCTTCTCCGCGGATTTTGTCAACACTCTTATCGTTCATCTCAAGTGAATCTTCATTTCTCGGTGTCAGGATCGCAACATTTTTGAATGACTCACAGGATGAGGGGTCAAGATCGTTTCCAAAAATTAGCTCTACCAGATCTTTTTTAGCGACGCAACGCTCAGGAATCTGGAAGCTATCGTCACCAAAAACTTCTGCATGTGGCAGACGGGCTTCTCCAAGTTTCAGAAGCCATTCAGCAAATACTTTCTCGTTGCGATCCGCTCTCATATTTTGGGTGAGCTTGAATTCTTTGAATGAGTAGAAGAGGTTGCATCGTTTGAGAGATTCTCCGACGATTGCTGCTCGACCTCCTCTTGGAACAACAGGTGAACATTGCCTGAAGTCTCCGCCCAACAAAATGATTTTACCTCCAAATGGAATTTTACTTTTCATCATATCCCGAAGAAGCAGATCGAGAACTTCAAGAGCGCGTCCTTGTGCCATCGCTACTTCGTCCCAGATAATCAAGCTGGCAGCCTCCAACTCGCGATATGCTTTTTGGCCTTGGGTCAGGAGTGATGTTGATGTTTCGTTAAGTGGTACCGGTAACTTAAACCTTGAGTGAGCCGTCCTTCCACCTTTGAGCAATGTCACTGCGATTCCTGTTGAGACTACTGGAATTACGATCTTTCCGTCTCCTCTTAAAATATGCATCAAAGTGTTGTAGACATAAGTTTTGCCAGTTCCACCAGGACCGTCAATAGAAAAGAGTTTGTTGTCTCCTCTTCCTTCACTGGCTTGCAGAATGCTGTCAACAACGTGTCTTTGCTCTCGATTGCATTTGGCATAGCATTCTTCGCCAAGTCTCTTCTCTTCCTCCTGGTCGTAACTTTCATCTTGATCGACGCGGAAGACTGGATCAGGAAGTCCAAAATCAGAATTCTTCGTTCCGTGAAGTCTCAGGATATCATTGATTTCTGCAAGGCATCTATCCTTGGAAACATCAGCCGAGTGATCCCTTCTCAAATCCTTGCTTAAACTTTCCAGATACCGATCAAATAATTCAACAGGTGTAGGATTTTGAAGATTGCAGAACACCAGAATGATGGCAAAAAGATCCCTCAGAGATTTTGCCAACTGATATCTTGAAGCTTCCTCAAGACATCTCGACCATTCCTCATCGTTTTCAAGCAATCCCCTGGCTCTTGCTGTCTCCTCGAATGTTCCACATGTAATGCCATTCACAGTTCTCAGGTTCTCAAACGATGTTGGCCCTCGAACGTTTAAAAGGAGAAGTCGCAGGAAATATCGCTCACGATCCAAAGGGCTGACGCTGTACATCCGAGAAATTGTATCCAAACGATGCACTCGTTTTTGCCATTTTCCATTAACGAATCGATATGATTCTTCGACTTCTGTGTAGAGGAGCTCTCTTGCATCAGGGTCTGACTGACACAGCTTGCAGTATGCAGTCAGAGTTGTATCTTTTGAGGAAGCATTCTCTAATACCTGACGTTCTGACCTTTCAGAAACGTAACATTCTGTTGATGAGGTAAATGAACTGCCAATCTCTCAATGAGGTGGCTTTGAGAGTGCAATTTAAATCCAAAAAGTCGCCAAGCCGCTTCCGGAGCCGTCACCATTCTACCATCAATGTATCGAATAATTTCATCATGCTCATTGTTTTCGGAGGTGATTTCCATCTTTGCGCAATAATGACCTTTGTATACATACTTGTAAAGATACTTCGTCGCCTTCACAGTGGCACAAATCTCCACGTTGATGTGAGCATTGAACTCTTTGAGGTGAAACTTATACGGAACTACCCATCGATTGTCAATCCTGACTCCATTCTTCATGAAAGAATTACCATCTCTTCGTCTGTAAAGAGGGTAGCCGTCGACATTCTCTTGAGTCTCAGGGTTGAATTTCTTTGGGAACTCCTTCGTGCAATTGCCATGTTCCATACAAACACAGTCAAATTTAAGTTCTCCACACGGTCCATGAATCATGTGCTGGGTCACGATGCTGTAAAGATTTGGTTCGGCAGTCTCGTCAGGTATCTCAGCACAGACTACTTCATCAATCATTTCTCTTCCTCTGATTTTGCCATCACTTTTCAGCATCATCAAGATGTGGGCATGTGGAAGACCCCGTTTTTGCCACTCGACAACGTGAATGAGGGCAAGACATCTCCCAAAATGACCATCTTTGAGCATGCCTAAAAGAACTTCGAGTTTGAGGTGAAACACTCTCGCCACCAAGTCTGGTCGGTCTTGAGGAGTTTGTCCAGGCTTCAGTTCGTTTGTTATCTCAGGCCAGTTTGGATTACAGGTGAACGTGATGAAAAATCAGGTTTTCCGTACCGGTTCACGATTGCCATGGCGTCCTGGTAATTTTGTTGCATATACCTTGGACCGCCGTGGAATGTCGAAGGCAATATGCAGACTCTTCCAATCAGTCTCTGGTGGTCAGCTGCATCTTGAGCAAGGGCATCCATAAGTCCTTGATACTTCTCCCCTTTGATTCTGATGAATATAGAAAAGGTTGTTCGACTCATATCTCACGTAGGAGAGAACCAAATACTGCTGAAAGAGCTTGCAGCCATGATGAAGAGGAGTGAATCCATGGTTGTCTCTCTCCATTAGCCTTTATTTGTAGAACTGCTGCATTGTTAGCCTGTTGTGAGATGCAGTTTATCTTCGTCCCGTGTGAGTCATGTTTGGATCCCATCCAAGTTCACCTCGGGGAAAGAGCAGAGGAAAGGCCATCGGATCAATGTGGGGGCTCATGTTGGAGTATTTGAGGAGCCCATGCTGGTTATGGAAAACAGTAAAGTCAATATTCTGAGGAGGGTTTCCGCTTTCTCCCGTAAAGACGATCGCAACCTCGTTTGCTCTCAGTCCGTTGTATCTCCTCTTGTCCTTCTCCGGGTCTTTGAAAAACATGAGCTTGACTATTTCAGGCTCTCCAACTTGGGCAACAACATCCTTAATCATCTTGTAAGCCTGTGCGTACACATTGGATCGCCGCAACACAGTGTCCAACTTGCTCATGACAGTCCCCAAGCATTTGTCATTCTCAGATCTTCCCATTCTCTCCTTCAGTACTTGTTGAGAGTCGACGTAATAGAGACACGCATATGCAGGTCTGTCGGTTGACATCAAGTGAGAGGTCATGAACCGTACGTCTCCCGAGACTTTGTACGGTATTGGTCCTCTTCTTCCGGCAAAACTGTGGTCCACCTTGGCATCAATGGATGCAAAAGCCAATGCGCTGTTGTAGTTGCGAATGTACTCGCGGAAGTTTTTGGCCTCTGAGGACTGGCAGACAAAGAGTTCTTCTAATTCCTTGGGCACAGATCTGACAATCCGCGAATCCGGCATTTCGACTTTTCCGTTGCCACAGCACATGGAAAAATATCCGCCTGTGACTCTCTCGCCAGGAAACATTTTTGCCAAGCAGTCATGACATCGGTCAGACATTGATCCTACTGTGAGAGATGGTTTGCTGTCATCGTAATTGGTGGCATATGCAGTCTTCAGGTTTCTTCTTCTTCTGTTGTCCTCTGGATGTATGAGTTGATACTTGGCCACAGCTTGTCGGTGTACTTCAGGATGTGATTCCTGATATTTTGCTACCGCTTTCTGATGCGCAGTAGGGTTTTTTTAGAAGATTTTTTTCTGAATTTTTTGGGTTTTATTTGTGTATCGAGCCCTTCGTTTTTTGTTTGACTTTTGTGTTAGACTTGGAGCAATCTGTTCTAAACTTTGGTATGACAAAGATGAAGACAGGGACTGACTCTCAGGCGACGGAGTTACTGGTATTTCTACTCTTCGCGTTATTTTTTTAGCAGTAATAACTTTTGGAATACCTGTGTCCAAAACTTGCGAAACCGAATTTTCTTGTGAAGCATATGCATCAAAATGTCCACTTGAAAAACTTGCTGTAAACCTAAGCTGCTTAACAGGTCGACCCTCAGTTCCTGTTTCCACATAAAACGTACCATTTCGATAGACTTCGAAAACAAACGGAAAGATTCGCCCAGCAGCTTCCAACTGACATAAACTACCGAACGTTGATGTTTTTATCATATCGTTGTTATAATCGGACGATGTGGCATAGTTATCTCCATTTTCGTCACATGACATAATAGAAAATTCTATCCAGTTATCTACAACATACCTAACGATCTGCCCACGCACATCATTATGCATTTCCTGGGTTTTATTAATAAAAAAAGATAAGGCCCGAAATAAGCAGGCTCCATCTCCTACAATAGGAACAACAGTCTGTGGGACATTCTGCCCCTCAATCATCAAAAGTTTCACAACCATTTTAAATAAATACAATGAAAGTAAGTGCAATTAGCACGCAAAAATAACTATCCCTATTTACAAAACAAAACCTAACTCAAAATTACTCAAATGCTAAACCAAAACAAATGAATAAACCTGAAAACTTACATATAACTAAGCTATGAAATTGTTCATTGTCCTGAACCTAACATTGACAAAAATATATTGACAGAAATATTTTTTCTTAAATTAGAAGAAAAACCATGAAATGTGAATGTCCTCTAATTAAAGGCATAATATTTCTCAAAAGTCAAAATATTATATTTCTCATAATATTTTATTTCTTAAACGCCGGTTCAATTCCCTGTTCAAGCAAGCGGTTTTTTAAAATAAATTACTTAATTTCAACCTTTGGAAGGCTGATTTAGAAAAAAAGCACGTCTAATTTTTGGAATAAGAATATTTATTTAAAGTTAATACATCAATATTTTATTACATTACATGTGTTTCAACATAAATATCTATGAATCTCTTTCTTCCCTGTCAGTTTCTATGCATGTTTCGTACTTTTATTTTCAGGTCGATCCGTGACATTTCCCTTTTGATAAATCAACCCTTAAATCAGTCAAAACGTATTTTTTTATTAGGTACTTACTTTAGAAGTTCTTCAGGAGCCTAAATACCAACTTCTACGTTTCTAACTTCAAAAATGACGCACTTCCCATACAAACTTTCGTTCCTTATTTTACCCCCTTAGGGGATGAATTTCCAAAAACGCTGCTACAACTGACTTTTATTTAATAACAGAAGCCTAAACACCAATTTCCATATTTCTAACTTCAAAAATGACGAACTTCCATGCAAACATTCATCCCCTATTTAACCCCCCTAGGGGATGAATTTTCAAAAATCCTTTCTTAGTGCTCACCTACGTTGTATAAGGAACTCCTGTGCAAAATTTCATGCTTCTAGACTCACCGGTTTAGGCTGTGCGTTGTCTGTCAGTCAGGTGTTAGAGTTTTATTGAGTAGATTGAAGTATAATAGTTTTTGTATTATTATAAAAAGAAGAGAAAAAGATTAGAGTGATAAAATAAAATCATATTTGTTTTACGATAACCATGTGTTAAGTTTAATTATTATGCTAGAACCATAGGCTTAACATATTTCTGTGCTGAAAGCTCGCCTAAAACGAACCTGTGTGTCTCTGAATTAAAGTAAATAAATTAATTAAGTTGTTTGAAAGGGCAGAGTGTAAAAAAGTTTCCACATTCCCTTTTCTAAATGTGGTGGTGATCTTGAGAGTTTGGGATCTTCTGTTGGGTTATTAAGGTAAGTGCGTAAAAAGATAGTAGTTAGCTGGGTAAGTAAAGAAAAGTAAAGTTAGTACTTCGGTGGTTTGTGAAATTATATTACAAAAGTTACAATGAATAAATGGGGTTTTCATCCCCTGGTGGTGGGAGGGGGAAGAATCAGAGGTATGGACTATGGGTTACCTTTTTTTAGGCTCAAGAAACAGTATTATATAATTTATTTCAGAATCCGTGATTAAAGGCATTTGACCCGTCTTAACCCAGGATACCCTTTGGTACCAACTTGTTAAAAATAGTAAAAGTTCCATTTCAAGAAAATACAAACCTCATCTGGAGGAAGGGACACATTGCGTGCAATGCAAGGAAATTTTATTTACGAATGAATCTTCATGAAATGTAGGTATTTGCCAACTATTTATTTGTCTTAAAAATCAGAAAATTTATGAACATGTTAATTATTTAGTTTTTTTGGTTTGGTTATATAATAATACATGGTAACATTCATAATTTTGTGTAAATATTGAAGGCCTATTATGGATACAAAATTAAAAATAGAATAAGGGTACCAAGTTTAATCTGCCTATAATCCATGCCATCACAGTAGGAATTATCTCATCAGATAAGCATGTCCATTGTAATAAGGTTACCATAATATTAAAGAGCAAAGATAATATTTATTATAAAGATTACTTAGTATGTTTTTAGGAATAAGTAGCCCTCTAAATAAAGAGAGCATGAAGATATATTACAGAAATTATTATTTACAAATTAAAAAGTGAAAGAATATTGTAAAATTATTGATTACTACATCATAATATATTTATTCATGCCTTCATGTAAGTTTATGGCAACAGAAAAGTTGTATTCAGATAAAAATGATGCCTTAAAATATTGAGTTGCCCTATAATTCAGATAAGTTGCATGCCTTAAAAGTAGGTACTCAGTACGAGGCAAAGGTTGTACAACAAATTGGTCTGCTCTTTCTGAATGTCTCATGAGCTATTCATGAGGTACAAGAGGCATCAAGTCTATATTGTGAGTGTTAAGGGTACCGTGTTGTTCAGTCTCAGTCTAGGGCTATGTATTCAGGCAGCTAATGACCTTTCAGCTGACACTATGTTTGCGGGTGTGGCATAGAAGAGTTTGATACATTTGGCAACTTGCACACTACATTCTCCTTTAGCAAAAACTTCCTTACTTTGCATAGTGTAGCTAACATTCTTTCCCTTGTCTACCAATGCTCCCAAGCACCAACAATAATAGCGAGAGCCTCTCAGAATCTAAGTTGTTTGCAAAGAATGTTACGTTTGCTTGAAATTGATCGCACCACCAACTGACAACAGAGACACACTCCTTCTCCAACCGTGATGCTTTTCGAAACCCTGGGAATTGGAACTTATGTTTGAGATAACTTTGTATGTGCTGAGTACCTTGATAATTATTATGCTGATAATATTATTTTGTGCCTTGGTTGGAATCGTAAGGTGTAACACCACAAGAACTATCACAATTCTTTTACACTTCACTGACAGGCACCATCAGGTTTCATACAAGATAATGGACCTTGGCATTTAGTTCCAAGACAGGGTTCATCATGTGTCAGTAAATAGAGATGGAGGAATATGATCTGTTTATCAGATTGTATTCTGTGCATAATGTTTAAGTCATCCACATTTTTGTTTTAACCATTATTTCAAACTATTTATAGATGTACACATTTTGAAGTTTATAATCACTAAATTCCACAATTCTCCTCACATTTGCTTTCTATCCTCCCCAGACTTACATATTTTTGTTTTCTCCCAGTAAGACAGCTGCTCCTTAGCTTCTCTGTTTCTATTCCTTATTGCTTCTTTCACCTTTCCCTTGTTCCTCACTGTTAGAGCAATATCATTTGTATACATCATAATATTAACCAGCTTGTGGTTGTTAGTTTTTCTACTCTGCAGTTCCTTATTATGCCTTCTACTGCAACATTATACAGTTTCTCTGACACCCATTCCTTCCCACACACTTCTCATCATCGCTACTACTTCTATCAATCCTTCTTGTATCAACACTCTGACCTTTGAACTTCAAGCATAATTTGAATTAATCTTACATAATAATATGAGATAATTACTTATGTATCATATAATCATAGACTTCTTTGAAAGTCTATGCATACTATATGTAAGACTTTTGCTTATACATAACTACCTTTTTAACCCTGTGTCACAATAATAATTTGTTTGATAGTCATATTGTTTACAGTATTTACATATAAATGTAAATATATATATATATATATATATATATATATATATATTACTTGTATACAAACACAAGGAGCAATAATGATCTTATTTAATTCAAAATTTGCAAATTAAAAAATAATCAAAATTACTACTATCTTATTGATTTTATTATCTTAAATTACTTCTTATATTTATAAAATTTTTGTTTATGAATAGAAGGTAGTATATTGTCATTATTGTTATTATCATAAGCTTAGAAGATTTATAAAAATATAATATATAGTTGCAATTAACTTACGATACACTTGAGCACTGTGATTCAGTTTCATCAGATTTATCTGGACAGTCCACTCTGCTGTCACATACAGAAAATTTATCAATGCACTGACCAGATGTACATTTAAATTCTGTCTCCCTGAAATGTCATACAGTATCTATTTTACACATAATATTAATATTCTTGACACACAATAACCACACTAAAACACAATACTATTGGCACACATAGTGGCCACTAGGGTCCTTGCCTTTGGTAGACATCTCCCAGTCTGCTTGTAAAATAACAATGTTTTTAACTTTCTGCTATTGAGAGGATGCATAGACATAAGTACATGTATAATTCATTAAAGTTTATAGATAAGATTGTTAGGGCATCTGTATGCCTGTTTCAGGTTTGAAGTAAGTTGTAGAAGGGAAAGAAGGGGGTATAATTACTGGAGAATGTTAGTGGCATTGTAGGGTAGCATAATTACTGGCACTTCAGCATCTGACACTATCGCCAAAATCTGGGCTAAGGTTTACCCTTGACACTTTCTCTTTTTAGTGTGTGAAGTATTTGATTGATTCTTAAAAAATATAGTTAATACTATAAACAGACTATTTTCGTCTATTGTTCATCAACACTCAGTTATTATAAAAAACCCAATGAACTATAAGAAAGTAAATTGTAACCAAATTCAGATTTATTATAATAGAAATTGGAGGATCCAATGGAAATTTAATCTGTGATTTCAGTAATTCTGTTACACTTACAGAATAGAGAAATATTACAGAAACATGTAAATATCATTCATTCATATTCTTTAACGGACTTCAAAAAGTAGCTCCTACATTCTTTGTCAACTGTCAGAGCTTTTTGCTTCATTTGTAACATTTCTGTCCAATAGGCTTGTATTACCAAACTTGCTTAAGTAACCTGCCACCTAGCATCCTATTCAGATGAGCAACCATCTCTCTTTGTTTTCACCATTATACTTTTGGATTTTAAATATTGTTACGATGGTCCACTTGATCGTCGTATGGTACAGTGGAAAGCAAAATACAAGACACCAATTAAGTCACTAATTACCAGTTTTAATTATCAAAATTAAACAGTTCGTAATTAACAACACAGTCTCTTACAGTAAATCAAATCAAAAATTGTTCACACACAATAAAATGTCAACTAATATAAAACAAAATTGTATTACAATTATACCGCCCGATTATAAAACACAACACTTCACTATTAACCACTTGAACGCACAGAGTAATATCGCCCGATAATAACTGAACTAAGGCCGCTGCCGCCTAGTATTTATACCACGTTCACAGACCAGAACATTCCACAACTACGCGTTATCTCTACTACGACGTAATTAATTGTGGCTTTGACACAGTGCATGCGACAGCGCGAATTCCGGCACAGTCTACCAAATGCGCTGAGAATCACGTACGCCACAACATTCAGCTGGATTCCTCTGGAACATTCGATAAACATGTAGATTATTCTGTAATGTCTAACACTGCTCTCTCCTTAAGCCTGTTCGTCCCGAACTGGCAAACCGACTCTGAAGTAATATTTGGCAGGGCGATCTATGTGGACAACCTTGAACTTTCGCTGTCCTTCCTGTTGAATCCAATACACAACATTGTTGATTCTTTCTTTAACAGTATAGGGTCCTTCCCAGTTAGTCTGCTACTTAGGTGAGCGACCACGACGACGCTTTGTGTTGAACAATCAGACCTGATCTCCTTCTAGGAAACCCACACTATTGCTGCGAATGTCATATCGACTTTTCACTTTATCACTGGCAATCTTCAGCCGTCCTCTTACCTAGCGATCAATTTCTCGCAGTTGGTTTTCTAATTGCGAGGAATAGTTCTGTGGCTCTTGAGACTGAGTCTCAGGTGATCCGAACATCAATTCCCCAGGAAGTCGAATCTCCCGCCCAAACACCAATTTTGCAGGAGCCATGCCGGTTGCGTCGTGTACTGATGATCTATACGCCATGAAGAATAGTGGTATACGTTGGTCCCAGTCTGATTGGTTCTCGTCAACAACCTTTGAATGATGCTGCTCAAGTGTCCTATTGAATCTCTCAACCATCCCGTCCGACTGAGGATGCAGAGGCGTTGTCATGGTCTTTCCTAGTAGACAACATAATTCTTTAAACACTCCTGATTCGAAATTTCTCCCTTGATCCGTATGGATTTTCATAGGGGCTCCATAATGGCAACAGAAGTTGTGAACTAACTCCTTTGCCACAGTGGTAACTTCCTGATTTGGAATTGCGTAGGCTTCCACCCACTTAGTAAAGTAGTCACCTACAACCATGATGTAGGCCTACGGGTTTCCATCGTCAGTAACTGGGAATGGTCCACCAATGTCTATGGCAATTCTCTCAAAAGGCAGTTCAACGTTATACTGTCTCATTTTTCCCCTGCTTCCGGTTTGTGGGCCCTTGCTTGCAGCACATATTTCACACGTCCGAACCCATTTCTCTAGGTCATGGCGAAAATGTAGCCATTAGAATCGCTTCCGTATTTTGTCAAGGGTTTTCTTAACTCAAAGATGGCCTCCAGATGTTCCATCACACATTTCCTTCAAACCAAACTGCACTTTACTTCAGGGAACTATCAACTGCATGACCACGTCTCGTCCATCGTGCACTTTCCCAAGCCATTTCCAGCAATCCGTTTTCTAAGGTAAGAGATTCCCATTGTGCCTAGTAGCCCTTCAGCACTTCGGAACCATGGCAGATATCTTGCCAATCCGGGCGGCGACCTTCCGCTTTGCTGTCAAGGTCGGCCCAATGTCTTCATCAGTCATCTGCTCTTGTCGACAGTCTTGTGTAGTCCAGCCGTCTGCCAGAAAAACTACAGTGATGGCTTGAACATATTCGCTTGAGTTTTGTTCTTCCTTTCTGTGGCAATGTCGGCAGTCTTCCGGGCACTGTCTTTGTTATAAGCCGTCTGAATTACCGTGCAGGCACCCCCGCCAATTTTGTACCTTGAAGTTGTACTCTTGCAGACGTTCCTGCCACCTTGCCAACTGTCCTTCCGGATTTTTAAAATCTCAAGAGCCATGCAAGTGCAGCATGGTCGGTACGTAGTGAAAAGTCTCTCCCATAGAGGTATTTATGGAAGTGCTCCAAAGCTCTGACTATTGCCAACAACTCTCTCCTTGTAACACAATAATTTCTCTCTGGTTTAGAAAGCGTCTTGCTTTAATACGCTATTACTCGTTCTTCACCGTTCTGCACTTGAGACAGTACTGCTCCTAGACCAGTATTGCTTGCGTCTGTTTCTACGATGTACTTCCCTTCGGAAGCTGGAAAAGCGAGAATTGGCTGCGAACATAATGCAATCTCCAATGTTCTAAATGCTTGGTCACACTCTCTCGACCACTGGAAGTTTCGTTTATATGGCGTTAGCTCATGTAGGGGTTTAGAAATAGTTGCGAAGACTTCCACAAAACGTCTGAATATGAGTACAACCCCAGGAAACTCCGAACTTCATGTTTACTCTTTGGCACTGGCCAGTCTCTTACGGTGTCTACTTTATTAGGATGCACGCTAACATTCGCTGCCAAAACCAGATGGCCTAGATACTGTACTTTCTTCTGGAATAGAGAACACTTCTTCGGGCTCAGCTTTAGTTGGGCACCGTGAATTCTAGTTAGAACCTCCTTAAGGTCTTTCAAATTGTATTTGAAAGTTTTCCTGATAACTATGATATCGTCTAAATAAACAAGGCAAATTTTCCATGTCAGTGCTTGGAGTTCCAGTCCATCAATCTTTCGAATGTTGCCGGAGTATTACAGAGCCCAAATCGGTTGATGTTAAATTGGAACAAACCACTTGGGGTCGAGAAAGCGGTCTTTTCCTTGTCTTCTTGATGAAGACCCACTTGCCAATATCCACTCTTCAGGTCCAATGTGGAAAACCACTGTGCTCCGGACAACGTGTGTGTATCGTCAACTCGATGTAATGGATAGCAGTCTTTCTTTGTCACGTCATTCAGCCTCCAATAGTCTACGCAGAAACGTAATCCACCATCCTTCTTCGCAACCAACACTACCGGAGAAGACCAAGCACTTGACGAAGGCTCGATTATTCCCTCTGTCAACATGTTCTGTAGTAACCAAGATAATGGATTCTTACTTAGATAATGGATTCCTTCGAGGAGGTTGGCATATCGGTGTTGTGTCCCCAGTACTGATGCGATGTTGCACAAGAGAGGTTCTTCCCAGTGACTGTCCCCGAACTGCAAAACAATCTTTGAATTCATGTAAAACCCGTTTGAGTTGTTTTACCTCACCACTTCAGAGGTCGTTACAAGGTCTCTTCAATAATTCCTGCAGCTCCTCTGATAATTTGAAATTATCCGAAGCACAACAGGATCTTCGTCGTCATTCCGGTTACCCAGGCCACAGGAGTCAATTTGCCTAGGAGCGTATTGCTTTGTAAAGTGACAGCTTGATCCAAAATATTCGCCACTCTAATAGGTACATTTCCCGTTTCGTCAGGTTTTACTACTCTTCTGGCAATTAGTATGCCCGGTGTGCTGACTACCTGGGGTTCGAACATAGAGCAATGGTTGCCCCTAGTATCTACCTCGGTTCTAACCATGACGAGTTTTTCGGAGTTTGGCAGAACAGTTACGGCCACTTGGTTCAATTTTTCTGATGTAGTCATTGTGGAGAGCATTACCTCTTCACCTCCGATTCTCAAGACATTGTTTTTGAAATCGACTATAAATCCGTATGACTTCATAACGTCCACACCAAGAATTGCTTCATCCACAATGTCTGCAAAAAGTACATGATGATCAAACTCAAGTCGACCGAGGCGTAGGTGTATCTCCACTTTTCCAAACACTTTTACAGGTCGTCCAGTTGCTGCTCGCAAGCTGCAAGGGCACCAGATTGGCTTCAGATCTTTCACCACATCGGCCGGCACAATGGAATCTGTTGTGCTTGTGTCAACTGTAATCGAGGTTGGCCTTTCTTGAACGAATCCGTTAACAACCGAATTCCCGCTGTTTTTCTGAAGTGTAGAAATTGCGTATTGTCTAGGGGCTTCGTTCCTCCAGTTAGTCAGCACACGCCCAGTTGTACTGACTACTGCTCGTTTCTCTGCTGCTGAATTCTAACCCGACAATCTGGTTGTAGATGTACAGGTTACCCACATCTATAACACTTCGGTCTTCCATTCTTTCTTATTTTATTCTGTGGCGCCGACCGCCGAGTCTCTGTTCCTTGTTTTTCTTCCTCATCGTCCGTGCCATCGCGATCTTTTAGCGCGCACTTTATGACTTGTCCAACCAGACGCTGATTTGGCGGCCTCAAATTGCAAAGCATGTACCAGGGCGTCCGCACTGTTCTGGTATCTTGCCATTCGTAACGCTTGCTGTAGTTCGTTATCTCGGACACCGGCAGTAAATGTCTGGATCGCAAAACTCGTTCGAAAATCTTCTGGCGCTTCAGGATAGGCCAGTATAATTAGTCTGTCGATACTTGCTTCAAACCCATGAAGACTCTCCCCAGAATGCTGTCGCCTTGCTCTCAACTGAGTGCAGTACAAATCTCGCATATGTTTATCGCCATACCGTTATTCTCGATCTTTTATCAATTCGGCATAGGTGTTTTGGCTGTCAGGTGGCACTTTCTGTAGTAGTTCTGCCATGGGTCTTTTAATGAGAGAACGAGTGAAACTGTCTTGTCCTTCTCCGTCCAATTATTTGCGCATGCAGCAGCTTCAAATTGGCGGAGATACGTTGCCCAGTGACTGTTTCCGTCAAAGGTTGGAGCTTTGACATGAACTGCATGAGCTTTGTAAAGTCCCTACTGTGGCTTTCTCTATTAACTTATTTTCTGCGTCTTTTTCGGACTTCATCATTGGTACAGACTGTTCACAAAGTTGTTTGGTTGTATTTTCAGGCACTGCTCAACTTCAATTTTAATTTGTTCTCTTATGTTTGCCATTGAGTTTTCTACTGCAGATCTTTTATTTGACGTCGATTCTCCTATGACAGATATTTTAGTAGACATCGATTCTTCTATGACAGATATTTTTGTAGACATCGATTCTTCTATGACAGATAATTTTGTAGACATCGATTCTTCAACAATCGAGACAGATTTTTCTACTTCAGCTATTTTTAATATCATTGATTCTTGTACCTCCGATATTTTAGTAACTTGCTTACTAGTGCTCTTGCAACTGGTTTTGCTCCTGTATTAATGCTTTGATGTCTTCTGTTTCCAACTTACGTTCTTCTCTTTCCTGTCGGCGTTCTTCTTTTGTCTCTTCTGTCTCCTGTCTGCGTTTCTTATCCTGTCGTTTTCCGCTTCTTCTCTGTCTTGTCTTCGTTCTTATTTTTGTTGTCTTTCTGCTTCTTCCTGTGTCTGCCGCAGCCGTGTTTGGTAAGCTTCCATCATCTGACTGGCATCCATGTTTACAGATTAATTACGAAATAAACTCGTCTTTTACAAAGTGTCTATTTGTTTCCACTGTTAACGGTTCTGTCGAACTTCTGACCCACTGTAACGACGGTCTGCTTGATCGTCGTATGGTACAGTGGAAAGCAAAATACAAGACACCAATTATGTCACTAATCACCAGCTTTAATTATCACAGTTAAACAGTTCATAATTGACAACACAGTCTCTTACAACAAATCAAATTAAAATTGTTCGCACGCAACAAAACGTCAACTAATATAAAACACAAGTGTGTTACAATTATACCGCCCGATTATAAAACACAACTCTTCACTATTAACGACTTGAACGCACAGAGTAATTTCGCCCGATAATAACTGAACTAAGGCCGCTGCCGCCTAGGATTTATACCCCGTTCACAGACAAGAACATTCCACAACTTCGCGTTATCTCTACTACGACGTAATTAATTGCGGCCTTGACACATTGCGTGCGGTTGCGCGAATTCTGGCACAGTCTACCAAATGCGCTGAGAATCACGTACACACAACATTCAGCTAGATTCCTCTGGAACATTCGATAAACACATAGATTGTTCGGTAATGTCGTAACACTATCTTCAACTAAAATATTCCTCAGGCTTTCATGGCCGGTGTCAGATGTACTGTCCATGATATCTGGGCTGTTTGGCCGTGGTCCATGGTTTAATACAAAACCAAACGTTTCGGCAGCTCCAATGGCTCCCTTCATCAGTGGTATAAAAATTCTGAACGTCGAGTTTTTACGTACAGGCCCACAGTACTGTGGTATAGGCTGACTAGAGTACTCAGCCTATACCACAGCCTATACCACAGTACTGTGGGCCTGTACGTAAACACCCGACGTTCAGGATTTTTATACCAATAATGATTGCAGCCAGGTGGATCTGCCGAAACGTTTGGTTTTATATTAAACCATGGACCACGGCCAAACAGCCCGGATATCATGAACAATACACTATCTTCAACTCTTTGCAAATGTCTTTATCGTAGAGTCTATCTTTTCATTTGGAGCCCTTAACAGATCTCAAGTATCACATTTCTGATATTTCTGATATGCAGCCTTCGTCATACTTAGGCCTATATGTTTTTTTGTCAGAACTCAAGTTTCAAAACCATACAGTAACACTGGCACAACCATAGTCTTTCCCTGTCCATAACCATTTTCTCCATATGATTTTTTCATTTGTGACTTTTGAGTAGGATAAATGTCCTCTAAGAATGTTACCAGCATCCTGTAGAGTGACACTAGTAGTAGGAGTACTAACTTTTAGCCTCTCGTCCTGCTCTGGGTTTTATTTGGAGACCCATCTCCTAGGTTCTTCTGCTCCTAGTGCTGTTAGGAAACATTCACATTTTGTCTTTAGGACCATATACCATTTGACACCTTTAACCCTGCCCAAGCCCTTGCCAGGTAGTACGAAAAGAAACCAAGAAAACTAGAGTTACATAGTAAAGCTGAAATGTCAAACCAATGAAAGACCCCCTAGCCCTCAAAAACCTCGTAGCATCAGGGTCAAAAAGACTGAAAATTGGTCAAGAGAAACCAGACAGGAAAGGGATTCTACCCAAGACATGTTGAAGCAATGTGAGAATTCAGCTAGGGTACCTCGGGTGTGCTAAACCTGTAACTGCTAGATGTCGACTCCTGATGATAAGCATTAATATTGTCTTCTTCTTCTCCTTCATTTCAGGATTAGGCGACATCATTTGTTATGGTCTCTATTTTCAAGCCATCTTTTGTGTGGTCTTCCCACATCTCTTTTCCCTTTAGGCGCATTATGTAAAACTTGTTGAGGTACCCTTTTTGCTTCCATTCTACCGATATGTTCAATGCTATGTGGGGGGGGCATTAATGTTGTAAATCATAATATTATAAACAACTGTATTAAAATACGAAACATATACTTTTTTTGGTATAAAGTGAATTGAGCTTCACTGTAAAGACTGATAACAAACTCTATTATCTAAAGCAATTTGAAGTACCATCTTTAATTTCCAATACAAACGTTTGGGTAAGTATAGCTTAGTAGATCCAAATATTGTATGATATAAACTAATATTGAATCATGATATAAACTAATGAATCATTCTCTTGTTTGGCAGGGATATTAAGTCACAGAAATGTCTTCCTTCTTACCACAGTATTTTGTTTATTTATGTAAAAAAAGACCAGCAAACCAGACACGTGTTGAATCCAGCACAGTCTCAGTTTATTGTTTTTTGTTATAAAACTCATAAAAACTTGATATATGCATTAAACATGAACTTTTCTGATACCTATTTAATATAATCAATTACCACAAATGTTGAAATTACACATTAATATTTCTTTAAGTCTACTTTGTAATATAATTAAAGACGAATTACCTTAGATAAAACATATTTCAAGCATTTAGTTGTATACTGACCATTAGCCACATTGATCTGCCGTCACACGAACTTCAACAAATTAAGGATCAACATAGTTGGCAATGAGCACACAAAGTAATGCTTGAAATAAAAGTCAACACACCTTGGTCATACATTGAATTTAAACAATATTAATTAACAAGTGACAAATAAATTATCCCCATTAATATTAATTTTAAGAAAATGCACTATACCCAGTTAAAATAACAATCACAATAAAACACTGTTAATTACAAAAATATTAATATATTATTAACAAAAAATCTCTTTAAAGTTGCTTCTTCACCACAATCATCATCTCTCTGAAAGGATATCTGGACCAAACAGCAACAAATAAATTGAAAAGCCTGTTACTGGTATTCATAAATTTCATTAATTGTTGTAATAAAATTACTCAGCCTCTATACTTTTATTAATAGGAAACCAATTCTTTTGTAGTTATTTACTAATTATTGTTAGTTACAAATTTAATTATACTTTTCTGAAGATATTGGGTTGACAGATCATAACATGATAAAATGTAACTTTTATCAGACACCCATTAATATTTTATATTTAATTAACAGTTAAAGTTGCAATTACCATTTAATTAAGGACTAAAAAAAGATGTAGGTATCTCAGCACTGAAACAACTACTGTATATGGTACAATCTAAATTTCCATATGGTATTACATGTTTTCACGTACTTGCACTTCAAAGGTACAGAGGCTGGGACTTCTGTTGTGGCTGTGGCTCCAGAACATTCAGGGGCTGCTTCATCTGATCCATCTGTGCAATCAACTTGGGTATTGCATCTTTTGCTGCCGTCAATACATACTCCATTGGCACAATGGAATGATGTTGGTGGGCATCTGATAAAAATTGTATTGGTCATATTAAATAAAATTTGAAACAGAAAATAACATTTTTTTAAGAACATACATAAAAAAAATTCAGTTAGTTAAACAATTAAAGAAAACTTAGCAAACTAATTGACCAGCACCTTAACTAATCCGAAGTTGACATGAACCAATTTATTTAGCTGTGTCTCCATCAGCAATCTGTGTTCAACTTTCAATTAACCAACAAAATTATTTCATAGTGTAGGGAGATTGACTTCAGATTCTGAAAGTGTTGCACTGTTTGTATCAGTACCAGTAGTGTATGTCACAGATGAAACAAGTGTTTTATGTGTTCACTGTTAATAATGTTTCTGTTTCCTGCTGCTGTCTGAACACTGGTGAGTTACAAAAACAAAGTTACCTAAGTGATGAGCATCCATTACTTTACATGCCACTGGTGCAGTCAGGCTCTGCCCAACTTCATGATCACTGTGGACACAACTTGCCCATTATCCGAAACCAAGGATAACAACTCTGTAGATGTTGGAGACAGTGCCATAACATTTTGTCCCTAGCCAGATATGGTGAGATAACTGTGGGTCCATGGGTTAGGGTAATCCCAAAAATAAGACACTACCAACAGCTACAACCAAATCTTTAGGACTAGCCTATATTTATAAGATGGGCTTCCCATAACCAGTGACATTTTTATACAACTGCATAAAATTCTCCAATTTATGTTGTGCTTACACACATCCTCTATATATACCCCCATCACAAAACTACACTAAGAAACATACAATGAACACTAAGAAACAAAACAAGAACTGATACTAAAATGAAGTTCTATAAGTAATAGCAATAATTGTTCTTACATTGCTAGTGAAACATGGACGATAAAAGGGAAAGAAAAGCAGCCTATACAAACAGCTGAAATGAATTTTTCAAGGCACGTGAGTGGTTATCGTCTAAGGCAGCGGTTCCTAACCTGTGGTATGCGTACCCCTTGGAGGTACGCCAAAAATAAACAGTAATGGCGGACGCTGTGTATTTGTCTCTCACACCGCGCCGCCGGTAACCTGTCGTCTACTCGTCGCAAGCCACGCGTCTCTGCTCGCTCAGTGGTATCCGTGGGCGGGAAGGCACACCCCCTCCCTTTCACCCATCTTAGTTAAATCTAGTCCCGCCCCAACCTGATTGAAAACATATAAATGCTAACCTCCTCAACTCAACAGTAGTTCGTGTTTCTATTTGACGTTGGACGGCTAAGATTCTTAGAAAGTTGTTATGTTCGGTGTCGAATAATAGTTAGCCTATGTGTTCGTGCGTGGAGAATATAGTTTAGTGTGCTATTATTTTACAGAAGGTGGCATTATTTTGAGATTTTCCCATACATTATTATTGAGTGTAATCCATTATGTATAAGTGGTTAAGAACTGGAACTCTGAAAAACGATCACCCTGCAGTGTGTAGTGGTCAGGTACCTAGTAGACCTGTTTCCCAGGGCACATCCCAGGACATCATTGTTATGCATGTAAGTGATAGTAGTAACACTCACATTTCAAGTACTGGAGCTGATCAGAAGAAACGGAAATATTCAGATGAGTATTTAAAATATGGATTTTCATTTTCTGGGAAAGTCCGAATCCATTATGTGTTGTATGCGGGGAGGGTGTAAGTAACGGTAGCATGAAACCCTCTTTACTTACGAGCCATTTAAACACTAAACATGATCAGTACAAAAGAAAGAAGTTAGTTTTTTGAGTGACTGTCAAAAAACTATAAAAAATGCACATGTTTCATCATATCTAGTGGCAGGTAATAAAGACAATGAAAATGCTGTTGAAGCCTCTTACAGAATTAGCTATTACATTGCTAAGCGCGGTAAAAACCACACAATTGCTGAGGATTTGATAGCTCCGTGTATAAAACATGCTGTACAGTGTATGTTCGGACAGGAAAATGTTCGCAAAATTAACACAATCCAGTTTCCAAATAACACGGTTTCACGAAGAATTAAAGACATTGAAGAAACGGTAATACAAAAATTAAAAATAGTCATTTTTTTCTATTCAAGTTGATGATAACACAGACGTTGCTGGCCTATCAATATTACTTGTTACTGCAAGGTATCTTAATGACAATAACGATTTTGAAGAAAACATTTTACTGTGTCATGCGTTGACTGAGCGAACTACAGGGGAAGACGTGTTCAACGTGATTTTTAACTATTTATGTGAAAAGGAAATTAGTTGGGCTAATTGTTGTGGCATTTGCACTGATGGCGGAAACTCGATGTCTGGCTGCAACGTAGGCCTTCGTGGACGTATAAGAGAAGTGGCTCCCCATCTAGCATGGAGCCATTGCTGTATCCATAGGCAAAGCCTTGCGTCCAGAAAAATGCCGACTAAAATGAATGACGTTCTTAATGAAACAGTAAAAGTTGTAAACTTTGTCAAAGCCAACGCAACAAACTCCAGACTGTTTAAAGCACTTTGTGAGTAGATGGGTGGTATTCACTCCACATTGTTTTTGCACACCGAAGTAAGGTGCCTTTCTCGAGGAAAAGCCCTCACAGGTTTATTTGAACTCACACATGAACTACAAGTCTTTTTTGAAGAACACCATTTTATTTGACTTCAAAGTTTCACGACAGTGACTGGCTTCAGCAACTTGCTTATTTAGCTGATATTTTTTCAGCGATAAATAAACTCAACTTAGGGTTACAGAACAGCTCAATAACAGTATTTAAAGTTTCAAACAAAATTGAGTCCATGTTAAAAAAATTTGACTTTTGGAAAACCTGCGTTGAAAATAATCAACCTGAAGTTTTTGAAACACTGCACGGCTTCTTAAATGTTAATAGCCTGGACCTATGTCAAGAGGTCAGAAATAACGTAGTATTACACTTGACAGGCCTCATGGTTTCTTTTAGGCAGTATTTCCCTAAACGTGAAGACGGAGACAACTGGATTGCAGACCCGTTTAATGAAGACAACTTCAAGACCGCCAAGCTATCCATTCTTGAAAAGGAAATATTAATTGAAATTTCAACTAATTCTTCGTTAAAGTCGGATTTCAAAAAGAAAACCCTTGGAAATTTCTGGGCAAGCATCAGTGAGGAATATGGACCTCATATTCAATGTGTTGAACTGGATTCCCAGCCGTGTTAGGAATGTGTCAACCAGAGAGCACAGTACTGACCAAATGGACGGCATTTGGAAGCAAAGCACCACAACTACATGACAGAGGTGCCAGGAAAATTTCAATTTTCTCGAGTCTCATAAGAGGAAATAACATTGAAATATAAAATTAACATTATGTGGTGTTAGTAACAAGGTAACCAAAACTCACATTTATAGCTGGTAACCTCAAACCCCACACAGATGTTGACGCAATAACTGTGACTTTTATTGTCTTAGCTAAAACCAAATGTCAATGGGACTCAGCTTGTTCAGCCTGTTTTTTTGTTAATAGCGTTCTTATTACAAGGTAATTATCTCACTTCTTCCATGGGCTATCCCATATTTTCATATTATCTTTCCATAGGATTCAGAACCTCCCTTTATTTCTTCCTTCTGTTCTAATTTCATAATTTTCTTTGATATTTTGTTATTCTTATTCTAACCATACCTGTTCCAACCATTAGTTGAGATGATTAAGTCATTGCCTATGTATTATAAATGAGAGAAAATTCGCACTAGCCAGCCTAAAAAGAAATCGTTATCTCCTGAGCATATTCTACTTTATTACAGGTATCCCTATCTTTCACATTACGGCTATCTTCCCTTACAGCTTCCACATTATGAAATATTGGTAAAGGTAAAATATTTTGTTAGTTTTAAAAATAACCAAGCAATCAATATGATGAAAAGTTACTGTAGGTTATTTATGACAATTAATTTTTCAGTTTGAAATTTAAAATGTTTACTTTATTCCTACAATAGATAGTTCTAGAGTACGAACAAACCAATTTTAGATTGAACTTGGTACTTTCAAACAATTTTAAATCATTTGTTCAGAAGACGGGTTTCCAAGATAATGAGCTATGCTGCAAACAAATCACTGCTCATTGTTTACAGCAATGAGCTTTTAAACAGCTTTTCCTTAAAATTAATTTTGAAAATCAGTTTTGATATCAAGTCAATTTGTAAAAATAGTACATTATTTTACAAATAGGAATTCAGATTTAAAAAAACTGTTATTGATATTAGTTAGAAAGACAAACCAATAGTTACTATAAGATAGCATTAAGTTTCCTGTGCAGTTATATGTAAACAACAAACAGTAGTTACAAGTAGAAAATCATATAAAAAAAATAATTCTTTCACAGCTATGGTGTAATCGTACAGTCTGCATCAACAAATTATTTATTCTTGATAAAAGCAAATTTAAAATAATAAAAGAAAAATTCTCCATTTCTTCTCTAAGTATTGCATTATATATAAAATGATTAATTCTACTTGGTACATGTGAATTTATATTGTGTTTCTTTCTTTATACAGAGCATGGTTGAAAGACTTGTTTTATAGGATTTGAAGTAACTACAACAAGAACAAGAATATTTTTTGTTTTTAAAAATGTTTATGTTTTGAATAAACCATAGACCAAGTAAACAAATAAAAAAAAATATTCATTATATTTACATGGCTGGTCAGTAAGTAGTGTGTATTTGTTTGTAATATTTTTGAATATTTAAATACATTTAAATGAAATCAAATGTCAATTACTTTTCTGGATATTCTTCATCATGTTCTTTATCAAATTTGTTCTTCGAAGAAATAAGCCAGGTGAGTATTTCCTCGTTAGTGATGTTTGTAAAAAGTGCAGTTGGGATTTCATCAATTTCATCACTGGAAATTCCGTACACATAGTACAAATCATCCTGAACAAACGTTAAGCCTCCTCCGTAATCTCCATATTCAACATCAGTACCTATAAGGAAAAAGGCCATTGAAATATCAACTGTGACTTGTAAAAGCTAATAAGTACTCTTTATGTATGAGAATTATACATAGAAGTTTGAACAAAGTTGACACCTTACCATTAGTATAACCAGCACAAAATTGATAAGATGTTACCCAACGCTGAGATGCTGGTGGTACTTGATTAATACAGTGGAAGTGATCTACATATGGCAAGTAAACCAACAACAGGACATCACTGAGTTTGTAGTGTTCTGTCAAACCCCAGCCGGCCAACTGAAACATTCCACCATGTTTATTATTAATAAAATGTTTTATGAAATAAGTATTAAGAAGAGAAGTGTAATTTTGGGAACTAGCCCTGTTTAGCATGAGTAGAGTGGGTATAGGAAATACTTCATGTTAAAAGAATTACCTGGTTTGGCAGACAGAGTAAGGAGTACCAATATATAATTCAACTGTATTCACCCTAAGATTTACCCAATTTGGAATGTCCGACAAATTTTGCTAATTGCGGTCAAGATGGCAAAGGGTAATTTTAATGTAATATAAGTAAACAAATTACAAGAACACTTATTAATTAATTACAGCTAAAACACACAGGCACAGTAAATTACTGAAGTTGTAAAGTTTAACTGAATTCCATTTTGCTCATGAAATGTTCATATTCATCACAGTTTTCTTGGTATTGCTTACAGTATAACAACTGAAAACCTATCTGAGAGGATTGGGTGTTACTCAAATTACTATAGTTTGATTCAATTAAATACTAATATCATTCAATGTTGGCATAATGAGAAAGTGATTGTATAAATGTATATGTATAAACGTTTTCTATACCAATTCCAATATTTCATTGTTGATTACTGCTTTTTTAATTAATTATGAGTAACTTAAACTGTAATATTGTATAAATTAAGTTTTGTCATATTATAATTTTCTCATTATCTTTAAAAACATTTGATGATGTAAAACAAACTATCTCAACACCTTAACATATACAAGGATACACACATATGCATGCACACGCATGCGTGCACACACACGCACACATATTCACTCAAATAATTATTCTGTAGTATTTGACATTTCTTTTGTATTCATACACCGGTCTTGATGATGACAGTAAACATTGTCGAAACGTCGACACAAATATGTTAAAATTTGTGTTATATTTTTGACCGATCCTCACAAACCCTTCACCGGAAAAATCCATAAATAAATATAAATCTATATTTATAGTGTATGCAGAGTAAGAATATATATCATTATGCATATAGTTTTATATACGTATTGTTATTAACGGGGAGTTTACCGTTTTATACCTTTAGATTGATATTGAGTTTGAGTTTTATGTCAGTGTATAATTTTTTTGCGAAACGTTATTAAGTGTCGCACGTCGGACGCGTTCTGTGTGATAAAAGCGTCGTGTAGCCTGTGTGTCATTACCTGTCCCTTCGCACTCTTTATTTCTTCCCGATAGGCACCAAATTGTTTTGCCAGAAAACAATTAAAAGATTCTATCTTAGTTGTTTTACGGTATGGTAGTGTAGATTCGAATTGTTCGCCAACTGGCTGGAGCTCGAATCTCGCTTGAGTGGGGGAACGTGTTACCAACGTAAAATAGTGTTGGTTAATTCTACTCGCTGCTACAAAACACAACATACATATATTTTGAAAATAATTTTGGACAGTTAGTAACGATTCACACTTTTTATTTGGCTTCAGAACTTGTTAATCTTCATTAACGCTTATACAAAAGGTGATTAATATAATATGTTTTAGCCTCGGCAATAAATAATCGTTCACTCAGCGGAAGGCTGGGTTGGCAATGCTATGTTTTTCTTTCCCCACAATAGACGGCGTTTATTATTTAATATAATATTAAATAAATTTGCCAATGAATCCTTTTAAGTACGACAAAGAAGTTTTAAAACAAGATAATTAATTACAATATATCACTTTATAATCGTGATAATAAAAATTGAACAAGGTTTACATTAGATTCAAAGTTGTGGTGTCAAGGTGTGTGACGGTGTCATTCGTGTAGTACATAGGTTATATTTAGTTAACTGGTATGCATAAAATATGTTTTATTTATCAATCTTTGAAAAAATAATACCATCAGTTATAGTGAGAGTTCACAGTTTAGTGAGAAAGTAGAAAGAGGATTTATTTCAGATATTTAATTAATTCAGCAATACTTATCATCAGTTGCTGGGAAGTGTAGTGTCAAATAGTTAATGTAGGTTGGGTTCATCGATGTTGGTTCTTCGTTCTTCAAATATCTTGGGCTTCAGTTACGCCTTGCGTCTTTTTCTTGTTAGTCGACTTATTTTAATACATCTGGATTTAATTAATCTGGTCCTTGGCCTGGGTTGAATGTGTCATCCCCTCATCAGTTAGGTCGGTCCTTCACTTCATGAAATATGATCACTTTTACTATTTTTAAATCGAATTTGGGCCCTGCACGGCGTGGCGTCTCTCCTCGTAAGCGTCACTATAAGATTCTAACGTTCCTAACTGAAAATCGTCAATATTCTGCTGTTGTCATGGTAACTCAAAAATTCTGATTGGTTAAACTTGACTTAAGACCATTGTTAGGAGATTTGAATTTTTATTCAAAAACGTTACATATCTTCTGATTGCTATTACTCTTCGGTATTCTTTTTTAAGTATTAAATATCATCACCACTGTTTGTATTTTGTTTCAAAGAATAATTTAACATCTCATAAGGTTGTGTTTACTGATGTATTAACATTTGGACATTTATGTTGATATTATTTAAATACACTGTTTTCTTATTATACATGATTACTTTAACATTTCTCTCTTAATATGATTACCTAATTGTCCTTTATTGTTTACTTGTCTTAGTTTTGCTAATGTTATAGTTTAATTCTTAAAATTTGTAGTTTTTGTTGTTTTACAGTTAGGCATTTGCCTAGGCCTAAACAGCAATTGGCTATTTTTCTTAATTTAAAAAGATTACATTTTATTTTCCCCTTGTATAGGTTCTGATTTGTTTTATACATGATTTGTTCATTTGTTGAATGTTTTTATGTCTGCTATTTAGTAATTGTGTGTTATTTTATTAGTTTCCATATTCTGGCTTGTCTATTGTTATAACTGCTTTTTCAGTACCATTGGATTTATCTGAATTTATTTTGTTTCTTATTTACTGCTTTTGTTTGTAATTGAATTATGATTTCTTATTCTCTATTATTTAAAATATAACATTTAGTCTTATGGTCTGTATAATTCCCACAGCCATATTCCTATTCATCACACATAATTATTATTGCATGTCATTACTCACAATGTTCATTCTCTTCATCTCCCCATACTTTTTGGTGAGTTATAATTATCACATAATGTAAAAGATAAAAACATAAACATTAATTAAAAATATGAACACAATGATATCTCCTTATAACTAATTCCAAAAGACATTAGGTCATTAAGATGAAACTTCAACAACAGTTTACTATATTATATTAAAATCTTTCATAACGATTATATTATTATTAAATGTCTTTTCATATCATTTTAAATTAATAGTGTTGTGTTTTACCTCTGTACATTAGCAATCATATATGCTGTTTATTAGCACATGAATAGTCATTTTTGCTTAAATACATTGGTAATAATATGAATTGCCAACTTAGAATACTAATGGCTCACAAATTATAATATGATAGGTAGTCAATACTACTCCTATCTGAACTCTATTAATTACTTAGTTTACTGCACTTTGGTTCACTTTGTTATGTACACTTGTGTTCACTGATAAATGCTGTTAATTGCCACAGTTCTTTCTGTGTTTAGCAATTATTAGCCTTCACTGATTTTTACTACTCACTCTTAAATCTTTTTCACTGATTCATTAGTGTCTATCACTATCAATGGGTCCTATTTAAATTGGGTATTTTAACACTATCACCTTGCACTCTCTATGGTTGATTTAAGTGTTACTGGTGGGTATTGCTTACTTAAATTCTCTTTCTCATTTTACAAAATGTTCATTATTACTCTAATTCCCTATCTCTCATTTTACCAGGTTCAATTATACCGTTGTAGCGTGACAGATAAACACATAATAATGAATGGCATTGATCATTAGAATAATATAAGATTATAACATTGAATCCGAAGAAAGCATTAAAATAATATAAAGAATTAATTCAGAGCAACTGTGCAGAACAATCATGGATAGTAAAAGTATGATTTCGAAATAAAAGCAAAGTTACTAGTGATGAATCATCAAAACCAGTATAATAACCCAAGGTTTTAAAATATAACCCAGGAAGGTAAGGAGTATATAAAGAAACAACACAGAATATGACTAAACCCACACCGAGGATAAATAAATGAAAAAGAAACCCTGAATAAGGCAAGATCCACCATAAAAGGTGATGTATTTCTAGAAACCAGAAGAAGATGAAGAAATCCGAAGAAACCCGATGGCATCAAGAAGAAGATGGAGAACATACCATTCCAAGAAGCCAGAAGAAAAGAAGACACCATTGAAGAAAGAAGAAGAAGACAGCATCCAGAAGAAGAAGGAATGCTCTTATAAAAAACACTCATATCCCCATATCCCAATCTAAGTAAAAACCACAAATAATAAAAAGTATAACGAAATAGTCTTGAACAGTAACCACATGTACAATAAAATTAAGAAAAAAAAAGTGTATAGAGTAAGAGTTGCCAGTGGACCAAGATGAAACAATAATATAATACTCAAAGAACAAATCTTCATTGTAACCCACAAACCAATTTATTGATGTTAATAAGACTAAACAACCATTTAGAAATAGCATCAAAAAGTGTAAAGTGAACCAGTGCTAGTTAGTATATTATAAAAAAATAAACCTTATGTTTCATCCTTGGCATCCACAAATTGTGTATATAATGAAATATACAACTTTAAGTGACTTATAATTTGTACTAGTAGTCCAGTCGCCAGAGTAAAAATAACGGTAAAATTTCTTAAAAAATTGAGGCAAAGTGATATTTGGTATAGTTATTGAAAAAGGTCTAAATATCGGTTTAAAATCATCTTTGCATGTTTATAAGGTCAGGCTTTTTAAAAAAAAACCCTTATTTAAGGGCAGCGCGCGGTAAAATAGATAAAAACGTTTACATTCAGTGAATTTCTTTCCTTACTACTAAATAAACCATTGGATCATGATAAAGTCTTCAATCTTTTTGTTTAAAATAGTTCAAATTTTAATAGTAATAAAATCAAAATAACGATTTTGTTATTATTTCATCGTTAGGAGTATTAAATCGATAGACGGAATGGTCGATTTTAACAAATCTTCCTCTGTTGAATAATATTATTAAATATGTGTATCTTAATATACATAAAAGTCATTGTGTGTATTTATATTCCACACCTCCTACTAAACCACTGGACCGATTTCAACAAAACTTAGCACAAATATTTTATGCAACGGGAGAACCAACATAAGATAGGTGTTTTGGGCCCTGGGGGATGTCAAAAATGGAAAATATGAAAATACCGCATGTAGGGTATCAAATTAAAGGGAATTTCAATGCAAGTAACACTTTTTCATGCATATAAGCACTATTGAAAATTCTTGGGCCCTGGGGCATAATAAATGGGTGGTTTTGGGGGAGGTCAAAAATGGAAAATATGAAAAATCACTGGACCGATTTCCACCAAACTTGGCACAAATTTTTTACGCAACGGGAGAACCAACATAAGATAGGTGTTTTGGGCCCGGGGGGGGGGGTGTCATAAATGAAAAATATGAAATATGAAAATACTGTGGAGTGTCAAATTAAAGGGAATTTGAATGCAAGTAACAATTTTACATGCATATACGAACTATTGAAAATGTTTGGGCCCTGGGGCTCAATAAATGGGTTGTAATGGAGGGGTGTCAAAAATGGAAAATATGAAATACCGTATGTGACATGCATATACGCACTATTAAAAATTTTGGTCTCCGGGGCTCAATAAATTGGTGGAATTGGAGGAGGGGTGATGTCAAAAATGGAAAATATGAAAATACCGCACGTGGGGTATCAAATTAAAGGGAATTTCAATGTAAGTAACAATTTGACGTGCATATTAATTTGGATTAATATAAATATCCCCCCCTGCTTGGTGGATGTGAAAAAACAGCATAAATGGTATCAAATTAAAGTGAATTTCCTAGCAAGTAAGAATATGACACCACTTTCTCCCAAGCAAACCCAGGCAAATCCTCCAGTAATAAATAAAATATTTCAAAGAAAAGCTCTCTTTTTAATAAAAGGTAAAACGAATACAAAGAATATATATATTTTTTTAAATTTGGAATTTTAAAAATTATTTATGTTGAGAATTTAGTTAGTGATTTCTTCTTCTTCTTCTTCTTCTTCTTCTTCTAGGATTTTTTCCTCACTATCATCAAAGTCATTATCATCAAAATCAATCTCGTCAACAATTGGAAAGTTTTTGCAAGTTTCAGTTGAGCATGTACAACAAACCGACGAACATAAAAGACCAGCGCTTCTGCATGTACACGATCCTTTTTTGCAGCCAGTTTTGCAATTACAAAAGATCATTTTTAATAAAGATTTTGGGGCAGCTGGCTGTGTAATTTTTATAGGCGTTAAAATTTCTCCAACATTCCAACCCCAGTCTTTTGGTATTAGATCATTGCCGAGCCATTGCTGGACTTGTAAATATACTCTGTAAAAGTGCTGCTTGGCAGCATCAGAAGTAGGTGGCAGACTTTCTAACTTTACAGGTTTTAAGCTTTTTTTCTTTTTTGAAATCGCTTTAGTAAAACTTGTATGTCTGTATTTATCAACACATGTAATTTTTTTTGGTGCATTATACATATACAGGAGAATTAATAGACCATTTTTATATATAGATGTTTGATGTTGATTTTCCAGTTTAAATGCTTCGATCGCTTCTTTTAAATCTGAGTTTATTGATTTTTTTCAATCGAATTAAAAACCGATTTTTTACCTTTACCATAAAAGCATGATGTTGTGTCACAGCCGGTTAGAGCATGCAAAAATAGTATATTCTCTTTGCAAAATTTATGCTTTCTAAAGCTGTTATCAGAAGAAAATAGACTAGCACTCATGGTTCCTCTCGTGGGTTTTAAGAGATAAATTTTCTTATTACTAGGTGTAAGCGCAGTAATGAGCACCAAAATATCTACGTCCTCTGCAACAATAACTGGAGGTTTATCATATAATTCTAAGGCTGTTTTCACAATTAATAAGTCTGCATCATCGTCAGCTTGTTTAACGTTTATGTTTTCTTCTTCCAAATATCTCGTTAGAATTTCAATAAATAGAGTTTTATTATTTTTATTCGAAAGAAATTGTTCTTGGGTCACTGTGACACACATATCTTCATGGAATAAAATATCTGGAGAGGAATTTTGATTGGTATGGCGATAACGCTCCATAGCTTTGATGCTGTTAGAATTGTTTGTATAGCCATCAAAAACTACAGTAACTTTTGATCCAAAGTGTCTCTTGACATAATTTACGTATCTTTGAAAAATACATTTGAACTTGTCATTTTTTGACCATACTACTCTATGCAGTAACATACCACCATCAATGACGTAAATGCAATCTTCAAGGTTAATCTCAGTGCGGTCTACTTCAAACATATCATATAGTTTAGACTTATCTGTTTTCCGAAATACACCTTCGTAAAACATAGATGTTGGGTACGGTGCAAGTTCATAACGCATGTAATCTTTTAATTCGTCGTCACTTTTTCTTGCTACACAAATGCGTTGAAATATAAACAGTGGATCTATAGGGACAATTTCCTCTTGAATTTTCAGACTACTATTAACACTTTTTAATGACAGTACTCTATTTTTTCGTTTAAACGAAACTTTATGGAAGTTTGTACCAGCAATTTCTTCTAATCCTGCTTTTCCAACCTCAAAAGCATTATGACAGTTAATATTATTACCGCCAGTAACTCCAGTAGATATAGACATTATTGAATCTTGATAAGGAAATGGCTCGTGACAATCAAACCAGGAGTTTATTTTGAGAATATCTTCAGTATCTCGTTTTATTTAAGAGAATCTCTAGCATCTACATGCTGATCGGAAGTAGAAAATGTTATACCACAAAATTTTTCTACTTCTTCGCAGATATCATGTGTATATGGCATCGCTAAAATCCATTTATTTGCAGTACTGGTAGTTACTCCCCGTCCAATCATACCACCATCAACTTTCATGACTCTCATTAAGTCCTGTTCGATTGTCATATCAGTATGAGTTCCTGACCAGAATTTCTCAGTTCGTCTTACAGTACAAAATCCGTTATTTATAAAATTTTGAAGTTCTTTAATTTTTAAAGCGGTAGTTTCTGGAATTACATCTTGGTTTTGCATTGAGGTGAAAAGTTTTTCAGATTCTTTTATAAAATGATTCATATATTGTACATATAATAAGGCTGATTTCGTATAATTAAAATGTCCAGTTGCATAAAAATATGGCAACATTTGCTGAATAACTTGTAATTGAATTTTTAGTAAACCCATTTTTTCAGAGCGCGCAAATGCTTTTGCAATAGAGATCATTCGTATGTATTGTATCCATAATTTTGCAGTTTTACCGCGTTCCTCAATTTCAATCATTTTTTCTAGAAATTTACCATTTAAGATGTTTAAAAAATTATGATCTTGTACTTCTTTGTAAGTAAGATTGTCATCTAAAAATTCTTGTAGTAAAGATTTCATATTTGAATATTCAACTTCTGAAAGATTCATTTCCCCAATAATCTTTTTACACAAAACTATCCAAATTAATGTGTGGCCTCGTACTGCTCTAGCATAAGCATGGCCATCTAACATCTTATCTACAGTTCCTGGCGCATAGCAACAGCTTAATGCTTCTTTTAAACCGCTTCCTGCCATCACATAACCGATTGAACCAAGAAAAGACATAAGCAGATGAAATCCTCCAAGTCGAACAATTACATTATGTATATCATCATCAGGTGAGGATTGGACCATTTCAAATGCTTTCTGATACAAAGGTTGATCGAAAGTAACAAAACAATTAAATAGATTTAAGTTTTTCACTAGTTTTACAGCGTATTTTAAAACGGTGTATATTGTATTTTTGTCAGTTGGAGGAGAGTGTACAAAAGGCAAGCAAACAATTCTAGATAATGTATAAGTCATATTTTCCAAAAGCTTGGACATAAAGGCATTCCAGCCAGTAATGCCTGGTTTGGTCACTCCATAAATCCAAAGCAAGTCAGCATTAGAAAAATCTATATTATTAAAACTCGGATTATCTACTTTTTCAAAAACAATGTTTTGGAGTGCATGTGTATTAATATTTTCAAAAATTTGGAATGGTATTTTGTCAATTTTGCTGATTTCTTTTGCAGTAGGCTTAACAGTCAATCGTTTTAAGGGAACTTTGTTATAATAACAATCTCTTGGACTTACAATCATAATACCTCCCATACTATGAAAAGTATTTTTCCCGTCTATAGTATTGATATTAATATCTGAATTGTCAAATGCCAATTGTGCAAAACAGCCAGATCTAAATGGAGAACGTGGACTAAGCAATACACTATTCTCATAAAGTGCTGCTTCTTTGTATGATGAACACACTCCCAGATGCGACAATATATCTATAATTCGTTTTGAAGCAAATTTCCTGTACAACATTACAGACAGACCAACTTGCAATGGTGATAGAAAGGTTCTAGGTCTTATGCAACTCATAATTGAATGAGTAATTGCTGTGCATTTTGTTTCATATGAACTAATATCACCTTTTTTATTTTTTAAAATTATTTCTTCTATCAGAAACTGAAGGGATTCTGGGATATTCTCCTTAATATTTTGGAATATATTATCACTTGGAGGATAAAATTCTGTATTACTTTTCTTCAGATTAACATCGTTTCGAATAATTGCTGCTGCAGATTTAAGATTTTTCTTTTTTCTTCATTTTCATCTTTTTTTGAGGCTATCCATGCTTGACGCATGACATTGTATTCACGATCTACAAGACATATGAGGGTTGAGCCACCTTTTCTGGATATAATTCTTATACAATCGCCATAATTTTCTTTTAATTTAGCAATAATGGTATTTGGATGACAAGCATCATGTCCTGTTTAAGAAAATTAGATATTAAATAAAATAAACATGAAAATTTAATTTAAAAAATAGTATAATTATAATTTATAATTAAGCAGTATATTTACCTAATAATGTAATTAATTCTGTGAGCGGAAACTGGGTATCATCACTGTCACTTAAATAATCAAAAATCAATTCCATTTGATGTGAGATTTTTACATCCTTGGGTCGACCTTTAGCATCACTTGTGTCACGAGTGTAACTGCTTAAAACTTTTTTGTGACAACTGCGGTGATATCTCGCTTGTACAGCTACCAAATCATCACAAGAAATTCGTCGTAGAATTGCTTTTCCTAATTCGTCATTATGTTCTGCAATCATTTCTGATAATTTTTCTTTAAAAGTAGGACTTTGAATTATGGAAATATTTTTGCGTTGATTAATACTTAATCTCGTATTACTTTTATCGGCATCTAATCCACAAATTATACAAAGTTTTTTGAAATTAAACAATTCTTTACTCTTTCTGACTTTACTCTTGACTGGGCTATATTTACTTTTTTCGACAAAGTGCCTAAATCCTTATAACACAAAACATCATTCCTTTTTAACGTATATTTTTCTCGACATTTCCTGTGTACTAAAATTGAATCAACTTTTTTTAACATTTCATATTTTCCATCGTTTCTCTCAGAGCTAACTCTTATTAAATTCGGTAGTCCTCGAGTCACTTTTTCTGTATCTTCAATACAAAGATCAGCATTAGAAATAAAACATATTTCAGTATCACACTGGTCCATATTTAATACCTAAAAATCAAAAAACCTTATGTAGCACTAATGTTCAGTAAAAGTATTCTTTAAAACTTCACCACTAGTGAAGTCAAAATACCTCTTTTGAAAATTTTTTTATTTTCAATTTTAAATCCACAGTTTTTACCAAATTTGTTTTTTTAAATATGTGCCTTTTATAAACTTTTAATATATGTAAAAAATGATCAGTACAAATAATTTTTTTTTTTTTAGAAAAAATGCGTTCTTTACGTTTAATTTTTTTAAATGGTCAAAAAATGGTGTCAGAAAGGCCAAAAAATTTTGTTAATTAACCATCCGAAAGTATTTTTAATAAGCTTTAATTTAAGCCGTCGTACACCTTTGTGCCACAATCTTGCCATACTTTATGAGCCCTCAAAATTTTTTTGTGAATTGCGATTTTTTTGAGGTTATATTCAACATTTCAATATGAAATTTGTGGGGTTTATAGTACTCCACAAAGGTTACCTTTCCCTCAAGTTTTATCAACTTTCAATAATTTGTGTTAAAACAACAGCAATTTGTTTATAAACGCCATCGCCACTTTATTTATTGATAGCACATTAACAATAATAATAATATCGACTTCCGTATTAAGGCTAAAAATGTTATTCATTTATTATAGAATACTGAAAAAAATTCACATTAAAATCGGCTTGTTAGGTCCAAAGATATTTATAAAAACGCTATTTTGCAACTTAAATTGTTAATAAAAAAATAAACGGGTTGATTTTACACAAAACTTAACTATTAGCTCAACTTGATCCCATTAACCAATTTAGCATACAAAAAATGACTCCCATAACAATTCACATTTGATTTTTATTTTGACTCCACTACACGTGTTCACAAATAAATAAATATTAGCATGTATAAAAAGTGTAAATAAAAACTTTAAACTGCAATTTTTGTTACCTGTTTTATATGATAAAAACAAAAATATTTGTAATGTTTTGATTATAACCTTTGAAGAAATATCAACTGCGTTACTGCTCCGTTCTTGTATAGCAGATGTTTGTATGGCATACCACAACAATGGGTGTTGCGCGCGCAGCTACATTTACAGTTGCACACTCGAGGGGAATAGAACGCTGCGCCGTTTAAAAATTTTACCTGTTTTCTAGGGTCTTGTTTTTAGAGTATAGGTATAATCAGGTAAGAGAAATAACATGAATAGATAGATTTAGCATTGTAGTAGCTATAACGTTAATTTCAAGTACTCAAATAAACCCACTTAAAAAATACATGTATGTAACGCAAAGGAGGCACCTTTTTTTAGTATATACAATTTTTATTTATTTTTTTAATTTTGAAAATGATTATAATTTTCATGAGTGTAGTTTTTGATGCAGAACACTTGCAGCTTTCAAATACAATTTTTTGTATTTCGATATCTCTATTTTTAAGATTAATAAAGGCAGATAAACTCTGAATTTTAGAGTAAATTTAAAATACGTCGAAATACTCACTTTTGAAAAGGTTTTTTTTTTAAATAACAACTTCAAAAGTAGTTTTCATTATTATAAAATAAAAAGTTTATCTCTTTTAAAGGTAAATTAGTAAAGAACTACTATTTTTTTAAAATTTTATTGTATAGTACTTGTAATTTTGTGGTTTCACTTCTTTTTGTATCTACAGTAAATATTTATACACTATATTCTTTATGTTCAAATAAAATATTTATGTAAAAATCAACAAATTTTGAAAGCTATACTGTTCCCCTTCAAAACTAGCCTTTATTTAACTGGCTACGCTTAGATTAAAGAAAGTTATGATATTTTTGAATAGACGCGCCTGGCTAATTTAGCGAATTACGCAGGATCGGGGGCAAACGCTCTTTTTAAAATGCAGCGCTCATCATTACCAATTTTCAGGAAAACAGTTCCATTAACGTAAAAATATGTAAGGGGACTTTCTGAAGGAAATTGTTTGCTCTTCAATATACACCTTTTTATTTCTTCCAACTGTACATATTTACGGAGTGATTTAAGAAAATCTGTCTTTACGATTTTTCCAGACCATTTTCAGAAAACCCTAGAAAGGTAAACATGCAAAGATTTTTTTATATTAATTATTAACGTTTATTTAACACGTGCACCAAATATTGCTTTGCCCCAATTTTTTCTCAAGTCAAAATCTCTGGCGACTGGACTATAGGTGAATGTGATACATGTAAAAATATCAAATTGTCAATCTGTTGGAAATGACATTTCTTTAAGGAATGAATAAAAACAGATTTAAACAAAGTGACAGGGTACAATTACCCTAAACCATATTTAAAAAACAGTTTGAAAACTGCATAATCAAACTTAGTATAAGGGATAGCAAATAAGAATATAGGTATAAGATTTTGTGAATATAGAATAGGGATTTTAAAAATGTATTAGTAGTAAGATCCTTTTAATAAGTTTGGAACCACTAACATCCTAACTGTAAATATATTTGTTACTGGTATTAATAGTAATAATTGAATAAGATGTTAGATGGGAAAAAACAGTCTTTGTAAATAATATTTCTGTTTTCATATTAAGTTTTGATGGTAAAAAAAAAATGTCTAAATAGTTGAAGACAACCATTATTGGAAAATATTTCTTATTTGTTTATTGTATTGAAACCAATACTAATTATTGTTATGTTTAATTGAAAAAATGTTTAGTTCATATTACCATGTTAAAAAGTCAGAGAGGGTATAACACAGTATGTATTGTTTATGTAAAAATTTGTATGAAAAAACTTGTTAAAAATCTAGGCAAAATAATGAAAACTAAACCTTACCAGAACTGAGAATATAAGCACTTAAATACATTTAAACTAAAGGGATTTAGATAACATAAACCATAATTGCAGCCATATAATTAGAAATACAACTTAGAAAGATTTTGTAAAATTATAGCCAGGATTATAAATAAAAATGGAAATGACAGAACTCAAAATTTGGAGAGGGGAGTCATATATTCCAACATAATATTTTAAAAATTAACCAATTCAAATAATTGCAAGAAACTAAGGGAATATAAACCTTTTATTACAATATGAGATTAATAATCATAAATATAACTTAAAAATGGCAGAATTTGCATAATGACAGGAAGTTGGTTGTGAAAATTTACCAGATACAAAATGAAAGTAAAATTACCAATTTTAGATTTAAAAAACATAATAAAACGGCATTATTCGATATTAAAATACGCCGAATGAACTGAAGGATAAAAGTAAGTAACATCTAGCTAATAAATTTGAATAATAACCAAAGTTTAAGCAGTTATATAATGTAATTTCAAACATGCACAGGATGCAAAGTAAAATTCGAACAATGTAAGGAATAATATTGCGTTGGCTAAGATTTTAGTCGAAAGTGAAGGAAGTAGAGAGTTGATTATTGAACATTGTATGGTGCACTTAACGAGAGTATTTTAATCGAGTTAACCTAATTTATCGTACCATAATGGCAAGTCAGTGAATGACACAAACTTGAAAAAACACGAGTGGCAACTAAAAACATTTTATAACATTGACATAGTGACATAAACACTTCCAAGAGACCAAATAACATTGTACACCACTAAACTAGAGTCAAATAACATATTTAAACACCATAAAACAGTAGACAATATAACCATCAATTAGTGCCTGAATGACAGAAAGTGAACTGACTTATACATACACAACTATTGAAAATACAACACAAAAACTTCACCCAAGACACTACACCAACATCAGAAGGAAGATTTGATGACACCAGGACGTGAATGCTGCCAGAAAATATCTTTATTGGAACGGCACATTTGCGAGCGACATTTGACCAACTCGACGGCAGCCATTTGCAATTTTGTCACCACTCAGAACACCGCCTCCTAGTATTGTCAGCGACCCGGTTCGAAATCAATCTTGTTTATTTCAATAGTTTCTATTAAATATATGTATTTAATATTAAGAATTAATTATTGTAACGTTATACTTTTTTAATATTTGCCCGATTTCTCTGACTTTAACTATGATTAGCTGTTAAAAGAACCTAATTGCATTTTATATAAAAAAAACTTGTAACTTTCGATACCCTGAGAGTCGATTTTATAATCGACAAGAGTCTTGTTAACCAATTATTTAATAAAGCATTTATACTTTTCACATCAAAATAGTTCTTTCTTTATTAAACATAACCATTTACAATTAACTTAATTTAAACAATATAATACAAGAATTTCACTACGTCAGAAGGAAGATAACCTCCAAAACGAAAAGTAAACAAATATCGATTGTACCTGGAGACAGTCTTATAAGTGGTTAGAGTTTATTGAAAATACTAAAACATTAATAAAATTTCCTAGGTAAGTGAGACACGTTTCAAAACTTCACGAAACACAATTAATTAATTGTTTTTAATTAATTAATAGATAAAAAGAAATTTAATTTTAATTATAAAATTTTTTTTTACACAGTTTTTATTTCTTCAAAAAACAACATTTTTAAAACATTTTGTAACACTACACCTATACCACTTGAACACTATTACACACGTTAAGTTACAAATTGGCTTGCCCAAACAGTGGGGCTTAAGACAAAAGGAAGCAGATCAGAAATCAGAATTTGTAATTAAGTTACACCGTTAACAAGTTCATGTCGTATTAGATTGATTTATCATAGTTATCTCTATTCATTTGGTTAATGTACCTTTCTAAATATAAGTTATTAACATTTAACACTTCTCATTTACATTGCTTGTTTGGGTTTACATTAATAATCATTATTTACAATTATCATTCATTTTATGGTTTTCACCCTCTCATCTGGTTTCCCTTTATTTGGTCTATCACTGGTGTTCTGGCTGGTTCTACTTATTCACTTCATTTGGTGATGATCCATATATCCTTTCATAGGTGTTAGGGCTGGTTCTAGTTATTAACTTATTTTGTTATAAGTTATATCTCATTATTTGAGTGTTGGGGCTAGTTCTACTTTCTCACTTACCATCTATTGGGTTATTATGGTTAAATCGCCATGTATCATTGTTTTCAACGTTTCGGTCCGTTGCTTGTAACTTTTCTCTTATCAGAGGTTACTTTTATGATTACTTTTATGATTACTTTCATATGCTTGATCGTATTATTATTTTAATTACCCATTCTTTTATCTCTGACGCATTGTGACGATTTAAAGATTATTTAAATAGCACAAATTAATTTTTTTTGTTCTTATAACAAGTGAGAGTATAATCCACCCCCTTTGTACCTAGACACCTGTATCAACTTGAAAAAAGTCTAGTACGAACATGCAAAGTACAATGTTATTAAGCGAAAACTAATAATCATTTTATTTAAATAAAAGACGTAATAATAATAAAGGAAATATCTAACTCCTAACTAAGAAAAGGTAGGATAATTTATTGTAGTTAATTAATGGACAATTAATAATAGTAAAGGAACGAACTACTTTTCTCTCAGCGTGTAAACCACGACGGCTTCCATACTCCCTGCCGCTAAACTAACGCCAGTCGCCGGAGAATCTCTGACATGTAAGCAGCTCGAAAATGTGTCGTGAAGTTAAACTTGCGCTTATGTCGCTAAAAAACGATATAACAAGAAGTTTGTGCTTCTCACTTAATTAATCCAATGTAGCTTAAGCGAAACGAAGATTAAAAACTAGTAACGTAGTTCAGATGTTGAGAAAATATTCTTAATAAATAAAAAACTTAGCCGACACATCTCTTTATACAAAAAAGTAAGTGGTAAGATATGTTCCTTACCATGTAAAAGGTAACATCAGTGCTGTTAAAATAAAAAGGAATTAAATGTGAAAAGTGAACACCAACGCCAGGAGAGAAGTTACTACAACAACTGTACGAACTCCAAGTAGCAGAATTCCAGCGCCATGACCTAGACCACAATACAGAAACAACCAACTAAATGGAGGATCCAGATGGACAACGAACTACACCCAAGAAGACCTACTGAAGAGGATCATTTCGACCACCAGCCTCAGACTCACGTTACATTCAGGTGACACTAAACCATAACTTCTGTGCATACATTGTTTTTAACAACCGCAACAAGAACAGTAAAATTTCTTGTAAAGACTTTTAGATCACATAATTATTAGCATATTAATGTTTGTAATTTCTGTAATGCTATAGTAATAACCTGATGAGGTTTAAAGGTAAAGTTAATCTGAATTTACATCAGACTATTCTTCAAATAGTTTGGATGATGTTGAAGTATGCTAGAATATTATAAAGTTAGAACCCGGGTCCATGGTAAACATAGTAATACACAGCTGTATGATTTTGAGATACTAAGAGTAACAATTTAAAGAGCATTTAATGCAGAATCTATAAGAATTTTCTTTTAAAAGTAAAGTAAAAAACCAAAGGTGATCATAAAGCTATTATATTTATATCCGCAGTTAAAATACAATAATAAAGAGATGTTTTCGCTAATATCCAAAGAGTGAATAAATTTATGAAACCTTGGACAAATACCTGATATATACATTGTCATATATTGTTGGTAAGTAATTTTTACTAACTACGGCAGCTAGTTTAATTAACAGCAAACAATTAAACTGTTCCCCTATGTTATAATGTCTTAACAGGAGAGACGTTATAGCATCCCTTTTAATCATAGTGTTAAGTATTTAATAATTTATTCTTATCATGTTTCTTCATTAGTGTTTGTTGAAGATATGTACCATTACAATATTATAAGTTATTCATTGATTACTATTACCGTTCCTAGCGCGCCGTGTGGTATTGTGAATTCCCGCTTCCAGTCAACACACACGGGCATAATACCTGCATGCAACTGTACACTGCGTGTAAGATCCAGAAGTGCTATATTCTGTTTCCAACCAGTTGCTCCACTGTACCCAGGCGGAATTAATATTTCACGGACCTGAAGCAAAGAAAATTATCACTATTAAAATCTTAAAAAAAGAGAATTAGTTTTACCAACTTATACAGAGTGGGCTGTTGGTTGCTTGGCACTGGAAGTTTTCCTTGGTTTAGTAATGACTGTCTATCAACCAATGGTGATCAGTTTTGTGACATTCAGTTATTAACTGGACTTAGTTATATACATTTTGTTGAGATTTTGATAAAATGTATTCTCATCATCATGACTGATGTCTCACAGACGTATAGAAATGTTACACATTTCCTTGTGAATAGGTATGAATATATTATACAAACAGTAATCACTGTTACACATTACAATATTAATCTTATATTGCTAAGAATAATTAAGATATCCTATAAAATTCAACATACGTGTACTGATTTCTGTATAGCCAATAATAAATATTCAGATAATGACAAAATACTTTGAAACTCGACAGTGTTAAAAAGCGTTAAAAAGTTGACACAAACGTTTTAAAACTATGTCTACCAATTGGTCAAACGTTTCGTTACTAGAAGTTACCAAACCAATTACATTTTGTATTATGCAATTTATGGTTCACCTTTGACTGTTTAATTATGGTTATAAGTGTGCATGCGCGTGCTCGTGTGTGCGCATTATATAATCTATACCTTACTTTAAATTCTACAAAAGTAATTTAAATGTAAATTGATGTGAAATGCAGAATTCTTACATCTGCTTTAACAGCATATGGTTCTTCATGAGTCCACTCTCTGTAATATTTTCCAAGCCCCACTTTAATTGCTTCTGGAGCTTCCCAACTTGAGTAGACACAATCGGCAACTGAAATTGATAATAATTCTTTGTTATTTTATAGAAAATTTACAGTTCCAAATATACAAATGACGTTTTCCGTAAACATAAACAAAACTGTTAAGATTTATTATATTTGGTCTCCAGTCGCAGTGAAATTGAAATTATATGAGTCAGTTATAGTACGGCAGTGCGCACTGTTACGTGGACTGAGTTCTATCATACTCATTGTGTTATGTGTTTATGTGTTGATGTGTTTTAATTATTATATTTTTGACACGTTCGTTATGAACTAGAAGAAAAAATTTTACCTGATGATGGGAACGTGTTCCCGAAACATGTCGTAAGACATCAAAGACGTAGTCGCAGCACGGATAAAGAAAAAGGTATTTATTAATTTCAAAACTGTTAAAATAACAATTTCATTTAAAGTGTGTAAAGCGCACCATTACAATTTTGCTTTTTAAATCAATTATCTAACGCACAGTATATAGACTCCTTACTACTTATAGGAAAACTCATTCAAACCTGTTAAAACAATGTGCGGTGAAATAAGACTTCCTCCACACCATAGAACCCACTGATTAGAAGAATTTCTCCTATAAAGACCCACGTGCCATGGAAATTCAAAATGTTTTGCAGCAGAACCATGTGCAATTAGAGGCGTATTTACACCTTTCCAGTTTCTTCTTCCACAAGCTGCAAATTACACAAAAATGACTTAAAAACCTAAAACATGAATGACCACATATAACAGTTTAATTATAAATTGTATTCACATTTTCAAATATAAACACTTAAGGTAAAGCCGGTTTATAGAAAAGTGTTTAGAAAACTCAAGAAAAATTTGTAGAATAATAATGTGTTTTTAAAATCATTATTTGGCAAACCTGTTATCACATTAATTTTAAAACGATTGGTAAATAAATTTCTAACAAGCATGAAACAACGGTTGAAAATATGCAGACAATTTTGTTTACAGACTTGTAATTTTATATATTCATGTTTGTTTCTGTACATCTGTGTGTATGCGCACACTTCTGTATAATAATTTACATCAGTAATTTATTTTAATTCAGTAGCAAAGTCCTTGGATTTCGTTGTCCATGACGTGTCCGTTACTTAACTAAATATAATTATTTCACTATCGACTTGGAACACAAAGTTTTTATGGGTAAAAACGTGAAAGTTTTACCTTATAACCTGAACCGGTTTTCACTTTTAAAAAGCTTCTTCAGAGGCTGCCGCTGGGAGCACTGTCCGTCTTGTTGTTGGCGACGGTATCGACTTTCGAAAGATCGATGTTGTGTGTGTGTGTGTGTGGGGTGTGATATGTTTGAATAATGCGTGTGATTTGAATTGTGTCTGTTCGTTTACCTGGTGTTTACAAACTAAATTGCTAAGATTGCAACAAATTCTACATAGTCCAGACAGGACGTAGCTTCAAACGAAGATACATTGAACACACAAAGGCACTCCACTCCACTACAGAATCCACCTTTGCAAACCACCTCATGGAAGCAAACCACACATACAAATACATCGACACAACATGGATATTCTACACGTACACACAAAAGGTCGAAAACTAGACACTCTAGAACAATTGGAAATATACAAACACACGAAAACGCATAAGAATGACATCCTAAACGAACAGGCACAATTCAAATCACACACATTATTCGAACATATCACACCCCACACACACAACATCGATACTTCAAAAGTCGATACCGTCGCTAACAACAAGACGGACAGTGATGCCAGTGGCAACTTCTGAAGAAGCTTTTTAAAAGCTAAAACTGGTTCAGGTATAAGGTATAATTTCTACATTTTTACCCATAAAAAACTTTGTGTTCCGAGTCGGTATTGATTTAATTATAAAATAAAATAAAATCGATTGTCAAATTTTAAAATATAACAACTTGACTCGTCTTGACTTACAAGTTGAGGAATCAAAATGAACTTGTAACATTACAATTAATATTGAGTGTGAACAATACATGAATTGTGTACATGTGTGTAAGCTCACAACATGTTTACAACAATTTCAGACAGTGGGCAAAGGCTATATTATAAATAATGTATCCATTTATTTGTGTGTTTAACCTATTTTCTAATTTTTTCAAACGGTATTATGTAGATCAGAGCAACTGTGGCATATGACAATTAATTGTAAATACACTTGTTAACTGATTCTAAGCACAGTTGGTAAATTATCTTTTGTGTTGCTTACGATTCAAATTAAAAATTTAATCTTACATAGGTAAATTTTAATTGTATTTGACTTCACACATGAACGTTTAGATTGATTGGTAGTTTATCTTCAGATGTGTTTACATAAATGTTCAAGTTCTAATTTAATTCGTGCAATTTCATTTGGTTTTATCAGTGACACATTGGGGAATTCCAAAACACAAGGTTTTTACCTGGTTCACAATACAACCATTCACCACTCCACTGGCCTTTGTCTGTGCAGAATATTTCTTTGTATGGATAAGGCGAAGTTGTAATATATGATGGTTTACATTGAAGTAGTGCTCGTGTTCCAGGACGCATTGGCTTGCCACAGTCAACTTCACCACCTTTATTAACACATCTTGTATCTACACTTAACGAAACCAGAGGCGAACACATTTCTGAAAAAAGAAATGAATGTGCAAAAATTATGTTAACCTCAGAGTAAGAAAGTATATTGTTCTTTTAGACTTGACAGATTATGTTAAGTATGAGAACGTCAATCATACTTATGTACGAGGCGTGTCCGGAAAGTAAGGTCCCTTTTGTTATTACACACGGTGGGACAGAAGAGTGGGGACGTACATGCGCTGCAGTGTAATGTAACTTACACGCTTGCAGTTCATTGTTGTGTTTCGGTCATGCCGTTGTTTTGCTGAATACGCATGATTTATAATGAGTGCCGTAATAAAAAATCCCGCCAGTTTTGAGGTGAATACAGTTTTCTAGGACCAAAAGATGTGCTGCTTGTAGAGTTTCTTGAACATGGTGTCACAATTAATGCCACTGTGTACTGTAAAAGTTTGAAGAAACTTAGATGTGCCATTCAGAACAAAGATATGGAATGCTGTCATCTGGAATTGTGTTTTTGGATAAAAACACTCGCCTTCACACTGCCCGATCAACTGTTCACCGTATCGAGAAATTTGGAAGGGATGTTTTTGACCATCCACCCTACAGCTCACACCAAGTGACTACCACCTGTTCCGTCACTTAAAGCAGTGGCTGCAATCTCAGCGCTTTCAAAACCATGACAAACTTATGATAGGAGTGACAATTTGGTTGAAGTCACTGGCAGCAGATTTTGTAATGCAGGTTTAAAAAAGCCAGTGCAACGGTACAAAAAGTTATTAATATTGGTGTTACTTTCACTGTAAACTACTTATTTTATTCACTCAGTCGACGTTTCGGAGTGGTGTTTTCTTTCTTCAGTGAGTTTGGATACGGAATGTGCCAAGTTGTGCCAAGAAAGGACAACTTGAACAGTCCATATCCAAACTTACTGAAGAAGGAGAATACCACTTCGAAACGTCGTCTGAGTGAATAAAACAAGCAAGTTTACAGTGAAAGTAACACCAATATTAATAATTATTATGTGTGTAAACAAAGAAGTGATGAACATTCAAAAAGTGCGTGGAAGTCGGTGGTGACTATGCTGAAAAATAATGTAGCCTATGTATGTAGATATTGTTGGCCAAAAGTAAAAGTTTTTACTTTCATTTGTGTTTATTTAATTGCTCACTGGACCTTACTTTCTGGACAGGCCTCGTATATCAATTTTCATCTGACTTTAGCAAAACTAGTTTTTTTAGTGTACATTCATTACCATAAGAAATCTGTACATACAATAAAACTATTATAACATTGATTTTGCAGGTTTCTGTAAAGCCCTGCAGGACCCATGCTTATAAGGCTCTGTCAAACATTAGTAATATAATTTTAAGTCCAATATGGCGAATTCAGTAGTTTGACGTTTGTTAATGTTTTCGATTTCCCACAACCTCTCCATATTGTCCCTTCAAGACATCACAATGTAGTAGACCTTTGTTGCAGACTTTTGTGTTATGTTGAAGTAGTATAGTACGTTACTATATCTCAATCTCCTCAATACATCTGAGGTTTGTTCCTGGCACCTCTGTCATGTAGTTGTGCTGCTTTGCTTCCAAATGCCGTCCACTTTGTCAGTACTGTGCTCTCTGGTTGACACATTCCTAACACGTCTGGGAATCCAGTTTAACACATTGAGCCCTAGCCAGTTTAACACATGGAGGGCTGCCTACTTCTAGGAGGTTTCAGCATTTTTATCTAAATTTAAACTTTTGCTGATGATCAGGCTATACTGAACTAGGATGAGATGGATGTAAGTTATATGCTTAAGAAGCTTGCAGAGAAAATATGAAATGGTGCCTTGAAACTTGAAATAAATGCATCCAACACAGAGTACTTGATAATAGTCGGTGTGAGACAAGGCCTAGACTTGGGAGCAAAAGTTACAAGAGTAAAAAGTTGTTAAAGTGTGGATTGAAGTAATATAAGAGTTTTCAGAGTATAATAAAGTTTATTAAACCATACACAATACATACTTAATACACAGTACTACGACACGTGCTTCACTCACGGCGTCTTGTTACAAACTGAAAACTAACAAACTTATACATGCTCACGCGCATTACATATATTATACAATATAAATGTATTGCATATATCCAACAAAAGTAACTTCAAGTATTACGGGTAATAATGAGATCTGCTGTTTGTTATCAAGAAATAAAGTAAAGAATGCGGCCAGCAAAAACAGCTACAAAGCAACTAGATAAAATACCATGGTGTTCCAGAAGTACAAATCATAATAACATTAGGATGTAGACATAGCCTTATATAGGACAGAATTGTGTGAGATAAATAAAATAAAATAGTTCTTAGTCACAGCTGCAAAAGTGGATTACTTGATACAATGCTGTAAATGAACTAGAATTGATAAAATTAAAAACGTAGATAAAAATTAGAAATGAGGATTAGCGCAGTTATAATAGAAATTGGAAAGGTGACAATGTTAAATTGGTTCAGATATCTAAGGCCAGTGTCAAGGGAGAGATGGTAACAGAAGAAGAAAGAGAAGACCTAGACATTCCCGGAGAAGAAATGACACTATGAGTGCAAAAGACCTGACGGGTTTGGCCTGTTTGGATTGACCGGATGCAAGAAGCAGCAACAGCTGTAACAAAATCACTAAATGATGATGATGTTGATAAAATAAAATCAATTATTATTGTTGACGTTAATTTCAAAGTCATTTAACGTATAGAGTTTTATAACCTTCTCATTAACACCCAAAGGTTTTAAATGATATTCTGAATATCAGAGAAAACAGCAGAACAAGTAAGTCCGAGATGGAGCAGTGTAGGGAATCATTCTAGGCAATTTGTAAAATTGATACTGTTTAATTTGATTATAAATAATGTTCATATCTTTCTTTTCAGTATCAATTACTTAACTAAACCGTATTAATTGTTAATTTCAATATTATGTAGAAAATAAATAATTTTTTTGCAGTGGTTGTGGAATGTAGAGGAAGTGTAGAGGAAGGCTGAGGATCAGTCAGGAGCCAGGAGCAAGAGAGGGATGTGGAGCAAGGGGGAAGACCAAATTTTTACTACAATTTCTAATCTGGTCCCCCTGATATAGCTACATCATAAAGAGTTAAATGTCTGCCATTGATGTCACTACTAAAACATTTTTTTTACAGATTATTTAGATAGTATACATGTCAAAGGCAAACTACTGTTTGTACCTTTCTGTCCAATGCATTTTATAAGAAATGTTAAAGCAAATTGTAACTTACTTTTACAGACTGGAATTTTTTCCAACCACTTTCCGTTAATACATAAAACAATCAAATTTTCATTAAAGGTTTCGTGAAAATAGTATCCTTCATAACATCTGAATGACAACGCCCAATTATGAGGAACAGATGTCCCAGGTGCCTGTTTACAAACTGCTGAATTATTACTCTCCAGCCCACATACTGCTGCAGTATACATCCCAAATTGTGGTGGTTGAGGGAGAATGCAGCCTCCTCCAAGTGGTCGATACGGAGTACTAAACAAAATTTTAAAAATAGTCATTAGTTGTTAAAAGTGTATTTAAACTAATATCCAAAATTCTATCTAATCTTTAATCACTCTCAAGTTATGAATGTACATAGGCTTTCACACAATTATATAGAGGCATATGTATCCATGCTCACACATTCACCTATACATGTGACTGCGCGCGCATGTGCACAACCACCCACCCACCCACACCCACGCACACCCACACACACGCTCTCTCTCTCTCTCTCTCTCTCTCTCTCTCTCTCTCTCTCTCTCTCTCTCTCGATGCCTGTGTTAATTCTAATCTCTGAATATGACAAGTAATATACTAACATAATCTAATAATATAATACTAATCTACTTTCTAATATAATCTTATTGATATCCAAAAGAAATTACTAGTTAAAACAGATATCACATAAAGGTTTTTTTACATATCGTTATGTGTTTAGTCAATTAAAACTTTAACAAGTTAGTTACATCATATAAAATTGATATCAAGTTAACAGACTAAGATTGTTTACAACATATTAAAGTTAATACACTTTGAAGTCTTGATTTCACCATCAAGTAGTCTTCTGAATATATGTAGTAGAAATCCTAAATTTTCCAGATTTATGGAATTATTTATTGTTGACACAAGCACTAAGGAATGCTTTCATGTGTTATAAGCTGCAACTTAAAATTTATTATTTCGTAGTGTTTGGAGCTTTCCTAGCATTAATATTCCACATTCTGGTACTTCAATTTTTATTTTAGGAAATGGGCTCACAGAATCATTAATAATGATAATAATATGACTGTAGAATTAGTTCTCTTTGACAGACATCCAGGCATACTTTTTTGGACTACTTTTTCCTTCTCTGGATTTAGCAGTAGGAAAAGTTCTACAATGTTAATTGCTTATGGTGGGCAAAGCTACACAAACTTGATGTATAGTACACCATTTTTGTATAATATTGTAACGATGGTCTCACCTATTGTTGTATGGTACAGTGGAAACCAAATACAGATACCAAATGAAATCACTAATGACTGGCTTTAATGAGTCACAAAATAAAGATTTGAAATCAAGAAGATGGTCTTATACAGTAATTCATGTTAAATTTGTCCACACACAATAATAATGTCAACTATTAAAAGTTACACACTAATTATGACACAGTAATTACTTTACACTATCACTTGATCCACACACTATGATTTCACCAGATGTAACTAAGCCAGCTGCTGCTGCTTATATATAGCCCGTAGATGTTCCAGAATAATTTTCCATTCTTCTGGTGGCGTGCCAGCATAATTTGCGTAATTACAAATACTATAACAGTCTGGAGTGGTACTTCTCTGCTCAGCACTGCACCTGCTTGTCTAGCCGAGAATCGTGTGGCACAACACTCTCGATTGTTCAAAAGTGTTCCGTAATTGTCGTTACAATTAATGTTGGCTGAGTGAATATGCATTGTGGGCTGCGTTCTGTATTATCCTGTAACAATCTGCTATCCAGATGGGAAAATGAGCAAGATGTCTGTTGTAAATCATGTCCTGTTAAATATTGAACAGAAGAAATTTTAAGCTCTCACACCATTACAGGAATGTCAAGTAGTACCGGTAGTACATTTGTCAGCGCTATAATTGTGATATAATTATATTTAGTTAATCAACGGACATGTCATGGATAACAAAATCCAATGATAAATTCTTCATTATGACCTCAAAGAGATTTTCTTCTGTAGTACTAGCAGTTTTTTACTATCCAATGAAACCTTAACATACACTTAGCCAACCTTAACACAGACACTTCATAGCCAAGGTGATGCCCATGAATGGAGGTGTCACATACCTTAGCCACCACAATGTAAATACACTTGCAGATATTCATTTGGCTTGTTACTGAATGACGAACATTTTCTCTCAGTAGTCAGCTGTTTCACTGCGGATGTTGTTGAAGTCTGCTGTTTGTAGTCAGTTGGCAGTTTCTTTGTAATCTCTGGTAGCAACAGTCCTGTAAATAGTATAGGTAGCCAAAACTGCTGAGTTCACTCTTTTCATCTCATTGTTAATATTATCATTTAACAGAATGACTACATTTAGTGTGGATAAAGAGACCAGTTTCATTGTAGGTTCCTTGCGAATTTGGGTATTCTCATGGGCCAGTAATGTTTCAAGACCTTTCTTCCAGTTGAGAACCATATAGAGCTGAAAGTGTCCTCTGATAGATGCAGCGAGATTCTGCATCCTTGCAGGTTTTGCAAAATACCTTATTAACAATGGCACCCAAATCCATCTGGGAGGTCCTCCTCAAACCATCAGTAGTCTTTTCTGATAACTCACATTTTAGGGTGAATTATTTGGGATAGGAATAGGAGGGAAGGTATACAGCAGCTTACGTTTAGGCATGAGTTTTTATAACAAATTTATTCTGAGCATGTTGATACATTTTTGATAATGGAAAACAAGTTTTTTCAGTAATAAATAATAAACAGAATTAAAAATAAATAAACAACAGTTAAAACCCACATTTGTATCAACACAACCAGTGCAATGTTAATGCAGAATGTACTAGAAAGTAGCGTACCATGGCTTGAAAGTGCACAAACATTAACTAAAGCATTAAGCACACAGTCAAAGACTGAATGACTATACCGGTACTGCTATGTTGAAATGACAGCAATTACGTGACACTTCATGTATCAACAATTGAGGCTGTTCCAGACCACAGTGGTCAGCACAATGCATTTAAAGCCAGACACTGTCTCAGTTTCTAACACATCCTATAGCACCTGTAATACACAGCTTGCTCAACATGTCATCTGGAAAGTGACAGATTATTCTGGAATCTCAGCCGAGTATAAATATAAGCATTCAGTGGTGGGCAGTTTAGTTTATTTAGATCTGGTAATATTAGATTGTTGTTCAAAATTATTGTGGCGGTTTAGTGAGAAGTGATTATTGTGCTACCTACTGCAAAACTAAAATAAGGTGACATTTATTGTTGTTTGTTAGACAAATTTGACTTGAATCATTGTGTGAGAGTGCCTTTGTTGAGTTGTGATATTTGTGTCCAATTAAAATTTGTAATTAGTGACTTTATTGGTGTCACTTACAGTATTCTGTACAACATGACAATCGCTGTTACTGTCATAACAATATTTTGTACTCAAAGAGAGCACAGGCAACATAGAAACAAACAGATTATATTGTTACGACGGTCTCCTTGATTGTCGTATGGTACAGTAGGAAGCAAAATACATGACACCAATTAAGTCACTAATCACCAGCTTTAATTATCACAGTTAAACAGTTTGTAATTAACAACACAGTCTCTTACAACAAATCAAATAAAAATTTTTCACATGCAATAAAATGTCAACTAATATAAAACACAATTGTATTGCAATTATACCGCCCGATTATAAAACACAACACTTCGCCACAATAACCACTTGAACGCACAGAGTAATCACTTGTAATCGCCCGACAAAAAACTGAACTGGAGCGTCCCTGAGTACTTGTATTTATACCCCGCTGAAAATCTAGATTATTCCACATGCTATGTATTAGCTCTACACTATGATGTAATTGATTGCGGCCTTGACACAGTGCGCATGGCTTCTGTCTAGCAAAGTCATGCGACCGCATGTTGACATCACATACACACACAACATTATAGCTGGACTCTTCTGGAACATTAGAGAAACACGTAGATTGTTCTGTAATGTCGTAACACTGCCCCTTCTTAAGCCTTTCTTCCCAAACTGGCAAAACGTCTCTGAAGTAATACTTAGCCAGGCGATCTAGGTGGACAACCTTGAAGTTTCGCTGTTCTTACTGTTGAATCCAATAAACAACATCGTTGTTTATTTTTTTTACAGTATAGGGTCCCAGTTAGACTGAAGCTTAGGTGAGCAACCATGACGGCGCTTTGGGTTGAACAACCAGACCTGATCTCCTTCTTGGAAACCCACACTATTGCTGCGAATGTCATACCGAGTAGTCATTTTATCACTGGCAATCTTCAGCCGTCCTCTTACCAAGCAATTCATTTTCGCAGTTGGTTTTACAATTGCGAGGAATAGTTCTGTGGCTCTTAGGACAGAGTCTCAGGTGATCCGAACAGTAAGTCCCCAGGAAGACGAATCTCCCGCCCAAACACCAATTTTTCTGGAGTCATGCCGGTTGTGTCGTGTACTGATGACCTATACCCCATGAGGAATAGTGGAATACGTTGGTCCCAGTCTGTTTGGTTCTCGTCAACAACCTTCAAAAGGTGTTGTTTAAGTGTCCTATTGAATCTCTCAACCATTCCGTCCGACTGAGGATTTAGAGCAATAGTAGCGCAGCCTTTCACAAAACGTCTGTAATATGAGCATAACTCCAGGAAACTCCGAACTTCATGTTTACTCTTCGGTACTGGCCAGTCTCTTACGGTGTCTACTTTATTAGGATCCATGCTAACACCCGCTGCCGAAACCAGATGGCCCAGATACTGTACTTTCTTCTGGAATAGAGAAAACTTCTTCGGGCTCAGCTTCAGTTGGGCACCGTGAATTCTAGTTTTTTAAATGATCTTTGAAAGTCTCCCCAATGACTATGACATCGTCTAAATAAACAAGGCAAGTTTTCCATGTCAGGCCTTGGCGTATCAAGTCCATCAATCTTTAAAATGTTGCTGGTGCATTTTAGAGTCCAAATGGCATGACGTTAAATTGGAATAAGCCACTTGGGGTCGAGAAAGCATTCTTTTCCTTGTCTTCTTGATGAAGACCCACTTCCCAATATCCACCCATCAGGTCCAATGTGAAAAACCACTGTGCTCCGGACAATGTATCGAGTGTATCGTCAACGCAAGGTAATGGATAGCAATATTTCTTTGTCATGTCATTCAGCCTCCGATAGTCTACGCAAAAACGTAATCTACCAGTACGTTCTTTGCTACCAGCACTACCAGAGAAGACCAAGCAATTGACGAAGGCTCGATTATTCCTTCTGTCAACATGTCCTGTACTAACCATGAAATTTCCTCTTGCTTACTTATGAAGGCCTTCGAGGAGGTTGGCGTATCGGTGTTGTGTCCCCGGTATTGATGCGATGTTGTACAAGAGAGGTTCTTCCCAATGACTGTCCCTGAACTGCAAAACAATCTTTGAATTCATGTAAAACTATCTGAGTTCTTTTACCTCACCATTTGAGAGGTCGTCAGAAGATTTGTTCAATAATTCCTGCAGTTCCTCTGGTAATTTGGAAGTATCCGAAGCACCGAATCTTTGTTGCGTCATTCCAGCTACCCAGGCCACAGGCCACAGCGGCGCTTAGTTCAATTTTGTGGCGATTTCTTCTAGTGCGGTTCGAAGTATTGTGGCAAAGTGCTTTGCCTTTTATAATTGTGCAGGACAATTGTAATACAATTGTGTTTTATATTAGTTGACATTTTTATTGTGAGTGAACAATTTTTATTTTATTTGTTGTAAGAGTTGTCCTTGTTGATTACAAACTGTTTTAGTTTACAAATTGTGATAATTAAAGCCGGTTATTAATGACTTTATTGGTGTCTTGTACCATTGCTTCATTGTTTTCCACTGTACCATACGATGATCACTAGACCATCGTAAAATCGTAACAATATGAACTGCAGAACTAATTTGATGTCAGATGAACACTATCAAATTTAAAACCAGTAGGCTACTATAAGAAAGCGTCCCTTCATTTAGCACACTTTTTCAAAATATTAAGAACCATGCAAAAGAATTGAGGAAATGAATTTATTTTTTAAGTAGAGTAACTTAAGCCTAACTAAGTTTATTTAGAAATTTAACATAAAAAATTTATATTTTATTGTCTAGGTATAACGTTAATTTCTTTCTTATAATTTTTATAAAATTAAAAAAGTAGATCTAGATTTTTTTATTCTTTGACTGAAGATTCAACAAGCTAATGGTAAACTAATATTCAGTGACTATGTAGCTTAATGGAATTAATATAGAATTAATTATTAATTTTCAAGGATGCCAATGCCTTAAAAATAAGCACACAATATTTAAATAACAACTGTCTTCCATTTGTATTATTAACAAAAACGGATCATTTAATTTCAAAAAATCATACTTAAATAAATCAAAGTGCCTTTTATGCTTTCAAAAAAAATACTTCTGTTAAAAAGAACAAAAAATCTCTCTCTCCCACTACACACACACGCGTGCGCGCGCGCTCGCTCGCATAATGAATTTCGACGAAACCGAAACATCGAAGCATGATAATGTTTTGTAAACAAAAGTTTTCTAGACTGTGGGGAATCGAAAGTGTGGAAGCGTTACATTTTTCGATGACGCATCACGCATTTTGTGGAATGACCCCCAGCATGAAACATTATCATGTTAATATCTGTAGCTTGCAGCCCCCTCTGAGCTCCTGGTAAATCCAGTACTGTGGACAACAAACCAAAGAATAAACTATGACTTGTCTCACTCACTCACTCACTCACACACACTCTTGTTTATTAAAGTTGGATGTAGATCTTAAATATTTTATACATCCAATTATTATACAAAGTAAAATATTCTAGTAAATAATAGTTGAAAGACAAACTAATACCTCAGTATATTTTGGAATTAACAGAATTTATTTCAAGCTTACTCTGTAATATTCAGTTGTTTGCAGCGTCTTTCAGTCTCATCAGATCCATCTGCACATTTCTTCGTTCCATCACACATAGAAACAATATCAATGCATTCCCCAGATGTACATTTAAACTCATCACTAGCACAAAAATCAAATCATAAAAGATATAATAATTTAAAACACAATAACAAAGATACAATAATAAATGATACAATTGTTTAAAGACACATACATAATTTCTGTATTACTATATTTAACACAGTCAGTTGCAGAAAGCATATCTGTGATATGTCCAAAACGTATATCCGACCAATTGTGCAACTGAATTGTAAGTCTGTAACCGATCCAACGAGATGAGGCATTTCGACGTGGACTATTCAGTTAGCTGTGAGACTCATTGTGTAAACACATATTGTCTGTGAATGTCGTATTCATATTGTGTGAATATTGAAAAAGAATACAAGCTTTACAAAAATGTGAAAAAATTCAGACAGTGTACTATACTATACTATAATCAGAAATATGCTTATACTATTTTCTGTTAACTGTAAAGATTTTACTACATTTTTCTACAAAATTAACTAGTAAATATATATATATGAAAAAAGATTACGGCTCTTAATAAGAAAAAATGAGTTGAAATAATTATATAATATATAATATAAATATATAAAGATTTGAAATATTAAAAAGTCCTTAAATTGACCTTAAAAAACTAAAATCAGAACAATATTTTTCTACCCTTAAAAGAATTAAAGGATTTTTAAGGAATATGATGAATGAATATTGTCTACACGCGTATACTCAAGCAGTAATATCAGTGAATAAAGACACAATCCACAACATATGTAATTTTGATGAAAATGTTATCAAAAACTTCATGTCACTGAAAGACAGGCAAATTGATTTTGTGTGTAAACAAAAACCTTTATCATTAAATATTTAATATGTTTTGTTAAGTACGTAATACACTTTGGATTTATATGCGATTATAATGTGTGCAAATATTTCCCTGGACACATTGAATGTGACTGTCTCTTTTACATTAAAAAATATAAACAATAAGGACAAACATCTAATGATTGCATACATGTTAAATAATATACCTATAAACTTTGTATGTAGTAGACTGTTGTTAACGACATTAAGAACAACACAAATGTTTCTGTCACTAGTCGCTTCTGGTTATTTTACACTAGTGAAGTGTATGGTGTCAAGTTTATGGTTACAAGCTTATGGTTTGTATATCTTTCACTTCAGTGTTTGCTTACATATTTTTATTATTTGTTACCTGGTTTGTAGTTGTTTAATATTGTTTTACTGACCCTTACTCTTTTCTTTTTTGTAATTGTTTTTTACACATTTGTATGCCTCAGCTTGTACCTTCTTACTTCACTTATTTATTTATTTGATTATGTTTTATGTTTTACTAGTTTTTTAAACACTATTAAAACTGGAAATTGTTTTTTTCTCAATTTATGGCAACATGCTTCTTGTTTGAAGTAATCTCATTAAAGATTCACGTTAGAATAATGTTCTTGAAATTGTATTGTTGTTATGAAGTAGTTGGCCTACTTCTTATTCTTCATCTTACATAGTATTGCACTATAACACCATATTTTTTAATTTTGTTCAATCACTAAGTCTTTTATGCCCAGTGTATAGCTTATCTAAATATCTTTTTACATAATTGACATGTGTTTGGACATTTTACAACCATTAATTATTTATGAATTTTATTATATTACCAAACTGTACATAATGCCAGTGGTACCTTGATTATTCTGTCTTAATTTACCTTCTATTTCTTTAAAATGTTTAATATCTAATAAATTGTGATTTATCTATTTTTTTAGAATTTACACATTACATACATAATTTAAGTTAGTTTATTACAATTTCTTCACATATTCATTCTTCTTTATATTATTTTTTCAATATATTTATAAGGATTTCAGACCAACATATTTACTACTAAAGGGTTTCAGACCTTTATCAAACTTTATAATATGGACTATGTTCGATTTAGAAACGTAAAATTGTTTACAACATTTACGTCTTTTAAATAGTTATTATAATTTGTTGTTAATTTTCAGCAGTACAATATACAGCAGGCTTGTATTTGTGTGTTTGTGTGTATGTGTGTGTGTATCATTATATTTATTTCTAATATTTATTAATATTATAATATTAAAATATTAATTTTAGTCTTTATCTTCTGCACTACAAGTATTAGGCATTTGCTTGTTCCGTCCTCACAAACTTACGACCACTGTTTTTGTGGTCTTCCTATATCTCTTTTCCCTCTTGGGTTGTAGTTAAGTAACTTTTTGGGTATTCTCCCATTTCCCATTCTGTTTACATGACGTTTCCATCTTTCTTTATATTCAGTTTTTTCATTTAGTGCATATACATTTAGTTCATTTCGCACGTCTTTAGTTGCTTTTAGTGTATCTTGTAATTCACTCATTGATATATCATCAACGTTCATGATTTCTCCTTCGTCATTAAGGTGTGGGTTATTATTTTGTTCTTCTTCTTGTTTACACCACAGCTCTTTGTAATGTCCAATCCACTGATCTTCTTTAATGATATTAAGTTTTGGCACATCTTTTTCTGTTCTGTTTAAATGCCTCATAACTTTATATGCGAATGACTGTCTTCCGTGTACATTGTGTTCGATATCAGAGATAAAATTACCCTAGGATCCCTGTGAACTTTACGGGTCAATTGTTTGGCATAATTGCTCTTGTATGTATACAGGTCTCTCGCTTGTTGAGTGTTTTTCTGTAGAAACTCTATATATGTTTTCTGTTTTCCATTAATAGCTATCTGTAATTCCTCGTTCCATACCCTTAGGCCTTTCTTATTTCTTATCCTTTTCTCCTTTTCTTCTTTCGTATTGCTTCTATTGTATTAGATGCTCAGCTAATCTGTTTCGGTAAAGATGTTTCACGCTTTCTTCTCAAAGTAGATACATTTTAAATACTTCTTGATTTTCAGATGTTCTTTTCGTTTTTGTTTTCTCCATCTTGCTAACGATGTGTTTGTGGCTACCAGTAGGTAGTAGTCTGTATTTAAGTTGCTGCCTCTATAAACTCTTACGTCTTGAACCAAGTTTTTAATTTTATGGTTTGGGATAATATATTCTATAAGGGATCTTTGGCTTCTCGCACTCAATGTGTATTTATGTATATCTTTTTTTTGGAAAAAGTGTTAGTTAATTAATTTTAGTTTTCTACCTAATTAAAACTTGAATAAGAAAGTTTCAAGGATGCCAGAAGAATGTTGACCAGAATAAAAATTACATTCTAGTTGAAACCAGGAGAAATGAAATCAGGAAAGCTATGGACAACTGAAATCTTTAATATAATACCTATGAGAGAAATAATTTGAGCAATACTCTGGCTTAATCCTATATTACACCTGTGTTCTTAAACCTAATGAAAATTCAGTAATAACACATTCTCACCATGGACAACATCATGGCTCAGAACACAAACAAGCACCGTGGACAATATGGTCTCTTTCATAACACACAGTCACAAATAAAATTTGAATATGAAAATGTACAAAGTCCTGTTACATATTTCTTGACAGTACATGAATAAAAGATGTAAAGTAAATGAATTATTTATTGTCGATAGGTTATTGTTTTATTGTTGATGATAAATGTTTGTATTGATCAGTATCTGTGGGTATCTTGAACCGAGTGTCCTGTGTACCTGTGAGTATTATTCACATATCTTCAATTTGTCTTCATTCATGCTGCTAAATACTTGATTTGTATAAAGAACAGTTTACATAAAATATGTCACTTACGGTTTGCATTCTTCCTGTCGTTTGGTTCTGTGTAAAATTTCTCTTGTCCATGAAATGCTGGAATAAGTCTCTACCACCAGCACTATAAAACATAACATAAAATATAACCTCAATTGTCTTTACAATAATACATTTTCATTTAATATTTTGCAACGGAACACAGGATGATAAGCTATGCTGTTTGTATCAGAGCACATGGATGACGAGCATTTTCTTGTTTAAATTTGTTTTACGTAATATTTTGTCTTTTAGCCGTAAGTTTTGTATTTAGAAATGGATTAGCAAGTAGGGTATACCAAACTCTTCATAAAAAGGTGTTCTATATGGTCATGTATTTTTTGAGTGAATTTGTGCGCGTGTGCGGGTGTAATAACGTGTGATCGCGATATCTTCTGCGGTAGTAAAGCGATTGACGTAAGACTTTGACAAGGAATTATTTAAGTAAATAGCTTCAATTTGTGTATACTCTGAGGTTCATAACTATTTTAGAAATATGTTTTTTTTTTTAAGTGAAGAAAAACTCAATTGTAACTCTTATCAATAATAGGGTAATAAAATTTGTAGATATTTTCCATGGAGGCCTTTGCTAAATTATACAAAGTTTTTCAGGAAATTCGTGTATCTGTTTGTTCCATCAATCATGTGACTTAGGCTTAGCCAATCAGAATACACTAAATTCAGTAAGATTCATACGTTGTAGAGTTAGGATGGTCACAGTTCTGCTTTAGCATCTGCAAGGGGAAGTTGTGCCCGGCGAAGAGAGTTGTTCTCTTACGAACATAGAAATATCATATATAAAATAAATCTTGGTAATTCTTAACGACGTTTTGCGTTAAGAACCGAGTGGGTAAAATATATTAGATAAAAATGTAAAGATATAATGTAATATAGTGCTGTTTCCGTGTAAGTTAAGATATCCGCTTAGGAAATTTAAAGACACTTCAAGATATCGTGGAAGGTGTACATCAAATGCACCGCATTAATTAATACCATATTAATCCTGAGATTAAGAAAATATAAAGTATAAGTTAATAATAAACTGTACGAGTGAAATTTATAATCATTTTGAGTGAAAAATTTATGAAGAAACTAATTAATGTTAGCAGTTAAACATAATAACAACGAGACTCATTGAAATATCGCTGCTGGAGCCGCCTGCCGTAGCAGAGGACGACAAGACGAAGAGGACGACAGGACGAAGAGGACACCAGGAAGGGGTGACGCTGAAGAAGAGGACGCCATGACGGGAGCGGCGAGAGGAGAGGAGGACGTTGCAGCAACCAAGTAAAATCGATTTATATTATCGAACAATACAAACTATTATTTCTATTATCAATACATGACAATTTATAATACAATATACATCTTTAAAAAACTATATTTGTTTGTATAATAAATAATTTTTCATCTCTTCCATATTGACGTGTTTGTAAATTTTGCACACTTACCATATCGTTATTAGTATACTCAAATTTGAACTGTTGCAATTTATAAGTTCGTATATTGTGTATACCTTATATACTTTCCTTAACCTGTCTCCCATTACAGTAAACATTTGTGTGTGTGTTTGTGTGTGTGTTTATGTGTGTGATGAAACTGATCAATTCTTGAAATGCGTTATCATGTCATATATCTAGAACACGTGGGGTTGGAGATATCTCCTCTTCGGTGGAGATACTTTATGGTTAACAAGGAAAAAAAATTAAAATGAATGACAAAATTGCATCACTAAATGTCCTGTTTTTGTGTCAAGCAAATTATTTCTCTACTAAAATAATACATCTACCTTGATTTTGTTTCTTTTAAACTAGCAAAAATATATTAAGGCACATTTTGAACTTAATATTCAGCTGCAATGGAGAATAATTTCTGTACCTAGTTCCGTGAGTAACAGACACGTTGAGTACAAGTACGGATTAACATGTTGATTTCATTAATTTTTAGTGGTGACTGCAAGGAAAGTTAATTTGAATTCTCATAAAAAGTGCAAAGCATTGCCGTGAAGGTGCATAACATAGACGCTTGGTATTAGAGTTAGCTGTAACGAGGACAAAAACTAAATTGCATATGGCACTCAATTTTGTCGAAATTGTGGAAATCTATGATGAAATAAGGCTGTTCATCATAATAACATTATGTTTTAGTATTTTTAAATTTTACAAATTATTTAAATAACATTGATATATTGAATTCTGGCAGCATGCGTATAATAAACATTGTTTATTATGCATATAATAAATTGTTTATTGTGTAGTTATAATTTTATAACTGCTCTCCTCGATCATCGTAGATACAGTGGAAACAAAATAAGTACAAGACACCAATTAAGTCACTAATCACACCTTTAATTGTTACAGTAAAACAGTTCGTAATTAACAACAGTCTCTGCAACAAATCAAATGAAAATTGTTCACATGCAATAAAATGTCCACAAATATTAAAACTCAATTGTATTACAATTATACCGTCTGATTATAAAACGCAACACTTCACTAATAACTACTTGAACGTACACAGTAATAACTCGAACCGCTCTGGAAATATATCGCACTAATACTCTCGAACCGCGCTATCCAATATCTCGCATTGAACTGAAAACTAAGGCCGCTACCCCATGTATTTATAGTCACGCTCACACACCAGAAGCTTCCAAACTGCGTCTTATCACTCGTGAACTACGTAATTACTACGGCCTTGACACAGGCCGAGCGCCCGAGCGAAGCCCGTCACAGTCGAGAAGTTTCTCGCAAAATGCGTATAGTAGCACGGACGCTACACGCGTTACATCGAGATCCTTCTGGCACATTCGATAAACGCGTAGATTGTTCTGTGACGTCGTAACAATAAACTTATGTGAAAACATGTAATTAAATTAAAACTCGCTGAACTGTTTGATTTTTGGAATTAAATGATAAACATTGTAACACAGTTTCAGTGTACAAAAGCCCTACATATGTGAAAGTATCATATTTATGTTTAGAATTATTGAAAGTCAGTGAAAAGTCATCTTCAGCCGCTTCTCGCCCAGGGTCCTTCAATAACTCAGGAACAAGCAAGAGCGTTTCCTCGACGACCACAGTAGGTTTTCTAGTCACTTCATTTGTCTTTATACAATTTCTAATTAGTTTGTTGATACTTGCTTCAAACTCTTGCAGACTCTATTTCTCAAAGCGAGAAATAGTGAGACGGCTTTGTCAGTCCCCGTCCAAATATTTGTGCATGCAGCGGCTTTAAACTGCTGAAGGTACGTTGTCCAGTGAGTGCTTCCATCAAATGTCGGGACCTCGACCTGAACTGCCCAAATTACATGCAAAGTGACTTTATCTATTGTCTTATTTTCTGTGTTTTTTCTGTTTTACCGTGGCACAGTCTGTTCAGTAACTAGTTTTGAAACGCATGGTTGTATTTTCATTAACTGTTTTACTTCAAACAAAATTATCGCTTTTGCACACATTGATAATTCCGATCTGACGATGAGCTGACAAGCTTGAAAGCGCTAATCGGAATAATTTTTCTATATTGGCGTGCAACAGTGATACTTCTGTTTGTGATATAACCACTAACACAACTTTCTTCATTAAACTTCTATTTGACTTCACATTTATTTTTTTCTCTTATGTTTGCAATTGCAGATAGGTCTTATATTGCACATATGTTTGTTGACATTGTTTGTTCTATATTTGAGAGACAGATTTTTCTACTATAGGCAATCTTACCTCTTCCCCATTGAGATCACCCCGTAATTCACCAAGTCACCATGCAGGAGACACAACTCTGCGGCAGTATGCTATTCATCTGTTTTTCATAGCTTCAAAAAAGGCTTCCGTTGTATCTGCTTCTTGCTTACGGTTTTCTTTTTGTTGACCTTTAGATCCCAAAAGCCGTCTCTTTTAAACCATATATAGATATGGATCCATATATAGATCCTAAATAATTTTCCATATTCCTGGCAGCATTCCGACATAATTTGCATAGTTAGGAGAGCTCGAAGTGTCTGGACGCAACGCGAGTGCACGACCTTGGCAGAGACATCGCACGCTGGGTTAGTCGAGTAACGTGTAGAATGATGCTCTCACATTTTTGAGAGCATTACGTAATTGTTGTAGCAATAAGAAGTCTGTCGCCAACTTTAGACTTAGTCTTTATCACTTTCTCTGGAAGTTTATTTAAAGACTCATTCTCCCTATCGTCATTAACTTCTGCAGGTTTCACGACGATCATTCTTTAAATGGAATTCTTATAATCTTTAATGATATCTACTACCCTACCTATCCATCTGTAATCCTTACTGGACTCGAAGGTGATTTTCATGCGATCATTCTGCCGTTATTTCGAGAGTTAGATTTTCCTCTTAGGGAAATTCTTTCTAACGGGAGCGTAAATTTCTTTAGCATAAATTGTAGTGTCTTCTTTAGATAGCTCTCTTTTAGTAATCTGCTTAGTTTTTTTTTTTTTGATTTCTTAGTAAATTTTCTTAGTCTAGTTTTACAGATCGAACACTTGGCTGTTATCCTATAAGCTATAAACCATTATTAGTCTAAACTATCTTTGAGAAAATTTGCATTGTCTTCATTTTACATTTGTAACAGAGAATTAAATCGGTAGATACAGAGCCCATTTAAATTCAATTACATTTTTATTTATATAAGTAAAACTTAAAAATGCTAGTGCAATCGCTGTATTCAATCAGCCGGAGAATGCATGTATGCCTATAAACTAGAAGAATTTAAAATTCATTTGCCCAAAAGATTTCTCTCGAAATTTATTAGGGATTCCTCTCGTAAGACCATTAAGGACTTAAATAAAAATAATAATTTAAATCTGGTCTATAAGGGGCCAAATGATGAGAAATTTCTTTTAGTAATCTTAAAGCTAACTAAAATTTTCCCTGGTAATAATGTTGTATTTGTCAATTGTAATTGTCAAATACTTTTTTCGAGTGTCAACGGTGGGTGCTGGAGAGGCGAGGGCTCGAATCGGAGATTGGCCCCATGACGCCTGATAACATCATAGACGTCATGCTCAACAGCAAAGAGAACTGGGACATGGTTGTGACCTTCGTGAGGATGGTCCTGCGGCAAAAGAAGCCTGAACTGGACCGTCTCACAGGTCGATGATATAGATAAAGCTGTAGAAGCCTTGTAGGCACAATACGAGGTGCCACCCTGAAGCCATACGAATAGTTGTTCCAGGGGGGGGGGTTCCCTGCCTGTAAAGTGGAGGTTTTTTAGTGGGTGCGAGTCCCACACACCGGGAGACCAGTCGGGTGTCTCCTGATGGTGCATAATGCATTTTTCCTCCCCCGTAAAAAAAAAAAAAAAAAAAAAAAGTCAAATCGCGAAGATGAAGTTATTAAACAATTAAGGGTAGATCATTTAAATAAATAGGAAAAAAGGGCTTTGATAAATATATGCGTAGAGCACAATGATTTATTTTATTTGCCGGGAGACAAATTAACGGCGACTGATACGCTGGAACATACGATTCCATTGAAACAAGATACAGCCCCAATAAATATAAAACCGTATCGTATTCCGGAGCAACATAAAGAAGTGCAAAAGCAAATAGACTCTATGTTAGAACAGCAAATAATAGAACAGAGCCAAAGTCCTTGGAACGCGCCACTTTTGGTTGTACCAAAGAAAATGGACGCGTCGGGTAAAATTAAATGGCGTATTTGCATTGATTTTAGAAAATTAAATGAAGCGACTATAGGATATTCATTTCCGTTACCTAACATTACAGATATTTTAGACCAATTGGGTAGAAGTAAATACTTTAGTACTTTAGATTTATCGAGCGGGTTTCATCAAATTAAAGTGCATAAGGAACATAAAGAAAGAACCGCATTTAGTACGGCATATGGCCATTACGAATTTACTCGGATGCCATTCGGGTTAAAAGGGGGTCCGCCAACTTTTCAAAGATTAATGAACACAGTAATTACAGATTTACAAGGTATTAAGTGTTTTGTATATTTAGATGTCATTGTGGTTTACGCTCAGAATTTAGAGGAGCATCAAATAAAGTTACGCGAAATATTTGATAGACTAAGAGAACACAAGTTGCTATTAAACGCGGATAAATGCGAATTTTTACGAAAAGAAGTAAATTATTTAGGTCATGTAATTACAGACGAAGGGTTAGCTCCAGATCCGAAGAAGACGGAAGCTGTAGATAATTTAAACATTGTATTTGCCTCCAAAAGCGTTTTAAGACTATAAAACAGGTTAATTACCTACCGCGCATAACGTGCTCCTGTGCAGGTCCACGTCGGCCGCGTGTATCGTGTTTTCGTTCTGTTTTGTCTCGTGTTTTAATATGTGTTAAATTATTTAAGTATTTTTGTTGTTATGTTTGTGTTGTTTTTATTATCTGACGGGATGTGCATACATCAACAAATGTATTTTTAACTTATATTCATCGAGGATCTGAAGATGACACTTAATGTGTCGAAACTCGAGTAATCCTGTTTTCGGATTTCAAAAAGCGTGACGGTAGGTAATTAACCTGTTTTATAGCTGTAGATAAGTATCCAAAACCTAAGAACGCGAAAGACATAAAGAGTTTTCTAGGGCTAGTAGGTTACTATAGGCGGTTTATAAAAGACTTTAGTAAAATCGCTCAGCCACTAAATGAATTATTAAAGAAAGATGTACCATTTGATTGGGCGCAAAAACAGGATAATAGTTTCGAAATGCTCAAAAGCAAATTAACTAGTGCACCGTTATTACAATATCAAAAATTTAAAGAAGAACAGGTAATCACTACGGATGCCAGTAATGAGGCCTGCGGAGCAATATTATCGCAACGTAAGATAGGCGAAGATAAACCAATCGCGTGTGCTAGTAGAACACTAAATAAAGCTGAAAAGAATTTGTTAGTTTCTGTTAAATAAAGCACAACAGAAAAAGAACTTTTTGCATTAGTATGGGCAGTGAAACATTTCCGACCTTACATTTACGGTATAGGTTCACATTAGTCACTGACCACAAACCTTTAGAGTGGTTGTTTTATATTAAAGATCCTGGATCGAGATTGATACGTTGGATTATTAAATTAGCTGATTATGATTTTAATATCATACACAAGCCAGGAAAGCGAAATACGAACGCAGACGCGCTTAGTAGAATAAAAATTAATTCATGGAAGAGAGGCCGAATTGCCTACAAGTATAATAAGAGATTCGCCTCAACCTCAGTATAATTACGACGAATATAAAGACGAAGTAAAGAAAAGATTACAAAGTGCTCACCAGTTAGCAAAAGAAATTTTAAAGAAAAAGAAAGAATCTAGTAAAAGTCGGTACGACAAAAATACAGCGGATAAACAATTTAAAGTAGGCGGAAAGTATTGTTACATGACGAAACCGTACGTAGAGGTAGGTCAAAGGAACTAGGTCCCCAATGGATCGGACCGTACGTTATAACAAAACGAAATTCCGAAGTAAATTACACTTTACGGAAAGGGAGAAAATTAATTAAAGTACATGTAAACCGAATAAAGATGTATGAAGACTAATTAGAAACTGCATATTGCAGATGGAGCTGTTGATCTTGTGTACAGTGATACTTTTTATATTTCTATTAAGGAAAACGGACGCAGATGACAATCCATTCAGTGTAACGAAAGTAAGAAATAATCCTGGTGTATATTTCGAAAAAATTGGAACAGTTCAATTGACTAATGAAAATTGGAAGTTAATTACGTATATAGATATTAATAATTATTTACAACGATTAGAAAATGTTAGAAACAGATATAATAAGCTTAAGAGATTTTCTACTAGGGAATACTCTGACGATTGTAGTAAAGTAAGTATTGCAATGCAAAAGACTATGAATGGCATTAAAGAAAATGTTAATCAGTTAAAAATGCAATTAGGACATAGCGAACCAAAGAATCGTAGATTTAAAAGAGGTATGTTTGACACTATAGGCGAAGCAGCAAAAATTTTATTTGGGACTATGGATCATGACGATGCCATGTATTATGATGACAAAGTTAAAGAGGTTAGCTACAATCAGTATGAGCTATCAAAATTATAAAAAGAACAAGCCGCTGTCATGATTTCAAACATTAAGACTATTAATAAAACAATTAATGATGCGAATATTAATCAAGGTAAAATCATAGAAAGCTTTGATAAAATTATTAATTTTCAAAATTTGGCTTGAAAAGTATTAAATGAAAAACTTAATAATATAACTTTTCAGGCAGCAATATTTGGAATATGTGACTGAATATGTGGAATATATCCACATTGAAGCTATTCAATTAGAAATTGATGTTAAAGAATTGCTACAAGCTATTACTGATGCTGGAAAAGGAGAAGTTCACTCCTCTGTTATTAATTTAACAACTCTAAAATATGAATTAGCATCTATTAAAGGAAAATTACCTGCAGTAATGTCATTTCCTTTTGCGGTGAATGATGACAATATCCACTCATTCTTAGACTTATTTTCTATTTGTGTGTATGTTAAGGACAATAAGTTAGTGTATGTATTCGTTATTCCTTTGATTAACGATTTATTATTTGAATTGTATAAGGTATCACCATTACCAAAATATTTAAAAAATAATGAAAACCTATTCATTCAACCCAAAACTGAATATTTGGGTATAGACGATGTTAAACAGTATTTTGTTTTTTTATTTAAAATCAGACGAATTGAATAATTGTAAAAAATTAGGAAATGATGTATTTGTTTGTCAACAAATGAATCCTATTTATCAAGTACATTTACATGAATCTTGTGAAGTAAAATTGTTTAAGGGTGATTATGATGCAAAGAATTGCGATCAGAGAATACCTAGAATTAATAATCCTTTATGGCAGGGAATGATAAAATCAAACTCATGGCTTTATGTTTTACCAGAGGATGAGACATTGACAATTAGTTGTAAATTGGCTGGTATGCCATCCATTATATATTCAGTACAATTAAGTAATGTGGGAATTTTTAATTTAGCAACAACGTGCAGAGCGTATGGCTCAGGTATAATGTTATTTTTCAAATACTAAATATGAGAGTAATGGTACAATACCAATTATCCCACCTGTGGATTTAGAAATTGACTGTTGTGATGAATTGGATAGTGTAGTTATAAATGATGTAAAACTACCTACGTTAAAATTACCAAAGTATTTGAAAACTGTGGCAATGCATGCTGATGATTTAGATACAGCCAGTTACAGATTAAATGAAATTAGAAAAGCTATTGAGGAAGAAAATATGCATGAAATTTACAAGTCAAAGGTAACGCTTCATTCAGTAATGATGTATATAATCTGTGGGTTAATAACAACAGGAATTTTATACTATGTATATAAAAGATTTTGTCCAAAATGGTTGTTACCATTATTTGGTAGATGTTGTAGTAAAAGGTTAGAAGAGATATTTGAGGAATTTTTTAAAAATGTACACACATTAAGTACCAAACCAATTGTAGTAAAGCAGTACCAGTATGGAGCGTAAGTCCATGAACTGACTGCAATAAGAGGAGAGAGTCCAACAAACGGTTGTACTCAGTTAGAGGATTAAATTGTAGAACTAAAAGTGTTTGAAAAGAAACTACGACCAAGGTCGAAAAGAACATAATAATGGAAAAATTTATGTAGTATCAAGTAAAGTCATACGGTGAAAGTACAGTAAGATGTAAACAGAATTTTTTGTGTTTTTATTATTGTGATCAGTTCAGTAGTCATAGTAATGTATCATTGAAGGAATTTAAAATTTATAAAAATGATGTAATCACTTATAAAATTAAGCTAGATATTTGAATTGTAATAGTAGTTTAGTATTAAGCATTAAGCATTGTGTAGCTTAAAGCTTAAAATAAGGGGGAAGGTGTTGTAATTGTCAATTGTACTTACTGCAGTTGTAGCATAATTGTTACTTAGAAGTGAGAATATATGAAATTCTTAGTTGTGTGGAGAAACAGAGACAGGTGTCAGGTGTGTATACGAGACTGTAGCATATGTTTTGAACATAAAAATAGTTTTAGGGAATTTTCCCAGGGTTTGGAAATGGTACCTCACCCTCTTTCTCAATAAGCGTGACTGTCCAGGAAGTGATAATCGTAGGAAATCTGGCGAGACACATCAAATAAGAATTAATGGTGACAAGGTCCAGAGAGGAAATATAAAATGTCACATAAAGTTGATGTCCTTTTGGGGGAGTCAAGTAATGGGTCACAAGTGTGAATCCAGGTGTACTCCGTGTGAACATTGGTGAAGACAGGTGTTGTATTTGCGTGAGAACTTTTAATCTAAAGTAGTAAAACACCCCCTAATCGTGACGTAGGGTCACGTGATACAGTCTTTGACGAATAATAGAAAGTCTTATAAACATTGTATGAAACTACCCTTACTTCAACTAGTTTTAGCCTATGATAGTTAAGTTTTTAGATTTAAGAGGAGGGAACAGTCCCACCACTAAAACTAAGTGTTACACCCACGATGATGTACTATAAAAACTCTAGCATTCGCTGGAGAAGACAGATCTGATTGTGTAAGCGGTCCAAGAGAACTTATTCATCTTCTCTCATTTTTATTTTGACTTTGATCTGTGTTGGAAGGTGTTCTTAGAGAGCCGGAAAACCAGATGTTGTCAATAGTTTGTTTTTTGTAATTTTTGAAGTAACTAAAAGTAGTTACATTAATTTGTGAACTAAGTACTAGTAACTGAAGGTACTTAGAGTTTAAAACACTAATTGAATTAACTGACTTATAGTTTGTCAAGAAGAGTTGTATAAAGAAACTTGTAAAAGTTCGTTTGTATTTTGCTAATCACAATAAATTGTCTTCAAGAAGAACGGTTCATTCTAATGATTCAACTTCACCTCCGGAACACGTCAAACAAACAGTTGTAGCTTAGCAGCCACTCGATAGGTTACAACAATAATTTTATTAAAATATTTTTGTATCATTTTATAAAAATATTTATATATTTTGTACTACAAAATTCTGTTATAATTTAATTTTTAATAAAATAAAAGGAAAGTGTAAGGAGTAGAAGTGGGGAATGTTACTACGGAGTGGGTAAGCTAGTGTAGGCCTGTGTGTTGTGACTGTCGTATTGTATTCAGCTGAGGACGTGCCCGGGATTTGGCTGTTCGTCTGTCTCTCTCAGACGTCTCCACCTTACTTTCTTTACATTACTTTTCTACCTTACTTTCTTTATTGTGCATTTTTAAGGTGACCTGCACGACTACTGTCCGACGCTTCATAGGTCAGGAGTTTGGTTTTCGGGTCTTACTTCAGTTATTCTAAGAGAGAAGAGAGACTTAGGCCCTACTGTTAGAAATGTGTGCTGTGAGAGAGAGAGTAGTAACGTGTAGATGGGGGGTAAGAATGAGATGCGAGAGAGAACAGGGTGAAGAGGGAAGTGGGTATAGTGAATGAGTAATGGAAGGGGGAGGGGTGAGTTCGGCCACAAGGAAGCCTACACAGTTTCGAAACTGAAGTTTCTATATTACGAAATTTGGTTATGGCCACTCGCTGAATATCACTCAAGGGCTCACGCGTCTCAACTTTGCCCGCCCGCGTGCGAGAGTCTCTAGAATACAACCAGAGAACTCTCGCTTAGTTACCTTGTAACTTAATGCACTCGGCCGTCAGCACAAGCAAACTAACAAGGATAACACAGTTCGTATTAATTAACGTTAAAATGACGCGCTAGTTAAAGAATTTGTTACTAGCCCGCATTATGTAGGCCTATAACTTGGCAATATATTTCGATATAGATTCGCTGTGCGTGTGAATTTATATGAGTCGCAAGATGTTGCGGTATAGAAATCTACCGCATACCCGGAAGTTGTGGCTTGACAAAGAGGCTGCGCGGCCGTCTGTCTAATTCACAGTACAAAATATTTTTTATCTTGTGTTTATCTTAATTATTAAACAGTTTTGTAACGAATTATTGTATAGTGTTCGGTGTCTGACTAACGTAATGATTTTTTTATACGATTTAGAATTCAATTAAGAGTATAAAATTGAAAGTATACTCTTTCCCTTTGACTTTTCTATAGGTGTCTTGGGTATCTAACTTTCTTATGTGTCTTGGATTGCTTGTTGGAGATATATCTTAAAGGACACTACAAGTAATCGCAAAAGGAAACCCTGATAATGACTTTTTAAATGCTAGGTAAATAGACGATCCCTCCCAAAATTTGTCGAGTATTATTTTACATATTGTTGTGCAGGTTTCTTCTTTAAATTTTATTGATATTCTGTTGGCTCCTAAATTCCGCTAGGATCCAGCATCTACTTATGTAGGCCTATATGTGCGCTAGGGCAGTGGTTTCCAAACTTTTCAGTCCGCGGACCCCCCCCCAAATAATTTAAAAATTCAGGGACCCCGTTTGAGTTCTGAACTAAAACATGCAGTAAATATGATAGAAACTATTATATATTAATTAAAATGTATTAAAATCAAAATTCTCTTAATTTTTAAAATTATAATAATAATGATAAGAAACATAGTTTAATGTGAACAATGAAGCTGCTTTTGCACAATTAGCTCTTTAAGATCTTTAAATGTATGTTAATTTCAATATCAAGTAACTCTCGACATCAAGTTTATCTCTTAACGTTGACTTTAAGTACGTGAGCAGGGAGACTGCGGTTTTACACAAGTAAGTAGAGGAAAACAAAGTTAAACACTTCAGAACTCTTTTCCCGAGTTCAGGATAGTCAATCATTGCATATGACCAGAAGTCAGCTAGCTGTAACTTCGAAAATTGTAATTTTAATGAACTAGCTGTTGAAAGTTCTGCCAATGAATCTTCTTCTTGTACTGTAAGAGAGAAGCCTCGTCTGTTCGGAGGACAAATAGATCTGCTACACGACATGATTTAAAGACATATTTAAAGCCATTAGTTTGAAATTACTTTTAAAATTACAATTAGTTTGAACCAAAAAGTAGTGGATTCTTCTACTAATTGTTCAAAGATTATAAAATGTAGATTAAAATTTTAGAACATAAAAATTAGGAGAAAATTACGGTATATTCTATTTTTCTTTCTTAAAGTGTCTGCAGACTGCCTGAAACATTGTCGCGGACCCCCAGGGGTTCGTGGACCCCACGTTGGGATCACTGCGCTAGGGTATATAACATCTACTTATGTATATACAGAGTGTAACGTAAAGGCGACCTCAATGTACGTATTCGGATTCCACGCGCATCAATATACTGTAAGAAAATTATCCCCATAAACTTAAGTTCAGAAACGTTTTGTTTTACGCCTGACCGCCATTTTGTGTTTTTTAAGAAAAACTGTATACCTGAAGAAGGGACTGAGATATCTTAATACAACTTGGTACACATATTAATATTAATATTCTCTAAAAAAATCCTTCATGGTTGAGATATCAAATTTTAAAATGGCAGTTACTTTAAATTTTAATCACTAATAGCTATGTAAATTTTAATTGTATACAATTATTACTTATTAAGTAAAATGTTACGACTTTTATTTTGTACTGAATGCCATCTTGTCTGATCAAATACGATAACAAATAATCGAATTATGAGAGAAAGCATTCTACTCATAAATTATGGCTACTTTATTTTTTGTGTACCAGACTTCTATTCATCCAGAATAGGTAAAAATTATTTAAAGTTTAAGGCCTCTGCCTTAGCCACAGTGCTGTGGTTTTACTGACGGGGACCGCTATCAGTACAGTATACTATCACTAATCCGGCAGATATCGGAACAGAGTAGTGCCGGATCAGTGGAAATGCTGGATTAATGGATGGTTATTAGAAAAAACACATTTAAATGAGAAAAAGTAGCGTATATTTTACATAAAGTAAAACGTAAAAAAAATTACACCTGAATAAAACATCGGATTAAAAATGTAGTAAATTATCTTCTATATTTTCTTATAATTAGATTAGTTTTATGTTTATAATTTAGTCAAACGTAGGAAGAAATGAAATTCGTAGAGTAATGTACAATACTATTCCATGGGAATGAAAACGCTGTTAATTTTCTTCTGTTTCTTGGTTTGAAACGACACTTTTGACGATTTCCCTTGCAGTTTTTCTAACACAAGTAGACACGCCATTTTCTTCTGCCTACTTAGTAGAAGTTATAAAGGCCTCCACTGCCATATCAAGACATACTATGTGAACAGCTGTCGCTGCTTCTCCGTCTTCCTTCTCTTCCGCTTCTCTTCTCTGGTCATGACATCGACTATTTCATCGCCTGTCATAAACTGTTTTTTTTTTATCTTCGCAACCCGCCAGCCATTTGTTTGCATTGTCTTTGTAGATGGTACGGTGTAACACAGTCGTGTGATTCGCACCTTTAACCACAGCAATTCTCCTTTTACTCACTTCAAGATTTTCCCCATTTCTTTCAGTATTGTTTCCTTCTTCCTATAAAACGTCTACCTCGAGCAATAGTTCTCGGATCAAAAGATCCAGTTTCTCTGAAGCCTAAGAAGGATTTTCTCGCGCTAGGACAGTTTCAGTAGGAAAAGCGTTCTGCGTAAAGTCGCTGTGAATCCTTCCAACTGCAGTCTGTAAGTTCACACGTATCTGACATGTCAGTCAAACTATAATTAGCCATTCTCGATAATTACTTGATATACCGTAGTAAAGAAACATGTATTTAACAATTGTCTGAAATAAAAATAACTGTCTATATTAATTACTCGTGTATTTAGTTGCACATACCACAAGGCTTTTATGTTTAGTGGGACGGTTGCATGTTAGTACAACGCGTCGCCAGCCGCTAGTTGCGGTATTCACAGCCAGGAGGCGCCGCTGTAATCTCAGTGGCTACTCAATATTGCATCACGACATACTGAGCCTCCGCCGGGAATTGAATCCGGCAGTTAAACTACAGCACTCAATAAAGTAAACAGACGATTTGCAAATCAATACATGCCATTATCAATTATCTATTAATTCCAAATAAATTTATATGTTCTATTAATTTTTATTGTGATTAGTACAGTAGTAGCCTAGTTATATAGTTTTAGTAATATTTATTATTTAGTTCTAGTAGTCTGTTAATTCAAATTATAATGTGTCAAATTTTTTTTTAATTATTAATTCCGTTGCAAATCAATCCTTAATTTTGTTATAAATTACATTTATTGAGTTAGCTTGACAAATATAGCAATAACTTTAAATAAATTGGACTCCAATAATTCCTTAAACTGGAGGAAAAATACAGCACAAAATTCTATAATTTATGGGTAGCCCGCTTTCCGCTATAATTTGTTTACTCGTTATTGTATTTGAACACGCAAGACATCACTGTGTCAAAAATAAAATTCTTAACATTTTACTTAACAGACAATAGTTTGATAAAATTAAAATTTACAGAACGTAAACAACATTTTACCAATAAAGTGTCAACCATTTAAAATTAGAGATCACAAAATAACTATGATTTTTTAATTTATTAAAGAACTTTAATTTAAATATTTGCACTAAATTTTATTAAGATATTTCGAACGCTTTTTGAGATAGGCCTGTAAAGTTTTCCTTAAAATGGAGGCCAGACGGAAAACGAGAGGTTTCCGGACCTATGTTTATAACAACTGTTTTCCTTATATTGTTGCACAGAACCCGAATACATATAGGCTATTCGGCATTCTCAGCCGAACGCTTCAAACCATTAGCCGAAAAAATGGATTCGTAAATAAAAAACTCGGTTACTTTAAAAGAAGGAATCTCGGAATTCGCCATCTCGTCTTCAGATATCCTGGTCAGCTTTGATGTACTCTCAGTTTTCACTAACATACCAATTTTAGAGGCACTCTAGATCAGTGGTTTCCAAACTTTTTAGTCCGCGGACCCCCTCAAAAAATTAAAAATTTCACGGACCCCGTCTGAGTTAAGAAATAAAACAAACAGTAAATATAAAGCTCTTATAGGCTATTACAATGCTAATATTTATGCGAATTATTTGCATAAATTGATTAATTATTAATTATAAATTTATTGATCTGTAATTATGAAATTGTTGCCGGTACGAACTTTGTCGTACTTACATGTATCTAGCCCCGTAATCGGACGCCATATACGATGATATATGTATGTAAATTAATTGCATAAATTAATTTGATTATGAATTATATAAAATTTTATTGAATACTTTTATAGGTACGTATATCTTTACTTAATATTTAGCTGTGTTAATTTTATGCATAGATTATTTAATTATCCCTTTAATAAAGTTGTGATCAAATGTATCTAACTCTGAGCTTGGGTTAGCATATACGAAGTAATTAATGTCATGTGTTGATCTCCCATATGTAATGTTAACAAATTCATTTCTTTAAATAACGAATAATTGTATGAATTGAGTTAGAGTTAATTAATTATTCACACTCCAACTTGCTACATATGAATTAACTTTTGACTTTAACCGTCTTCGAAACATCTATTTTGTGCATCTTTCTGATTAGTTGAATTGATAATCGTTACCTTGAATTATTAATATAGATACTGTTTAATGAATGGTTAAGTTGTGAGTCAGGTTTGTTACATAAATCAATAGAATACTAACGAATCCATTCTAACTTATATTTATTAAATCATATTCATTCTTCTTCATGTCATAACATCAATTTAAGAGCACTTACAATTCTTCAACAAAACAATAAAATTCTATTCCACATTTAACAATTCAATGAACAAATTTAAACAATTAGGTGAGCGATCAAATATTGACGCTTCTTCGTCTGCAATGACGTTACTAACTAAAATGTGGTGTGCTCATAATTCGTATTTAGTATTTACGTTAAAACACATTGAACATTTATATGCATGAAATAATCATAATTAATAATACACATATCAATCATATACATAGATAAAATCCTGCTCCTGCAACAAACACATCAAAATACATACATAGTACAAAATATATTAACAAGAAGACATATATAATATTCTAGAACATAATATTCCCTATTTATGGATTCGTATCTATCTGATTCATATTTATATAACTTTCTCAGGTGGTTTTGGTTCTAAGTGTCAGGTCAGTGGTGTTTGATAAATTACTAATTATAAGAAGAGATTAGTTTTGTACTTTACTCGTTCTGCCGTGCTGTCTCCCTGCATTGATGAGTGAAGTTAATCCATAGGACACTTGATCGTAAACACTCCCGCACCCCGCGACAGTCACTTCGAGCTTTGAGTTTAATATAATACAAGTAATGGCATTGAACTCGTAATCGGTCGGTTAAGTTCTACGCGCGTATGTGTCTATTTCGCGGTACACAGTTCGCTACCGTATGCTTCTAATAACTGTCTATGCCGCACGACAACTCTTTTCGGCGCCTAGGTCGTTTCCGAGTTCATTAGGCACTTTTCACAATTCTATTTATTTGAGTTAATTACTAAACATTGTAGTATCACTACTTTTTCTGTAATTGTTCAAGAATATCACTTCACAATGTCAGTGTCTCTATGACGATGAATTACATAGAAATTATATAGATTGTTACTCGCGTTTCATCACGAAAACTACTGTTCCGTTTACGCTCTGAGTTTTATTCGCGCACTTCCATTTATTCGTAATAATGTCTTAATCGTCTCCACCGAAATGCATTTTAACTTACGCACTGCTTTAAGTTCTTATAACTGAATCATTATAAAATGAAATACAAGTTCAATAGACTGTTCGAGACTCTGAGTAAACCGAGTTAAGAATTATAATACAATTTGTAATAAACTGAGATAAAATTTGTAGTAAACTGAGGTAAAAAATTGAATGAACTGGGCTTAAAAATTGAATGAACTGGGCTTGCGTCTCCCCGTGTAAATGGTTTTTATTTCTTCTGCTGTTCCCACTCTTGGGACTCTGATGAACACTCAAACTTCCCAACAATTCATCTTTGATAGGTTCATTCCACGGACCTCCTTGTGTCCCTTCGTCTCCAGTCTGTATTTCCAACGAATTCTCCACCCAGTGCCGTTTGGAGAGGGACGTTCATACACGAGATTCGCTCTCTGGTCTCAAGCTTATCTCTGAACCATCCCCTACGGAAGTTCCCTCCGGAATTCTCGTTCCTCATTGGCTGGTTGGCTTTTTCGACTTGAATTTGACATAGTCCACGTGGACTAGATGAGTCGCTGTCTTACGTACGTTGTTCCGTTCCTGGAATCAGTGTTAAGGCTCTGTTTCAAAATCACATCTGCTACTTCTGGTGTAGCGTGTCGAATTCTCTTATTGTTGGTACGCTGACGATTTCCTCCGTCGACTTGCGGGTGGCATAACATCTGTGCTCTCCCTTAGCGTCACTTAGTCGCCTGTCCTATTGTCCTTGCATAAACCATTGTCTTTGAGAAGTCGCACACATGGTTTTGAACAATACTCTCGCTGTTGGTTCTGTGTTTTTCTCGCTACTGGACAGATGTAACGGTAGCCTCCTTTTGTCCTAATTGTGGAGTCGGGCATTCCCACGCATGGTCCAGCTGGCTGCAACATGTGCCGTACAGCTCATTGTTCGAGAATAGTTTTTACGACGTCTTAATGGAAAGGAAAGGTTTGTTCCCTTTCGCCGCCCACCCTCGAACAACGCTAACAAGTGTCACTTTTAACGGGCTCTAATTGCTGGCGTACTTTCCTCGCAATAACCCAAAAAATTAAAAAAAAATATATGAAATATTAATTATATCACACTATTTTAATTAAAATGTATTAAAATCAAAATTCTTTTAACTTGCAAAATTGTAATACCTATTAATGATATGAAACATAGTTTAATGTAAACAATGAAGCTGATTTTGAACAATTAGCTCTGCAACATTAGGTTTAATGTCTGATAATTTCAATCTTAAGTCACTCTCGACATCAAGTTCATTTCTTAACTTTGCCAACCTCGGCTCTATCTTGCCAGCCCCACACGTGTCGAAATCCAGTTACTTAGGCGTAAAACCAGCTACACGGAAAAACGTTTTGGTTAGATACAGGGCTTACACGTGAACTAAAACAGCGCGATCAGTTCTGCATTGATGCGGTGCTCTAGTCAGTTCGGCTGACAAACAGAGCTGCTACACGACATGATTTAAAGACATTATTAATGCCATTAGTTTGAAATTACTTTACAATTAAAATTAGTTTGCATAGAAAAAATACTGGAATCTTCTACTAATTGTTTTAAGATTCTAAAATTTGTATTTTAGACCACAAAAGATCAGAGAAAATTACGGTATATTCTATTTTTTCTTAAAAGTGTCCGCGGACCCCCTGAAACATTGTCGCGGACCCTCAGGGGTCCAAACACGGATTCCACTTTGGGAACCACTGCTCTAGATAACACAAGCTACACACAAACCGCCTCAGCACATCACGGGACTAACAAAGCACTGTCTGACCTCCACCTACTTTACATACAACAGTCTCTTCTACAGGCAACCAATCTCTTCTAGAAGGAGCACCAATGGGCTCACCGTTATCGCCAGTCATCGCAAACCTCTTCACGGACAACCTCGAGAAGAAGGCAATAAACACATCAAAGCCAAAACCTTCCTTGTGGATTAGTTACGTCGTCGACTGTTTCGCAATCTGGCTACACATAAAGGACACATTAAGAGCGTTCTTGACACATACAAACAGCATCAATTCAAAAATAGCGTTCACTATAGAAACGGAGACAGACAACGACATTGCATTCCTTGACCTTTTCATAAAGAAAAAAAAACCTTAGCTTTTCCACGTACAGAAAACTCACACACACAAGCAGATACTTACATAGACAGTCCGATCTTCATCCAGCGCAGTTACAATAGGCCTATGTAGTGAAGACACTTACACACAGAGGACGAGGATCACAGGAAACAGGAGCTGAGCACTTCGAAGGAGACGCTGGTTTTCAATGGTTACACCTTACATCGGATTTAAACAACACCATCAAACAAAAGAAGACAAAGGAGACGCAACCGGAGGAAGAAACACAGAAGTACATCACCACTTTAACATTACCATATATAAAGGGCACAACAGACATAATAGGGAGAATACTCAAGAAACATCACATCAGGACAAATTGAACAAGCACAAAAAGTCAACGCCTCTCTACAAAATCCAAAGGACCGCATACACTTGGAGGGACAAGGTGTATATCAAATACCGTCCAAAAACAGCAACCGATTTTATATCGGCCAATCTGGAAGAAATGTCCGTCTACGCGTCCGTGTACACGAATTGGCAGTAACAAAACCAAAAGAAAACACATCCCTGACGAAACGAAACACACCAAGGAAACAGGACACACTTTCGGTTTCAAAAACACAAAATTCTTGGCACGAACAAACAGTAAGAAAATCAGACAGTATAGGGAAGGCATGGAAATCGGCCGGATGAGGAAGACAGCGGTCAACGGCAGAAATGAATGTACGTACAAAATTAGCGACTACTTGGAAATACCTAACTGACAGTTCTCAAATTAACAAACAACATATGGCCACAACACACTCACCTCCACGCTCGAACCCTCTCCCAGCAACAAATCACAAGGGAAGGAAGATATAAAACGTGCGCCGTAGCTAAATCAGTACGACTTGAAAATGTTACGAGATTACGGAACGAAACGTCGGCAATGTGAACATCACATAAACGGATGTACCCAAAAACCTGCTACAACATATAGGCTATATAGGCCTATAGTGAAGATACTTTTACATTACACTCTGCATAAATGTGTGTAATAAGCGCTACTGTAAATGTACATAGGCCTAACTGCTAACTGCCTGCTGTACATTTGTTTAAATGAGTACTTATTGGTATTGTTGTTACTCGATAATGAACTTATGAACACTGCATTACGAAATATATTTATTATGAGTTCCTTATGGATAATAGTTATCTGTCATCTCTAATGTTTTTATAGGATCTACAATCTCTTAAAAGGCTATAGGCTGCTATTTTAATCTTAGTCTAACGATCACACAGCTTTTGCTACTAAGGAAGATCTAAGCCTAAGCTGCTGACTAGCGAATGAATTCAGTAGGTCTATTTATCTGGCTAAAACAAGCTTCATGCCAATATTATGTACAAGTATACACAATATCAATACATAAATTTAAATTCTGCATATATTAGTAGGCCTATAATAAATAATATAAAGTTTGTCGTCTCTTACCTTGCTTGGCAGGCAAATATCATTAATAATAATTATTAAATGAGTATTAATGTCAACAATTTTCGTTATAAATTACTGATTAGATGTAGGCCTACATATGATTTGTAAGTTGCCTAGTTGGGTCTTGAGTGCTGTACCGTGCTGAAGCACTGAAGGAAAATTCACTCATTCATTAGGAAGTGATTTCCATACAAAAGACTCACGCGGAATTCAATAATTTATTAAGTAAAGATAATTTACTGGCACAATTTTATTTTAAAGCTTAACACTGATTAGCCTATCCAAAACAGAAATATTATAGGCCTACGAAGTGTGGTAGTGTCTAAGTATTAACAACAATTTAAACCAACAGGTCAAGTCAGTCACATTAATTATGTTTAGTTATGTAACAAACTGTTTAAGGTAATTAGTAGGCGTACATGTTTTAACAGAAATTATGGGAACAAACTGTATTTCGCGCGCGCGCGCGTTTGTGTCAAACAGCGTTACTGTCTTAAGGCAGTAGCAGGTATTAGTGTCGGTGCTGAAAAATGAGAAAAAAGGGGAGAAATCAGCAAATCAAAAAGGCGCGTTTGCGTTTGCGTATTTTAGCTTTCAGCATTGTCTGTACAGTGTGCGAATTGGGCCCTTATTTTTTTATTACTTTTATTATACTTTTTCCTTTTTCTTTCTTAACTAACTTATTTAGTTGTAACGCAATTTAATATGAAATGTTTATGCACTTTTCATTAAAAAAAATACTTAAAATTAAACAAACTTATAGTGTTAAAGGCTTTTTCCAATCTCAGTCTATATATATATATATATATATATATATATATATATATATATACATATATATATATATATATATAAAATTACAGTACTTTATTTTTTTTTAAGTAGACCAGTGATAAAGTCTTTGAATTTGTAACAGGCCCCCATGTAGTAGTAATGTGCACATCACACTGTAATGTACTTATTGAATATTACATAATTAATTATAACGAATCCATTTGAGTGTTTGTAGTGCTTTTTTTAATTTTCCTAATGTCTAAAGGATTTGTGTCTATCGCAAATTCCGAAAAATATGCTCTGGCCAGTACAATGTCCAGTGCAGTATCACAGTGAGATTTGTGACATCTATGTTACGTCATTACGGCCAAACTTGCCTCGTGGTTTCCCGTCTCGGCAGACATTTACTGTGTACAATATGCGAATAGACTGTACTATGCACAGAAAGAATTAAAATAATAATAATATGATGATAAAATGTATTATTTAAAAACTTATTACTTTATCGTAATACAACATCATTTCCGTTGTACAAGATATTATGTAACACCTCATCCAGTTTCATTTTTCCCCAGTCACGACACTTGCTTAACATTTTTGCTATCTTTTAGAATTAAATTTTTCCTTATTAGTTTTAAACCGTAATTAAAACATGACAGAGTATAAGGAACCTAAATCTGGTGCAACATGACAGTAGTAAGCAACATTTCTAATTAAATATTGTTTCCTGGGTGAAGTGGGTAGAAAATTAGTTTAGTTGTTGGTTCTTCATCTCTGATAGTTATATCATAAAACGTAATGATCTTCAATTAATTGTTAGTGTACTGCAACTTATACAGAATAACTGACGTTACTGCAGTGTTGCCAGGAAAATGTTAAGTTTTAAACTGATGTAACCGTTTAGCTTTCAGGCTAGAGGCTCAACACCTGGCACCAGCATTACAGTAGCCTCTCTCTTAACCAACCATTCCATTAACCGACTGTTTCACTAGAGAAAGTGGAAAATATTAACTATACATACGTACACTAATAATACGTTATTAATTTTTTTTAAAATAAAGATTATGTACAGTAAGTACATTATATTCTGTTAATGATGAAATACTGTATATTTAATGATTACCACTGTTAATAATAATAATGAGGATCATGAAAGTGAGAATGAATCCAACGAGGATCAAGAAAGAAAAATTTCTCGCGCTGCTGGGAAAGACGCTCTGTAAGTAGACTTCGATATGTTGAACGATATTCTACTTCAGTGCTAGTCGATGTATTGAATCTGAAAAAGTGGAGAGATTGTGCAGCTGACAGACGTCAGAGTAACATAAAACAAAAGAAAATGACAGACTTTTCCTCATAAATCCGAGGGTTTTAAACTTTTTAAGTGTACAGTGTGCACTTAAAACAAACGTAAGTATTTGTTTTTACGTAGATTAATTCTACAGTAAAATATACTTTACACGTTTTCGTATTACAACTTAATTTTCTGCCTAAAAAGTTTACTTAACACCCAAAATCTTCGTTCCTTTATAAATTGGAACCGACATAAGCCAAAAGAAAGCAGACTGTAATTTTTTTCTTGTTCTCATAAATAAGGTAAGTTATTCAAGTACACTACCGTATATATTTTATTTACTTTTCTATTTACTGTACTCACAGATAATTAAAGCAATCATAATTAAACCATTTATCCAGTTTTGTCGAACGCATTTCATTTATAGATACAATACAAAGTGGGTTGTACGTACATGTACTTCTGGGTTCTTTATCCTCCACGGTAATAAATGAGCTACAGTTCTGTTAACCAACTTTTCCATTATCCGACCGTTACCCGGTCCCATCCAAGTCTGATAAGAGAGAGACCACTTTATATCACTTTATTATATTGCATATTATTGTATAACAAATTAGCATTAAAAATCCAGCAGCCTATGAATTGTAAATACGTGAGAGGCAAAATGATTATTAAAATTAACGACGGTTTCTATGTAAAGGCTTAACATACATTGTGACTGTATTAAGTAGACTACATAGAGAGAAAACAATTTAGATGTGATAAAGGATATCAAGTATAAAGATAATAATATTTACAACTCTATCTACAAACGAATATAACATAAGGTAAATAACGAACAAGTAAATTAACAACTGAAGGAACATTGCTGAGTGGAGATGTTAACGAGAATAACTTTACGTATGACAACGAAACTCAGTAGCTTCATGTCGTGTCATAGCACTGTCGTAATCAACGCAATTTGGAACTTTAATAAAATCTGCGAATTGACTTGTGCGCAGAGAAAGTAAATCGTTGTACAGTGTATTTCAGTAAAGAGAGTGTTTATTTTCAAGTAAACATTATAAGATTTGTTTACCTTATCTCTGTTTCCGTAATTTCCGTGATTTTGTGCAGAACATATTTTAAAATTACTTTTCCGGTTGACACAAGTAAGAAACGTTAGAGACGATATTATCAATATTTGAAGACAAAATATCTCTGTTAAGCACAGAATAAAATTGAACTAAATAATAAAGTTGTATTATGTAAAGTAAATCCAATGGCGTTTAGGCATCGTCAACGAGATCCAGATCTACAGTTGCTCTTCAGAAGCATTGCCATTCCTAAGATCACCGTAATATAAGATTATATTTATATATTTTTGGATTCAGATAACAAGTGATAAATATTTTTATTTTAGATATGTTATATGTATTTATATAATAAACTGTATAATTAACTTACATTTGTTAGTCTATTTACAAATTTCGCGAGTTGACCCCGCACACATTTGGCAGGCAGTTAATGATGAAGATTGTTTACGAAAATGTGTTCAACCTTGCAAAAGATAGAAATAGGTATTATGTTTTGTACCTGACCTGAAGTTGGGCTGAAAGGCTGAAACCTCATATCGGTAGTACCTACTGGAAACAGTGCGAGGGCAAGACGTGGTTCGGTGTCTGTAATTGTGAAATTTTGTGTAGGCCTACTTATTTATTTTCCTCTTTCTTTAACGCAAAAACGTTACATACAAACGCAAAAATAATTTAATCTATATAATTTTTTTGAGTAGTGAAGCTACGAAGCTACTAACAACACTTCATTCCGTGTTAATAAAATAAGTATGTCATTGCATTCTCATAAAACAAGTCTGTTCCCATTTTCGTCGTTATAATTTTCATTTATGTTAACAAATATTTTTACTTTCCACTTTCTAGGAAATGTCACGGGCCAGTATAATGTAGTCAAGAAGCAAAACACTTCGGTGTGTATAGATTGCATTTGTGAAGGTAGGCCTCTAACCCAAACAAGTATAGGCCTACTTATCATTCTAGATTATGCATTCTATTATCTTATTGTAATATTATGATAAAGAATCGCTCCCATAGTTCCAGCTGCCTTACTATCGTAGTATCTATCGATACTATCGATGGATGGATTACCAATACTTATAATATTTACACTGGGTACCTGATGCTCTATAAGGGCATTTTGTTAATTTCAAGGAACAATTACTATTTGCTTATATGGTACTCACCTTGTAATTTTGTATTTCTCAAAGAAAACCCCTTTCCAAAGTGAAGTAAATTTATTTAGAACAGACAAGTCTTTTTGTGTTAAGTTCTCTGTTTAGAAACAAGAAATTCAAGACCAAGCAACCACCAAACAAATTCCAAGTGTCTCATTGCAGTAAGAAAATGAATTTTCATTTGAGTACTATTCATAGAAATAGTGAAATGCAGGTCTATGTAAAAATTAGGAAGTATTGGGTGTAAACCGGTAAAGTGAAGAGACTAATAAAAATGTCTAAAAACGCATTTTAGTGCTTATTACTTGTAGAAAATAGTTTAATAACGAAGGTATCAAATCGCTTAAATTTTAAATATAATTGCTCACTCGCTTGAGTATGGATACAATACACCAGGAAACAAGTTATATAAAACCTTTAAAAACAGCACGGTAAGCTTTAGTGTATGTAAAAGAGTTTTTTATACGTGAATAACTCGTTTGCTTTCAATTAAGGTTAAATTACCTTTATTAATTAATTTTGTTTAAACCTTCTTTCTCTTACTAGTGAACCGGATTGTATTGCTTCACCCGTTTTGTAGAATAACAAATAACTTAAATGTAAGCATTGTACGTACCTGTTAGACATAATGTTATCTGTGGCAATATCATAGCTGACCGATACATTGGATAGACACATACGCACGGACGCTGTCACACTAAAACTGGCAGCATAGGGACTTGTAGGACAGATTGCTGGAGGAAAACCGGCCAGTTAATTACGTACGTCGTCGTCCATGTTGCAGACCTTGACTTATGCGTAAACACGCATGAAACACTCTTCGGACAAGCTCGTGTTTTCTTAAATTCCAAGTCGATGCAAGAGTAGCGTTTTCCTTTATTAATTTTTACTATTTACGCTAACGCCACATTCTAATTCAGTGAATAAACGCATAATTTAGTCTCTTAAACTGTACTTTCATGTAGTCGTTAACCATAAATATCATTTATATGAACTAACAGTTCTCAGTGATTACTAGTACAGGTGTTAAATCAGCTTACCCTCTTAACAAAAATACGCTCTCTTACTTGGTCAATCCAGTGTTCATAATTGCAAATAGCCTACACGCTGGTGGGAGGAGCCAGAATTATGACCTCATACAGCAAACACTTATCACTTTGTTAATAAACAGAAGGACTACTACATAAAAAAATATCGGTATTGAGAACCATAGATGACTTTCGTATTCTAAGATTTATATTTAAAATCATTTTCGAAATGAAATATTTCCATAGAAACTATTTCTTTCTCCAACCTTAACCACAGTACAGTGGTCACTAACGCATATCGCCTCACGTTAGCGCGCTCGATTTTCACTGATGTTGGCAGGCGATGGCACTGGCGAAACGTCTGGTTTTGCAGAAAACATTGGACCACAGCTAAACAGCCTGGGAAGGAATTTTAACAACAAACTACTTCTTTGTTGCTGATAACGCAGTACACATATACAAAATTATCTTCTCCCCTTTCAACTATCATTTTCATTTATAGAAAATTACCCCCTCCCTACTCTTTCAATTTATAGATATTTCATCTACCTTTCTACAGTGGATTATTATGGCATTTTTTCAGGGTACTTTACCTATCAAAATTAAGTACTTTATTCTTGTTAAAACGTGAAACGTTGCAGGTAAACTGCCCCTATCCCTTCATCAAAATCAATAGGCCTTGAGTCATCTACGACTCGGGCGCATATGTAAAAATTATTTGATTCTGTTTTAATTTTCGGCAGTTATCGTTCACCATAGAAAAAAATTCTACACATACACACTTTCAGCAAATGGCTTTTCTTCATGTTTTGAAGGGTAGTACCTACAATCAGAATCAGTCCTTATCTCGAACATGATTTTTTTCTGTCATCACCATACTTCCATTTCCTTATGGAACATGGAAGTAAAAAAACAACAGCGGGAAAGGCATATAGGCCTACCTACTAGATTTTTACTACAAATGTTTTTTTTTTTTTTGTAGGGACATAGGCGACAGAATGTCGTTACCAGGGAACACCTTGAGGAGGTAGTCTTCCATAGGTCCCCAAACTGTTTCTGTGCTCTTTATATTGTACTTTCTATAGGTTTTTGAAATGTTTACAATTTATTCAATTTTTTATTACAAGTTACGATTTAAAAATTACAATTTAAAATATTTGTAAATTTGAGTCAGTTTAAAATTTATTAAATGTTACAATTGATTCAAAAATTGTTTTTTACTGTAATTTTTGGATATATACCAAGTTTTGTATAAATGGTCTTAGTTTCCTATTATCTTAAAGTTTTTTCAAAGCAGTAGAAAAAACTGATCTAATTTCCAAACAGAGTTTCTTTTCTTCTTTTCTTGAAGGTTTAGAGATATCCTGTCAAACGTGTAACCATAATAATCTGCATATATTTTTGGAGAGCATTAACCAATGGATGAATATTTGCAAAGCGGATTTGGGGGGGGCCCAAAGGGCTATAAGGGCTATAGCCCAGAGCGGCAAAATCCAGGGGCGGCAAATTTTTTAAAAATACCTAAAAGCACAACAATACATACATAAAATAAATAAACAAATAAATAAAACCCTTAGCCAAATAACCCTTTAGTGCCAGGAGTCGCGGTCCACGACTTTCCATATAGCCTGTATATGCTGCGAAAACTTGGATTTAGTTGTCCATAACGTGTCCGTTATTCACTAAATGTAATTATTTCACTACGACTCGGAACACAAAACCGGTTTTGTGTTCCGAGTCGTAGTGCAATAATTATATTTACCTGGGAATACCTCGAGTCTCGAAGCTCGACTCACTATGGTTATGCGAAAATTGGCAGCGTCGCATAGCGAGAGCGAGACTCTTGGCATTTTGTACAGTACACAATAATGGTTACGTTATATTGGCTGGCAACCAACTAGTAGCATTAATGGAGAAATGTACTCCAGCTACCGACCCGTTTTGTTGGAAATATGCAATGAAAATGTTTTCAGTAAAAATTAGTTTGGCGAGCGTTTAAAAATTACTAGGTATTTCAGTAAACATGATCGGAGTGACGAGCATAAAATTTTTTCTGCACACCTAGTAAAATGTACCACTTTTCAGTACATTTCTACCTTACCTACCTTCAACTGAGCATTTTTTTGTATACATGGATACATTATATTTATGTTTAAATGAGAAAATTTTTATAATATAAAGTAATTTAAATAGTGAATTAGTTTAATTATAAACATGGAGAAAATCTTGCTAAAGAGTTGTATATTACAAATGTAACCTACAAACTGCTCGTTTCCAATAATGCTCAGTTGACGGTAGGTAAGGTAGAAATGTACCGAAAAGCGGTACATTTTACTAGGTGTGAAGTAAAAATTTTCACGCTCGTCACTCAGACCATGTTTACTAAAATACCTAGTAATTTAAAACGCTCGCCACACTAATTTTTACTGTAACGTTTTTCAGTGTACGCATACAACCGACCCGTGACTGACAGAAAAAACACACTACAGACTACCGTTTACTCTTTGTAGCCCGCTGTCTTGTCGTCTGGTTTCGCGGCGCGCATTGTTTACACATTTTGTTTTGTGTATTATTTGTTATTGTTTTATTTGTTATTTGCGGGGTGGTTGGAAGTGGGGGGAGGGGCAAGTTGCCGGTAGCCCCTAGATGGCAAAAGTATAAACCCGCCCCTGAATATTTGGGTATGGTTTAGAAGTAAGTCTCTTTATTCTTTGATTCCAGCATTCAGAAATATAGTTAGTTCGGTGCGTGCCACATTTTCTTGGCATATATTCGTTATCTAGCCCCTGATCGACGAAGTGGTCGTTATGGTATGTGCCAAGGCAGAGCACATACGGATGTGGAGCCGAGCTTCTTCGTTTTATTTGTATTCGGGAACGTGGCAAAATTCCTGTACTTTCCTCCATAGACACTGATTAAAATGGTAGTTACAACTAGACGTGTTAGCTGCAGGAAATAAAACTTTAATTGAGCCAATGATGGCAACCTCGAAGTGGACTTCGAGTCCACCGTTACGGTCATCTCCAGGCACTTTGTTTTTAACGGCACTAAAAAAACAAACATATGTCGTAGACGGCTGGAATAGTTTTGTTTTCATCTTACGAACTTCCAAGATCGGCGTAGATGACGAATAACTGCACAAACTTCTTTTTCGAACTTTTAAACGTTCCGTCGATGAAGAACGACGAACACATTGATAAAGTGTATTTAATTTTCTCACTGGCAAATATTAATATCTGGTCTTTTAGGGCCTCGATTGTCATCGTGCAGTAGGAATTTGCTTCTATCGTTCATAACCAAATGCAGTTGTTGTATCTTCCAAGTTGACCGGGTCATTTGTAGGTCCCTTACTCTTCCTCCGAACGCGATGCAACGACTGTTTTGTACTGTCACAAACTCGTATCCTCTGCTGCCCTACTGCTTCCACATATATTTTCGATATCACGCTGTCCGTTTCTCTCACCCTGTTTCTGGCATTCACTTCAATCGCTGCATCGTCTGGGAGACAAACATGTCCCACCTCGCTAAAACGGTGGCCTATTATTCTGGATAGAAAGACTTTCCTTATAGTGCTTACTTTTACATTCAATACATTTCCAAAATGTCTCTTGTTGTTGTTAGCATAATCCACTATGTACTGCTAACCGTTGAAAGTCAACAAAGGCTTTCCCTTTCAGATCTCGGTAAATTCCGTGCCTCACAAATTTAATGCAATGATCCCCACTGATCACCACTGATCACCACACAAACAAAAGAGTTTATCAATGATCACCACACAAACAAAAGAGTTTATCAATGATCCCCACACAAACAAAACAGTTTATCAATGATCACCACTGATCGCCTACATACGCACACACAGCAGTTGATAATTTTCACTCTGTACTAAGTAGTAAATTCGTTTTAACCTGAACCATTAATGAGAGGGAGAGGATATACATTACTAAGGCAGGAAAGCTACTCTGACAAATGATATGACTGTTATCACGAGCTGCTACATGAGCTGCAGACAGTGCAAGAATGACTGTCGTGATAAGTTGACTGTCGTCAGTGTTCCGTTTTGTTTAACTGTTATTTGCAATACTCATTTTTTTGCTTTATGCAGAAATGTAGCTGATGTAACAGGTTTTTGTAAATTTCATCTTTGGCTTCCGCATCAACGTGTTTGCTTCAGAAATCATAATGTAGGCATATTTTTCGGTATCATTACGAATTTCTTGGAACCATTGTTTCTCCGACCAAGTGTCACAACTTCCTTGGCGGGCTGACAGTTGTTTAAACAGAGTCAGCAGTTTTGTCTTCTGTTCTTCTCTTTCCTTTTCAACTTTCTCCGCCTCATTCACAGGAGGTAGGCCTACATCGCAAGTGTCAAACCACAGCATGTCAGTTCTACCTTCTAGTCAGGCTAGCGTTGAATCCTTCATACACTCGGAAAGTTAAAACTTTTATATTCTTTTGAAAACTAATCGTGACCGTATCAGATAACTGACACTGTAGGCTACTGCATACTGAACACTAACGTGAAACTCTTAGAAACGGTTTTACCTACATCAATATGGCGCCTCAGTAGTCCCTGAGGTACCATATTAATACAGGTAAAAATTTTACACAAAGGCGGATTATTCTGAGATAGTGGCCTTTTCCCTTTCATCAATTTATTTTAGTTTTCGCAAAATCATGCTCTGTTGTTAATACTGAAAGTTACTTTAACAAATTTTCTAAATATTATATACTCTTATTGATTTATGCTTTAACAAGTTTCCAATTTCTTGATATCTTTTATTAAAACTATTTTAAAGTGTCTTCTTCATTGTATGTAGTAAAATTTAGTATTTAAACATAAAATGAAAGTTACTTTACACACAATTATGGATGAACACGTTTTGGTCGCATCTGTTTACAAACAGCTATGGCATGCGCGCGCGCGTGTCCACGCGTGACATCATAACTATGGGTCTTCCCACCAGCACGTACTTGCAATTATAAACAGTAGAATGGTCAAATATATATCTATATATTTAAATGTTAATTTAGGATGGGTACTCGTAATCACTTAGAACTGTGAATTCGTGTAAAAACTTTACGGTTTTTATATATGATATAAAATTATAAGATTTTGTTATGATATTTAATATAATATTATAAAACATTTATGGTTAAAAACTACATGAAATTATAGTTTAACAAGCTAACATGTGCGTTTATAAAATGAAATTGGAATGTGTAGTTGGCATAAATTGTTTAATTAGTAAAGAGAAACGCGACTTTTGTAATTCCAGTAAATTCAAAAAACGAAAGAGAAAATCAAAAACGAAGCGGAGGACATGTTGGCCGAAGCCAGTCAAAGTTCAAGGGTAAGTCAAGGACTGCGACGCGCGAGCTATAATATTTACAATTTAACCGGTTTGATTCCATCGTCTAACACCGGTTTTGTTGTTTGTTCGTTTAAAAATAAAATATTTCCTACAAGTAATATTCACGTGACTAAATCTTCAAGAATTTTTATTAGTCTCTGCACTTTACCGTTTTATACCCAATATTTTCTAATGTTTACTTAGGCCTACATTTCATGGTTTGTATATATGTACAGCGATCGAATTCACATTCCTACTTGGAATTTGGTTAGCTGGTTGCTTCGTCTTGAATTTGTTGTTTCAAAACATAGAGTACGTAACACAAAAATTGATTTATCTGCTCTAAATAAATTAGTTTTATTTCGGAAGAAGATTTTCTCAGAGAAATGGAAATTCAAAGGCGAGCTCATAGTAAACAAGCAGTAATTGACAAAATGTCCTAATAAAGCATTAAGTACATAGTGTAAATATAAAGTGTAGATTATGTCAGCAGGATCCATGGAAGGGATTCATTATCATAATATTATAAGATAATGGATTACGGAATACAGAATGTGCCGAATAATGGTACGCACATTAGGCCTATATAACTCCCAAAGTGTTTTTTGAACCTAAGTGTTTTCTAAAACAATTCTGTCTTCTTGAAATCCAAGTAGGTGTATTAACAGAATAATAATTTTTAAACAGAGTACTTGCAGTCTATACATACCAAAGTGTTTAGCTTTTTGACTATTTTATAGGCTACTGGGCCGTGATATCTCATAGAATATTGTAACTTTCCTGGAATATTGGAAGTAAAAATATTTCGAAACCCAAATGAAAATTATAATGATAAGAAACTGAAACAGAATCGACTAATGAGAATGCAGTGAGATTCTTTTATATTTATAGGCAATGAAATTTTAGTGACTTCAGTACAAAAAACCATGAAGTTTAAATTTTTTGGTTTACTTATGACTTTCTTCTTCTCAACAAAGAAAAAATTTGTAGGTAGGCCTATATATAAAATTTCACAATTGCAGAAACCAAACTACGTGTTGCATTCTTCTGTTTATGGTACTCTCGAGAAACCCTTTCGAGTCTTTCAGCCCACCTTTAGATCAGATACAAAATCAGAATAATATAGGTTAAACGCGTATATAGACTATATCATACTCTTACTAATGGTGCACACAATTTGTTTATGATGGACCGTGATATTTCCCAATCACTTTGTTTTTACTCTCATCCACAACTATAAATAATGTGTTCCTACCAACCAGTTCCCTTAATTTATGTCATCATCAGCCGTGGCTCTACAACCCGTGGTAGATCTTGGCTTGGTCCAAGAGTCGATTCCATTCCTCCCTATTGCGTGACCTGGCTTTCCAGTTTCTTATGTTCAGCTTTCCGAGGTCAGATAATCAGCTATCTGGTCTTTGAATCTAATTCAGGGTCTTCCCCTTTTTCTACTACCCATTGGTCTCTGGTAGAAAATATATTTCGTAGGCTGTCCTTCCTCCATTCTTTCTATGCATCCAACTCACCTTAGCCTGTATATTTTGATTACCCTGACAATGTCCGGCTCTTTGTAAAGACGGTGTAGTTCATAATTATAGCGCCGGCGCCACATTCCATTTTCTTGTACTCCTCTAAATACTGTTCTTAGAATCCACTTTTCAAAGCAACCTATAAGTCTTTCGCTATTTTTTGTCATTGTCCAGGATTCTGAAGCATATGTCAGCACTGGCCTGATAAGTATTTTGTAAATTTTGCATTTCGTGCTTCTTGAGATGCCAGGTAATTTTTTAATCCATACTATGTTTTATTTGCGAGATATATCCTTAATTTATATGGTCCATTAAATAATCTGAAGAATTTAGCTGATGTATTGGCTTCAGATCTGCCTACATTACTGGCTTTAAGAAGGATAGTTTCTCCTACCTGAAACGTCTGAGATTTATGGGTCTCGTTGAAAATTCGTGCTCGTTGATCAGCTGTTTGGGCTCTCAGTGTTTTAGTGATGTTTTATTTCATGTTAAACGGTAGTGATGCTATACCTCTATAAGAATTTTTTATTTATATTTATGCAAATTTACTTGCATACATTAATCGATTATCTTTTATATGGAAATCTTTACTCTATATAGTCCCGCGTTGTTGGAGCGCCAAATATAAGAATTTATTTATATTTAGTAATTGACAATTGTAATGCCACGCGTTGGACAGTCAAATATAAGATTTCTTTATATTGGGAGTTTTTGATAATTGTAATAAATTAATAATTAAAAGTACTTACTGCCAAAATGTTTCAAATTCCCGGGCGCCACCTCATATCTACAAGGATGTGGATATAAAGGATTCATTTGCCAAACACACAACAACAATATTATGTCTAATGCTTATTTAATTAATCAAGTTGTAGCAAATTACAAATATAACATTCTGTATGGATATTTCCTTAAGTAGAATCACTTCTCTTATCTTAACAATGAGTATCTCTGAAATCGCGATTAATTAACATTTAATAATTTTATAACACTTATAATTGTAAATTATAATCTACAATTGTATTTGGCAAATTTATATTACTGTTTAGATATGGTTTTTTAAGAATTTACTAGTTGACGTTTTATTTCGCTTCAGTCGAATGCAGAGCACTGAGAGGCAGTTCTCAAGGTTAATTAATTATTAGTGTGAGTTCTTTGACTTGAATGAATTGAGTTTGTTGACTTAACTCTAAAGTACCATTAGTTTGAGAACGTTGATTATTCGTAGTTCATACTCTCGGTGACATCTTGTGGTCCTCTGTGTTTAGTAGTTGCTGATCTCCGTAGTCGTTGTAGATTACGTATCCTTTCGCGATCACTGCACCTCACAATCACTGTTTAATTATTGACGCATTCTCGACCTGTTCACTTTTCACGGCACACCTATTGTGTTGAATATGAGTGTTAATTGATGTTGGTAAAGTTCATGTGTAATGTTTTTTTTAAATAGTTCTTAGATTGCTGATTTTATGTCTAATGTCTCTGTTGTAGAATATGCACTGAGTCTCTATGTTGATGTGTTCTGTATTATAGAAAAGCTGCTGTGATGTTTATAGTTTCTTGTGAATTATTTGTAATTGTAGAATGTCTGTTAATTGAATTTGTCTTCACTTAGTATTGTACTGTGTATCCGTATTCTCCGAAACTTTGTTTAAATTACGGTGAAGTTCAACTCTCTTGCGAGTTAAGATGATTTGTGGTGATCACTTTGTAAATGATGAGTACTAGACTAGACTAATGATGAGTACTGGACTAATGATGAGTACTAGACTAGACTAATGATGAGTACTGGACTAGACTAATGATGAGTACTGGACTGATGATGAATACTAGACTAGACTGCCGTTTTTCTGTTCTGAGATCTACCAAGTAAACTCTCATCCCGCCTACCTCTGCTGAATCTTCCATCTGCTTGGATACTCTTATTGGTTCCTTAGCCAGTGTGACAAATTGTATATTCGTAATTGGTTTTCGAGTATACCTGCTTTATACGTGATTCTCTTGTCGAACTCCCATTGGTCCTGATTGTTCCTACAGCCGTTTTCTCTATTTACTAGGAATCTCATTCAAGCACTCCAGAATTCGTGAGTTTCACTTTCCCCTTGTAAATCAGGCGACATTTCTTTGTCTCTCGTGGCCGTCTCCTAGTGTCCACTTTCTGTTACACTTTGACGTAGATACAATACTGGTATTGTTCGATCTGCTGCACCATTGTTTATTTTCAAGTTGCACTCTAGCTTTGTTTTGAGTCTGGAACGAATCTTCCTTTGTAATCACGACTTTCGTCAAATTTCTACGTTGCAATTGTTCTGGCCTCTAATGTTGTACCGTATCGAATTGACAAACTCTTTGCTTTCAGTCTGTGTCAAAGTTTTTAAAAAGGGTAAATTGGTTTATTGGGGTTATGCCTTTCTTACTCAGACCAGCTGCCTGATGCGAAATACAACGTCTCACATACATTTAGTAAGTGTCACTCTTTTTGTCAAACAATTAACTTTACAGCCGTAACACATCAAGCTGTCTGTAGGTTACAATGCCAAGAGGACAGTCTTACAAACTTTCCCTTCACACCCTCACATACTTCTTTGTCAAATATAACTGCTAGTACACATTATTTTTTTTTAGCTATTATTTACTACTTGTACAATTTTATAACTACTTTCAAAAATAAACGTTACATTGTCCTTAAATTTTTATTAATTGATGGCTTGTAACAAAATCAAATAATAAAACTTGTGCCTTTTTTTTTTTTTTTTTTTTTTTTTTTTTGCTAGTGATGTAATCCCTTTAACGGGTTCGACACTTTCACACCTTGTTGCTTGGCAAAGGGTCCTACTAAAGGTTTAAATTTTTCTGTTTTCTATGCTAACCTATACAATTGTTTACAATCCTACGCACTACCATCCATTCAGACCACTTATCTTCCTAACATATCATAATATAGAATTAACAACTATCTAATTCATTATGTACATCTGTTTCCATATAATTATTCACCTAGATACTATTACTGTTCTTTCTTACTTCCTATTAGTTAAATATCCACTTATATATATTTTTCATTTGTCAATAATTTTCTACTTGCAAATGCATACAACAACAAAAATTCATAATATCCTATTAATTATCACTTAGTTCTTATCATTACTTTCATTGTTAGTCATTGTTCAATGTCTTTGTTTTGTTTTTCTTAGATATACTTTTATTCTTCTACCTAATATACAAAATATAAATCTTTACTCTGTTATACATCGTCAGTTGATAATCTTACTTCGATTATTACTTTAAACTTTTACAATTATTATACATAACTTTATTATATCATATTTATTATATGAGTGCTACAATTTGCTTACTCACGTAACCGATCGTTACTAACGCATTATTTCCTTTTACTGCTCTTCTTGTCAGGTAATATATTGCTTTAGCTGTCGGACATTGAAATTTCCTCTTGTTCCTTTCTTCTCGTCCAAATATTCTAACATATAAGTAGCTTTACTTATTTGCTTCGCAACCCTATATGGTCCTTCGTACAGGTCGCAAAATTTCGCTATTATCTTATTCATTGCATCGGATATTGGACATGTTTTAACTAATACCAGGTCACCGATGGCGAATGTTGTTAGTTCTCTTTGGTTCATCTTATTTGCATGTCGCTCTCTCTTTTCTTTAATACTTAAGTAAATGTCTTCCGGCTTATAAGTAGTTGGTTCGGAAATCACATTTCTGTCAATAAATTTGGTCCACTCTCTGGTTGGTTTCTTTCCAAAGTGTGCCTCGATTGGACTCATCTCAATGGTACTATGGTATGTCTCATTTAAACAAATTTCAATGGCTTGGATATACTTGGCCCAATTTGAGTGTTTCTCTTTGACAAATACTCGAAATAAGTTGCCTAGTTGTCTATTAGTTCTCTCGGCTATATTTGTACACGGGTTCCGAATAGCGGTAAACTTCGGTTTAATTCCTAGTTCTCGTAAACTCCTTGTCCAAATATGAGTAGTGAATTGTGTTCCATTATCAGTGACAATTGATAACAGTTTTCCCCATGACGCTATATATTGTTTGAGTCTATTTATGGTAGCATGAGTTGTAGCTCTTTTCAACGCATAAAGTTTGACGTACTTTGTGAAATTATCGATGATAACAAGAATGTATTTAACACCTCCAGTCGATGTAATTAGGGGTCCATAGTAGTCCATGCTGATTAACTCCCCTTTCTTCTTTGGCAGCATCGGGATGGTTTCTCCTACATTATTCTTATGATGATCCTTACATCGCTGACATTTATCGCACTTAGTAATGATTTGATGTATCGTTTTGTTTATTCTGTCTCCAGTAAAGTACTCTCGAAAAAGTCTTTCGGTTTTTTGTATGCCGCAGTGTCCGTATACAACGTGTAATTCTTGAATTAAATTTTCTTTCATGTTATTCGGTACATATATTTTCCATGACTTCTTGTCTTGTCGGTATAGGATTTTTTTAACATATTGATATTTATTACTTAATTTAGAGTCTTCCTTACTTTCTAATTCACAAATAATTTTGTTCAATTTAGGATCTTGGCGCTGCAATTTCTCAATATTTTTTATATCCTTCATTAATTTCTTATCCAATTTCAAGGTAATACGATTAATTTCCATCTCTTCACTAAAATTGACATCACTGCTGTCCATAGAGTCCTCTGGGTTTCGGCTTAGTATGTCGGCTACAATATTTTCTTTGCCTTTACAATGCACAATGTCGAAATCGTATTCTTGGATGCACAGTATCCAGCGGGTAATTCTAGCATTTGATAGGTGGCATTTGTGTAGGAATGTGAGAGCTTTATTATCTGTTATGATTGTGAATTTATGTCCTAATAAGTATATCCGAAATTTCTTCAAACAATGTATGATACTCAGCAGTTCCTTCTCGGTTGTGTGATAGTTTAATTCAGCACCTTTGAAAGTTCTGCTAGTAAAAGCTACGACGGCGATGTGTCCTTCGTCATCATATTGAAACAATTGCCCTCCTAGTGCGTAGTTGCTGGCATCCGTTTGTAAATAATATTGCTTCTTGAGATCTGGGTGTTTTAAAATTACAGTATCTATAAATAATTCTTTGACTAATTTAAATTGTCGGTCGTGCTGCTCCGTCCACTTGAAGTAGGGCTCCTTCTTTAACAATTGTATTAATAAAGATGTTGTTTCAGCATATCGATTGGTAAATCTGTTATAAAAATTTGTAAGTCCTAAAAACCCTTTTAGTTGCTTTTGATTTCTTGGACGTGGAAAATTTTGGATTGCCTTTACCTTGTCTGGCATAGGACTAAGGCCTTCTACTGATAAACAGTAACCAAGATAATTAATTTCTCTACGGAAAAACTGTGATTTTTTGAAGTTCACTGTGATGTTTGCTTCGTATAAATTGGTCAATAATAGATCTAAATGTGTGAGGTGTTCCTCCAGACTGTTAGATAGACATAGGCAGTCGTCTACATATATTATCGTAAATTTCTTGACTGCATCTGACAACACAGTATCCAATCCTCTCGTCAGGCTGGCCAGACTTGTCTTTAATCCAAACGGTGTGACTGTGAAGCGGTAGGTCTTTCCTTTATATAGAAACCCGGTGAAGTCCCTGCATTCTCGCTTAAGTGGTACCTGCCAGAAGCTGGAGCGTAGGTCGATCGATGACATATATTTTACTCCTCCGCAATTAGCAATGAGCTCGTTGATTGGTTGTGCCCCTTCGAAGTCAGGTATCATCACCTTGTTTAACTTCCTGGCGTCCAAACACAATCTTAAGCTCTGGTCCTTTTTTATAACTGTCACCATGGGATTGATATATTGGCTGCTCGCTCGCTCGATCACTCCGTATCTTAACATTTTCTGGATCTCCTCTTCGACTTTGTCTTGATAGGCAATTGGTATAGGCCATCCCTTTTGGAAGAAGGGGGTGTTGTCCGTGATACGTAGTTCATGTTCATATCCATGAATTCGGCCTGGTTCTTCTCGGAATAGATTTCTATTTTTCATTAATATTTTAGTTAATTTTTTCTTCGTTTCTGTATTTATATTAGTTAACTCTTCGACAGCTTCTTGAAAGTTAATAGATTCCTCATCGGCCGTTTCTTTATCCAAAGCGATCTGATGTATATGTACAATTTCATTAGAATCCTCTACATTTTTCTTATAATTTCTATTTTTAATATGCATTACATTTTGCTGGAAATCTATAGTACACTCACCTTCCTTCAACATATTTATTCCTAGTATACAGTCTTTATTCAGTCCAGGGATGATAAAAAATACTAAGTCAAATTTATAATTATCAATCTCAGCTTCTAAAAGTACTTGTTTTCGTATTAATTTTGATTTATGTCCGAATGCACCTTTTATATTGGTATTCGATAAGTTTAATAACTCGATTCTACCTAATTTATCTTTATTCTGGTTGAACCACGTTTCGGCAATTCCGTTTAATTGACTGCCCGAATCAATAAGTGCAATTACTTCTACATTATTTAATTTTATTTTTATTTCCGGACATTTATTGTACGGGAAATTAGTGGTTTCTTCTTCTTCATCCATTTTATCCAATTCTTCACGAATATCAATATAATCTAATGCTACGTCTAACTGGTTATTTATTTTTCTACTAGCTAAGTATTGTTGCCGCGATAATGGGTTGGCTGGTCGTTTTTTGTACGTGATTCTTGTGAAGGGCCAGGTTGTTGACGCTCAATTGTTACTGTGTTGACAATGGGCTGTTTTGTTCCCCTATCCTCTGTACCAAACGTTTGTTTATTGCGCCACCCAGGTCTGTGACCCTCGTGTTCAGTCTCCATTTTCATACCCTTCGTTTTATGATAGCTATTGTTAATATGTCTTCCACCGTTGTCAGCCGTTGTTTGTTGTGGCGGCCGATACGATCCTCTCACTTCTCGTTGTTGAATGGTAGCAAACTCATTTAATAAGCTTTCAAATTGATCTACTTGTTGGACGCCTCTAGTTATGATGGCAACTTCTATTTCCTTACTATAGTGGCGTGCAAGTTTGCGAATTAAATGCTGATCCGAGATTGGTGGGATCAGTTGTCTGCACTGTAGAATTTTATTCTCGAGGTATTGCACCATAGTGAGTTTACCATTCGGATAATAACATCCGTACTCCAAGCTGTCCCGGATGTTTTCTTGAATTTGTTGACTGCAGAATTTCTTGGTAAACGCCTCCTCGAATTGTTCAAACGTATGTATTTGGGATTGTACGATTCTCCACCATACTGTTGCTTCACCCTCTAGATGCCTGTTAATCCACTTAATACCTCCGCTGGGGTAATATATTTCTTTAACCTCTTTTAATTCTTTTAGAAATTCCATGGGGTAGGCGTGTCGTCCGTTGTACCGTACCTCCTTTAACTGTTCTTGGTTAGCCACAATAGTATTTTGGTTGTTTACCATTGGTCTTGACTCCAACTCTGTTAATTTTCGTTTTAATTGCTCTTGATCTTCTTTCATCTCGTCGATGCGTCGACCCTTTTCTTCAGCCAATTTTCTTAATTGTTCTTCCATTTCTTCTTTGTTTACGGTAGAAATATTTATGACTTCTTCTCGGACGACCTCTTTCGTTGTTTTTATTTCTCTTCTCACTTCCTGATTGATTCGATTTAAATTTTCACTTAAGTTTTGAGTAGTTTTTTGTATTTCACACTTAAATTTTTCACTTTGTTGCTGTACCACCTCGCCAAAATTATGCTCAGTCTTATTCAATTCTTCACGCCATGTTTTATTCACTATTTGAATATCACCAACTAATTTGTCATGCAACGTGTTCATATCGTTTTTTATCTCCTCTCTTAACTTAGTGTGCTTTCCTGTAATATCCTTAATAGCTACTTCTAATTTATTCTGATTTGCTTCAACTTTTTCTTCTAATTTCTTCTGATTTCCTTTTATATCTTGAATGTCTTCTTGTATCTTCTCATTGTCTTCATGTAATTTATTCAGACTTATTTCTAATTTATTCTGATTTGCTTCAACTTTTTCTTCTAATTTCTCCTGATTTACTTTAATCAATTCGTATAGCATTTGCAGCTCACTTTTTGGCTGTGGTCCTTCTGCCCTTATTTGTTCCTTCTCCGTCTGTGGTACTGTCGCACTTACTTGTTCAACTTCTGCGTGTGGTCCTTCTGCCCTTATATTTTCAATATCCGTTCTGATTTCTTCCTCCATCATTGCTATGACTTGAGGATCTCCCATTTGGTTATATATCTCCATCTCTTCGCTCTCTTCAGCTCTCCTTGGTACTTGTGTTTCTTCTTCATTGGCCGTTGTCGTATAAGGTGTTTCTTTTTCCATTTTGCGTGCCTTACTTCGCGTCAACATATACCGTATATTCGAACCGTGACTAAGCAACTGTAGTTACAATTACTAGCCCTATGTTCTTAATGTCTACTCTATTTATTAATACTTCTATTTTATTTCTAATTCTCAGTTTAGTTAACTTATTTAACTCAATTCATTCATCTGCCTTTTTGACAAATCTAAATGTAGATTTTGCCACGCGAGTTGGGCGACAAATATAAGAATTTTTTATTTATATTTATGCAAATTTACTTGCATACATTAATCGATTATCTTTTATATGGAAATCTTTACTCTATATAGTCCCGCGTTGTTGGAGCGCCAAATATAAGAATTTATTTATATTTAGTAATTGACAATTGTAATGCCACGCGTTGGACAGTCAAATATAAGATTTCTTTATATTGGGAGTTTTTGATAATTGTAATAAATTAATAATTAAAATTACTTACTGCCAAAATGTTTCAAATTCCCGGGCGCCACCTCATATCTACAAGGATGTGGATATAAAGGATTCATTTGCCAAACACACAACAACAATATTATGTCTAATGCTTATTTAATTAATCAAGTTGTAGCAAATTACAAATATAACATTCTGTATGGATATTTCCTTAAGTAGAATCACTTCTCTTATCTTAACAATGAGTATCTCTGAAATCGCGATTAATTAACATTTAATAATTTTATAACACTTATAATTGTAAATTATAATCTACAATTGTATTTGGCAAATTTATATTACTGTTTAGATATGGTTTTTTAAGAATTTACTAGTTGACGTTTTATTTCGCTTCAGTCGAATGCAGAGCACTGAGAGGCAGTTCTCAAGGTTAATTAATTATTAGTGTGAGTTCTTTGACTTGAATGAATTGAGTTTGTTGACTTAACTCTAAAGTACCATTAGTTTGAGAACGTTGATTATTCGTAGTTCATACTCTCGGTGACATCATGTGGTCCTCTGTGTTTAGTAGTTGCTGATCTCCGTAGTCGTTGTAGATTACGTATCCTTTCGCGATCACTGCATCTCACAATCACTGTTTAATTATTGACGCATTCTCGACCTGTTCACTTTTCACGGCACACCTATTGTGTTGAATATGAGTGTCCTTAATTGATTTTGGTAAAGTTCATGTGTAATGTTTTTTTTAAATAGTTCTTAGATTGCTGATTTTATGTCTAATGTCTCTGTTGTAGAATATGCACTGAGTCTCTATGTTGATGTGTTCTGTATTATAGAAAAGCTGCTGTGATGTTTATAGTTTCTTGTGAATTATTTGTAATTGTAGAATGTCTGTTAATTGAATTTGTCTTCACTTAGTATTGTACTGTGTATCCGTATTCTCCGACACTTTGTTTAAATTACGGTGAAGTTCAACTCTCTTGCGAGTTAAGATGATTTGTGGTGATCACTTTGTAAATGATGAGTACTAGACTAGACTAATGATGAGTACTGGACTAATGATGAGTACTAGACTAGACTAATGATGAGTACTAGACTAGACTAATGATGAGTACTGGACTGATGATGAATACTAGACTAGACTGCCGTTTTTCTGTTCTGAGATCTACCAAGTAAACTCTCATCCCGCCTACCTCTGCTGAATCTTCCATCTGCTTGGATACTCTTATTGGTTCCTTAGCCAGTGTGACAAATTGTATATTCGTAATTGGTTTTCGAGTATATCTGCTTTATACGTGATTCTCTTGTCGAACTCCCATTGGTCCTGATTGTTCCTACAGCCGTTTTCTCTATTTACTAGGAATCTCATTCAAGCACTCCAGAATTCGTGAGTTTCACTTTCCCCTTGTAAATCAGGCGACATTTCTTTGTCTCTCGTGGCCGTCTCCTAGTGTCCACTTTCTGTTACACTTTGACGTAGATACAATACTGGTATTGTTCGATCTGCTGCACCATTGTTTATTTTCAAGTTGCACTCTAGCTTTGTTTTGAGTCTGGAACGAATCTTCCTTTGTAATCACGACTTTCGTCAAATTTCTACGTTGCAATTGTTCTGGCCTCTAATGTTGTACCGTATCGAATTGACAAACTCTTTGCTTTCAGTCTGTGTCAAAGTTTTTAAAAAGGGTAAATTGGTTTATTGGGGTTATGCCTTTCTTACTCAGACCAGCTGCCTGATGCGAAATACAACGTCTCACATACATTTAGTAAGTGTCACTCTTTTTGTCAAACAATTAACTTTACAGCCGTAACACATCAAGCTGTCTGTAGGTTACAATGCCAAGAGGACAGTCTTACAAACTTTCCCTTCACACCCTCACATACTTCTTTGTCAAATATAACTGCTAGTACACATTATTTTTTTTTAGCTATTATTTACTACTTGTACAATTTTATAACTACTTTCAAAAATAAACGTTACACCTCTGCCAAAATCTAGTGAGTTCTAAAACCTTTCACGCAGCTATACACACAGTATCCAACCATCACTGCTGATGCCAGGGTACCCTCTGCGCTATAAAGCAGTCTGTATCTGGGTGAGTTCTTGGACCCACGGGAGGCCACCCACAATCAGCACTGATCCCCAAATTTGAGTCCCTGGGGCCCCTCCCCGACCAGCTGTGGGGTTTACTACTCAGTCACACAAACCTTTCCCGCTCACCTTTTTCAAGTAGATGAATGGATTTATGTGGTGACGCCCCATAGAATGAAACACCATAGACTACTGGCCAGGGAAGAGGGCTATACATTATGGAGCTACTTACCAGGGACGGCAGAACCCTGGCTCCATTCCACCCCTGTTACTACGGTTCACTGTACCTCGTGCATCTACTTACCAGGAACAGTCCATCATGACTCCCGTTCATAATGCATACACTCTTAGCCTGGCTTACATCAGATCCAGGGGCGAACCTAGGATATCATTTCAGTGGGCGGGAATTATTTTTTCAATTACATATCGTTTTCTTAGCGTATTATTTTTCTCATGTTATAATGAAAATCGTACCAAAAATTAAAACTAATAGGCTAATAATTGCTGTAATTCATTAATTTAATTAAAATAAATTAAAAACATACATCAGATAGGCTTCCAGTTTGTCTTGCAAGCCTAATAATACCTTTCTGTAGAATATAAATACATTTAAAGAGAACTTTAAAATTAGGAAAGTGAAGAACGTGAGGGTTACGAGCATGTAGGCCTGTATAATTCTGTGGCTACAAAGTATCCAACAGGGTTGTGGATATAATGTTTACAGCATGTAAAATAATGTTAAATGATTTTTTTTAAAAACATAATGATTGTGTCTTCTTCAAAAGTAAAAATACAAAAAGACAGAAAGGTAAAAAACGAAGAAATAAATATTGTTACGACGGTCTAACTGATCGTCTTATGGTACAGTGGAAAACAAAATACAAGACACCAATTAAGTCACTAATCAGCAGCTTTAATTATCACAATTAAACAGTTTGTAATCAACAATATAGTCTCTTACAACAACGCAAATAAAAAATTGTTCACACTCAATAAAAATGCCTATTAACATAAAACACAACTGTATTAAAATTGTCATGCGCAATTATAAAACACATAACACTTCGCCACATTATTACGAAACGCAATAATAACCACTTGAACGCACAGAGTAGAGCGACAATCGTCCGACCATAACTCGCAATCAAAACTGAACTGACCGTCCCTGAGTACTTGTATGTGTACCCCGCCGAAATACCAGAATATTCCATACTACGCATTAACAATAAAGGAGAACATTACAGCGTAACTGATTGCGGCCTTGATACAGTGCGCGGAACTTCTGCCACAGCCTAGCTAATGTGTTGAGAATCACGTACGCACACACATTACAGCCGGATTCCACTGGAACTTTCGATAAACTTGTAGAACGTTCCGTATTACGTAACACTGCCTCCTCCTTAAATATTACCTTCCCACTTAAACTTTGCCAGAAACTCTGCACTGTTATGGAGAAACAAAATCCTGCTAGAGAAGAGGGCCCTCGAAACAGTAGCCATAACCTTTTGAGTTGAGGAATGCAACAAAACTTCATAGTGACTAATTAGACACCACTGTGCGCACTGTCACTTATGGGGAATTGGGTAATACTTTCCAGATGACCCTCATAGAATTGCATTGCATTCTTTGTTGGAAACATGTTTATTCGAGTCAATTTTACTTAGATAATTACGTACTATTTTTTTTTCACCTTGTAGTATGTAGTACTATGTAGTAATAATAAATATACTAAATTTAGGCTAATAATGCTTGTTCGGGTTGTGTAAAAATTCTTGTAAGGCGCCCTTTGTGCAGATGAAGACTTAAAGATTCCATTCACTGTTTTCCATAGACATACAACATTCAAGTTGTTTCGCTTCTACACATGTGTGTGCGCACGCGCGTGTGTGGTGTGTGATCATTTCACATGTGGAAATCGACTAAATTACGTCACATGTACCTTCGGAGAGTTTTTGTGGTCTCTGCTTATTGCATTCTTTGTTGGAAACATGTTTATTCGAATCAATTTTACTTAGATAATTACGTAGGACTACCATTTTTTTTATCTTGTAGTATATAGTAGTACTAGGTAGTAATAATAAATTTACTGAATTTAGGCTAATAAAGGTAACACTTATTTCATCCATGGTATTGTATTATACTACATAGTCATCACAAAGTGTACAGAAGACATAAGATGAAAACAATAACATATGTTCGGTACATTGTAACTTTAAAAACGCGCTCGCTAGTGTTTGGTATACCCCTCGCATTTTGCGTCCCTCCCATCGGCCGACAGTTGCGGAATTTTGATTGTGTGCCGCTCTCTTACGGGTTGCCATGTTTACGTGTTCCCCTCCAGCCGAGCCATAATAATTAGCTTAGATCACACGTGTTCCCCCTCTCCTCGCTTCACCAACCGGCTCTCCTCACCACATGTAATTACTGAGTTGTAAATATTGTATGTCTGTATTTTTTGTAACAATTTTTATTTTCTATTTTCTATTATTTGTTGGATGTTGGTATCCGCTAAGTACCTCTCTCACTCACTCACTCCCTCTCGCTCTCTCTCTCTCTCTTTCTCTCTCCCTTTCCCATCAACTCTTATTCTTCAGTACACTTGATATTTCCGTGCAGTGTGTGTGGTATTCAACAGCACGCGTAGTAGATTTAACGGCTTCTCTCAAAAGTTTGTTTCGATTTTCTTAGCTGTCTTTTATTATGTTTGATGAAGGGAGAACTTAAGGTTACAACGAAACGCCTTCTCGCGTAATCCGAAACCGCATTCTCGCTATCATCGTCTTCACGAGAGGGTGTAGGCACGATGCCGGCTCTTCCGCCATCAAAGTTCATGGATCTACCCATTTAGGCCTACCTGTGGTATGCACTCCCGCTCTCGTGCTCTCTCTCTATATCTTGTTTTAATTTCTTTTTCGTCTTATTATTAGTTTACATGTATCGAATGTTGTGCAGCGCAGTGTTAGGTAGACGCGAGCGTTGGGGTCTGTTCTGGTGAACCGTTGGGGGATTTACTTACTGTTCTCTTGTATTTAAAATTATGACATTATCTCTCTCTCTCTCTCTCTCTCTCTCTCTCTCTCTCTCTCTCTCTCTCTCTCTCTCTCACTCTGGCGTTTGATTCCACATCGCACTAGTTCCACTCCGCACGGCTCGAATCCAATTATAAGCAAAATAGACGGCAGTAGCTGTAACGGGTGTTATGGTTTTTTCAAGAATATGAAAACTTGGGTGTGCGTTTTCTTAGCAAATGCTTGGTAAATTGACGTCCCGCCTGTGGCGGTTTTTGTTGATTATTTACATGGAAAACGAGACAAGCGCAAAATTTTCCTAAATGCTTAGTGTTTCCCTGTTATATAGTCACGCTGTGTGCATGATCAAGTATTCGTTTACTTTGTTAATACTTGTCACGATGCAATATATATATCTATATGTATTCGATTTTTCTTTTGGACTATTTTTATAAATGGTTTGCTCTGAATTCAGATTTTAATAATGTATGTATTCATTTTGTTTTATGGATATTTTGGTTAAGTGATGAGAAAGTTGGATTACCAAAACTGCTGTAGCACCAATAGTAGCCTATGTAATATGTCAGAACTAATGTGTACGTGTTTGGTGCATTAACAGGTATTACATTTAAGTGTTAAAATTATTGGAATGTATGTCGTTTTAGGCGACATGCATCCTGGAACATTTCTACATCGCTCTCTTTTGTAGATTCTTTTCAAGGGCTCTAGTGTATACGCTATATTTTTAGCTTTTATGAAGTGACAGTTGTGTTTTCAGATTTAAATGAAACTACCCAAAAGTTGGTAGTTTTATTATTGGGAGCACAATAATCATTTCTCAATAAACCGCAACAAAAAAACTGCGAACCGCAATTCTAAAATCGCCAAGTGTAACTAACTAACTAATCCGCCGGCCTCTGTCGCTTATAGGCCTATATACTTCACACAGTTTCCATTTTGCCGGCGGCGTGTCGACAATAATTATGTAGGCCTAGTTAGAGTGGTTAGAACAACCTCGGCTCAGTCCAGTCGAGAAACGTACAGAAAGGCAATCTCGGATTTTCCATAGCGTTACGTAATTGCCTTCCATCGCAACGAACGTAACAATACAAGCGGTATTTTTGTATATCCGCATTTTTCCACTTACCCAGACAAAAGCGAGCCTTGATAAACACTCTGATTGACTCACCTTTGCGTATTTGTAACCCTCAATACGTTGATATGAAGAGCTTAAACATGTTGACACAGCGCTACAGTCAAACAGATATTCTACTAGGGAGGTGAGAAGAGCAATGCAGCCGCGTACGTCTAGCCGAATGGATGTGTCAGAGGAACATCAGGTGGTCGGCACGGCGTTCTTACCCTTTGTCAGGAGTGTAACGGACCGCGCAGGGAACATACTCTTTTTCTGCCGGCACAGAAAATTCAACAATGCCTGCGATTAGTGAAGGACACCAGGTATCTGCTTTCCTCGTGCGGGGTATGTAAAGTCGAAATGTAGGCCTACATATAAGTACCACGAAACGCAGCATCAAGACTCGCTTAAGTGAACACAAGCCAAGAGACTCTGCCGACTGGGCCTAACACGGAAGTCTGCTATAGGCGCATGTGCTATCTAAAGAAGAACATACAATTTTGTTTGGTGAGATCCAGGTCTTGTCCTCGACTCGGCGGAACTGTGGTCGATTGGAGAAGGAGGCAGTTGAAATATAGCTATAAGGACGGTGACCGCAGCACTGTGTGGTTGTGCGTCGCAGAGACGTACCACTTGGGAAGCTGACTTGTGAGCTAGCTATAAGGACGGTGACCGCAGCACTATGTGGTTGTGCGTCGCAGAGACGTACCACTTGGGAAGCTGACTTGTGAGCTAGCTATAAGGACGGTGACCGCAGCACTGACCGAGGGCTGTGTGGTTGTGCGTCGCAGAGACATTCCACTTGGGAAGCTAACTTGTAAGCTAGCTATAAGGACGGTGACCGCATCACTGTGTGGCAGAGACGTACCACTGGGGAAGCTGGCTTGTGAGCTAGCTATAAGGACGGTGACCGCAGCACTGTGTGGTTGTGCGTCGCAGAGACGTACCACTTGGGAAGCTGACTTGTGTGCTAGCTATAAGGATGGTGACCGCAGCACTGACACTGTGCGTCGCAGAGACGTACCACTTTGGAATCTGACTTGTGAGCTAGCTATAAGGACGGTGACCGCAGCATTGATCGAGGGCTGTGTGGTTGTGCGTCGCAGAGACGTACCACTTGGGAAGCTGACTTGCGAGCTAGCAATTAGGACGGTGACCGCATCACTGTGTGGCAGAGACGTACCACTAGGGAAGCTGACTTGTGAGCTAGCTATAAGGACGGTGACCGCAGCACTGACCGAGGGCTGTGTGGTTGTGCGTCGCAGAGACATTCCACTTGGGAAGCTAACTTGTAAGCTAGCTATAAGGACGGTGACCGCATCACTGTGTGGCAGAGACGTACCACTGGGGAAGCTAACTTGTGAGCTAGCTATAAGGACGGTGACCGCAGCACTGACCGAGGGCTGTGTGGTTGTGCGTCGCAGAGACGTACCACTTGGGAAGCTGACTTGTAAGCTAGCTATAAGGACGGTGACCGCATCACTGTGTGGCAGAGATGTACCACTTGGGAGTCTGACTTGTGAGCTAGCTATAAGGACGGTGACCGCAGCACTGACCGAGGGTTGTGTGGTTGTGCGTCGCAGAGACCTACCACTTGGGAAGCTGACTTGTGAGCTAGCTATAAGGACGGTGACCGCAGCCATGACCCTGGGCTGTGAGTTTGTGCGTCGCAGAGACGTACCACTTGGGAAGCTAACTTGTGAGCTAGCTATAAGGACGGTGACCGCAGCACTGAAAGAGTGCTGTGTGGTTGTGCGTCGCAGAGACGTACCACTTGGGAAGCTGACTTGCGAACTAGCTATTAGGACGGTGACCACATCACTGTGTGGCAGAGACGTACCACTGGGGAAGCTGACTTGTGAGCTAGCTATAAGGACGGTGACCGCAGCACTGACCGAGGGCTGTGTGGTTGTGCGTCGCAGAGACGTACCACTTGGGAAGCTGACTTGCGAACTAGCTATTAGGACGGTGACCGCATCACTGTGTGGCAGAGACGTACCACTGGGGAAGCTGACTTGTGAGCTAGCTATAAGGACGGTGACCGCAGCACTGACCGAGGGCTGTGTGGTTGTGCGTCGCAGAGACGTACCACTTGGGAAGCTGACTTGTAAGCTAGCTATACGGACGGTGACCGCATCACTGTGTGGCAGAGACGTACCACTGGGGAAGCTGACTTGTGAGCTAGCTATTAGGACGGTGACCGCAGCACTGACCGAGGGCTGTGTGGTTGTGCGTCGCAGAGACGTACCACTTGGGAAGCTGACTTGTAAGCTAGCTATACGGACGGTGACCGCATCACTGTGTGGCAGAGACGTACCACTGGGGAAGCTGACTTGTGAGCTAGCTATAAGGACGGTGACCGCAGCACTGACCGAGGGCTGTGTGGTTGTGCGTCGCAGAGACGTACCACTTGGGAAGCTGACTTGCGAGCTAGCTATTAGGACGGTGACCGCATCACTGTGTGGCAGAGACGTACCACTGGGGAAGCTGACTTGTGAGCTAGCTATAAGGACGGTGACCGCAGCACTGATCGAGGGCTGTGTGGTTGTGCGTCGCAGAGACGTACCACTTGGGAAGCTGACTTGTAAGCTAGCTATACGGACGGTGACCGCATCACTGTGTGGCAGAGACGTACCACGGGGGAAGCTGACTTGTGAGCTAGCTATTAGGACGGTGACCGCAGCACTGACCGAGGGCTGTGTGGTTGTGCGTCGCAGAGACGTACCACTTGGGAAGCTGACTTGCGAGCTAGCTATTAGGACGGTGACCGCATCACTGTGTGGCAGAGACGTACCACTGGGGAAGCTGACTTGTGAGCTAGCTATAAGGACGGTGACCGCAGCAGTGACCGAGGGCTGTGTGGTTGTGCGTCGCAGAGACGTACCACTTGGGAAGCTGACTTGTAAGCTAGCTATACGGACGGTGACCGCATCACTGTGTGGCAGAGACGTACCACTGGGGAAGCTGATTTGTGAGCTAGCTATTAGGACGGTGACCGCAGCACTGACCGAGGGCTGTGTGGTTGTGCGTCGCAGAGACGTACCACTTGGGAAGCTGACTTGCGAGCTAGCTATTAGGACGGTGACCGCATCACTGTGTGGCAGAGACGTACCACTGGGGAAGCTGACTTGTGAGCTAGCTATAAGGACGGTGACTGCAGCACTGACCGAGGGCTGTGTGGTTGTGCGTCGCAGAGACGTACCACTTGGGAAGCTGACTTGTAAGCTAGCTATAAGGACGGTGACCGCAGCACTGACCCTGGGCTGTGTGGTTGTGCGTCGCGGAGACGTACCACTTGGGAAGCTGACTTGTGAGCTAGCTATAAGGACGGTGACCGCAGCCCTGAACGAGGGCTGTGTGGTTGTGCGTCGCAGAGACGTACCACTTTGAAAGCTGACTTGTGAGCTATGGGGAAGACAACATAAATACAGAACTATTAAAATTTGCTCCGAGTGAGCTCCGTGAACGACTGCTGAGATTATATAACATGTGTTGGAAACAAGGGAACATTCCAGAAGAATGGTAAACAGACAAGGTGATACCCATTATTAAGAAAAGGAACAGAGCCAATCTCGGAAATTACAAAGGGATCAGGTTGCTTTGTTTAGCATATAAGATCTATGCAAAAATAATTAGCAGGAGACTGAGTAACATAACAGAAGCAATAATGCAAGGAGGTCAATCGGGTTTCAGGAAAGGACGAAGCTGCATTGATAATATTTTCACAGTTAGGCAGATAATAGAGAAAAGGAGTGAACAAAGTTTAAAGACCCATCTACTACTCGTAGATTATTGCAAAGCTTTTAACAAGGTACCTTGTTCAATGCTGTGGGGAGTTTTATAAAATAGAGACATTCCATTACATTTAATACAAGTTATCAAAAGCAAGTATCTTGGGACCAGGATAGAAATAAAGCAACGAAAACCCATCAAAATAAATGGAGGTGATAGACAAGGTTGCTTTTTGTCAACCGCTCTTTTTAACATGTTTTTGCACTGGTTTGTTAGGATATGGTTTAGAAGTGTAAATAGAGGAATCAGAGTTGCGAGGAAAATGCTTGAGACTAATGTTTGCAGATGATCAGATTTTATTGGCCATAAATGAAGATGACCTGCAAAGGATAATCTCCACTCTTTAAATAACATTTCGAAAGAATTAAATATGGATATATTTGTCAGAAAACAAAATGTATGGCTTTAAAATTGTCCAAAATTATTTTGGTCAGTTAGATCCAAAACTGTTTTGGATAGCAAAATTGTAGAACAAATCCCAGAATTTAACTACGTTGTAAGCTGTCACATACAAACAAAGAAGATATTAAAAGAAAAATTAAAAAATTTAACCAGATAACAGGAACTCTCCGACGTTCTCTAAAACATACAGTAAGGAAAGGATCTATAATAAAATTGTACAAATCCTTGACAGTTTCTGCCCTTACTTGTGGCTTAGGAACGTGGACAATATCTGCTACACAAATATCAAGAATTCAGGATACGGAAATACATTTTTTGCGTTCCATAGCTGGGTATACAAAATTAGATATGAAAAGAAACAAACACATAAGGGAGGAACTGAAAGTTGAAGAAGTAAATTGAATTATCAAGAGAAAGTATAGAGATAGTGGAGACTACACTTTACCAGAATGGGGAGTGACAGATTCCCCAAGGTAGCTTTATTGTATCAGCCAGTAGGGTAGAGAAGCCTGGGAAGACCAAAAAAGAGATGATCCGACCAGTTTGGAACCGGAACAGACTAAAAAGTATAAGCCGTGAAGAAGAAGAAAAGGAGACTTTCGAGCTCACGAACCCCGTTTCATATAGTGAACTTGCCTAACCACCCAGCACCTGCTATAAAAGAAGAGGCTCCGCCGAGTTCTTGGGTACACTCCAAAGTTCTTTTATATAATAAAAGGGAAGATACTTTAAACTACACGGTTTCTGTAGGAACCGTGTAAAACACAGCCTCATATTTTGGTTTTTCCATAATTTTTCGATGTGCACTTACACCCTCACTGTCCAAATTACGACAGCCTATCGGAATTCTTCGTTATACCTGTTGCGTCTGGGAAGCTCTTGAAGGCTCTTGAGTTATTCCAAGAACGCTAATTGAAGAGGGCTGGTTCGGAAGTAAATTGAAGTGGACTGTATAATTTTTTATGTAATGATCTTTTCTTGAAAACGGTTAGATTTTGATGCTATTGCTGAAACGTGCAGAAGTTTACTCGCCATAATACCCGTTAATAAATTATTAATAAAAGTCGAAAGACATAATGAATGAAGTAGAGATCGCCAAGTATAATCAGTGCACGTTGCACATAATAAATGATTAAATAATGAAATCCAGAAGCCACGGCTGGATGAGAAATGTTACGAGTGCTCAGCTCAGAGTATTTTGAATAACTAACTAAAACTTTGCTACCGACCGCCCAGCTGTGCCGCCTGAAAGCGGTAGATGAGAAAAACGAACCGTCATCTGCGCGTGTCGCAATATAGCATTTAAAGTACAGAGTTTACAGGTACAAAGTCTGAACATACTGCCCGCTCAAAATCGGGACGATTTTGGTATTAAGTTATTGTGTGAAACGTAAATCACAATTATATCAAATGTTGTATACAAAGAAAATACATAAAATACTTGAAAGCTTTACACATTAAATAAATTGACCCTTGCTTAAAGTAAATAGTTTCTGACACAAGAAATTTGTAAGTAACAAAATTAATTAAGCTATCAGAACAAACTCAAAGTAAAACAAAACAATTTCTGTACTGAAAAGATACAAACTAAAGCTCATGTTAAAAATAAAAGTGCTTATATAACTAACATAATCTTCTTTGAAGCATTAACATATGTTTGGTAAATACATACATGTAATCATTAACAGAAAATAAGTGACATCCTTTAATTTATATAAAGAAAACATCCTCAAAAACTGACTCAATATAGTAATACAATGATAGAGACATAATAGCAGATACAATAATAGTAGACGAACAATTTAAAGAACATAACCATGGTAAATGCAATAGAGAAAGAACATAATAAAGTACATGCTTAGTATTGATATACTGATATCAATTTCAATGATACATAGCAGTAAGATAGACAAATCCGAAAGGATGTAAAATGCATAATGTGAGTATACATAATACATAACGATTGACATAATAATTAATAGTACATAATAGCATAATAATAGTCACAAAAAATTCAGTAACATAATAATGATACATAGGAACACAATAATAAAAACTTAATAATAATACAATACAAAGAACCAATAAAAAACCTGATAAATGTTCAGAACAATGATGCATGATAATGCGAATTAGTCTGAGTCGACCGGAAGGGGACATAATTTATGGATGGGTCGACGTAGGATACCCTGTGGGGTGCGAACTTCAGCAACGCGCATTATTGAGTCCTGACCCGCAACAACATTTGTGATTACCCTGCGTTTCCATTGAAGGGGGGGGGGAATTATCGTCTAGAATGAGGACGAGCTGTCTGACCGTTAAATTATTTGAAGTAGTGCGCCATTTGTTGCGCTGCTGCAACTGGTGCAAATAATTTTTGGACCATAGTTTCCAGATGGATTGTGTGAATCTTTGGAGCGGTTGCCCGCCATGACTCACAAGTACGGGCCCGGCATAGCCACCAGCACATTGGGAAAAGGCTTAGCAGGCGTGACCCTGGAAGGGGGTAACTGTCCCAATAATTGGTTCGCGCCCCTAGCACGGTAACGGAAACAAGGGATGCATTTATGTATTACCGGGAGACCGGTGCAGGGAGAATGAGTATCGAAGGCACTGGTAGGCCATAATGATTACTCGTGCGGGTGAGTATGTAAAAATCGGTTACGCTTACGGTTACGTTTACGTTTACGTTTCTGCTGGACCTTAATTTCCAGAGATAGAGATCTGCGGCTAGCGCCGGAGAGACAATCGCCTAAGTGAGACTTGTCTGGCCTGCGAGGCAGGGATACCACAAATCTGCCCTCATTGCGGACAGTATTGGACACAAAATGATTCTCACATGCCGAGTCCTCAGTGGAAGTGTCACGAATAGAAACCTCCTCCAACTTCCAAAATTCCTTTAGCTGCGAGGAAATCTCACTATCATTTTTACATTTTATCATTTTAAAGGATGAAACCGGTTTCGTCATGTCGACATTGAACGGCAAATTACCTGCGAGAATGAATCCTAGTTTTGTCTCCTGAATTATGGGGAAGTGCGGGCTGCGGATAAACTTGGTAGGTTCAATTAACTGCAAATAATACTAAGCCCCGAGCAATAAATCGGCTTGCGACGAGAAGTTGAGTTGAGGGTCAGCTAAGAATATGCCCTTTGGCAAATTTAAAGAGGCGACATCAAATGATTCCGGCGGGAGATTATTAGTTATGCTTGGAAGCACAGCGCAATGTATGTAAATAAAATGTTTATAGCGAGACTGTAACCTTACTCTGGTACTGAAGTCAGCTTGGGACAGTGAATTGTTTATACCCGTTATGGGCAATTGAGATTTAACCAATTTCAGACCCATGCGACGTGCGAAATCCATGGTACAGAAGTTCGCCTGCGAACCGGAGTCTAGTAAAATTTTAACCGGGTGCTTTCTACCTGCATGGTCAGTTGTCATGCAGACTGCGGTAGATAATAATATGGACTTATTTGTTTGTAATTTTAGCGAACACTGGTTGTTGATGGACGATTCGGTTTTGTTAGGCATATGAAGCATCGTGTGATGACGTTTCGCACACGTTCTGCAAGAAAATTTAGATGGGCAGTGGGCGCTATCGTGGCCTGGGCGAAGGCAATTTAAACAGAGTTTATTTTTCATTATAATGTTTTTTCTCTCATGAATAGTAAGCGTTATAAATTGTGAACAATCAGTAATTCTGTGTTTACCTTTGCACAGCTGACAGAGATTATTTCCGGCATGGGAGTTGAATGCTGTTTTAGGTGGATTCATCGTTTTAATTGTCTTGCGATAATAAGCCTTATCGCAACCGTTTATCTTGCTTGTTGAAGTGGTTGCGCTATCAAGATTTTGCAATAACTGCTTGCGTGTATTTAAGAATTGTATAAAATTATTAAAGTTGGGAAATCGTTCTTCTGACAAACTTTCTTTCCACAATCGAAGAGTGTAACTATCGAGTTTTTGGGCCAAATAATGAATAAGCATAATTTCGAACGTATTTACGGGTAAGTTTAAGGTGTTTAACGCATTGATATTAGCGATTATTTCGTCAATAAATCTGGAAATACTAATTTTGGACTCTTGTTGAACCGATTGCACACCCAGGATATTTCCCACATGATGGGCTGAGACAATCAACTTACTGTCATACCTATTTTTTAGCAGGTCAATAGCTACCGCATAGTTTTCATGAGTAATTGGCAGCGATTTTATCACGTTCAGCGCCTCGTCACTTAATGATGAGTGCAAGTAGTCTAGCTTTTGAATATTCGTCAGATCGGTTCTGGCGTGTATTAATTCGAGAAATATGTTATAATAGTGTTGCCACTCAATAATGCTACCTGAAAACCGAGGTAATTTGCAATATAGCATTTAAAGTACAGAGTTTACAGGTACAAAGTCTGAACAATACCTGTAATGTTTAGGTCCCTACGCCGTATCAATCAACTAAAAAACGACCGGATTCACCATTTTGTAACCACTTTACAATTCCCAGCTTATTTTTGAGTGTCAAAACAACTTTCTTTCTACTCGCCATTCTTAAAAACTCAAACGTATGGAATCAGACAGACCGTAACAAAACAACAGACGACCTAATGTGCATTAAATGACATGTAGACTACTAAAAAATGTGAGACAGCTTAATAAGTTTCAAGTTCAGGCAGTAGTAACAGCTGTTCCTCGCCCCTCAGCGTTACGCATGTTACACCTGGTATGCGCATGCAACGGGGGAGAGGGGAGCTCACTTGCAAACACTTCATATTAGAGGTGGGCGAATTCGATCACTTTAGTAAACTCGATCAGTACATCTCAATTAGTGAAATGATTCGATCATTCGATCACTATTGAGCGAGTTCACTCCAATTATTTGTACTCTTTATGTCAATAAAGTTCCTATAAAAATTCAGTTATATTATATTCGCTAACAAGAATATATTATTTCAGTTATTAAATAAATTTTTGTTAGATGAATTATTACACTCCCACCCCCAAAAGAAATATTTTTGAAACTGAAAACCAGCATGAGCGAGGTTTACCTGCATCCACTATTTTTTAATAAAGACAAATGAAATTAAAGATCGAGAATCATGAATGATTATGTTCAATTCACTTAAAGCTACGTATTGCTTTTCGTTTTGCCATGTTCATGAAAATGGCGACTACATTGAATGAAATGGCCGAAATGCCAGAGACGTCTAGCGGAGAATTCTTGCGTTAATTCGATCACTGATCGAATCAGTGAGTGAGCGATATGGAAACGAAAGACAAACATGGCGACTGATCAAATCAGTGAGCAAGATTGAAATGAAAGCCAGAGCCATCTAACGGAGTCTGCTTGCGGTAACTCAATCACTGATCGAATCAGTAAGTGATCGAGATGGAAACGAAAGTGGAACTGTGTTAAACCAGTATTTCAGTGTATCAGTTACAAATGAAACCGTTACATACTTGAAACGCTTTCTTTAAACATTATATTATTCGTCTGCTCTGTTTTCAAATACTTACTTGCATACTGTTAAAGGTTAGTTGGGGTGCTTTTTTACAGTTTATAAAGTATGTCATTGCTAAAAAACCGAATTTTGGCTTATTACATTATTAACAAAATAAACATATTAATACATAATTTAATAATAATTTAATTAATTAATTGATGTACTTCAACACTGAATTAAAACGCTTGTTTAATGTTTATTATATTATTATTATAAAATATTTATAATAATATGTTGTTTATTTAATATTATACTAAAGTAATATTAGTGTCTGTGAGGGGTAAAATAACTTTGCAGTAATCAATTGTTTATATAGATTTGATCTGTCAGAATCAAATATGAAACTGTTCAGTAACTTCTTAAATTAGTTAAATACTGTCCACTCTAAAGAAAAAAAAAATTAAAGCCACAGTCCATTAGTAAAATATACACGTTTACTCCTAATGCGGAACAAAGGACGAGATAGAAAGCGCAAGACGCGCAAAGCCGTTGTGTATTGTGTACTGAATCGCTAAAAAATCCAGTTTCGAACCGCAGAAGAAGGTAACTTAGCTAACTGATTGAAATGTCTGAAACCAATCAAAATCAATAGCCAATCAGTAAATGATTGAAACGAGCGAGATCGAAATGATACACACAAACCAACTGATCGAATCATCAACAGATTGAATCCCCAACTGATCGAATTACTTACTGACTGAGACGAGACCAAGATTCATTAGAAAGTCGTCGAGAAGCACCTAGCGGAGATTGAAATATCTCAGATAGTTCGCCAGTGACTATTATTATTTACCAACTTCTCTTTTAAAAGATTGATTCGATCAGTCGATCACCTAAATGATTCCATAATAATGATTCGTTCAATCCTGAACGACACATCTCTTCTTCACAATAATTGACAAGTCGCTCGCTTTTCACATTACTATTGCGTTAACCATCGTCTGTTCTACTTTACCCACGTACATAATACATTCGGTAGTTCTAGGATTACGCGTTTAAAGTTTTTACTAATTAATTTTATTTTATTGTATTATTATTGTTATTTGATAATTATAAAAGGGCTATTCACGATAAATGATGATAATAACTTTCAAATTACTGACACTCCTCGAACTCCTACTTATAAAATTAAAAACATAACACAAAAATTATATAAAGAAAGAAACAATAGAAGAAAATAGAGGATTTATTTCTGTCTTTGTTCGCAGCGTAAGGTGTGTGTGTGTGTGTGTGTGTGTGTGTGTGTGTGTGTGTGTGTGTGTGTGTGTGTGTGTGTGTGGTGCTATGTCTATTGTACGAGAATGTGATATCGTTGTTTGTGTTCGTTGTAGAGATGGGCCGATATTCCTATAACAGGTATTTTGGAATGATATTTTTGTTGAACGGATATAACAGTGGCTGAAAAATTAAAATACCTGTTATTCGCGGCCTCGTAGTTCCGAGTCGCGGGACTCCCCTACGCAACTAACGAGTACACAAGTAACAACAAGTAAACGAGTACTACAAGTATTAGGAGTATTACGAGTACACAGTACGAAACCACTTTTGGTGCTGAATACTTCGTTTCATAATTGTCGTTTGTCATAAAAATACGAAACGAAGCAAAACAGCGAGGTTCAAAAGTTGTTTTTATTAAATGAAAAAAATTCATACTGATGTTACATTTATTCTCGTGTGTTATCGGATATATAATAGAGATTATAATAAAAAGTATGTATTATACTAGTCACCAACTTGGTAAATTTTGAAAAAGCGAATTGTATTGTCTTATAACCTACAGAGTGGCTGATAGTTGATAAGCTACGTTATAATCTTTGTTAATGTGATTTCGGAGATGATTTTAACTTCACTGCATAACTAACGTAAATGATGAGATTCTAGTGTTCCTGTTGTAAAACACTACAAAGTGTTTTTTTTTTTGTACCGACACCTGTAGCTTTCTCTAAGATATTATATTAAATTCACACCTGACACTTATGCACTTCATGTAGTCCTGTTTATTAAATCTTTACTGATCTGGTAACGCTACCCTAAAACATAAGGTGTTTTCGTAAATTTGTTTCTTTTATCTAAACTGTTAATTTTGAATTTGTGTCTCTATCACTTTACTTATCATTTGACTAATAGTAGTGTTCACTTAGTAAAGAAATAAAAATAACAATCTCCATAACAGATATCAAAATTAGATGTAAGTGGTCAAACTACAGGCATTAAGATAAATTCACGACCTGGTGAATATAAGTATTTACTAAACTTATTAAAAGGCCATCAATAAAAAAAGGAGGTGATAAGGAGAGAAAGCTACAAGTTTATCTGAATTTCTTGGAGACTGTAAAACATTCATGACTGATTTATGATATGAAGTTTACATTATTTGCCCAACTTGTGTTTCTGGAACGGCCTATCATTTGCATAGTTAATCCAGTAGCGGTGGCTCTCAACATTTCCGGACACGCATACCACTTTGGTCTTCCGCGTTCTTTTCAAGTACCACCGTATAAGAAAATAAAATAAAATAAGGACAGATATCTAATGAAATTTTACCGCAAACTGTTTACGTCTTGTTTTTATAAGGGTAATCGGTTTAAATCAGGTTCAATAAAAATTTATTGTTCTTTTGAACGTAAATTTGTATTTTTTTTTAAGTAAATACTTTTTTCTAGCTAGTTGTAATTGCATTCTACTAGTGGTATGCCTAACACCGGGTGGGAAAACCCGTACAATGGGAAGGCCTTTTTAAGTATTGCTGTCCAGTGTGAATGTTGTTGGTTTTGCTAGGTCATGTTCGTTGTGATAGGTTATGGCCAATAAATTCTCTTGTTACTTATTTTCTTTTAAACAGTAATAGTTTAATAAAGTCATAGTGTAACACTTTGAGTTTCAATTTATTTCTTATAACAAATTATGCGAAATATCGTACAATATAGGCATATTATGCGTATTAAGTATATAGGCCTAATAACAGTTATCTGTAACGGTAGCTTTTGGAACGGTATAATTCGTATCTGTTATTTTAAAATACTAGCTTAGCATACCTCTAGTTCGTAGTGTAACACGCGCGAGTGTAAGTGGTAAGGCAGTACTGCAGCTGGCCCTACTGACCTTGTAGCTAATTATGACACAAAACAGTCCACTGTACACTGGAACGCTTGTGATTAACGACAGGAAGGTGACTACTTTGATAACGTGTTTTTAACGGAAGTTGATAAAGGCACTTGTCTGCCAGAACAAAACAGGATAACAATTTCTTATCGTGCAGGCTTAAAGTATAAACAGACCACAGAAACAACGCAGCATAGTGATAAATATAGCTTAACAATATCTATGCATTTTCCTGGAAATCGAAACAAAGACTGATGTTGACAGTGCTAAATGTTGATTATGGTGCATATGCTAATGCCAGTGCTAACAAACAAATGCATATACAGTAGGAATACAATAAACATTAATGTAATTTTACAGTATCTGCTGATATAACCTGGCTTTTTTATTCGCTAGCAGTCTACGGCCGCTACTTTGATTTCAAGGTGCCAGTTCGTATAAATGAGAGCGACGGACGGGCTTTCACAGATAATATAGAAATTACCAACAAAAGTGGGCAAATACCACTGATTACACTCCCGTTTAATAGAATGACAGGCATCAAAGGAACTGTTACCTCTCGTAAATCACAATATTTGAAATCACGCGTCGAAGTGCTCCATGTACTCTGTTTGATGTTGACCGTATTAGGAATTTCTTACAGTTGGCAATACAAATTCTAGAAAAACATCTAATCATGTTTTTCATGAGTAGCGTGCTCTGCATCATTATACATCTGTCTACCCGCTGTTCGCCAACTCAGTAGCCAACGCTAGCGGTCCTATGAAAATTTGTACAAGTCATTGCTAAGACATTACCATAGCACTAGTAATCTTCCAGAACTGCCAGAAACAAATACACTTATAAGTTAGTTAAATTCCATTATAAACCAATTTTTGTATGATCAGAAGAAATTGAACACCCTAACTACTTTACTACTTTATTAGTAACATAACTGTATAGCAGTTGATCATAAAATAAATACTAAAATTTCCGAACCACTGGTTAGTCTTTTAGTTAAATTTGTGACCATAATACAATCATGACAAACAGTTTAGTCGTAGCTTTTTAGTGTGTGTATGTTACCACAGATCTCTGTATCTAACCTTACTTACAAATAGACGTAACTGTTATTATAATTAATAACTGTACAGAATTAATCAAACAAAATATAATTTTCTCTTTAAACATAGTTTACAAACTTTTCAAAACGATTCAAATATTTGAAATGAGTGTTGAGACTTATTGATTCTGTCAAATTATTAGACATACAAAATTCAAAGGCTAAAGACACAGATTTTATATTTTCACTAAAATTTCTAACATATTACTCCCAAATAACCTTTTTCAGCTCAGCTTTAAGTATCATAATTGTAATTCCATTTTCTAAATTTCTGCTGTATTTAATCACTTCTTTTTTTATTACCTCCTCAAAATTTGTTCGTCCAACCGAGTGAGCAATCATGAGATAATAAAGAAGATTATTTGCTAACAGTGCTCATGCGAAGGCGCTATTACGTGCATAATAAAACAAATTCGAAGTGAAAGTTGCAGTTTTCTGAAAAATGTATAAGACAATATTCATTCGTTCCCTTTAAAGACCAATAGACCTGAAATACTTAACTACTTTTAAGACTTAACAGAAATAAATTATTTCACACACACACACACACACACACACACACACACACACACACACACACACACACACACACACACACACACACACACACACACACACACACACACACACACACACACACACACACACACACACACACACACACACACACACACACACACACACACACACACACACACACAGAACTTGTAGTTTGAGAGTAAAACTGTTAGTTCTGTAGTTATGAAGTTAAGTGCGATGTATAATTGTTAAGTAATAGCCAATTAAAAATACTTAATAAATGTAATAATAAAATCCTTAATTTAGAGGGAGAGAGAGAGAGAGAGCGAGAGAGAGTAAAGGAGAAGAAGAGAGAGATTGACGGAGCGTGAGCGTGAGACAGTGAGTGAGAGAAAATGATATTGTTCGCGCGTGCTTGTGTATTTTTCTGTGTGTGTGTGTGTGTGTGTGTGTGTATGAGAGAGAGAGAGAGAGAGAGAGAGAGAGAGAGAGAGAGAGAGAGAGAGAGAGAGAGAGAGAGAGAGAGAGAGAGAGAGAGAGAGAGTTTTATGTATGTGTTTTACACTGTGTGAGACAGAGAATGATAGGGAGTGCGAGATAGTAATGGAGAGAGTGTGACTATTGGACTGCAATAACGAGAGAGAGAGAGGTCATGCGAGTGAGAGGGGAAAGGCTGTGAATGTCTGCGTCTACACAGCCTATAAGAATATATTAATACTTCTTCAAAATCAGATACTGAGTTATTACTATTTTTAATTAACACATGTTTTATATATGTAAATAATTAAAAAACTTTTGTTAGTTGTTTCACGAATGTAGCGAATGGACCTCGCCACATTTGGTAGGCAATTAGTGATATTGGTTGTTTACAAAATTCTGTACACCCTTGATAAGGGTAGAAATGCATGTAGCATATACGTATTAGCCTATTTTTTTGTAATTTTTTATCTGACCAAAAGACGGGCTGAAAGGCTTGAAAGCGTTTATCGGGAGTACCGTAAATAGTGGGCTGGAGTGCAACACGTTTTTTGGTTTCAGTTATCTGTGTATACTTATTTTCCTCTTTTGTTCCGGTAAAAAAATTATAGGCCTATGTAACAAGAAACAAATAATTTAAACTTCATATTTTCTTTTTAAAGAAACTAACACTTTATTGCATATAAATGAAAATATTTCACTGCACTCTTATCAATTAATTTTGTTCCCATTTTTCATCATTATAATATTTATTTATTTTTCGAAATGTGTTTACTCTGTAATATTCTAGGAGATCACAGTGTAGTATAAAGTAGTCAGAAAGCTAAACACTTTGGTATGTTTAGATTGTAAATACTATATTTAGGAAAGTATTATTACCATTTTCAAAATGTCTACCTGGACTTCAAGGAGGCAGAACTGTTTCAGTAAAATACTTTGCTTCAAAAAACATTTGGAAAATTATAACACAAACAAAAATACCCATTGTACATTCTCAAAGTAGATCAAAATTATTTAGAGCAGATAAATCGTTATCTCTGTTAAGTTCTCCCTGTTCAGAAACAATAAATTCAAGACGAGGCAACCACCAAACCAAATTCCAAGTGTCGCATTTAAGTAATAAAGTGAGTTTTCATTTGAACGCTGTTTATACAAATCGTGAAATGTGTACATAGGTAAACATTAAGAAATATTTGGTATAAACCAGTAAAGTTAAGAGATTAATAAAACATTTTAAAACGCAATCATATGATTGTTACTTGTAGAAAAATATGTTATTTTTAGGAGTATGAAAAATAACGAAGGAACCAAAACGCTTACATTGTAAATATTTTGGTGCGCTTGCGCACACATAGCCTGCCCACGCCTGCAAAAGGCTACACAAAGAATCAAATTACATAAAACCTATAAAAATAGCAAACGTAACTTTTTGTGTGACAAAAGGGTTTTTATACGCAAATAACTCGTTGGCTTGCAGTTAAATTTAAATTAACTCTATTGATCGATTTTGATTAACTCTTCCTTCTATTTTAAATCAACTGGAATATATGCATCCCCCGTTTTGTAGAGAAACAATCACACAATTTATATGTAAGCAGCGTAATGTGTGTACGTACCTATCAGACATAATGCTGCCTGTAGTGTTCTTACAGCTGACCGATCCATGGACACACTCGCACGGACGCACTAACACTGAGACGGACGGCAGAGCCACTTTTAAAACTGGTTTTTTAGGACATTCCGGCCTCCTAAATTACGTACGTCTTCCTCCTTCAGTCCTTGACTTATTCGTGAACTTTCTCTAGCGTCTGGCAAGATAATAAGCCTAGCTGGCGAGAGTAGCAGTTGCTTTTATACACTTAAACAATTTATGCCAACAAAACATTCTAATTCAATGTATGAATGAATAAGTTACCTTCTCAAAGTATAGTTTCATAATATTTTTAACCATAAATATTGTTTATACAAACTATCATTTCTAATTGATTATTAGCGTAGCTGATAAACTAATTTACTGTCTTAAAAAAAAGTAATACTGGTGATACATTTCCCATGCCTCCACACACTAATGGAAAGAGCCAGAATTATGATCTCTGCGTATTTGAGATGGGAGCGCGCACATGCAACAGCTGTTCGTTAGCAGATACGATCAACATTCGTTAATTAATATTTGTTGCGTGTAAAGTAACACTCGTTTTGTGTTTAAATACACAGTATCCATTTTACGATGTAACTGAAGAAAAATCATTTTCAATGAGGTTCAACAAAAAATGCTAGTAAAATTGAACATTTTTAAAGTTTAAATAAATTGTTTAGAGAATTTCTTAAAACAACTTTCAGTATTAACAACAGAACATGATTTTGCGAAAATGAAAATTTGTTCAGTTAAAAGGCAAAAGGGCACTGCTTCAGAATAATCCTCCTTTGTGTTAAATTGTTACCTACGTCAATATGGTATCTGTGTTTCCGTAATTTTATACACAATATATTTTTAAATTATTTTTCCCTTTGACACTAATAGTAAGAGTTAGAGATAAAATTGTCAATATTTGAAGACAAAATATTTTCGGTAAGTACTGAATAAAATTGTAGTAAATAAGAAAGTTGTATAATGTAAAGTAAACCCAATGGCGTTCAGAAATCTGAACGAGATGATGTACAGTAACGCTTGAGAAATATTGGCTTCCCTAAAGTTTACCAACATATAACAATATAACTTATTTAGAACTCTTCAAAATGAGATAGTACCGAGTTATTAACATCTTTAATTCAGATATGTTTTATGTATTTATATAATTAACCAACTTTTGTTAGTGGATTGACAAATTTAGCGAATTCACCCCGCCACATTTGGTAGGCAGTAAAGGGTAGTTTACGAAATTCTGTCCACCCTTATGATAAGACTTCTGATAAGGGTAGAAGTGTGTGTAGCGTACACGTATTAGCCTGTGATTTTGTATTTAATCTTAAGATGGGCTGAAAGGCTCGAAAGCGTTTATCGGTAATACTGCGAATAGTGGAGTGGAACATGTGGTTTGGTTTCTGTAATTGTGAAATCATTAGTAAGTGTTTTACATTAATGTTCAATACAGAATACAGTCTCAGTCATCCGACCTTCACTTATCCGACCGGCGTCGTTACGAACTATTGATCAATTCAAAGTAAATTTTTAACTTTCTGAGTGTATGGAGAATACGGTGCTGACCTGCCTGGAAGGTAGAACTGATGCTGCCAGTGGCGGATTATCCATAACGCTAGGGTATGCTGTAGCACCGGGCACCAGGACCTCAGCTGTCAGAGAGGCCACCATCCAGCCCTAAAACACAAACACTTTTGAAGATAATAAATCTGAAAACAAAAACATATGTGCCATGAGTAAAATTGCAAGAAAGAGGTTTTTTTCAAATCGTTCGAATGAAGATGATAGATTCCATGATTCTACAGTTTGTCCGCTCGAAATATTAACCTGGATTATTAATTGAAAGGTGATTGATGTATTTCCGAATATAGGCCTATACATTGCTTATTGCCTGCTTCTGACGGTTCCAATAGATAACTGCGAATCTGAAAGATAATTTTCTGTATTAAAACGCATTAAAGGTAAGTTGAGTTCATCTATAGGAGATGAGAGATTATCTCCGTTAGCAAGGTTAAATATTGAAAGCGAGATCGACTTTGTTAAGGCAAGATCAAGAAAAAATGGATCTATTAGTATTTTCTAAAATTAAACACTACTGTGCTCATTGTAATAAGTATTCAGCTAAGTATTTGTTTAATTTGTGATTTGCTGTTGTGTTTTAAACAAATAATTGTTAATTTTACAAATTTTTTATACCATTTATTAGTGAAAAGATGTTGAATTTTTAACCTCGGGGGAGGCGGCAACAGTCTGATGGCAGCATAGGGCACCACGCGCTTCTAATCCGACCCTGGATACTGCGGTTTGGCGCTTGCATTGTACCTCCTGCAAAAGAGCGCCGTCTTCTCCGTGCTGATGTGCCAAAGGAAGCTGAAATGAAAACAGAAGAATAGGCGATAAAACTGCTGCGTCTCTTTAAACAACTGCCAGGCTGCCGAGCTACAACATAGGAAGCACTTCAACATAGGACGTATTGGTGTCTGAATCAGCTGATAACAATCAGACCGAAGAGGAGCAACCCGGCTGCTAATAAGATAAGCCACGTGGAAGCAGTCAAGACACTCGCCTACATGGAGTTTCAGGAGCTGACAGTTAGACAATGCGGCCAGGAATCGCATCACCCTGGAGAGGCAAACACTTATTACAGGATTCTTTGTTAAAAACCAAAAGGACTACTACATTAAAGAATCAAGTTAACAACAGACAATTAATTAATGTGAAAAGTTCTTTTTTATTTTTTATAAAATTTCTATTTTTAAATATTTCATAAATAAGTATAGGCCTATAACAAAATACAATTTACGTAAACAGACTGTACGTTAGGGGCCTACTATAGTTGTACTCATAAATTTTCTGTTTCTTTTTTTTTTATTTGATCGTATACTCTACAGCTTTGTGTCTCATAATTTTTAGTTTCTTAAGGGGGATTCATAAATATTACAGTTTTATATATTTTATGTAATACACATTTGTTTACCGTTTTCTGTGTCGTTTTATTAATTTCCGGACAGTAATTATTTTCACAGTTGCGTAACTGTGCATTGTCGCTCACACGACGAGGTCTTGAAACCCCCCTTTATTTTATAAGTTTTTTTTTTGTAATTTTTTTTGAATTTTTATTTTATTTAATTTTATTTTTATTAAGTTTTTTTTTTGTAAAGGGGAGAGACATCATATTTAGAACTAGGTGGAAAACCTAGAGGAAGCAAAAGTGTGCAAGGCCCAATTACAATTACAGACATGTCCCCCCAGGTGAATGACAGGACTTGCAAATGAAAAAGTCCTTTAACCAACAAGCGTATGCTTTATTAAGCCTGCAAAATGTTACATAAAATGACAAGTTCTCGATTGTATAAGCACACAATTAATGGCAGGATTATATATATATATATATATATATATATATATATATATATGTATATCAATTAATATTCATAATGTCAAAATTGTAAGTGAATTTGATATTAACATAATTGCAAAATTCCTGCCTGATTATGTATGAGTCAATGGTAGCAATAATCTCATTCATAAAAGCAATTCACCAATCCATAAGTGTTGTATAGTTTCAAATAGGCTAGCCTTTTTGTCTTAGTAAGCACATTTATGGTTTTTTCCTTTTAAATTCATTACATATTCCCCCACAAAAATATAGTAAAATTACACACACAAACACATACACAACATGAATGACACAACACCCCTCATATCAGTACTAAATTCCTCATAAACCCATTCCAACTACCGTAAATGAATGCACCATAATATGTATATATATGTACAAATATAAATGACAGGGTAATCTGATAATCACAGCTCCTAAGCATAGATTTGCCTTAGTAATTAACACCAGAGAATGTAAGTGACCGCCCCAAGACTCAACCTACTAAACGACCCTGACTTTAATCATAAAAGCGCTAAGTATATGTGAGAAAGAAAATAGTTTCTCAACTAAAGCATCAGGCAGCCCCCGTTACGTGATTAAAACTCAGCCATGACCGGATGACATGATAGCACAAGATAATTAACTCCCTAATGGTCTTAATTAGATGAAAAGTTAGATCTTACAGCAACCTGCGGATATGTGTGTATGTGTGTAATTTCTTACACATTATAAACAGTTATAAGATATTTCATTAGGTCTACTGCTGTAATGTTCACACATGCAATAACATAATTGAACATGAGAGTTTGTGCTAGAGTATAACGGTCAAAACTTCACGAGTGAGCTTCTGGGAGCTTCTGTGCATTCACCATGTTGTGGAGAGAGAAATAGATAATTAGAATGTTCCCACCTGGATTGTCCGGTGTACTTAGTCAATATTGGCGCTGATCAGTAATGTAACAGTCGTATCGCAAGTCCTGGGGGCAGCGTAGCGTTGGAAGAGTGTCCGAACAGTTGTTCTCGACTGACGGCAATCGTGACTAGAAGATCGTCTCTGCCAGTAGGGTGGACAGTTGTTCGTCACACCCGACACCCATCTCGCCTTTGTTCGAGCACCTGTGACATGTAATAGGTTGTAGAGGGTGTCATAAGAAACAATACGCCACATAGGCCGTCCACATTAAATTCCAACACCAACTTTAAACATCAACAGCGCACACACACATATCGCCACTAATTCATATTAATCCGTATTAAGCTCCCCAGCTGTGACTTATTTCACTCATCTACCAATTACTTCTTAAGTATTTCGTTGAAATATTCAAATTAATTAATTACGTATTTCATAATTATTAATAACACCAAACACAGCTGAGTGCAAGATGCATTAGTATTTTCTTTATTGAAGTCAATTTGACCCCCAACATTTACATTCATATTAATTTAATTTTGTAATTGCGTTAACGCCCACATTGAAAACTGCACTACACGCACACACACAAGTATAGTCTATAATAAAAGCTGAAACACAAAATATATTTGGGGTTAGAATATTTTTAGAACCCACTAACTTGTACATACCTGGAGCTATACTTTATTTAGCCAACCATAGCGATAGCCGAGGAAGTCCTGAACAGAAGGTTACCGCCAGTCGAGAGCAGATGACCAGGTTGGAGGATCGAACAGAAATGAGACCGATTCAATGTGTCAGTCTGCCCAAGTAAACTCTCGCAGCAGGAATGTACAGAAACAGCTGGACGCGGCAGCTGAATTGCGTAGTTGCACTACATCTGTGTGTATAAACGGACGACAACAAACTACCGTGTGGCCGTGCGTGACGTCACCGCCGCTCGTTTTAAAATACTTATAATACGCTGCCGAACCCAGTACGGCACAGTCTTTCTGCCGATATTGTTCAATGCCTGCTAAATCTACTGCCCTATGCGTTCCTGGTCGAGTGGTGTAAATACGGCTTACAGTGGCTTTGTTTTAAAGCCGAGATCACACATTTATTTGGAAATACAGAATACAGTACATGTGCTCGGGAGATATACAGAATTGTGTTGTTTATAATCAGAAAATAAAGAAGGAAGGAAACATGCAGAGACATAAAGAAATCAGTTTAATAGTATTTAAAATAAGTGGCAAGAGTGAGTAGGTTAGGAACCGATAGATGAGAGTATTATAAAGAATAAAAAGAAGAAATAGGAAAAGAAAGTAGGCTATAATTTCAGTACAAAGAACAACAGTTTTATTTCAAAATTTGACTTTATTTTCATCTTTCATAATTATGACAAAAATAAAAACTTTTGATTTTAAGATTTAACTAAAAAGTAAATTTAATTGTATTCGCAGTAACCCTATTGAATTGTAGAATTCTGAATAATTTGTATTTCTGTACACATTTTTATTAACATCTCGCTGGTAAACTTTAACAATCAACTGACGATGCCTCATCACAGTATAGGCGAAATATTTGTTAAAAAAAAAGTAAAAATACGCAAGTAAAACTACGCAATAAAATACGTTTACTTTTGCATTTACTTATTATTAGGCTACTATTGCTTCATAGTCATTCTGTTCTGTAATGTTTAATGTTTAGCCTAATTACTACTTAGGCCTATTCATGTTGTGCAATAAACCTTAATTTAGTGTTAACATTTTTATCAGCCTCATCAAAGGGTATCAGTTACAATACCATGACAATACGTTTGTGGTTGTTAAACTCAAGGTTTAAACAGCTAGTTTGTAATTTTGAATATATCAATTTGGTATGGAATTATTTACTTTGAAAGATACTTTAAATACTGGCGGTTTAGACACTGATAGAAATCTGCAGCAACAGTCTCTACTAGACATCTTGCACCACTCTTCGAGAATTGATTCCAGAACATCGTCCGATTCAACAGACACTCTAGTAAAGACTTCAGTGGAATGCTCACCAGCAGAAAACTGTGAACAAATTAAGGCTAGGGATCAACATAGCCCAGTTCCTGAACAATGCATATACAGTATGACAACACCAGCAGGCACAATATGAAATCCTCCTCCACCTTCATATTTATATTTGTGTACAACCTAGATGCGGGTAAATATACAAGACTTATGTTTCAAATGTCTTTCATAAATAAAGTGTTAATAAAATTTCTTGTTACATCTTTTTATTTTAATTTTTTTATTAGTGTTATTTGCCATTGACTATTAAAATATTTTTAAAAGCGATGTATTGCTTACACAAACAGTCGGCAGCCACAAATTATTTGTATTTTATTTGAATTGCATTCATCAAAAGTGAATTCATCTAACCTTCCTCTCCATATTTAAGAGTTCTCTGAATTTATTACATCAGAACCATTGGCTTTTTTCAAAAAATGTCTTTGTGTATACCTCTAACTCTTTATTACTATAGGATAAACTTTTGATGAAACAGCTTGATTTACCAAAACGTCTTCCTGTGTGAACATATTGTTTGGTAATTATAATACCCAATCCGCAGGCTTTCTGTTGTGGTATTTAAATATTCTCTATACCTTTCATTAATATTGAAATGTACTGATTAGGCCTACCTGCCTATCCCGGTATCATACATGGCAACCATGAACATAATTTTTGATTGCAGCTATAAACCTATCCCAAGATCTTTCATACCCAGCACTGCGTACTAATGTCTGGGCTAAATTTTGTTCCTCCATGTCTTCTGTTTGCAACAACCCTATGGCCTATATACGATGGCGATTTGAAAAGTTTGCGGCCTACCATAGAAACGAATGTGTGGCGTTTCTGTCTGTTTTACCACATTCGCCACGTTCGCCCCACGAACAGCAGTGCATCGTCAAGTCATTACCCCGTCACATACCCCGCTGAGGAAGTACGATTCTTCTAGCTACTCAAAATAACCGTTTACTGCCGCTTTCAAGTCGTCATCTGAGGAATATTTCAGCTCGTCGCTTCCCCCCCCAAAAATTTTTTTGAGGTTTGGGAATAGATGAAAGTCAGATGGCGCTAAATCAATCGAATAAGGCGGATGGTGAAACAGGTCGTACTTTAACTCGGCGATTTTTACCATAGACACAACGCATATATTAGGGCGTGCATTATCCTGATGGAAAATGATTTTTGTCTTTCCTAAACCTGGTATTTTTCTCGAATTTCTACATTTATCTAGCCCAACAGTTAGCGTAATTCTCTGCATTTATCGTTCGACCCTTTTTAAGGCAATCTAGTAACAATATCCCCTTATCATCCCAGAAAAATGGATCCATACGCTTTCCATCCGACAAAATTTATTTTTACCGTTTTTGGAGGCGGGGAATCACTACGCATCCATTGTTTCGACTGTTGTTTTGTTTCTAGAGTGAAGTAATGGACACAGGTTTCATCACTTGTTACAAATATATGAATAAAATTATTCGGATTTTTCTTGAAACGGTCCAAACATTCCTGAGAAGCTTGCATTCCCATGCGTTTTTGGTCACTTGTCAACAAACGCGGCACCCATCTTGCAGACAGCTTTTTCATACCTAATTCCTCAGTAAGAATGTGCTGTACCCTTTCACCTGAGATGCCCACGGCATCCAAAAATTTCAAACACCTTCAAACGGCGAGCTTCCAAAAAATAGTGTGCACTTTATTGATGATTTCTGGTGTAATGTCACTTTTCGGACGCCTAGTACAAGGGTCATCGTTCAAACTTGCACGACCAGGTTTAAATTCAGTAGGCCGTTTTTTCACCGTAGCAAATAAAGATCCAGAATTACCCAACACATTCTTTATCTTATTAAAAATTTCTGTTGGCGTTAAACCTTTCTTAACAAAACATTTGATGTTCAGTTTTCTCCATTTTCAGCGTTGCTGTAAGATAACATTACTTATGCAGCTGTTTCTCCGCAACAATGACTTGACCCGACTTCACGCTTTACAGCTGTTTGTGGGGCGAACGTGGCGCCATGAAGCGGTAAAAAACAGAAACGCCACACATTCGTTTATATGGTAGGCCGCAAACGTTTGAAATCCCCCTTGTTCAATTCAGTTCTGATGAAGTATACTGTATAATAAACTAGAATGTCCATTCAAAATTAAACACAGACTAAAAGAAATTTGAAAACAAATTGAATTAATCTTTTTGCAATTTTTTTTTAGAACAAAGCAAAAGCTTTTAACGCTTGTTACGTTATCATAAAATATGCTACTACGTAGGTTTCGTCAGAAGAGTGTCTACAATTCAAGATTAAAAGACATAAATGAAACCAAATGAGATAAAATTCTTATGGGAGAACAAATTATTTAAGAAGTATGTAATTGCTAAAATGTAATGCAATCGTGTAGCCAAACCTGCAGGTTTATAAGTTTCTTACAAACGATGACACCAGACATCAACCATGTCCAATATACCCTGTCAGTACATCCACAAGAAGAATGAAAACTAATCAAGGATTAAATCCAGATAGAAAGCACATCACGCTGTAGAAGTCTGACACGTCCAGTTTGCTTTTCATTCTTCTCCTGCTTCTTATTCTTGTTCTCGTTCTTGCTCTCCTTCTTTCCTCTTTTTTCTTCTATTTTCTCTTTATCACCAAATACAAGCCCGTCTTGAAGTCTCAGAAACTGCCGTAAAAGGCCACGGTAGTTGAATTCGAAGGAGTCACTACGAAAAGCACTTCTCCTTCTTCTTTCTCTTCTTTTTCTTTTTCTTCTTCTTCCTCTTTGTTTTGTTCTTTTACCTCTTTCTTTTTTTTTTTGGCTTGTCCTTTGTTTTTACTAAGCACAGAATCTTTGTATAATCCGGGACGCAGTCTCAAAGAACTGACACTATGGAACCCAAAAGCACTTACTTCATGAGATGCGAATAACCAAAAATATAGTTAAATTCTTGGATTTCGTTGTCCATGACGTGTCCGTTACTTAACTAAATATCACTATAATATTGACGACTCGGAACACAAAGTTTTTTATAAGTAAAAACGTAAAGTTTTACCTTACAGCCTAAACCGGCTTTCACCTATAGAAGGCTTCATCAGAGGCTGTCGTTAGTAGCGCTGCTCGTCTTGTTGTTGGCGACGAGAAAGTGTTTCGAAAGATTGAAGCTGTGTGTGTGTGGTGAGATGTGTTCGAATAATGCGTGCGATTTGAATTTTGTCTGTTCGTTTAGGATGTCGTTTTTATTTGTTTTTGTGTGTTTGTATATTTCTAATTGTTCTAGAGTGTCTAGTTTTCGGCCTTTTGTGTGTACGTGTAGTATGTTCATGTTATTGTCGATGTTTTTATATGTGTGGTTTGCTTCAATGAGGTGGTTTGCGAAGGTAGATTCTGTAGTGGTGTGGAGTGCTTTTGTGTGTTCAATGTATCTCTGTTTGAAGCTACGTCCTGTCTGGCCTATGTAGAATTTACTGCCAACAAATAGTCAACAAAGCCAAACACATTATGACACATAAACAAAAACCCTACATGAAACAAATCCGACCATCAGCACCTACACTCCAAGCGCTTCCCAAAATCCATAAAGAAGACATTCCGATCCGCCCCATTATCAACTACCGTAATGCCCCTGCACACAAACTGGCAAAATATCTAGACAAAATTATTAGACAACACACACAAATAGACAACAACATTGCAGTAAAAAACAACACTGACCTAGTAACAAAAATAAAAGACATACACATCCCCCATAACGCCACATTAGCCTCCTTTGACATTAAAAACCTGTACACAAACATCCCCATCTCTGAAACAATCACCATCCTACAAAACAAACTCAAACAGAACAACACACCAGACGAACTTATCAATGAAATAACAGAAACTCTGAACATTATCACAAAACAAAACTACTTTACTTATAACAATAAATACTACACACAGAACGACGGCCTACCCATGGGCTCCCCCATATCCAGCATTCTAGCAGAAGTCTTCCTCCAACACTTAGAAAAAACAAAAATACTCACAAACAATGACAGACACTCACATAAAATACTATATTGGCACAGATACGTTGATGACATTCTAATACTATACAGGGGAAACAAAAGACAATGTGAACAGTTACTAACGCACATAAACAAAATACATAAAAACATAACCTTCACTGCCGAATACGAACACAACAATACCATAAACTTCTTAGACCTCTCCATCACAAAACTAGAACACAGGCACAAATTCAGTATATACAGAAAACCAACTACAACTGACACACTAATACACAACACCTCCAATCACCCAATACAACACAAACTAGCTGCTTTTAGAACCATGATACATAGACTTAACAACATCCCCTTAGATGAAATAGACTACAAAGACGAACTAAACACGATAAAATATCTAGCAGAATCTAACGGTTATGACAGAACAATAGTCAGTAAACTCCTACACAAAACACAAAACAAACAACAGACAAAGACAGAAAACAACAAATTCATAACACTAACATACATCAACAAACAAACAGAAAAAATTGCCCACAAATTCAAAAAAGCAGGATACAGAATCGCTTACAAAACTACTAACAAAACGGAACACACACTATCAAAACGCATGCCCAAAGCACAAAACAAATTCGATCTACCCGGTGTATATAAACTAAATTGTTCAAATGCAGTAAATTCTACATAGGCCAGACAGGACGTAGCTTCAAACAGAGATACATTGAACACACAAAAGCACTCCACACCACTACAGAATCTACCTTCGCAAACCACCTCATTGAAGCAAACCACACATATAAAAACATCGACAATAACATGAACATACTACACGTACACACAAAAGGCCGAAAACTAGACACTCTAGAACAATTAGAAATATACAAACACACAAAAACAAATAAAAACGACATCCTAAACGAACAGACACAATTCAAATAGCACGCATTATTCGAACACATCTCACCACACACACACAGCTTCAATCTTTCGAAACACTTTCTCGTCGCCAACAACAAGACGAGCAGCGCTACTAACGACAGCCTCTGATGAAGCCTTCTATAGGTGAAAGCCGGTTTAGGCTGTAAGGTAAAACTTTACGTTTTTACTTATAAAAAACTTTGTGTTCCGAGTCGTCAATATTATAGTGATATTTAGTCAAAAATATAGGTTAATACTTATGTTTTCTTATTTGCAAAAATGTATACCTAATTATTTTGTTAAAAACTTGTTTTGATGTTAACTTTTTAAACACGCTTTTTCTACGTTTCTCCTTGTAGATAACATATAAATATAGTGTGACTTCCAATATTCAGTGGAATCTTCTCAGGTAAATGCACTCCCGAACGTCATTAAAATGGGTAAACTTTAGTAACAATAACATCAACCGGACCCCCTTCGCAAGTCTAACAGGAGACAAGTTTTCGACATGTCATATCAATGTGAAAGAACCTGTTTTAAAAATCAAAAGTTTTGTAATATACCGTAGTAACTTAATAATTTCGAAATATTATTTTAAATCACGAAAGGTTTTGTGAGTTTCCGACATTAACTAGAGGCAGCTTTTGAAATATTAGTGTTGACATTCTGACAATATTTACAGACATCATCAGGACAGAAAAGTATGTTTCTGGTGTCATGAAGCTCACCTACAATTGTCCTGTTGATGACAATAAAGTTTTGTCGAAACGTCGACACATATGTTTTAAAAACAGCCCAGTACAATCGTTTTGCCAATTATATTAATTCGTTGTCACTATTGAGTAATCACATTTTAAAATTTCGTTTGCAAAAAATCAATTTAAAAATTTAAATTTCTGAAAATAGTGTTTCAAATATCTAGATCCATGAAGCGCTTCCATTAGTTATCGATACACACACAGACATATTATTAAGACGTTTTGCAATACAGTTTTTTCTATAAGTAGTGTATTGCGTTTTTGTTTTAATATCTGACGCACGTTTTACTGAAAATTATCAGCATCATCAGATGTTTGTAAGAAAGTCACTAACAATCGAAATAATTCTTATTTATTAAAAGAATTATTTATATTATTAATAATTATTTACATTATTTTAAGATAAATAATATATTATTTTAACAATTCGTATTGTTATAAAAATAATATAATTATTAGTATTATATATCTTATTTATTTATTATTTAGTATAAATAATCAGAATTATAATAAACACGGTGTGTGGTGACGAGACTGTCTATGTAAGTACCTGTATCTGTGTTTGGGTTTTTGAGGATTTTATGAATTCGCACTTGTCTAGGTTAAGGGATATATGGGCTTCCCTAACCTTGTGGAATATAGTGTTAAGATGTTCAATGTGTTCGTCACGTGTTTTTGATACTACCAAGATATCATCCACGAACACTATGGCGTAAGGCTCCACATCTGGTCTTAATGGTTTCTCCAGACATTTTACAATCGCAGCCAAACTCGTGCTCAAACCAAAGGGAACTGGCTTGTGTTGGTGTGTTGGTAGCATTTATTTTTGTATAGGAAGGCGGTGTATTTTCTATCTTCACTTTTAATTGGAATTTGCTAAAAACTCGACCGTAAATCCAACTTAGTCAAATAACGTGCTCCTTCACACTTTGCAAAAAACTCGTTCGCAGGTGGTGCACAATCGAATTCACGTAAAACGATGCTATTCAAACTCCTCATGTCCAGGCATAAACGTACTTCTCCACTCTTCTTCTTTACTACAACTAGAGGATTAAGAAAGTTGCTGTTCGACCGCTCAGTGATGTTATTTTCTATCATCCGTCGTATTTCCAGTTCAACTTCTCCCTCGTACTTCATGGGTAATGGATACGTTCGTCTGACAAATTTTGTAGGGTCTGATACCATAATAGCGTGTTCGTAGACTGTGGTCTGCGTCGGTACATCGCTGAATACTTCGTTATACTCTTCTATTAATTTAAATAACTTCGCTTCTTCCTGAGATGACATTCCTTCTTCGGCTGTATTAGCATGCTGTGTAGGTGCATATCGTATACGTGGCTTGGATACGACAATAGGTTTTCCACTTACCTCACAATTTTCTTCATTTTCATTCATAATTAATTCATATAGAACATCATTATAATTACATGAAATCTTACTGTTATTAATATCAATCCTTGCACTTAAAGTATATAATAAATCTATTCCAATAATTCCATCATATATAAGTTTATTCATTATGACCATAGGATATGTTATTTCTAAGTCCTTACAATTTAAAATTACGTAAGCTTGCTGTCTAACCTTTTCTCTCTTAATCATGGCTGTAATAACATTTATATTATTGACAGGTAAAATAGCCGTTTGTTTAAAATATTTTTTATTTTGTTGTACCCACTTATTGTTTAGTACAGTTAATTGGTTACCTGTATCGATTAACATTTTAATTCTACATCCATTAATTCGTACATTAATTATAAGACAATTTATTTCTTGTTGATTTGGTGTCACATTCCTGTCAGTGTCTAATAACTCATTTCTAACGTCGCACGGATATATATATATTGTTTATTTTGTAACAGCACGTCCTGTTTCTCCGTCATTGTGTTGTGTCGCGGGAACAGGATGGCTGAACATGTCCTTGCCGCCGTCTCTCTTTTATTTCCTTGTCTGCGCTCTCTCTCTTGCTTCCCACATTACCGCTCCCCGCTCTCTCCTCTTTTCTCTGCATTGTGGAAACGGTGCGATCATATGGTTTACTGAACTTTTCTTCAAATTTGTATCGCGCACGTTTCTCTCGGAGTGTTGTTCCTTCTGTGTATCGCGTGCGTTATTCACAGCTGTGTGTTGTTTTACACTGTGCGTTGGCGGCGTATAATTTCGCCTATAATTATGACGGTTTTGGGTATCGTCACGTTCTCGTGCTTTATCACTACGGTCGTAACTAGCATGATAATTAATGCGTGTTTGTTGATTGTGTGGTGAAGTGTTACTCTTGTTAATATTTTGTGATTGAATGACAAGTATTAAGAATCGTTCGATCGTTTTGACACCCTGCGTATATATAGCTAACTGAATATCTCTATGGAAATGGCAAGACAACTTAGACACTATCTCATATTCAGAAAATTTTGGTTTTAAAAGTTTTACGCGTTCAATCTGCGCTATAGTGTACTGCTCAATATTCTGGCGTCCATGAGGATTATATTTACCATACACCAATTGGTCACGTACTTGCCTTTGAGTGTGGATATTCCAATACCTATTTTCGAATGCTTCTCTGAATTGCTGATACGTGGTTATATTGTCTCGAATTATGGAGTACCATTGACTTGCAGAATCTCTTAAATGACGGGTGACAAAACTCACTTTTTCCTCGTCGTCACACATACTTACAATGTTTTCAATTTCTCTCACGATATTCGCCAAAAATTCCATGCTATTTTCCCCTTTCTTACCTGCAAAGGCTTACTTCTTTCTTCTATGGGTGCAGTAAACATCATTGTCTGCGCCGGTCGTTTCTTGATCTCCGTTCTCAGACTTTCTACTTCTCCACGTAGTTCTTCCTTAAGTGTGTTCATTTCATCTTAGTAGTCCTTGGTAGATTTTGCAGACTCTACTACAGCAGTTTCCAACGTCGTCTTTCGGGCTTCTATTTCCTGCGTTTTATTAATGTTTTACCGGATTTGTTCACTAACTTTTCTAATCCTCACATCTTGTTCCTGCTTTGAAACTCTAAACTTGTCATTCCAGTGATCAGCTAATTGTTTAATACTTTCTTTCAATTCTTTCGACCATTCTGTTTTCTGATCTTCGAACCTATTCTCTATCTTTATAGCTTGTTCATTTAGCGACTGTTCTACTCTAGTTTCTAATATTTCTATTCTCGTATTAGTTTCTTCGAGTTTTGTAGTCAGTTGCTCTTTAAACTCTTTAAATTCGGCCCTAATTTCTTCGCTATTATTTTTTATTTGTTCATTATTTTTCTCTAATTCAGCTTTAAATTTTTTATTAGACCTCTTTAATTCATTGAATTCGGCTTTAGATTCTTTCCTAATCTCTTGCATTTGCTTTGTATTAAATTATTTTAACTCTTCGATTTGCATTCTATTTTCCTCTTTTTGGTTTGTACTTAATTCATCCACTCAGGCACGCATCATGGTTTGAAGTGCTTCCATATTCAAGCCTTCTGGTGCTGCCATAGTGAATTATTATTCAAATATTTATTTATAATTTATTATTGGTGAACCGTATGCGAGCTTTTATTCATTTATTGTTTAATTATTATTATTTGTTTATTTTTATCTACTCATGTTACAATTACACCTGTTTGTTGGGGTGGGCGCCAGTTGCGTTATTACAATACAATACACACAACAATTAAAAAAAATAAATTAAAATGTAATATTAATTATAACATATAAAATATCAAACACTGGTAATGATAGAGCATACATTAATAATTAAATGTAGGCGTGTTGAGCCCCATGTTAACGGGCGACAAAATTACACAACGATACCTTTTATGAATGCAGGTTGTATAAGGATACCAGGTGTAACTGTAATAAGAGTAGTAAATTTATGAATGGTTAAAATTTCATGTTTATTGTTTAAAAAGCATTACAAATCATAAAACATTGTTAATAATCTCCGATCAAGATATCACTCATTATTAAGTGTTCATCTCTTAAGCTATACGGTGTTACACACATTCAGAACACTCTTACATCTAGACATGTTAATAATCTTAATCTAGACATTTATTCAAATTGATTTAATAAAAGAAATAAAATTTAAATGTAATTAAGTTTTATTTTAATTGAATTTATTTAAATCAGATCTGACCTCAGCTTGCTAAGTCTATACCAAAGTTTTTAAGAATAAATTTAAATTTATATTAATTACTCTTAGACTGGCATTTGTTTTGTATTCAAAAATTTTTTTATTATTTTCTATAAAATGCAAATATCAAATCATTTTGATTATTTTTCTTTGATAAAAATATATACTATTTCAAAATTAAACGCTTTTTTTTCTATATTTATCTGTATGCGATTGCTCATTCTTACGAATAAAACATTTACATAAGACTCAATTACATTCTTTACCTAATTATACACTTTTTTGTTTTAATTCATTGTCTGTTTATATAGTCTTCATGTGCTCTTTAAAAAAAACAATTTATAAATGCATTATGCATGTCACCTCGAGTTTTGATGATCTTACGACTTATTGACGGGGTCCAGCGTTGTCCAGAGTTGGGTTACCGTTACTCCTGGCTTGCCGTGGTCCTGGATATGTCCAGAGTCCAGCGTCGTTCTCCAGCAATGTGTGGTCCATTACAGAGAATTAATATCGGCTGCGAGGTGGATCTCGTTCGGGTGTTAGGCGTCTAAAAAGCATCTCCTAACGTCCAGCATCTCCCGTCGCTCTTTGTAGCTTCTCTGTAGATACTCTTGCTGACTTAGACTGTCCCGGTACTCTACGTTTCCCGTAATATTGTAAACATAATTACTGAACGTCTTTATTCGTTCGTAGATGAGACTTATAACAAAATAAAACTGTTCTGCCGACGGACAGCGTGTCCGACTGCAACTGTGTTTTGAATAGAAGAGAAGGGGTTCCAGTCGAACCCTTAATTTATACCCTCTCGAGATTCCGCACCTTTTGGTTCCGAAATTATCCTGTCGAGACCTGCAGATCACATGATACCCCCCACTCCCGAACCTTTTCATAGATTTGCAATTTTTTGCAAATGGCAATGTTTTGTACGGAATCAAGATAGCACAAATTATAGCTAATTTGATTAAGCACTCATTGTATTAATTTGAACGTCTTAGTGTAATTTGCGTATTTTTGGCATATTTATTTCGCACTGACTTCGCGTAGTGTTTCCTATTAACGTCATTTTCTTACTGTGGTTAACTATAAAATTTGTACACCCTTTGGTGCCTTTTGTTTGTTTATACACTAATTAGTTTTCACACAGTGAATTAAAATAATTATCTTAGTAATTACTTGGGGAGGGTAGCTGAGATTCCTGTCTGTACATGCATCACTAACACACACAAGATACACGCGTAACACACATACAAACGAGCAGGTGTTATTTGCTTTTTGGAACAGTTAATTTCACCCCTAGTATAAAAATGAAACATTTTTACAATCTCAGACGTATCCATTTACCCCAAACTTATAATAATTTTACAAATTTTATATTTATTGAAATCAATGCTCAATACAGCATATGGCTGTATCGTTGCAATATTTATATACATTATTACCATAATCATTTAATATAAGTCAGTTCAATTTTAGATCTAGGTTACACAAAGATTGTAGCCCTACAGTACACAATCCGGACATCGATTAATTTAGATCGCGGTCCTGGAAAGTATTAAATTCTGGTATACATTCTGCATCAACTAGGTGCTTATCCAAGACTGCTGGGGGGGGGGGGATCTTCTGCTTGCAGCAGGCCGTACCGTCTCGCTAGAGGCTGTGGTAAGACACAGACAAACACAGTGAGCGGCAACTGGCGTATCCCTTCTACTGCTAATACCTCTCTTCTCTCATCCCTGCTTATCGTTAGTAAACCACCACCATTGAAAAATTCCAGTCCATTTTTCCCCCATGAAAAAAATATAGTCAACTATTCTAATGGAACATTCCTGGCTACGCCACGTAATCGCCTAACTGAAGGCAAAAATTATTATCATTTAGTTTAATTAAAAATGTTGTGTTAGTGGTTATAATCACAAACAGAATTATCAATGTTGCACACCACTATAGGAAAAATTATTCCGACCGATTAGCGCTTTCAAGCTTCTCAGCTCATCGTCAGATCGGAAATAACTTGTTCGCGGGGGGTGTATGTGTTCAGTGGTGCTGTTGGGGGTAGAAACATCTGGTTTTACAGAAAACTTTGGTCTGTAAACAGGACGGCCGGCCAAACAGGACGGAAAGAAATTTTAACAACAAACTACTTCATTGTTCCTGATAACGTAGTATATATAAAAAATTGTCCCCTCCCCCTTCAACTATAATTTTCATTTATAGTAAATTACCCCCACCCCGTTCAACTAGCCTCTTCATTTATAGATATTTCATCTACGTTTCTACAGTGGATTATTAAGATCTTCTTATCAGGATACCTTATTTATCAAAATTAAGTAATTTACTCTTGTTACAACAAAAAATGTTTCTGGTAAACTACCCTTTCCCCGTAACCGAGCTTCACCAAAATCATTAGGTCTTAAGATCTCTGCAAATCAGGCACATATGTAAAAAATTATTTGATTATGTTTGAATTTACGGCAGTTATCGTTCGTCATGGAAAAATTTCTCTTGTTGCAACATAAAATGTTGCAGGTAAACTACCCTTTCCCTTAACCGATCTTCGCCAAAATCAACATGCCCTGAGCTCTCTACAAAGCAGGGAAGTATTCAATACATTATTTGATTATGTTTGAATTTACGGCAGTTATCGTTCGTCATAGAAAAAATTACCCTTGTTATCACATAAAACGTTGCTGGTGAACTACACCTTTCTCTTAACCGATCTTCACCAAAATCAACAGACATTGAGTTTCTGTAGCCCAGTAAGGTATGCAAAACATTACTTAATTCTGTTTGAATCTGCGGCTGTTATTGTTTGCCATTAAAAAAAATTACCCTTGATAAAAAAACGTTGCGGTAAACTCTACCTTTTTCCCTTAACCGATCTTCACCAAAAACAATAGATCTTGAGTACCCTACAATTCTGGGCTGTATGCAAAACATTATTAGATTCTGTTTGAATTTGCGGCTCTTATCGTTTGCCATAAGAAATATCCTTATAAAAACATAAAAAATTGCTGGTAAACTACCTCTTTCCCTTAACTGATCTTCACCAAAAACAACTATTGTTGAGACCTCTACAATTCAGAGGTGTATGCAAAAAATTATTTGATTTAGTTTGAATTTGGGGCTGTTATCGTTTGCCATAGAAAATACCCTTGTTAAAATATAAATCGTTCCTGGTAAACTACCCCTTTTCCTCAACCGATCTTAACCAAAAACAATAGGTCTTGAGAACTCTACAGTTCAGGGCTGTATGCACAAAATTATTTGATTCTATTTGAATTTACGGCTGTTATCGTTTGCCATAGGAAAAAAATACCCTTGATAAAAAAAACGTTGCTCGTAAATTACCCCTTTCCTTAACCGATCTTCACCAAAACCAACAGATCTTGGGAACTACAATTCATGGTTGTATGCAAAACATTATTTTATTCTGTTTGAATTTGCGGCTGTTATCGTTTGCCATAGAAACAAGTTACCCTTGATAAAAAAACGTTGCTGGTAAACTACCCCTTCCCCTTAACCGATCTTCACCATAAACAACAGGTATTGAGTACTCTACAATTCAGGGCTGTATGCGAAACATTATTTTATTCTGTTTGAATTTGCGGCTGTTATCGTTTGCCATAGAAAAAAATCGGTATGGAGAACCATACATGACTTCCATGTTCTAATAAATTATAAAATTATTTTTAATATGTACACACAGAGCGAAACTAAATATATCAGCATGCTTTTGGTAAAAACGCTGCGAAAGATAATCAAAATACTAATTGTACATAGATGTTAATATTTTAAAGATAAAGAATTAATTTTATTAAATTATCTGTTGTTTAAACAACGCGAAAGAGAGCGAATACTGCCCAGCGTTTGTAGTCTGTGAATTTCTGAAAACGAAAAATTATTTTGTTTACGTTCTGTGGTTACGATATTTTGTTTACATGGAACGATATTAATTGTTAATATTTTGTTGAAATTATTTTAAGTTTCGGTCCAAATAAATTTATAACATCAATACAAAACATTATATCCTTCCCCTTTTTACTTATATTTACTTTCCCTTCCCCTAATTACTACCCTTTTTATTTATAGATATTTCATCTACCTTTCTACACTGGATTATTATGACCTTCTTTTCAGGATATTTTATTTATCAAAATTAAGTTCTTTACTCTTGTTAAAACGTAAAACGTTGCAGGTAAACTACCCCTTTCCCCTTAACCGATTTTTACCAAAATCAATAAATATTGAGTCCTCTACAACTTGGGCACATACGCAAAAAACTATTTGATTGTGTTTGATTTTGCGGCAGTTATCGTTTGCCACAGAAAAAATCTACACACACACACACACACACACACACACACACACACACACACACACACACACACACACACACACACACACACACACACACACACACACACACACACACACACACACACACACACACACACACACACACACACACACACACACACACACACACACACACACACACACACACACACACACACACACACACACACACACACACACACACACACACACACACCCACACACACACACACACACACACACATGATACGGCTATTAATTCATTCTGTATTGCTTGTATACAGGTCCGGGAAAGTGACAATAAATTTTGTAGAAACGCAGAAATGTCGATACAAAAGATTTAAAATTGTGTATAATTAATGATGGAATTCACTAAACCTTCCGTGGCTCATTAAGTCACTATTGTTGGTAAACTAAGTATATCGTCCTGTGTCAGTCGGCTTATAGAACACTGTATATTTGTTTTATTTACGGGAATCGTTTTAAGAAGCAAAAGTATCGTGTTAATATTAATTGTAGTTATTAAATACGGTTTATAATTAACTTCTTATGCAAGATTTGTAAGGATTTTCTTTTGGATTATAGCAAATCTAAAATTTATAAACTACCTATCATATATTTTATAACTTGTTGATTTTTATACAACTTTAGTGAGCCCTGTAAGGCTTTAGTTTATTATCTGACTTTTCCTGGTGTCATAGTTGCAATTATTAAATGGACACGAAGCAGAAGCAGGCAAATGCAATTAACCAGTTTTTAGAGGCAAATCTTTATCTATTTATTTCAGTTTAATCAATTATTTCTGACCTTTGGGGTCGGGGCATGCATGCGATGTAACATATGATAAAAAGTAAACTATTCTATTCCAGAGTTGCTCATTGTATATATATTTATTTTATTTCACACTGATCCGTCGTCTCTCGGTAAAGTTTATCGCTCACTCAGGAGTGAGTAATGAAATAAAAATACCTTGACATTTATTTGATCACATTCATAACATTTCGTCTAATTTCCTCATCTTCGTCAATTATCCTTACGTAAAAGTAACACGCATGAATTATAATCAATGTCGTCAAAATTACACAATAACACATATAAGAAATGTAAACATTTGTTATTTAATATTATTTTCAAATAAATTAGTTTAAGATTTATTTTACACTTTGGTGTTATCGACAGGCGTTACAAAAAAATATTATTATTGTAACAACTTTAAAACGTTCAAATATAAAGTTTAATTGTTGAAGATTATGTAATTTTTAATTTTATTTTACGGGATTGCACAAAAGTAAAAAAAACTAATAAACACATGATAAAACATAAACAAATATAAACAATGTTTCTATTTTTAGTGAAAATTTGTTTTCTTTTATTTTGAGCAGACACAACGTTCCTCGATAAAGTTGAGTTCAGTGAATTCAAAGGAAAAGTTTTCTGATTAAGAGGAAGTGCTGTTATAACTTTCTACACAGACTATGTACTTAATTTGACTATCCGCTCGCCTTCACAAATTTCAAAAGTCGATGATTTTAATAATCCATAAATGCAACATAATTTAAACAGCGTTTAATTTCTTCCTTTTTCGAAAGAAACATTTATTTGGTGACGTTGATCCAGAATAATTAGTACTTTAACAATATACTAGAACACGAATAAACTTAATACTATAACACGCTTTGCTCTAATTGGGAATTAATTACAATATAATGATTTACCAAATTTATGTCACGAAAAGTAAGTTTATAAAACACAGATTTATTTCTTCAGTGACGCACCTCAAAATAATTATTATATTAGTTTCGTTGTAACCCCTCGTTTATTTGACCAAACATAAAGTGTAAAAAAAACTCGTTAACCCAACGCGTAACCAAACTTAACGCGTTGGTAGATACTTCAGTAAAAAATTAAATTTACTAGGGTGCATATTTTGTTCATAGTTAAGCTCACCTTTGTATAGAATTATCTATTCGTTAACAATGTTGCGAAGATAATTTTTAATTGTAATAAAGTAGTTTAAAATAAAATAAAGTACACGACACTAAACCAATATAGAAACCTCGGAATACTGAGTTAAAAAACTGTACAGCGTCTAAACTGAAAATTTTGCTAGGACGACTTAGACAGCAATGAAAGGAACAATAATTATACTTAAATAAATTTTGATGGATTATACATCGACAGAGACAAATTAAGACGAGGGTGTCTACCACAAACATTTTTTGTTTTTACGCAAACTTTGTCCATCATTATAAACTTTTTCGTTACTTGCTGTTTCACTTTGAACACTTTTTTGTACTTTCTTTATAATTGTACTTTGTTCATCTCTTTCACGAAAACAGTATTCTACGTTCCCTAAATTAAGACGTATCTAGCACAAATTAGATAAGTGGTATCTGATGTGGGTTTTCGGTATCTGGCAAACAGGGTAGGAGAATGAAATAGAGAAACTGCAATGACAATAACCAGAGGCAAAAATAATGATGAGGAAGACAGGAACAGGTGAAGAATTTTGATTTAATATCAATAAAGGAAATTAGAGCAGTTATCGACTGTAATAGATTGTCATTACTGGGGAAACATTAACAGTAACGTTACAGTGTTAATTGAAGAGCATAAACTTAAGCTATTTCTGAATAGTTAAATCGATTCAACTCCATTTATCATCAGAGTAATAGCTTTAGAAGACATACGCAAAAAAAATATTGCTAATAGGTTTTGCGCCTCTTCCGATTTCGTAAAATCATTTTAGTGACCCTCACGTCTCTGTCTCAAACTCATGGTGCTGCCACTCAAATGTAAGAAACTTTGTCGATCTCACACAGCTGTCAATCCTAATTTTATAAATTACCCGTGGCAATCCTAAATTGGCAGGCAGTCCGTTTCTCTTACGCCAATTTATGTCCGTTTCTGAGTTTATTTTGATCCTTTCAACATTTCTCGTTTGTACGCAAACTTTGTTCATCATTAAAACTTTTTTCATTACTTGTTGTTTCACTTTGAACACTTTTTTGTACTTCCTTTACAACTGTACTTTGTTCTTCTCTTTCACGAAAACAGTATTCTATTTTCCCTAAACTTATTTTCTGTTTGCGCTTTATAACTAAATGTGGACACCGGTTTCTTTTGAGGTGCGTCCCTCATGGTCATACCATATTTTCCACTTATTTGTTTTCCCACTCAATTAGATTCCTCTCTACTACAACCAAATAGTGGCTTTTTGGATTTTTTTAACCGTCCACTAGAAAACTTATACTCATTATTTTCCCAATCACAGCGATAATACTGCTAAACACTGTCTCAAGGCTATTCCAAAACTTTGTCTTAAGATTTTGTGGCTTATCTTTTGTTTCTGGAAATGATATTGATTATGATGGAAATGATGACATTGGTGTTGAGTTAGGTAAGTTTCAGACGATGTGCGGAACAAATAACCGTATTTTTGGAAAACAAGGTACCTTGTGATACAAAATTAAAGTTTTACAAAGTTATGGCAGTTCCTGTACTGTACCATGGTGTGACGTATGGACAAAAAATAAAACAAGACAGTAAAATACAGGCATCGGAAATGGCATTCTTAAGAGGAGTTAAAAGGTGTTCTACACTTGACCGCATGAGAAATGAGGCCATAAGAGAAGAGTTACAGGTTTTTAATTTGAATGAAAAATTAAAAGATTACAAACAACGGTGAAAAGGATACTTAGAAGCATGTCAGATTCCATACTGGCCAAACAAGTCTGAAAGTACAAAGCTGTAGAACACAGATGTGGGTAGACGCAGGAAGAGATGGCTGGAGGATTTTTGAAGGCAGAATAGGCATTACTTTGCCTATGACTTGTTGTGAAGACGATGATGATTATGATCTTTCCTTTCTTTCCATTTCTGTGCAAACCAGAAAATAGACGATTAAATTTGATTTTTAATCCGGATATTTTTGAACCGTTACCTTGCTTTTTTAATCTTCACATGTTTGAGCAAATTTGTACATCTGTACTTTGTTGAAAGATTATATTGCTCTGGCTACCTTGATAAACGGTTAGTTTTTGTTTATTTATACAAAGGATTTTAAAATTGTATGTTTAGGATGCTACCTGCATTAACTCTTATTAGCAAAACATTTTGTTTAAATAATTGTATACGTATTTCGTAATATTTGAAATGATATGTTAAATGTATTATGTATTTGTGTACAAAATATGGTATAAAAAATAATCAAAGTCAAGCACATTATATTATAATAACTTACGCACATGTTATAAAAGCAATATGTTTGACACTAGCAAAAAAAAAATCTCCAAATAAAGGATCAAATAACTAACTATAAATGTAAACCTTTCCTTTTTCTGTAAACAATTTGTATTTCCAGAGCATATATTCAACATTTTGAAAAAATACACAAATTGTATTGTGGTCTCATCGCAAAGATTGTGTTACATTTTGAGGAGTAACTTAGACAAGAATATCACACCCAAGCGAATGTAAATACAAAAAGACATTAATTTTTATAATTATACAATAACGTTAATTAAAAATCAATATCTGTAAAAATTCAAATAACTCTAAGGTGTCTGTAAAAAACATTAATACTATTTTTTAATCAGATTGTTGCGGTTGAAATTGCTGTCCCCTTGCGTAGCTTGGGGTTAACGGCTGTTTACACTTTAAACCATAGGCTGGGTTTAATAAAATATAAAACGATAAAAGTGGACTGTATAAAACGGTTTATTATAAAGCACAGATTAAATTGTACATATGCGATTCTGCGAATCCGCGCGTGCCCGTACGACTGCATATCTATTAATTTAGACTAATTGAAATTGAACTGATTAAATCGTTAACATATTGACGGCCGTAAAGTAAATGTGTTTAACACACGCGCGGGTTAGGCTCTTGCCTCTTGGAGCTCCGTGAGCTGACTGCTAGATTGGAAAGGGGGGCGCGGACCGACCTTAGCTCGTCTGGCGATAACGTGATATGCAGCCGACGTCACAGGCGAATCATGGTTTGAACACATTTTAAGTCTGAACATACTGTCCGTCAAAAATCGAAGATCTCGATTTTTCCCGAGCTTGATGCAGTGTGCAGTTTACTCACCCATGACGTCAACAGCGGCTACATAAATTGGTTGTAACACACAATTGAATACAATTCGTAAATTGAATAGAATAGATGAATCGCATAAATCACATAAATTGAATAGAATACATGAATTGCATAAATCACATAAATTGAATACAATACACACATTTAATAGAATACATAGATTGAATAAAATACATGAATTGACTGCAAAACATAAATTTAATGGCATGCATGAATCGCATAAATCACATAAATTGAATGCAATACATAAATTGAATAGAATACATGGATCGCATAAATCCCATAACTTGAATACAATACATAAATTGAATAGAATACATAGATTGAATAAAATACATGAATTGACTGCAAGGCATAAATTGAATGGCATGCATGAATCGCATAAATCACATAAATTGAATGCAATACGTAATTTGAATAGAATACATAGATTGAATAAAATATATGAATTCAATGGGTATGCAAATTGAATAAATTCCTCTGCACAAGGCAACATTACTGAGGACCAGAACAATAACACACCTTCGCATAAAGTGAAACCAACACCTTTGAATAACGTTTTGAAGCAAACGGACAAGCAGAAGACAACCGCACAGCTCACGTCTGGGCAGTGTAATTTGTTTTACGGGGGCTACCCTGGATTTCGAACACAGTAAATTAGATGAGACACGCCTATTATCATATACAATTCTTGCGTATATCCAACAACCATAGCTTTCACAGGAAGCATCCGCGAACCCGTGAATTTGAAACGATCTCATGTATGGGAAGGGATTTTATGTAACGGTTCACATTAATCTTATTGACTAGATTTAGTTTACTATACAATTCCCTCCATTTGGGGAGAAGAGAATCTGATAAGACCTCATCCCAATTCGTTTTTGCTTGGCAAAGCTGCTGGATGAAACGTTTGTATAGAAAAACTATGGGACCAAGTAGACCCAACGGGTCATAAATGCTCCAATTACTGAAAGAACAGATCTCTTGGTAAACGCCTCATGGCAACGTTTGAGCGTTGTCTTATAAACAAACATATCGGAACCGTTGTTCCATAGTAGCCCTAAAGTGCTCACAATTTCACCCTTGTTTAGGGGTATGGCAGTGCCGCCTTGGTTTATGATTTCTTGGCTGTTGGAAAGCCATTTGTGCAAGGGAAACCCATATTGTTGAAGTAATTCGCTTACATCCGACCTTAACCATTTGAGCTCATTTATATCATCGCAGCCGGTAATTAACGACGAAGAAGTCGTAGTCGACATCAACATAGAAGTCGTTAGCAATAACTCGGCATGCCAAGGGAAATTGATTGAGGTTGTTTCGCAGCCTGGAATAGACACTTGGTAGCAAGAAATGAAGCGCTGGCTGTGCCATAAGTCACAGTCCTGAGCACGAAATGTTTCAACTCCAAGTTGCGGCAATCCCGCCAAAGTATTCTTTGGAGGTTGCAATCGCTTGAATCGACCAAAATTTGTCTATACACCTTCTGGATGTCCGACGTTAAGCCATAGACGTGGGTCCTAAATCTGAGTATAATAGAAAAAATGTCCTGCTGTATTGTCGGCCCCACCAGTAGTGTATCATTAAGTCAACGGCCATTAGCGGATTTTGCGGACGCATCAAATACCACGCGGAGCTTTGTAGTTAGACTTGATTTCTTTAAAACCGCGTGATGGGGTAAGTAGTACATCTTGGAGCGATGAACCAAATTGTCGCTGGGACTGAGTGGTGACATGTGCCCCATCAGTTTGCACTCCTTGATGAACTTGGAATAGTCATGTCTCAACCCAGGATTCCTCATGAGTTTACGCTCAAGAGTCTGAAAACGCTGTTTAGCATGGGCCAGCGAATCGCCCAGAGCCACATCACCAGCCCTACGGGGCAACCTAACAACAAATCTACCGTCACTATTTCTCAGCGTGTTATCCACAAAGTGTTCCTCACATGACTCGTCGGCAGCTGAGGGCAAATCAACAGGATACTCCTCGACCTGCCAGAATTTCTCAACCATAGAAGTGAGCCCTTTATTGTCATTTCTCGCTATAAATGACGAAGCACGATAAGGAGATTTAAATTTGAAAGGACGATTTCCGGACACAATGTAGGCTAACCCAGTCTAGTTTCCTGAAGAATGGGGAAGTTCCCGTCCCTGACAAATTTTCCGGGCTCAATCAAACTTAAGAAGAATTGGGCGCTCAGCAGAATGTCAATGCTCGAAGACGTGCTGAAATTTGGGTCCGTTAGAAATATACCCTCGGGCAATCCCATCTGCGCAGGATCAAAAGATTCTTTGGGGAGATTGTCAGTAAGATTAGGCAGAATTGAGCATTGTACGTTAAAATTGAATTTTTCGTACAGCTATTGTTAGGTGATAGAGGTGCAATGGTGGGACCGACAGGACGCATTGTTGATGCCTGTAATTGGCAACTCATTTTTTACAAGGTTCAATTTAAGTTTTTTGGCAAAGGTCTGTGTAATGAAATTCGCCTGGCTACCAGAGTCCAGTAAAATCCTGCAAAGGCGGGGTATTACCAGAATTGTCTAAGGTTTTGCATAACGCAGTAGACAATAGTATGTTCCTATTAGTTTTCAGTTTGAGGGCACAGTAGGTGCCCTGTCCTGTATGTATTAAGGAGTAATGCTTCTTAGAGCAAATTTTACAAGTGTGCTTATTTTTACATTCATTTACAAATGGCCCACCCGCAAGCAGTTAAAGCAGCATTTATTTTTAATTAAAAACTGCTTAAGTTTGTCAATGGTTAACCCCTCAAATTGTATAAGTGGTGGTTAGCATTGCACATTGCACATTGAATGTTTTTATAATTAGCATGATAGCTGACCACCTTGCCTTGTTCTGAATTGTTTACATATTTTATCAGTTGTTTAGGCCTTGCTGAGTTGCTTGCCCAACCACTCTCTCGGAATCTGCCGCCACGGTTTCCAGCACCGATCTCCTATTGATTAAAAACTCAATCAACCCTTCAAAATCGGGAAAGTTGATGTTAGAGAGTGACTCCTTCCAACGTTTTGAAGTATTCGGGTCCAATTTCGACGCTAATAGCTGAGTGACAATAACCTCATAAATATTTACGGGTAACGCCATAACCTTGAGCGCGTTTATGGTTGCGCTTATTTTATTAAGAACTTTAGATATGCTACCCACCGATTGCCTATCGATAGAATTGATTTTCTTGTTTTTCAGTATATCTTTGACATGGTGGATGGCAATAATTAGCTTATTGTCAAATCTAGTCTTGAGTAAACCTAGGGCTACCCCATAATTCTCACCAATTATAGGGAGCGATTTTATAACTTGGAGCGCTTCATCCTTTAATGAATTGTGTAAATAATGCAACTTTTGTATGTTGGTAAGACCCAAGCGAGAATCTACCAAGTCTCTGAATATATATATGTAGTGTTGCCACTCCATAACATTTCCACTAAATTCTGGGATTTTAATGGGCCCCAGTTGCGTGCCATGAGCGAATCTTTCCGCTCTACTGTCATTAGCAGGAGTATTAGAATTCTCAGTAAGATTAGTCGAGAATTTTTCTATAATGTTGTGCAGTTTTCACTCGATTGTACATAAATCATCTTCGACCTGGATTCGATCGCTATCCGCGTCAAAAACAGCGTCCTCGGACGCCTCGAGTTCGGATTTAATTGCGTCGTATTTGCGCTGGAGCTCCGCCAGCGACCTTAATTTAACATGCAACGCGTGGACGTCATTTTTTGTTATGTCGAAAGCATCCGCGAAAATATTAATTCTTGTTATTGAGGCCTTAATAACGGCCCTTTGCCTTATGAGCTGTTTGCTTTCGGCCATATTGAGCGTATTAAGACGTGGAACGAAAGTAGAACAGGCAACTCAGTTCTCAGCAATATAACTACGTATTAATAGTTAAATAGAATAATTGCAAACAAATAATACAACATAACGAATGACTAATAGTTCAAAACATAACGTGGCAAAAACGTCTTACTTGAATTTCCACTGATTCGAGATAATAAGTTACATACGGTGTAGACGGTTGTAGAGATTATCAGCTGATGTCGGATAAGAGTTAACCAGAAAGACGTAGTTGCCGTTGAGTAGAACGGGATGTTATCTCTTGACATGCCAGTAGTTCGTGACATCGGTTTTCTTCAATGCGGTGAGATAAAGATGCGTCTCTCTGCCTCTGCGTAGGTGTGTCGTATCTGTCCAATTCTGTCTGCGCTGCATGTAATAGATTGTCCGGTAGACACTTGCGAACTTATTGCCAACCGCAATTTTACGTACAGTATTTGATTTACATGCAAAAAGATTTTGCGGAACTTACGCATAACAGCTTCAATGCCCAAATAATACTCGGACGCATACAGCTATGCCACACTAATATGCGAAAACGAGCACGCACTAACTCCCTTACGACGCTTAAAGTCCGTCACTCCGAACTACTCGTAAGTTTTTTACGCACCTTGAGATCGAAATTAAATCCGGCCCTGGTAGACCATATGTTGCGGTTGAACTTGCTGTCCCCTTGCGTAGCTTGGGGTTAACGGCTGTTCACACTTTAAACCATAGGCTGGGTTTAATAAAATTTAAAACTTTAAAAGTGGACTGTATAAAACGGTTTATTATAAAGAACAGATTAAAATATACATATGCGATTCTGCGAATCCGCGCGTGCCCGTACGACTGCATATCTATTAATTTAGACTAATTGAAGTTGAATTGATTAAATCGTTAACGTATTGACGGCCGTAAAGTAAATGTGTTTAACACACGCGCGGAATAGGCTCTTGCCTCTTGGAGCTCCGTGAGCTGACTGCTAGATTGGAATGGGGAGCGCGGACCGACCTTAGCTCGTCCGGCGATAACGTGATATGCAGCCGACGTCACAGGCGAATCATGGTTTGAACACATTTTAAGTCTGAACACAGATTCTCTTTATTTTTGTGCAAACTTGTAATTTTTTCCAAGTTTTCAAAAACATATAAAGAATTCTTAAAGAATACAATAGAGAAGATTTAGTAATTGTTCAATATATCTTTGAAAACGTCACATAATTTAAATATCTAGGGAAAGTACAAGTGACATAGGCAAATTAATTACTGCCAGAATTAACGCTTGGAAACAGAGCATTTGTATCTCTTCTCACCAAAAGGTTTGTCAAGAAATGTTAGAAGAAAAATTTATAATATACTAATATAACCAGTAGTGCTGTACAAGAGTGAGACCTGGATTGTAACACCTAGGCAACATAAGCTTTAAGACGTTTTGAGAACAGAAGTTGGAAAGAAAATTACGGGAAGGGATGTGACACAGAATGTAAGAAATGGCGGGTAAGGGAAATAGAAGACGTTAGAAGAATAATGTGTGAGGGTCTCATAACAAGCGAGATTAAAGCCAGAATGTTACAGAGTAGACTACTCATGAGTTAACTCCGCGGGCGGGGGCCTAGGTGGCTATTCTACCATGCCTTATGGCTCCCTCCAATCGCCGTCCCTGCCCACTAGAAACTGTCACATTGTAGGTCGGGAGTCAAACTGGCCCTTCGGCAGGATTGGAGTTGATGTATGCCAAGCTAGACTTATGTGCATTGCGAAAGGGGGCCAGTCTCTGATAAGTAGCTGCAGTAGGTGCAATGAACCCTAGTAGCGTGAAAGGGCTTCCAGTGTCCCTGGTCCAGTAACTGCACAAGGTGATGTGAATCTGAAGCTGTGTACTGTGTTTGAGAACCAGGGCTCACTTCCCTGACAAGTACCTTCAAGGTGTTCCGTTTTTTTAGACGCTGGCTGGCGAACCCATTCATACAAAGAAAGGCACGCGGGCAAAGTTCGTGTCCCTGCGGGTGGCCAGGGAACTGCACCGGAGATTAGAGGTTGGTTGTCAGCGCCGATTGTGGGTGGCCTCCAAGAACCCATCTAGATACGCAACGCTTTCAAGCGCAGGGACACCCCTTCCTTGGTGGAACTGATTGGCACTTATGATGCTTATCGCCGCGGGAACGGTTAACGGGTGTATACCCTGGCTTGTAGTAGTGCTCGGCCTCGCCCTCTTGACGAGTGCTCTCTTGCACACTTGGCGAACTGGCGTTCATGGAGTCGATGGAGTTCTAAGTTGGCGAGACAGAGAGGGGGAGGTCACGGCAGCGTGCCTTATCACTGGCCTGGCGGGGCGGTGGTTTTCTGCCCGCGCCAAAAGGCGGAGGACGAGCCGTAGCCCTCCGGGGAAAATCCTGGAATCAACCCAGAGGTTAAGCCCGCAACCATTCTGGACTCCGGGAGTCATCGTGTTTCACGCACAACGTACTCAAAAATTGTAGGCTACCACGGGATCGTGAACTAGTCAGGCTTGGGCTTGTCCCCAGCGTTCACGAGTTCAGATGTTACGTAGTGGTTGTGTTTGTCCCAGTTAGGTAGGGTAGACTTTCCCTAAACACTGGTCTTTCTGGGAATTCGAGAGTTGGCGTTTTGGGCCTAGTTGCCATAATGTGAGCTCCTATCGTTTCTGCTGCTTGAGTTCTCCAAATTCAAGGTGCCTTTCTTCTACGACGCTCGGACACTCAACTGGTCACGTGTTAAGAGCAGAAAACGCGAGAGATAAACCAACGCAGAGGAAACATACTATATGAAGGTGACGAACAAGACTTCTAGACACTATAGGCTATAAAGAAGACTTGAAGAACTAAGAAATAAAAATAATGGCAGGAATAAATGAAAAGAAATTGTCAGGAAAGCTAATACTCGAAGCTTGTGTGGCAGTAGGAAATAAGTATAGGTGAGTGTAAATGAACAAAAAAAACTACTTTGGAAATACGTATTCTATCCAAAATACATCTGCGCTAGAGTTTTGTATGCCACTTCCGGATGGAGGAACACACTGCAGGCGGCAACTTAATTTAGCATTTGTACAAAGAAAGTGGCACTTGTACTTTATACGATTGGCGGAATTACGATATACTATATTGTAGAACAGCCAGTCAGATCGCAAATTGTATTGGAATATTATTCATGCATTTCATTTCTATTGAGTGAATTCTGTTTTAACTTTTGTAAGTTCAAAGTTTAATAACAGAACGAGAATTACACGAGCTGCACAAACCAATATATTAATTGTAGCACCCGTGCCACTTTTGAACAAGCTTTTGCTATTTATACTGGACCATCGTTTGATAACAGCTGTATGAAGATAGTGGTTTATGAGTGGTTTATTTAAAAATAACTACGCTTGGCTTTTCAGAGAACTAATTTAATTATTAATTGGATCTAAAATTAGTAGTAAAGGATAACAGTAATATTCCATTTTATTCGAAAGAGAAATAAAATATCGCGTGCAATAATTAAATAAGTAAGTTATTGAAAATAGTGTAACTTTTTAAACTTCAACTTTTAATTACCATTAATTTTTTATTACTTAGTAATTTTCAAGACTACTATTTCTTTATTTACTTAGCATTTTATTTCTTGTATATAATTTAGCATTTCATTTTATAAGATAGTAACCTTTATTACTTTTTGTGAAACTTTTAAATGTGTGAAACAGCGTTTTCATAGTTTGCTGTGGTGTCCATGATCTTGGCACTCTGATCTTTAAAACACAGTTTCTTCTTTCTTTCCCTTAGATTTCTCTTCAGGTGCCTTTGACTTCCCTTCCAAACTTCTATGACGCTTATTTAACTCACCTTTTGGCTTTTTCCTCCAAATTTCCTCTAGTTGATTGGTAGTTACGAAGGTAAAAGGGATAGATGCTTTGGATGAAAGTTTTCCCCCACTTATCAAAACAAAGTTGCTGACACGTAGCTTCCCATGAAAAGTTCTCTGACTGTTCTCGCCGATGGAACATCCCAGTTTTTAAATATTGTTGTCTGCTAATGTTATATTCCGTAGTTTATCAGATCAATTGTACTAGCGCATGTGTTTGATGTTCTATTACTGGCACGTAATAGTTTCTTTGTTTTGGATTTACACAGCAGGCCAGATATTTCAATCGCCCGTAACACAACATTGTTGCTGCAGTGTGCAACTCCCGCTACTTATGACCTACTGTAAAAGACAAACGTCTCTTAACGTTAACATTGTATTGTAAAGAACGTGAATTATCCTAAGCATTATAAGTTTATTATAGCGTTACAAAATAATTTGAAGCTAAAATGTACTTTTATTGTGAAGGTGATATTTTACAAAACATTGAACGAAAATGATAAAAACCCGGAAAATATGAGTGAAACTTAATTTAAATATTCGCATAACTTTTAAATTATTAAGATTCATGGAGTCATGTAGAACAATTAAAGTTTTGGTAGCTGACCGTCACTACTATATACAGAAATTTGGTCATATTCAAATGTAATGTAATTGGACAGGAAATTAAAATATCCACGTAATATAAGCTTATGATTATATAATGCATTATGGTATTTATGTGATATTGCTGAGCACTAAATTTGTCAACGAAATGTGCGTAAGTAAAGAAAGAATTACCTGAGTATTTACTTTAACAATTTGAAAAATTGTCGAAAAAAATTAAGTACCATATATTTGTGTGTGTGCGCTCGCGTGTGTGTTAATAGCATATGTATGTGTGTGTGTGTGTGTGTGTGTGTGTGTGTGTGTGTAACATTTCTATTACAATTGTATTACACCTTGTATTATATATAATTTGAATTACAATTCAAATAAACCTCTGAATATTGTAACGTTACATAACCCATGCCCAAAAATGATAACGTAATCACCCCACTATAAAGGTCAGAAATGGGTATTATGTACCTAGCTATAGATTACTTTGTACTACAGAACACTATAAACTATAACTAAGTGACATATAGTGTACAAAGTGCGATATAGTGTACATAGTGAGAAAGTAAGTGGTTAAAAAGGAGCATCTCACAGATTTATACTGGAGATGGAAAAACAATCAATTGTAGCAGTAGACTATATTGCTACTGACAAATTCTGTATTTTGTTTGTATTTTGTATAATTTGTATTGTGTAGGCCACAAAGGTTTTGTACCTAGGTATAATTTTATGTTTAATATAATAATTGTGTTTAAATATAAGATAACCCAGGGTTAGATATAAAATAATAATAATATAATATAATAATGTATGAGCAAAATGGCAGAGAAAAATAGTTTAGTGTAAGGATAATTTAAGCAAATAATAAATAAATACAATTGAAGGAAATAAGAATATTAAAGACCTATGTATAAATTTAAGAGGAAATAGAAAGAAAACCCTATTATAAATTAAATTGGATTATAAACAAAAGTTAAAAAGGAGTATTTTTCTATAAATAAGAAATAAATTTATAATAACTAAAAACAGCCTATATACTCAAAAGTATATAGATTCACCAATAAAAAATCATAAAAAATTCTTGGTTACTAACAGTAACCAACTAACAAGTATGTTAAAACGATTGAGAAGTGAACGTTTGGAAAAAAGTGTAATGCCTATATAAAATTTGAAAATTTATGAATACTTTAGGAATAAACAGTGCGAAATTTAATAAAAATTGACGAGAGATGTACCCCTTCTATTAAAACTTCTGCAAGTAGCACCATCCAAGCCTTTATTTGACGAAATTTTGAGAAACTTAACGACAGATTCCAGGCCTAGCGTCTAGCACTTCGAGATTTTTGGTGAGACCGTATCCTAGTAAAAATTAACTAAATTACAAATCAACTATAACTTCAACACTAGAAACAGCACCATACAAGTAAAACACTTCAGGAAAAAGGTGAAACAAACTTTATTAACTTTTGTTAACCAAAAAACCTTCATAACGGATATTTGTGCGTTTTCAGCATCCATTAAATAATTCCTTGTTTGTCGCGAAGAACATAAACTGTACTCTGGCGGATAAACCCGGAACTACATACTAAAGAAAAAACAAATATAATCTATTTTTTTTGTAAAGCTTAGTATTTTATTATTCATTTCTGACCGTCTCATAACACAAAGAACTTACCATTAACCCTGGGAAAGTAATAAATTAGTTCTTTATTGTTTTAATATTTTGTCAAGGATAAAAAATATTTCGTTATAATTTCTATGTTTACCAAATAAGATCGAACCAATGTTGTGTTGACCGGGAGAATCGATTCTAACTTTTTGTATTGGGAGAAGATAAAAATCAGTGTATTTAATAAATAAATACCCTGAATAAGTTGTTATAAATAAAAAATGTGTATTATTTCTCGTAGAGGGTAGTTGTTACAGAGTTCCAGGAGACAAAGAAGAGGACGAACAGCCGGAAAAATATTACCGACAATTGGTGTTAATTTAACCTCAAATTGGGGTGCAGACGTCAAAATCAGCTGGTCTTATGAGCGGAGAAATTTAAATTAAGTAATTGTATACTCCGGGGATAATACCTTTGGCCCTCTCTCTCCTAACTACGGTCAAACAACTTCATTGAATTCTCCCAAATCACACACTCTCGATTTCAGTTTTTTCTGTAAACATAAATTATAACGGACATTGAACATTCGCAAATATAAACAATAAGTAACATCAGAGATAAGACGTTACAATATACAGAATAATTTCTGTGAATCGTGCGTCCGTTGAAAATAAACCTACTCTTCAGAAAACCTACTACAGAAAACGCAACGAGTTACTTACAAAGGAATAATAAATATATATAGCAATATATAGATGTCGCATAGAATAGGTAGCCTAGACACATGTTATTGGAATTAAGTGGGTTTATTAATTATGCTATTTGTTTATGCCAGTCTACTGAGCTTTTAATACAGTTTATAAACAAATAATTACGCTGTTTCTGTTAACCTTTTTAACACAAAACCAGAATGCATTTTGTTTAAAACTACATGTGATGAAAGGTTTCATGGTGACAAAGCACCATTCTACAAAACGTATTATCATTATTAGGATCTGTGTACAGGCAATACAGGAATAATTAATATTCACATAATGAGTATTAGTATACCGTTATCATATTCTAATGAAGAATACTATTGTTGCATCTTAGTTACGCTGAATACGCTGCTATTAGTGCAATAAAACAGACGAAAAGGTGATTTGTGTAAAAGTGATGCTAAACACACCGGGACAAAGTTTAATAAGTCAAATACGGAATTTTTACATATAATATTTGTTTACACCAGACTATAAATATCAGAAGCTTCACAATTATTATCGTTACCATCGAACAGGAGCCGCACACACGTAGAAATAAGTCACATTAAAGATAAATAAACTATTATTTTAAAGAAAGACTATAAATAACTGATATGATGTAAACAAAGAAAAAGAAAATACATAAATACACACAGTGTAAATATACAAATGAAAATAATTAATAAGCAATTTTAAATTTTTTTGCTAATGATTTTCTATTTAATTAAAATCGGTGAACAATAAATAAATATATCTTTCTACTGGAAGCAATGTTATTTTATTAAATTGTTACTAGCAAACTTACTGAATTTGATGTAATAAATGTAAATAAAACTTTCATAAGTGAATTGCTACGTTTGAAAGTAGTGATACAAATTCAATAGCTTATGTCAGACACCCAACCAATTTAATATTTGTTTGTATATATGTTTTATGTTTGGTGTTTACATTGTTACGACATTACAGAACAATCTACGCGTTTCTTGAACGGTCCAGTGGAATACGGATGTAATATTATGTGCGTACGTGATTCTCGACATGCGTTACGAGATTGTTCCGGACTCACCGGTCCGCGCCTGCTTCGTGTAAGGCCGCAACCAATTATGTCCTGGTGTTTTCCAGTAGCATTCTCGACGCGCAGTTAGCGAATACTCTGGAACCTCAGCGGGGTATAAATACAAGTACTCAGAGACGTTCAGTTTAGTTTGATTTGCGATTTATTGGAATGCGGTTCGTAGTATTATAGTTCAGTTATTGTCGGCGATTGCACTGTGTGTTCAAGTGGTTATTAGTGAAGTGTTGTGTTTTATAATCGGCCGGGACAATTGTAATACAATTGTGTTTTATATTATTTGGTAAGAGACTGTCTTTTTAATTACGAACTGTTTAACTGTGATTAAACACTGAACTGTGTTAAAGCTGCTGATTAGTGACTTAATTGGTGTCTTGTATTCTGTTTTCCATTGTATCATACGACGATAAGCAGACCATCGTGACAATATATTCTTCTTGAGTGATGTATGATATGTTTTTAGTTTCTTGAAAACATTTCTAAATTTATATTTTTTCATTTAATATTTAATTATTTTTTCGAATAAAGATAAATAAGCCATTATTATATCATTTAATGTTTAATCAGTTGCTTAATGCCACTAAAGTCTTAGTCCTCTGTATTAACAAAAAGGTTTATTGTCCAGTAAGGTTGTGTGCGCAACGAATACAAAATCCTACGATCTAGCAAGTGGGATTACACTTGCGTTCAGTATTAACAAAAAATGTTATTATAAAAGTCTCTCTCTCTCTCTCTCTCTCTCTCACACACGCGCGCACGCGCGCGCGCGCACGCACGAACAAATTCAATTAAAAAAGAAAATAATTATTTATTTAAAATCTTGAGTAGTATTATTAAAATATGTTTTTATAAATTAAACATAAACATTATAGGATTTTACTTGACTGTTAAACAGCTGATAAGATGTTTTAAACAAACACTGCAGGTGTCTAAAAACGATATTCAAATCGACTATTCGTTGAATACATCACAGCTTATGATAATGAAGATTTCATTTTCGATACGTACGTAAAACAATCTAAAATTATACCTAATGCAGAAAAAATCGTCTTTATTTGAAAATAATTAACATACTAAGAAACGAGGACAGAATGGCACGTGTGAATTAAATTTGATTTTATTTGTGCGGAATTGTGTAAAATGAATTATGGTTTATTTACGCCGTTTCCTTTTAGTAATTAAATCCAGCGTGATTGGAGTAAATAAAGAAAAATTGTTTTGCACAATAGACACACTATTATGTCCAGTCACATTTAATTACTGTACTAGCTATTTGTTTTTATTGTCTTACTGACACAAGTCAGTTTCTTACTCTCCCTCAGTCACACACACACACACACACACACACACACACACACACACACACACACACACACACACACACACACACACACACACACACACACACACACACACACACACACACACACACACACACACACACACACACACACACACACACACACACACACACACACACACACACACACACACACACACACACACACACACACACACACACACACACACACACACACACACACACACACACACACACACACACACACACACACACACACACACACACACACACACACACACACACACACACACACACACACACACACACACACACACACACACACACACACACACACACACACAGGAAATGGAAAAAATATGAAGCTTAATTCAATCATGTGTATTGCACCTCAATGCCTTTATAAATAACTAAAATAAAAAAATATTCTCATAATATACAAATCAATCTATTTTCATAGGTCACGTATTATCACAGGATATCTAAACTTATTTAAAAAATCTTCTATTGCAGTGTATTCATTGTTCGTAACTTAAAGATACCATACATATGATTTCTAATAAAGTTTTAAATTACACACATTCTTAATTTCTATCGATTTCGGTCATAGACCATCGTCAGGGTATTTACACTATACACTCGCGATTACGATATTGCGAAACAGTTACTATTTACAGAAAAAATGAATTCAAAACCACTGATTAATGATCGTAAAACGTACGTTTGTGTCCAAAGTTTATCGAGAACTTTATTATAAACCATATGTATCTTTGGGATACGAACAATGAATAGAAGATTAAGATTGTAGGTACCATTAGTAAGCAATAAGTGTATATTATATACATCACATTATCACTAGTTATTATTTAAAAAGGGTTTCTCTTAAAACAGTATTCAGTTTGAAGCATTTAATAGAGAATGTAGACCAACAAAAAGTTATATAATAATTCGTTAATTCGTTGTAATACCATCTTGTAATTCTACGGTTTTAAGTTATTAAGTGTAATTTATTTATTTATTTATTTACCTTGACGTAATCTAACAGTATGTGTGTAACTGGAACAATTTATCTACAGTCTCAGATCTCAACAGTGCAAGTTTAAAGAGTCGGCAAGGCGTGCCGTGACGTAGTTGGTTTGTTGGGAGCTCAAAGCCCTCACTTTCTTTCCTTTATGCTCTTTTCGAAGTATTGTGTATTTGGCGACATCTGTGTGCTGTCAGTATCGTCTCGTCTACTCGTTTCTTTGTCCTGTTATTTGTTTTTCATGTTCGTAAAAATTGGCTGTTTAGAACAGCTGGAAATCACACTGTTTAATGCCTAAATTATTGGTCTGACATTTGCCTAAGTGAAACCTTGACGTATGCCTGTTCAGCTTCTTTCTTCCCACATACATTAACACATCTTGCAACGCAAGAAAACCTAATAGTATATACAATTTTTACCGCTTTTAATATAATTTACAAATGTTTCTAGTCACGAACATTCACAATAAATGTAAACCACAGATCTAAAGTACAGACGTAATTGTCCTGTTACCGACGGTCTCACGGGCCGTCGTTTGGTACAGTGGAAACAAAATACAGTCACCAATGAAATCACTAATTACCAGCGTTAATGAGTCAAACATAACAATTTGAAACAAACAAGGTGCGCTCATACAATTGTTGTAGTTATACTTGGCCACGCGCAATAGTAATGTCAACTATTAGAGTTCCGCACTTTTATAACACAATACTCACTTTCCACTAATCTGCAACGATCACTTGATCCACACTCTACAACATCGCCAGGTGTAACAAACCCACTAAGCCGGCCGCTGATGCTTATTAGCCCGCAGAAGTCTCAGAAAATTTCTACATTCTTCTGGCGCCGCGCCAGCATAATTTTCATAGTTACAAGTGCTCTCGAACAGTCTGGAGTGCTGTATTAGTAAACGGCCTTGACACAGACGCCGCACGCTGGGCTAGGCAAGAGCATTGCGTAATTGTCGTAGCAATATATACAATTTTTATCGCTTTAAATATAATTAACGAATACTTTTAGTCATAAACATTCACACTCACAATCACATTCGTAAATCACAGACCTAAAATACAGACGTAATTATACATATATAATAAAATTGTCAAGATCAACAACTAGACAATCACGGTGAGTAAATTTCTAAAAACCTCTGTTAAAAAACAAATAATAATGTTTGTAAGAGTTCAGATAATAATGAAAAAAGATAAAAATTCACATGGGCAAAGATGAATTAAACGTGAGCTTTGCAGTTTTGAATACAAGGATTAAGACTGATATTAGATGTTTCACTGTTATTAGATACACAAACTTTACAGCAGTTAAAATATTTAAATCAAAATTTAAGTCTTTGGTGTAACTTGCAGTTCATTTGGTAACTACAAACACCAATTTGGATCACTTGTCCTTCTCCAGTGAAGCAGATAAACTTATTACCAAATAAAATTTAACCTATCGTTTATAATTTCAGATGGTTGACGTTTCTGCTTGCTTATGACAGACTTTATACTTCAGTTCTGTTGACCAATTATGGCCGAAATGATGAAAGTGTCTTGTCTCTCTCTTCTATAACTTTTTATATTACTTCCCTGACTAAATTCACACAAAAAACACTGAGCATGTACAGTTTTTACGATACACGTACCACAAAGTAGTCCATATTGTTACATCACAGAACAATCTACGTGTTTCTCGAACGATCCATTGTAATCCGGCTGAATGTTGTGGTGTACGTGATATCAACATGCGCTTGCGAGACTATTCTAGACGCCGCCAGCCTCGCTGACTCTGTCAAGGCCGCAATTAATTACGTCGTAGTGTAGAGATAACGCGTAGTTGTGGAATGTTCTGGTCTGTGAGCGGAGGTATACAAGGCGTCAGCGGCCTTAGTTCAGTATTTTGTCGGCGATTACTGTATCGGTTCAAGTGGTTATTAGTGAAGTGTTGTGTTTAATAATCAGGCGGGACAATTGTAATAAAATTGTGTGTTATATTAGGTGACATTTTATTGCGTGTGAACAAGTTATATTTGATTTGTTGTAAGAGAATGTCTTGTTAATTACGAACTGTTTGATTGTGATAATTAAAGCTGGTGGTTAGTGACTTAATTGGTGTCTTGTATTTTGCTTTCCACTGTACCATACGACGACCAAGTAGACCGTCGTAACATTATTTTTAGATTAAACAGCCATATTGTATTATGTTAATACATTGTTCAATGCAAAGTAGACGTAAAGGAGGGTACATAATAATTACCCGTCCGATTTACCGACTAAGTTTAAACATTGCAAAATTTGCCAGTTAAGGGAGTTATGAAAACGACTGGCAACAGAGAATCGTGTGATGATTAGTTGCAGTATGGACGTAATTGGTCTTAAGGTTTGGAAACAAAAAACAACAAGAAAGAAAATGCCACGTTATACGTGGGGTGAACCTTAAGATCACAAAAACTACTGCCAGTATCTATCCCCAACAGAATGTTATAATACTACAGGAAATACAATAAGAGCTGAGAACATTAACTTTACCACACATTCCACTTAATTAAAGTTTAATATAGTAACTTTACTTTACAGGATACGGTTAAAAGTAAAGACATGAGAGAAAGAATGAGTATATCTACCCGTCTACATAACACACTTGATGCAAAAAGACCGTGTGCTGTATAGGCAATGATAGATGATCAAAGAAATTTCCCTACAAAGGGAAAGGAAGCAGGAAAATCTGGGGTAAGACGTTTGGATGCTGAGTTGCAAAACAACCGCTCTAAGTTTTGTTTGAAAATAGCAAATTTGTATACGGTAAAGACTTAAAAAAGTGCATTAACTAACATTTTAATTCAAAATAAAAGCACCGTAAAAAATTAATGTAAGTTTACACTCAATTTACAATAGGCTTTTAGTCTCAGAAAAATGAACACAGCATTCATATCTAAACTACAGGAAAATTATGTCCTACAATCAGAAAATGCTTGAGTTATCAACACGTTAGAGCACTCGTTGGTCCGACCACGTCTTTCCGTCGTGAGAGTTCCGATCACGTCCACGAAAATCGTCATATGTTTTAGTATCCTGTTTGCATGCATTCTTCTATCATGATAGGTCCAATCGTCTCTGTATTGGGTAATCTTGTCTTGTTAAGTTGTACGAGTATATTCCCTGTGCCATCATTTGTAACTATGTGAAATTTATAATTTTAATCTTAGACATATCAATGTTATTAGAAATCTCTGACCTCAGTATTCTTATTTGGCTTAAGGTCCATGCATTCAGCGCACTAGCAACTTCCTGCTACCTACAGTCTTTACGGAATAAAAACAAAAATTACTAATAACATTATACGACTTTGTGGTACTTTGTCAAAACACATTAAAGTAGATTAAATCCATTACCATGAATTAACTAGACTGCAAGTTATATAAAAAAATGTATTATAGTTTAAAGAAAATGTTCAACCTGGGTCGCACAAGTTGACTACTGGGTACAAATTGGTTCTGTACGAGGGTGTTAGATTCACGTACAGACTTTACACAAAATTAGTAAAAAATTATCTAATTCAAGTCAACAAAATCGTAACATTAGTGAATTCGTAGTTGTCTAATGCCATAAAACTAATAATAACACGGTATGACATGGTTACTTTCGCTTAGCTGGGTACTGCATAAATAATGCCTCTGCTTTATGAGTTTAATACCATGTGGCACAGAAAGGCAATGTTGCCATGTAATTTATAACTTTGGAAGCCATACATCCCACAGTAATCCGTTATAACTTTATAGTGTTAAGTGGGAGTTCTGTAGTCTTGTGTCTGTAGGAGTTTGAACAAAGTTTGCGGAATGTATAAAACATGATGCGGCAAAAAGGGATATTCATTTTCATCCGTAACGATAAACATATCAATGTTTCCGGCAGGCATAATGGACAAAAATAATTTAGCTACAAACAGCTTTGAGGTTTAAAAGCTAGTACCTGAAACGGAATATAAAAGTGAAATATTCTATTTTATTTCCCACTCTTCACACTCGGTTACGTTAAGGTTTAATTATTTCAGACATTAAATATTTAGTCACTATACCAGACGGGGTTCCATTTCTGTCTAACCTCCATTCTCTTCTAAAGGTGATTAACTAACTTACATAAAACGTTTTAGAACAAACTGAGAAAAAAGAAGATTATTATTCATCCACGTGCGCTCGCACGCACATGTTTGCGTGGTCATGGAGTCATACATACATTCGTAGTGCCATTAGTGCCTTTCATATACTGTATACAACTCAGATGAAGGCAGTGAGTCATTGCATATTCATTTTCCTTCGTCTCACAACTGCTTTCTCTACTTTATTTCATTCACTTTCCTTCTCAAGTTCCCCTTATCCTTCAGTTTCCTTGAGCTAATCGTCTTCAGACCTCTCATATCTTAACTACGTAGTCATTCTATGATTTTTGCCACGGATACTAGAATACACGGTAGGGGTCACGCGCAGGTGGGCTGTGAGCGGTGACGTCACCGCGTACCCACTCGCCTCGCCGCACCGCATAGAAGCTTATAGGCACACCGCGCGCACATGTTTAACTCATACACGATTGTGAATATAATCGAGATTTTTCATGTTTTAGTGTATTATTATTATTACAAAGTTATTTATTAGTTAAATAAACCAATATATTTTTTCTATTGTCGGTGAAATGCTAGTATAAAGGCTCCGAAGGACGTCAACCTCTTTCACCATCTCGGAGGGCACTACTTTTTTGCTGGGGGAAGAGGCTCGCACAGGCTTAGACCACATAGACCTGTGGTACGGAGAAACCCCCAATAATGTCATTTTAAACTCTTTAAAATAATAAATTTTAATTTTTCTTTACAAATTGTACATATCAATTATACTTATATACATAACATAAATCAACTTTTCTACTTTCACACCAAAGCCTTTAACTGTATTAGGCTAACGTGTTTCCTTTTCTTTATTCTGGAAAGTTATGTTACAACTTTTTTCATTTTCTTCACTTTTTGTCTTTGTTCGCCCTCAGTTCGCTTATTACCTTTCCATTTTTTTTCTTGTTGATAGCTTTCATTCTGATGAAAGTGCGGGTCCTTACAAAACACATCACAGCAAAGTCCTCTATTCCTGGATATTTCGCGTTTATAATGTCCTTTAATCTTACAAAACTTTTGGGTTACCATCAATGAAATTGCCGTGGAATCGTTGAAATTCTCATTCCATTTTCAAAGCGAATTCCATTAACCGTTCAGTTGGCTTTATTAAAGATCCTCTTGAAATTGTTTGAAGCCAGTTCTTTCCTGAAAACTTTACGTGTTCAGTTATGTTACCATAACAAATGTGCTAATTTGGGGTGTTTACGTTTAACTCTATAAGCAACGTATCCTGCAATCATCTCTAACAACTCAACATTTTCCTTCAAATCTGGAACATTTTCCTCTTCGTATTCGGTGCAATTCTCAAAAATGTCGCCCACATCTGAAATGATTTCTTCAACCTCCTTGTTCTCGCACTCACTCTCTAAGCTTTCCTGTAGACATGAAGTGTCTTGCTTCTTAGAAGATTCTTAGAAAGTTCTACAGTCGTATCTTCAGTTTCCGACAAAGTATTAGCACTTAAAATATCAATTTCTTTCTCATTCTTGCATGTGCCACCTTATATGAGTTCCCTCGCTTTACGGCTCAAAATCAAAGACTTGATTCTTTCGGAGACGGTGGTAGGCAAAGGGTGATCGTAGAATCTCCCCAATCCTCTTTCTTTAGAAGAGTAACTCTCAAGTATATCCTGATTGCATCTTGATGACATGGCGTACGTGTAGCCTTCCAATGTTAACTCCTTAAACAAAGAGCGTAGACTGTTTATAGACATTCAAAACCCCTTCTGAAAAGGGAGCAAATCATCAGTAGGTTTCTTTTCTTTTTTTTGGATTTACTCTTTTCTTTCTTCTCAGTTCCTTTTCGTATACGTTTTATTACTCTTATTGTGAGAATGATGTCTAAAGCGCCATCTTGTTCTGGTAAACAATTTCAGTATGCACTTTTTAATTTATATCTATCAACAGGAGCTCTGGAGTTTAGCACATCAAATCCATTGTTTATGACCTTTACAGCCTCACCAACATAAATGAACTCAGGAAGGTTATGACAGATGGCTTGTCCTACAGTGAGAGAAAACAGCTCAGCTGCTTTCCTTACATTTTGCCTTTCCGTACCAGCAATAAGCAAATGGTTCATGGTTAGCTTATGAGCGTATTGTAAATCTACGCCGGTGTCTTGAAGTTCAAGTAACTTAATGAACGCTTCTTTTGTGAGCAAACTACCAGAATTAAGTCGATAACCATCGTCAAGCAGATGATTCCTTAACAGTTTTGAGGCATGAGGCACATCACAAAAAACCCATACTTTTCTGTTTTGATTTGATGGATTTTCGAATCCTGACTCATCAAATGTAACCTTTAGATTCCCTATAAGTTTTCTGTTTGATGGCCCCATATCACACACAATTGCTCTCACTTTAAATTCAACATTTTTTATGACTTTAATCATTTCAGTCAACAAATCCTTAGAGAAGGCCGTGTCAAAGTTATAATAAACGGGCTGCATCCATTTTCCTACTAAACGTCTGATGACCGCAACTTGAGCATTGTTGTGGGGTCCTCTGATAATCACCTCTACCTGGTCAAAACATAAGTCACTGTTAACTTTCATTTCATCAAAGCTAAGAATTACGTCTTTTTCAAATGTAGTTAGTAGCTTTGATTGGGTTTTCATGACAGTAAGGCTTAAATCAATAAAACCTGGTGGAACGCTAAACTGCCCGAGTCTTCTTTTAATAGTGACTTCACTAGGAAGAGGATATTTCAATACATCCCTGACAAAAGATAACGCTTTATAAGATATACAACGTAAAGTCGCAGCCTTTGCAATATCTTCAGATGACCAATTAGTGCACCGTCCTTTCATAACCACTTGTTGTTGACAGTCAGAAAAAGAACCCTCAACCACTGAAACCCCTACTTCATTTTGAGTAGTTAAAACAAAAAGAATATTTCTTTTTGTAAAGAGGGGTTACAAGTTAATTAAAACTAGGCTAAGGCCTAGAGAAGCTAAAAATTGCGCTGGATCCAGTAAGACGGGACTTGCAATAAAAACTCAAGAATTAAATAATTAACAATGGTTTTATTATTCTATCTCATAATATTAATAACAAAAACAACAGTGATTTAGAATTCCCCTTTTAAATGGTTAACTAAAGAAGTATACCCTCTCAACAAGGCCACCTGAAAAATATTAACTGCGTCCATGAAAATAATTGCTATGTCACCATCAATGAATTGAAAATGTAAAATAATCATTAACCTCAAAATAAAACTCCCATTAAACTATTTCTTAAAATATAAAATTTATATCATATGTTTCTTTTAAAATGCAGTATATAAATTGATGAAGGTAAATAATTTCATTCACAGTTACTATTAATAATTAAAATAATTATTCATCCAATTTAAATGAACTTTAAAGGTGACACTTACTATACTTGTTAAATAAAATAATTAATTTAAAGAAATGATCAGCCACGATTATTGAGATAGAATGCTCGTCTACTGGTGTATATAAATCCTAATAATAAATAAAATCCCTATATCCCACCAAAAGTACAGCAATGCATAATATTTATATATATATATATATATATATATCCCCCAAAATGTACACAGAAATATACAGACATAACACGTTCCACAAGACAAATTACATATACAATAGTATACAAATACATAAAGGTCTCTTGCCACGCCCTTTTTTTATATTACCCTTCTGGAGTATATAAATTCTAAACTTCTTCTTTATAGGAATCCCAATTAGGATTAAAGATTTATTTCTATAAATGTACCCCCATGGTGTGGGTTAATTGCACGTCATGTGTATAATAAAGTATAGCATACAAATGTCCCCAGGACATTAAAAATTTAAAAGAAGTGCCTAAGTGGCTAAGTGCTAAAATACTTAATTAAGGTGAGAAATAAAATTATTTAAAATAATTAACGCCCCCCAGTTACCATGATTAATATAAAGAATTTATATAGACTAAAATAGGGCCAGTTAATGTAAAGAAAAAAATTGCACCATATTAGCACCTTATATAAAAAAAATACATTTGTGTGTGTGTCAGAGACGGACATGTTTCTTCAACTTATAACCAGTCTCAACAAATTTGTTTCAACAACCTTGTTTCGACAAACAAGTTGAAAAGTGTTTCGACAGGCACAGCTTGGTTGAAACTAATTTAAAATAACACCTACCTCCCCAGTAATCCTTTTATACAAATGACCTAACCTGATTTTAAAAATAAGAGAAAATATATGTTTTAATGCAGAGTAAATTAAACTTGAGAAAATATTAATAACAAAACTGACTTTAAATCTGTAGCGAAAGTACTATAAAGAAATGAGTGGAAATCTAAGTTGGATTTTGTGTTGTAGACATGTCAGTCTCTGAACTGACAATTTACTATACATGTATTGAAATTTACAATTAATACTTAGTGTTCACACTAAACTGTCCCATCAATTGGGGATCCAAATGAATGTATAACTGGTGCCATGTTGATTCTACGTGTGAATATAAATGGATATTTTTCACCTGCTTATATGTGCCCAGAAGGATGATCTCTTATTTATAGCGTGGCGATCTCATGATTGGCATGTTGTTGCGGCCTTGTTGTTCTCTTCGGTGTCGAGTGTGGAGCTTTAAGATGTCATTTCGTTCAGTGTTAGCAGGACTTGTCTCTGTTCAGTGAACCCTATTGTCACACATTACATTTTTAGTGAGAGACCACACACAAATGCCCCCACTGTTTGGAGACCCTCCAAAATACATAAATAAAAACAACACCTAGTTATTTGTACATAATAAAACTTGGTAACATTATTTTGGCCAACATGCCTTACTTAAAAAAGTTCTCTAACCATGCTTCTTTATAACGCTTTATAACTTGAACCTCACTGAATGTGAGTTGCCTTTGCAATATAATAATTTATCTTGGCTCTGTAACACCTTATGAACTTATTACTTTGAGTGAAATTGAGGTTACCACGTGGCGAAGAATTTATTTAAAACACATAGTTTTTTACTCCATAGAATCTGAGAATACTATTACTTTGAATGAGACATGATTTACGTTTAAAACGTGCCTGAGTAAGTTCCCAATTATATTTGTATAAAGTTTTACAGATGTTGTAGCAAAACTTTATACCACTTAATGACGACACATTGCGTAACAGGTTAAGTGCTCAACCGAATCTCGTTACATCGGTGATAATGAAAGTGTAAAATTAAATATATTGTGGTTATTGTACTTTAGGTATTAAAGCCGAGATTCTGACACTCCAATAATCAAGTTTTATTGGTTTATAAAAACTTTACGAATAATTACGTCTCACAATGCATGCTCCGACAAGTGGGGGCTTACTCAAGCTTACTAAAAAAAAAACGTTTTCTCCTTTAAAAATTTAGTATATAATTAATATAACGAAATCAAAACTTACCGCAGTCATTAAGAAACTTATCTCATATTTGAAAGAAGTCGACGCCAGATTTTCACACTAAACTCTCCACCGAAGAGATATTCTACGATGTCGTGAGTTAGGCTTCCATTTTGAGACAAACCTTAACAAAAGTTTCCGTTCGTTGTCCGTTTGTAAGGAAATTCTCACCAGGCTGCACCACTGTTGTTTAAAACTGCTGGAAAAACTCAGTAGATGGAAACACCGATCAAACGGTGAAAACTCGAAAACGGTAGCCTCTCCTATCCGCGGGTAGAGAGCAGCACTCCTTATTACATTAACTTTGGTACTGTCTTTACCGTCAAAAAAGCCAATAAACTTGCGCTGAATCATTTGACTCAGCACACCACTTTTAGCGAATGTTTTGTTTTAAGTAACTCATCATTACACCGAGACAGACGATCCTGTAAATTTCTATTATTTTGCCTAAGTTCTTTTATTTCTTTCTCCATAATTTCTGATTTTTGACAGAAGCCCACAGTGTCGCATTTACAGCATTGTTTGTTTTCATAGTTGATGTTATCTCTAATAAGTGCTAGATATTAGATATGTTATATCTAATAATTTCTTCATTAGTTGGTAATATATTTACCTGTAAGATCTCTTCTCCTTCTTTACGGTAACTTCGTTTTTGTGCCCGAAATTTTCTCTCATTATTAGGCTCATTACTACCTCGTAAATCAACACTGGAGGATGGGAGATGTAGAGTTGGAACAGCATGAGGCTTCAACTTGCGTTTCGAAGGAAGATTCAACAGTTCACTTTTCAAATCCCTTTCATAATCAGAATCAGCAAAATGTATTGAGCACACACGAGCATTATCAACTGAAAACAAATCGGCACGTTTACAAGCATTTATCCATTTTTGTTTCGTCCCATTGTTCTTAGGAAATGCATGAAAATTAATTCCTAACTTACTTCCTTGTCTGCCGTGGTTAGTACAACTCGCGATCGCACAACAAACCATTATTTTTCACTCAAAATAACTTCAAACTTACTCTCAAAAACTCCTCAATACACTGATAACTGCAGCGTAACTCTGCACTTAATCGTCAATCACCGATAAGAATTCACACTCACGTAAACAACCTTGTATTCACGTAAAAGCAGTGACAACACAATAGGTTATGGCAGTGGCGGGCTACTGAGCGGTGGCTGGGTTCGTGGTGACGTCAGCGGCGCGGCTTGCTACTGCGCACACACCCCGTGACACCTACCGTGTATTATAGTATCCGTGAGTTTTGCTATTCATCTTACACGTCTGCTTGCTTGTAACTTTAAGTTCATAATCTTTTCTAACAATTTTCTATCTCCTTTGTTTACATATTCTTACCATCTCAATCAATCCATATTACAATCAATGTCTTCTTCTTCTTCTTCTTCTTCTTCTTCTTCTTCTTCTTCTTCTTCTTCTTCTTCTTCTTCTTCTTCTTCTTCTTCTTCTTCTTCTTCTTCTTCTTCTTCTTCTTCTTCTTCTTCTTCTTCTTCTTCTTCTTCTTCTTCTTCTTCTTCTTCTTCTTCTTCTTCTTCTTCTTCTTCTTCTTCTTCTTCTTCTTCTTCTTCATTATATGATAGTTTTCTACGTGACACCTAAATACTGGTTCGTGTTCTCTGGATTCTGTTGTTTTGCTTATCATCTTGCCTTTGATTAACTTTGAAAATCTTGTTGTTCCCATTTTACCAATGTCTTTATCAGAGTTTATGGCATCTCTACCTTTCATCTGTCTTATTTCATTAATTTTGTTTTTAATCAATTTCTGGTTTTTAAAATGTGATTAGTTACTCTTAATATTTCTTATTAGCAGAAGCATTTATTATTAAAATTGTTATTTTACAGAAATTACTTATCTGCCTGTTTTTGCGCTCATATAGCAGCGCTGATGTGCAAACCAGTAGTTACATAAGATTCATTTAGTTAACTCGTTTAGTTCATATAAATCAATTGTTTAACACTAATTTATTTACCACAGTAATTAGTTTGTGTTTACGAATTTCATTTACTCTCGTGTAATTTGCTCTCATATTACGTCTGTATACGCGTCTCTCCACTCTTCCTCCATTATGTGTCATATAGCTCTTTTACTTCACATATGAAAGCTTCCATGTATTACTTAAATACTGTAATTTTTTCTCTAATAATATTACTAAAGGCTCTAAAGAACTAACCTGCTGTTTATACTGTCTTCTATATTACAATCGCAAAGGCTGTATTCACATTTTCTTTCCAGTTTCTCATACATGTTACCCATTTTTCCTGTTCCCAACTATGTTTCTATTCTGCGTTCCAAAAATAACATTATTTCACCTCTTTCAGACAGTTTTCTAATTATCATTTTATCTGATTTCTTTTCCTTATCATTCATATGTTTTTATCTGCCTGCATTATTTTTAATTTCTAGTCTTTTTTTGTTGTAAGTCTCTTTATTCAGTTACCATGGTTATTAGCTCTTAATAACATATAGAGTTTCTCAGGCTTTCACGGCCGGCGTCAACAAATTTGGAAACGTTATTTGCCGAGTTGTTAGGCCGTGGTCTATCGTCTGTGTTTACAGACATTTCAGCTCCACCCTCAGTCTCTAGCTGATCACTGGGGTGAATTGGCGGACACCGTGCCAATTGCTTCCAATATCCAGCACTAAATATAGCCTCCGATGGTGGGTTCGAAACGTCAGTAAACATAATTGATAGACCACGGCCTAAAACGCGGCAAATAATGTTTTGCGACGATTTTAATTGTAAAAAAATAAAAAAAAATAATAATAAAAATCGAAGAATGGGAAGTTAGTTAAAAAAAATTAAATCGCACTATTAAATCAATTACCCCTGGACTAACTCATGGTAGTGATGAGACTTAAATAAGAAAATTTAACTAGTATTAATTAATTAAAATTGTGGAAGCAAAAGTTAAAGAATAAAACTGTTAACCCTTTATTATACTTATCATGCTATGACCTGTGAATTCCGGATTCAACTTGTATACCGAGCCGGCATTAAATAAGAAATACGTGTAAAACATAATATAAAGAATTAATAATTTAAAGTCACTAGTAATAGGTGTAATAATTTCAGTAAACGAGGAAAATCTCGATTGTTTGTTTTGTCTAACTGTAAGACTGTATTATTAAATAAAAGATGGAACTATATTATGGCGGAGTATTCGCTCCGCGTCTTTGCAACTTTCCTGTTGTAACAACTAGGGATTAACGATGCGGCTTTCTAACTGTAAACAGCTCCACGCTGGGGCTTTTCACAAAATGTTATTTTGTGTGTATTTTAATTTAAGTGTTAACTTCCACTAAAAGTGTGGACAGCTAGACATAAGTAACGAAAATGTAGTGAGTAAATTTTGTGAAACAAACATGTAAGAAAAAGGAAAAACGTGTGTAAGAGGTGACTTCTCCTGTAATTTAAATATCCAGTCAAATATTGTTCAAGTTAAAAGAAATTCCAACACAATGTACAAACAATACGTAAACTCCAACACGACGGTGCAATTAAACAGGTGATGTGAATAACAGTGAAAAGTGACGACTTCGACCCATACTACCTATACTCTATCGCCGAGAATCCTGACGACTTCACGTTAGCTGGCACCATCACATCCATTTCATCGTTACTGGACAGACTACCCCTAGGACAATCCTTGACTACAAGAGTACGGAAGAATCACTCGCCAAGACACGGACAGTTAACCATAATATAAGAAGTGACGCGGGAACTCGTCTTCCGTGAGTTATACATATTTTAAAATATAAGTAATTAAAGATGAAAAGACTTTCAAAGACAATCAATAAGCTCTAAGATTTAAACTGGTGTAACCACCAATTCTTGTAATCATACGTTGTAACTTAACTTTCGTTATGTAACTTCAAAAGTTGCTCAACTAAGTGAAACCATTCTTCAAATGGTACTTAAGGAATAATGTAATCATATAATCAAATATGGTAAATTTGAAAATTCTTAACAAGAAAAAGAAAGACTCAGATCCGAGGTAAACTCGTTATCTAAATGATCATTTTATTTTAGATAGAAAACCCCCTTACAATCTCAGAGTAAATAATATCTTTATTTGTAATGTGTTACGTATACTATGTGAATAAAAGGGATGTCATCTTTGTTACATACTAAAGTGAGTGCATAAATCAGTTAAATCCCTCCCCTTGTTTCTTATAATTAGAATAAATGTAATTTTGTTAGTCTTGTGTTTTGAATTTCAGTTTGTTACAACGTAGGCAGCCTGTATAATTGGCTAGCGTCAATTATCACAGGTTCCCTGGATTATGACGTAGCCGACACGTCATAAAATGCGCCACTCTGCTTTCTTGTAAAATAATTGTTTACGTAGTGTCACGTATAAAAAATACGACCCTCTGCTGATCTATGCACTCAGTTAAGGTATTTTATATAACTCAAAAAGGCTAAGTTGCATGAAAGAAAAATAGCGACAATATAAATTTACCATTGTTAATTGTGTGTGAGATTACGCACGTACTTGTATATAATTTACTTAACATACGCGAAAATAATTCAAACTATTATTGTATTACAGCAATGCAAGTACCTACATGAATTTTAGTGCTTGTCAAACTGTTCAGTCTTTAACATGTCTGTTTTGTGACAATTCAAGACCTGTAGTTTCCTGAATATGCCTGTATAAATGTGTAATTAATATTTCTGTTGTCACGGTGAGTCATATAAACTATTGACTAAGTTAAACCAGTTTAATTACGTGTAAATACATTTGTAAGTTATTTCTGCAAAAAAAAAAACAATTAGAGAAAGTTAAATTTGAACGTAAAACAAATAATAGTTAAACTCAGCTTGATAACGGGCTGTAGATTGTTTAAAACGCATATCGGTACGTATTGCACTTACCCCCCCTTGTTGAAGCCAGCCGAGACTAGTCGATAAAGGTAGCCGTAAGCTATTGTTGTATAGAACAACAACGTTCCTCACCCCAAGTGTATTTCTCCCCTTCTCACGCACACAACAAGTATGCCATTGTTTACAAGGAAAACTAGTCTGACCTACATTCCAGCGTAACAGCTGATCGTTGACAATAAAATGACGTCTGTGTGAAATGTCTCTCTTTCTCTGAGAAGACAAGTAACTCTCTTACTACCAAAGCAAATGTTTTGACCATGAATTAAATTGTATATGTCATAAGTGTATAGTGTAAAGTAAATTTTAGTGTGTTAGATATAAGGTAAACATGGCCCTATTTAATCCAAATTTACTATTAAAGGACGAACTGTCTTATGAAGCTCTTTTACGTGGTCTACCCCATGCGAATGTAACAGTCGCGGAATTGCGCAAGTCTATACGCGAAAGTGGATTTGATGCACTCGTGCAGTTAAGCAACCTGAGCGGACTCGATTATGAGAGCGAGAGAGAAACTTGTAATGCCAAGTATAGCGAGTTGACCTTATTGTCCCAAACCCTTCAAGACGAGAAATCTCCTGCGGTAATATTGCGAACAACTCAAAGGATAGAACACTTAGCCCGGTGAATGAAAAATTTGTTGAACTGGCCTAACCTTACGGAAATTCCTCCCGAAGTCCAAAGTTTTGCGGATGAAGCTTTACGCCAATTACCTACTATCATCAACGAATTACGAAGAAAATCCGACTCGTTCCGAATGGATGAAATTAAAAAAATCCTTGAAGAAACTATACATCTCCCCAGTTCAATCTCCTACGTCAGAACAACCTCCCCCCAACGCGGATCAGGAATCGCCCGCCGGATCTAAAATACAACCTACTCGAGAGCGAAACCCAAATAGAGATTTAAATGTCCAGACTATATCTGAAACCCCTCCTCCAGTGGTTTCCAAATTCGCACCGGAATGTATGAATTGACTACCCCTAACGCATTATCTGGTCCTCCCAAAGCTATGCAACACGTAAATCATAACGCGGACCTCTACGAAAAAATCACTCATCGTGATATATTATATATACATTAATAATACCTCACCAACTGCAAGAAAAACTAAAGAACATGCAGAACTTTTCTGGGTAAAATCGGAAATTAAATACTTGTATAGGAAGAAATTAATGCTGAATAACCGGTTGTACAAATTACACTTACAATTACTTGATAGCGTCCATCCTGCTATAATCGAAAATATTTTAGATTATGTGAATAAATATACATCAGATATAACATACAGTACATATATAACCCAGAATAAGAAGTTTTCAAATTAGCGAACAAAGGACATAGTAAGATCAATATTGAGCACAAACATAAATAAGTTTTACACACGCATATCTAATCAAACTTCGATCGTCTTTGATAAGGAAGAATTGGACGTACTCAACAAGGGTTTAAAATATAACATTCCACCCAACTGACGTAATAATAACCGCTTTATCAATGAGATTGCCAATATGGAAGCAGCCATTAAAACTGTATCCGACCATCAAATACAAAACGAATTACGTGCGTTAATGAATGTCAAAGTAAATAAACGTATTAAGCTTAATAAACCACTGACAACATACCGTAAACATACCACAGAAACCAAAATATTAGGACAAATTAAAGACAAACTTACTTCTAATAATGCCAAGATCACTAAAGCCGATAAGGGGAACACGATTGTCATATTAGATATCAGGTCTATAATAACAAAGTACTTGAATTTATAGATAACAATAACATTCGGACATTGAACCCCACCAATGAATACGTCAAACAGCTAAATGGCATTATTAATCGTTGCGGTAGTTTGTTTGATGATAATGTTCGCCGTTATATAAAACCAATAAATGCACGCGCCCCGCAGCTCACGGGACTACCGAAGATACATAAGGCAAATATTCCTGTCAGACTGTCAGACCCCTCATAAATTACACATCTGCACCTGGCTATAAGACGGCAAAGAAATTATATCATATTATTAAAAATAGTATCGTTTTAAAAAATAATCACAGCATAAAAAATAATATTGACTTTTTTAAAAGGGTCCAGGATATCGAACTCTTACCTACGTACAAAATCGCTTCATTTGACATAGTTAATTTATATACAAACGTGCCGGTTCATGACACAATTTCAATTGTAAAAGATCTTCTCATTGAATGTGAGAAGCTAAATCACAAACAAATAGATGAGTTAATTTTATTGTTGAATGTCCTGTTGAAGCAGAATTACTTCACTTTTAATAATAATTTTTACCTACAAGAGTTTGGTCCCGCAATGGGTTCGCCACTTTCAGGACTGCTGGCGGATTTATACTTACATCATTTTGAAAATACTTACATGTTCTCAGAGAATAACAAATTTTGTAATAATATTAAATTCTATGCACGATATGTAGACGACACCTTTATAATTTTTAACGGCACGCTACGGCAGATAGAGAAATTGAAACATTATTTGAACAGCCTTAGCAAGAACATACAATTTACCCTCGAAACAGAGGTTGACAATAAACTCAATTTTTTGGACCTGACTGTTACAAAGTATCTTAATAAATTTCATATAGGAAACCCACCACCACAGATATTACAATACACGCCGATTCTCATTACCCATATAGTCAGAAAATGGCGGCTTACAACAGTTTTGTTCATAGGTTGATAACGATTACACTTAACCAAAAGGACTTTCAGGACGAATTGGATATAATAAGGCACATAGCAGTAGCGAATGGGTACAAGAGTTCGATGATAGATAGACTTCTTAAGCGACACCTATATAAAACTAGATCCCACCATAATACCATCGATGATAATAAAGTTAACAATAATAAAAATAATAATAAAAAGTATATAACGACAGTGTACGGTAGCCTTTTACCTAACATTATATCCAATGTGTTCTCCAAATTCAATATAAAAGTCGCGTTTAAAACAAATAATAATATATCTAATTTGTTACGCATAAAACAACCATTCCCGTTAGAAGAGAAAACAGGTGTTTACAGGATGTCATGTGATGATTGTGATTGTTTCTATCTGGGTCAAACTGGCAGGTCTTTCTTGAAAAGATACAAAGAACATCTACCAAGGAATGATTTAGACAAGACCAAATCTAATTTTGCGCGCCATCTAATGATGCATAACCATAATTACACAGATTTCAATACCAATTTCAAAGCAATCCATGTATGCGGTAAGGGTAGGTTAATGGACGCTCTCGAGGAGTTTGAGATTTATAAATCATTTAAAGACAATAATATCAACAATAACAGTATACTAAACGAACAATTAAGGTTTCAAACTCATTCACTATATGATACAGCCCTAAATATAATCGCGCATGACGGTAATGACTGGTGATAAGGATTTACTTAGTTCAATTAGTGGCTCGGCAACTGCACGCGCGGTCGGACCGGTCCAGCGAAGCCGTAGTTACATCGTGTTATGTGTGTGTCGTCATTGTAATTTTGCAAATATGTGCAAATGTGTTTTTATGTGTTTATGTGAATTTTAACTTTTGACGAGGACTACTGAAGATGTGACACATGTCACGAAACGCGTCTAGATAAAAAACGCTAGAACGAAGTCACTGACGGATAAAAGGTAATAAATTATTGTGAATATAAAATATGCTACAGCTAATAAACAAAATATAGTGATAAAACTCAGCATCACCACTAAAGTAAAAATTAAGAATTTAACGTGGTTTTAAACAATGTTAGTATGTGATGATATAGGACCCGACTTAATATTGGGAGCTGACTTCATCAGTAAAACGGGAATAATTCTTGACATCCACGCGAAGAAATATTATTTTAGATTCGACCGTACACGGAAGTATAATTTTGATTGTACAACTGACGAACAAGAAAGTACTAGATCATCGACTGCACACATAGTACACCATGAGTCTGAATTATCTCATCTAGAAAATAGAGATAGGCTGAGAATGCAGAAATTAATAAAAGAGTTTTCCACCGTTCTTACCCCTAAGCTAGGACTTACGAACCTAATAGAATATATGATCAATCTGAGCGATCACAAAGTAATACGCCTACCCCCGTACAAGGTATCGCCGCCCAAAATGGAAGTGATGAGGAACCATATCAACAAGTTGTTAGAACAAGGAGTCATCGAACCCTCTACATCTCCGTATTCATCACCCTCCTTTTTAGTACCTAAAGGTCACGACAAACATAGACTAGTTGTGGACTACCGGCAATTAAATAAACGAATAGAATTTGAATCTATCTCGCTTCCAGACATCCACAGTGCTTTTCATTACTTCACAAGAGCGAAATTCTTTACGATAATGGATCTAAATCAATCATTTCACCAAATACCCCTTTCGGATGAATCCAAACGTCTAACCGCGTTTGCTGTTCCTTTCAACCTGTACCAATTTACTAGAGTACCCTTTGGAATATCACAAGGAAGTTCCGTATGTAGTAGACTATTAGAGAGAATATTTCATGATATTAAATTTAGATATTTGTATCACTACCTGGACGACATCGTAATCTATAGCGAATCGATGGAACAACATCTTAAACATCTACGTGAAGTGTTATCTCGATTACAAAAAGCAGGATTAACAGTTAATCCCAAGAAGGTAAATTTTGCAGTCCCACAATTTTCATTTTCAGGTCACATCGTGAAGGCCAACGGAAAGGTTAGCATAGACCCCGAACAAACCCGTGCAATCAGAGAATTTTTACCCCCCGCGAGATGCAAAAGAATAGCCCGATTTTTGGGAATGGTAAACTATTTCCACAAGTATATTCCCCATCTAGCCGAAATAGCCACACGTCTGAATGCCTTAAGAAAGAAGGGAGCGAAATTTGAATGGACTCCACAACATCAAACTGTGTTCGAACAACTAAAAGAAAGCATAATATCACCCCCAGTATTACAACTAGCAGATTTTACGAAACCTTTCGTAGTTCAGACCGAGAGTTCAAGTGTAGCTTTAGGCGCAGTAATCTATCAAGAAATAGAAAACAGTAGGCTACCGATTAGTTATGCTTCACGCACCTTGAATGACCAAGAAAAGAAATATTCCGCATATGAATTAGAATGTTTAGCCATTGTATTTGCTTTTGAAAAGTTTAAACCCTTTTTAGAACATAAAGAGTTCCTTTTGGAAACTGATAATCAAGCATTATCTTGGTTACTGAATCACCCTAAACAGTTGGGACGTATTGGAAGATGGGTATTGAGGATAAACTGTTACAAATTCAGAGTAAAACATATTAAAGGTACACAAAATGTAGTCGCTGATACCCTGTCCCGTATGTTCCAGTCGCCCACTAATACTCTCGAAAGCAAGGAGAGCCTGGAAACACCCGTTGTTAACACAGTAATTACCGAATTCCCCCTTGCGTTTACCAACATCGCTCAATATCAACAACAAGACCCTCTTCTGAAACCGATTATAGAACAACTCGAGCAAGGAATTAAATCAGAGAAATACATATTAAGTAAAAGAATACTATGCCACAGAATAGCGAATGGAAAGGAATTAAGGATAATCGCCCCTGATATAATTAAGCCCATGCTGATGGAATACTTCCATTCATCTACCATTGGAGCCCATATGGGAATAAATAAAACAATACATCGCATTCGTAAGGAATATCATTGGAACAATATGAACAGCGACATAGCTAGCTTCGTTAAAAGTGTAAGTTATGCGCGCTCAGCAAACCAGCAAGAAACAGTCAAATAAGCCAATTAATTTCAGAAATCCCTACTACCCCATTCTCTAAACTTTATTTAGACTTTTCAGGATCCTACCCTCGATCTAAATCAGGTAATACGATGCTACTCATATGTGTAGATTCGTTCACCAAATTTATTTGGATGTATCCCATACGGCGAGTGTTAGCGTCGACCACTGTAAAGATATTACAGGAGAGATTATTTAAAGATTATGGTACCCCTGTACATCTAGTGTCAGATAACGGACCCCAGTTTAAGGCTAAGGAATTTAAGAATATGTGTTTCAAGTTAGGTATAGACCATATTACCACTACGGAGTATCGTCCGCAAGGCAATTTTGCTGAAAGGTATCTGCGAAACCTCAAATCTGCTTTAATTGCCTACCATGCGAACGACCATACGTCTTGGGACCAGAACCTATCCTGGATACAGTACGCCTTCAATTCCGCTTATCACGAAGGACATAAGTCTACCCCGTTTGAGTTACAATACAAATACAAGCCAAACCACCCCTTGTCCACAAAATGGAAAATACATGACTTACTACCTCAGCAAATTAAGGATAAGCAGATTAAACGAATCTGGAATGAAGCCCGCGCAAATTTAAAAGCGAACTTAGAAAATCGCGAAAATATCACGAGAAAAGTAATGATACTAATTTAGTTAGGTACCAAGTCGGTGACTTAGTAATGTACAAGACACACCCGACTAGTAGTGCTATTGATAAGACCACCTCTAAACTATCATACCGATGGTGTGGTCCTTACCGAATCCAGAAGTACTTAACCCCAGTTACAGTAGCCCTGTACGAACCTGCGACGCAAGAATATGTACGGAGAACACATATTTCGCAGATAAAATTGTATAAAAAAAATAATACTAGAAAAAGGTAATACTAGGTAGACAAGTTATCTTGTACCTGAGTAACCATGTGAAGTGTTAATCATAGAATTAGGAATGAGGCCTGATCAACCTTAGATCCTGTTCAGCGAAAGATGAGAGAAATAAGTAGTCAGTTAATCACTACCTGACCACTAAGTAAGACGTTATCCAGATAGTAACTCTCTGTAGAGAGTAACCAAAACCCAAAGAAAAAAACCGGTAGTAGATTTAAGTAATAGAAATAAGTAGAAGTTTGTGTGTTTTAAAGTGTAGTAATTAAGTATAAACTTTACGTAATTTAAGAAGTAGTTTGTAAGTATATGTATATATTGTTTGATACTCAAAGAAATAAGTTGTGTATAACTCATACAAATAAATAAATGAAAGAAAAAGGGAGAAGAAGGAGAGAAACTCCACACTGTAACGACAAGTGTACCCCAGTACCTAACTTTCGAATCCACTTAATAAATGTTTTCCCCCATGTCAATTTTAAGCGGCGGAGTATGTGACGATTTAAATTGTAAAAAAATAAAAAATTTAATAATAATAATCGAAGAATGGGAAGTTAGTTAAAAAACCTTAAATCACACTGTTAAATCAATTAACCCTGGACTAACTCATGGTAGTGATGAGACTTAAATAAGAAAATTTAACTAGTATTAATTAATTAAAATTGTGGAAGCAAAATTTAAAGAATAAAACTGTTAACCCTATATTATACTTATCATGCTATGACCTGTGAATTCCGGATTTAACTTGTATACCGAGCCGGCATTAAATAAGAAATACGTGTAAACCATAATATAAAGAATTAATAATTTAAAGTCACTAGTAATAGGTGTAATAATTTCAGTATACGAGGAAAATCTCGATTGTTTGTTTTGTCTAACTGTAAGACTGTATTATTAAATAAAAGATGGAACTATATTATGGCGGAGTATTCGCTCCGCGTCTTTGCAACTTTCCTGTTGTAACAACTAGGGATTAACGATGCGGCTTTCTAACTGTAAACAGCTCCACGCTGGGGCTTTTCACAAAATGTTATTTTGTGTGTATTTTAATTTAAGTGTTAACTTCCACTAAAAGTGTGGACAGCTAGACATAGGTAACGAAAATGTAGTGAGTAAATTTTGTGAAACAAACATGTAAGAAAAAGGAAAAACGTGTGTAAGAGGTGACTTCTCCTGTAATTTAAATATCCAGTCAAATATTGTTCAAGTTAAAAGAAATTCCAACACAATGTACAAACAATACGTAAACTCTAACACGACGGTGCAATTAAACAGGTGATGTGAATAACAGTGAAAAGTGACGACTTTGACCCATACTGCCTATACTCTATCGCCGAGAATCCTGACGACTTCACGTTAGCTGGCACCATCACATCCATTTCATCGTTACTGGACAGACTACCCCTAGGACAATCCTCGACTACAAGAGTACGGAAGAATCACTCGCCAAGACACGGACAGTTAACCATAATATAAGAGGTGACGCGGGAGCTCGTCTTCCGTGAGTTATACATATTTTAAAATATAAGTAATTAAAGATGAAAAAGACTTTCAAAAGACAATCAATAAGCTCTAAGATTTAAACTGGTGTAACCACCAATTCTTGTAATCATACGTTGTAACTTAACTTTCGTTATGTAACTTCAAAAGTTGCTCAACTAAATGAAACCATTCTTCAAATGGTACTTAAGGAATAATGTAATCATATAATCAAATATGGTAAATTTGAAAATTCTTAACAAGAAAAAGAAAGACTCAGATCCGAGGTAAACTCGTTATCTAAATGATCATTTTATTTTAGATAGAAAACCCCCTTACAATCTCAGAGTAAATAATATCTTTATTTGTAATGTGTTACGTATACTATGTGAATAAAAGGGATGTCATCTTTGTTACATACTAAAGTGAGTGCATAAATCAGTTAAATCTCTCCCCTTGTTTCCTATAATTAGAATAAATGTAATTTTATTAGTCTTGTGTTTTGAGTTTCAGTTTGTTACAACGTAGGCAGCCTGTATAATTGGCTAGCGTCAATTATCACAGGTTCCCTGGATTATGACGTAGCCGACACGTCATAGTTTGCAACTAAATTACTAACATATTTTTAACATCCCTCTTTGATATTCCTAGCGAATAGCATTTCTGTTATGCTTTCACTGGATTTTTATCTCTTTCTTTGTTAAATCATAATTGAAAAATACAGCTTATGTTCCAAAACTTTGTTATCGTTGTTCACTTTCCATGTGCGTAATTTTACTTTATCTTGACGGTTAAAAAACCTTTCAAAAACCTACTCTTTGCTTTCAGTGTTAATATTACGTACGTCATATAAAACCAGTACTGTTTAATAAGACATATGTCATTCAATATACTTAGTAAATAAAGTGATCATGAGGCCATGCATTTTTTGCACGGTAGTTACCAGTTATCAGAAAACCGATACGTACACACTGCTTTAGACTGAACTCTATGTCACTGAGAGGTATGCGAAATAGAGAGAGAGCGTAGACATGCGCGGATGCAGTGGTGTAAACATACCAACGACTACTGACAATTACCGATTCACATTACATTATCCGAACTCACTCAATGCCCTTCCGCTCATCTAAAAAAGGTTTCCCCAAAACTTTTAATTTACACAAGGTACTTGTAACGCAGCAATACAATTTCTAGTTTTTAAATTAACGTTTTCCTTTTACTTCTCTATTTATTCCACTTGAATCCCACACTTTTAAACACTTGCGTTAATGATTTAACGCCACATGGGAAATGGATTCTTTCTTTTACGATATGTGGAAATTTTTAACAGTGAGCACAACATTATGATTTTTATAAAAATTCTGAACAATATTTCTTAATACACGAAATCCTGATCAATATTTCGAATAAAAAAAAGTCCTATATAATATTACTTTGCTTTCTCAAGTACAAAGCTTTGCTTCCCCATCGTCTTTGAGAAAACTTCAGATTTATAACAGTAATACGAATCTCGTTTTGTTGCTTGATTCAGTGGATATGTCAGTAACTTTTGTTGTTTTCCTTCATCACATTTTCCAATTATATTACTAATTACTTCGCGACTTTCACTGTAAACAACGAAACTTTTTTTTTCTTTTTTTCTATGACCGTTGAAGAGACACTGCAAATAGTCAACTACAAATAAACAATAACAGGATAATTCTCTCTCTAACTGACAGTAACTAAAAGTACACTAATCCTAAAGATAGTTCACAATTATGTAGTTCTAATGTGCCTATGGCACAACTACTTGAAAAGTACTAAGTTATAAACACAAAACTAATAATACGTCGCCTTTGGACGCAATTAATACCGCAATGGTAAAAACGAGAGCGCGGATAAATTACAAAGTGTGTAATGTCTGATTACCTTTGTGAGTGGATGCCAGTCTAACTGTGAACACGACGTGGCAGCTGTCATGAATCATTTGACTTGACAAACTAACGGTTCTAACACATACACAAGCACTCATACTTTATCTCCTCCATCAAAGACACAAAGTTCAGTCTCATGCAGAACATATATAAAACAATCGTGTATTCGTACAAAAATAAGGTAATGAAATTCTTCCTTCCTTATATCATATATTTTATTTTTTAGCAGTTCTTTTATTTCTGTAATGATGTGTTGTATTCTGTTTTAATAGTCGACTGAAATTCAGTAAGCGAGGGGTGCAAGTGTACATATGCGAAAACCAATTAGCATGATCAGCACCAACGTTTGAACCAACATTAGAACGTTTATCATTAAAATAAACAGTAAAAACATAAATATAATAGCACTTGGCTAATTGAAATTAACATACTGAATTAATTAAACGTTCTGCCGCATACAATTTTTACAATCCAATTAAGTAAATTTTTCTAAAATAGTACCTTTGTGTGTTGATAGGCTTTAAAAAGACAGTTTCTTTGACAAAAAACTCTCAATGTAGACATGAAACATTATGAAAATTTAAATCTAGGTTCATAAATTCTAAATGACACAGAACACAAAATGACACAGAATACCTTTTGATATCATTTCTTGTTTTCTAAACAGCAAGCGACAAACGTCAATGTTACTTGTGCGCCTTGTGCACAAACTGTGTATAGTGTGACAAATGAGGCTAAAAAATATGAGTAAACACACTACTAATACAGCCAACAGAGCAAACATTAACAAACGATCTGATGTCAGATGTAAAGTACATTTGTCTTAATTCTGGTTTGTCGTGTGCTCTTATATTGCATCATTTGTTTTACATATTGTAAACTAACGTTTGTAACATGAGACAGAATGAAAAAGTAGTTTTGCTGAATTTTACTTTAGATACTGGTAAACCGATTAGGTCTGTTTGCATCAAAGATATATCACATAGCTTAGAAAATTATAGTAAATGTAATATAAATTTTTATGTTGTGTACAGGCTACAAAATATTTAATCGAATACTGCAGAAGAGATTGGAACCCTATGTTTATGGAATATTGGGGGTATACCAAGGTGGCTTCCAAAGTAGAAGATCTACTAAAGACCCAACCTTCACGGTCAATATAGTGTTGGAGATGGTGTGGGAAAACAACCTGGGCTTAACAGAAATCTTCGTAGACATTAGACAAGCTTATGGGAGAATATATAGGAATAAACGTTTTAAAATTATGCTGTACTTTCAAATATTCATTAAAATAATACAGCTGACAAAATTGACAATGATACAAAGTCAAATCAGACTGTCGTCTGTGTCTAGGTCGACAGAACTTTTTAGTGTCACGAAATGGTTGAAACAGGGAGACGGGCTGGCACCAACTCTGTTCAACCTAGCACTCGAATATGTGTTCAGAAAATTGTCAATTGATAGGAATGCAACACTATAACATACAATTTCTAGATCGTGGGATATGCAGACGATATTTATATTATGGCAAGATCCCAAAGAAGAGCAAAAGAGGCCTTCCAGGAACTCAAAGGTGAAGAGATAGGATTACAGGATAATACAGATAAAAGAAAGTTTATGATTTTCAGTCAGTGGAAAACCAGAAAACCTGGACAGTCTGAAATCGAACCACTAAACTTGAAAATAGCTTAATCGGTTTAAATATCTGGGATGTTGGATTTCAGAAGATAGTGAAGAAATAAATGAAATAAGGAAAATGATACAACCCGCAAATGGAGCATATGCTTTGTTGACAATTATATTCAAGACAAGGAATATCCTCTTTCAGTCCAAGGCATATTAAGTTATATAAAATTATGATTAGACCGGTGATAACATATGGCAGCGAGCCTTGAACTCTGAATAAACGAGCAGTTAACATAGTCAATACCTTTGAAAGGAGAATTTCTAGGGAAATATATGGGTTAATCCAAGTCAATGGGATATGAAGATTACGTCACAATGAGGAACACAAGCTATATAAAGACAATGATCTGGCCCCCACCATTCGACTGCATAGATTGCAGTGGGCAGACACACTATTAGGAAGGAAGGCAAATGAATACCTAGCAAGGTACTGTTTAGTCAAATCGTGGGTAGAAGGTCTGTCGGAAGGTTCAAGCATCGGTGGATTGACGCGGTGGCAAGGGACGCTGACACTTTACGTAAAATAAAACGATGAACATTAATCGCCAAGGACAGGAAAATTAGAGGCGGACAGGATTATGGAGGCTAAGTTTCGACTCCAATCTGTGATGTCATAAAGGAAGAATAAGAATATAAATTTTTATATATTGGAAATCTGGATAAAATAACAAAAAACAGTGCCACTTGAAAGTGTGATTTGTGGTCTTCGAAGTTTGAAATAGCAACCAATACCTTATACTTAAAAATAATAATTAATTTTTACAATTAATAAATTTTATAATCTGTTTCTTGTGTTAGAAAGTTAATTCATTTATATTTGCATGAGTGTTTTTTTTAATGCAAACTGAATCAATAGTTATTCCACTTGTATCTATCAACTTAAGACTCATATCGCATTTTAAAAGGACAGATATTGATTTTCAAAGATATTCTACTATTCATTTTGAATGATAACATTTATATTACAATAATTCTATGAATTTTAAATTAATTATATAACATGACTGTCCAATTTGATATTTCAGTTATTAAGCGTGTCGTAAAAAGTTATGTACAATATATCGAACTAATTCGTTAACACAATTCCTGGAAGGATAAAAATTGAATCCTAAGCGTAAGTTTAAGTTTAAAATAAATAAATAAATAAATGAATGATAAGTTACATCTCTAGCTTTAGAAGTATTTAACCTTTGTTAATATGAATGGAAAATTATTATTTTTAAAGAATGATAAAAAAACATTTTCTGACTGCACGGCTATAGTCAAAATGTTGCCTCTTTACGTGATTATGGAATAAGTTGAAAACAAAGTGAATATTGTAACAGGGCATTACATTTCATTTTTATGAAAATTGAAGAAATTTTTGAAATACAGAAGGTAATGTATAAACAAATAATTTAACTGACAGAAATAGCACGTTATAATAATAAATAACCATAATATGTGTACATTACAATAATATTTTTATACAGACTTATACGGATAATTTGTAAAGTTCAAAACCATCAATTTAAGATAATATTTATTTAAAAATTGATAAATTTGTATTTAATTCAATCACAATTATATACAAAACATACTATTACTAAAACGTTGAAGCATAGGATTTCATTCAAAGCAGGTTGTTAGAGAGGAAACATTTTTGTGAGTAATCTTCAAAAATTAAAAAAATCTCGTTATTCGTTTATTTATCAAGTTTAATAAAAAGTATGAGTATATAAACATAAGTGTTGCACTAAGATATCTAAAACTTAATAAAGTCTTGAAGCAACAAAGATGACCATATTTCTATACCACATATATCAATAACCACACTGAAAACAAATAGCCCACAAATTAAAAAAAAAAAAAAAAACAAGATCGCATACAGAACTACGTACAAGCAAGACATAACACACACAAACAGCAAAACAAGTTTGGTTTGCCTAGTGTTTATAAATTTAAACTGTTCAGTATGTCAAATTCTACATAGGCTAGACTGGTCGCAGATTCAAACAGAGATACATTGAACATACAAAAGCATTACACTCCACCAACGAATCCACCTTTTCAAACTATTTCATTGAGGCAGACCACGGCTGCACAAACATAAACAACAACATGGAACAAAACATGGAACAAAATCTGGAACAAAAACTACATGTACGCACAACAGGCCAAAAACTAGACGCTCTTGAACAACCAGAAATATGGAAACACACAAAAACGCATAGAAACAACTCCCTAAACGAACAGACACAATTTAAATCACATATACTGTTTGAACATATCACACACACACACACACAAAACGATCTTTCAAACGTCGGCGCAGTCACCAAAACAGGACGGGCAGCGCTCTTAGCGGCACTCTCTGACCAAAACTACTTTAGGTAGTAAGGTAAAAATTTAGTCATTTTTATCAATAATAATTTGTGTTCCGCGTCACTATTATTTTATATAGTTAATTGAAAACATCGAACACGTTATGGACAACAAAGTTCCATTTATATCGTATAAATATAGAAACGATGTTAGCAAAGTGGCACAAATTTGGTCCCATTTTCTACCGATGCTAATAGTTTTCAATGAGTTGTATGAATTTATTAAAACTTTGTGTAGTATGTGTATTGCGGAAAACTAGTTGCAGCAAATGGATTTAAAAAATCTATTAGTTTTGACAGGGAAATGAATCAAGGTCCAATAAAATAAGCGGGCAGTACGGTATTCAAAATCACATTTTTAATCACGCTACGGTTTGCCGCACCCTTTGTTGACGCTGGCATAGAACTCAGCTTACCGGTAAATGCTATGGATAGTTTTTTTTTTTACTTTATGGCGTTTCGAACACCGTGTTTAGTCGTAAGCATCCGTGTGTAGGCTGAAGAATAAGGAGCACAATTGAACGGTTGTAATAGTTCATTTGTTTTTATAATGGTATTGTAACCCTAAATTCAAAACCACTAAAAATATTGTTAAGACGGTCTCACTGATCGTCTTATGGTATAGTGGAAAACATAATACACATACCAATGAAGCCACTATATATCACCTTTAATAAATCACAAATATCATTTTGTAATCAACACGTAGACTTACAATAATTCAAGTTTTGTCCAAAGATAATAATAATGTCAAATAATAGAGTTTCACACTAATTGTAACACAGTAAACGCTTTCCCTAATCTTCAATCACCACTCGATCTGCACTAAGGGAAATCGCTCAACGTTAATGACTGACAAAGCCAGCTGATGTGGCTTATATAGGTAGCGCAGAAGAACTTTCCATCCTTACTGCAGCGTGCCAGCATAATATGTATTTCAAGTGCTCTCCTGAACAATCTGGAAGGTACTTTTATGTTACGTGAGTGGACGGCTTTGATACAGACTAGGCACTTTGGGGTAGATTTTCTTTGGCATACACTGATCATCCATCCGCTCTAGGTGACCTAATCGTTGTATTCGTTGAGCATTTATGAATCTTACAATGTCCTCGTGATTTAATAGCTCATCTGTCTTCTGCTTATTTCATATTCTGTATTCATTTTCTGTAACCGAGCCATAAAGAAGTCTTACAATCTTTCTTTCAAACCTTCTTAGTGTTACTTGTTCCTTTTTGTCAATGACCATGTGTCACCTCTATAATGAACAACTGGTGTGGTAAGTGTCTTATATATTTTTGTGTGTGTTACGACTAATGAGTTTGCTTCTCAATGATCTCCTGTTAGTATAATGTGCCCTAATTCCTATCTGTATCCTGTCATTTATTATCGTGTTTATGCACCCTTTATTATCTATCATGTTACATGGGTGTCTGAAGTTATTAACAACATGAAATGAATTATCTTCTATGCATAAATTATGTAGATTTCTTTTTCTTTCTGATGTATGAATCAGCATGTATTTAGTTTTGCTGATGTCTACATTGAGTCCCACTCCAGCGGATTTTTCATTCAGCTCCTTATATACCTCAACTTGCCGTTGTCTTGATCTGGCTATTATCACAACATCGTCAAAAAATGCATATTTTCAGCTTGTCTTATTTAGTATTTTTTCTTGCTGATCTATGTCTTTAATGGCATAATTTAGCGCAATAATAAAGAGGGACCGATAACCTGTCACCTTGCTTAACTCACTTAATAAATGCAAATGATTCATTCAGCATATTCTAACACTTAATTTTGGAATTAATATTAGGCAATTACCTGTATTAACTTCCGTCTTGTGACTTATTTGGTTTTTTCTTAAAACGACGCGTTTCGAGAATAAATTCTCATCATCAGGTTTCAATACTATAAAAACATCAAATTCACCCAAAAGTGGTCGTCAACTAGTTAAAACACACAAACACAAAAACACCACACATAATTTAACACCGACACAGTCACGGCACAGTCCGATGCGCATCGTCTCGTTGCCAACGACCAACTGTTGCACTTTGTCTTGTGTGACCGTTATCATTGCCCGCTGACCCATCGATACCGATGGCCGTGTTGTACAGCAGATTCGATCGGAACGAACCTTTGTCATTAAGTAGCTGGTCCGTTTGTAACTTAGAAGCCCTGTATATCTCATATTCCTCCACAGCGTTCATGTATGCACTCTTTTTACAATTATGAAGCTGTTCAAAGTTTGTGTGGAAGTCTGAGTACTTATGATTATACAGCATTAAATGCTGAGCGTAACTGGATCTAGTTTTCGAGATATCACTTTTGGGCAGGTGTTCTTTAAAACGTTCGGCTGACGGCCTGTCCGTTTGTCCTATATAGAATTTGTCACAGTCATCGCATTCAAGCTTGTACACTCCAGTTTTCTCTTCAGCCGGGATATGAGTTCTTTGTCCCAAACGTTTTTTGATGTTATTTGTGGTTTTAAAGGCCACTGTTATTTTACGTTTTTTCAGCTCATTCTTTACAATGACTGGTAGTACATTCGTGTACTCAGTTACTATAAACTTAGTATCTTCTTTAGATGGGACGGTTAATCTGCTTTTACTATTGATTTTTACCGAGTGTTTTCTTATAAACTTGTCTACGATTCCACTGTTATACCCATTAGCGATAGCTATACTTTTGATTATATTAGGTCTCTTCCACTTTGTCTTTTTGCTCAAGGGGAATAGCAAGCATTCTATGAACGAACGCGTTGAAGGCTGCCATTTTTTGGGAATATGGATGGTACGAATCAGCATGAATAGTAATATTCGTGGTGATGGGCTTTCTATAAATTTTGAATCTAAAACGGTCATTATATTTGCTGATAGTGAGATCAAGAAAGTTCAGGCAGGTATTATTCTCCATTTCTATGGTAAATTGGATTTTCATGTTTATGCTGTTCATATATCCTTTCAAATTTTCTATTTGTCTACTCGTTCCATTGAATATCATAAAAGTGTCGTCAACGTAGCGTACGTAAAATTTAATTTTGTCTCGCTGTTTATTAAGACTAGACATTAAAAATGTATTCCCAAAATGGTTCAAGTATAGGTCCGCTAAAATTCCCGATAAAGGTGACCCCATTGCCAGACCATCCTCCTGCATGAAATATTCATTATCATAATAGAAATAATTTTGTTTGAGTATTGTTTTTAGCAATTGCATCAGTTCATCGATTTCATTTCTACCTAACCTATTTGTATTAATTAAGCTATTTCTGAGAATTGTCATTGTCTCATCTGTATCTGTACAAGAAAGTACAAATTGGTGTATAGATTAGTTACGTCAAATGAAACCAACCTATAATGTGGTGCTGATTTAATAGTTTTAGTTTTTTCAACGAGATCGTAGCTGTTTCTTATGCTGTAGTTATTTACTATGTCAATGTTCTCTTTTATGATTTTTACTAATCTTTTAGCCGTCCTATAACCAGGGGCAGTCGTGTAATTTACAACCGGGCGTATTGGCATATCTTCTTTAGGTATTTTGGGTAAACCCGTAAGTTCTGGGGCCCTGGCATTTATGGGTTTTAAATAACGTCTAGTGCTTTCATTGAGGAGATTGGGGCATTTATTTATAGCGTTGTTTAATTCCTTGACATAGGCGCTGGTGGGATCCTTGTGTAGCTTTTTAATATTATTATTTTTTATGAATTCCTGTACTTTATTGGTATATATATTTTTGTTAATAATAACTACCGTATTACCCTTATCAGCTGTCGTGACGATAGCGTTATCATGTCGAAGTTTTTCGTAAACATTCCGTGCAATACGCGCATCACGTTTGTACTTATTTTGCAGGTTAGCGATGTGGGTATCCTTCTTAATAACTTTGTTTATTTTGTTATTTATGATGGCACGCGTTTCCTCCTGATGCGAAATATTATCAATAGTTTTTATGGCAGCTTCCGGGCATATTATTTCACGGATCATAAAGTTCTTATTAAACGAGGGAATGTTATACATCAAACCTTTGTTCAATAATGTCATTTCGTTATGTTCAAATTTAATTTCGGTGTAATTTTTAACCCGCTGATGAAATACGTGACTATGTTCTACTGTATTATTATCGTCATTGTGTTGTTTTGTATACAGGTTTTGAAACTTTCTTAACTGTTTACGTTTAAGAGAACTGACGACTTTGTTTATCTGTCTATTGACAATGTCGAGAATGCCGTTTATTACTGCCGGGTGAAACTCGTTTAAAATTTCCAGGTGGGCTAGATAAAGCTTAGTATTTAGACCACTTTTTAAAATATAAAGTCGTTTGATCTCTTCCTTAATCCAGATTGATTTTATTTTTTCGGAACAATGTCTGCTGTTGATGTTGGAACTTAATTTTGGCTTTTATAAATCTCATTGCCAATCTTTGTTAACTTTATAAATTTGAAATGAATTCCCATATCCTCTATGACTTTATAAACTTTTACTCTTCGCGCACTATCAAATGCCTGTCTAATGTCCACAAGCAGCATATGAAGATCTATATCATGCTCACAGAATTTTCTATAATCTGCCTGATAAAAAACAGAACTTAATTATTTAATGTTAAAGAGTGCACTTTTGAGCACAATGTTTAGATTGTTTGTATTTACTTTCTTGTTTGTAAATCAGATCTACTGCTTGTAAATTCTGTGTAAAAAAGAATTTTTCTAATCATACAGATATGTTTCTATAACACACTTAAAACATAATTTTATACGCTTGTAAACATACTTTATCTAATCTTTCTACAATTTAATTTTCTTTTATCTCAAAACAGTAAGTCTATCTAAGCTGTTACGGAATGTCCCACGTTCCGAAAAACAAGGACCAACGAGCGATTACCCCTACATTATTTTATTTACTGAATTTGTTTATTTAAAAGCAGTTTATTTGCGTACTTAAAAGTAATTCAGTCACTGAACCACTTGAGATATTATTGAATCACTTTCAGCAGGAGCATACTGGGTCTTCCATTGTTATGTAGTCACTGTAAAGCATTCCCGTTTTTTTTTCACCGATCGTTATTGAAATTCTGTTGAATAAACGCAAGGTTTTATGGACATTGAATATTAAGTAATACATTGTCTACGATAAAATATTTGTATTGTTGTCACAACAAAGACCGACGAAAATTATATTCTTATAAAGAATTTTATTAGTTTAGTCGTTTATCAAATTGTTTCACCAACGAAAACATTGTCTTCACGTTGTTTCATAACGTGGTGACAAAATTTTCAATTCATCATCATTTGTATTTCCTGTTGCATGTTGTTGCAGACAGATACTAAAATAGATCTGAAATACATTAGTTATATGATGTTTTGTATAATTTATCATTCAGATTTATTAATAAACGTATTATCTCAGTTGATCTGACTTCAATTGGACCCTGCTTACAAATAATTCCAATGTGATTAAGTGTTACTACATTAAAAGACATTTTCTGTTTTCAGTAATTATTAATAACAGATGATAGATTCACATTGTGGAAATGAAAACCTAGGTTAAATACTTGTGGGTGGGCTTAAGCCGTTGCGAAAGCGATTTAACTGACCACACGCTTAGATAAGCTTCGACGGGACGTTGTCTTGAGTTCGCCAGGCACCGCCGGCGTTCTTCAAGTTTGTGTTCTCAGCCCCGTCCTGTACCTTGTGTTGTGTAAAGGGCGACCGGTCGCGTTACCCCTTGTCGCCGAGCCGACGACGAGATGTCTCAATTTTGCTCTTTGTCTCCGTGGCGGACGAGCGTAATGTTGCGACAGTCGGACAATCTTCGTAAGTGGCGCATAGCGATCAACGTGGACAAATTCGAGGCGATCTGCCTGTACATGCTTCTAGGTGCCAATCCCTCTTCTTGAAGTGGAGGCCCATTGAATGGACAGACTTGGTGAAGTACTTGGATGTTCGGCTAGACCGTTGCCTGAAATTGAACGACCACGTGACCGATGCCCTAAACAATGCTTGTGGGTCAGCTTACCCGAGTTTTAATTCAACATCCACCTGGCTGTCCATACTAAACTAACTTTGTATCTGAGGCCACCGATAGGCGTAGGCTGTCAGCCTTCCAAAATCGAACCCTCCGGTTCCTCTCGGGGACCCTGTAGTTGGTCAAAAATGACGTTTCAAATAGGGGCCTCCGAGTTCCTTCTCTGGAGGTATTCGTTTAGTCCCTGGCGACTAATTTGTTCGCAATGTCCGGTGAATCCTCTTTCTAGCACCTCCGTCAACTTGAGAACATAGACATTACACCGGTCTTAGTACGGTCAGACGCTATAGAACGTTACTACATGATCCCCCATAAGCTAAAAATGAACCCCTTTGCATTCTGCACCACCCTCTTACGCATCTCTTAATCCTGCCTGGTGTAAGTCAGATAATTCCTAATAGCGCCGTCTTGCCGAAGCTGGGTTTGCATAACAGCGTCTTCCAGAGACGTCAGACAGACTGTTTTATTCACCACAGTTGGCACCTGCTTTGCCTCATCTACTGGGCTGGAACCCTGGGGGTCGGAAAACGCGACGTGTCACAACTGTGGAAGACAACCACCTTGGGGTGGTAACCAACAGTTACGGTCAACCCTCCTACGGACAGCTTATCCTATCGGCCACACCAGCGCTTCTCTATGGCCCTGCACGCATAGCCTTAGAAAGCCAGAGTTAAGTCACAATTCTAGTGTGGAGATAGGCGGAAGACAAAACTCAAACCCTTTTAATTCGCGCTTATCTTACACAGAGGAACCGCACACGAATTCTTTGGACCAAGCATACGACTGCGTTGCATCATTTGAACCTGGCGTTCATCGGGCTTCAGGCTAGTCAACGCACACAAACCAGGGTGCAAGACGCCTTGTGCATCTTTTGTCTTTCTGTCTTTGCTTGTTGAAACTGGAATTAAACTAAAATAACAAATTTATTACTATATTCTTCTGTTTAAAGACGACAATTTTTTAGACTGTTGCATCGGTGTTCAGGAGAGAGAACTGGACTTTCAGCAGTGTAACAGTTATATAATGTAAAAAAATTTAACGAGTGTTTGGTGGTTTATAAAATAATCTAAGCGCTACTTATAGAAAATATAGGAATTCTATGCAGAGCAAACGATGAAAAAAACGATGAAGGATGAGACATGAAGGTGTAAGAGACAACGAGCGGAGAAACACTAGATAGAGATATTGCTAGAGGCGGGAAACTTTTAACATTGATACAGAAGCAAAAGCGAATGTAAGAGCATACAATTGCAGAGAGGGACATTTTACTTGGTGACTTAAAAAGTCTGTCAGATATATCAAAGAATCGATGTTGATAATATTTGCAGTAAATTAATTAAATTAATAAGTTGTCAGTTTTAGAAAAGTACATTCAAACCAAAGTCGAGTAACTGATGTCATGTACTTTAAGAAAGCAGTCGAACAGGCAGTATAAAGAAGACAGGAAAGGTGCAGAAAATAAGGTCACAGAGGAAATGATCCTATTGGAAGGCTATTCATAGTGCCAGGTCATATCAAGAACCCTACTCTTGATGGGTGTATTTAATAGGGGACTAATTTACGCTGCGTGCGTTAATAAATAAACAGGGAAAACAATATCACTCGTCTAGCTTTAAAAAGGCCTATCTCAGGGCTACTACAGAAAGAGCTATTGACAAGCCGAATATGTACGCCGAAATAATAAAAGCACTGGAATTACGGCACGGTAATAACAATTTGCGCAATGTGTACTGTGGTCAACTGAAAGCAAGACTACCGTGTTTCAGAGATAGTCTTTAAGATTTTGAAGCAATTATCGATAAACTAATTTGATTGGCTATGAGGTACAATGTCGTGTCATAGGATTAGTAAAGATGCTCTTGTTTGCGCTCTCCAGTTTGAAGCTGTCAAGTAGGAGTCTGTCTACATTAATGAAGTTACGACATCGCGTTGTAGTCAAAAACCACCAATAAGAAATTACGGTTATTTGTTTCGCGTTTCATTTTTATATACGATTTGTACTATCCCTTTTGGCTTGTTCTGATGTTCTGTTAACAGATCTTTGTAATGTTTTGCTAAGTTATCTACATATTTCCTCAAATAATAAAAAGTACACCTATATTTAAAGTACCCTAATAATTATTGTTTTGCGACATCACAAGTAACTAAGATATATATAATATTTCAGTGGGTAGACATTCATCCTTCTTAAGCATAAAATGTTTTATACTTAAACGGCTTCATTAGTGTACCAGTATTACTAATTATAAAATATTCAGGATGTTATTCTGCTGCATTTTTCAGCAATGTCTTGTCCGTAATTGTGTTTGATTACTTTTTTTTAAATTAGCTATATCATTATTGTCACTAGCTACGATTGTACCCAAATTTGGTTTGTTTTGGTCCGAAGCAGATAGGCTACAGCTGGTTACTCCAACTTTGGACGTCTCACACTACAGCTGGTTACTCTAACTTTGGACGTCTCACACTTCTCTGTTCTTTCGACTTACGATAATGCAGAACTTGTTCGGGGATGCGGCAGTCCTGCCCAAACTCGATGAAAGCTATACATGTGGGCACTGATATTATCTGTGTTTTCTGATGGCCAGGGCTATAGTAAAGGTGCAGTCTCGACATGATCTGCCCTTCCTGATTACACGCTAGGGCTCAGAGAAAATAGTCTCTACTATTGCGTTCAGTCGTTTGGATGCATAAATTGGTAAGAGGTGTTAAATCTGCTCACCCATTTATAGTTATCACAGTCGTTACGATATTGAAAAAAATGGGAACTACGTTTGTCATCTGCCAGTATTCGAGAATATGTCCAGTGGTTTAGCGCAGAATGACAAAAGTTCTGTAAACGATCATGTATGATGTATGGTGGCCCATATTTTGTAAACTCGAAATAGAGCTTATCAGTGCCCGGGAATTTTGTATTTTTACAGCATTGTAGAGCAGCTAAGAATTTATCAAAAAGTTAGTTACCGTATGTTACGCCAATAATTAAACATATATTTGTAAATAACCAACGAAAGTGTAACAATTTTTACAAATTATTTTACTTTATAGGTAGAAAAGGCATTAATACAAAATAATAGACACTGCGCCTATACCTGAGCTCATAAAATTTGGTAAAGAACCTTTTTTATAGCTTTTCCTTTTCAAAGATAACATACACATTACATAATTAAGGTATCATAATTATTTGCACTGCACTATCTCATTAGTGTAGAGCTGCACAAACTGAACACTATTACATCATTAAGCTTAGTAATCTCTTAACTTTGCATTTTCAGTTGAAATTTTGTTTCCTTTTTTACGCCAACTGTAACAGACGCTAACAAGCACGTCGTCTGACAGACGTCGTTACGGCAGATGAGATTAACATCAAAAGAAGTATGCAGGAAATAAACGCTACTGCAACGTACAATATAATTGTGCAGAGCGTCTTGATATAACTATTAACGTATGCAGAGTGTTTACGTTGAAACATTTTCTACTGAGTGCTTGTAATAATACGTGAACTAAACACACTTAGTGTAAATGTTTGGCAAACTGTTTCTAAAACTGAGAGTTTAAGAAATTGTTAAGCCTAAAATAATAGAATTGTTAGAGGATATATAGGATTTTAAACAAGAAATAACAAAAATATTTAAATAATGTTTTTGTTAATGTTTCACTAATATTTAATTAACACACAAAAAATTCGCACCTATAACGAAAATAAAGTATCACACCTATAACTATATGTTTAATCGAGTAATTTGACAGTTGATCAGTTGTTAATTATTTAAACAGTCCATCAGTCGACTGATCAGTTCATGAGTTGAATAAATTAGTTAATTTATTAAATTATTAAGTAGGTATTTTAAATACGGTAGAATTATTTAAAATGAAAGTATTTAAATTGTCCAATTATTATTATAGTATGTAACCAGTAGTGGATCACTAGTATTACGTGTGCAAAACTAGTCTGCAATAGCATTCTTCTTTTTCTTCAGTCCGCAAAACTAGTCTGCAATAGCATTCTTCTTTTTCTTCAGTCCTACAGCCAAACGTGAGCCCTAGCTTCCAAAACCAATATCTTCTTAAGTCTACTGCCCACTGGCATATCAGTGTAACCTTTCATATCCATTCTTCTGAGATCTTCTACTATATTACCCCACCATTTTATCCTAGGTCAGCCCCTCTTTCTGCTTTTATAGACCTGCACTCTCAGAATTTTCTTTAACATAAGCTGATCATCCATCCGCTCTAGGTGACCTAACCATTGTATTCGTTGAGCCTTTATGAATCTTACAGTGTCTTCGTGATTCAATAACTCATCTGTCTCAGTCTATCTCAGTTATATCACAATTGAATGTTAACAATGTAATAGTAACTAACTTGTTATTATGTAGTCATAACAATAAATAACCGATTGTTAGTTCATAACAGTCAGTTATGATTTTGTTCTCAGTAGGGTTTAAAATGTTGAATTCAATGAGATTTTGTAACGTCTCAATTTACCTGCCAGTTTTCAGGCACCATCGTGTTTTACTATAGTTTCTATTTCCAAAGAATTGATGCTGTTAACTATTAAATAATTTATTTGATTCACATTATATGTTGTAACTTGAGGGGAATTGTCAATTTGCGTGGATTTCCCAAACTGAATTACATCATGTGAGCAAAGGTATAAAATAAATTTTGCTATTTTCTTGATAATAGGTCATATTACTATTGTGTGCTGTCGATCAATCGTGCATACATTACCATTAAGCATTATTTAGCCGTAAAACAAACATTTTTCGTGTGCTGTAAGATTCATATTTTGTATAAGCACTTGTCGTATATTTCCAAGCTGTTTATTGTTACTAGCTGTTTGAAATTTAGGTATCACGCGTGTATTTAAAAAACACGAAATCAAACATCGTGCTGTAATTCTTTGTTAAAAATGGTCTAACGTCAATATAAATTCACAAAGATATTATAAATGTGTTACGTGCTGCGCCTTCAAAGACAATGATTTGTAACTTGGCATTTTAATTTAAATGTGGTCGTATAAGCACTGAAGATGATTCCCGCAGTCCAACAATTCCAACTGTGGCGCCTACCTTGCACACAGGTCTTGAGCAGAAATACAAAATAATACAAAATTGTAACCATTTAGAACAATATATACAATCTAAAATAAACGTGTTTTGTATTAACTGTTCTGGAAAAAGACAGTGTGTCTTATAATACAAGCAACAACGTTGTGAATAATTTGCATAAGTTCGACCTTATGTGCGGCACTACCAGACAAACTCTTAAGTCAGCAAGCAAAGAGATACGCCTAAAATTCTACAAGGTAATGGCCCTTCCCACACGTCTTTATGGGTCTGACAGTTGGACTTTAACGAAAGGGCAGGCCAGTCGTATCGAAGCGGCTGAAATGAAATTTCTCGGGAACGTGGGAGGGTATACTCTCTATGATCATAGAAGAAACACAGACATTCGGCAGGAACTTAATGTTATGATTATACTCGACAGGATTTCCCAGTATCGTCTGAATTGGTGGGAATATTATTTGCCGAAAGTATGACATCTCTAAGCAATTATGGAACTATAAGCCGAAGAGACGGAGAGGTGGGGGACGTCCGAGGAAGCACTGGAGTGACTAGTTCCTAGACTTTGCCTGTTTGAGACCGAAACAAACCATTCTTGGTTTAATCCTTGCAGATGATGATGATGACGTTTGTGTGTAATTTCAAATGCTATAAGTTCTCAGTCAATAGTCTTCGAATGAATTTTTTAAAATAATATCTGGAGTTGTTGCAGTTTTGAGCATAATTGATATTTGGAAATCAACACGTGTTTACACGAAATATGAATCTTACAACAATTTTTTCGTTCTAGTGCTAACCTTAACAAGTGGCTCCGCAAACTTTTCAACGAACCCTCCTAGACTATATTCTGACATAATGTTCCAATTGTAATGTACTCTGAGTCTATCACGTGGACTATCACGGCCGGTGTCAATTAAAAAGGAATTCATATTCGAGCTGTTTGTCCTTGGTCGATTGGTTTCTTCAGATATTTTATAAAAGTTTCGGTTACCAACCGAAGACTTTCTTCAGTAGAAAAATTTAAAAATATTCGACAAAATATGGAGAGCCGAACGTACCCCTAACCGGGATAAAGCAATAAGCTTAATAAGCTTATGGGGTAACGGATTTCTCTATATAACATAATGGAGCGTCGTACTAGCCAATGAGAAGTACCTCTGCGTTAAGATAATGATGCACCTTTCGTTACAAAGCGAGTCAATAACAAAATAGATTTATTCTGATAGGCTCGATAACAAAGCATGCCGAATCCTATTTAATTACTGACTTTCATCCTGTCGGCTCATTGAAATCGGGGGGTGCTCCTAGATCTAGACCGACTCCATATGATGGAGAGCAAAGTAACTCCTCACCGAGGACAGGATCTTGGTCTCCTTGAAGAGAACGCGATGGCCTGCGTTGGCAAAGAGCGTGACCGACGACTGCGGACGTCTCCGGCTTGCTTGCGCAAACGGCAGCAACGACTGTGTTCACCGTTGCGGATGCGAACGCTACGTTTCGTGGTGCCAATTTATAGGAGCAAGAAACTCAATAATATACTATCCTCACTTGTTTTCGTATTTCTATATGTTTTGTCATTCTTTCTTAACAGGGTACCAATTACCAACATCATATGTTCAAACAATGGATTTTTTTTACAAATCTTTAAAAGTAACAATCATATTCAACACACGTTCTACGTGACCGTTCCATACCAAACATACCAAAGATGTGGGCAGTGGCGGCGCTAACGAAACGGGGGCCCCCCCGCGAAACTAATTAGGGGGCCCTATAAAAATGGTTAAATTTTGTATACGTAATAGGGAAAAACACTCAAATGAGTTTCTATTTACGTGTGTTTCACAACAATGGTTTGTGAATACTTCTCGTCTATCACAAAGCGTTTGCAATTTGCAAAGGATGTTTTACACGTATACAAACTCTTAAAATCCATTGTTGCTAAATAGACAAAGTTCTATACAAACTACAAAAAAAAACCAAAATAAAAAGAATTATTTATTTTTACGTCAAAGATCTAAATTCAGATTATGAAAAAGTACCGCACACAGAGTGTTAAAAATTTATTATTTAAAAACGAATATCAAAGTAACATTCTAGCTTTTTTCAAACATTTAAATTAGTTTGTAACTGAATTTGTGAAATTCTTGAATATACTCTATACACGTTCTCCTTAAGTCTAATCCAATTCAATAACACTCGAACTCAAGTAATGTACATTACAGATGAGGATCAACCAAAGTTCACTGTTTTCCTAAGCCTAGTCTTCTTTTTTTAATAGCTAAGAACTTTTCAACCACTTCGTTGATATTAGTTTTCTGTGTCTCTTCATGCTTAATGCTTAACAGTACCAAGTCAGTCAACCGAGTTTGGGCCATGGCACTTCTTAAGTATGACTTAATTAATTTAAGTTTTGAAAAGCTTCTTTCCGCTGTAGCTGTTGTGACAGGTATGGTTAAATAAAGCTGCAAAGCTGTAGTTAAGTCTGGGAGGCAGCTCATAAGGCAGCTGTTTTCTTCAACCAGTAAATTCATCATTTCTCGAATGCTTTTCTTGTGTACAATTTCTTTGGCCATCAGAGCTTTGAAGGATATTACTTGGTCAGGCAGTGATGTGGAAAGGTCACCAGGATACACATTTACCAGAGCCTTACTTTTCTCCACTATTGTCTCTTGTGAGAAGTTTACTAAATTCTGAGGCGTCAGGAATGAAAACCTATCATCAATGCAACGCAATCCTTCGAATCTCATTTGTAGCTGAGCTATTACAATATCTAGTGTTGCATTGAAAACTTTTACTTAAAATGATTTCACTGGGTCGTCAATTCTATGGTCAACTGATAATTCAACAAAGAAGCGTTTTACATCTCGCTTACGCTTATTTTTCATGTTACAAGTTATGTCCCATGACTGGGCCAACTGTTTAGCACCAGCAAGAAAGCCGGCAAAGTCCTTTCTTAAAACTTTTAACTCATCACAAGCGCGGCTTAGAAACTGCCACGCTCTGCCTAGGTCAACAGTTGGCCTCTGTAGTGCTTTCGAAGTTATATTTACATTCTCTAAAATCTTAGTTTCAAGACAGAGCACAAGAATAAATTCAAAGTTTTCCAGGTGGTTTCTAATTGCTAATGCTTCTTCTGCCTCGGGGTTTTTTGAGCTGTATAGAATAATTTCTGTCAAACACTTAATCACAATTTTGAAATCATTTCTTAAAGCTAACAGACAGTCGTGTCTAGAAGACCACCTTGTTGGACATAGCTTTTTTAAAGTTAGATTTTTGGCAGAGCTGTCTTCTTTAACAGCAGTGTTAAGTTCTTGCCATCTATGTAAGCTTTCACTGAAAAACACATAAGTTTTCTGTACTATGTCATAAAATTGTCTTATTTCAGAAATATTTGATACTGAATCATTGATCACCAAGTTCAGGTTATGTGCAGCACAGTGTACGTAATCCGCGTTTGGGACTATATCCATAATTCTTTTCTGTAACCCAGAGTATTTCCCGCTCATTGTTGCTGCACCGTCATAACCTTGACCTCTACACTTACTAATGTCAATTTCATTTGTTTTCAAAAAGTCTAAAATCTTACTTTGAAACCCCTCACTGTTGGGATCCTTTATTTCTTGAAATCCATAAACGGACTCACTAATCACAGTTTTATAATTGCCAGGAGATTCTTCTATTATGTTAATGTATCTGATTACAACACTCATTTGGTCAATCTTAGAAATGTCTTGTGTGCTATCAACAATTATAGAAAAAAAGGAGACTAGTGAATCTGTTTTAGTAAGGCAGTCAATAATGATTTTCCTAGCAAGTTAATGATTTCATTTTGAATGTCATAGTGGAGGTATTTTGATCTGTTTTTTTTTCATTTTCTAAGTGTGCACTAAGGAGAGAATCGTAGCGAGAAATTAAAGATAGTATGTTCAAAAAATTTCCACTTTCAGGATTTATTTCATGTAATGATTCTCTATGGCCAAGAAACGGCAATGAACACAGTGCCATGGTTCGAATGACATCCACAATCTGTATGAAAATATCTTTCCATTTTTTCCGCTCATCGGAAATTTGATCAGCTACCGTTTTACTCTTTTTCCAAGTGGCATACGTGAGACAAGATTGTAAATGAGCATTGCTACTTTCATGAACTTTAACTTTTTTACTGAGACCTTTCCAATCTCTAATATCGCCTTCACGCCAGCTTTGGGCATCAGCACTTTGGCTGAAAAGCCAACATGGTAAACAATAGACTCCATCTAGATTACGAGAGTAACAAAGCCAAAACCTGGGAACAATTTGGCCTGCTGCAGTTTTGAAAGAATAATATGCTGTACTGAAAGACCGCTTAGAAACGGAATCCTTCGGGAAAGGACCCTTTGTTTGACAAAGTTCACTTAACGTTATTAACTTTTTTACCTCGTCTGTCATTGTAGCTTGATTTTTATAGAATGCAATATCTGTCTCAAAACTTTGGCAGTTTGGATCGGAAGGGCCTGCTAAACTAGTTTTATTTGCGTGATTACTTATAACTTCAGTTGGTTCAAACTGATTTTCTGGTCCAGGTATGTCTTCGGACTGGCGAACACATTCAATGCCTAGCAGTTGTTCTTCTTGTTCATGTTGCAGTTGCTTATTTTTTTCCGTAGTTGTATCACTTGTATCCGACGGACTAATGTTTAAATCAGGTTTATTGTCACTGTCACAATCAACTTCAAGTCCGATTTTTGTTTCTTTTTCATTACTTGCACTTGACCCGGGTTTGGGTTGTTCAACTTCACATTTTGATGATTTTTTTAAAAACTGGTCGAGTTTTTGAAAGTTTACTTTTAGATTCTTCTCGTTGTTTTTGCAGTTTCCTTTTCGTAGCACCACTTAAATATTCACTCTTACTTTCCATTTTATAAACTCTGTCTCTAACACTCTAACACTACACAAAATACAAAAACTAAAATCAAATGTTAAGTCATTAAACTTAAACGGCACTAAATTACGAAATGAATGCAATACAGTACTATCGCGCAGGAGATGCGACGAACTACTGAGTACTGAACTACATTGTGTTGTGTTTGTTTACGTCTCCTCAGTGACGAGTGACTCATCGCACGGACGTACGGGCACCACAAGAGATAAGATAAGCTTCGCTTACAAACTACAAACAGTAATGTCATTTCGGAAAACGTAGTTTTTTTGCATGTCTATACACTTAAATAAAACGTATATTTCGTATTTTAAATACAAATTTGCCGGTAGTCGGACCCCATTAAAACTTTTTTTCCTATTATAGCTCGTTTCATATTTTTTTCTAGGGGCCAGAGTGGCGGGGCCCCCCAGAGGGTCGGGGCCCCCCCGCGCCGCGGGGTCTGCGGGGGCCTTATCGCCGCCACTGGATGTGGGTAACAAACGCTGTGGGGTCGACGTACTGTGTTCTATTATTTAAAGACGACGACCTTTGCGATACATAACTGTCTCTGACGTTTAATCACTTTACTACACCTCACTCACAATTCTAAATCATTTCGTACGCATCTGCATTTACGTGTGGTGATCTACGTTATTATGCTGGGAACAACAACAAGGCCTGTTTACAGCAACTACGAACTGGCGGCTGTACACAATAGCGCTTGTTATTACCTGCCTTGTAAGTACAGTGTCTTGCTAATTACCTTACGCGTCTCGTTTCTCGTCTGTCCTACCGCATTCAGTCGGCCCAGTGTGTCAGGACGTGCACTGACCTTGCTTCAAGCAATTCTACAGCGCTTGTTAATTACCCAACTCTCTCGATTCGTCGACCGGAATGTTGTAGAATTATCTGGAACCTCTGCGGGATACATATAAGCGTCACTGGTCGGCTTAGCAGTTCAGTTTAGACCTGGCTATATTAGCGTGGTGGTTTAGTGAGAAATTATTATTGTGTTAATCAGTACGAAACTGTAATTAGATTACATTTATTGCTGTTTGTTAGAGAAATTTAACATTTATTATTGTATAAGGGTGCCTCTGTTGATTTCTAACTGTTGTTACCCTATAATTAAAGTTTGTAATTAGTGACTTTATTGGTGTCAGCTAATCTGTTCCAGTAAACAACGCTACGACACAGTATAACCGTCATAACAACGTATTCTGGTACACTGGTGCTGGAAAATATTGCAAGCATCATAATGCTTGCCAGTGCTATTCTGTACATTGCATAATGTCTCGTTAAGTAACTTATGTGTGTAAGCAATGTACAATTGTTGTTAACAGAGTTTAATGCTGTCAAACATTTGATATGTTTTTGTAAAATTATTCTGTCAAGCATCAAACCTTAACAGATATGTTTTTGACAGATTTGATATGTTTCTATAAAATGACTCTGTAATAACAATAAGCAAGGCTTAACAATTGAAAACAATACTATAATATAATAATCGAAAACAAATTGCCTTGTAGACTACTCTATGTGTCTTATTTTTAAAACGTCGCTGACAGAAAAGAACAAAACCTATGTTACATACTTTCAAGTTACAAATTATGAAATAAAGTAGATTTTAAAAATAAACAACTAGTTATAAAGGTGCTTCTGTTATGAACGGTTTATACGATAAATGCGCGTAATGAATTTTAATAATCAAGTTATATCTTAATAACATTCATTATTAGAGAATAATTAAATTTATTATTCCATGCTTTGTAATACCTGCTGTTATGTTTTCACCTCAATATAATCCTAAGTTACGAGTAATTATGCTTGAATTTACTTAATTTGCTAATAATTATCCGTTTTCAAGTTTTAATACAATTTGTATTTACTTACTTGACGTATTCAAAAGATTTTGTGCTTTCTTGTGTTGTCTGGAAAATTTGCAAAAACAACTTGTAACAGTAAAATTGTAACAGTCAATATGTTTCTAAACATAATTGATCAAACGCATAATTTATTGCTACGAAATAAATACTTTATAATTTCCTCAAGTGAGAAATTAATCTTAATAAAATTAAAGAAAAAATCTTCAAAGAACAATTTCACAAATTCGTAAAAGTATTAAACGATTGTTTTTTACAAGCCCGATTTGCCGCCTCCTTTAGCGGGAGCCCGCGCTTCCTCGTTATCCCCTAGGTACGGCTTAGCTTTTGGAAATAGATGTGACGGTTAACCAGCAGACAAACGCCTACACGAATCCCAGAATAAACAAAAGAATAAAACGAAATACAACAAATTCAATACACTCATTAACAACCAGACTGAAACTATTACTGACATTGGTCGATAAACATTGAACATGAACATTGAACGGACATTGAACCGCAGACTAAACAGAGCACACATTGCTAAGAAACGCACGCAAAAACAGTTGAACAAATATAATTTACTGAAATAAAAAAAAAAATAAACTGCTAAAAGTCGGAATTCTACAAAGGCCTGACAGGACGCAGCTTTAAACAGGGACACAATGAACAAGTGAAGGCACTACGCTGTATCCGCTTTTGCAACCAAAACACAAAATATACACAAGTGTATCCTGAACGTAAACGTAAAGAGTCAAACGCTAGACTCACTGGAAAAGCTAAAAATATACAAACACACAAAACCGTATAGAAACGGTATACCAAAGACATGACATGCACAACAAAGATCTTACGATCACTTGAAACAGTGGCGCTATCGGAACTAAAGTCCTCCAAGCTGCCGAATCTGACAAAGTTTACGATAAAGGTAAAGGTAGCTCTGCTAAAATAAACGTTTTACAATATTTTATTAAAAATTTGTATCTAGAGTTTAGTGTTCCGTAGTTGGAAGTATTGCAATAAGTACTATAGTCAGTCGAATATATCATGTACAACAATTACAATGATTTTTCCTTCTTTTTTGTTTGTTAGAAGCTACAATGCAGCCCCATAAATCACGACGTTTTCAACCCTTCTGTGGAATGTCTTTTCCTTTGTCTGTTTGCCAATTAAATTAATATATTGACAAAATTAGAGAATATATTTGATTAATTGTAATTTTACGGAACTGTTAGTACAGTTTTTAAAGTATAGTATAAAAACCACGCGCACGCATGGATACACACACATTTAGACACACATACATACATAATTATGCAGGGGGTGTGAACTGAACAACTATTAACAGAAGTGGTGAGCATAGGCTATAAGGTTAAACACAGGAATAACTTTTAAATATTGCTGCTACGAAGAAGTGGTTTGTTAAGATCAGTCGTACTTTATAATAGAATACTTTTTTTTACATTCTGATTTATGTGATTTAATAATAGATAATGGATTTAAAAAAAAGTAGGTTGCAAGTTGCTTCTCTTTATTGAATAGAAGAGACGTTACTCGTTTTATTGATACTGGAAAACGCTTTTTACTGAATTAAATAAAAGCTTGAAAGTTTTTTCTTTCAAGTAAATTGAATTTATGTTCGCCCAGCTTTTTCTTATGCTAAGATGTTTTTATCGCTAATAAGTCTCAATGGCATTTGTTCTGTATAGAAAATATAAAGATATATTAGAGGAGAGACTGAACATACGTTGTTACGTAGAAACTTCAGTATGACGTCACAACAATAGCAACTTCAGTATTACGTTACAACAATATCATATTAATTACAATGGAAATACTTTTGTATTATAAGATTTTTTACATTAATACATTTACATACATTTTTTTACATTTACTTTCGTTTTACGACTTCCGTAGTATTAAGCTTAGTAATGCAAGCTTATGGTTTATTCTTATGGCTTAAGTAAGTGGAAGCGTTTAACCCCATGTTACCTCATGGTATCTTAATTTTGTTTATAAATACGATTGAAGTAAAATGAAATAAATAATAAACGCAACAGTCTGCCTCTAAGCATAATAATAAAGTAAAAACTACATGATAACCGGTAACTAATGCCAGGAAAATACTAAAAATCGGAGCGAAGAAAGCAACAAACATTTTGAAAAGTATTAGTTTGACAATTCTCTGGGCTATTAGGCCGTGGTCCAATACTGCCGCACAAAACAATGCTGTAGAAAACTGGTGAAGAACGTACCGATTGTTGCTCAAATCATTATACTGAAGATGGCCTCCAATGGTAGGGCTGAAACGTCTGTTTTAGCGGCACCATTGGACCGCGCCCTAGTAGCCCAGAGAATTTTCAAAATAATATTAACAGAGTTGGCGTCGGCCGTGAAAGCCTAGGATACTAATTTTGAAAAGTACTTTAACTTGAAATAGGAAAATGTGTATTTCTAAATAGATAGTGTTATGCTTAAACATCGTAACAATACAAATAATATTAATCACAAACTTTTTAAGCATTCGCATGTTGAAATTATTTATAAATTTTGGTAAAAAGTGGAATAGAATGAATGGTCTTAAAAGAAGTAAATAAGGAATTTCAGTAAATTTTCATTAATACATTTTTGTGTATCATTTACTTGTGGTGTGTTTATGTATGTTGATGCTGTGTCGCTACGTAAAAGGAAACATGATAAGTTGTTGTCACATCACAAAACACTGAAACGGTGACTTTTAGTGAGCCATGAAATACACTTACAACGTGTAAGTTAAGTAAGTAAAATTTGATTTTTTGTAAGTCGTCCGTTTTATAGTTATAGCATTTATACAGAATGTTTCTATTAGAGTTTGATAGCTCAAAAATAAAAAAAAAACAATTTTTTCATTGCTGTCAATATAAAAACATATTGTGGGTAAAGGCAAGGTACCATAACAGAGTTAAAAATTCAAAATACTAAGATTCAAAACGATGGACTACTGAGGAAAAATAGATTAAATGTTATGAATAAGTAAATGTTATTTGATCTTTATTAATATCTTCATTAAATCATTAAATTTATAGTGACCGTCAATCAATGCATTTTTCCGGTGAGGGTTTGTGAGGATCGGTCAAAAAATATAACACAAATTTTAACTTATTTGTGTCGACGTTTCGACACTGTTCATTGTCATCATCAGGGAAATTATTGCTGACGCCAAACACATTTAGATGTGTGTTCGGCGCAGCAACAATTGTCCTGATGATGACAATAAACATTGTCGAAACGTCGACACAAATGAGCCGCCTCATATCCCCGCCTCTAATTTTGAGAACATTTTTGTTTTTTTTTGAAACTATGCAGATGGCCTAGATGAACTATGAATTTTTAGAACTAAGGCCTAGATGAATTTTTAGAACTATGCAGATGGCCTAGATGAAGCATAAAATGCACCGAGCCCATTGTGACAGGACTTGCAAATAAAAGTCAGGAATAACATAACATTTATTTTGCCTTAGATCTTATAGCAACAGTATCCAATAATGTTATACATACATTTATTTTAGGACAGTAATATTCTACAGTTCAACTTAAACATTCATGAGGCCCTCGGTAATTCAGCATCATAAATCAAATTACAATATTATAACAGTCAACCAAATTATTCACTCTTAAGTGACAGAACGAGAGCCCAGCAATGATTAATCATTCTGTTTGTTGCTTTACGGGGACTCAGAATACTGAACAAGTTCAATTAATACGGCACATAACGAGCACCCATACCAAGCCAATCCATGGTTTTGAAAAAACCCCTTTTAGGTGACTTCAGACCTTCAATAATTAGCACTCCTTTTAAACTATAGCAACCACTCCAGGTAATGATTAATCATCACTAAATTAAATTGGCATAATGCCTACTGACAAATAATAATAATCTCACTATGACCCAACGGGTATGCTAACAATTAGTGTAGGTAAATTCTTATATGCATTTTCAATATTAATCACTATTATATATAAATACAGTGGAACTTGGTTATAACGTCATTGAAGGGACCAAAAAAATAATGACGTTATGTCCGAGTGACGTTATAAAAGAGTCGTTATAAAAGACATTTTTTAATCACTAGTAAGGAAGGAGAAATAAAAAAAAGATCTTTGGATTATTAACATTATACGTGATATTTATTCTAAAGTTTACAAACTGCATTTCATTTATACAAACAGCATGAAGAATATTTTAAAAGATCAAAAAGAAAGTACATGTAACTTACATTTGGGCTTACTGTCGAAAGTAATCCGTAATTTTCTTTTGAACGCTCCTTTCTGAAAAATAAATTCTTTCTGTTGTGCTGTGGAGATGCTGCGCTGCATTGAACGTGTCGTCAGACGTCCCTCTAAAGCAGTAAAATCGTGAAAGAGTTTCGGCGGCTCTCATTGCTTCCTGTACTGTCGGACAAACGATGTCGGCATCCTCCTCTTGCTCAGCATCTTCTTCAACACTATCTTCTGCTTCTATGTTTTTTACTTCCGCGATAATTTCTGCGTCACTCAACACTTGGAATGTTTCTACTTGTTCATCCACTGATGCATAGGAATCAAGTTCATTTCCAAATTCATTTACGTCGAATTTCTTAATCCACTCCGAGAGCGGCAAGTCGTCGTCTTCGTCATCATCGGGTAAATTTTCATGTACGAGTTGTGCTTTACTAAAGCATTTTGCTATCGTCTTCTATTTTGCTTATCGCTTGCATACAATGTATGTCTGTAGCCATGGGCGTAGCGCGCGCGCACATATATACGTTTATATGAAATTTAGAGTAAAATATCTGAGAAATTTTTGACGCTATAACAAAGTAGTACAATATTTAGTGACGTTAAAACCGGGTTTTTTTATAATGTTAAAGATATCAGTTTGACCGGACTAATGACAAAATAACGCTACACCCGAGTTGACGTAACAGCCGAGGTCGTAATAACCAAGTTCCACTGTATACTATAATCTTTATGGAATTCTCAAACAATCAGAACAGCTCGAGTTTCGCCCAGGCTGCAATCATGCACATCCGATCGGACTGAGAACTAGAAAACGCTTAAACGAAACTAAATAAAATATGAGAAAAGAAAGGCAGCAAGGTAACACACGAATTTACTATAGTAAATGACTTTCAGTTAAATATGGCCAACAGCGTGTGCTGCCCTGGCGTGCTAATTCATGAACCCGGACAAACAGTTAATCCGACGAAGTGAAAGAATTTGAATAAATAGAAAACGGAATGAAACAATCGCTCTGTACATGCCTGCTAGTCCGGCATACAATTATTGACTTATTAATAATTTATAGATTAGTACCACTGAATTATAAACGTGCACATAATGAACAGACATGTTCAGTTTTGATCATCTCCTGTTTAACTGCAATTTAACTCACAAAAACGGAATGTAACTTCTCTATTCTTTTATATTTCACTGCAATAGTGTGGCAAAATGTGTCGCGAAGTCGACTTTACATAATTTGAATTGTTTCACCTGGTGTAAGGCTGTTACCACGTGCTGAGGTAGATGGTTAGCTCATGTCTCGATGTGTAGCGAGTTGCTGCTTCAGGATCCGGGAGATTTATCCTGTATTTACTGCGGGCCCCATCCCTAACGTCCGGCGACGAAACGGAGAGTTATGCTGCAATGCTCTGGCTGATGGCGATGATGTAGTCATCGCCATCGGTTCTGTCTCAAACCCCTCGCTGGTTCGGGAACCCTATAAGCACATGTATTTTGTAGAAAACGTCACTAATAATAATTCATAAACAGCCAACTCGACTCTAGATTCGCACTTACACACCACACTTCCGATACAACAAGTCGCTCGCACAGAGTTTTAACAACTGAACCAATTACATTTTACTAATTAACTGTGCCACAGTAAAAGCTATAATCATTTCTTACTCAAAGAGTTAAGGCTAGAACTTTATCATGTCAGATGCTTTCATCTAAATAATTCACCACGTGGCCTCAATTACACTAAGTTAATCTCGATTGGTCGGTGGTTATTTTAATATTCCACTGACACTAATATTCCACAATTTAGTAATTAACAAATGTAATTAGTTTAAAAATATATATTTTTAATCAGTTTAAGGCAGTTATAAAATAATTCGCCACGTGGCTTCAATTACGCTAAGTCATTCGATAGATTGCCAGTTTGTGAAAATCAGTGCCACCTTTACGCTACAATCAATAAGTATCAAATATAATCAATCATACTGAAGCTGTTTTATTAATTTTAAAGCAGTTATAAAAGATTTTGCCGTATGGATTACCATGTTCGTACCAGACCAGAAACACGCACACACCTTGATCCAATTCCTTCTGAATTATAGATATATTTACGCACATTTTCATTTTACTTAATAACAAAGTATAATCAAAAGAAACTCACCAGAGGTCCTTAATAAAATTACTCGCCCACGGCAGAAAGTAGAAGAACAGACAGAAATCTTTTTCGTCGCCGGCGCTCAGATGATAGCAGGTTGAGATATGGAAAGCAACTGAACTTTTCCCTCACGTGAAAGCCCACTTTCGGGGAGACCGCAGTTACGGCAATTAATCAACAGAGCGCATGATCATGCACAACTGAACGGCTTGCTGCTGAAACTAGGTTCAGGCGAAATATAAACGTAAAATTAAAATAACTAAAACTCGCCGCGATGTTATTTTACTAGTCGCGGCACACAAATAAGTTAAAATATGTGTTATATTTTTTGGCCGATCCGCACAAACTCTTCACCGGAAAAATTCATTAATATCTTCAGAAAATATCCACAAAATATGCTGTAAGAGTTTTAATGATTGGATGGCTAAAATTTGAACAAAAAATTGGGTAGTTGCTGAATTCACTTTGGTAAATAAAATTTGTGTAAAGATATGTACGTAAAAGTCTGCAACTACTTATATACATAATACATGCATAGGATAGTAGGGAATAAAGAATCCATCCCTTTCTATAGTAAAAAATTTTGTGTAACAGAATTTGTGTTGTATCTCGGTTTCGTTATAAAGGCTATAATACCTTATAACGTGTTAAAAACGTTTTGTTTTTCTGATTAAAATGGTATATAATACATGACAATAGGATAAGTAATACATAAATATGTTAATCGTTTTTTAAAATAATTATTACAAATGCTAATTTTAGTTTCCCTTTTACACTTTCAAATATATAAGCTTACGGAACAAATTGTCCAGTTGAAAATTTCCAATTCAAATAAAGTCCAAAATAATAAAAGTCCAAAATACATAATGTCCAAAAATAATGTTTATTTGAAACGAACAATTTTAGGTTACAAATGTAGGTAATGTCCAATCGTTTTAACGTACTTCTCGGATACTGCGGTCGTTATCATCCATATACTGTTGCTGTAGACATTCAGATTGTATTTTGCGGTAAACGTTTCGATATAAATGAAATAAACATAGTCGGACAACACCAAAGTTGAAATGACTCTTTACAGCGTTGATAATAGCCAACTGAAAATCAGAAATTACAGTTTGCGGATGCGTAACCTCTCAGCAGATGATAACGTCACTTCTAATACATTCGAATAAGCTTGTTCTGTTTTATTATCTAGAAGTGCGTATACTAATGGTATTGCTATTTTGCTTTCAATACCCTTATGATTTTTTGCAACGCTGCAATTTTTTCGGGGTTCGGGGCATGACTGTGCGTTTGGGTGTCTCCACCCTTACGAATAATTGTATTATGCCTTGTACTTACAGCTGTCAAACGTGCAGAGAAACTTCCCCCTCCTTCTGCACATCCAATTACTTGCCGAAATTATTGTTACTGTACGCAAATAACCTACTGTATTTGTGAAGCCATATTGCTAGTGATGGTGGTTCAAAGTGCTAAGTGCTAATAAAATTGATTTGTTTTATGCCTGTACAATTAGGTGTACAGATAATAAGATTAATATTGCATAAATGTCAAAATAAATAACCATTTTAATTATGTTGATATTTAATAGCTAGAAAAGTAGATATTTTTATGTCGGGCATTCAGTATGATTCTTTTACGTCATGTGGTTATGTGGTCAACCTTATGTTCCCGATGACTTTCATTGAGCAAGAAGTGTTCAAAGCTGTTCATAACTTAAGTTTATCTGAAATCAAGTGTTTTTGTTTGTTTGTACAGTTAGCGACGCACCTTCTCACAAGTACAGTACAAAAGAAATCATTAAACAAATGTCACTCTACACGATAATTATTTTAACAAACAATTATCATAAAAACAACTTATATATATGCTCTTCATAATGTTGGGTATCAATAAAGAGATTGGTCAACTTATAAACAATGGGAATGACGTGTGAAACAATTATTTCGTCACTGGTTGTAATTACAGTGTATTCTCTTTATCGTGATATCGCGACTATATTATGTTGGCCCAATTAACCGGCTGGCCCTGTTATCCGAAATTTCTAAAAAGTAAGCAAATGGACCTTATAAACCACAATTTTGTAATAACAGAAAACTACACATAATTCTTAACTACAGTAAACACCGAAATTATAAGATTTGTTACTAACGAAGTACATCTAAGGAAATACAGTAACAAATATACAATAATACAACACAATGACGACATTATAAAATACAGCATTATTTTATAATGACAGCATTAGAAATAGTATTAGTAAGCCTATTTTTAATGATCCTGGAGGACCTTGTGGTGCCTGTAGTTGGGTTATGGATGCGTCGCCAAAGACAAACACAGAAAATCCGAAACGAACACATGTCGTCGGGTTGTTGTTAAAAATGTGCTGTATTGTAATGGTTTGTCGCCCTCACTAGTCTACTCGTGTAGATTATAACCTCAAAAAATGGCTTATTACTCCTATTTAAGAGGAGAAATCTGAGCCATTACTGGACCGAATAACCGGCGGTCCGGACCTACATTAAGCGAAGGAACTTTCTATGTGCAACCATGTTTTGTTTTTGTATTTTAACAATACAGCCCAATAAAGCGGCTGGCCCTCATTAACCAGTAGCTTCACTAATCGGGATACACTGTACTACAATTTTACAGACATAAGTGAAACACTTTATGAAATAAAATCGTCTGCACAATGGAGAATTACATCCCGCAGTCAGAAAGTAAGATTACAAACTCTGGTTGCAACTGTGCGCTTTGCGTGGCTTACAGACATGCGTGTGCACGGTTTTGGTCAATAAAAACAAGTTTGTGACACACGCAATGCTCTTGAAAACCAACAAAGAGCTACAACTTTAGCAAAAACTCAATAAATCATTACAGAAACTCTCTTTGTCAGGCGTACTTAATACTTTTCCTCGTATAAAGTCTGATAGTAGGGTAATGTATGCCTTACGTTTCCACATATATGCCAATGTAGGAAAATAATTTGATTTAGGACAAAAACAGTAAGTGTATGGGCAAGTAATGTATAATGACAGTATTGAACGTTTCAAAAAATTGCTGAACAAACCTTCGGTAGCTGGTACACCTTCAGGAAAACCACTCAATAAAACTAGATTTATTTTTTTTTAAATAAAGTGTTTTGCTACATTTAGTAAGTACACATAGAATTGTCACTGTACAGGATATTGGTACGTGTTGAGAAACATGACGGTCGCATACCCATGCCAAATACTCGGCGCCACAGGGCTTCAATGAGAAACATATATTGTCATATACGTAAGAAGATCAATTGCTATTCTCAAAATGATTAAAAACTGGGCTTTCAGGCCTTGGATGATTGCTAAATAACAGCGAAATTGTCAACAACGTTTCGAATCTCAGTCTCGAGCATCTTCTTCAGACAGCAAAAAAAGACTCAATGTTCTGAAACAGTTACGGCGGATCTTGGCCGAACGATATCCAACTACTTTAATGCAACAGGCGGCCGGCCGGTAGCTCAAGGTATAGCCTCGGCCAACAGGTCTTAGCCAATCACAGGGCTTCGACCTGGTTGCATCCCAATAGGCTTGTTCAGTAAAATCTGCCATGTACTATTTAATGCTAGGCGTTCGCAACGTATTCGCAAAATATTTGTTACTGTTTGTAACAAGTCATATGCTATGTAAAAGTAATAAAAATTGGAGTGTATTGGTTTTGTCTATAAAATAATAAGATCCAAGTTATGAACGCTGAAGAATGATGGTAAAGGAAGAAAGCTGAGTGATAGGAAACCAATTAGTAGAAAGAAAAGACTATCAGATAGCATCACTGGTAAGGTTTAAACACAGCCTACTATGGACTAGCCATTGTCATAATCTTAAAGACATTAAAATTATGCAACAAAATTATGAAAACCTCAGCTTTGCAGCGTGTAAGGCCGTGGTTCAAGGTTGTTTTGTTCAAACGTTTCGGCCATGCATTCGACGGTCATATTCAATACAGAAGGCTCCAAACACTGACAAAGGTTTCAAAGTCGAGATAAGTTAAGTACCTTGGTGTCCACCTTGATCGTCGGCTCACCTGGCGTGCCCACACCCAGACGATGAGAAAACGAACGTCCGCTCGTCTGGCGTCTGTTTCCGAAGTTACCGATACAACAAGGCTTTGAACCGCAAGCTAGGTAAGTTGATCGTCAATGCGTATATGTTGCCGATCATCATCTATGACGCCCCCGTGTGGGGTTTCCTTGCCGCTGTTCATGAAAGTTTGCACAGCGCTCTTAATAGGGGATTTTGGCTAGCGCCCAAAGTCACCCGTCGGTTCCCTTCTTCTCGTCGTTTGAGAAGTGGACTCGGTGTCCGTTCCATGGATGACACCGTGCGGCGTCTAGCAAGTAGATTTTACGTTCGAGCTGCAAGTACCCAGACAAACTTTCGCTTTGGGAAGTACTGAACACATCCAGGTGATTCTTGGATGCTGTATTCCAGCAAATGCTGTATGTTAGAACGATCTATTACGAGAATGCCGTTGTAACGGCCCCTAAATTTAAATAAATATTCCGTTATGGACCCGTCCACAAGGCAGGAGTTCCTTTTGGAAGCTGGGAACTTGAATAGCAAAGGAACGTCTCGCACGCACATCCCTATAGCTCTGACGGCTCAGGCTGATTCATTGGCTGCACGAAATGCGTATATATCTCAACCGACTCCCTGTGCAGGCGAGGATAACAGCTGCGGACAGAAGACTCGACCTTCGTCTCATCGAACAACACCCGATTGTCAGCGTTGTAGGGAGTATTCTCGGCGACTGAGGACTTCTCCGGCTGGCGCAGACGACGGAAGCTGCTGTGTTCTCCCACGAGGGCCCGGACACCGGCCGTGTGAGCTTAAGACAAAAATTAAGATGAATTGCATCATCACGTTTTTTGGTCAACTCTTGTAAGGAAGAACATGTATTGAGGAAGACAATAGGGCACAAATATGTCTTCACAAACAGTTACTGTGGGATACTCACGGAACGTGTGTCACCATATGGCTGCAGCCGTGATTATCTAGCAGAGATGAAGAAAATTATATTTCATTTTCAAAAGTAGGCAGATATCTTGAGTAGAAGAAGGTAAAGCTGAACATTGCTTAAGATGCACTGTGGACGTATTGTGGTAATAACTGCACATAAATTACAATATTTCTCATTGCCATTGTGTGTGTGTGTGTGTGTGTGTGTGTGTGTGTAGACTATAAATATACTTTTGAGCGCCGCTGAAGCATTTGCTTTGAAGAAGAGTACGATACATTTTTGCATTTGTCTCAGTGGTCTGATAGCGTCTTGTATTATTTTATTATAGCGACAAAAAATTACTCTACTATTTCTGCTTTATCAACAATTTCGAAAAGATATTTTAAAATTTAGTATACATTTCATAAAGAGCATACTACTGTACGTACATTTATTGTACGTAGTATACATTTAAAGACCTTATGTTTTGTTTTAGCTTACTACAAGTTACACATCTACGTACTGTGTAATTTTGTTTGGGTAATTTCAATCACTAACCATTATAGATTATAGGTTATAATTGAAAGACATTAAGTAAACATGTTATAACGTTAATAAAGGTTTAGAGAATATAGTGAACGCCAGCCCATAAAACATAACAAAACATTGTTGACCATCAGTCGCTTGACAAAAATACTTTTTAACACCTTAGTTAGGTTTAGTAAGGTCAGGTTATTACTTGAATCAATTTTACAAACTTTTGTCAACATTTCAACACTTTAGTACCGACGCTGAAATTTTATTGTGATTGCGGATCCATACAGTACATAGGTAATACATATATAATTAATAGACTTGCATGATTAGTAAATGATACTATTTATTTATATCATAATCTTCTTTTCATTAAAATATGTATAACAATATATGATGTGTAATGGTTATCTTTAATATTTCTATGCTGAGGAAGTGCGTAAAACTTGTACGTAAAGTGAGCAGAAGTCTTATTCACAAATAAATGTACAAGCTTCCTGTCAGCGTAAAAATGTGAAGATCAAGCACTGACATACGGCTTAGACTGAACTCCAAGTCTCTGGCAGGTATGTGACAGAGAGCGTAGACATGCGCACACGTAGGCACGCTCAGTGGTGTAAACAAACCAACGACTACTGAGAAACACCGATTCACATTACGTTAGCCGAACTCACGCGACGCTCACTTTCTCTAATTTAAAAAAAGAATGTTCTCCAACATTTCCAAAAACGTTTAATTTGCACAAGGTACTTGTAATGCATCATTAAAATTTCTGGTTTTTAAATTAACACTTTTCTTTTACTTCTACAATTTTTCCACTTGAATCCCACACTTTTAAACACTCGCGTGAATAATTTAGCTCTTCACGGGAAATGGATTCTTTCTTTCTTCATAGGTAGGAGTTTTTTAACAGTGGGCAAATTTTGATTTTTATAAAAATAGTGAACAATATTTTTTACTACACACTTATCAAAACCATCAAGAAAAAGTTTCCTTTTCTCACATGTTTTACGTTTTTTCCACGATGTAGAGAGTTTTTCTTCTGGACTGCATTTTCTTTGCTTTCTCAAGTATTTAACGAAGCCTTCCGATGTATTACAGTAATATGCAGCTCATTTTGTTGCTTGATTCAGTGGGTATGTCAGTGAGTTTTGTTGTTTTTCTTCATCAAATTTTTCAATTATGTATATTACTAATTATTTCGTGACCTTCACTGTGAACAACGAAACTTAAGTTTCTTTCTTTCCATGGCTATCGAAGAGTGATTACGAACAGACAGCTACAAATAAACAAATAACAGAGTAATTCACTCACTAACTGAAAATAACTATAAGTACAGTAATCCTAACTGATAGTTCACAAATTCGAATTGTTAATGTTACTATAAGACAACTACTTGAAAAGTACTAAGTTGTGAACACAAAAAAATAAACGTTTTTGAACGGTGAAAATCAGACTGCAGTAAAATTACAAAGTGTCATCCGATTGCCGTTGTGAGTGGATGCCTGTCTGACTGTGAACAGGGCCATGCTGTTGTCTTGATTTATTGGCCTTGACAAACTAACAACACTAACACAAACACACCGCTCATACTTTATCTCCTCCATCAGAGACACGAGTTCAGTCTCATGCAATAGCTTCTAGCGAGTTCCACAGCGGCTGTAACTATGCACTAGAGGTAAGCCGATATACCTATAAAAAGTATTTTGGAACGAATATTTCTGTGGAACGGATATAAAAGTGACTGAAAAGTTTAAATACCTGTTCCGATTCAACAATAACTGAAAAGTCGAAACACCCGTTCCGATTACTTGCGACCTCACGGTTCCGAGTCGCGGGATGCCCCTATGTAACTAACGAATAAATGAGTACTACGAGTACAAAGTCACAGTTGTTGGTGATGAGTACTTGATTCTGCGCATGTGCCGATTGCCATGCAAGTACGAAACGAAGCAAAACACCAAGGTTCAGAATATCTCTATTCCAAAGAGACGAAGTTGTTTTTAATAAATGAAAAGAATTCATACTGATGTTACATTTATTTTCGTGTGTTATGCAGATATATATAGTACAGATTGTAATAACAAATTATATATTATACTAGTCACCAACTTGGTAAATTTTGAAAAAGCGAACTATATTGTCTTATAACCTACAATGTGGCTGATAGGCCATATAATACTTTTTGTTAATGCGATTTCGGAGATGATTTTAACTTCACTGCACACCTTTCGGAAATTTTTTTAACATTATTTGTTGTACTATTACGTGCACTGTAAATTTTATTGCGTGAGTTTTGCAACTAATTTACGTAATCAAAATGGAGATAGGCCTATAAATTCTCTTGTTTCTTATTTTCTTTTAAACAGCAACAGCTTAATAAAGTTACAGTGTAACGTAACACTGTTAATACTTTCAGTTTCAATTTATTTCTTATAACAAATTATATAATACAGGTATATGTGTATTAGGTAAATTATAACAGGCAATTTTTTTTGGAACGGTTTCGTTCGTACCTGTTATTCTCAAATACTTGTTTAGCACACCTACACTATGCACCTCTTCTGGGTTTCTTGGCCGGAAAGTTGATTTGTGAAAGTGTATTCCCCTACGAGTCTAGCTGGTGGCTGAAACCAGTTTTGCTACGTAATGGTTGACGCCCTAATCCACCACCCGTTTTGAACATTCCCCCAACTGTCTCAGGCAGCTACTAGTAGTGATGTATCCTGCCTGACACTTAGAAATTAGGCGGCATAACCCGGTTTATTAGAACAATTTGGTTCAACGTTCACCAATTTCAACCAAGACAATTTCAACCTTTTTAAACAAGACATTTTTGTTTATGTTGAACCAAACTTCAGTCAAAAGGCCATTGAACTTTGAAAACCTAAGCAATTCATCCCAAGAGAGAAAAATCCTCTTCCCCCAAAGGTTTACTGGTGCGAAGGGTGATTAATACTCTCTACCTGAGAGTGTTAGTCAATTCTGTAAATACTCGTCTTTACACCCACTGCCTTATTATTTTCCATTAAAAACTGTCACAAAACATGCCACGACTTTTTGTTTTATTTTTAGACAATATTTACGCATAAAACAAAAGGAACCACACACTCGTTGCCAGGATATCCTAACGTGATATATTAAAACAAAAACAAATTTAAAGAACTATTAAAAACATCCGTGGGAGAGATGCGAGTCAGTGGCTCAGGTAGTGGGGCGAATGCGTATCAGTAGTATTTATGTTTTGCTCTTATACGAATCCTAGTCGTTTAGTTTTTGTAATTTTATTGAAACATATGTCATAAAGTGCTTTTATAATTGTGTCATTAATGACCGGACAGATTGTCATTTCTGAACTCACGGTGATATTTAACTGAGTATAACATTTAGTGTCAAGTTATTCCTAGTTAACTCTGTATAAATTAACAACATTATATTATAAGTATACAAACATACACAAACGCGCAAAGGGGACCTACGTAGATATTGTTAAATACATTTATATCACTATCTCTTAAATTTATATAAGTATTTATTGTTAAGGGGTAACATCTAGATTAACCATTTCAGTCTACAGTAAAATCCTAATGAGACAATTGAAAACGATTTTACGTTGATAACTTCCTAATCACTGTTTAGTTATTTAAAAATGTATTACAAATACAACAGTAAATAATTTTTAACGCATTTTGTAATATTTATAAAGAACATAATATCGTATCACTAATATCGTAGTGGACATAGTATAATAAAGCTACTGTTGTAAACTAGCAACAATAGACAATGAAGGGTCCCATAACTACTAGTGTGAAGTTATCTATACCTTAAAATTAGGATAACAAATTAGCTATGAATAGTCCTATAGTGTTGAGGTATTAAGTACAGTTATTGACAATGGCATAATTTTTGGAAGTATTAGAAATAAGATAGTAAATAACGTGAGGTAAAGTAATGTACAAAATTAGCTACATGCCACTGCCTTATGTCAATGTAGTCTTTTATCCTATAAGGAAAGTATTGCAGGAAAAGAGGAAAGGAAAACATACAGTATGCTGCCTGATGTGGTAAACAACACGGTAAAGGTTAGAGCTTTTAACAACAAGCTATGACAGAAAACAAGTTTGTTTCCTTTTTTGGATTATATTCTTGTAATTTTGATTATTTTTACGTTTTCTTAAAGACATTCCTTTTCAAATCAAAGAATAACTTTATTGTACATTTTCAAAGTTCGTTCACATAACGAATGAAATAAGTTATAGATAAATCGATAAATTTAGAGACTAATAATTACGATTCGCTTGAGTGTCTAAATTCGACTATTTCCATTGGGTAAATTTATAACTAAAGATTATTATATATTTAATAAATCTGCTGAACTTAAACAATGTAACTTTATCTGAAACTCTAAACATACTCACTATTTTGCGTTTAATATTTTAGTAGCTTAAAATAAATTTGCGACTTTATTTTAAAAATAAATTTACTAACATTTTATTGAACGACCTGCAGTCATTTGACTGGAAAATTCTAGATATCTCTGAACTTAATGCTTTTAAATTTAATATCACTAGATATTGTACTTATAAGCGACGTAATGCTTGCTTAATTAAGCGACGTAATAACTCTGTATCTTGCACTTTCTTATTAGAGCTACGAACTTATGAATTTTGTTAAAGTAAATTTTGGTAAAGTGTAAATGACGTGTTTGTATATCATTTATCCGATTTATTCCGACTCTTGCGATGTGTTATGGTATACATGTCTTAGGTCTTCACATTTATGCATTGTTTGTTCCACGTTGCTATTTTAACACGAAACAATTATAACATATTCTGAGAACTACTGCATGTGCTTTACATTTCTGATGACTTCAAATTTAGCTTCATCGCTATGCCACTTGTCCCTTCTGTAACTACAATTTTTGTATTTATTGAACAATTCTTTTATAATTTATGTTATGGACGATGGTCGATGGACAATATCAGCAAATCACATTTTTAAGTACAATATTCAATTTAATATTTATAGTTTGCCATATTATTGCCTGGAGATACTTCCAAATAAATATACAAAGAAATCGGGTCATATGTCATTTTGCTTGCTCCATTTTATTTTATATTATGATATACGTACGCAGCTTTCATAAGCTGTATTTTGTTAATACTTTTATATTTTTTAATATCCAATAACATTTTATACTTTCAGAGTTCCTAAGGCTCATACGGCCGGCGTCCATATCGTTGGAGACATTATTAGCCGGACTGTTTGGCCGTGGTCTACAATGTATGCTATGGCCTCAACATTGGTGGCCATCATCAGTGTCGGTAACAATTGGCAAAGTGTCCGGCAATTCACCTGAGTGATGACGTAGAGAGCCTCTACAATGAGGCCACCATACACGGATGATTACCTACGATCGTGAAGGCGAAACCTATGTCACCATAATATATAGACCACGGCCTAGCGTTAAATACTTTGTGTTAATATTTTTCGACACAGGCAGTAAATAAATTTTTGCAAAATTTAATTTTAAATTAAGTTTATCTTATTGTTCTCTTGTTTGGCAAATATATTGTTACAACGGTCTCACGGATCGTCGTATTGTACAGTGGGAACAAAATACAGTCACCAATGAGGTCACTAATTACCAACTTCAATTATTCAAAAAACAATTTGTAATCAAAAAGGTACTCTCATGCAGTAGACCCCTACTTCAAGTTAAATCTGACTACACGCAATAATAATGTCAATTATAACAGGTACGTACACTATTCTAACACAGTAATCACTTTCCAGTAATCCGCAACAACCACTGGATCCGCACTCTACAATCACACCAGATGTAACTAACTACGTAAGCCGGCCGCTGTTGCTTGTATAGTTCCAACAGATTTTCCAAAATAATGTTTACATACTGCTGGCGGCATGCCAACATAATTTGCATAGTTGAGAGTGCTCAAACTGTCTGGCAGCTACTTAAGTGCACGGCATTGACACAGACACCGCACCGCACGCTGGGCTAGTCGAGAAACGTGTACAACGTTTAGGTAACTGAACTTGCCGACTTTCGAGAGAGTTACGTAATTGGTATAGCAGTATTCTATATTCTTATGCAATTATCAAAAACCGTCTGCACAATTGGCGGTGTGCAGTGGCCTATGTGTTTATGCCACTAACTGCAAATACAGATTTTTCACATTTCAGAATATTCTAAAACGTTTACATCATTGTTTACTACTTCGTACGTTCACTGCTTACACATATTGTTCATGGTACTTATATCAATAGGTGTTGCCAAATTATCAACCTTGAAATCAGTAGACTTTACGCAACTTTTCGACAGAGTAAACAATTTTATAATTTTTATATATAATAATTTATAATAATTATATATAATAATTTTTATATAGTGGTGTGCAACTGTGATCATTCTGATTGTTAATTTTAGCTGAGGTACATTTTACGCATATGTTTTTATATAGAGTCGCTGTTTTTTTTAAAGAATTAGTTATGTCTATTGTAGCATAACGAAGTTTTTGCCTTATTCTACAATTTAATATCACATAGAAAAAGAAGGTAAGAATCAATCTGGAAGGAGTAAAATCAACTTAAATAAAAGTAACAGAAAAGAAATAATCACAATCATAAATAAAATGCTTTAACAGAACTAGAAAAAATCTCGATTCAAAGAAATTATATACATTCAATTTAGAGCAAAATGTGTTAAAAACAAATAGTATGATTATTATCCCAGTAAAATAATTAGTATACCCAGTAAGATAGTAAGATACGGAGTAGTAAGGAGTTACAGCCAAGAACAAATTAGTAAAATGAAAAATCTCAAGATACCCAAAAACCTACTAGACAGAACACTCTATCTCACTAAACCACAATAAAGGAAAGAACTTAAACTATAGTAGTTATACTAGTTTAGAAACACAAATAACAAAGTAAGAGAATACAATACCAAATAATCAGAGCTAATGTAAATTTAGGTATAAATAAAATAGTGTGTGATTAAGAGGAACACCCCAAACCAGTTTTAAAAAGACAATAAAAGACTGTAATTAGGCTAAGACCTTAATTTGTTTAGTTATATAATTATTATGTTTAATTATTATATGTGTATACAATACAGACCATGTTGATAGTAGTTGGTAATAGATGTTAGAATATAAGTGTTTATTGTATTTAAATAATGTTAATTAATGTCAGAATTTTGTGAAGGAAGGAAAGGCAAAATATTAATTCAAACGACCTACAAATAGTGAATCAGAAAATATAATAATAGTAATGTGAATTGATTATAACATTGATAGGAAAATTGAAAATTGATAATCAAGCCAAATTCAACTTTGACCCTGTAATCAAATCAAAGGACATAAATTAATAGAAACTAGCCCAAATTAATATAAATTATCCCATTCAGAATACAAATACTTTATCATAATTATAACAACAACCTATAGTAGTGATTAAAAGAATCAGAGTGTAAAATTGACTTAAATTATGATTGTACCAGATAATGCCTAATCAGTAAAGCAAGTACTAGTAATATACAAATAAATTATTAAATGTTTAGAATAATAGCCAGGTAGAAAAAGCAAATTACAGTGATTTAATTAGTAATCGTATTTGAAGAAAATTGTAACATAAAACATATTGTAAACTATTTAATGGGTAATTATGTTAATCACAATAAGGCCTAGAAGTAAATTTCAAGGAATGTAATTTTTGAGCTTAATTCAAACAAAAATCGGTTAAGTTTAATATTAACTTGTATAAAATAAAAGCAGGAATATCATTATGTAATTAGAATTGCATAAAAATACTAAACAAATAATTTATAGCCAGTAAAATATAAAAAAAATGTCATTTATTTCTATAAAATTGAATTGGTAATTAGGAAAACAGCTGATAATGAACAATGAGAAATGAGACCAAAATCTTAGAGAATTTTCTATATGAAGAAACAAATATAATTAGTTGATTGTTAAACCCCAAGCAGAACGGATGTGTCAGAGTATATTTAAAAAACCAACTGAATTGAAATTTTAACTAACTCAAACCAAGAGGTATTATGGAATTATAAAGTAATAAAGAATATACAGTAAATTGATGAATACGATTAAAACAGTCAGTGGAATAATAAAGCTAAATTAAACACCATTAAATCTATCTGTCACAACGTATGGACACGATTGAATAATAAATTTAACCTCATACAACAAGCAATTGATTGGAAAGAACCATTCGACATATACACCTATTACCGAACGAAATCCATTGGAGGACTAAAACTAAACACTACAACTTGTGGATATTCCAATAGCGGCATCACAGAAGAGGAATTAATCAACTGATACGTTTATTTAAAGGAAATATCGGAGTCTGATTTTCAGCGTAGAAAAACTCACGAAGGCAGCCATCTTGTCATTTCGAGTCGAACGAAATCTAAACTGTAGGGGACGGAGTGACGTCAGAGCAGTCAGCTGGTTCGGATCTCAATTTTATATATACTATATTTTATTATTATAACCTGTTAATGAATAAGTTTTTAGAATTGTAAGTATTGAATTTTCTTGGCTTTCCTGACTATTTCGACAGTTCAAAGAATCCTTGTTATATAATAATTTAATTTGAATAATTTTGGCATATGTAATAATCGACCTGGGATCTAGTCTCGACTCCGACTCGAATTAGTCGACGCAAGTCGAATAATTACTTTGATCATAATAAATATATTTATTGTTCTAAAATACCGTTTTATTGATTAGTTAAGAACTAATTTAAAGTACATTAATTATCAACTTATAAACGAGAACTTCTGAGGGAAAGGAACGAGCAGAAGAAGAAATAAAGATACTGAATGGACCGCGGCATGCAATCGATTTGGCCACGACAATCTATTTAACTCGGAGAAACAAATATTTCTTCACCAATATCATACCCAATTATTAATTATTATTTTTATTAATTAAACACTAATCATAAACCAATAAAAACAAATAATGTAATTAAATAATTAAATTAATTAATTATATAAAAATTAATAAATATTCAAAATTTTATTAAACAATTATTATACTTATTTGTAAAATAAGTTCGTTTATTTACACTATTCGTTTGGTGTTTAGGTTTACCTTATTCCATTTAAAAAATCTGTGTGTTTATATATGTGTCTGTTGTATTAATTTCTTTATCCTTTATTCACTTAATTTTAACCAAACAAAATTTTTGAATTTTTTTCTCTAAGAATGAATTAAGTTTTAAAATAAAAATAAATGTCGTGTTTGGTTTTACGATATGAGAAAATCGTTGGAAACAAATTTAGATTCCAAATTTGTACCTGCAAACATTTTTATATAAATTTAATTTTTATATATATGTAATTCTTTCGACCTAATAACGATACACAAAAACAATTTAATTTGTCCTCCCAGTTGTTAATTCGAAATTAGGCACATTAAAACTTATATTATATAATACTTTAAATATACTGAATGCATAAGCATTTAAACATATTATACAATACTTTATATTTTCCGATTTAAATAAAACATTAGTTGAAATTTTTTCTGTTATATTTTATACGTACTAGTTCAGAAAATAAAGTTTAAACTTTATATAATTAATGACTTTTACAACTGCCAAGGGCGTGTGACAGTGTCATCTTGTTGTGATAGATTGCCTAAGTAAGAACGGAGAATAGTGTTACTTTTTTATATTAAAGTGTACTAACTTCTGTATTAAAAGACACATATGGAAACATATACAAAATAAAATATATACCTGCAATTGTATTGTTTGCGCGTATGTCAGCATGGAAACTAATTCATAGACAATTTATGGAAGAAATTTAAATGTATAAAAAATAATGTTTCTATATAAAATACAAATCTGGTACATTTAAAATTATATTGCGTCACAAAGAAATAGCTATGAATAAGAAATATCTAGAAACTTTAGAAGTAAATTGTACAAATTAAAGCAACGTATTGTTACGACAGTTTCACTGTTCGTCGTATGGTACAGTGGAAAACAAAATACAGACACCAATGTAGTCACTAATAAAATCAATCACGAATAACAATTTGTAATCAACTTGTACAATAATTCAACTTAAATTTGTCCACACGCAATAATAATAACTATAAAGAATTCCACACTAGTTATAACACAAAAACCACTTGATATCACTTGACAAATCGCCCAACATAAACTGACTCCTTATGTAGCAGCTGTTGCCTATTTATAGCCTGCCAAACTTCCAGACTAGTGTTCCATTCTTACTGCACGCCAGCTTAATGGTTATCTCAAGTGTTTCTGAACACTCTGGAACGTACTTGAGTGCGGCTACATCTGGTCGACTACAGGAGGAACGGGTGGAGGACGCTCTTGGTTGTTCGATAGGGTTCTCGTTACACTGTCCCCTCCTTAAGCCTGTTCGTCCCGAACTGGCAAATCGTCTCTGAAGTAATACTTAGCCAGGCGATCACGCAGTTGATCTACTTGCGAAGGATAATTCTCCGGCACTTCAAATTCAGTCTCTTACGATCCAAACTCAAGTTCCCAAGGATAGGAGCCTTCCGGTCAACCACTAGTTTTGCTGGAATCACTCCCATTGCGTCATGTACTGATGACCTATACGCCATTACCTAGTCTAATTGGTTGTCGTCAACGACGTCTTGTTAATTTCGTCTTTAACAACTTCTCTTTCCCCAGCAGATTTCATTAAGTCAGGAACAAGAATGAGCCTTTACTCGACAGCCATATTTAATTTTCCATTCACTTCTTTTGTCGTTTTACACATTGCTACCTCCTCTGCTCATTCGTCTTCCATTTTTGCTTGCAGTAGGAATGGTTTCTCTTGATCACACCTGTTGATTTCTATTTTGGACATGCTACTTGCTTGATCGAATAGTTAGCGGACCCTGTACCTTTAGTCATGCTAAGCTTTATATTCTCTTTGCCAAACCTCAGGCAGGACATTATCTCTCAAGTCCACAACGAAAATGTAAGCATTCATAATGTCCGTGCCAAGAATCACTTCATCGATAATGTCTGCAACGAGCACTTGGTGGCTAAACTTGAGGAGACTCAGGCGTACGACTTGACCAGTCACAGTCTGTATTGTAAAAGAGAAAAAACTTAGACCGTCAGTTCCTGATTAAGTCAGGGCGCACAATGGACACTTTTGCGCCCGTGTCAACTGTAAATGATATTAGTTTACCTTCCGCAAATCCATTAACGATCACGTTTCCATTGGTTTTATGTAGCGTGGCAATTGTGTGCTGTTCTGAAGATTTAATTCTCCAGTTGGTGCTATAACTCTCTTCTTCGCAATTTGTTGTAACACTTGGCCTTTTGTCTTTTTCCCACTGATCAAATCGTTGTGGCGCTCTTGAACTTTTGAATTGTTTGTCCGCCAACATTGTTTTCCGCACTCATCAAAACGGCAATGTGATACTGGGATCTTCTGACTATAGTGTGACGACATAAACCTATTAATATAGAAAGACGCTGACTTGACAGCTTCACACTCGAGGGCGTGAACAAGAGCTTCTGAGCTATTTCGGTGTCTTGCCATTAATAACACTTGCTGAACTTCACAATCTCCGATGCAATCAAACAATATCTGCACAGCAAACCTCATTCGCCAATCTTGTGGTGCTTCAGGATAGGCTTGTATAATCAGTCTGTCGATGCTTGCTTCAAACTCTTGAAGAATCTACCAGGAACGGTGTCGCCTTGCCCTCAACTGAGTGTAGTACACATCTCCCAAATGTTTATCACAATACCGCAATGCATAAACATTTATCATGCATGCATACCGCAATACATAAACATTTATCATAAACAAAGGTATCACAATAACTTTATAATTTCGGCATAAGTGTTCTGCCTATCAGGTGGCACTTTCTGTAGTAACTCTGCGGGAGGTCGTTTTAAAACAAGAACGTGTGAAACTGCCTTGTTTTTTGGTTCAATTATTTGCGCTAGCAGCTGCTTCAAATTGCCGAAGATACGTCGCCCATTGAGTGCATCCATCAAAGGTTGAGGCATTGACACGAACTGCTCCAACTGCAGGCAAAATGACTTTTTCTATTGTCTTATTTTCTGTCTTTACCATCGGTACAGTCTGTTCAAAAATTTGTTTTGAAACGCTTGGTTGCATTTTCATTAACTGATCAACTTCATTTTTAATTTTCTCTTTTATGTTTGCAATCAAGTCTTCTATTTTTGTTGACATAGCGTTTTTCACACTCGAGACAGACTTTTCTACTTCACCTATTTATTGGACATGTACTCATCTGCGTCGGATAGACCTATTCATATACAAACTATATATGAGTAATTTGGTTATTATGTTCACATCATAATTCACCTAAGTCACCACGTAGAGCACCCAATTCTGCAGTAGTATGTTCTTCCATCTGCTTTTGTTCTTATATCAACGCTTTGATGTCTCATGCTTCCCGCTTACGTTTCCCGTCTTATTAATCTTCCAACTCAAGCAACAGTGTTTTCGCCGTTTCTCTGGTTTTTATTTATCTTGCGTTTTTTCACCTGACGTTTTCTGCTTCTTCCGCCTCTTGTCGGCGTCTTTTCTGTGTCTCCTCTGCCTAAGATCGTCGATCTGCTTCTTGTTGTTCCTGTGTTTGTCGTAGCAGCGCTTGAAAAGCTTCCATCATCCGACTGGTACCCATGTTTACAGATTAATTACAAGTTACACTAGTCTTGTACAAAGTGTCCTCTGTTACCATTGTTAACGGTTCTGTCCCACTTCTGACCCACTGTTATGACGGTCTCACTGATTGTCGTATGGTACAGTAGAAAACAAAATACAGGCACAAATGAAGTCACTAATAGCTTTAATTAATTACAAATAATAATTCGTAATCAACTCTTATAATAATTCAACTCAACTCAGTCCACACGCATTAATAATGTCAGCTATAACGAATTCCGCACTAATTATAACAACCACTTGGTATCACTTGACAAATCGCCCAACATAAACTGACTTACTAAGTAGCAGCTGTTGCCTATTTATAGTCTGCCGACCTTCCAGAATAGTGTTCCGTCCTTACTTCACTCCAGCTTAATGCGTATCTCAAGTGTTTTTGTACAGTCTGGAACGTACTTGAGTGACTAAGGCTATACCAGCTCGACTATCGGTGGGACGGGTGGAAGATGCTCTTGGCTGTTCGATAGGGTTCTCGTTACAATATTATGTGGTCAATGGCCGTTAATAGAAATGATGTAAAATGAGTGTGTTTAATGATGGCACAAAACAGAAACAGATTATCTGTAACCAGCTTTTATATGAGACGTTAAACACTTGTAGACTAACGTTGCCTTAATTACTTGTGGTCAACTAGGTCGTAAAGCAACAATAAACTGAATTTACTAAAAAGATTTCACGTTTTATCATTATGAAGTAATCGTAAAATATATCGAAAATAGCACTTTAGGATATTTTTAAAATTGTAAGAGAATTGCTAATTAAGTGAATATAAACTAATATAATTAAATATGTCCCATCATTTTCTATTTGTAACTGGTTGGTTTCTTGCAGTAATTGTATAATATTATGTATGTTATAAAATATAATTTCTTCTGCAAGTAGTTGTATTATAATTTTATGATTTCAATCACCTGACGTACGTTTCATTGAATGTATCAATAGCATCAGAGGTTTATAAATAAAACAACTCAGGTCGACTCAGCCTGTTGAAAATGAGTACCTGGGATAACATCCTGGGGATAATAATGGGCGGCTGAAGCGTAGTGCTGGGCACACTGCCTTCCTTGTATGCCGTACGGCTCACATTAGGCAGCCAACCCTGCCTACTCCTAAGCTACTTCGGTGGTATACATGGGAGCCATTATTATATGGAAACTAACGAATAATCGAATTTGTTTCGATTTCAATGTAAGATGTCAAATAAACCATATAATTATCGATTGTTTTAATGTTTGTTTACTTAAACAGCTGTTTTAACGGTTTCATTGAAAAATATTTAATGTATATATTATTTTTTGAATTTTCTGTATTTTTAAATGAACTTCGTATATTGAATATCTGGAAATTCGTGGTTATAATTTAGACAATGCTTGGCTAAGATTGTTTTACAAACATTAGGTTTTAAAAATGCATTGCAGTGTTAAAGTAATCTATCAAGTAGTTTTTGGACTGTAGTTAATTAATTAAAGGTGTATAATTATTAACATAATTAATTAAATATGTATATAATAATATAACAGAATTTATATAAACAAACAAATTTGGCTTCCGGAACAGCTCTTAATTAACCAACGTTCTCTGCCACCATAACTATCACGATACACATCACCACATAATAGACGGCTACGTTAACATTGGGACACGTAGGAGCACTGGCACTGCGAGTTGCGTGGGGATACAGTACGTACCCCTGCGCTGCTTGACGTTTGTACAGTCAAAGTAACACTTATACGCGACTTGAAAATTTACCCGTCCTAAAACTACAGTAAGAGCATTAGAATACTTAAACTTTTACCTTTGCTATTCTACACCATTTCAAATATCATACTTTGTAACACGAACACGCACAAATATTAGCCTATACTTGTAATAAAAACCGACGCTCACGATATTCACAGCTGGAAAACATACATTCAAATGACAAACTTTTGAGTATGACTGTAGACTGCTCGGTAGTGTGAGACGCGCTTGCGCGTTTGTCTCAAAACTCCATTAGTTCACATTTTTTCGCATACTTCGTTAAATTTGTCTAGTAGTACATCTGAATTTGCATAATAGAGTGTTCCTACAAGTACTGCATTTATGATAATTGCGATGTCTAGTGCTGTCATCACTTAAAACCGACTAGAATATAATGTAATTAAAGTGACGAAAAAATAATTCTTGCAAATAGTATCTCCCTAACCTAATATCTTCTACTTACACAACCTTCTCAGTACATAGGTGTGGAAGATTCTTATCTCTTAACTCGTAACTAGGGCTCTGAGTGTTATGTCCTTTTATTCATTGAAATATATGTTTCTGTGTCTATAATAACTTAATACTAAATGAATCGCATATTTAGTGTCTCTCTTTTCATGGCAAACGTTAGTACTTGAGTAATAAAGTTTCTCTTGAAGTAAGATGTAGAATAAGTTTTTCTATAAGTAGTATCAGTAGTCAAATAACTACTCTTTCCTTCTGGTATGTAATTAAACAAACGAAGCGATTTCTCACTCAGTTTTGACTCGACCATTTTACATTTGTCTGTCTATATATCTTTTTTGGGGCATATCTCACAATAACGTTTGAACGCGTCTACCGATTTTCGTAATACTTGGCACGCGTGTCAATATGTAAATTTTAGTGAATCACTTTGTTTTTCATATTGATTCCACCACAATTAGGGAGGTTAAATAAAAATGTGTGAGAGTATACATTTTGAAAAAATTTTAATGTTCTTTGTACTGTGTAAAATTAAAGAAACCTTTAGCCAAAATATGAATTTAGTATTCATTTCTTTACATCAGGCGTCCACACCTTGTGGATACGGGTTTGGGAATCCCGATGTGCCCTAGCTAGATTCTCACTTTGCTTCAACTTGTCTCGGGTGATATCACTTCCTTTAGTCTTTTCTGTCTAATTTCTCTTTGACTACCTCTTGTTCTTTTCTGACCTTGACACTATTATAGTAATCGAGAAATTGGATGTTTTCCTTTTTCAATTCTAATTTCTTAATTTTGGGCAGCCTAGGATCTTAGAGTGTTTACTGATGCCGAGAGGTGAGAACTAGAAATACTAAGAAACATTCAGTATCAGAATAACTGGTATAAAGCCACCAAATTCTATCTCAGATAGAGAAGGATGAAGGCGAAACTCCTGCGCCCCAAAACAGGGGCCTTTCGTCTAAGGTATGGTAACCCTGACAGAAGGGTCTCTGGTCTTCCTGGTAGGGGGTTGTGCAACAGGCCCGTAACCTGCTCATGTAAAACTTTATAATACTTGTAGTACCCAAAGCAACCTCGGAGTAACGTCTGGAAACTGCCGGAACAGGTTTATATAACCAAATCCTTGAAGAGAAGAAGAAGAACAACAACAAAAACAAGTGTTCATTTTTAAACATTTAAAAATTTTCGGACGTCAAAAACCAAAAGTAGGTAAAAGTTTCTCAAAAATTCATACGTCTTGCCATATTAAAATAAATTTTAGCTAATGCCAGAATTTACTGTTAAAGTTAAAACTTTTTCGACACCTCAGTCTAAAAATTAGAGGACGCTGTGTTATACCATTAACTTAAATACTATTGTAAGTAATTTTTGCTTTAATAACTGCAAAAGCAAATAAATAGTATTGCATAACGTAGGTTTAAATTTACAGAACAATTTTTAAGTAAAAAAAATTGTATGTTTAGAATTTTACAATTATTTGTAAAATAACGCCTTGCATGAACTGAGGCGTTAAACCATTGGCAAATAATATTAAAAGCGGGAGGAAATAATACTGTTACGACATCACAGAACAATCTACGTGTTTGTCGAATGTGCCAGAAGAATCTCGCTCTAATGTGTGTGGCATACATGACTCTAGACGCATTCGCGAGAGTTTTCTCAAAGCCGCCAGCCGCGCGGACTGTGTCAAGGCCGCAATTAGTTACGTAGTACACTGGGGCTACGACGCAATTTGGAACGTTCTGGTCTGTGAGCGGAGGTATAAATACATGGCGGCAGCGGCCTTAGTTTTCACTTTAGTGGCGATATATTTACAGTGCGGTTCGAGTTATTATCGGGCGATATTACTGAGCGCGTTCAAGTGGTTATTAGTCAAGTGTTGTGTTTTATAATCGGACGGTATATTGTAATACAATTGTGTTTTAATTTTAGTTGCCATTTATTTGTGTGTGAACAATTTTTTATTTGATTTGTTATAAGAGACTCTGTTGTTAATTAGGAACTTTTAACTGTGAAAATTAAAGCTGGTGATTAGTGACTTAATTGGTGTCTTGTACTGTATTTTGTTTTCCACTGTACTTACGATGATCAAGTAGACCGTCGTAACAATACGAACTGTATTAATTCTTTTTTTTTCGCGAAACCCTCAATTTTCGACATTCTTGTTACCTGCACAAACAATTCAATACAGGCTAATAACTTATCATTTATTTTTTGTACTGCATTACCATTACTTAGAATGCAGTTCTTGAAATTAGGATACAAAAGGCAAACGTCTCGGCAGTCATAAGTGATGTATTGCATAGTCGAGAAACGTACGTCACATTGAGTGCATGTCAAAATTAATGTATTATGTGGATGTTTTTTTACGTCGCATCAAATTTTCTCCTTGAGCGTGTTTTTCCCGAACCGATAAATTACCTCTGCAAAGTATCTATTTTTCCAAACATTATACGTAGAATCTATTTAATTTTTCACGGCGTTTCCTTTTATATCTTGTACGCAACGTTGTCGGTCTAGTTAGCCTAGATTTTCGACGACCAAATGCCATGGTTTCGTCACATGACAAAACCTATACTTGCTCTTTGAAACCAACACTATTACTGCTGCTAATGATGTACCAATGCTACTCAGTCCACGGTTGTCTGCACCATTTTCCTTAACAACAAAATCATATCATTTATTTTCATCTATCCATGAACGAGTATATATAGGTTAGTTATTGTCACCCCTCATACCCTTCTTGGTAATGTCTTTTGATTTCCACTCTCTTTATAAAAAATCTATTCTTTATCGTGTCGTAGATATCTTCTTGCCATCAAGGTGTACCTTTCTGGGGCTTACTATATGTTTCTTTGTTTATTTGAAACCCACTTTAAAAAACTTGTATACATTAGTTCTACGTGCTCATACCATACGAGATGAGTAATATTTGCGGTGATTAATATTGTTTTAATTCACCCACGTTGTTTTTAAGTATTTCAGAATAATAATGATATTTCTTGAGCTGACTCTAAGGTAGTCCAAACATTAAGTTGAAAGAAAGATGTATTCCTTGCCAAATCACTAGTTTTGCCACAGTTACGGCTGTCGTTTGGAATACTGATAACGAGTAACGCAATTACAAATCAAGGTATTAGCTCGTACTTATCTATTGTTTTTCCGTCGATAACAAAACTGGGAGGTGCTGGTCTAGTGTCTTGTTGAAGCACTCAAAGATGTTTCAGACTGATGAAGAGGCATTTTCTGGGATTTTGAACACCAAGTCGTCGTTGTCGTCGTCATTCTTTACGGTTTAGTCTAGTAGCCTGTTCCAAACTCAATGGAAGTCATACAACCATCGCTTAAGGGGTCTTCACAGACTTCTCTCACCTGTTACATGATAGTCAAGGGCTCTCCTTGAAAATCTAGTTGGATTCATACTCTCTACGTGTAACCGCCACTCCGTTTTGTACCGGGAGATTTTCTCATTTAAGGTTTCAGCTATGCCTAATAACGCTAAGTAAACCACATAATTTCTTAAAGGATCGGGACTTTATATTCCTTCATCGTGTGAATTTCCGTGTGAACCCTTATGGCAACTGAAGTAATGAACTTACGTTTTGAAACAAAAGCCACCCTGTGATTTTGGCTGTCATAAGCTTCTATTCATTTCATAGTTACCTACAAGAATTGTGTAAGGGGTTTCCGTTATCAGTAACTGGAAAAGAACCAGCAACGTTTATGAAAGCTCTCTCCAAAAGAATTCTAACATTATAGTGACTCTCTTTCTCTGCCACATGCTTCTAGGCCTTTATTTGCAGCAAATATTTTACACGCCCGATACCATCACTTTTGATTGATGATGAAGCCAAAAAAATATTTGTCACGAATTCAGATTTTAGCAAATGTTTTATTAATAAAAAAATTAGCTTTCCTTGCTGTAGCGTTCATTTTTGGCGTACAAACTTTTTACAAGCATAAAATGTTTAATAATTGAGCGCTTAAACTCATTGAACAAATCCCGGCTGAACTGTTTCTCATGTTGTTCTTGTGTTTGCACTGAACCGTGTACATTAAAATAACCTATAAATTCAATTCACGAATCAAACAAAATTAGCTGTTGAAAAATGAATGCACTTTGTGTTCACTGATCTACACTTAATTGAGTAACGTTACAGAATCCATAGCTTAGTGAGTACGATCATTAAACGTTGCCAGTATTTTATAGGGTCTTGTCCTGGCAGTGATAATTAATATGATTCAGTAACTGCAGCGCAATTAGTTTAATCAAAAACTCAATACGTATTTCGTTTGCAAATAGAGTAATTTGTCTGGAACGGTTTTTAATTAGCAGCGATTATTGCTTTTCGCTTAGATACACATCATTACACATGTTATCTGCTATGCTTGTGCAGAGTCGACCTCGATTCTGGATAAGTAAAGTTAATCTTTTAAAACCAGTCACACCAGAACCAGGTAAACTAATCAATACAAAATATGGACTGTTACAATAAATAGTAACTTACGTAACGCGCTTGCCCACACAGACACACACTTTCGCGTTCTTAAATACAGCTGTGACAAGTGTATTTTTTCATCTATAAGAATCTAAAGAATAGTGGTTTGGGAGGTTGATAAAAATTAGTTGGCTTACACTAAGATTCATTTTTATTACTATGAGCTAATCTAGATTTAGTAGTAATTAAAAGTAATTTTTTTTAATTATTAGGAATAGAAATTGAACTTTGAAGATAACAATAAATCGAGTAAAATTTTTAAGAAAAAACATAAAATATTTAAACCTAATTTTATCATTTTTCCTTTTATCCCATAACATACTTTATTGCCTTATTTATATTAAGTAAACTCTTCTAACTAATACATAATTTAGAGTTTAAATTTTACAAGAAAGAAACCATTATTTCTAAAATTATTAAATACCGGGCTGTTGGACGTGGTCCTTTGCTGCAAATTGTCGACATCGACAGCAATGTTTTGTGTTCTACTTTCGGGGATCTTCTTCAGGTCGCAACAAGCGACAGGGTGTTACAGAAGCAGGTTACGGCAGATCTTAGCGGAACGATATCCGACACTTTTTTGTAGGAAGGAAAACAGAAGGTCCATGAGAGTGGGATACGAAACGTTGCCGACGATGTCGAGTATTTACAGCAACCGACCGCGGCCTAACAACCAGGTATTTAATCATGTTCAGAATATTGATACCGGCCGAGTAAGTTTAAGACAAAAGTATCCTTGTTAAACTTAAATATTTAAAATATTTTTGTTACAGTTTGTTGTTGTTGTGGCCCATGTTGCTAATACCTCGAAACTTAAGAGGCACATCATTCATCATTTTTTATTTAACTCTTCCCAGGAACTGTCCTTTCATACGTAAGTCATTAGTATTTATTAACTCAGATCCCTCAATTGTTTTGCTTTTCCTTTCATTTCCCATTTTAATTGTCGACTGATATTTGGTAGGGTAAGAGAGGATAGGTTTTTTCGGACCAAAAATATCGACACGTATAAAACCACAGTTGCTGACAGGTCTGACTATTCTCACCGATGGAAAATTAGAACGTTTATTATTTTTTTTTTTTTACGAATGCTACTTTCCTTACTTTGGCAGATTAACTGTAAAAGCGCATTTGTTTGGTTTTAAAATTACTGACAATTGACATTTCTTTTGGTTTAGGATTTTCTTACAGTCCAACGCCCTCCGAGTTCGTACCACTGGATCCGTGGATTACTATGTAATACAACCGTTAGTAGCGAGTTCTTGCGTTCTTGGAGTAGTTCTTTGGTGCAATACGATGGAAGTTTTGTGTTAAATACTTGCAGATTTGTTATTACTGGCATTCATAATTACACTAAATAAACTAAATATACACTAATAAGTATTCTGTAAATATATTTAAGTACCTTTTTGCTCATATTAAAAAAATTGATTTCCATTTTATGAAATACCTTACGGAATGTGCAATGTACGAATTTAAATTCATATTTTGTATCTGACTATTGAAAGCAGATTTGTTTATACCCCATACATTATTGTATTTTACTAAAATGAAATATTTATAAACTAATTATGCATAAGGTATAGAAGATGAGGTACAGAGAAAATTCTGTAAAGATTGGATAGAGGGACAAACTTTGTGTATCATATTATTTTGACTTTATTAATTTGCTTTTAAACAATGTTGTTAGAAGAAGTAGAGACTATAAATATTAAACCTCAATATTTGTCTCGTTGTGAAAATTATTTTGTCAAAAACACTACTGCTTTCAAAATATCAGCTTATAGCAGTGAAGATACCCTGTAATGGATCTTCTTCTTCTTCTTCTTCTTCTTCTTCAGGCTGTGAAGCTTACACTCCGTTTCGCACTTGGTCCGACTATCTCTTATTTGGTCTTTCAATAGTCCGCCGTCCTTTTGTATTATAAGCCAAAATTTGTTTTGGTGTCCTGTTATTAAGACAGCTGGATAGAAGGAAACGAGCCGGAGTCCGAACTAACCATCTCCAAATGTGCAGGTGTGCCGATTCTGTTTATAAAATCTCGAAATTAACACCACACCGGTTTTAATTTCACAAAGAAAGTATACATCTAAACAGTATTTGCATATTCTGATGAATTAAAATTAGAACAAGTCCTGTGGATAGATATATATTTGTCACTTAGATTATTGACTGTGTTAAAGGACGTAGCTCCTATATTGCTCAATTAATTATTATTGTTATTAGTGTTGTCAATGTATTAACAGAAATAGGATATATATATATATATATATATATATATATATTATATGTTATTGATGTAAAGACTTACACATAAACCGTATTTTCTTTGTTATAATGATCGAAACTTGGTTAGAACTACATGTCAAAATTTATAGTCTTAACTGTGTTAAAACGTATCCACTTGTTATACTACTTGATAATTTTGGTTGTTACTGCTATTGGCAATTCTCATTGAGACACATAGTATACATGCATATAAAGATTGGTATAAAAGCCTAGACGTAATCAGTATTTTCATATTCAGGACGATTAAGATTTTGTTGGAACTAGTCAGGTGGATATAGATTTGTGATTGATATATATATATATTTTTTAATGGTGCTAAAAGGATCCACCTGTTACGCTAGAATTATTTTATTGTTATCAGCATTGGCGATTATTATTGATATGTTCTGAATGTATATATGTATACATCTTTGTTCATAAAATGAAAACTAAGAACTGCTATGAAATACACAAGAAGTCAATGGTTAAACACTGTTTTTGAATACTGAATAATTAGTTATTGCCAGTAGCATGAAACTTTTACTTATTGATTATATTGACTGTTCATATTCAAGTGTTTGAGTATAATATGTTTTGATTGTAATATGAGTAAGCACCAATAAAAAAAGGGTAGTTACTGTTAACTGATTGTTTTATTTGCAAGTCCTGTCAAGATGGGTCCAGCCAGTTTTTGCTTGCTTCTAGTCCTTGTGGCTAGTTATTAAATCTTTAAGTAACGCCCAAAATTTGGAGGAAGTTTCAAGTCGTACATTTGTAAACAAAGACAAACACACATAATCATTATCATGAAAATCTATGTTTTTTACATAATGAAAGTGTATTTTTTCAAAATTAATCAAAATATGTGCAACTAATAAGATTTTATCCTTAGTGTTATTTTTCCGAGTGAAACTATGGAAAACTAATGTAACGCTTGCCGCAGGAGGGTCCCCAATCCTACTGTGTGTAGGACGTGCATTCACCAAAACCAAAAACCCATTTCTCATGGCATGGATCCATCTCGGATCCATTAGCTTTCTCAATACTTAAGGGTGGTGGCATTTATTTTTCGCCCTTGTGGACATTCGTCTATTTTAAGCCTTAAGCGGGTCAACATTAAGTTTTTTCTGCTGTTCTGTCAGCAGCCCTAGCAAGATCATAGTTTCTGCTTCCTCCATTTACCACAGAACTTTTTTATATAGGCTGCTACCCGATCACTGTGGTATTTGCTCTGCAGCTTCAGCAAAATGATATTGTCGAGTGTGTTCTGTCGCACAAAATTAATCAAAATTTGCCTCCCTTCTTTCCATCTATAGTAAATGAAAAACATGCAGTGGACATCGTCCAGTTCCCAGTTCCTACTTACAAACAATGCAGCTGGTGTGTCTTCTTTCCCTATTGTATATAAGTAAGTCAGGAAAAAGCGGTGACCAGTTAAAAACAAGTGTTAAAGTAACAGATCTCTCTACGTCTGCTGTTAGTCCACTCAGTTATCTGCTTTATGAGCCATAGCAGACCATCTTTCCACAGTGTCACTGGTACACAGTATTACCTGGTCTCACTGAAAGGTTATATTTAGTGAAATAGTGACCGTAAATTAACAGTAACTTGGTTTTTAAAATTTGGTCATTAACTCCAATCGAACTTTACTGTCGCTCAAAGTACTTATGTACGGTAATACAGAAATAATTACTAGGCCTTCGTATATACTGAGTATTTTTGTCGGAACGAGCGTATACATGTTACAGAAACAATAATACTGACTACTGCACATGCTCCATGTTAGCACTCTTATATTAGTGAGATATATTTATAACATCTCCATATATATTTGTTAACTCCAATTATGTATACATTAATTATTACTGCACTGTCTATTTACATACCCTGACAATGATGAAACGTCGACAATAATATAAAAAAGTTGTCTGTTGTTAATAACGGAACATCAAGAAAATTTCATCACTTTAATAGATAAAAAATACACTTTTGTCAAGTGTTTCCTAGACTTACTGACAACTTGTTACCTGTCCAATTCTTATATTAAATTTTAAAACATTGTATTAGAAATTTGTAATCATTTAATAATTATTTATATATTAGAAACTTACTTTTTAATTACGTGGCAACTAAATAGGGCCTAATTCATTGCAATGAAGTTGATTCTCTAAGTAGACTAAATTTTAATAAAAAAAAGTAAACATAATGTTTAACAATAGTAGTAATAGTAATAATAATATTGTTAATACCACTACAGTTTTTATTATTGTATTTTGAAAATTAAGTCTAAATAAGGAGACATCAAAACAGCTCAAAATTGTTAGTATTAAGATTCTAACCTGAACATTAGTGAGCAGCCACCGATTGAAGAAAGGGCAAGGAATATGGAGATTGCGCTCAGATTATGCCAGAATATTTACAGACTCAAATCACTATGGAATCGCAATTACTGCTATTACTCATACGTTTTACATATTTCTTAGCATAAGTGTTTGGTTATAGTGTCGCAGAGATTAAGAAAATTTACAAGTACAGGTGAAATAAAAATTAAATCAACCATATTTGACTAACATTTAAAATACAATTTTTCTTATACTACATATACTATTTTAAAAGAAAGGCGTTCTTTTTTATTAATTAATTTAATTTATCAGTCACCTTAAAATATGTGAGGTAAATGATAAGTTCAGTGAATGTCGCAAAGTCATATAATTACAATATTCGATAAGTATTGCTGGTAAACGATAAAGTTTTGGCTTTCCTATGTTATAATATTGTCTGAACACATAGGTTATGACACAGGAAGAAAATGGACTTTCGTAAAGTAGTTTTCTTAAATATATCTCAATATCAGTAATGATGTCAGTCTGCTTAATTTCAACATTGAATCGAATCAGCAAATACGGAACGCATTTTTTGTGCATCGTAAGTATTTTTGAAACCACATGCACCCCGTTCATAGTTTTGATCTCTTTTCATTGCTCTTTGTTCCCTAATCATTCTGTCTCGACTCTCACTCTCTCGTGTCCATCTGTTTCAGTCGATATTGATCATCGCATACATAGATAGACTCACGTGCCTTACCGAAATCCGGCATGCGCTTCTGTGCATATTTGAGCCGTTATGTTTGCGCCATGTGCCGACGCCATTTCAGACGTCCTATACCTCTCCGTCCTTTCGGCTCATAATTCTATTGTTGTTTAGGGCGGCAGCAGTCATCCAGTTTATTCTAACCACGTTCAGTTGTGATTTTCTAACCACTTTAACTGATATAGGATGATCCTATTATTTATATTTATAGTATTCATTTCCTACATAGAATTTATTTTTGACATGGAATCCATAGGTATGTAATGTCTTACTCGCACGTTTCGCGAAAATCGACCGTTATGTTTCAAATGTACATTCGGCATACCACTATCTCACACGAACCGCTCAACCAATCCAGCAAACCAGGTGTCAGGTGATCGAGTCACTCGGCCCCCTTCCACCAATAGTACTGAGAATTTTGACAACTGACTTCAGTCGCCTCTAGGCTTTGTCTGCGTGAGGGTGTTTTTGCGCCAAAAATTTCTAAATTGCTCCACTGAAACTTAAATATCTCGGGAACTACAAGTCCGATCGCGAAAATACAAAGTGCGTTGTGATCCTCAGAACTAAATCTCTCCAATAACACCAATTCCGAGTACCAGAAGCACTCACAGAAAATAATAACAACATTTGAACTAAAAAATTTGAAATGCCTCGACCTAAAAATCGCGATAAAACTCGAACAAAAAATTTCAAACCGAAAACCAGCAAATGCTATGCAGAGCGTCAACAGGCCTATCGTTTGAGACTAAAATCAAAGAAATCGGCAGAGAACTTAGAAAATGGCAACTATTTGAAGATTGACGAAACCCCGTCAGCGCCCAAGCGGCCCGCATCTCCGATACCTGGGTCATCCGGCGTGCCCCCAAAGCGACTCAGATCGAGCGTACGGCTAGCTAGCAAGAAAACAGACGATGAGAACATTAATAACTTGTGCTTCGACAACATTGGACCCTCGATGCTCTGCGCAGAACAGCCCGGTCCAAGTCGCCCAACCCTTCATTCCTTCCCAAAGCACAAGTCTGCCCATGATTCCATGTCTACCGGTAGTCCCACGACTACCAGGTTTAATTTTTTGCTTTTGAAGAGTGTTACGTGGTAAAGTGTCTGAAAAATTTTATTTCTGCCACTTGAATACAACGGGCCTGTGACTTCGTTAAAGTTTAATTCTCACACCCATATAAAAGTGCGGGAGGACAGAACCTTGTAAACAATTAGGCGTTTTTCTTACTCGTTGACTTTACATTTCCCGTGATGGTCGCACTTGTTTTGTAATGTAAGACACATTACAGTCTATTCCTTGATTTTGCTGTGATTGTTATATAACATTCTTTGTCATTGTCGTCTGTCCCTCTGTTCCAAACAGCATTGCATTTTATGAGATTGAATTGTACATAAACAATTTTTTAATTTCCTTTGCAACGCTTGTAGAGCTAAGGCCAAAAAGTTTATTTCTGTCGTTACTTATTTCTTTTGTAGTTTTTTTTATTTGATGTCCCATCCTTGTGTAATACTGGCCATAAACAGAAATATTTTTATCGTCGTTGTGTAGCTCATAAGGATAATTTGAGAGACAAGCTATATTTTAAATCTTTGTTTCTATTATTTTATACTTAATAAACAATTAATTTGTATAAAAAGTAGGCTTTTTACATATTTTATATTGTTCTATATTAAAATTTCTCGTTTGAATTTCAATATAAGGAAATACAGTTACTCAATTTCAAAATAAAATTAAAAAGGGTTTCCTTCAAAAGCAAAGTTGTGAAAAGTCGAGTTGACCAACACTTACAAAGCGTAGATTGGAGACGGTTGGAGAGAATCGACCTCCGAGGATTGCATTATGTAGCACACTAACCGAACAAAGAGGACATCGTTATATCGAAATGTAGCATTATATTACATTAATACTGTACTAATTTCCTTTCATAATTTTATCTAGAAGAAATAAAATATAATGGTAAAAGACATTGATGTTGACAGTAAAATTAAATTGAAGTGAACCAGACAATGTGTAGTATAAGGAAACAATTGACTTAGAATTGTCGAATCTAAAAGGACATTACTGCGACTTGGTGAGTTAGATAGAGATATTTGTAAAAAAGTGACTGTTGTAAATTAATGGAACTATAATTAAGAATTGTAATTAGTCAATCATTGTAAGAGCATTCAGTATTATCTGTATCTTGAATACCTTGATTCAGACAATATACCTTAAGTTAATGAGTCGCTCAGCTCCCTTAGTGAATGGTTACAGTGCCCTGTTCTAAATAATTATGGCATTAGTGACAACGTATTACATGGAGTTGGAAACATTATTTGCCGGGTCGTTAGGCTGTGGTGTGGTCTATCGTTTCTGTTTACACACGTTCTGACCCCACCATCAGAGGCCCATCTTCACTGTTGGAAGCAATTGGCGCGATGTCCACCAATTCACCCCAATTCACCCGCCACTATTTTTGCCTATGAAAACCCACTTACATAACTTTCTGCCACCACGCTCTAAGAAGGCAAGCAGCATCAACAAATCAGCTGCAATTGCTATATGATTGGCTTGGGAGCACAGTATGCAAGTAAGTAGACAGTTTTCTCCCCTTCGATTCATAGCAAACTCAAACGATATACCACAGCCTAACAACCCTGAAAAATAATGTTTCCAACTTTGTTGATGCCGGCGGTGACTGCCTTAGAAAAGGTATTACATACTTGGTATTCGAGAAACAAATGTTTATTATGTACAATCGTGTAGCTATGTATTTATTACCTTCCAAGCAGCGATAGAATTACTGCATAATTTAATATTAAATTACCATTTAATAGTTTGATCGAGAAGAAATAAAACTGCAATACAAAGATTATTGCTGATGAAAGTAGAATGGAATTAGTATAAACCAGACAACGTGTAGTATAAGGAATTTTTGTTATGGAAGTGAATATTTGGAAACTAAGGAAAGACAATTGACCTTTGTAAATTAGAGAAATACATTTGTAACGTATTGGAAATTTGTATCATAGCCAAAGATATGATATTAATGACCGATATTAATATCAATATTATGATATTGATGTTAAGTTAGGTAAGTTCCAGACAATCTATGGGACAATCAACTGTATTTTTAGAAACAGGTTTCGTCGAAATACAAACTTAAAGTTCTACAAAGTTATGGCAGTCCCTGTGCTGTCCTTTGGGTGTAACGTACGGACAACAGCCAAGAAACAAGACAGCAAAATACAGGTCTTGGAAATAACAGAGGAGTTTTTTGGTATTTTAAACTTGACCATATAAAGAATGAGACCATGTAAAGCAAAGAGTTACAGGTTTTTGACATGAATGAAAAATTAGTAGTTTACAAACAACGGTGGAAAGAACCCTTAAAATTTCAAATTCAAGACTGACCAAACAAGTCCGAAAGTACAAATCTATAGGACACATTTGTGTGGGTAAATCCAGGAAGAGATGGCTGGAGAACCTTTGAAGGCAGAACAGGCAGAACCTTGTCTATGCTGTGTTGTGAAGATGATGATAATCATATGATTTATAACAAGGGACTGTTGTGAATTAACAAAAGGATTGTGAATTAATGTTAAGAATTAAAATTAGTCAATTTATATAAGAGTACTTAGTACATACCTTACGATAACTTGTCACTCAGCTACTTCAGGGAAAGCTTCATTCTCCTGTACTAGACAACAATGTATTACATACTTTGTACACATAAAAAATACATTTAGTTTGTACAAGTATGTAGTAATATTATTGCTTACTAAGCGGCGATAATATTACGTCATGATTTTAAAAGTTAGATATATATATTGCAACAGTACAAATGTATAGGGTACTGTGCATTACACAAATAATTGATATAATTAATTATATATCTGTAGGACAAACCTATTCCTGCAGAGAATTGTCGAAACATGAATTTTGCGCCTTAGACAATAAATACGCGAAGAACATCAGCCTTGCTCTCTTTCTCGTTCAACTACAGAGGCAGCCGGAGGCTCTGCCCAACGACTTCAACTTTTTCTCGATCAACAACAGCGGCAGCCGGAGGCGATGCTGGACAACATCATCACTTTCAGGACAACCACCGCTGCAGCCAGAGACCATTACGGATGACGAGGGAACAGCACACTACATGGCATATATTCCAGACGTAGAGGACGAGTCATCGGACTTCCGAGAAGAACCAGAGGGCGAGGAAAGGATCCAGGATTCACGACTACGAAGAATTCACCAACAAAGGACTCAGGACCAGGAGAGGGTACGCTGAGGAACTGCTACAATTAAGGTGAAAGAAAGCCATGTATTCCTCATAACAAAAGACTTACTCAAAGACAGATAAGCATTGTCAAAAGAAAGACAATAATTTCTGAAAGTGTAATTTATAAGTTGTAAATATAAATGTCTTGTATAGTAATTATAGCATAAATTTTGAATTAATAATTTATTAAAAATATTTAAATTTAAATTGTATAGTAATTATGAACGCATAATTCTTGGATTAATAATTTATAAAAAATATTTAAAGAAAGAATAGAAAGAATAGAAATTTGCTAAAGTAATTAATGTAAATGAAAAATGCATATGCAATGACAATAAGATTTATTTAAAAAAAAGAAAGATTGCAGAATATAATAAATTACTCATAACATACTGAGGAAGTCGAAAACCATATTATTACTAATTTCAAAATTTAATTTGAAATTTCAATAAATAAATGTTTTAATTATTTTAAACAATTTTACGTGTTGTTATTATTACGATTACACCCATTGAAAATTTGTAACGTTATAAATATTTGTGCTACACAACAGTGGCTTTATCAACGATACAAATAACGTTATAATATATTTATTACCTTGTAGTCCCAAAAGCGAATACAGTTTTAAGAATGTGATAACGTCGAGACGTGCTAACGAGACATGCTTTGTTTTCATTCACTTATAGCAGGATCCCTCACTTTGTCTGGTGTAATCCCCTGAGAAGGTTTTGTTTACTTAGACTAAGAACCTGTTACGTTTCAGAGAGCTAGAGAGTCACGTTCAAAATTTAGTGCCTGTGTGTAACTTACACGAATATTTTCTACGTTAGGTAACCGCAAAAAGTATTAATGAGATAATTACTTAAATACTTAAATATTATCTAATAAGTAACAGCTTAAATTATAATTAAATCTTTTGCTAACCAACAGTGTAATATTTAGAACGTTAATGAGTCCTGTATAAAAAGTAATCGGTATAATTTTTACTCGTTAATGCTTTAAATTGCATCATACCAATGAAAATATTTTTAGAGTCTCGGCTGATCAGTTCCAGTGCTCAAAATAAAGCGACATAAATTATTGATCGACTTAGGGGGGGGGGATCTTTAGCCTCTAGGGTGGATCTTCAACTGGACTATGACACATTGGCAGAATGTGGACTGAAAGGCGGATTACATTATTCAAAGTGTTATCAATAAGTAAGCTTATGCCATACACTGAGGAAGATACAGGTAGTGTGACGCCATACAGCACTCGTCGTTTTGGTAGTTCACCTATTCCTCCTCCTCCTTTCCTTACTCTTTCTCCTTATACTCATCCTCCTACTTCTTCTTCTTCGTCTTCTTCCCCGAGTATAAGGCAATGACTTATCTATTCAACTAAATAAAAGCGTCATCTAACTTTTCCACTATCTCCCTGGTCCTCACTTGCCTCCTGTTTATTATTCTCACTGATTTTCATTATTCCGTTCCGTTCACACATTCCACCAAATAATCATTCCATTCATTCATTTTCCTTACCATCTAGTTTCCAAGGTCGTTCACTTTGACTCATTCTCTTATATACATGTTTCTTTCCCAATCTTTTATCCCTTTCCGCACAATACCTCCAGCTCTGATACTCCTGTTCATAGTTTTTTTTTTGCTGCATCACTTCTCACCAACACAGCATATGGTGTTATTGGTCGCATTATTAACCAGCATGTTATGACTTTGTTTTGTAATTCCGAATAGAATAAACTACCCATACAGCCCATTGGATTGGCTTGGATAATGTTATTTAACTCCTTATTGTTACCACTTCATTTGTAGATATAACACCTATATGATCACGTTTGCATGATTTGTGCAACAATCTTATTGTTTATGATTTGTTTTTACTGTGGAGGATATAGAGACATTGCATGCATTTATACATATTTCATGCATAAAGTTTAAATATCTCCATGATCTACTAAACTGATTAGAAAACTCTACAGGATATCAGTTGTGTCAGTTATGAAGACAGCTTGTGTATCGTACGATTTGAACATTGTGTGAGTTAAGCCATTTTGGTTTCTAAAACTTTAGCAAGAGTAAAAGTACTAGACATCCAATGTTTTCAAATGCACTGATAAATGCATTTCAACATCTTTTAACAACTGATAAATATATTTAACATCTTTTAAAATTTTTAAATATTATAATGTTACTTGTTCCCGTTCTTATCAAGTCGTCGTCATTTGTTTAACATATCTCACGCAGACTACGTCCGTCGCGAACGCACGAATAACCAGTACCGAGATCTTCACAATGATAATCCTTACCTGTCCTTATTAGCTGTATTTGATTTCCCGATAGGCGCCAAATTGTTTTCTCGAAACAATTAAAAGGTTTGCTCGGTGTCGTTTTTCTATGCGATGTTGATAACATTCAAATTACCCACGCGGACTGGGGGGAACTCGAATCTCGCTTGTCGTTCGACGTGTTGCCAACATAAATTCTTGGCAATGAATCAATTCAGCGCTAAAGTACACAAACTATATAATAAATTTCAAATAAAAACAAAGGACAATTATTAATGATTCGTACTGGTTTATTAGTGTTTAAAATTCGCTAATTATTGATAACTCAAGTACAGTAGAAATTATTATAATAAAAGTTTGGCTCCGGCAACAAATTAATTTTCACTCAGCGGAAGGCAAAGATGACAGCAGTTGTGTGAAGCCATAATGGCCGCTAGTATTTCTTATTTACACAAGTTATTCTCCCAATGAGTTCTTTGGATTACGAAAAAATTCAAAACAAGATGTTAAATAAAGTACACCACCTTACATTTGTGGTATTTAAATACTAAAAAGGTTTACATAAAATTCAACTCTTGGTGTTTAAAAGTGTGTGTCAATTTTATAGGCTCCGTACATAGGTTATTTTACAGTTACATACAGTTTGAATAAATATGATCTATTAATCCTTGAAATAATTTGGTGTTCAAAGTTCAGAGTGAGAGTTATTGTTTGTGATAAAAGTTAATCAGTTTTAGTTCGTAATTATTGGTAATTTAATTTATACTTAACAAAACCATGTTGTTTTTGTTATGGGTCATCAGTATTTCTTCCAGGTTGTGGTTGTACTTTCGTTAATTTTCAATGGTATGGTTTCCCTTCACCTTCTGGCGTCTGTTTCTTTTCGTTCAAGTTTTATTTATTTTTTATTTTTAAAATTTTGTTAATTGTTTCTCCTTGGTTTACTGGAACTATGTTTGACTTCTTGTATTCATTTTACTTTCACTTGGATCTTATTTTCTTCTCTATTAGACTTTAATATAGACGAATTCAATATAGCGTCTGTTCCGCTGGAACGTAAATAATGGAACTCCCGTTTTATAACGGTCAAAAATCTAGAAAAAAAATGTCTTTTTTCTTTACCCCAAAACAAGTGTTTTTGATGAAGAAAATTGTGTTAATGTTTATAATCACAAAAAGGATTATCACTGTTGCACACCACTATTCCACTGTTGCACATAGAAACATTATTCCGATAGCGCTTTCAAGCTTCTCAGCTCATCGTCAGATCAGACAGTGATAATTCTACAAGTGTTTTTGCATAATTTAAAAAGTGGAGTTACTTTTATGAAACAATTTACATAAATAACATAAATAAGTTACACAAAGAATAGTGAAATAAATGTTAAAAATTTTTGCTTATATAGACTACACTTATTTATTTATTTATTTAAATTCAGTTATTATATAAAACCACATGAATGACTGAAGTTAACTTATTTAACAGAAAGCTTTAAAACATATTTAAATGCATGCAGAGTTATGTTACTGTAATTTATTGAAAAACAGAATAATATTTCCAGATTAATACATGTACAAGTACTTTTTATTAAATTTGCTTTACAGAAGAAAACAGTCGATACAATTGTATTCAACATAATTTTTATAACTATTAAAGTACAGAAATACAGTAAAAACAGTGTTAAACTACAGTAACGGAATAACTATTAAAAAACAGTATGCTAACTAATGTACTCCCGCACGGTTTTAGCAATTTATCTGACTTAGGCTGGAGGTATGTAACTTTATACATACTCTAAGTTTTTAAAACCATAATTTTTAGTTTAATATTTTATTAATTTGTATTTTCTCAAGACGACAGTTGTATTGTTGTATAAATATTGAAAAACTGTAAAAATGAAAATACAAAATAGCAAAATACTATCACAAATTTTAAAACATAAAGTAAAACTTCCAGCCAAATACAATATAAAAAATAAGTTAGTATCAAACTCACGGAACAACGGAAAAACGTAAAAGTAAAAAGTAATAAAAAATTATATTACTTAGGCATATCAAACAATCCTAATGAAGGTATCATAAATATTATAATAAACAAACTGAAAACAGAACAAATGTAATAATAACTACAAATTTCCAGTCATTAAAAATGTAAAATTAATTAAAAACATACAAAAGATCAAAAAAATTAATATTTTGGAAAACTTTAATATTTACAAACAGAATAACAATAATTTATTAATTAAATAACAAACTCGAATAAAAACAAAACAAATTAAACTGTTTAAAATTATAAATTTATTAAAATAAATAAAAATAAATAAAACATAAACATTAAATATCTCCAGTATAACCGACAATACAGCTGCCTAAGTAAATAAACATTAAAACAATCGTTAACTAATCGACTCAAATCGATTATCCGTTATTTTACATTAAAATGAAAATAAATTCGATTATTCGTTAGTTTCTATAGTAACATAAAATTGTTTCAATTATTATTGATTTACTTACGTTTGATATTTTTCAGCGAAACGTGCGTTAAGTAGTGAAAAACGCAATACACTACTTGCAGAAGAAACTACATTGAATATTAGCACAATATTGTATAATTTCTGCAAGAAACGTTGAGTTACTTATATAGAAAATTATAGGAATAATATATTTTTGTATGAGAAATTTTATTTTATTTATTAATAATAATAAAGTTAATAATAATAATATTAATATTATTAATAATAGGAAGTATATGCTAAGATAATGTGAGCAAATATGAATTATATAATTTTTTAGGATATTGCTATGTGAATAGCCAGTAAGAAACACTTGAATTTATGAATACAACTACGTCTCCGACAACTTATATTTATATTACTATCTAGCGTTGGCTCAAAAGAAAGATACGTAAATAATGTAAACGTATTTTTTCACAATTGTTTGAAATTGATATTTATTGATTGTCATTATTGTCAGATTATTAGCACCACCTTCTTTTAGTTAAGCAACATGTCGAATGTGGGGCAATTCTTAATAAAACGTTTTCTTATTGTTATTTCTAGATTACCTATGATGAATAAACATTCAAATAATATTTATGATTTATTAAGACATAAATTGTATGTTAATTAGAAAGGTGGTTCTTAATGATCCCTCTTGTAGCACTACTGTTGCCAAGTTTGCTACATTCTATCTTATGTGTGTGATCAGCCATATTCTGTACACTGTACGTGTTTGTACCTATCCCCGTGTTTGTTGACTGTAAACGTTCAAATCTCCTTTAGAGGATAATTACATCTGACGTAGTATGCAAGCGGTATGGTACAGATAGCATTACATCCGCAGTAATGACTTTCCGCAAACGTGACTACTCATTGCCGTTCCTCTCTCATGTTTGATGCAAATGTTCCACATAACTAAGCGTAACGATGAATTACACAGTGATGTATTTGTACCTGTTGCAATATGATCCATGTGACGTGCAACTGTAGTCTGCATAGTTCCGAATATCCGGTTTGCTTGAGTGATAGCGTAGAATAACCACTACACTACACACTCCTTTACATATTTACTCAGATCGTACTGTATTATGGTTACTAATTTGTTACAGTTGTTTAACGTTTTCCTGTATAAACGTTATAACAATCACGGCAAATTTCAACAATTTTAAAGTTTTGTTTTGGCTGAATTATCACGTGTTTTAATGTAAAATGGCCAATAAAATGTTTCAACTATTTGGAAAGTCAATGCACATTGTAATATGTATTGTAATATGCTCATTGTAATCCGAACTAGCAGACATTTTACAACACATAAGCTACTACAGAAACTACTAAGAAGACATTAGTTTTGATTGATTAATTATTATCATTCTTGTCGATCTAGTTATGAACCTCCCTAATATCATTTCAAAAACTTATCTCTTACGTTGGAAAATTTTTTAAATGAATTAATTTATTTCTTTGGTACAACAAGAAATCACATATCCCACATTTGAAATATCGGTAAAGATTAATAATGTGCTGGTTTCCCCTTGCTATCCACATCCTACGGCACTAAGGAGTCAAGAGGTAATATCATCATTATTTTCCGCATTTACGGGTAACTTGTCACACCAACTGCAAGAAGATATTGCCTTAATTTCCATCTGTTTATCCACCGCTAAAGAAGACGTTTGACAAGCAGAGTTGGAACAGCTCTCACTTTGCACCAATCACCCGTATCTAGAGGTGAGTTTCGATCCACCTCTCTGAAATTTAAGATAAGTACTAAAATTTTTGGAACCTAAATTAGATGATACATTTGATGGTTTTGGTTATATAAATTGTAAAAAGAGGGTCACAGAACTGATTTTTAGGTATTTTTTATAAAAGGTACGTAAATCGCAAAAAATTGGTATCACAGATACCCGCTTGTGAGTTTGATTTAAATTTACGTCTTCAAATTTCCAATAAATAACTTACTGTAAACTCAGAATAAATTTTAAAAAGAAGTTGATACTTAGAAAGTTGATGTCAGTAAAGGAAATGGAAACAAATAAACTTAACAGAACAAATAAAAAAATCAAATTTTATTCAAGAAGAAACTCAAGAAGAATGTATTGTTACGTAATGCGGAACGTACTACAAGTATCTAGACTATTCCAGATGTAGTGTGTGAGCGTACATAATGCTACTACTTTACTGTGAAAGACAATTACGCGTCAACTATCGAGTCTATACCGGACCATACCGGTCGGCGCAGTGTGTTCAAGAACACTGTTTCTAGTGGATTCTCGAGAGCGCCTGTTTGTTTAACAAAGTTACAGATTATTTTGGCAATCAGCGGAGTATAAATACAGCCATTCAGGGACGGTCAAGTTAGTTATTGTCGGGCGATTACACAGTGATTACACAATGCGTTTAAGTGGCGATTTACACAGTGCGGTTTGAAGTATTGTGGCGAAGTATTGCGTGTTTTATAATTGTGTGGGACAATTGTAATACAATTGTGTTTTATATCAATTAACATTTTTATTGTGTACGAACAATTTTTATTTGATTTTCTTATAAGAGACTGTCTTGTTGATTGCAAACTGTTTAATTGTGATAATTAAAGCTGGTGATTTGTGACGTAATTGGTGTCTTGTATTTTTTTTCCACTGTACCATACGACGATCTGTTAGACCGTCGTAACAGTATGACTGTTTTTCTTCTGTTAATATTAATTGTTAAAAATAAAAAATTGTTGACAACTACGATTTAGCTAGTTAAAAAGAGAATTAATTTAAGTTAATTTTGATAGAATAATTTAAATTAACAATAATTTCAACAACGTTAACTAAATTGTTACAGAAAACGGCTTTTTAGTGTGAGTTGTTTTTTTAACATACTACTGAGATGCTATTGAAATTTTCAATGCGTAACGTGAATACCAACAAACATTAGGCCCTACAAACAAATAAAACCTTGTCACAAAACATTTTCCTAGCTGCTTCATAACGTACCAACTAACGCGTCGTTTCTGATGGTTGCTTGTTCTATTGATCATCCTGTAGCTGAATAAGATGGTAACATTCAAATGACACAACGCAGTCTTCAACCCAGCAACAGAAGGATTTTACAACGAACAGGGATACTAAAGTCTGAAGAACACTAAAAAAACAGAAGTTTTAACCTTATCATTTGCATAATATTGTTAAAAATCTTCAACCAGGTGTCTCCGAGTCAAGATTAAGGTTTTTACAATGTGTACAAGAAATTTGAAATATAATTAGTTGTGTTTATTCACTGACGAATACATTTTTGTGATAAACGAAACACAATATATGAATAGTTACATGTCCCCAACTGAAAATGCAAATGAAATGATATAATCAATATGTCAAAAGCAGTTATCATGAAGTGTTTAGTGTAGTACAATTGAGGGCCAGCTAATTGCACCATCTATTATTCAAAACCGCCTCACTGTCATTGCGCACAACGAGTTCTTTCTTCAAAATCAGTTGTCAGTGGTGTTGGAAGACATACCTCTTGAGAAAAGACTGCAAACGGTTTTCCAACATATCTGTGAAATACATCATTTTTCACATGAAGCTCGAGGAGGATCAATTAATGGGCTTTATAGATCTCTTGATTTAAGTTCCCTGGACTAATTTGTGTGAAAATATTGAAAGCAGCTAAGTAAGGGTTAACTCAAGGGAAGTCTTAAAGATCGGAATTTTTAATTAATTTGACTATATTAAAAATACCGTTAGAAAGTAAAAATAAAAAAGATCTCTTAGAAAAGCTTTGTTTGATCTTTTCACAGAAACACACACGTCATACGTCGCACTACATTTTCCATAAACAGTCAAGGAAAAATTTCACACAGTATCTTTAAGGTACGAAGAATTAAACGTCTATATCTCATACACCAGTATTTACAATTTTTAAAAATCTTGCTTTGGTTTTGAATTATAATAATACTATATTACATTTTGTTGTGTTTCTTTACAATAAATTTTTATTCCTTATAACATTCATTTGTGTTTTGTTGAATTTACTTTTATCAAATTTCTCACGTTTAACTTCTTTATAAATTTTATTACCAATTTACATTTAATTCAATTCCGTTTTGAGAACTTAAACAACTAAATTGACACGAATCCCAAAAAGTGTGTTTTTGACACCAATTTTTTGAGATTTACGAAACCTTTTTTAAAAACTGGCCATAATACAGTCTAAGAACCCTTTTTTTAATTTCTCAGATCAAAAACTGTATAAAACCATTAAATTTAGCGTCTATGTTAAGTTCTAACAATTTCAGTAGGGTTTCAGTTTAGCCTAGTAACAGAAATCAAGGTAAAGTGCAAGTTGTAAATAAAATGTGAAGAGTTTATAAAATAAAGTGTTAAAGTACAAGTTCTTATTTATTTCTGTCTGTAGAACGTATGTCTCATTGATCATGGAAGACCGCGTATGAAACAAATATTTAAAATACAGTAAAACTTTTCTCCTTAAAGGAAGGCATAATTGATAACCAATTGTAAAGTTTCATGAATAAAAATAAGAAAAAATATTGCATTTGAACTAAACAACGTGTCTAAAGGTTGGTGATGTTAAGGAACTCTATTATTCTCTAAACAAGAAGCAAATATATAACAAAAACAACGGTTGTTTAGTACAAAAATGATCAAAAATAGTTTGAGTTGTCAGAGAAAATTATACAATGAAGGGATTCACATAACGTCCTATTATTTATTAGGTAATAGGCAAAAGAGCCGTAGGCACAATACATATCAAATAATAAAAATAGATTATACCGACATAAACACGACGTAAACATCCTGTGCTCTTGATTCAATTCGTACAGGTAAAAGGAATATGTTTACAGGCGCGTCTACATAAATTTAGGAAGGTAACACAGCAATTTCTACATCTACAACTACAGTTTTGATTATCGCTGTAAAGGCAGTGAGATTCGCATTAGTTGTATATCGTAAATTTGCAAACTGAATACAAACGTCGCTGTCTTTGTACTGACAAAATCCTGTTGTTTATGGGGAAAGTAATACAAAATACATAAAGAAACAGAATGTAAAGAAATAAGAATGACCTGCCTGAAATAATATTTTTCCTAGCATTGCAACTGTTTCATACAAACTTCACGCAAATAAAAGTCACCAAGTTAGAAGACTGCTAAACTTAAAAAGGTAAAAGTAATGTGGAAAAGTTACAAGCACGTATGCAAGTACAGTGAGTATAATGAAATATCAAAAGTAAGTATCAAACATGTGTCTTTAGAATAAAGATGTTTAAAAAAATAACAGCCACAATGACGAAAAAAGTGTATAGAATGCACATATTCGTGTAACTTGCAAATCAATTGGTATACACAAGCAAGTTTGGAACGGCAGTTTGGGAGAATGAATGAGACTACTACTACAACTGCTACTGCTACTGCTACTGCTACTACTACTACTACTACTACTACTACTACTACTACTACTACTAGTTCCTACTACTTCTTCACTTCCATTGATATTTCTGGCCATAGCCGTATGCAATAGATACTAAACAATTGAGCGTCGGTAATTGTTGACTACCTGGCAAGACGGTGGTACGGCCATCATGAGTAAGTGAACTATAGTCACTTAAAATGAAAAGTGAATATTTTGGTAGCTGTAACTACTGTAACTACTATTACTGTTTTTCCCAGTAGCGTTGTCTTACTAGATGTTAATAGTATACATGAACGGAGACATAGTTTTTAAATTGTTGCATTTAATATATTTATTATGGAAGTTGTTGTTAACCTGCAAACGGCTACACGCATTCAGCTGCCAAATCGCTGTTCTATTCTGTGATCACAGCAATGGTAAATGAACGTTTTTCAGATACGTATTTGCGAAATGTGACATTCTACTTTCGTAAAAGAAAATTACACGACTGAACTCAAACTACTTAATTTAATTTAGTTGAGTTCAGTTAATTTTACTATTACCATTTCAATTAGCTTTTAAGAAAGTAATATTAAATAGTATGACAGGTAATTAATGTGAAAAGCATATTCAGAAGGGTAAAGATTCAGATGGGCGCAACCTACCTAGCGATGCCCCAGTGAATAGGCCTACTGTAATTCATCGCTCAGTTTTTTATCTACAGTTATCAATTATGTACTATTACATAACACTTCTTCAACGTTCCGAAAAATTAAAGATCTCGCTTGTATGAAATCTACCTAACACTTCCACAAAACCAACAGGAACAGAACCTATACTAAATTATGTTGTTACAATGCCATAAAATGTTCCTCGTTTTAGAAACGAACACACGGTTGCTCTCAATATTTCTACAAGTATAGTAGGGAAGTGATAAAACAAAAACTAATAACGTAAGAATTTTGCAAACATATAATTGTTATACTCTCAATGCATAGTGAATTTATATGTGTTGTTAGTTACACTGGATTACCATTAATGAAATTATATGTTCCTTCCGTCAAAAGGGTTCGTGGAAAACAAAAATTCTTCTTAAAAATTTCGTAATATATGGTAAATAATGTGCAGATTTTTTTTGTCTTCTGGTATTGTTATTTTGTAGAAATTTCCGGTTGGTTAGTACAATCTTGAGTCCACATCCACAATTTATGGTGTGAACGATAACGTATCTAACCCAACAGACGAAAGTTAACAATGTCATCCTGTGTTTATCCGTTCACAACAGTGTTGATAATTTGTCGATAATTTCAGACACTATACGTTGAGAAAGGTTTTATGCTTTCCTTAAAGTGTGAGATGGTTTCGATTTTTCTTTCATTTGATTTGATTAATGACAATATTATGTGATTGGTTTTATGTCAATGTTCTATTGAAAGTGTAGTGTTCAATTTTTATTATACTGTGGTAAACAAATAATCAATGTGCTCATCATGTAATACATTAATATTGTTACGACGGTGTCACGGATCGTCGTATTGTACAATAGAAACCAAATAGAGACACCAATTAAGTCACTAATTATCATCTTCAAATAGTCACAAATAACAATGTGAAATTAACAAGATACTCTCATGCAATAATTCAAGTTGAATTTGTCCACACGCAATAACAATGCCAACTATTAAGAGTTCCGCACTAATTATAACACAGTGATCACTTTCCACAATCACTTGATCCGCACTCTACAATCTCGCCAGGTGTAACTAACATCTAAGCCGGCAGCTGTTGTTTATATAGCTCCCGCAGATGTACCAAAATAATTTTCCGGTACACATACATATCAAATAATAAAAATGGATTATACCGACATAAACACGACGTAAACATCCTGTGCTCTTGATTCAATTCATACAGGTAAAAAGAATATGTTTACAGGCGCGTCTACATAAATTTAGGAAGGTAACACAGCAATTTCTACATTTACAACTAAAGTTTTGATAATCGCTGTAAAGGCAGTGAGATTCGCATTAGTTGTATATCGTAAATTTGCAAACTGAATACAAAAGTCGCTGTCTTTGTACTGACAAAATCCTGTTGTTTATGGGGAAAGTAACACAAAATACGTAAAGAAACAGAATGTAAAGAAATAAGAATGACCTGCCTGAAATAATATTTTTCCTAGCATTGCAACTGTTTCATACAAACTTCACGCAAATAAAAGTCACAAGTTAGAAGACTGCTAAAGTTAAAAAGGTAAAAGTAATGTGGAAAAGTTACAAGCACGTATGCAAGTACAGTGAGTATAATGAAATATCAAAAGTAAGTATCAAACATGTGTCTTTAGAATAAAGGTGTTTAAAAAATAACAGCCACAATGACGAAAAAAGTTTATAGAATGCACATATTCGTGTAACTTGCAAATCAATTGGTAGACACAAGCAAGTTTGGAACGGCAGTTTGGGAGAATGAATGAGACAGATTAGTTACAAACGTTATACATATTCATTTAAAAATTAGAAGAACTACACAAGAAAGGATGAGACTGAGAGATTACATCGAGTGGTGAATTTAGTCATCAACAAAGAATCTCCTAAATCAAGAGAAATAGAAAAAGAAAAAAATAGGATGGCCAAATTCCTTACGTGTGAAACATATAATTTTATGTTTTGTAAAAGTAATAGCAAACATAATTATCTTATTTTATCTCGAGATTAATTTAAAGTATTTGAACGATTAAAATATTTTTATCAGCTTTAACGTAATATGAATTTAGAATAAGTCAAACAAAAATATTAGTAAGTTGATAATACTATACAGTCTTAGTTAAGTTTGTTGTATAAATTTACATTCTCTGTTATGTACATACACAACCACGTTTCGTTTAAAAGCAAAGAATTGTTTAAGCGTGTTTTCTTATTTTAATTACAATATATAGAAACCTCCCCTAAACAATATGTGATATAAAAATCTTAATCCATTTTTGTTAATTTAACACAGTGTTTTATAGTTCTAGTATTGTAAAAACTCGACAAGCCTAGTGCTAACTATTCGTCAAAAATGTCTGCGAGTTGTAACCGTGAACACTACCGTGGAAATTTGTAATTTCATCACAGGTTTATCGTGGAATGTTCGCAGTTCACCCGCCCAGTCATTGCGGTAGACGCCCAGTGCCACTGCCTGCCTGTGGTTAGTGACGTATATAGTGTTCTCCACACAGAAACCGCTCATTTTGACAAATACCCTACACGTCACATCAGTATCAGTGCTTATAACTATAAACACTTAAATGTCATCGACTAAAATACGGTAAGGCTGTTTTGTCTATAACCGATCTTTGTTCGATACTACTAATATTACCTTTTTCAAAGCTGTTTCTTTATTAATTATCATTACCTACTGTGTTTGTCACATGTGCAGTATGTATTAACAGTATTATTTCAAACAGCTACTTTCTCTTTCTTAGAAACACAATAATTATTTAACACAGACCACCAAGTTAATTACATTATTTATGATCATCCACTATCATCACGATCACCATCACAATCATCACCTTCGGCAACAATACTGCTCTGCATGGTTATGTTTTGTTACCCTAGTAGAACCATTGTAAGTATGTTGAAGTTCATTTTCAACTTACAGAATATTAATAAAGCTTGCTCTGTAGAAACGAATATCGGAAAGATCATACTTCAGAAGAAAGCTTTCGTCAATTATTTTTTAAACTTCGAGATATTTTTAATTCTCGTATTTAAATTTTATTAGTTCTGCACTAATTTTAATTATTTCTTTGGCTTTTTCCAGTCCACGTTGTATAAAAATTAATAATAAAATATTTTTTTTCCTACTGTAGGTTTGCAAAAATTGGCTCTCCCATTATTTTTGTTATCTAGATAAATCAATTTTATTTTTACTCAAATTGTTATCTGGGCTGTAAGACCGTGGTCTGCTAAAATTTACCATGCTGAACGATGTTACATGGGTATGCAACATCGATCAGCATGAGAATTTTAGGAGATCATGGCCTTAGAGCCCGGATAACAATTCGAGTACTTATGACGCCAGCCGGCCGTCACCTCAAACCTTAAGAAACAGATTACATTTACATTTTTATTTGGGCACTTTTCATTACCAACAGCTCCTTTATATTGGAAGAAAGTTAGAAATTTTAAATTGTCAACTGAAATAATGTAAGGAAATTCTACATTCTGACATAGAAAAATGATATGCCATGAAATACAGCCAGTGCCCTGAACAAAGCCAGACACTTTATGAAGTGACTGGCTCCAATGATAGTTATTATCACACAGTGCTTTATTGTAAAACCAACTTCTATTATTTTTTGTTTTTCTAACCGCTTCTCGGTTGAAAATCTGTAGTGAAACGGGATGTGTCGAAAGTCATAATTTGGACAAACAAAAGGATATAAGTAGGAGCATATAATTAATGAATTAATTTTAACGTGTGCATATGCTTCTGTGTTGCCTAAACTGTGCTTTTTAAATATATTACCGTAAATTCATTGCATAAAATACAATTTTTTTAAATGAGTAAACTAGTCAGCAATGCAATATGAACTAAGCTTTAACAATTGTAATTTAATACTATTACAATTAATGATTATTGAAATTCGTGAAAAGAAGATATTATTGACAAATTCATTTGTAGTTGTAAGCATATTGGTGGCAATTTTGTACTTATGGTTGAGCAAAAATTAGATTTACTTAGAGCGAAAAATTTATTGCATATAACAAAGCTAAACTACATTAAATATTGTAAATAACTTTTATTATAAAATCGGTGTTATTAACACTTATGTACCGACAGATAAGCAAATATCTTAAACATCTTACAGATTCTTCCCATCAAAATCAATTATTCTATTTTGTTCCTTTGTTTCATAATTCAAATATTGTGTTTGTTTTGTATAAATAAATATGTTTAAGGATTGGTTTAAAGGTATACGTAAGATGTTCATAACAGACTAGTTTCCTATGGTAGAGAAGGTGACTTTTGGTAAATTCGTCATTGCCTCGAGTACAGAGACACTTTTTAAATAAGTTTCACTGTCATCTTTCGTAAACAAGATTGTGTATATAAAGTGAGCGAAAAGCGATGTCGGTCACCAACTCCCGAGAGTTTCAGAGCGTAGCACACTTCTATGCGTGTAAAGAAAGGCTAGGTGGGTAATATATTGTATTAATAATAAAGAGAGTATTACATGTTTAAATTAATAAATTAGTGAAGGCACAGTCAACTTGTAACTAGAGATGAATTTGGAAATTTCTAAGAGTTATTACATTTTAATTGGAATTCATGTTGAAATAAATATACTTTGTGTTTTGGTATCTTTGAATTCTATTTCTTAACTCGGGAAACGTTCCTACCACTTCTAACTGGTTCGCCACTGGAGCAGGTAGTAAATGCTGCTAGTAATTTATCTTAGGATAATTCACCGGAGTAACACCTTTACTGTTGGCAGTTTGTCGTTTTCTGTTCATTGGCGAGTCAAAATGGTAACGGATGTGCTGTAGTTGGGGGAGGGGTCCACTCAAGGCCACGACTCAAACCATCTGCCCGTCCCTATCGTTCTTTACCATAATACAGCGGCATTTTATGACATGCCCGGTCGAGATGACGCACGCGCACATAAACATGTGTAAAGGTATCCCACATAAATGGTCGCACCCCTCCCCAGTACCACATAATTCTCTAACCACCGTGCGACTTGCCATAACATGTTTTTAAAAGCCGGCTCTGGACATCGTTGAAAGTAAAATATACGACTATCAGAAAGCGCAACAGACGGAAATCTACTTCCGAAAAGAAGGTAAAAATCTCTACTTGTTAAAAAATTTGCGTAAGCAGCCTTTATGTTGAACTTAAGTAATCAGTTAAAAATGTTTAAATTTCAAATAAAAAAGAAATATGCTCACGTTTGAAAGCAAAATTCTAAGACAACAGTGACTGGAAAGAAAAAATAACATTTACAAGAGAAGTAAGAGACAGGTAACTAGGTAACTAACATAGCTAGGGAACTTAAATAGAATTTTCGAATGAAACGACATCACAAGAATTTGTGTCAATGAAACGTAAGGTAAACGATTCGAAAAAAGGGCAGATTGAAGAAAACATAACAAATTAATAGAGTACTTTAAGTAACTTACAAAGAAATTATCCAATAAATGGTGTACATAAAATACATAAAGTCACTGAAAAAAATGATTTTAAGGGAGAGTGTATTAAAAACAAAAGTTTGAATACAGATTAAGTTACACCAGATTTTTATAACTTGAAGAGTATGAGAACAATATCGTAAACAAATATTAAGTACTTACACAAACAAGTACATTAGTGTAGTAGCTAGATTAATGAGTAAAACAATTACGTATTATTATTATTACAGTAGAACAAGTTCATCTCACTGATGGCGTCATTGATTGTTTAGATGGCGCCACTTCCGTGAAATATCGGTGAATTATAAATCACTGATCACCGTATCCGTCACATACAAAACTGGTGTAATTTGTCTCTGCGGCATCTGATCGCATCATTATTTATGTAAATTCCTCAATTTAGTATTATTTTAAAACGCTGTTTTGGTTACCTGTAGTATACTGTATTAGGTTTCCGTTTCATAAGATATAACTAATTTTATAATTTGTGTATTTTGATTTAGTTCTCAGCTATGTACTTTGTATTCATTTAGTTTTATAATCCAAAAATTAACTTGCAATATAAAATTAACAATAATTGAATGAGCAGAATTATCACTGTTGCACACCACTATATAAAAATTATTCCGATTAGCGTTTTTAAGCTTCACAGCTCATCGTCAGATCGGAAATGATTTCCAATCTGACGATGAGCTGTATAGCTTGAAAGCGCTAATCGGAATAATTTTTATATAGTGGTGTGCAACAGTGATAATTCTGCTTGTGATTTTAACCACTAACACAACTTTCTTCATTAAATAATTTAATACACAAAATATTTCATAGGTTAAAAAAATCAACCTCAAAGTCCTCAAAAATATTTACAATAAATCGTATAAAGTTCTTTTGATATTTAATCAAAAATCTTCCTACTAAGTCAAACAACTTACTGGCAGTTTTGAAAAAAACTGAAGAAGCTATTTCCGCAGTAAAACAAACGATATAAAGTTGATGGACTTAATTAAGTTAAGCCGGTTATCACTTGGTTCAAATAAAATGTTTTTTATGTCTCGAAATGTTTTTAGACAAGATCGTTTGAGTTATATTGGGAATGGTAAGGTGGCAAATCGTGGTCAATAATACCAGGTATTTGAAAGCAATGTGTATTTTATATTTATGTTTACGTTCCTTTAAAGTACTTAAAAAATCTGCAACTGTATAATGCGGAAGGCTGACAGCCTACGTATGCAGTACTGCACATCGGCTTTCCGGTAGACGTTATGAACAGTAATGAGACCGACTCCACACATTTCAGCAGTTACTTCAGCAGCTTTCGTACAATTTACATAAGTAATTACTGACAATTCCAAGTGTTTTTACCCCTGTGTAGAAGTTGTGTATAATTTTTTTACTCGCACTTTTAATCTCCGCTCTTTTGATAGAATCGTTTAATTGTACCATCAGGCTTCCCAACTTATACAAATATTAATGTGACGTAAAAGATAAGGAATAAAAGCTATTAAAAAGCTACCGTAACTAAATACAATAGACAATTTCGTCCACAAATAAACTAAAAATAAAAATGTATTTTTTTCACAAAGTTTGATAACAAAACACTTAGTCATCATCAGTGGCGCAACAACCCATTACTGAGTCAAGGCCTCCTTTAAAAGCCTCCGCCAGTTGTCCTGGTCAAGTGCAGTTGCTCTCCAGTTCCGGGTTCCAAGGATGTGGCCCGCATCATAGCTCACACCGTCTTCCCAACGTAGTTTGGGTCTACCAACTCTCCTGGTGCCATAGATCTGTTCTGTGAGTGCCTTTCTTGGTATTTCATTCTCCCCCATTCTGATCACGTGTCCAGCCCACCTGAATCTATCAAGCTTTATAATTTTCACAATATCTGGTTCATTCAGAAGTGTGTTCAGCTCTTGGTTGGTTCTTTTCCTCCATTCACCTCCCACATATATTGGGCCAAATATACTACGGAGGATTTTGCGTTCATGAACCAGCAGGCTTGACTCAGACTTTCTAGAAATAGTCCAGGTCTCAGAACCATAGGTGAGAACTGGGCGGATCAGTGTTTTATACAAAAGCAGCTTGATGCTCCTGGCAATTATTCTGTTTTCGAACAGGGGTCTGAGACCAAAGAAGCACCTATTAGATGAACAAAACACTTAGGACGTAACAATAATCGTTTACAAAACCTGTAATCATACTGCTTGGGAATGTAGAGAGATTCGCGCTATTTCACACAAAGGGAAGACAGGAAGCTGTAAAGGTGACATAAGGTAGTCGCGGCTACAAAGGAAAAAGTGACCTTGAACATGAGAGATACTTCAGCAGTAATATACACATAACAGTTATATAATTGCATAAATATTGTAACACAAGTGTTGTTGTGTTAAAAAGCGTAAATACAATTTAAACGTTTCGTGTGTCACATGATTTATACTGTTTTGAGGAGAAAATTAATTTAATTCTATAAATAGTATCAATACTTTATTACAATGTACTGCTGTACTCATTAAAATTGAGAACTGTATAAAGAAATGCAATGGTTTTTTTTTTGCGATGGCGTTGATGTGATCAAAATATCATACAGACTAGATGTTTATATTTTAAGTGGCATTGTTAACCACGTAAAAGTAGGTTAAAAACAATACAAAGTTTATTTTGAAACCATGAATAGTCTTGTAACGGCACTGTAAGTAGTAGATGCACAACGAACTGTAATTAAAATGTTAGATTGTAGTTACAATTAAAATTAAACTACAATTAAAATTAAAATGTAATCAAATAAAAATTACAACAATTAAAAAATAAATTCAAATCAATTAAAATTACAACTTTAATTGAAATTATAAGATTTCCTGCTAAATTTCATGTTAACTTATTCACTGTTTGCTGTGGAAAATAAATTAAATTTGCCAAGTGTCTCGTAAGTTTGTTCGCGTTACTTTTGTAGACACGTAAGTGAAGTTGTCATGTTGCATATATGACAATTTGGAACACGGCGTAATAAAAACTCGCAGAAAGTAGAACGCCTCTCTTTGTGATGTGCTGTTTTACAAGTAAAATCGTATAAACACAAGAGTTTTTGTGCCAGTACTGACAAAAGGAAAAGATGTCGACGACCGACTTTATCTGCTGTGAAATACATAACCCCGAGATATTGTGTATGCATTTATGTGTGTGTGTGTGGGGGGGTGCGCGCACGCGTGTGGCGGGCGCAGACATAAAACACAAAACAAAACATAAATTTAAAAACTGAATAAATATGTTAATAATTTTAGAATATTAAAAAAATAATAATAATAATAATAATATTAAATCCTTTTGTAGAAGAATATATTTTTTATTATTTTTTTAATACAACACTGTTTCAGTCTTATTAAATATTATCAGATGTACAAAAATAATACAATAATAATAATAATATTAATAATAATTGTTAAAATTGAAGGAGTCTAGGGTAGGAGAAGTAAACTCTCAGGTTCAAAGTAGACTGAAGGCAGGAAGAAGAGACATAGTGAAAATATAGAAGAATATTGGAGATAAAGAAAAGAACAATGAATAATGAATTAGCATGGACGACAATAGGTTAACAAAGCAGATCTTCAAATATCTGTGGGGAAAAAAGTCAACATCAAGTTGGATTAAAGAAGTCCAAAAAGGGTTTAGAAAATATAATATAGACGCAAAAGAAGCAACTGAAACGGAAGTTTTTCGGGCAAAAGTGTTAAAAATGGAAGGAGTCTAGGGTAGGAGAGAAAAACGAAGGTTCAAAGTGGACTGAAGACAGGGAGAAAGACAGAGTGAAAAGATGAAAGAATATTGGAGAAAAAGAAAAGAACAAAGAATAAAGAATTTAAATTGGCATGTGGTCCTTAGATGGCCGACACAAATAAATAAATAAATAAAAATAATCATACAATAATAAAATAATTTTAGAATATAATAATAATAATAATTTTATATTATACGAATTTTTATGATATGTGTTTTAGTGATGTAAATTGTCAATTGTTTACTTGGTTTTATGGTACGCAATATAATTTTATTTTTTTCGGTGACATTCCTGCTTCTTGTGACATGACTACTAATGAGTTGAATAACACGTTGACCGACTAACATGGAACACTGTAGAATCTTTCTGTCAATATCACACAAGTATCATTGCATAAATATCAAACTTGTTTAACGAATGTACCAATACAGTCCCGCGAATCTAGTGGCTATTCGCGAATAAATTGTTTTAATTAAGAGGAGGCTCTTGTTAACAGAGTGTATTAATGAATGTGTAGCGTAATAAATTAGTTGGTTTTGATCTGACGATGGTTTAAATACCCAAAGCGTTAGGCTGTATTACTATGCGTATATAGTGTTGTGTACATCAGGAGCTATAAAGTTTGTATCTGCAGATTGATTATCTGCTGATTTGTAAAGTATTGTAACGACGGAACGCCTCACTAAAGTATCATCTAGACGTTTAGAGTGCTTGTTGAGGCAAATTATGAAACATTAGTCTTGAACATCTGCAGGCTATATATATCAACAGCTCCCGCCTAGAAGTCAGTTGCGTTGGGCGAGATATATTCAGGTGCAAATTAAGTGAAGTATTTTTTACGGCAAGTGATTACTGTGTTATAATTTGTGTGAAACTTTAATAGTTGACATTATTATTGCGTGTTGACAAATTTAACCAGAATTTCTGTATGCGAGTATCTTGTTGATTACAATTTGTTATTTGTGATTAATTTAAGCTGGTAATTAGTGATTTTATTGGTGTTTGTGTTTTGTTTCCACTGTACCATACGACGATTAGTGAGACCGTTGTAACTGTATATTACAATAAATTATCTGATTATGGTTGTCTTTTATTACAAACTGACCTCAGTGCATAGTTAGTAAATGTGTGGCTAGGAGACGTAATGGTATTGGGAACAACTGATCTACAGTCACTGATTCCTAGAAGCGATAGTAAAAATAATTGTAGAGGTTTCTCTTGTGTTCAATATTTATCTCACTGTTAAAGCTACAATCCGTGCAATCGTCGAAAGTATAATAAAAGGAATGTACGATTCTTTCCAGATTGAATTATAAGCGTGACTTAACACGCGCATGTCTTATTAAAGTAATACAAGCCTGTTTAGTTAAACGTTCTATTTTGCTAACTGGAACAGCGAAAATTTACAAACGGCCGTTTTACGTCACAGTACTAATACTTCAAGTGCGCATGTGATGTTAGTACAATAAACGAACATGACGTCTGTAGTAACAAAGACATGTGATAAATGGAGTGAGTATCCGTGTGATGTTCAATTTAAGTTAATGAAACTTAACAATAAACCGTCTTGCTTGTTTATAACTTATTACTACGTCCAGCTCGTTCTCTCAGACTTACAAAAAGACAGTATTTTATACGTCCGGTCAATAAAACCGGCTGCTGGCATCCTTTAGTGCTCTCAGTTTTATAGTGACTACATCTTCTGATACAACGATGCAGGCAACGTACTGTTATTCAGCTTGTTCTCTATACTAATATTCCCATAATAAAATGCTTTGTGTTTCTAAATTTATTGCCTAGAATTCTAAATAATTTCATGTGTTTATTTGTACGTTACAATTATCTAATATTGAATAAGTATTTTTGGAAAAGTAATGAGACTGATTAATTATTTTTTGACATATTGAACTACAAAAATTAATCTCTTTCAAAACAGTTCTCATACATACGCTTTCAGTGAAAGTAGCCGGTAAACAATATTTTGGAGATAGCCTTTAGCGTTTTTAAACAGGAAATAATTTCTTCAATTAGGTTCAATTTAGGAATGAAGATGAGGTATCAAACGAAAATTCAGTTAGCCCTCACACGCGATCACAGACACCGAGGTGTGACATGGAGCATTGTAGTGTTAAAGCACCCAAGAGTCAACAATCTTTTCCCGGACATAGATGATCCGAGCACCTTAAAAAGCTTCTTCTTCTTCTTCTCCTTCTCTTTCAGGGTGCGGACCTTACGATCCGTTGGGCACTCCTTTGTCCGACCATCTTTTCTTTGGTCTTCCAATATTCCGCCGTCCTTTCGGATTATAAGCCCAAACTTGTTTTGTTATTCTGTTCTTATGCATTCTTTTGACATGGTCTGTCCAATCCTTTCTGTATTGCTTTATATTTTGGTTATGTTGTACATCCCAAGAATGTTCCTCATATCATTATTTCTTAGTCGGTCCCTCCGCGATACTCCTAGTACTGATAGTAAAAATCTGATTTCACTAGCCTGTATTGTGATTTGGATCTTTGCGTTCAGTGTCCAAGTCACACTCCCATAAAGGCCGCATGACACTCCCATCGCTTTACAAAATTAAAAAAAAATGTATCTCTTCTAACCACCTTAAGAAGAGCTTACGATAGTAAATCTGATTACATTCTATCTTTGATTAGTACTGTACTTGTCCCTGAGGTACAAGTTTCTAATCTACAAATTACCTCAATATCACACACGTAATCAACATTGACTTAATTTTGAATTTGATTTTTCGTGTTTCTTGTTTTTCTTTATACAGCGAGAGACATGGGTGTAAGATTCCAGCCCCTCACGAAGCTCAACATTGACTTTATCTTGGATTTGAATTCTCTTCTTTCTTTGGAAGTGAGGCGTTGCATATATAATGCCAGCTCCTCAAGAAACTCAACACTGATAAGTTCATGGATTTGATTTTTTTCCGCCCTTGCAGGAAGGGGAACATAGCAGTTTCTTGTGTGATAATACAGCATTAACTTGTCCGTGTCGTTTCTCTATCATACTGCAATTCAGTGATGCTCTGTAGTTCTGTGTTTCTATTATAAAAGCTCCCGTATGCATGTTTACCGTTTTGGCCTCACAATACATCACTTGTTATTCTATAATTTTTCATATAATATGTGCCAATGGAGCGGTCGTGGCGTAGTGGCTAGTGTGTGGCGCTGCTGCGCTGTCGGCGCGGGTTCAATTCCCGCCGGGGGCCATCTGATTTAGATACGACCGTTCCCCCTCGCAAGGCAATGGCAAACCAGCGAGAGGTATCCTGCTTAGTATAAAACCTTCCCCAACTATGCCGTTCGGATCCGGCGTTAAACTGTAGGTCCCATATACCTGTGAGTGACTCAGTACCACACGCACCACGGGTATATGCGGGGAGGGTACAAACCAGTCGTAAGACTGAAGGACTACGAAATGTGCCAATAAGTTTAAGACTCACACAGTTTCGTATTAATTTTGTTAATAATGGAGGATTTTTGAAAAGATTTATATGTTCATTTTATGTGTATGCACAAGAATTGACGCCTAACTATTTTTTGAGCAGCCTCGTTATTTTAGTTGAGTAAACTTATAATAAATTTTACCATCACTCGATGATCTGTAAATTTTAATTAGTCTCTTTTAGTTTTTTACTGTCATTGATTGACACGACGAAGTCATCATTGATGGTTGTTAGACTGTCTAAAAATGTATTGTGCCTACTTAAAACAATAAACTAATCCTCAAGTCAAAAACTTGCTTGAACTTGTTAAATGTTTGTAATGGATTTCCTTAAAAATACAAGACTTCAATTTTTGAACAGATTATTCAAGAGAAGACTGCATATACAGTACCGTCAATTTGACAGTTGTGTGCAGATATCGTGTATATTATACATAAAGTGTAGTTTCCAAAGGGAATGTTTTATTTTTTGTTTGTCGTCGATTTAACATGGCTTATCTCTTATTTGTGAAAAGTTAGTGTCGCAAGTTTCCGTTGGGAGCTATCCATCTCAGCCATTGATACGCCTACTGTATAATAGTATATGTGAGTTTCTGATATCAGGGATATTCCTCTATTACAAGTAACGTCCACAAAAATTTTAAAGTTCTCTATTTAAATCTCTAACCACCTTATCTCTCTCCAATGATCACATATCGCTTAAAGGTAATACTAGCAGGGCTCACTAAATCCAATCAGAATTCTTTGTTAGAGTCAAAGATATTTTATAAAAAGTATTAAGCTTTGTAAAAACATTTTTTGCACTAATTTTCCACATTATATTTCATCTCCCTAAAATTATTATTATGCTGGTATTATGTCTAACGTACTTATTTTTTATTAAGTTGAATACTTTATTTCTATTACACATTTTCTTATTCTTCTCTGATTGGCTGTTTGGTCACTACGTCCTCTACTACTCTTTCCTCTATAAAGGTATGATAATATTTGGTTATGTGTATTTAACCACCTACAGAAACACACTATGGAAATATGTCTCATGTCAATGGGCACGTAAAAGTGACACTACTACTACTACTACTACTAGTTCCTTCTACTTCTTCGCTTCCATTGTTATTTCTCGCCATAGGCGTGTGCAATAGATACTAAACAATTGAGCGTCGGTAATTGACTACCTGGCAAGACGGTGAGTAAGTGAACTATAAGTCACTTAAAACATTATAAAACATTACTGAAACATTCCTTTATGTTGTTTTAAATGTGATTTGTAGGATTCTTTGATTTACAAAAATAATTCGGATTTCAATCAAGTTCATTGGATATTTTAATCTCTTGCAGTGTTTCGTCTATTTCTTAGGAAAGCTTTCAAAATAAAGATTTATATATCAGATTCGTCTTATACGTTACGCGCAATTGGGAACTTATATTTTATCTTCAAACATAAAAACAATCGTCATCATTATCATCTAGTTCGGCCCCACTCATTTCACTTGGTTCGTCCGGTCTCCTTTGTTCTTGGCTGTCTCGAACTACGCCGTGGTTTTCCAACGTAAAGCTGCACCAGCGTCACTGTGTTCCTACGTAATTGTTTTACTTGAGCAATCCATTCGGTCAAAAATCTTTCCTTTTAATATACATACTTGGAATATACAACCTATCCACGTCACTGTGTTCCTACGTAATTGTTTTACTTGAGCAATCCATTCTGTCAAAACTCTTTCCTTTTAGTATACATACTTGGAATATACAACCTATACGCGTCACTGTGTTCTTACGTAATTGTTTTACTTGAGCAATCCATTCTGTCAAAACTCTTTCCTTTTAATATACATACTTGGAATATACAACCTATCCGCGTCACTGTGTTCCTATGTAATTGTTTTACTTGAGCAATCCATTCTGTAAAAACTGTTTCCTTTTAATATACATACTTGGAATATACAACCTAATCAAAAAATAAAGCAATACAGACAGACTGGACAGACCATGTCGAAAGGGTGCATAAATTTTGCATAAGAACAGGATATCAAAACAGATTTTGGTTTATAATCCGAAAGGACGGCGGAATATTGGAAGGTAAAGAAAGGATGGTCGGACCAAGGAGTGCGCAACAGATCGTAAGAGCCTGAAGAAGAAAATCTTTTCTTTTACTAAAAAGTATAAATTTAATCAGTTCAGTTATGTTATCTAAATTCTCCTTGTAAAAGAAAACTACATTCACCTTTTGAGTAAAATTTTTGAATTGTGATATGCAACACGATACAGGGTATCCGACTTTTTAAAATGTTAACTTTCCTTTTTTCTCCCTTCTCGTTTTATTATATTTTTTAAGGGGGAGAGGAGTGTTGATCTTAAGAACTGTAAGGATCTGCATAGTAAAAGGACACGGGTGCAAATTTTGAGGAAAATCGGTTGATGACATGACAATGGCAAATTGTTGACTTAAAACTGGTAACTCGTCTTTCAATAATCAACTTTCATATATGTTTACACAGTATTTGTTCTCAAACAATGGATATCGTTACGGTAATACAACGTACCTGTTTACAAGGAAACTGTAACTTTTTTTTAGTTTAATTTAGCGAGTTAATATATAGTAGTTCCTAAGTTAAAAATTTAAATTTTAGTTTAAAACTAAATACGGATTAATTACTCAACTACAAATGAGTAATAAAATTGCACTAAAACATTATTGAACTACCATATAATATACAGTATTACAAATGTGACTTTAATTAAGTTTCAAAATCTCATATAGAATAATTAAATGTATTAGTTAGCTGCTTATACCGATACGCCTTTTTTAATATAATATAATGTTTTATTCTTCGTATTGTTTAAATTAGCAGCCATCCTTACTATTTCTTTTATGAATTTGCTAACTGCTATAATTTTTATTGTTCGACTAAGCTTTCGTCATCTTTTATTCTTCGTATTGTTTAAATTAGCAGCCATCCTTACTATTTCTTTTATGAATTTGCTAACTGCTATAAATTTTATTGTTCGACTAAGCTTAAGCTGACGAAATTAAGATTAAATTAAGATTGAATTAATTACGATGAAATTAATTAAGATGACGAAAAGCTTAGTCGAACAATAAAAATTATAGCAGTTAGCAAATTCATAAAAGAAATAGTAAGGATGGCTGCTAATTTAAACAATACGAAGAATAAATGATGACGAAAAGCTTAGTCGAACAATAAAAATTATAGCAGTTAGCAAATTCATAAAAGAAAAAATTATAATATAATGGTTTAATTATATTTTCATTGCGTATAGATAAGTAGGTATATTCTATCACGGAGTTAATACAACATGTAAAATATAAGATCAATTGTAACACCGTTTGATTAAAAATAGTCTATGTGTGTCTATTAAGTATTAAATATTACGTCTTAAATATATACAAATGGGTATTATTCTTTAAGGAGATCTATCGTCTTCATCATAGTCATCATTATGATCATCTTACCTCAGTATGATCAGCCACTCCCACCTAAAAGAAATCGATTTGCGTCCATAAGAAAAAAGAAATGCCGTTTCTAGCTCAACGGTGGAAAGAGATGTTGCCGTGTGTGTGTTTATTTGCACGTTTAGGAGGAGATACTGCTTTATTGGTGAGGTTCTTTTATCTCGGTCAGAATGTTGTTTCTCTGTTCTCCTGGGTACTTATTTGTTTTCGATAATGTACCACATTTTGCGCCAGCGGCCCTTTTCTCTGGCGTATGAACCTTCACCTCGTAATTTACCTTAGGTTCCAAAGTCTTTGATATGACACATCAGTGCGGTATTATCGGGTGTGGTTTGGCTCTCTGCGCAACAGAGATTTCCAAAATTACGACAAAAAACCGGGCTCTTAGGCCGTGGTCGGCTGCTATTAAACGCCATTACGTCGGCAACGTTTCGATTCCCCCTCGGCAATCATCCTCAGGCCGCCAAAAATTGACAGAGAGTAAAACACAATAGGGTCAGATGTACGCCAAGCAATACCCGATACTTGTATCAGGTAGAAGCATCTATTTTGGTCTTAAACAATAGGAGTGGGTAGGCAAACTGAATCTTGATTTTGACTCTATCCCACGACAGCAGCAGTGTGAGTTGCAACAAAATCTCTATGCCTTCTCGCTCAACTGAAAGAATTTCCTCCACATAAACTTATGATTTTAAACTTCATATACACGTTATCACTTCTGTGCTAGCTAACACGCTTTCATTGTATTAACGTCTTTTGATATTTAGTGTATTTTTATTTTATAATGCTAGCGGGATTAGCAATATTAGTAAATACACTGTAAATTTAATATAAGAACTAAGAAAGGAGTCTAAATTAAGAGGGTTAAAAACAAAAAGGCACACTATTTAGAAAACACGGATAGTAGCAAATTCTAACAAATTGAACACAAAACTCAAGTAAGTGGAATGGTACTGTATATTACAAGTGTAGACTGTAAGCTGACATGTTCAATATGATTTCTCCTAAGTCAGCAAAGCAGCAAAGCAGCGACGTTATTCGGAAAGTTGTCAAATAACGACTGTACACAATAGCACTCCCATGGTAGCACTTAGAGGACTCATGAGGATTACAGCTTGTTACGCGATTCGAGCAAACAATAATGCGAGTCCCATTCAGGAGATTGTAACTGCCGACTGTTATGGCGATCGAACACGCTATTATTTTTCGTATCACTGCCGGAATTTATCTCGGCACACACGCGCGCGCGCGCGCGCGCGTGCGCGTGCGTAAATGTGTGTGCAAGTGTATCTGTCGAACCTGTGTTTATTGTTATAAGTATAATAATAACTCCCTTGTCCAGGCTGTAAGGTTCTGTGTTATGTTAATTTACGTCCTAACACAAAGCGTTTTTGAGGCAGAGGCATTAAGAGTTATGTACTAATAAAATATTTGCTTTGAAGATATAAAAATATTTTTTTCTTAAGTTTAAACAAAGAAGTATTTTACACAAATAAATTATATTAAAATTTTAAGTAATATTTCTTTAGCGTTAAAACTATATTGCGTAATACAGTTCCTCAATTAGCATAGTCCACGAATAATATAACACGCGAATAAAATAAGCAGAATTAATCGTCAAGCAAATATTTACACGTATCGGAATACTCGCCTGGGTTAGCGCTGACATATTTCTCATAAAAACATAAAAACATTGCCACGACGGTCAGAGTGGATCGTCGTGGGCGTAATGGAACTAGAATAACTGAAACCAATGAACTAACTAATAACAAAAGTTATAAAGCAGCAAATCAGTTTGATACGGTAAGTCAAGTTGAATTAGGCCAATAACTACAATGAATGTCGCCTTAATACAGTTTTGCACTAATTAACACAATAATCACTTCTCACTTATCTGCCACACTTCTATCACTGAACTGGGTCGTTTCGAAAGCCAGTAACTCTATATCCGCCGCCTTGCATAGCATTCACATAGCAAGGCTGTATCCTGGAAGCGGCGCCTGGAAGTGGCATCGGCATCTTGAGTGACTTATAATAGTCTAGAGACTAACGTAATTACGCTGCGTAGAATGATCTGTAAACGTCTGGACAGTCTCGCGAGCCGTGTGCATACGCTTTCAGCGACGCGGTACTATTTAATTCCTGGGCGTAACAATTTGTATAGATGAATTAAATGTGTATGTGTGTTTTAAGGTGTGGATTATAAAATTTAATGATAAATTCAAATTTTTAAACGTGTTATTACTTACTGTTACTAATATATTATTTTGGTAAATCAGGTGAACTCTTTTTAATGATAAATTCTTAATACATTATTTTGTATTAATTGTAGTAAATTTACCAATGTAACAGTTACATAAATCTAGAAAATATTAGTTTTAAAGGAATATGTAATTTGAAATAAATATCAATTGCGTCATTTTATTATAATAAACTGAATTTGAACTTTCTTCATGAACTATTTGGTGCTTACACACGTTATTTGTTATAGGAACATTTTATTTCATTCTATCTGCGATATAATAATCATTTTACTTGTCGCCTGTGTTTTATCATCCTTAATCGTCATAATGATGTAATGATGACGATGATGATAACAACGACTAATTGTGATGATGATAATGTTTGTGCATAGCGTAAAGGTGCTTTACAGCATCGTTTTCTTACAGACTTGATGCAGCGTTTACTGTGGGCATAAGGTGGGGTCGGGTTTTGAAGATGCCGATAGTTTAATATCTATAATCTTGGATCGTCTTCAGAAGCTGTTAGCGGCGGTTGGAAGACTGTTAGGATCAAAACGTCAAGCGAAAAGTATTCCGATGGAAGCACTCCGTGTAGAGCACACACACACACACACGCGCGCGCGCGCTTGTGTGTGTGCATCGGTGTAGTGTAAGTAAAACAGTAGGTTTCACAATTCTACCGTGTGCGCAGTTGTTCTTCAACCGTTCAGAACTGTTGATGAATTCCAATTGAGTTCGTACATTATCAACTACTTTCTGCCTGGATGTCGTATGGTATTGTAGAGCTTTTCCGTCAACATTAGAAGTCATCAGTGATATTGCGTGTTTACATAATAACATCACGGAACAGGTGGTTGTCAGTTATTCAAGTTCCAAGACTTCAACAGACAGCCAGTGCTTTTAAAGCGGTGTAGGAGTACAGTGAACGTTTCGATCCTGTATTCATTGTTCTTCTGTGTGGCTGACTATTGTAATTTATTTTGATTTAGTGTATTTTACTACAATTGTATGCACTATTTACTTGGTACCGTACAATAGGTTTAGCTAAGAAATAGGCGTGCGTTCGTTTCACATGTTTGTTTCATTTAAATTTGTTCTTCTGTTTATTACCTTTCCTACTGCCTGTAGATACTTGTTATCCTCAAAGCATTATACAAACCTTTGATTAGACGTTAGATGATAAGCATTATAGACCGTGGGTGTCTGTACGTGAAGGTGAATTGTCATTCTCAACTAGGTACACAGAAACTAAGTTCTAGTTTAAGAGCTATATTAAGTGTAGCTGAAACTGTAATTTAATTGTGGAGGATGTAATTAAAGTAGTAGTTGAATTTGTTTGTTAAAACTTTCCGCAGCCGTCGAAGCGTTGGTTTCATCCCCTTTGGTAATAATCTTGTTAATACAACCTGACACTGTTGTCTTCTTTCTGTCAGAACCTCACTAATTCTTGTAGTTTATGCACTACCTTGAAACAGTTTGTTGAACCTCAGAGTATAAAATTGATTGAATAGGGTAATGTAAAACCCACTTATATAATGTATCAATATATAATAATGTTCCTAGAAAAGATACTTGTTACATTGGAGGACAGAAGTTACAGTAGAAGAACAGACGTTGTATTCTATAATTTATTACTATTTGGGTGTCATTTCGTTAGAAAAAGTATTTCTTCCGTCTCTGTACAAAGTATAATAATTATCACATATCTTTTCTGCCGTCATAAGAGTTGGTCATGTAAATTTTAAGTAACTTTTATGTTAGAGTTTAAGAATTAATTTTAATACGGCTGAGTTGAAAATGGTCAAAACAGGTGTCCTTTTAAAATGTGATAATATTAAAAGTGAGATAAATTTATATATTCAAACTCTATTATTCGATAAACTGGACGCCGTTTTCGGACGGACAGACGTAACACGTTTACTTAAACAATTTTTGTAATTTACAAGGCATTCAACAAAATAAAAACACAACTTTCATTTACTATAATTTTGGAAAAGGTATGTCCAGAACACATAATATTGATTACGCAAAGAATATATGATAATACTCTTATGTCTGTAGCATTTTGACATTTTAAAATATTTGGAATACAGCGTGGCTCGTCACCGGCACTCTTCAACGCATGCATAGTCGGTATCATTGACGCGTAATAAAAGAATCTGGAAGCACTACAAGCGATTAACGAGGTGACTTCTTGGTTTAAGTACAATGCTGTTTCTGCTGGCTACTTTATTATATTTTCTTACTCGAAAATGGATTATAGCAAGGATTTTCTACACTCCCAAAAATGGCAGAGTCTTATAATTTCAGTCTGTTTTAGTCAAAAATAGATAATGGTGTTTCCATGGATAATGGAACATAGAGGCCTACAAGTATGCAATTTGGTTGTAACACCTACTTGTAGGCCTGTGTTTTAAAACTGTGTTTAGTCAGCAGGATTGCTGCTCAAAAAAACTATCAGTATTTGAAGTTACCAAAAATCCACTTTATTAAACGACATATCCTGCACTAAATATACTTATACTTCACATGTAAAACACAGTTTCCAGACTTTACTCCGAGGCTGCTTTGGATACTACAAGTATTTCAAAGTCTTACACGAACAAGTTACTGGCCTATTGCACAGTCCCCTACCAGGAGGACCAGAGACTCTTCTGTCAGGCTTACCATACCTTAGACGAAGGGACCCTGTTTTAGGGCGCAGGAAATTCGTCCTCACCATTCTATTACTGAGATAGGATTTGGTGGTTTTGTTTCAGTCATTCTGATACTGAACGTTCCTTTGTATCTCGAATGCTCACCTATGAGACGTGGGTTGTCCGAGGATGAGATGGGTGCCAGAACAGGTTTATATAACCTAATCCTGGAGGAGGAAGAGGTGAAGCAGAAGAAGAAGAAGAAGAAGAAGAAGAAGAAGAAGAAGAAGAAGAAGAAGAAGAAGGAGGAGGAGGACACAATTTTTGTTCAGCCATCTCAGCATCCCGTGAAGTAGTATGTAAATATTATTGTATTTTTTCCTTGTATTATCATATCACGTTTTTTCCCATTAAAAACATCTCCGTTTTGTTTTATCAAATGTACGTTTAAATGAAATTTCAATATGTGTTTTAAAAGTGCGAAAAACGCAAATTATTAGAAAACAATGTTATCAAGTTTATTAATTTGATTATAATTTACTGCGCGCGCACACACACACACACACACACACACGCACATAGGGACACAAAAATTAAGAACAACAGTGTTAATAATAATTAATGAGTAGACACGTCATTATACATTAAAGTAATGTCAATAAAATTATCAAAGTGGGATCACATCGCGTTCGCTGCGCTCAGAGAAATTCACTATGCGTGGATAAGCTCAACACTTAACACATTCCCTTTGTACAGCTATAGCAGCTGTATGCTGCTTAATTTACCTCACAAAATATGTAACGCACGTAACACGCAAGAGATCGCCATCAGTCAATCAGTCAATCGCCAGAGGTCACGAGTCAGTCTGCGTACCTCTATCGCTGGGTACATATTATACATCAATCGTATGTGGCCGGGTACTAATAATAAGTAACGGTTTATTGCTGCATTAATTCCTTCATAGCTTAATACAGGGACTACTATTTCAACTTTTGTCAACTTTTGGAATATACATTGCTTAGTATAAGAACAAATTTTTCTTTCTGTTACACCATTTGACAAGAGTGAATTTGCATACAAATGGAAGTTAAAGTCTTTCCACCCGTTTTCTGTTTGTATTCAGGTGTTTTCATTAAAATTTTATTATAGTACAAGATAAATTGTTCGTTATAATTACTAAATGCAATCGTTATAGCTTTAAATGCTTCAGTAATTATATCTTTTATTGGTTTTGAAAATTTTTATTTGAAATAATAACTCACTGATTTACCTATTTGTAATTAAATTTAAAAGTTCTTTTGATTATACTGTACAGACATATTTACAGATTAATATGTGTGATTAATATGTATGTCTGAAGTATACATATAAATGTATAAAACTGTTTTTATACAAACTGTAAAATAATATAATTCTCTGAACTGTAATTATTTATTTTAATTTGATATATTACTCTGAGTAGCTGACTATTCACAGCTGAGAAAATTCAAGCATTCTTTGAATTTTAAAAACAGAAACACTTTTCTTGCGTTTATTTAATTTTTCGTTAACTATTCACTTCATATCTGGGATATTAGATCGTAAAAATATTGTCTTCTTTATTTGTAATTACCCTACATAATTGTATATAACTGAGAGTAAAATAATGGTTGATTCGTGGTTGTAAGTTAAATCAACATTGACAAACTGTATGCCAGATTCAGTTACAGTAATCATAATTCAGTCCCAGCCTCACCCACTTGGAAATCAATATTCAACTTTCTTACTCCAAACAGAAGACAATACCCTTTCGCAAGGTTCATGCGTGCACAATTCTTGATACTACTGTAGTCTTCAAATAATTTTGTCTGTTTGGACTCGTAGTAACTTTCTATTTTTTAAAATTTTCTATGCATTATATTGAGTTGGTTGGGAGCGTCTAGTTCGGGTGTTTGGTATATATTCCTCATACATGACAACTGTGCAAGCATTAGTGAACAGTAATTAATCATTCGAATATTTAGGGTTCTCGCCTAGAATGGAGATCTGACCAAAGCTTGGTGTGCTGCCACCTTCACCAAGCCATGAACCACTAAAGCTTCGTCTGTGACCGAGGAGGGAGTACCAGCTGCCGCCATCAATCATGGAACCGCCCGCTTCATATGAGGTGATATTAACTCTTTTTATTCTATCCTGGCCCGCAGAATATACTATGGGAGGTGTATGTGCAATGGCAGTTTAACTTTATTCAGTGATATGATTAAATCGAAGGTGTGTCGGCAAGACAATTTTAATGTAACTTAAACTTCATAATACAGTTCAAAAACTACAATTGTAAACTGACCTGTGGGAGGGTACCAGAGCCGTTTTCGTTCCGTATTATGGGTGCAAACGTTGTAGGGGAGACTTTTAAATTAAGTATAGGGGTATTATTTTCGTGAATCCGAACCAGCTGTTTCGGATATCATTCTCAGGTTATTACCGGGGTTTTACATTTAATTATTTTTTCCTGCATACAAAGGGCTGGGGGTTTTTTTTAATTCTGTTTCTGGGTTGTCATTTTATAAATGGTTTTACTATTCGCAAGGTAGGTACCTGTTGCTGCCATTTCATGCAGGTTCTCTACGGGTCATTTTTTGTCAAGTCAGGCTTGCTCTGGTACACTCCTGCAGACGGACGAATACAGCATTCTCTTTTAGTATATGCACCTATGGCTGAAATTAATATTTCTTATTTATTTAAAGTATATATGTTTAATATTTTCAGTTTATAAAATCTTGCATTGAACAACATTGTACAGGCGGTACTTAGTTTTTTTAATTGTCAGATTTTATGAGTGTCAGGCAGGCTGTATGTAGCCTTAATTTCAGTTATGCTTTTGTTACTATCAAATCCTTGTAATTAAATAATGACTTGGCATATAATTTCATAATTAATTGTGACTGGATATATATATATATATATATAATTAAACAGATAAACTAAATTTTTTTTAACATTTTGAACTCTTATGGCCGATTTTGTAACTGATCTGTATGTTATAGAACTCAAGACGTTTCACATTTTGCAGGATTAAAGACATGTCAGAAATACTTTAACTTATAATTATATTTTCTAATTATGGGCCATTCCAAATGTTTTCTAAATCTATAAAGTATGTTTGAATCTAGCATACAATTGTTACAGTTGTCAGTTAATTAGGCTGGCTGCCGTCATTATAAAAAGTATAAGGGGTTGTCTTGGTCGATGACATTAGTTTCCAATTAATTAATAGATATTGGCGGGTTTCAGTTATTGATGCTTCTATATCACGGGGCGATACAAGGATAATATACAGGCGGGCAGTGGGGCGTTTGAGTATGATGGCATAATGAGTCGTAACTGTGATTTTGTGAAATTAATTGTGATGTTATTGGCTGTTATGAGTTCGAGGGGGGGTGGAGTGATAAATATATATGAGTGTACCTTTTTATAATGTCGAGATTAAAAAAAAAAAAAATAATTTGTTGAGTTATGATCATGATCATTTTAGATTGAGGGGAATATATATATATTGTAACATAACAAAATTATCACACTAAACATTTGAATTAATGCAACATAAATAAAAGAAAAAGTTCCATAGTGAGTGAGAAGAATAAATTGTTTAAGGATTACACTAGAAACTGTATATTAAATCTATAAAATGTTAATAAAAATGGAAAATAATAAAGAAAACCATTAATTAAAATAACCTACTATGTAAAAACCAGTTAAACCAGCAGTATACCCAGTAGATTGGGGAAGCAGTACAAAAAGGGAAGGACCATAAAAAAGGAAATAATCTGTCATGAAACCATTTTAATAAGGAAACTACTAATGTGATATTTGAAGAAGGGACGAAACATATCAAGATTCCCACAAAGAGACCAGAAACAGGAAGAGATATGCCAAAACAAAATGATAGTCATATAATAAATACCATGAGACAAAATTGAAACCGATATATGTAAACCCAAACAAGTTACAAGATACAATCCTATAAAACACAAATTGTATATTAGTTATAAGAGTAATATGTTAAAAAATATATCAAAAGAGACTACCATAGTGTAGAACTCACTGAAAAGACTACCATAGTGTAGAATCCAGTAAAGTGAAGTGAGATAACAAAAATAAGAAACTACAGTGAGTATAGTGAGAAACATAGCTAAAAAATCTATGAAAAAATCTTCAATGAAGTGTAAATATTATAAAAAGACTACCATGAGTGTAGAATAATAATAGTAAAACCATTGGAATCAAAGACAGTCTAAGGACTGACAACATTACCAGTAATAAGAGTTTTTTAAATTAGATATAAGAAAAACTATTACCTATAAAATGTTTTCTTTAATTATAGTTAAGTGAATTGTGAGAAGGACAAAAATACCAAAGGACAGTTCATAACTGAGGGTATAACTAATAATAAGATGTTTGTTATTTATTGTTAATTAGATAATGTTTTAGATGTAAGGTGTCAATAGATACAAGATGTTTTTTAATCACAGTTGAATTGTTTTCAAAAGAAACATAAAAAACACAAGACAGTTAATGACTGACAGTATTACTAGTAATAGGAGTTTTTTATATTTTCTCTAATTAAATTATGTCTAGGATAAGCTATTTTGTTATCATTTGATGATACAGTTAAAAATAATAGGGATAAAATGTTTTGTTAAAATTAGGTGATATAAAGAAAATTAGGCATAAGATGTTCATGTTATGGTTCAATGATGTTATTAGTATAAAGAAAGTTTAGTAGATACAAGATATTCTATTGTATTTTAAAATCATGTCATTTAATTTTCCATTGTGTAAGTCAGAGAGGCAAGTAGGACATAAGAATGAAATAATTTTATTCAAAACAGTAAACCATGTATAATGTACAAACAGACCAGCCAAGACACCATTTTTGTAAACACAGAATGGCCTATAAACAAAAAATTATCTATCAAAGAATTAATCTATGTAATAGGAATAGAATTCAATACACACAATACAGAAATTGAAAATATAATTAATACAGATACAGTTAATAGCAAATAGAATGACAAAAGAAAGGAAATTAACTTCTTTTGGAAACAGTCAATAATAAGCCTATGATGGTAATCAAATCAGACTAAACAGCAAATTAATCAATATTGAAATGTTTTAATAACCAAATTATTGACAACAAAGTAATTACGGAGTTATTAAGTATATTCCATGGAAATATTATACCGAAAAAACAAATAAAAACCTTTAAAACACTGAATTTGTACAAAATATGAGACATACAATCATTATGTAAAATTGTAATTTTTGGGCTTAAATGAGCTTGAAACAAACCCAGCTATATATCAAAAGATGTAAAATTAAATAATCAATATTACTGAATAGTTAGATTCATGTAAAATTAAGAAATATTTGAAATACAGTAAGAAATAAGAAAACTTATGATGTATAGTTAGATGGTGAAACAAGTCTTAGACAGATATTTGATAGTTAAACAATATGAAGAGGAAAAAGACATACCACAAATTGCCCTAAAACGACGACGTTGCGTCTATTAGTCTATTGTTAATCGCAAAGCTGAATAGTTGAAAATGTGTTAGTGGAGTACTGAAACCAAAATAATTTGTATTAAAACCAAGTGTGGTTATGTGGCGTGAACGGAGATGAACTAACAAGTGAAATAACCTTATCTATCAATGTCTAACACTTCACAAGTTTCCAAAAACACAGTATAACACAATAAAACTCAACACCAGAAATCGACAGCCATTTTGAACAATTTTTAGACCGAATTCACAGAAAACCAACACATAATTGAACACCACACTACACAAGAAATCCATCCAGAATTCGACATCGCAGACGACGAGGGAACATTCCACACTATATTTTGGACCAACACCACTTCGCAGAAAAAGGGAACATCGTTTTATTTCTGTGGGAGAAGATCTTTCAATTCCAACAGCATCGTAGCAGTTAAAATCGAGTGGACGGCGGCCATTACTAGATTTCTCATAAAGACGAAGCAGTGCCTCCTAGGGAAGTGACGTCATTTCTTCGACTTGGTTCGCAATTTAAATAATTTCTTTCTAATTGACAATTGTAATAATAATTTTGTTCTATTTCAGATATTAACATTTAGTTTAAGAATACCTGTTAAATGTATCTTGTTCCTTGCCCTCTGACCATTTCGACTCGTTAAAAGAACCATAAATTTAAACTTGTAAAAAATATATTTGTTGATTTTTCTCACTACCGACTGTGGCGAATATTAGCCAGTGCCTGGGACATGCGCAGTTTGACTGGCGCACAATTTTGAATGAATAAACGCAAATCATTACTCAGTTACCAGCATTGTTTTTATTTCTACAATTAATGTTATTATTATTTTTTATTAAGCAAAAACATAATTCACATTGAGAGAATAGATATAGAAGGAAATTACAAACTCAACTAATTAATTAATTATTAATTAATTAAATTAAATCATTCAATCAAACTCGATACAAGAACAAGAAAAAATATTTGCACAATTTTTAAAGTTTGATGTATTTGTTATTTATCAATCAAACACACCTAGTTATAACATATTCTTATCATCAATATCTTTATATTTTATTTATTATTACACTTGAAATTATATTACAAATTGACTAGCCTAACTAGTGGGGCCAAAAGAAGAGCACAATACCTTTGTTATCACAAAATCTACACACACAATATCTATATATATTTCAATTATTTTTATTTTTATTTTTATTTGTAATAGTACTATTATATTACAATATATATATATATATATATATATATATATATATATATATATATATGAATAGATGTATTATGTCCGACTTATACGTTTTTTATGTCAAGGTGTTATAAACAGGGGATATTTATATAATTATGTGATTATCGACATTACGGGGTGTTAAGGAGTTTTTGAATTGGGATGTATGTAATTTCAGATAATAAAAGCTGTTATTGTTGGTTACCAGAGAGTTTAATTGCAAGTCCCGTATCACTGGACCCAGAGCATTTTATGCTTCTCCTAGGCCTTCCGCCTAGTTTTAAATATCCAGTGGCCCCTCTTAAAAAAAAAAAAAAAAATTATAAAGTATAAAGTATAAAAAAAAAATAAAGAGGGGTTACAAGTTTTCTGTTCAAAAAATTACCTATGAATTTACAAAGGACTATGGCCATAATAGAGAACTAATGTTAAGAGACTTTTAGCCCACACTGCACTACATTCTGGATCATTTCAACTACGTATTTGTCCAGAATTATTTAATTAAGAAATATTTTATGCATGTGATTCTTTTGTTGCGATACACATATTATCTTACAACGGTAATTGCTTTTCTGTTGCTAACGTCTGTCTAATTCTACCTTCTCAGATTTTGCTGTGTGTGTATAAACCCTGTCAGAATTACAGTTGCTAAAGATAAAGAATTGCAAATATAGACTGAGTTTCTGTTATAGGATATAGATACTAAGACAACAATTACGTAAAACTCTCAAAAATTCGGCAGATACAGTTACTAAAATTTCTACACGTTTCTAGGCTACCCGATCAGGTGCAGTGTCTCTGCCAAGGCCGTGGACAAGGTAGCTTCCAGATAGTTCGAGCACTCTTAATTACGCAAATTGTGCCGGCACGATGCCAAAAACGTGGAAAATTATTCTGCGGGGTGTACATAAGGGTCTACGGCCATCTTATAAGATAGTTACACCTGGGGATGTTGTAGAGTGTGGATCAAGTGATTGTTGCGGATTAGTGGTAAGTGATTATTGTGTTACAATTAGTGCGAACTGTAACAGTTGATATTATTATTACTTATGGACAAAATGTAACTTCAATTATTGTATGGGAGTAACTTGTTGATTGCAAATGGTTATTTGTAACTAATCAAAGTTTATAATTAACGTTAATTAGTGACTCCATTGGTGTCTGCATTTTGTTTCCACTGAACAACACGACAATCCGTGAGACCGTCATAACTACACACTCAGAGTTGGTTTCCTGCCATCAAGGCGGAAATCATCAAATAGTCATAAATGAATACTAATTTGTAGATATTTAGTAAACATGAACAAGTTGTTAATTATATAATTGAAATTAATATTGATTAATTTTTATAATAAAATTCCTATCTATTCTCCTAACATGTATTTTCAATTTAAGTTAAGAAAAAACTAATTGCCTATAAAACTGAAATATTACTAATTACTAAATCAGTAATCACTTATAATTTTAAATGTGGTGCAATCTATTTTATAATTATTCGTGCACGGAATTTTTAATACAGTCTCCTTTGACAGAGAGGAAATCGGTAAACAAAAAGTTGAGGTCACATTCCATGAATTCTGTGCTAGAATGCTTTTGTCTGTTAAAGAGTTTTTTAGAGAAAAGAGCGTCTTCAATATATATGTGAGGGTGAATATATTTTATATTGTGGCGACTTTTCTTTGAGAGCACTAATACACAGAAACGTTTGCTTACGCCGACACAGGATCATATTTATCTCTGTGATTTAGTCGATATTCTACAAGATTGTGGTAATACAAGTAACTATATTTACGTTTGCAAACAGAACTGCTGTAATAAAGTGAAAATTATTGTAACGTGATTAATGGTATGGCTTACTTTCGTTTTCATAAATACATATATATATGTTTGTTTGTGTGAGTGTGTGTCTGTGTCTGTGTATTGCAACAGAAAATGGCATTGTGAATGTTTTGTTAGAATGGTTGCACAAACCCATTTAATAGAAATAAGTATATACAAAAAGGTTTAGAGTTGTAGATTCAGATATTGTAGAATAGCTACTTAGATATTGTAGAATTACTGTACTGAAGTATTTTTACAGCTATTTTAGTGGCTCCCCGTGTGTAAAATAGGGTATTATATTACTAGTTATTATTTATTCCGGCTGTACAATGTTTACACATTTTCCGGAATTAAAGATCACAGAAGTGACTAAATTCTCATCTTCCTCTGCTGCTCATCTATCCAAATATCTTCTTCAATCTCTCGTTCTTTCAATATAGTCTGAATTTTTTCTATCTAGATGATAGGAGGTCTTTCTCTTTTCCTTCTTCCTGGTGGAGTCCATTCCATAACTCCTCTTGGTAATATTTTCTGTCTCCAAAAGTCCATCTCTGCTGTAATTAATTTTGTTCATGTGTGTTTATTAGTAGTTTAAACTTCTGAGCTGTAAGTAATGATACGTCTAACAGTGGTTTGAAATATTTTGGTTTTAGTTTCTGATGTAAATTGTTTCTTTCATAGGATTATATTTAATGTAGATATAGCCATCTTTCCCAAGTGATTTCTGGATTCTGTTTCTTTGTTTTGCTTTCCACTGGCCGTAATTTTTATTCCTAAACACTTGCATTCCTGTGTATATACAATCTTCCCCACGTCTTCCACCAATATCAAGTCTTGATGAAGGTCACCTATTGCCATGTATTTTGTTTGTTTTATGTGTTATTCGTCATTATACGTAATGCGCGTGTGTCGTCTATTATTTCGACAAATAAATGTCATATTATTTGGAACTACTCTTAACCTTAATGAGATAATCCAGGGAAAATTGAAGCCCACTTTACGTATATACAGGTATTTCAAAGCCAAGGACGTAGCATTTTATGTCTGGATGTTCAGTGGTCGTTAATATGAGTTTCTTATGTTCAAATATATTATAGGCTGTATAATCGATTAAAAAATGTATCCAATGTTTCATTTGTAATTGCATTATTTACAAACGGTTCCTTTTTTAAACAATATTTTAAAGTGCCCAATTAAAAGTATCATTTACAAGTCCGCAAATAATTGAACCTGGAATACAAATCGAGTAAAAACTTGAAAACGTGTGTCCTTTAGGCCAAACCATTAACTTTGTCTCTCTACTATATATTATGTATTAAACGGTATAACATAAAATGTTGTCCAGCGAAACTACTTTAATAATATCCCTTGTAAATGTTCTACTACTGCCAGCTTGAGCTTAGCGCTTTCTGCGGTTGTAAAAGCTATCGCCAAAGTAAATCGGTATTTGAATTGCAACGAATCAAATTGAGGATGCATACACGTGTATTAGAACTAATAATATATAACAGAGTCTCTTATCTCGAGGTTGGCATTTATTAATCTAAAACAAATTTAAATCTTGTCTGTAAATTCTTTACACAAATTGGTTATTAAAATATATTGTCTTTCATTATTAGTGAATGTTTATTTAAACAATTGTTTTTACTTGGTCAAAGAATTCCTTCCGTCTTGCGGTTGTAAGCTGCTACTCTGAACTCTGCTGAACTCTGCCTTCGCTGACGCGCTGTCACACTCTTGCTTACCGTTTATCTGCCCGATGCGGTTTTTATTTATAAATCTCAAGTTCGATAAAGTGGGTTAATTAGTGACTATTTAATGCGGTATGTTGGTACACCTATTTTAAGCTTCCCGGACATGACAGTACGACACCAATCTTTTATCTTCGATGAAGTCAATTACACTTCTTTTCGTTTCCATTCTTCTTTTGATCTCCTCGTTTGTTATTCGGTCTGCTCTCGTTATTCCGCAGCACCTCCTCCAATATTCCATCTCTGTTGCAAGAATCTTTCTTTCATTCTTTTTGTTAATAACTTATACTTCTGCTGCATACGTCATAATGCTTTGAACTATGGCCTGATATATCATTTTTGTGTGTTTTTTCTAATATTTTTGTCCCATATAAAACTATGTAATTATCTAATCCCTAATATTGTCTAATTCCAGTTGCATTGTGGATATATAATTAAACACTTAAACTAGGAAATACATGTAATTGAAATATTATAATGTAATGGCCATATCTCAACTACTGTATGGTAGTGAGACTTGGATTAGAAAAGCCAAAGATATATTTGTAATACAAGGAGCGGAAATTAAGTTTTTGAAGGCTGTAAAGGGTTGTATCAGGAGAAATCTTGTTAGAAATGATCATTTTAGAATAGAGCTAGGCATAACTGAAAACCTAAATAAGAAAATCTCTCGGTACAAAACAGAGTGACGGTTACACGTAGTGAGAATGGATCCAACTAGATTTTCAAAAAGAGCTTTTGACTATCATCCAAAGGGGAAGAAAAGTGTGGGAAGACACCGTAAACGATTTGACGAATTCCATTGAGACTGGAACAGGGTACTAACCTAAGCTGTAAAGGATGACGACGAAAACGAGATATATTTAAAGACAGTTAAAATTAAAATATGGAGACTATATTTCTACAAATATAATTAACATATAAAGATATTCTTATATTATAATGACAACAAGTATAAATTATTGACCATAATATTGAAGGATTGACCATTAACCCCACTTCTTTCTTGTGTGTCTCGGTCTAGAGCCAAAACGAGTCCGATTGATGTTCGTAAATCTTGAGCGGTATTATAGGCAGGGAATAAAATAAATTCAGTAAAGTTCAAGTATTAGTATTTGTGACTAATATAAGTATTGGAACTTTGAACGTAGTTCATCTTAATCAAAATAAATATTTTATTCTCCACAGCGTATGCTAAATACATTAGGTCTACTGACATTTTACTTCCAAAACCGTACAGTTGTATACATTTTATGAGATATAAATAAAACAATCAGCTATTAAAACATTAGTGCTGAAGCTAAAATAATTAACTTAATCAGTACAGGAAACATTACTTAATTGAATGATACGCTATACAATCGAGGACTATATTTCATAAGCATTAGAAGAACGTAACAGTGTGCCAAGTTGGCAGTTCCGCTAAGTAAACACGTAAATATATTGTATGCTACAGGCTGTCTAATACGTAAATGTATAGTACTGTAGAGTATAAAGTCTGTATAAAAACACTAAATACTTATATTTGTTTAATCTTTTATTATTAATTTAATTAAGCCAAGGGGGTGCTGCTTTACACTACAATACAAGATATCTATTGTCAGGACCTGTTCTTTTACCTGTTTCGGGAAGCGTGTTTATGAACCTACTTCATGTTTACCACTTTTTTGCTATAAACAGACTACGTGGATAATCTGGCCTCACAATGGTATATGCATGTGTAGGCAGGGGCCATGTGCCATTGTAGCGAACTATAGCACTGTGTACCATATTTGATATTGCCGGGTGCGTAGCTCTCTCTGAATAAGAATACCCGACCATATGTACAAGTATTGTGCATTAATAAATATTGCTTTCTCGTTAGAATATTTAACTTTTATAATAGTTCTAATTATTTAGTATTAACTAAATGTTACACACAGTAACTTAAACGTGGTGTAACAGAATTGTATTATTTGATTTCGTCTGCGCATGGACGTCCATTTCCGCTTGCAATAGGTTTCCTCTTGATCGGACCTGTTGACTTTTTCTTCGACTAATGCTACTCGCTTAATCGAATGGTTGGTAGACCTTGTCATTTTACCCATGCAAATCTGTATCTTCTCTTGGCCAACCTTCAGGACATTCTCTTTTAAGTCCACAACGAATCCGTAAACATTCATAATGTCCGAGCCAAGAATCACTTCATCGACAATGTCTGCAACGAGCATTTGGTGGCTAAACTCGAGAAGACCCAGGCGTACATGTACGTCTACCTTTCCTAGCACCTTGACGGGGCTTCCAATCACAGTCTGTATTGTACAAGAGCTAATTAGAGGCTGGCGGTTGCTGATTAAGTCAGGGCGCACAATGGAACTGTTGCCATTGTGCAACAATGATGTCATTGTCAAATGTAAATGATGTTGGTTTACATTCCGCAAATCCGTTAACAATCAAGTTTCCACTGGTCTTATGTAGCGTGGAAACTGTGTGCTGTTCTGGGGGTTTACGTCTCCAATTGGTGCGATCACTCTCTTCTATCGGTATCTTCTTCTCCCAACAGTCTATCTGTAGATGACCATGTTTTCCACAGTTGTAACATTTTGGTCTTCTGTCTTTTTCAAATCGTTGCGACTCTCTTGAACTTTTGAATTATTTGTCCGACAAAATTGTTTTTCTACACCCATCGTAACGGCAACGTGATACAGGAATCTTCTGAGTTCAATGTGATGGCACAAACCCATTAATGTAGCGGGACGCTGACTTGGCAGCTTCAAACTCTAGGGCGTGAACAAGAGTTTCTGAGCTATTTCGGTGCCTCGCCATTTGTAATACTTGCTGAAGTTCACAATCTCCGATGCCATCAATAAATGTCTGCACTGGGAACCTTATTCGAAAATCATCTGGTACTTCAGGATAGGTCAGTGTAATTAGTCTGTCGATACTTGCTTCAAACTCTTGAAGGCTCTCCCCGGAATGCTGTCACCTTGCTCTCAATTGGGTGCAGTACACATCTCGCAAATGTTTATCGCCATACAGTAAATCTAGAACTCTTAGCAACTCGGCATAGATGTTCTGGCTGTCAGGTGGCACTTTCTGTAGTAATTCTGCCGCAGGTCCTTTTAATGCAAGAACGAGTGAAACAGCCTTGGCTTTCTCTGTCTAATTATTTGCGCATGCAGAAGCTTCAAATTGGCGGAGGTACGTTGCCCAGTGACTGTTTCCGTAAAAGGTTGGAGCTTTGACATGAACTGTCCCTACTGCAGGCAAAGTGACTTTCTCTATTAACTTATTTTCTGCATCTTTTTCTGTCTTTATCATTGGTACAGTCTGTTCACAAAGTTGTTTTGGTTGTAACTTCAAGCACAGCTCGACTTCATTATTAATCTGCTTTTTTAATTTTTAACTTCATTATTAACTTCAATTTCAAATTTCGTGGTGTATACATATTGTTATATAGAAGAAAAAACATTTTGCTCTCTTTTTGTAGCCGCCTTTAACGACAAATAGGTTTGGACATATTTTTAATTGGTTTACACTCTGTATAGAGGAGAGTATTCGATATGTGAGTAGCATTTATCAATTTATGATCAACATATAAATATTTTTAAATAGTGCATAAATAATTTAATTTAGTGCATATAAATAATTTTAATTCTCTCCTCTTTAACTGGTACGGTCTTGTTTAATATTTCGATAAGGTTTTCATAAGTTGTTAAACAAAACACATGTCTCTATACTTTGTAACTATACATAGTTTGAAAGCCCATATGACGCTGAATTTTTTGTTGGAAACCGTGTTTAGCGATGGAATGATGATTCCATTAATGGCTCAATTAACGTAAAATTTGCAACAGTACTACCAAATAATTTTCTTTATTTTCACTCATATATTAATTTTTGGCATCGGAAAATAGTTAAACAAATGCTATGATAGTATCTCGACAATTACGGAACGCTTTCGAAGAGTCAACAGCGTCCTTCGACCCGTTTCTCGGCTAGCCGAGCAGATGTAGCGTCTCAGTCAAGGCAGAAAAATGGGTACCTTCCAGACAGTTTGAGAGCATTTTTAAATACGCGAATTATGCTCACGCAGTCAAAATAATGGAAAGTAATTCTGGAAACTTTGCGCGACCTATATAAGCAACAGTAGCTGGCTTTGTCAGTTAGTTATAGTGCGGATCGAGTGGTTGTTGAGGATTAGTGAAAAGTGTTTATTGTGTTTTGATTGCGCAAATTTATTACTTGACATTATAATTGTGTGTGGACAAATTCAATTTGACTTGTTGTACGAGAGTACCTTGTTGTTATTTATCATTAATTAATTAAAGCTGGTAATTAGTGATTTCAATGGTGTCTGTATTTTGTGTCCACTGTATCACATAAGGATCAGTACCAAAATACGACCGTCGTAACAATATAATACTGCAGCAATACAATGTACTTAATGACATATTATCTATTGGTATAAACTATTTGGTTGTTTGCCTTTAAGGAAAAAACAAAACTACACTAACGTACAAAAATTGAATTAATAAATCACTTTTTCTTATAACAGAGGCAAATAAATATTTATTTATTAGCTTAGTTACCTGTGAAAAGGGCTGATATCAACACAGCGTAAAGAAGAATATGTTAAATTGGAAATGGCAAGAAATAAAGCGATAAAATTGTAAGTTTTAAAAAATAGGTTGCCTGAAGTTATTGTCTGAAACACTTTAAAACTTTTTATCGCATAAAAAAGGGAAGGTACAATGCGGTACACAGTATTTGTCTGTAAACTGTGTAGCATGACAGATAATTCACTAAGTAATAATTCCATTATGATCATAAATACAGTTAAATTACGAATAACTCAGAAGAACATTCAAATGAAAATAATTAAACTTCAAAGAAAAATGCCACCATAAAGGAAAAAAGTAATTAAATCATAAAAGTGAAACAAAAAAGTATCAAGAAAATAAAAATCCGAAGAAACTAAAATAAAATCCGGATAATACCCAGGTAGGTTAGGAGCAGGTAATAAAGAAGATACCCCGAACCAACCAACGGACAAAAGAAACCAAATTACCTTGGAAAACCCAAGAAGGAAGAAGAGAAGAAAAGAAGATGTAGGATGGGAGAACTACGAGGAATACCCATGATAAACCTATTAATAACAAAAACAAACCCCGAACCAAATTTTAATGTCACCCAAAGAAAGTATAACACCCCAAAACCTCATAGAAATGTAAATTAATTATAAAACAAAAGTATTTAGTAGTGTGAATAGAAGTGCACCACCAAAAGTTATTATATAATAAAATAAACAAATCTTCACAGTCCATTATAACTAAAAGTTTGGTCTTAGAATATTGTAGAACTCAAATATCAATCAGACCCAACAGTGTAAGTGAACCAGTGCAAGTGATTTTAATATAATAAACTTCAAGGAAAGGTGTAACTGTTACTTGAACTATGTGCTATTAAATAACTTTTATATTTTATCTAATTACAGAGATAACATGTCATGAAATATTGTTGTGAAAATATTTCTAATGTTTCATAGAAGAGGCCACTTTTTATCAAAAAACATTCCTTGAAATGTAAATGATAAAGAGAGCAGGTGGGGGAATAATTACTGTGACAGGGGATTAAATTATAATACACCATATAAACAGAAAGGACTGCAATTAACTTAAGTTTAACAAAAAATAAAAAATTTAAATGGCTAATTATGTTTGTCTTTAAAGCCAATGAACTCCACATTTCAAAGTGGTAATAGAATAAGAATTATAATTAGTATAAGAATGTTTATTAATATAACAGTGTTCATACAGCCTAAAATGTTTATGTATGTATACTATACCAGTTTATAAAATGTTTGTTATGTATCTTTAAAAAATAGTTAAAACTAAAATGTCTAACTTTAAAGACTAGAAATTAATTTTCAATATTGTTTTTGTATTATGAGCATGAATATAATGCTACATGTACCAATAGTTATATAAGAAGATTTTATTTAATATTGTGTTAACTTTAGAAAGTCAGAAGGGGTATAGAAATAACTTTATTCAAAAACCAGTATATGTAAAATAATAAAATCTAGACCAAATAATAAATTCCAAATAACATTATAATTTGAGTAAGGAAGTTTAATAAACCATGTAAACTAATGAGATTTATATAAGGTGAATCAATCACCAACTACTATAACTGAACCTATACTTTAAAAGAATAATATAAAAAGATGTATAAAATTATAAAAAAATTTCAAAATGTAATACCTAACAATTTCAAAGGAGGAATAGTAAATTCATGAATTACAACTAAAAGAATGGTCAATTGATAAATTTGTAAGAGATTAAGGAAAGGTAAGGATTTATATCAATCTGAAATATATTATAATCATTTTTAGAACACATAAGATGGCTAAAATTTTGGACAAGAACAGGAATCAGATATTGAGCCTATATTTCCAAAATGACAGAAATATAGCAATTTTGACAAAAAACTTTATAAATATGGACTATTGTATGTCAAATTAAACAGAAGGAGTTAAAGAAACCAATTATGTAATTACTAGTTCACGAAAGTAATTAATAACCAAAAATTATTGTGAATATAATGTACTATAGTCACATGCAATAGGAAGTGAAATATATTTGAAACAATACTTTTCTAATATTAACTTGGCAAGATATTTCAGTAGACGAAGGAAGTAAAACAGTTCTTAATTAACATTCGAAGCAAACGGTTGATTTTAAGCTCGCGCTAAGAACCTATATAGCGTATATTTTAATGGCGTACAAAGGTTAAAATATCAAGCTGTGAAAAACGAGAGTTACCGAAAGTGGTATATTAAACATAAAATCAGTGAACAACACCACCACAAACAGTGAAAACAAACCATACGTAACCGAATACAAGTGAAATAAACCAATAAAACTATCAAACAATAATAATGCACATTACAAACGAACTTCACGATTCTTCGCTACACACAAACGAAAGTGAACACACCAAATATAAAACATTTAAAGTCAGTGAACACCGAACACTTAACCAGAACACATCTACTAACACAATAGCCATTATCCAATATTACGGAGATCAGAAAGCAGTTGTGAAGGGAACTTTATTGTCAGAAATTCCAACTATATCTTTCTCGGTTTACTTCAACCAAGACGAGCAGCCATTTTGGAACTCCCAGCATGCAAAGTGTCCGCCAGCAAAGATTCATCGCCACTGCATTGGTTTGACAAATTCAATTTTATAAACATTATATATCATAAATAACTTTGTCATTTATTAATTATTAAGATTTATTTTGTTAATGTTATACTTTCTATACTTGCCCCTTCTCTGACTATTATAATTATAACCGTTAAAAGAACCATTCGAAAATATTCATATAATATAACCTGTATTGAGAATCGATTATCCCTGTGAAAGAGTCGAGCTTTATATACATATCGATTTTAAATAGATATTTTCACCATAATTGTCAATAAATCATAATAATTCAATTACCTGGTTTTAAATTTATTTCGCAAGTTAATATAAGAGTTTTCTTTAACCACAGGACTAACTGGAAGGCGACCATTACTAAAGGAGAGTAATATACTGGAGCATAGAAGAAAATCGCCAATCGATTAGTGAAGTGATACAATCTTATTAACTCCGGATTTATTTACAGTTAACCAGAAGTGAATATATTGACATAAATAACTTACAGAATTTTAAATTTTCGACGAAAACACATAACAAGAATTATTTATTAATTATTTAAACAATAAACAAACAAAAATTTTTTTTGAAAATTTTTTTTTATTTAAAATAAAAAATTTTTTTTTGTACAGAACAAGAAATAATTATTTGTAACCGCGCACATAAGCGTCTTGTTACAACTGTTACAAACTTTGGACTGCAACTACTGAGTCGTATTGTGCAAGATAATGCTCAGTCACTTCTCTGTTTTACAGAAAGTGGCAGTAGCATACCTACTCTATAGTAGATTTAACGAATTCTTTACAACACACTGTATATAGAAGTTTGTAAGTAATCCATTTTTATTTTACTGACAATTTGAAATTTACAATATACATCCGTAACAGAGTATTAAATAAATGAGATGTGGAATTAAGTTTGAATACGAAACACATACTGATGTTTCTCCATATAGACGATTGTTTTTAAGGATGTAGCAAATCTTGAGGCCAAGTTCTGTGGAGCCTTCACTTGTCTCAACCGTTGTGGTATATCTGCTCAGTTAGCAAGTTTTCATGGTCTACTAATCGTTGGCTATATTTTATTGTGATCCTTTTGATTTTTTTTTTATTCTTGAAAAAATCTTTGGATAGCTTTAATTCTTGTAGGTTTGGCACATCCCCATAGCTGAAGTCCGTAGGACCATATACGTTTCAGCATGGTTTGTATAATAATAGTTTGTTGTTTAGTGAGAGGTTAGACTATTGCTCAAGCAGCTAGTACATCTGTGGGAGCTTGAGATCTAACTATCTTCGTATGATTTGGATATGCTTCTGCCAGGTGAGTCTTTGACCACGGCAACGTCCAAATTATTTAGTTCCAGTCCTCACTGGTATATGTGCGTTATTTATTGTTACAGGTGGTTAGATGTCATGCCAAATAGTGAATGTGACCTGGGCAGATTTCGTTTCATTGATTTTTGTTCGCTATTTCTTGTACCATTTGCAGAATATATTTAGATGCAGATTGTCAGAAGTAATTTGAGGATTTTCGCTAACTGATAGCACTGCAACATTATCGGCAAAAGATGCAATGGTCGTATCGTTTGTTTTAGTAGATGAGAAGGAGTATAGGTCCGAGGACGCTGACTTGAGGAACAACTGACTGAACATAGTAGTATTCAATAAGAATATATGTTCATAGAATATTGTAATCTCAGGAGGATATGCATGAAGTAAGGACTTCTGGAAAGTTAGCTCATTTTTTTCGTTCAACGGCATATTCAATTTCTCATTCTGCTTTATTATGCCCATGACGTTTGATGTCAATACTCCATAACCAGAGTTCACTACGGACAGCACTGTATGCCCACAACACGGTTTAGGTTCAAGCGCAAACATCGGGTAAAACATTGTAACGATGGAACTTTCTCGAAAAGGCAGGAGGGTACTTCTACACGGTTCTCGGCTAGCCGAGTAGGTGTGTGTTTCTGCCAAGGCCGCACTCAACTACCCTCTAAAGTCTTCTAGTGCTTGTTGACAAATATTATGAAACACTAGTCTGGAACATCGGCAGGCAATATAAACAGCCAACAGCTGCTGCTGTGTTAGTCAGTTATAAGTGCTTATTTATTCAATTGCGGTTCAAAGTATTCTAGCCAAGTGTTCTTGTGTTATAATTAGTGTGGAACTCTTAACAGTTGAAGTTATTATTGCGTGTGGACAAATGTAACTAGATTTACTGTATGTGAGTATATTGTTTTTATAATCAAACCATTTCCTTATCCAAAACAAAAGTTATGGCTTTTTCTGCGGCTACTCGCCAATAAAACAGGGCCCAGATTTCAAGTATCTAGGGTGCAGCATCACATACCAAGATTATAAGGAGGTCGAAAGCAAAATTAGTCTGTTCTAGTCGCTTTGTGGCTGTATAATTAAACAATTGAAAAAATAAAACAAGGAAAGAGACACAATTGAAGGATTATAATTTAATGACCTTTATGATATATACTGTATACTGTATGGTAGTGAGACTTGGATTAGAAAGGGCAAGTATATATCTAGGATACAAGAAGTGGAAATGAGGTTCTTGAATCCTGTAAAGAATTGTACCAGGAGAGGTCTTGTCAGAAGTGCTCATAGTAGGATGGAGCTAGGCATAGGTGAAAGTTTAAATCAGAAAATCTCCTGGTTCAAAACAGAGTGGTGGTTACACGTAACGAGAATAGATCCAACTAAATTTTCAAAAAGAGCGTTTGCCTATCATCCAAGGGGAAAGAGAAGTTGGGAAGACCCCGTAAGCGATGGTTGTATGACTTCCACTGAGACTGAAACAGGCTACTAGCCTAAGCTCTAAAGGATGACCACAAAAACGACAAATACGAGTATGTTGTTGTTTTCAAAATGTTATTTGTGATTAATTAAAACTGGTAATTCGTGATTTTATTGGGGTCTGTATTTTGTTTCCACTGTACTAAACGACGATCGGTGAGACCGTCGTAACAATATTTTACAATCAAAATTCAGTCGCATCCCAGATTACTGTCCGAAGCATCTACAACATGCAAGTTTTCTTACCGCCAATTGTGTAAACACAGTGCCATTCAGTTGTATCACTGTGTGCAGAAGTTGGCTTTAAACCAGCAAAATAAAAAAATATTCAAAGTTTGCACAGTGTCCACTGTTTCCACTGTTAACCGTTCTAACCCACTTCTGACACCACTGTTGCGACGGTCTACTCGATTGTCGTAGGTACAGTGGAAACAAAATAAGTACAAGACACCAATTAATTCACTAATCAACAGCTTTAATTTCACAGTTAAACAGTTCGTAATTAACAATACAGTCTACTACAACAAATCAAATAAAAATTGTTCACACGCAATAAATTGTCACTAATATTAAACACAACTGTATTACAATTATACCGCATGATTATAAAACACCTCACTAATAACCACTTGAACGTACACAGTACAGTAATCTCGCCCGATAATACTGGAACCGCTCTCTAAATATATCGCCAATAAACTGACTACTAAGGCCGCTGCCGCCAAGTATTTATACAACGCTCACAGACCAGAACGTCCCTAATTGCGTCTTAGCGTCCGTATGAACTACGTAATTAAATGTGGCCTTGACACATCTGCACGGCTGGCGGCATAGAGAAGACCCTCGCAAATGCGTCTGCAGTCACGTACGCCGCACACATTAGAGCGAGATTCTTCTGGCACATTCGACAAACACGTATATTGTTCTGTGATGTCGTAACAATGTATATTTTTTCAAAATATTTATTAATAAATTAGCTCTATTTATTTATTTAATATAGTTAAGCTTATTAAATTTATTTGAAATTTGAATGTAAAATTTTTATTAAGTTTTAATTTCAAGTTTATGAGCATGATAGTATGATTAGTAAATATTGCGTAAAAGTAAAACATTTGTCTGACGTAATAAATTATTCAACTTACAGCTGGAAGCAATTAAGTTTATAAAAAAAACAAATTAAACAAAGACGCAAATGATGTACATTTATTCTCATTAAAAATATAATGACAACGTAACACATTACGTAACAAAGCAATTTGATTTTGTTATAGTAAAATAAATTTATGTAATTGTCAACATCATTGTAGCGAACTAGAAATAACATAGCAGTATAAATCAAATTAATTAAGCTCAACTGTTTCTACAATTAATCAAAACACAATATCATAATGACGTTTATTTTTCACTGTCAATTACAACGTAATTTCCTATCATAAAATGAAATAATTTATAATTTTATTAGCATTAAACTAACACTTTGCAGTCCCAAATAATCAGCGACGTGACATTTGTTATTACACAACTAAGTGTAATATGTGTTGAGTTCTGTTAAAAAAGTGGGGATAGAAAATTCCAAACGACGGGTAACAGAATGACAAAGGAATTTCAACCATAGAGCAAAGCAATCGTGATCATCATTTTCACAACACGCCATGGGCAAGGTACTACCTATTCCACCTTTCTCGGTATACCCAAACACCTGTGTTCTACTGGTTTGTATTTCCAGGGTTGTTTGTTAGTTTGGAGTCTGAAATTGTTTCTGAGAGGTTTTTCCACCGTTGTTTGTAAACTTTTAATTGTTTTTTGAAATTAAAAACTTTCAACTCGCAAATGCCAACATTCTCGTATACCAATGTTGAAATGAATATTAAAAATTTATATAACAAATATTCTCGTGTTCAGTTATTTATCCACTCGTTTATAGATGGCGGTCCCTGCTATTTCCGTAAAAAGATAATACATAGACCTATTAAGCTAAAGGAATAGAATGTGCCTCACATATTGTCCTTCCTGTCCTATGCTGTTCTGTCCTGCCCTGTCCTGTGCTATCCTGTCTTGTCCTGTCATGTCATGTCATGGCCTGACCTGTCCTGTCCTGTTTTGTTTGTTTTGTCCTGTCCTGTCCTGTTCTGTCCTGTCCTGTCTTTGTTCTGTCCTGTCCTGTTTTACCAAATGAGACAACGGCTTAGGAGAAACCTCCGAACGAGGTAAGAATTGTTTTTCTGCATTTGCTAATGGAGAAACAGTGTAGAAGTTGACCTTGAGATAACAAACCGTTTCTTGAGGCGGATAAACACATATCAGAGAACGACGTCATAGAATGAAGAAAAGAAGAGAAAATTATTATATCAAAGTTAGCCTATATGCTATATATTCTGTAAACTTTAATACATTTTTCCCATTTTAAAGATTAGACTTTGCAGCTGAAGAAATTTAATCGCTCAGTTTTTTAAAATTATTTAAACACAGTTCCTGTACTTTATTTAGGTTTCTTACAAGAGTAACATGCTTTATGAAATTATTGTTTTGGTAAGTGATCAACAACGTAAAACTACTTCAAATGCTCTTTGTTCTTAGGAGCTATTCGATGATATACCTAGTAAGTTAATTGTAGTAAATCTATCTAATGGCATTCAAGAACTACAAAAAATAAATGCGGATTTGGAAAAAGAAATCGAAACATGAGTTAAAGTTTATTTTAGGAAAAACAAGAATTTCTCCAATAAATGCAAAACGAACACTTCACAGTCAAATTCCATACGCAGGAGGTATAACACACGCTGTCCTAATGTAATGTATCTGCTCTTACCTTATTCAATGGAAATTTAACTGAGCTGTTACAAAGTGCCCCAGCCCTTATAATCATCGGTTTCCCTATGCTTGTGAAAACAGTCCTAGCGATATTTCTAGCTGGGGCCTCCTTAATCGGTACAACCAGAATCTTAAAGTTCCTACTGTAGGTCGGTCTGTGCACCTCAACTGGCCCACCAGAACGGCAGACCATTAAGAAATAAGTGTATCTGGTTCATGCTGCATTTTCTCCGCGATGAGTTGTTGGAGGTCTCCGTAGCAATCCGACACTAGATTGTTTATCATCTTTTCTACACACCGGACAAAGTATTTTCTACGAACTAAAATGCTTCGTCAGTTCAATGAATTTCATGAAAAGAAATACGTACATTATTATTGCACTTTTGTGTGAATAGAGTCAATGGGCAGATTAAGCAATATATGATTGTTAAAGTAAATAAAGCAACTGGAGTCTAAAAAAAAAACTACGTTTTCAATGTAAGTTTAATTAAATAAATCTTATTATCTGAAGAAATAGAAAATTCTTCTTCTTCTTCTTCTTCTTCTTCTTCTTCTTCTTCTTCTTCTTCTTCTTCTTCTTCTTCTTCTTCTTCTTCTTCTTCTTCTTCTTCTTCTTCTTCTTCTTCTTCTTCTTCTTCTTCTTCTCCTTCTCCTTCTCCTCCTCCTCCTCCTCCTCCTTCTCCTTCTCCTTCTCCTTCTCCTTCTCCTTCTCCTTCTCCTTCTCCTTCTCCTTCTCCTTCTCCTTCTCCTCCTTCTTCTTCTTCTTCTTCTTCTTCTGCTTCTTCTTCTTCTTCTTAAAGCTTAAAGCCTATTACGTCGTCTTTTGTTACAGCCAACCTCTCCATCCTTTTGTCGGCCGTCCCGAACTTCTCCTACCATTAGGAATATATTTTGCTATTACGTCTACTGGACGTTCCTGAAATCGGATTGTTAGCCCATTCAGGCAGACTTCAGTACCTTCGAATGTCTAAAAAAGGAAAAGCTGGCTTAACGTCAAGGATCAGGAAATTATAATTTTTATACTGTTTATAGAAATAAGTGCATATGAACACAACATGTGTCATGCTGATAAAGATTATGATATGTTAACATATTCATGGACCACAAGTAGGCCTATATTATTTTAGCTGCGACTGTTTGAGAAATGCATTGTTGATACTGCAATTATTGATGGATGTTCGTTCTGTTGATGCCATTTGATGCCTCATGTACGGTATTTATCTGTATACACTAGTGGTATATAGTACAGCAACCTGATATATTACATATTGCGGTGATACATTATATTAGTTGGCATTACTGATACAATATAAGCCTTAGTGTATATTTCTCTCTTTCTCTCGAATGCGTTAGCTGTCAAATGGCTATGAGTAATTATATGTTTGAATCATACATGCTTTTGTATATCATTCTCTCGTTAACTTTTATCTCATATCTTGCACAATCAAAATATTGAATTTTGAATGAAATGTTAATGAATAATGTACGCTGTAAATTGTTTAAGAATAGAGTAATTGGAAAACAATATAATATAATCTCATAAAAAATTAGAATAATAGGAAATCTCATATGATAATTGAAGGTTTTTTATATGAAATTATTTCATTATCTTGTGACAAAATCAAAATAATATCTGTAACAATACAGTAGGCAGTGTGAATGTTTTTTTTTTGAATCGGCCATCTAAGGACCACATGCCAATTTCAATTCTTTATTCTTTGTTGCTCTTTTTCTCCAATATTCTTTCATCTTTTCACTTTGTCTCTTCTTCCTGTCTTCAGTCCACTTAGAACATACGTTTTCCTCTCTTCACCCTAGACTCCTTACATTTTTAACACTTTTCGTGGGCCTAATATTTTCGGTATAATTCGTCTTTCCAATATTTCTAGTTTGTACTACTAGACAATAATGTCAATACTAGACATTTACTTGGATGTAGGCTTCAATACTGTACTCTAATGCCTTATTTTTGCATTTAGTATGAATGTTTATTATTTCACAAGCTTAGTTTATATTGACTAATAAACATAATGAGACATCTGGTTCCTTATTTTCCTTACTTTACTTTTGTCACAAAATCTATTTTCTTGTAACAAACTACGTAAGGCTGACGCTGACTAACCTTGCAAACTTACCTCAACCTGTTAGGCAAGAGACATCTTGTTACCTGAGACCCCTATGTCGTCGTGAACTTTGTGTTCCAAAATTTTCTTGATCTTCTCCGTTTCCTAAATTGATGTGAACTCCATTAGCATATTTATTAGACTATCTACCAATCACCGTACGTTGCAAGTCTCCATAAAAATTTAACAGTTTTACATAAATTCTGGCTCTTACATTACAATCAATGCCTATTCTAAATACTATGGCTATATTTGTACAGAAAGTCATTAACAATGCTTTCGTTGTTACTTATTATAATGTGTTACCCAGCTGTTTGGTATGTTAGTTCTGCTTTGCGACCCTGCATAAACTTTTTATTCCACAAAAATTACATATAGGCCCTACTTATCTACATTCATTATTCATTACTCATTATTGGTTATTGGTTATTGGTTATTGATTACTGATTATTGGTTATTAATTATGAATTATTATTATCACTGCTTCCTCAAATTTTGGTTGCCCTTACGACTAAGTATTTATACCATTCATTTTGTTCCTTATCGGCCACAGTCCCACCTCTTGATTCTCTAACTACTACTTCTTCCGTTTGGATATGTCATTCTTTAGACCCCTTTGAAGTCTAAAGAGACCTTGCATTGCACAATGTGTAATGGCGTATTAAGAATTAAACTTTATTAATTATTTATCTATAGTATATTTGCTCCTTCTTAAGATAAGTTTATAATAATATCTACAGACACAATGAAGGTACTGCAAAATTTTAATTTTGCTTCAAATTAAAAACATCCTAATTTTTTATTTGGAATTTATGAATTTATAAATATGAAAGTGAATATTAAATAAAAATTCAAAATATAAATTGTTCATTTCTACAATAACGGCAATGTTTAGTTAAATTTCTCTTACCTATGTATTTAATCTTGAAGGTACTGTAATGTGCACGCAGTTGCGTATAACGAAGACTACGGAGCTCATAAGTCATTTTGGACCCTCATAGAATGGCACAGGCTAATCTGAATTTCACTTACTTCTTGCTTGCAGACGGAAAGTTTTATGAGCAGACGAAAGGAAGCAGCTACGTGTTCTCATCTCTCACCGGTTGCAGTAAATCTGTACATGAAGCATTTTGAAACAGTGGCAATAGAAACGGCAGAACTAAAGGCGACAGTATGGCTTCGTTATTTGCAAGACTTACCGTTACAATGGAGTCGATACTTTGTGCGTGTTTGCGGAGCACCAAATTAGTATACACCCGAACACCCGGTCCACCATGAAGCGCCAGTTAGATGTAAGGATGACGGCAAAGCAAGTCGGAACACTTAAGAACGCTGTTTATAAAAAGACGACACACAGAAATCTCGCCTAAATGACAACCACCTCAGCACAAAAATACGTCAGCACGGAGAGCACCCGGCACAAAAATAAGCATTATTAAGCTCGTTAATAAATAGAATGATGTATATGTCTGTACAGGAAGTCTGGCATACGGAATGTGCTTTGCAGGCACATTAAGGAATGTGCTTCGCAGTAGTGGTTAAAACGGTGTAGCGATCAGGCGAGTCCTTACAAAGCATTTACGCAAAAACAGTAATCAATCTTCTGTGAAACCTAAATTTAAACTTGCGCGCACGTAAGGTGAAGTAGAAACTCGATACTTACTTGCCATATGTTTGTGGGAGTACTGGCAAAACCGCCCGCATTTTGGAGAAACATGATTTTCAGCCTATTTTAAATACGATTAGAAAAGTAGGGCACATGTTACCGTCGGCGAAATACAAGATGCCTCTGTCAGCTCTTGGCATATACAAGATCCCATACAGTTGTGGTGCGTGTACGAGGACAAAACGCGAAGGTAGGTGATAACAAGAGTGCAAAAACACACGAGATATACTAAGAAAACACACAGAAAATTCAGCAATTGCAGATGTGACAGCTATGAAAATAAATATTGTATTTTATGTGAAGAAACGGCTGTTATAGCAAAAATTCAGAACTGCGGGTGAAAAGAGAGGCGATAGAAATAGGCAGAACTTTAATAAGAATGATAGCTGTAGTTTGTCTGGAGTTTGGAAAACTGTTGTAAATAATGTAACCAATCGTCATTATAAATGAAATAGAATACTTCTGTTGAAAAGATGGTATAATATTATTTGGGTTAAATATTCCTTTCGTACATTGTGTTTTAATTTCTCAATTAAGATTATGTACCTTATTGTGTTCTTGAACGGAGATACTTTATTGTAAATTATGGACTCATTTATAACATTGAGGGAGAGGTTGATTATATAAGCAGGGGAAGGTAAAGTGCTGAGTCAGAAAATAAAAAGTTTAGTTTAAAAACAATTATGAAGAAGTGTGTTTGACCAAAAAAAATTGTTATTATAAGAATTGTACTTATCTTATAATGGTAATGGTACTTGTACAGCTAATGGTAACTAAAGTCTCTAGAATCATTATAAGAATTGTACCTGCAATGTGCAAGTAACATATTAAAATGGGACATTAATTACTAAACTGCTGCAAGCAAGATAAAATTGCCCAATATCGATTATAATGGTTGTAACACCTTATCCAAACCATGCCGGTTATCGGCAAAAACTATTAATTTGTCAGCTAAAAGGACAGAGAAGTATGTAGTGTCCGAAGAAGTCATCAGCCGTAGTCTATCTGCTTTGGACCGGAACAAACCATTTTTGGTTTAATCCTTAGATAACGATGATGATTATGATGTCGATATTTACCAAGAATCGCGAAACGGCAAGAGAAGCATATAATTACTGGAATCGGTGGGTATCATATAAATCCAAGTGATAAATGAAAACGACTTGTCAGTTACTTCAACAAAATTGTTTAGACATTTTTTGTTTAGTGGTTTAAAATAAATTTAAAATCTAAAATAAATTGATGACATGACTTATATGCGATACCAAGTGCACTAAATAAGTGATACCAAAAATGCAAAAGTAAATGAATTAAAAATTAAATTAAATAATATACATTGAAAATTTTAACAAATTAACAAAGAAAATGAGAATACAAAAGTGAACACCTGTATACAAGCAAAATCAATGTCTGATTATTCATCCAGTTGAACCAAATTAAAATTTTTTAAATGTTTATTTAGGGTTTACGATTTTTGGATAAATAGGTATAACTAAAAAAAGGACATGAAAAGAAGACAGGAGACACAGAGACATCTAGGAAGATGTCCACGTCATGGCTGGCAGTTATTGTAGGTGGTGAAGAAATGAAAAACAATTATCTACGCTGAAGATGAGGCAATACTGACAAACATTTGCGTTCGTTGAAAAAAGATATTACAAAAATTTAATAATGTAGTGGCTGTTACAGCACAATAATAAATATCAACTAATTGAAAGCAATGAGAATATCGAGTTAAGAGAGTAAGGCAAATCTCACAGTTGGAGAGAAGCGAAAACCCCATGAGCACATTCTTATATTTAGGCAGTGTAAAGAAAGCAGATGAAGCAAGAAGTAAACATTTAAATAAAACAAAAGTATTTTAAAAATTATAAATTTGAATTTGTTTACCATTTAATAAGTTTTTCAGAGTTAGGGAATATAGTGCAGAAACGGGGACACACAAAAAATTGGGGGTAAGAAAAATTGTTACATTTAAAGACTTTTTAAATGTGAGTTTGGAAGAGGAGAAAAGATAAAATTATAATTAAAGGGACGTTGAAGAAAAATAATGAAGGCCGTAAAATAATTACAGCAATAAGTAGGAAGATGGAGAATTTGATAAGTCACAAACTGAGACGTATCTTATCCGAACAATACTCACTGATGGAAACACTAAAGTGAAGTTGATGACAGGAATATTAGGCGATCTGAAATGCAATGGGACATATAGAAAGGTGAAGGAGAATTCACAGGAGATGAGATAAATATGACGTCTGCGAATCTTGTTTACCTATCACTTCACATTTTATTTATTTGGCTTGACAACGTTATAACCATATTTCTATAAAAGAAATATCGTGTCCAGAGTATAACACAGTTGCTTCTATACAGTTTCAACAAATACATTGGGTAGTGGTTTAGTGTGAATAAAGGGTTGATGTGCTGAATTACATGAGGCCGCAGAGAATACAAAATACCCACGGCGCTACAGCCATATTTCATACATATATATTTAGTGTGAAAATATGTTTGCATATACTGCGCACAATCTATAATGCCGTTGGGTGAAACACAGACCAATAATTATGATAGCAGTGTGTGTTTATAAAATATTGGTGTCTGCTGTACTGGGGGTGAATTGGAAAGACGTAAAAATTGTTTGTTTTTTCATAGGGAATTCAGAGATTTAATTCCATATCAATTCTCTGAACTATAAGTAATGTCCAACACTTAAAAATGATTCCATGACCCTTGACATTTGTTGATATCCATGACCCTTCATCTTTAGTTTAAACTAAAATGTAAAATCGTATATTTTTGATATGGTATAACAGACAATGCTTTTCAGTACTTCTGCAAATTAAAGTTTCGTAAGGGTGTGAAACAATTTCGTGTAAGTTTAAAGTAAAATCTTCTAAAAGTATTGCCTCTAAAATCGTGTTCTAGATGCTATAATTAATAGAGGAGTAAATGTATTTACCATGTTTTTACATAATATATAATCATATAATTTTTTAGACAATTGAGAACAAATTTATATTGGGAAATATTAAAACTATTTTATAGTATACACACGATAAATACTTCAGCTTACAAAGGAAATTCAAGTCTACATTGCTGTCAAGGGAACAAAGAACAAGACACTCTTTGTTCCAGTGCTGGGTTGGAAGACATGAGCTCTGAGCAGAAGCATTGCAAATGGGCAGAAGCATTGCATTGTACTTTGGGAAGAAAATACTAAGACGAAATATAGACCACTAAAGAGGCAGGTGTCTGGAATAAAAGAACTAATAGAGAGTTATCTAACCTGCTACACAACATGACCATAATCAAAACGATAATCATAGGACGGCTTAGATGGGAAGGTCGTGTTGGCAGGATGGACCCCCACGACCCTGTAAAGCAGGAGACCAAGTATGAGGTGGCAATAGAGAATGCAGCACGAGGCACAAATGGCATGGGTCCGCAATTAGAGGACGGTTGCATGGAACAGAAAGCATAGGAGAGAACTCCTTCAGCAGGCCAGGACTTGTCCAGAATTGTAGCACTCCCAGATAATGACGATGATGATGATGATACACACGACAAAAGTCAATAAAAATTGACATCGATGAAGTACTAATAATTTTAGTATTTGTTACTAACATAATTATAATTATTTTGTTTTAAAAATTTTAACAACAGTTTAACCATCGGGAATCCTGTTTGCCATTGCCTGACATTGCTCCATGCCCCCAAGTTCTGCTCCAGCATTTAATGTGTGCGCATGCTTCGTGACTGTATCACGAAACATTTTAGCCTCTTCCTTACGTAACTCATTATCTGAGACTTTTCTCACCTTTAGTGGGACCCGTCTCGTCTCAACCAGTAAACCAGTCAAATCACTATCCTTTTGTTACATACTTGATCAACTTTTATCTCCTCACAAACTCTTTGCAGCACTCCGTAATTTATTATATTATCCTCATACAACATTAGCTACGTTCTCTGACATGTCAACATGTTTTGTTGACTTCAGTGTTCTTACATCCTTCTTTTCAGTGTCCACGGTTTAGCTCAGTACAATAATATACATTCATGTAGAATACAGCTGTACATGCAGTATCTGTTAGCAACTACACACTTGCCTTTCACTGGTCTGCAAGATAAACTTTGCTTCTTATGAAACATTCTGATGGTGACATTGGAATTACTTATAACTCAAAAATATATGGGAACTGACTGCGTATATATTTTAACATTGGGTAACAGTAAAAATATTTTTGTAGGCCTATTTGTTCGCTTACCATGGCTAAACCTTTTGCTATAATTGAAAATGCAATACATTCTTATTAAAATTAATTCCAACGATTTAAGGACGCTTAAAATATCAGACTTGTAAGCTACTCTATCAACATCTGAAATAGTAAATACATCCATATCTTAGGGTGTTTGCAGTTTGTTATAGAACATGTAAAACCACAACGTTGTTCCATAAATGAAATAAAGAAACAAAAATAGACACAGTACACACATAATAAGATAATAATAGCACTCTAATTAGCATACTAATAGCCGTACCGTGTGTTAGTACTACGTTGTAGGACGACAACTTGTGTATGAACCATTTTATTTAAAAGTCTCAGAATTGTGAAAGAATGTAAATTGTTCTTTGCTTCTTTATTTTTAATTCCCTTTTATTAGGAAATTATGTTTCCGTAATTTTATTATGTAATTATTCTTGTATAATTATAATGTAACGTTCTGAAGTTATAATTTACAGAATTTTATCAGAATTGCAGATTAAAAGTCTAAATACTTAAAGCTGTGAAAGAATTGTGGGATTAAAATAAGTTCCTAGATTTTGTTGTCATTGATGTGTCCGTTGTTGTTAATTAAGCTTATACAGGATGGCGCAGGGAAACTGGAAAATTTGAAATATTTAGAAAAAATGAAGGAACGTTACAAAACTTTATTTTAAGCACAAAATATGTTCTATAAGACTGGAATTACATCAGGCATCACTTTTCAAAATTACATCAGTTAAATGCTGCCCATTGCCCATTTTGCCGTACACAATCAGTAAGTCGTTTCTGTAGGTTTTGCATAGCGCGGCGCAATGTGTCACCTGGGATTTGGCGATTTCCTCTTCAATCTGTGTCCCGAGCTGAGCAAGGGTACTTGGTCTAGTCTGGTACATGATGCTCTTTAGATGTCCTCATAAAAATAAGTCACAGACTGAAAGGTCTGGAGATCGGGGCGGACAAGCGATGTTAGCATTCCTTGAAATTATGCGATCCCCAAATAAACGTTTCACTGCTGCCATAGACTGTCTGGCAGTGTGTGAGGTGGCTCCATCCTGTTGAAACCAGGTGTGCCGAATGTCAAGATTTGGAAAAGTATAGCGTCTAAGAGCTAAAAATGTCTCTAGCATGTTGACATAACGTTCAGAGGTCACAGTGACAGCAGTGCCTCGTTCATCTTCAAAAAAGTAATGGCCTATCACCCAATGACACGACACTGCACACCATACGGTAACTTTAGTACTGTGTAATGGACGCTGGTGAAGCTGAGCAGGGTTTCCTTGAGCCCAGTAACGGAAGTTCTGCTTATTCACGTTTCCACTTAAGTGAAAATGGGCTTCATCGGACATCCAAAGATTTTGAATGAAGTTAGCATCCTCATTGATTTTAGCCAACAATTGTTCACAAATTTGCAGGCGCAATACACAATCATTAGGATTCAGTTGTTGCACAATCTGAAGTTTGTACGGATGAAATTGAAGTTCTTGGAGTATTCTTTGAACGCTCCGACGTCCGAGCTGTAATGACGAGGCAATTTTTCGCACCGAACAACGAGGACTCCTTACAGCTCGCACGGCATCATTGTTTTATGGGGTACGTACAGACCGTACACCCCCATTAGGCTTTTTCATCAAAGCTGAACCAGTCTCTTCAAAATTACGAACCCACGTTTCGATTGCGTATAACGAAGGAACTTGATCGCGGGGCGGGATCTGATAGTGGCGCCGAAACTCTCGTTGTGCAGCTGTCAAACTGTCACCATGTCGGTATACGCCCTTACGGTGATCGCACGCTCTGCACCTCTCCACTGGGAGATTAGAGCTGATCACTCCAGCGCTTCCTCGGACGTCCTACACCTCTCCGTTCCCTCGGCTAATAGTTCCAGAATTGTTTGGGGATGCGTCATTCATCATTCGGCAAAGATGTTCCCACCAATTCGGCCGATACTGGGCGATCTTGTCGAGTATACTCATAATATTCGTTCCTGCCGTATATTATTATTCATAAAAATTATAAATTTTTGCCTGATGGCCTAAACTAATTTTCGTCTGAGGCTAACGTTAGGAATACTGTCCGCCCTGCTCTTGGCAATTCTGTGCCGCGTTTTTCAAGAGCGTCGTAGTGATTCTGTGTTTACTAGGATTATAAGTAACATATACAACTCAAAAATCTGCTCCAATATTTTTGGTTTAATATATCAATATAATCTTATCACAAAAATGTGTACTTAACTTTCAAATTAAATTCTCTATTTAAGTAATGAAAATGCTGTCAGAAAATTCACATTTCATTTGACCTAATTTCCCGTTTCTAGTTTTGAACGTAAAAGGAAACCTGGAACGGGTAATTAAGAAGCAATTTCTATTGATTACGATTGGCTTGAGCTCATAGGTAACAGAGTAAAGAGAAACAATCTGACAATTAAGAGCTAATTTTAATGAGTCTGTCTTAATTTAAATTCAGTTTTTTTAAATACGTGCGAGTTCAATGAAAACGAAAGAATAATATACTCTACAACGCTTGTTTGCTAGATATATATTATTTAAAGTCAAATAATAATATATATATTTAATATATATATATTAATATATATTTATTAATATATATTTATTTAATAATAATATATTTATTATTATTCAAACAATTTTTGCATAAATATTTCAAAACACACACATACACATATAATATTATAGAAGGTAACAGGATTCAAGGTGACTGTATTTGGAGAAATACGTTTTGATTAGATGAATTAATAGAGGACAGTGCATATTTTATAAACAGTTTTATAATTTTATTTTTATGGGTCACGTTGGATCAACCCTGACAATCCCCAGGCCTTGTCCTATGCTTTCACACCGGTCGGTGTCCTTCTAAGATGGAAAGACGATCTCAGGGTTTTCTCGGGCGCGTTGTATCCGTCCAAGTTGCTCCTGCTTCAGTCCTCTTTGACAGCTATCGGTCGTTGAAGATCTTGAACCCCGTGCGTGACTTCGTGAGACTAAATGTATCACCTCCCTCGACAATACTGTTTCGACGGTCTCACTGATAGTCATATGGTACAGTGGAAAACAAAGTACAGACACCAATGAAGTCACTATTACCAATTACCAATGAGTCTCAAATAACAATTTGTAATCAACAAGGTAGTCTCTTACAACAATTCAAGTTCAATTTGTCGGCTCGCAATAATAATGTACACTCAGAGTTCCCAGAGACTATAAGAGACTGTCTTATTAAAGACTGCAAAAGACTGCCTAACTCACGGCTTACCTGTGCGTTTATAGATCTACGTACGTGACGTCATGTTTACATGTTAAAACGTTCTAGTTGTACGACAAAATTGACAACGTGCTGGTAAACATGCGTTCCGGTTTCCTTGATCTTTCCAAATCACGTGTTGTCAACTGCATGTGCTTGCATAGCTAATTATTTTGTCAGTTCAATAAGTGCTATTAAAATGTATGTAATTATAAAATAATTAGTTACTAACAGCTATTTTAATATGCATTTTATTATAAATGTCGTATATTGTAACTCATAATTGGCTTACTATTAATTATCTTTACACAATTCGTTACGCTCACACACAACTTTTTTCACTTTCACTATACTACACTGGAGTTTTTTATTGTTTATAATTGTCCTAAACTACGTTAACGTGCAATACTAATTCTAATAACAATATTGTCTATTACCATTCATACCCCTTTGCGCAGGAAACTGACTAAGGCTTATTGTAAATACATCCCCACATATTCGCACGTAGTCTCATTGCACCACATTGTTTGTCTCTTTCTGCCGTTCTTCACCATCTTTTGTTTCCTGCCTGTGTTTTTCGTCCTGTCGTTTCTCTGCTTCTCCCGCCTTCTGTCTGCGTTTGTCATCCTGTCGCTTCTCTGTCTGCAACAGTATTGCCTGGAAATTTTCCAGCATTTGACTGGCATCCATTATGTACTGATTAATTACAAATTACACTAGTCTGATACACGGTGTCCACTGTTTCCACTGTTAAGGGTTCTGTCACACTTCTGACCCACTGTTACGACGGTCTCACTGATCGTCGTATGCTACAGTGGAAAACAAAATACAGACTCCAATTAAGTCACTAATCACCAGTTGTAATTTATCACAAATAACAAGTTGTAATCACCTTGTACAATAATTTACCATATTTGTCCACACGCAATAATAATGTCAACTATAAAAAATTCCGCACTTGATATAAAAAACACAACACCCACTTGATATCATTTGACAAATCGCCCAACACAAACTGAAGTGACAGTCGCTGGATGCTTATATTTATGCCCCGCTGAGGTGCTGGAATAATCTGTCACTTTTTTGATGACGTGTTAAACAAGTACGTCTTGCAGGCGCTCTCGAATCCACTAGAAGCAGTGCCGTGTCTGGTTTGAACACAGTGCGCGGACAGGTGAGGTCTGGAACAGCCTCAATTGTTGACCCATGATAAGTGTCACGTAATTGTTTTTCTTCTCAAATTAGCAATATGTACGTACACAAACATTGCAGCTGGGCTCTGCTGAGATAGCCGAGGAACACGTAGAACGACACACTCCATTGTTCGAGAACGTTTCGTTGCGTAACAATATATTTTACTTAAACAAACATTAAATACGCTTGTTTAAATCAATAGCGCATCAGTGCGTTTCCTGATTGGAAAGTGCCACCGGCATGAAGTAAGTATTGCAACGATACGTTTAGCATAAGTAGACTATATCTATCAACCCCTGACTGAGGTATGATAGCATACGAAAGGACGTATGAGATATATAAAATATAAATAATAAAAATTAATGTAATAAATATACGTTAGATATAATAGATAATATATGAAATAAATGTAGTATTTAATTTTAAATAAATCCAATATTGTAAGTAAGCCTGTATATGGAATCAAATAGCTTAGTTGGTTTTAAACGCAGCAACGAAGGGGAGAAAATTGACACGCGCTTACCGGCAGAGGTGACGTCAGAGCGACCTGCCGCCGCTTGTGTATCAGTCTGCGTGTGTGTGTATGTGTAAGTGTGTAAACGACAGACAGGTTGAATTATGCAAACGAGGGTGGAAGATTTTACACAGTTTTTTTAAGTACTGAACGATAACCAGAATTCACACGAATCAGCGACATATGTAAAAACATAGCTGACGCCTGGCGCTTCAGTTTGGCGTTAAGTGGTCATTAATCGTGGGAACCGTTCAGCCACCGTGTGAAATTTTGCCATAACTGCCATAATTAACACACCTTTACATTCATAATTTGCATAAACAAAGTTTAATATTATACCGAACGATTGGTGAAATAATATTTATAAAAAAGTGTACGCTTCATAGAAAGACGCGTAGGTTGAAAGTAACAATTAAATCGACGCGCCGACCTGTTCAATGTTGTCAAAACAGTTTCCAACAGGAATTTCAACGACAGCAGCAGTATAAAACCCCAGTGAGCGACACACTCTTTCTCAGATAACGTTCAGATGAACTCACTTTGACACGTAAGATCCACGCACCTCGCAACCGCGAATTTTACAAAATCTTGTAAGATTTTTAAACAGTATTCAATAACGTGAAGTGCGATGGAACCGGCATTACGTCGGTGCAAGTATTAATGAACACGAGTAATTTTAAAAAGACTATACTAACGAATCTACGAGAGTTGTAACTACGATGAAATTCGAGAATTCTATATAGAACTTCTAGACATCTACGAGGGACAATAAAAGAAGAGGAGAGGAACTAGAGAAGGAGACGAGTTGACGCAGGGACAACCACATGCAGCTACATCCAGCCGTACATCATCACTACCAGAGGTCCACGTCAGAACTCAGCATCCAGGAGACGGAGCGAGGAATTTCAACGACGCAGAGACAGATAAGGTGATACAGTAGAGGATCTACAAACTCGAGAGTCCGGATGACGGTAACGACAAAGTTAAATGGTTGCAGAAAAATGCAGGTGAAGTCAGACATTTATTTAATATTATAAATGACCCTGAGGTCTATCGAAAAAAGCTCTAGTTTCCATACACAAGTCTACAAAAATATTAGTATATTTTTAAATTTGCATAATGAATAAGTAAATGTTCAAAGTATAATTCATAATAGAGAATATAACTGTAGTACTCTCATAAATAAATGGTCAAGGAAGAACCATATTTTTATTATATTTTTGTATTTGATTAGATAATTAAACTCAAATATGAGAGTTACGTAATTAGAAGATTGTTAATTAATTGAGCCATTAAATCATAGAATAAATTAAAGTAATAAATGTTCTCTATTAATATTTTAATAAATATTTAATTAATTAAAAGTTTTTATTAAGTGGTATATATTAAAAACCACACTTGCAAGGACAAGATGTATATTAAATTTTATACATGTTAATCACGTTTTATAATAATTATATGTGTTATATATTATATGTCTGTGTAATATTTCAGGTCATATATGATTTATGTATGTGTATACTATGTCTTAGAAATATAAGAAATAAGATTTAAACACGTTATAATTGCATTATATTCAGATCGAATATAAGGGTGCAAATAATAATTAACCCACACAAAACAATTAATAAGATGGTAATTTGAATTTTTAAAGAATAAATCAAATGAATATGATTTTATTAAAACAGTCGTACTAATTTCACAACCAGTACTAAATCCTCTGTACTCTTTACTTGTATTAAAACTTATATAACGATAATCACGTGCTTATCCACACTCAATCAACGACCAAAGCCTGCGACCCAGCCGGGGAACATCAAGATAAATACTGCAGAAGAAGAGTATACCTCCGAGACGTGGGTAAGTGCGCACAAATGAGTAAGAGCATATGTGTAAAAGTAAGTGTCTAAAAATAACGTTGTAGTATATAATATTTCAAGTAGTACATAGTAATTTTTACCACAAATATTTTAAATTTCTAAATGCTAAGTGTTCACCAAATAAGACATTCATACGGCCTTTTCGCAAAGTATTTAGCGTGCTTTCCTAGTATTCTTTTATTCTTATTATAGATGCAATAACATTTATTTAGTGTGCTTTCCTGGTATTTTTTCTTCTTATTATAGATGTAATAACATTATTCCAAATGGACATTTTTAACGTAATAATATCTGTAGTATTATTACTAAAATTATTAAAATTATATAATTATTAATATTATTAACAAGATTTTAAAGGCATGGAAATTAAACCCAATAACGGAGATTAGGTGTGATTCCTGACTACTTGTTTAGTTCTCCTCTACATTCTAGATACTCAGTGGAAGCGGAAGTTCCCACACACACAGACGCAGATCTATATTGCTGGAGCCGATTCACTAATTTTGCTGCTTTTAGGAATGGCAGAGTTTTCTGTATCGCTAACTGTTCACTACCGAGTTCTCCATTCGTGTTACCTCTTGATCTATGTATTTGAATGAGTTCAGCAAGAGGATCATAAATTTCTGCTTTAGACTGAACTCGTTAAGAGTTCCTGAGAGGAATGAGGGAGAGAGAGAGAGAGAGAGAGAGAGAGAGAGGGAGAGAGAGAGAGAGAGAGAGAGAGAGAGAGTGAGCGTAGACACGCGCGGGGACCTGCAGGTGTGTAAACAAACACCGACTACTGAGAAATACCGAGTGACATCACATTTTCAAAACTAACTCAACGCTCACTTCCCACTCATCTAAAAAACATGTTAGATGACTTTCGTTCCCGACGACTTTTAATTTGGAGAAAGTACTTGTAACACATCATTACAATTTCTGTTTTTTCCTATTAACACTTTTCTATCACTTCTACATATTTCTTTTAGTTGAATCCCACACTTTTATACACTCGTGTTAATAACACTTTCAACAATGATTTTGCTAAATGCTCAATTTTTGCTAATTCTTATGTATTTTTTCGAGTGCTGATTTTGAATATGTAGTCAGAATTTTTCTATCAGCCTCATTTTTTTTGTAACTGCCCTTTTTATTTTTCAGTAAGTACCATGCATGAACTCTATATGCATAGAATTTTGTGAACTTAAATAATATCAACTAAATAACTTTGGTTTTAATGCACCATGGCATGTAAGGAGCTTTGACATCCATCAAGATCTGAAAATACCTATGGTTACTGATGAGGTCAAACGGTTCATAGCTCAATGTGATCAAAAACGTCAAAAACAGTATAACATAGTGCTACAACTACTTGATGGTTTTAGACTTGTTTGGCGATTGCAGAGGCAGAAACCGTTTGAAATGGTGTAGAAAGTGAAGTATCGAAAGAAATATTTTCACATTAACGAAGTGTAAACTCTAGTGAGATGAAAGAAAAATCTACGGGGTGCTAACATAGTTGTTAGAATAAGATTTCTTGGTTGTTTGCAACTAGTTGCAGTACAAATCATTGTAAAAATAACATATGTACTTCTTCAACATAGTGAGCGAGTTCTGTAGCTCAGGGAATATAATAGTAAAACGTCCAGAATTTACCTGTACTAAAGCTGAAACACTAAAATGACACACCCAGTTTCAAAAATAACGTAATTTTCAACATGTTCTCATGGCATTGTCTTCCAATATTGAATCGCTTTCCAAATTCTCTTTTACTACAAACAAATATTTCGTTGTAGTCAGACGGTAGATAGTTGTAATTAGTTGTAGTCAGGATGACTGAAGCCAATTCTCAGTTTTAACTCGACCATTTGGCACTTGTCTGTCTGTCTATCTACCGTCTGTCTTTCTCTTTGTGCTGTATCTCTAGATAACGTTTAAATGCATCACCCGATTTTTGTTAAACGTGGTTTGTGTATCGATATTTGTAGCTACTGGATCCTATTGTCTTCAAGATCGATCGTCTCAAAATATGGATTGTAAAAACTGAATACCAAATAGCTTGTGTGTAGTATCGAATTAAAGAGAATTTTACCCAAAACCTAAATTTAGTGCTCATTTTTAAAATATTGAAAGGTTTTTGGATGTCTGCAGTGTCTAAAAAGTACGTAAAAATTTGTATAACGTTGTAAAATACAAACACATGAATGGGTATCAAATTAATAATAATAATAATAATAATAATAATAATAATGGCTCCCATGTGCACCACCGAAGTGGCTTAGAAAAAGGCATGATAGGACTTTGCGGACACACGTCTGACTAGGCCTACGCTTCTATTTCGCTGAATTAATGAATGTGTTGTATCTCTGTGTGTGGGCCGGGCTCGTGTGCGATTTCTTGCTTGCATATCTGTATATACCACTACAAGTCTGTCAGTCGCTATGACGGCAAATATAGCATCCTATATTGACCGGAATCTCCTGAAACATTTAATAAACGATGATGTAAAAATTATTACATATTACACGCACAGTTTAAACGTAAAAAATGATGCGTTGTCTTTTATTGTCTTTAACATGCAGATACTTTTTCTAAGGAGAAACCTATTTTGTGTCCCAATTTTCTCTAGATGACACCTAGTATTGTTACTGACTTAAGAAGGTAATAGTTTACAATATCGACAGATAAACTTAAAACTATATAGTGAAAAAGAAGGCGAAAAAGGAAATATAATGAAAGGTCACTTCCTTAAACACGGGGGACGATATACCGTTGGGTCTTGTAACACTGGAACATTTGAGACTATAACTATCGCCAGTCTGTATTTAATCAGACATGTACGCTGATGAGGAGGTATTCACGTGTAGATGTTCATATTTTACATCAACTGATAGCGGCCTACCTTAGACAAACTGCAATATAACCCTAAGGGTTGGATTGACTCGACCTTGAAACAAACCCACAGAACAACAAGCGAATGGCAAGCAAAGCCTCAGTGCAAACAATTATATAATCCGCTTGGCGACTATAATGTTGCCGAAACCGATTTGTCTATAATACTGTTGCTACATTCAATTATTTATATCAGCGTGGCTTAGCGGACTTTCTGTCGCAAGTCATTGGAGACATTCTAAAATAGTTAGGAAAATTTAAGTAATCTTTATTAGACGTAGTCTTCACATTTTCAGTCGAGACCTGGACTTGTAAATTTTTTAGAATATAAACAGCTAAGGAAAACTATAATGATAACGCTTAGTTACTTTCAGCGTGGCATATGTCTGAACTGTTGACCTAAATTGAAACTAAACGTCAGTTGTATGCAACAGGCCAAATACTTGGGCCTGGAACTTGGACCTCTACTTAACTGTATCCCGCGCATCTCCCTCCATTCCTCTATAACACGTTTGCCCATTGACCACCACCACCACCACCACCACCATCGTCATCATCATCATCATCATCATCTTCATCATCATCATCATCATCATCATCATCATCATCATCATCATCATCATCATCATCATCATCATCATCATCATCATCATCATCAACAACATCAACATCATCATCATCATCACCTTCACGGATTAAACTAAGGATGGTTTGTTCCGATCTCAAATAGGCAAAGATTAGACCTGGTCACTCCAGCGCTTCCTCGGACCTTCCAGACCTCTCCGTCCATTCGGCTTATAGTTCCAGAGTTGTTTGGGGATGGGTCAGTCATCCATTTGGCAAAGATGTTCTCACCGATTTAGCCGATACTGGGCGATCCTGTCGAGTATACTCATAATATTTTATTCATTGATATCATCAATAATTTTTATACTTCCCTCTTCACTTTCAGTCTGTCATTCAATTTACCGTATTTCCTTCTATCTTTCCCTTTTGTCATATGCGTTATGGTGATAGTATAGAATTGTTTATTTATATATAGTTAGGCGATATCAATGAACAATGTTATACCGTCGTTTATATCATCAATGAAATGAATACGCAAGTAAAACAAGAGCAATATAAAGCATATGTAAAACGTAGTAAAAATAGGTAGATGTGCTATGTAAAATATAAAAAGTATTGAATCCAGAATGTTAGAAAAGAGTTCATAAGTTTTTACTATACTGTAGGTATACAAAAATATTAATGTAAAGGGAAAGAAACGACAGCAATTTTGATATAGGCCTAATTGCAGCAATCATTAGTACACGTTAATAATTAAATTAGTTTTTGGTCGTAAAGAATATAGAAAAAAATGATGTATTGTTCAACTTTCTATACAGATAATGATATATTTTTTAGCACTACTTATAAACACATAGAAATTTCAATACCAATGTGTATGACATCCAAAACCAAATGTTAAAGTAAACAGATGTGGATATTTATAATCTACCCAGACGACTGTTGTTGAGTTAACGATTTTCTGTTTCCTTGTTGCAACAGTCCACACCGTACCATACAAACATTGACAATGAATGGTGAAAATTTAAAACAACTACATTTGTATCGCTGTACAAATGAGACTTGAATATGAACTCAGCCAATAAAACAAACAATGCTAGCTTAGAGAGCAATAAGGTTAATACAGTGACAACGTCTACAATTGCATCATACAATATGAGACAACGTATAACGGCAAATCCTTTAGCTTGAATAGTTTTGTTGTTTAGTTATCTCAATATAATCATTTTAGTGACTTAGTATTTTTTTTTTAAGACGGCATGATTCTGGAACAAGTTTCAATCACCAGATGCTAAGAATTCTTGTCCTGTCATGAGGGCGCGTCGGTGAAATTCAAAACAGTCAGTATATAGTGGGCACTGCTGGCCGTAACAGTGTCAACTTCAAGTGGACACACAAACACACACACTCAAACACCGTGCATAGGCACATAGAAGTCGTTATACTATGTGCGTTGCACATGTCCGAAAGTAATCGCTGTGTTTGGTAATTGTATACAGATTAAAATGATATGTTTGTTACGTAGCACCATACAACAAATTGAGATTTGAGATATATTTTCCTGATACTTTTCATAAGTTTGAGCCAACATGCTATTTACAAAATTTTAGAGTTGATGTTGTCAGAGAAAAGGTTTTGAGATTAGCTGAAGTAAAATTGTGGAAATTCGTATCAAGATTGCGGAACCATATTGAGATTAAAACATAGGCTGCAGCATTTTATTATTTGTAAATTTAGAAAAATTACTTTATAAAGTAATATATAAGAATCAATAAATTAAGTATTAACAATAATTGATAATTAAAATATAAGATTACTACTAATGTTAAAAAATATGTTTTATGTCTTACATAATGATAAAAAGTGTGTAGGCAGGAATGAGTTATATGAGTTAAGCGTGCACATTAGTCACTACATTAATGTAATCGATGTTTCGTCTCCTCATGTCTTGGTATTTTGTTAACTAATGAGTCTTACCTCTTGGTGTAGGAAGTTTTTCTCATGCGGCAATTGTTGTCAGATTTCTTTTGCGTATTATTTTCATATACAGACTTAAATGTGATCACAAAATTACAACACCATGGGTATGCTATTCCTGTACGTTAGTGGACGCATTAGAAAGCAAATGGCTAAGTCAATAAATGTTTGTGGGATTAGACACTATTTTCAGCTACTCTGCTCATTAGTGGTTGTGCAGAAGATTTTTTCAAAACTTCTAAAAACTGTGTATTGAAGCAAAAAATACTTTGTAATATGAAACTTAGATTTATGAACCAACAAGATTTATGAGTCGTAAAAAATTTTTAAATAATTAGAAAAGAGCAATTTTGCTGATACAAATTTTTTTATATTAAATTTTCTAATACTAAAATTCTTAAATTGTCTTGTTTACAAATTTACACTACATGCAAAAGTTTTTGTATAATGTTCAAAATATAGGAATTTGAAAGAAAATGATGGCATCTAGCCATTTGGAAGTAATTTCCTATAAATTTTGTTTACTTATCATTTTTCAATATTCATCGATAAAGTCCTAGATTATCCACTTCTAACAAATTTACTGTTATACCATTAAATAGCGTATCAGTATTTTTATTATATGTAATAAAAATAGAACCTGTTTATTATTATAGACAGGTTATCAATATGGATTTCTCTTGTAGTAAATAAGTTACTCTTAGGCAGATGCAAATTTGTGTTTCTAAAACCTTTAGTATCTAATATTACTTGCGTCTTTTATCATTGTTTACTCTTTTTTAAAGTTTGGTATTAGGTTTCAATTTATTTTACGAAATATTGGGTTACTGATTAACAAATGCGAATTAGGCAATCTAAGAATTCCAAAGCTTTTCAAAAGCACAAAAATACTTAACAAAGCTATTCTTAACCTCTGACAATAGTTTCAGCCTATTAGGCTATTCTCAAAGAGCTGCTAAGAACACCTAGGTCTTTGTAGAATAGCCTAATAGGCTAAACCAAATTGTTAGAAGATACGAATAAATTGTCAAATTAGCAAGTGTTCCTGCGTCTTTAAAAACCTTTGTTTGACCAAGTGCTCAACGAATCTTCAGTCAACCTAAGAATAACATCTACATACTTATTCAGTCAGGACAATTATCTTGGCAGTCAAATTTCTCAATTATTCTGCATCTAAACGACGTTATTCACTATGTGTTTTATGTTGCGTGTTGCGTAAACAATACATTATCTGATACTAAAATGTTTGTATTTTATTTCCTATAAATTTAATATTCAAGAGAATTTGTTTGCGATAGAACACCATTTTTTTTCAAATAACGTTATATCGTCATACGGTTTGTTATTAATTTGTTTACTGATGAAACGGCTCAAAATTTGTTACTGCCTTAAAAAGTAAAACAATACGAACAGAAATTTCTACTAACCTGTTACGAAGAAACGCCATTAAAAAAGAAAGAATATGCGTGTTATTACACGAAATAAAATAGTTCCAGTAGGCCTAGATGTAAGGGAATAATTGTATAGTTTTTACTTAGAGCTTAAGAAAAAAACACTTTCACTCAATTGTCTTTAAAAGAACTCACGATTTTACTCCAGTGGCCGCGCTAAATCACTATCACTGACAGATCGTGACTTCCATCACTGCTCAGATCGGTGTCATCTTCATCACAACCCCCAACACTTACAATGATACGATCAATCGCGTCTTCCAGTATTCCATCCTTTTGCCAATATTCACTTTCTATGTTAATTACATGCCTACTGTAACTAGACCAGTCTTCTGGTGTTATAGCAGCTAATCCTTCAGAAAGTATTTGTTGTAGTCTCGTTAAAGAAAAGTTCCCAGCTGTATTATGTGACCTTATAAAATATTTAAGTTTTGACCACGCCAGCTCTATAGCACTCAGATCACACATGTATGGTGGAGTTCTCAGCACCTCATGGCCGTTAAGTTGAAGTAACGTATCGACCGCATAAATTTTATTTTTTGGTCTCACTTTTTCTATTTTTTCGTGGAGATCAGATTTCCTCATAGATGCATCGCATTCAATGCCTTGCTTCCGTAACCAAGTTAACATGTCACTTTTCAACGAGTACTGAGATGGTGGTTTATCTTCTTGCCGGCAATGATACGGTGCATTGTCCAATATAACAACCGAATTCGCTGGGAGATTAGGAATGACCTTTTCACAGACCCACTTCTCAAAGTTTGTACTATTCATTTGGCCATGATAGTCACCTGTCGAATTACCTGCCTTAAAAATTAATTCCGCATTATTTAAAAATCCGTTTTCTGATCCTAAATGCGCTACTATTAAACGGTTTGATGCACTTATTGTCGTCATTGTACCGTCAACTTCTTGGTGTTGCCAGCACTTGTGAAACGTTAAATTGGCATCAACCCACGTTTCGTCTAAATAAAATATACATCTTCCTTGTTCCCTGTGTTTCTTTAATTTTTACATCGCCAATTGATAATATCAGGCCTCTCAATGAGAATTTTTCTCTTGGACATGCACCTCTTCCACACAAACCCCATCTCTTTCATAATTTTTCTTAAAGTCCATTCACTCCACTGAAAGTTAATCCGTTCTTTTAAGATCGGGAGCAATTTTTTACAAGTTGGTACGGTTTTTTTATTTACATAAAAGTCGTGTATTATATTCAAAATGACACGACGGTCAAAGTTATCTACCGAAGCTGTCCGTTTCTCCGCACAACGTGTCTTACCAGGTGTTCCTAGTGTTTCACTTGGACGATCTTTTCCTTCTTTTCTTATATTTTTTATTGTACAAACTGACACGTTACAGTATAATGCAGCTCTTTTAGTAGCTTTGTTTATTGGGATTGTTAACGATTTTGCGTCTTTCTCACGGTCACACTGTTTTATAACATTCCTAATCACTTGTCTTTCTTTGCTTCGAATTGTTTCACCTCGTTTACGTTCAACACTCATGATAAAATCAGTCTAAGATAAAAAAAAAATGGAATTGTTGCTATAGACTATTTATACACACGCACACGATTAACAAAAAAAAGATCACGGTACGAAAAAAGAAGCAATTTAAAACATATATAACAAAATATTTACAACTCACGGCAATACACATTACAGGAACACGTACGTGCTGCATAAAAGAAACAACTATGAGTAACTGTGCTGCGGGCTGCGGGTTGATATATTGCAGACAGCGTTGTTATTCACTTTGCAAGCAGTGACCTTCACATTCTTTACACAGTGGACAGGATTGCGGGTCTATTCATATGTCTCGTAGACAGTAGGTACAGTATATTTAGTATGAAGCAATTACTTACGTTAACTGTATTAAAGATATCTTCTTGTTCTTATACACTTCAGGGATTTGACAATGTGCCTGTTCCGACGTTACATTATCAGATCCATTTCTTTTTTAGTCTTTCTACATCCCTTATTCTAGACGCCTGTACTTGTTTAGAGTGATTGGTATTTTATCTTCATCTATGCAACTTAAATGCTGATTCCATTTTCCCCTGTATTCTTTACGTTTTCATGTAGGTTGTAAATGGTTCCATAATTCACACTCATAAAGCGGTACAGAAACTGGCATAGATTTCTAAAACTTTAAATTTGTGTCTTGACGTATCTTGTTTCTAAAAATACCGTTAATTATTCCTCAGACAGTCTGGAACTTACTTAACATAACATGAATGTCATAATTTATATCGTAGCCAATATCACTTCCAAAATAATTAAGGTGGCTCACCTGTTCTAGAATTCAATCACTACTCATTATTTTGTCCTTATTGGCTATTTACCTAGAAATACCATTACGTTGGTTTGTATAGTGAAGATTTTCATGTTGTAGTGTTTGGAAATCTGGTGAAGTCAAAAATCGTTTTTTTCGAGTCAGATTCTGTATTTTAAAGTACAAGCAACTCATCAGCAAACATCAGTACATTCAAATATCTGTCTTGTGATAATTTAATACCAGGGTTCCCTGGATATCTTCATTTCACTAACAAGATGAACAAGATAAACGTTACAAAAAGTAGGTGATATACTTACCTTATCTAACACCTTTATTAACTGATTTTCGTTAAGATTATTATAATATTATAATTACTGTAATTATACAATTATTTTGACAGCTCTTCTTGTTCCATTCGTAAGCCTTGTACAGTTGTTATAAGTTGTTGAGGATATCCCCGTTCTCCTAACGTTTTCCACAACAAATTTCTATCTACTCTATCAAAAATTTAATTAAAAAGTTGTGTTAGTAGTTATAATCACAAACAGAATAATCACTATTGCACACCACTATAGACAATAATTTTTCAATGTGTGCAACGGCGATTATTGTGTTTACTCTATCAAAGGCCTTCTCAAAATCAACAAAAGCTATATGCGATTCTTTATTGAACTCGCGATGCTTCTCAATAGTTTGCGTAGTAAAGAAACTATATTATACAAGTATTTACAATCGTTATCTCACTAATTTGTCTAGAAGCACACACAAGCTACAGTTACTCCGTCCTTGTATTATACACGTTAGCGGCCGAATCTCAACAACACAGTAAAAGGCTTTATGAATGTTCAACCGCCAGCTCTTTGTGACAAAACCGCTTCGAGACAGACAAATAAGGTCTTTCCTTTTTCCCAAAATGACTTATTACTGCGAATATTATAGTCGTTTTTTAAATCTGTCAATACTTTTACTCAGTCTAAAATAAACAAAAGTATTTCAATCACTTTATATTCTTTTTTTCTTAAATAAATTAAGTTTTTAAATTCAAGAATATCAACGTAGTTTGGTTAATTCACGCTTATGTATGCTGCTAATGGCCGTTGGCTTTGGCAATATGCTAATTTTGATTGCTTGAGGCAGTGTCGTTTGTCCGCTGGACAAAGTTTTCACATTCATAAATTGCATACAATATTACATAGCCTAATAAAATTTTGCAATGATAAATATCCCAGCCCGTGTTATCTTTCCTTAAAGCTAATAAATTCTGAGAAACGTTTCTGTTTAAAGTATAACATTTCGTGTTCTAGTTACTGGGAAGACAAGTCTGGTAACCCGCAGTGAAATGCGTTGAGACCACTAATTAGTTACTTCTCACTGTTGACTTGTTCACAGCACACAACACTTACCCACGTTTGCGGACGACTCGGAAAGTAATGATCCAATTGAAATAACACACTTGCTACACACCATCTTACGCACTTGCAAACGGAGCTAGGAAGTAGAGAATAAAGGTCAATGAAGGTATTATTTTTTTCGAAGCATGTAAAGAAACGTACATAGATTTACAAGTACGCACCAATAATCGTAGCTGAACGTTTCTTCTGTAATGAGGTAACGTCAAACAACACTGGTCGTGTAGAAATCTTACAGATAGTTGTATGCATGCGCGCTCGTCCCTTTTTTGTTTGGGTCAGTATACCGTTTTCTGTAGGATAATTTACACGGATTTCGTGTAACAAACTGACACGAAAGTCAAACAGAAGATGACACCATTACTAATACAACAATGCAATGAAATGTACAAAATATGTAACACGACGCATGGATTAGGTCTTATCGGATCACCTGAAGAGACTGTTTCATCCATACGTGTGGTTAACTGATGCTTTTGTAAAGGACTTGATGAACGTCGTTGAGAAGTGATGAGTTTTTCAGTGTAGCTTAATGACGTAGTTGTTACCTCCCACTTTGTTTCCTAATCCCTACAGTCCCCTTGCAGGATATTTGCCTGACGAACAACATGGCTCTCTACAGTCAGTACTAAAACACCACGTACTCTCAATGTCACGGATAACGTAACAACAAACAAACCGAATAGACTTGCAGAGTCCTCTAATTTATGCGGCTGCCGATTTCTATTCGACGACATTTCGAGAGGCAAAGTCTGTTTCCGCGGCGTTAAAACCGGAACCGATACGTGGCTTACACTTTCATTGTTTGAAGCCACCTGCAAGAGTAGAGTTTCTGTATCCTGGGTTATCGGAACATTATTCAGTGTAAAATCACGTTCACGATGGAGAAACAAGCGGATAATAAGCTTTCGTCCTGGGACATGCTGATCGTACAAGGGCGATAATGATCTCGAGTGTAACTACGAGGGGTATTAGGGGGATCAATCTCCCCAACAACTAATAAAAATTTAAGCAAAATTCCATAAACACTTGACGTGGGTCTATACCTTTTTTAAGTAAGTTACGTGTATTAAAAAAGACTTATAAATAACTGCACAAAGACTTCTATGGGCAGAAGCGTAAATATTTCATTTCCAACTGTATCTTGTAATGTTCTGGACGTGGATTTTTAGTGTTACCACCATTTTAAAGCCCTAAACCACGACCTAGGTTTCAGTTTTCAGTTTAATATATACTGGAACAAAACTTACACGGATTTATTTATACCTGAGGAATCATACCATCCTATAGGTCAAAAAATGGCAGCATTAAATTCATTTTGTTACACAGCAATTAATAATTTAGCAGCCGCTAGAAACAGGGATGCAAAAATAAAAAGAGCCAAGAACTTAGCTAAAAATAACAACTATAAGACGAGACTGATAAGCATAATTGTGAAAAAGACTAGTAGTGATTGGAGATTATAAAAAGAAAAAATAGAGAAAAAAATAAAGGATCAATTAGATATATTTTATGGGATACCAACAAAGAAAATAATAAAGTGTTTGAAGAAATATGATATAAATATCTCCATTGTAAGACACTAACAGTTTTCGATCCAGTTAAGAATAATAATATTAAAGAAACACCAACATTACGGAAGAGTGGGGTGTACAAATTAAAATGTAAATAATGTGATTATGTGTAAGTGGGCAAAACTGGACGTAAATTTAAGTTTAGGATGAGTGAAAAACGCAACGAGAGGACATAGGACCACGACTTCACTATACGCTAGGCATTTCATGGAAACAAGGCATAAATTCGCTACCCCTCTTTAAAATGTTGAAATATTAAAAACGTCGTCGGTTAGGACTTGGTGGTAACACTTGGAAAATGGTGGTAACACTGAAAGGCCTCGTCTAGAACGTGACAAGTAGCAGTTCAGCAAGTAAACACGACAAAGTTGTAATTACAGAAACTGATAATTCAAATAACAAGATGAATATCTCATTTGTTCTGAAGAAGTTGGAGAGGCCAGTCTTCAAGCTGGTCCCATCACCCCCCCTCCCAAAATAATAGCTCTTAGTTATAGTACTGGTTTGGAACACAGCCTTAGAGCCCGGTAACTAGTGATTCTTAAAGTCTGTCTTTATCTTTACATGTAACATTCGGCCCCTGGTGGATGATTTCATCCGCGAGGAGCAGTTTGGGTTTAGGCCGAGGCACTCGACTACTCTTCAGTTAGTACGGTTTGTCACCTGTCTAGCCGACGCCGCCAACAATCATCAGGCAACAGGCGCCGTCCTGTTGGATGTGAGCAAAGCCTTCGATAAAGTCTAGCACGAAGGCCTGCTCTACAAACTGGCGCATTCGTCACTCCCGGCATCTATCGTCCACTTGCTCCGATCCTATCTGACGGATCGCACCTTCAGGATCAGCGTAGATGGGGCGTTCTCTCGGTTTCGCCCTGTCGCCGCCGGCGTCCCACAAGGATCTGTCCTCGGCCCCGTTCTGTACGTACTGTACACGAACGATCTGCCTGTTTATCCCGGGGTCACGTTATCTCTATTTGCCGACGACGCGATGTTTCATTTTAGCTCGCTTTCGCCTTGGCGGACGAGCGTAATGTTACAACGCCATTTGGCTATGCTTCCGGACTGGCTAAGGAAATGGCGGGTAGCGATCAATACGGAGAAATCCAAGGCGATCTGCTTTACTCATAAGTCCATTTCCCGATGCCAATCCCCCTCCTTAGAGGGGAGACCCATCAACTGGACTGAGACGGTGAAGTACCTAGGTGTTCGGCTTGATCGGCACCTAAACTTCAACGCCCACGTGACCGCAACCCTCAACATGGCTCGTGGCGTCAGAGCCAAACTATCACCTATGCTTTCGCGGAACAGCCGCCTGACTGTCCGTACAAAACTAACATTGTATCTACTGTTCCTCCGAACAGTACTCACTTATGCGGCGCCCGCTTGGTGGCCTCTACTGTCGGCCACCAACAGGCATAGGCTGACGACATTTCAGAACTGGACCCTACGATCCCTCACGGGCTCCCCGTGGTATGTGCGAAATTCCACCATTCACCGGGGCCTCCGTGTTCCCACCTTAGAGGTCTTCGTCTGGTCCTTGGCAACGAATTTGTTCGCCAAGGCAGGCGAATCCCCTTACCCGCACCTCGAAAGGCTGAATAGCGTGGAGAATACACCGCTCCCCTCGCCGCGTCAGGCGCCCTAGGGCGCTGTTAGACGACCCCCCCTAAGTTCATCACATGAACCCCCCAGAAACGAACCCCCCCCAACCTTCTGGAAATCTGAACCGATTACAAACATTAACTACCTGCGCCTGCCGAAACTGTAGTCAATCATGCTGCCGCAGATTGGATTGAATAGAACATTATTGCCAGCATCGGCTTTGCCGATTCGGCAGGGCTTTAATCCGGGACACGGGCCCCCGCGAGGTTGTGAAAATGCCTTCCTTGCGAGAGCCGACTGCCCCGGTGACGAGTCCCTTCGACTCAGCCGCCGCCTTCGGGCGGTCGAGCCTCTTGTCCTCGCCAGCGTGCCTCTAAGTTTCCGTGGGCTATGTCCTCGGAGACCAAGGAGCCGCGACCAGGCGTTGCAATTGGCTGAAGCCATGCCAACACCTGCTTTGCTGATTCGCCAGGGTAATGACCTGAGACACGGGCTCCCGCGAGGTTGTGCAAGTGCCTTCCTTGCGGACGCTGGCTGACTCGGAGTCATTCTTTACCGTTTCGGCCGACGCCCTAGGGCGCTCGAGCCTCTTGTCCTCGCCTAGTGCGTCACTACGTTCCCAAAGGCTAGCCTGAGGGGACCATGGTGTCGCGCCACGGCGGGACATTTGGCTGAAGCAAAAGCTTAAGCTTGCCTCCGTGAGTAGAGGGAAATTGGGGGTTCAAACCCACAAAGGAATGCCGCCTTCTTAAAAAACACTAAAAAAACACTAAAAAACATGATCTAAGAGATGACGCCGCCACCGCTGGACCCGCAGCATCCCGATGGACCACAGCACCGCGAATTTCCGCGAATAAATTTTTTAATTTTTTTAATTTTATTTTTTTTATTTTTTTAATTAAATTGATTTGGTGGGATGATGTTCAATGGACCACCAGCATCCGTGAATATAATTTTTTTATTTTTTTAAGAAAGCTGATTTGCATATCAGTGGGTGGTGTTGGGTGGGAGGTTGTTTTTTTTTTTTTCTCATATCAGTGGGTGGGGGGTGGTTCCAACTCGAAGCATTATAGTGTATACTAAAATATATGATCAGGTGTACCAACCTTTGCATGAGTTCAAATTTGTTGTGTGTTATAATGTATATTAAATCTATATGATCAGGTGTACCAACCTCTGTAGTATTATTATAGTGTATAGATATTTTATATGAGCAGGTTTGTCAACATTTTCTGTGGCGGGGGGAGGGAAATTCAAATATGTGTTATATTGTGTATGTATAGAGCAGATCTGTCAACATTTTTTTCTCTTCTGTGGTGGGAAATTCAAACTATATATGATCATAATTGGTACTCTCTCTCGCTCTCTCACACGTTGTGTATGTCTCTCTCTCTCTCTCTCTCTCTCTCTCTCTCTCTCTCTCTCTCGTTGTCAAACGTTATGCTCACCGGCATTATAGTGTATATTAAAATATATGATTAGGTGTACCAACCTTTACATGAGTTCAAATTTGTCGCGTGTTATAATGTATATTAAATCTATATGATCAGATGTACCAACCTCTGTATTATTCGTCCTCTCACTCCCTCTCTCTCACTCTCTCTCTCTCTCTCTTGTTGTCAAACGTTATGCTCAAACCGTTCTCCTCACTCTGTGGTCAGTACCGAACGCATGTATATGAAATTAGAAAGTTTATTCGACAAATATTAACGTCCTCTCTCTCTCTCTCTCTCTCTCTCTCACTCTCACTTGTTTCAACTGTGTCAACAAATAGTAACGTCCTCTCTCTCTCTCTCTCTCTCTCTCTCTCTCTCTCTCTCTCTCTCTCTCTCTCTCTCTCTCTCTCTCTCTCTCTCACTTTCACACGTTTCAACTATGCAAGGTTTCATACCCTTTCTCCTGTCTCCCTCTCGTACATTGAGTAGTCGGTGTGATGAATAAATAATTTTAGCCCTCTCTCGTTGTCAAAACGTCGTCTTCATTTTCAATGTATTAAATAATTAATAGTTTTATAATGCAGTCAGTGTGATTGATCCTTGTTAGAAATATATATATATTTGGCGTCAATGAACTACTTACCTGTTATGTTGTTACAGACAATACTTCTGTTTTAAGGTTGCAGTTTACACACACACACACATAGGTTCAGTAGTGTATAGCGAAATAAATTAAAATTATGCACACACATGAAAACGGCGGCTGAAATTCATACAAATCTTCTGATGTAACAGTTCACAAAAAATAAATTAATTGTACACATGTTCAGAGGTGTAGAGTGAAATAAAATAAAGTCATAATTTGTTTAAATGATTAAATATATTTTAACATTCACAATATAAAATTCACAATTAAATAAATACATTAGAAATTGATATTTTTCGAAAGTTTATATATAATTGTGTGTCGTACTTGTAGAAGAAGCAACCTGCAACATAACAATACAACAACAACATTAAAATCATGTTAAATATCACACACACACAGATGCACACGCAACGCGCGCACATACAGACGCATACGCAACGTAATCACACACACACACACACGCATACGTAACGTAACCAAACACGCAACGCGCCCACACACAGACGCAAACGCAACGTACACACGTTTGGGTTACACCATACGTGCACGCACACACACACACACACAGACGTACACGCACACATACGCAACGCGCCCACACACAGACGCAAACACAACGTAATCATACACATACATACAACATGTACATGTAGGACCAATAAACAGATAACAGATTTAAATATGCTATAGTCATTGTAAGACGTTACAATCATTCGCAACGTAATCACACACACACACACACGCATACGTAACGTAACCAAACACGCAACGCGCCCACACACAGACGCAAACGCAACGTACACACGTTTGGGTTACACCACACGTGCACGCACACACACACACACACAGACGTACACGCACACATACGCAACGCGCCCACACACAGACGCAAACACAACGTAATCATACACATACATACAACATGTACATGTAGGACCAATAAACAGATAACAGATTTAAATATGCTATAGTCATTGTAAGACGTTACAATCATTGAAGTGTTTAATAAGTAAATTGTATGTATGTATATATCACTGAATAATAATAATAATATAATCGTTCTAGTGTTATCGTTTGCTGCAACAGGTAAAGCAGTTACAAATAATTACATATAGGTTCAGAGGCGTATAGTGAAATAAATTAAAAATCCATTCATCAAAACTTTGTAAATTAGAATCTGCACTACATTCAAACATACGCACACACACAATGATAAAAAAATTGTTTATTAAAAGTAGTTTGTTACCTTAACGAGATACAATTTCCACATGCGCTGTCTGGTTCTTCATCCCTCGAAACACAAGATGTAGGTCGCTGGGGCTTATATGACGGAGTTCTTCATCTGTAAAGACGTCAGCATACCTCTTAGGTAGATATACACGATAGCGTAGCTCACCATCTTCCAACGTTACAAGCACAGACTTCCCATATCGCGTGTCCACATGCAACATGTTAACGATCGGATACTGTTTGTCCACTGTTAATTCTGCACAACGTTTGTACTCAATAGCAGAAACTGCATTGAATTTTGTGATAAACGACATTATTTATGAGAAGTGAAGACGTCTGTATCAAGCTAGGTGCAACTAAACAATGACTACAAAGAAGACTAGTGAAAGTAATGGTGGTGATGTGGTCATCAGGAAAGTTCACGTTCATCGCCCGAAGCTTTGCATGTACATACACACAGGCAGAATTAGCGCTGTTACAAAATATATATATTAGGAAAGTCAAGCCCACAGACTACTAGAAATAGTTATCGTTTGAAAAAAAAAAAGAAACCACACATTACGAACAGTTATCGCCTGCAGCCATATACAAGTTTACCTAATGAAATTAACAATGCTATGAGACACTTACATTAAAAATGTTTGTATAACAGAAAAATCATTAATTATCCACTCTCTAAGTGCGTGCACATTATGGTTTGTACATAGTGTAGAAGAAGAATTGCAATGTGTAAGACATAACGCCCCAGGAATGTCTTTTGGTACGTCTTTTAGGCAACCAATGTCATCAAGATTTATTATATGATAATGAATTATTTTCGTTTCTAAAAAACGTTTTTTCTCAAGACCCTTCACAAACACATATTTATATATGTTCGTATACGTTGTTAACACTGAAACAAGATTGTCGTACGGTGTCTCTCCTTCATCCCATCTTAGCCCATGATAGTTTGTCGTTAACCAGCAGTTGGTTCTAGTGTATTTCGAATTCGTAACGACTGTAGCAGGCGGGGCGAAAATCCAATGTCTGCATGCAAAACGTGTTACGTCCATAACCGACAACTCCTTTACTATATAATTGCCGTTGTCATCATAAAAGCAGTGAAAGTCAATTATTACAGCAGCGTTTTCCATTATACTATAAAAAAAAAAAAGGAACCACACATTACAAACTAATATTTATAAACACAAAGATCGTTACAATAATAATACACAAACTTACGTTTACTGTCGTCCGAACTGAAGCGTGGAGAGAGAATAACTATCGATATCACAGTGAGAATTCTTTTTGTTTTTAACAGATGGAATTTTAGCAGGAGGGGGAGCAGAGTCGCTGTCGGCAATTAATTTGGCACGTACGTGAGATTTTAATAAAACAATTAACAGTTTTTAAATAATAATTTTCGGAAACAACCTCCGACTTAAAAAAAAATATAGTTTACCTTGTGGTATAAAATTCAAACTATTAAATTGTCTCTCTCACACACATTCTGATTACTATACAACTAATTGCATGTATGTTCAGATGGTTCTACCGAAATAAACCATTGTGTATGTATTCGCTAAATCCGCCTTTCACTTTCTAATATGACACATGACACTCATTAGTTGCACCCATCACAAGTAAGTATCGATTAGAAAGTATTCACGTCCAAAACAAACATCGGCTTTCCCCTACCACCAGAGACCAATATATACTCAACAAATTTAACGATAAATTCTCATTTGACTCGCTTGTGTGCACTGACATTTTTAATAGTTGGAAGACTGTATTATTGTGCAATCGCAGTATACGCAAGTTCCTGTGTGTAGTCAACATACAATAGTTTTGGTGAGTATAATTTATTGTATGTACAGATTTTATTTAAACGTAAAAATTATTTGCATTAAAACATTATTTAATACATGTATGTGTATGTTCAAACCACAATTTACGAAATATATTCTTACCATATTTTTTATATTACACTTCTAATTGAAGATATATATATTTTAATTTAATACATGTGTGTGTAAGCGTATGCGTATGATCAAATTACAATTTTCTGAATATATTCTTAACGTACTTTTATTCTTAACGCACTTTTAATTGAAGATATATATTTGAATTTAATACAATTTTCTGAAATATATTCTTACTGTACCTTTTATACACTTCTAATTGAAGATATATATATTTTTAGGTATAACTGAATTTTATCGGATTCACACTGACTGCTTGCGTGCGTTGATAAATCTATCTCAACAGTTTTTTTAATAGTTGAAAAACTGCTTGAATTATTGTACGTCTCAGTATACACAAGTTCCTGTGTGTGTATTCAACATACGTTAGTTTGGTAAGACATTATTTATTGATTTAATACATGTATGTGTGTGTGCGTGATCAAATTATTATTATTATTAAACGTAAAAATTATTTGCATTAAAACATTATTTAATACATGTATGTGTATGTTCAAACCACAATTTACGAAATATATTCTTACCATATTTTTTATATTACACTTCTAATTGAAGATATATATATTTTAATTTAATACATGTGTGTGTAAGCGTATGCGTATGATCAAATTACAATTTTCTGAATATATTCTTAACGTACTTTTATTCTTAACGCACTTTTAATTGAAGATATATATTTGAATTTAATACAATTTTCTGAAATATATTCTTACTGTACCTTTTATACACTTCTAATTGAAGATATATATATTTTTAGGTATAACTGAATTTTATCGGATTGACACTGACTGCTTGCGTGCGTTGATAAATCTATCTCAACAGTTTTTTAATAGTTGAAAAACTGCTTGAATTATTGTACGTCTCAGTATACACAAGTTCCTGTGTGTGTATTCAACATACGTTAGTTTGGTAAGACATTATTTATTGATTTAATACATGTATGTGTGTGTGCGTGATCAAATTATTATTATTATTATCTGAAACAGAACAGTATATATAGATTCGAGTGGTATGTAAGACGCTGTTATATGTTACTAGTAAAAATTATTTGCATTAAAACATTATTTACTGAATTTAATACATGTATGTGTATGTTCAAATCACAATTTCTGAAATATATTCTTGCCGTATTTTTTATATTACAGTTCTAATTGAAGATATATATTTGAATTTAATACATGTGTGTGTGTGTGTGTGTGTGTGTGTGTGTGTGTGTGTGTGTGATCAATTTTCTGAAATATATTCTTACTGTACCTTTTATATTACACTTCTAATTGAAGATATATATTTTTAGGTATAACTGAATTTTATCGGTTTCACACTGACTGCTTGCGTGCGTTGATAAATCTATCTCAGCAGTTTTTTTAATAGTTGAAAGACTGCTTGAATTATTGTACGTCTCAGTATACACAAGTTCCTGTGTGTGTGTGTGTAGTCAACATACGCTAGTTTGGTGAGCATAATTTATCAAGTGCATTATTTATTGATTTAATACATGTATGTGTATGTGTGTGTGTGTGTGTGTGTGTGTGTGTGTGTGTGATCAAATTATTATTATTATCTGAAACAGAACAGTATATATAGATTCGAGTGGTATGTAAGACGCTGTTATATGTTACTAAAATCATAGCAAATATTTTTCATTCTAAGCATATTTACTGTTTAATAATAATTACAACCCAACGAATGATATATATAGTTTGATGCTTTATAAGTTTGTGTACATCGGTTGTATATTGTAAGCATGAAAGTATTATTTAAATCTGTTTGTGTGTGTGTGCGCGAAAATAAACTTAATTTTCTCGATCTAGCAAATAGTTGGTCTAAGCGTACATGTATTATGTACAAATTGATATATAAAACGTTTACGATACACTAACATAATACCAGCGTTATAACGGTACCTTTTGTTTTTCAGTATTCATTCATTCTCACTTGAAGATCATGGCTAACCTTCAGCAGGAACGTGGGGAGGAGCAGACTGAACAAGGTAAAAAAAAGTCCAATACCAATTGTCACAGTTAAGAAATTATTTTTGTAATTATGTAGTGTACAAACTTGCTGATGCGAATTAACGTTTGAGTCATACTATGTCTATTGGTGTGTGCATGAAAAGTCTCACTCTTAACATCGTTTAGAAATTGACATGTAGATGAAAATTTTTCATGTTCCTTCATAGGTTTGTCACCTTCTTTCCAATCAACTAATTCAATTCCACAACAAAAGCATTTAACTCTATCGTCTACGAATGACATACTATGTCCACAAACATCGAAATTTCTAGGGTAGAAGTAGAACCCTGCAAACGCTAACTCGTCGGGGCTGATAAACGTCACTTCCCAATACTTGAATGATTTTATTCTTTCACTTTCAATACTAAAATCAGGAGTAGCCGACATCTTCACGGTTTGTAATAAACTGACATATTACCCCCCGACGAGTGTTATTTATTTACTACAAACATGAATTTGTGTGTACACGTTATTTATCATTCCTATTGGTTACTAATACTCATGTTTCTATTGTTTCAGTTGTGACTCGGTTTTATATCGAGAGGAACAGTAGTGTCCGAGGGTGCATCACAACTTTCGACTACATTCCAGTGAACGTCAACGAGTCGGATCATGACGTAGTATTCGTAATGACTGAGGCACGTCCTTTATTGCTTGAGGATATTCAGGCAGAGCAGGCACGTTTACGCAATATCAAGTGGCATATTGCGTGCAGGATACGTTTTACCAAAACCGTGGTAGATGGTGACAGTGGTGAGGAGAAAGAGGTAACGAAAGACGCCGTCTTCCACGGACGTTGTCGCACGTTGCTCGCGGACGACAGCGACGAGTTGAATTGTCTACTCGATGAATCCTACGATAAAATCTTCAATAGCATATCTAATTTTACCCGTGACGGGAGCGGATGGTCGGTGGATGCTGTACTGAAGCTGGAACTGGTTGTTGGACGGTACCAGCCTCTAGCAGCGTCCTCCTACCTTCCAACCCCGCGAAAACTCGCACACACCAGGGCAGTAGTCAACATCAAGAACCCCCACGATGAAATGTGTTTTCTGTGGTCTGTTCTAGCCCACATACACCCTCAAGAACGTAAGAGAGACCGTGCTTCAAACTACATCCCATTCATAAACACATTAAATATGTCCGGTATCGAGTACCCTGTTTCGTTAAAGTCCATTTCCAAATTTGAAGCACAGAATCCTAACATTTCTATAAACGTTTTCGGCTATGATATAGAAGACAATATCAAAAATGAATCAAAAAATGAGGTTTACCCTCTGAGAATTACCCCGAATAAGGACAGGTCGCATCACGTTAATCTTTTGCTTCTGACCGATACGAATAGCCGAAAACATTACTGTCTTATCAGTAACATGAGTAGATTGTTATCATCCCTAACAAAACACCGCGCTCAATCATTTTACTGCGACTACTGCCTGCATCGTTTCGCCACAGAACATGGTCTGTCCGATCATCTCCCCTACTGCACACCTTACGGCGAGCAGAAAACCAAAATGCCCACGGAGGAGGAGAAGTTTATGTCCTTTAAAAATTACGCGCACTGTCTTAAAGTACCCTTCACCGTCTACGCCGACTTCGAGTCCCTCATCACTCCGCTTCAATCGTGTTCACCTGGTAACAACGTCCCGACGACAGTGCACGAGTTAGGCGAATTCTACTCCGTCGATAGCAGCGGTGTCCGTCAGAAAATAACTTCTCCTCCTGTATCGTCCACATCATACGAAGCGATGCATATCCCGTCAGGTTTCTCCTATGCTATCGTCGATCATACGCACAGCCTTTGGAGAGAGGCTAAAGTTTATCGGGGTGAAAACGTTGTAGACACGTTCTTCTCGTGGTTGTTGAAAGACGTCGAGGATATGATGAAGGTGGTACGACATAACGTACAATTAATTATGTCCGATGATGACAATGTTGTGTTCACTAACGCCACCGTTTGTCATTTGTGTGAGCGCCCTTTGACAGACGATGACAAGGTACGCAATCATTGTCATCTTACGGGGAAATTCTTGGGAGCAGCCCATAATAGCTGTAATCTGAGTTACAAGATGCCTCGTCATATCCCCGTCTTCTTTCACAACCTTCGTGGCTACGACTGTCACCATTTAATGCAGGGTTTAGGGAAATATAAGGACGAACGCGTATCCTGCATCGCAACATCCAGTGAGCGTTACGTGTCGTTCTCCCTGGGTCCCTTGCGTTTCGTAGACTCCTTTAAATTTCTTAATCGCTCTCTGGACACACTCGTTACCAATCTGTCCGCGTCCGGGAGCCAATTTCCTTTGCTCAGAGAGGAAATGCTTAGACGGGGTTTCGATGAACAGACCAATCTGCTCGTACGCAAGGGGGTATACCCATACGAGTACGTTGACAGTATTGCTCGGTTCAACGAAACAAGTCTACCCGCTCGTGAACACTTTGATAACCGGTTGATGGAATCATCTATTTCGGACGCAGATTACGAGCACGCGCAAAACGTGTGGAGTGCATTCAATCTGCGTACGTTTGGAGATTACCATGATTTGTATTTGTTGACAGACGTAATGCTGCTGGCCGATGTCTTTGAAAGTTTCCGAGACATGGCCTTACGCGATTACTGCTTGGACCCATGTCATTTTTACTCGCTTCCCGGACTCGCTTGGAACGCGATGCTAGAAATGACCGGGGTCGAATTAGAACTGTTGACAGAAATAAATCTACATCTGTTCCTCGAATCTGGGATCCGCGGAGGCTGCGCGATGATATCCAACCGTCACGCAGTCGCTAACAATCCTCTGATTCCAGATCAGTACGATGTATCGAAACCGACCTCCTTCATTCTGTATACAGACTGTAACAATTTATACGGTGCAGCCATGTCGCAACCACTCCCTTACGCAGACTTCCGATGGCTCGATCGTAACGAAATCGAGTCCTTGGACGTACGTACTGTGAGTGATGATGCTGACATCGGGTACATCCTCGAAGTCGACCTACACTATCCTAATACCTTACACGACCTGCATTCCGACTACCCGCTTGCACCTGTGCGTCAGCGCATAACACACGATATCCTTTCTCCCTTTTCCAAACGTTTACACGAGAGTATATACAGATCATCGTATAACGAATCAGGGTCATCCGTAGAGAAGTTGTTAACAACTTTGGAGGACAAACAAAATTACGTTCTCCATTATCGAAATTTGAAATTGTATTTAAGTCTTGGTTTAGAGCTGAAAGCGACTCATAGGGTGTTGTGTTTTAAGCAAAGCGCTTGGTTGAAACCGTTTATCGATTTCAACACCCGCAAGAGGCAATCAGCCGTCAACAGCTTTGAAAAAGACCTTTTCAAACTGATGAACAACGCCGTATACGGTAAGTCGCTGGAGAACGTACGGAAACATATAGACTTTGAACTAGTCTCGAATGAACGACGGCTTCAAAAACTAGTTTCCACACCCAGGCTAAAACGTATGATTCGTTATACGAACGATCTGGTGGGGCTTTCACTCAGTAAAAAATCCATTGTTCTTTCTCGTCCCGTGTATGTCGGCTTCACGGTGCTTGACGTTAGCAAAACAATAATGTACGACTTTCATTATCGTTATGCTGTCGCCAAGTACGGCCGCAACGTTAAATTGTTAATGACTGATACAGACAGTCTGATGTATCATATTCAAACATCAGACTTGTATGCAGATATGAAGAAGGACTTGCACGTTTTTGACACCTCGGATTACCCTACGTCTCATCCTTGTTATAGCCTTAAGAACAAAAAGGTTGTTGGACTGTTCAAGGATGAAACGTGTGGTCGTCCTATTAGAGAATTCGTAGGTCTCAGAGCGAAATGTTATTCGTTCCTTGTGGCCCACGAAGATTCTAGCAATGCAAGTCAAAAACGTGTGTGTAAAGGTGTGCCTCGAGTTGCGATTAAGAGGAGTCTGCGACACGATATGTATCGCAAGTGTCTCACTGATCATTGTCCGTTTTCTGTCAGTGCGCTGTGTTTACGTAGCGATCATCATACGTTGTACACGATGCGTGTAAATAAGCTAGCGTTGTCACCGTATGATGATAAGCGTTATATATTAGACAATGGTCGTGATACCCTTGCGTACGGACATTATCGGATACATGCCGACGACGATGACGACTCTGCTCCTCCACCTGCTAAAATTCCCCGTTACACCACTGGTTAACAAAAAAATTCTTACTGTGATATCTATAGTTATTGCCTCCTCACACTTCAGTTCGGACGGCAGTAATCGTAAGTTTATGTATTATTATTATTATTATTGTAACGATATTTGTGTTTATACATATTAGTTCGTAATGTGTGGTTTCTTTTTTTCAGGTGATAACTATTTCTAGTAGTGTGTGGGCTTTCCTACTATATATATATATTTTGTAACAGCACTAGTTCTGCATGTACCACGTTAAGGTAACAAACTACTTTTAATAAACAATTTTTTTATCATTGTGTGTGTGTGTGCGTATGTTTGAATGTAGTGCAGATTCTAATTTACAAAGTTTTGATGAATGGATTTTTAATTTATTTCACTATCGCCTCTGAACCTATATGTAATTATTTGTAACTGCTTTACCTGTTGCAGCAAACGATAACACTAGAACGATTATATTATTATTATTATTCAGTGATATATACATACATACAATTTACTTATTAAACACTTCAATGATTGTAACGTCTTACAATGACTATAGCATATTTAAATCTGTTATCTGTTTATTGGTCCTACATGTACATGTTGTATGTATGTATATGATTACGTTGTGTTTGCGTCTGTGTGTGGACGCGTTGCGTATGTGTGCGTGTACGTCTGTGTGTGTGTGCGTGTGCGTGCACGTGTGGTGTAACCCAAACGTGTGTACGTTGCGTTTGCGTCTGTGTGTGGGCGCGTTGCGTGTTTGGTTACGTTGCGTATGCGTATGCGTATGTGTGTGTGTGTGTGTGTGTGTGTGTGTGTGTGTGTGTGTGTGTGATTACGTTGCGTATGCGTCTGTATGTGCGCGCGTTGCGTGTGCATCTGTGTGTGTGTGATATTTAACATGATTTTAATGTTGTTGTTGTATTGTTATGTTGCAGGTTGCTTCTTCTACAAGTACGACACACAATTATATATAAACTTTCGAAAAATATCAATTTCTAATGTATTTATTTAATTGTGAATTTTATATTGTGAATGTTAAAATATATTTAATCATTTAAACAAATTATGACTTTATTTTATTTCACTCTACACCTCTGAACATGTGTACAATTAATTTATTTTTTGTGAACTGTTACATCAGAAGATTTGTATGAATTTCAGCCGCCGTTTTCATGTGTGTGTATAATTTTAATTTATTTCGCTATACACTACTGAACCTATGTGTGTGTGTGTGTAAACTGCAACCTTAAAACAGAAGTATTGTCTGTAACAACATAACAGGTAAGTAGTTCATTGACGCCAAATATATATATATTTCTAACAAGGATCAATCACACTGACTGCATTATAAAACTATTAATTCATTATTTAATACATTGAAAATGAAGACGACGTTTTGACAACGAGAGAGGGCTAAAATTATTTATTCATCACACCGACTACTCAATGTACGAGAGGGAGACAGGAGAAAGGGTATGAAACCTTGCATAGTTGAAACGTGTGAAAGTGAGAGAGAGAGAGAGAGAGAGAGAGAGAGAGAGAGAGAGAGAGAGAGAGAGAGAGAGAGAGAGAGAGAGAGAGAGAGAGAGAGAGAGAGAGAGAGAGACGTTACTATTTGTTGACACAGTTGAAACAAGTGAGAGTGAGAGAGAGAGAGAGAGAGAGAGAGAGAGAGAGAGAGAGGACGTTAATATTTGTCGAATAAACTTTCTAATTTCGTATACATGCGTTCGGTACTGACCACAGTTTGAGCATAACGTTTGACAACAAGAGAGAGAGAGAGAGGACGAATAATACAGAGGTTGGTACATCTGATCATATAGATTTAATATACATTATAACACGCGACAAATTTGAACTCATGTAAAGGTTGGTACACCTAATAATATATTTTAATATACACTATAATGCCGGTGAGCATAACGTTTGACAACGAGAGAGAGAGAGAGAGAGACATACACAACGTGTGAGAGAGCGAGAGAGAGTACCAATTATGATCATATATAGTTTGAATTTCCCACCACAGAAGAGAAAAAAATGTTGACAGATCTGCTCTATACATACACAATATAACACATATTTGAATTTCCCTCCCCCCGCCACAGAAAATGTTGACAAACCTGCTCATATAAAATATCTATACACTATAATAATACTACAGAGGTTGGTACACCTGATCATATAGATTTAATATACATTATAACACACAACAAATTTGAACTCATGCAAAGGTTGGTACACCTGATCATATATTTTAGTATACACTATAATGCTTCGAGTTGGAACCACCCCCCACCCACTGATATGAAAAAAAAAAAAATCAACCTCCCACCCAACACCACCCACTGATATGCAAATCAGCTTTCTTAAAAAAATAAAAAAATTATATTCACGGATGCTGGTGGTCCATTGAACATCATCCCACCAAATCAATTTAATTAAAAAAATAAAAAAAATAAAATTAAAAAAATAACAAAATTTATTCGCGGAAATTCGCGGTGCTGTGGTCCATCGGGATGCTGCGGGTCCAGCGGTGGCGGCGTCATCTCTTAGATCATGTTTTTTAGTGTTTTTTTAGTGTTTTTTAAGAAGGCGGCATTCCTTTGTGGGTTTGAACCCCCAATTTCCCTCTACTTCCGTGGTGGCCATGTAATTAATCATGGACCCGCGGACTGCACCATAACTCCCTTGTGCAGAGCAAACGACCGCGCTGATCTGTTGGCACCTGGCGTTCATCAGGCCTAGGCCTGGACAACGCACACAAATAAGGGCGCAAGACGCCCGCGCATCATCCATCCATCCACATGTAACATGACTGTCTGAAACTTAGGCTTATGCTAAAGATGCTACAGAATTTTATTTTTTGATTTTAACAACTTGACGTCACTTTAAACAAAGTTACTGAGGACGGAACATATGTTCTGGAGCCGCGTGTAAAGAGAACGAGCCAAACACAGTCAAGCGACTGAACAAGGCAAAATAATTTTATTTATTCTTAAGTAGAACACAATGTTAAAAAATTAAATAAATTTATTGCGAAGTTAATTAATTTTTAAAAGTGGAATGTATAATATTTTATTAATCTTCTGAGAGAAGCCACAGCTATGTAATACGTGCTCCAAACGAGAACACGTCCGTATCTGTTAACTGCAGCAAACCCATCTACACATTATACACTTGGGTCAGTATGTCTTGCTCCAGTGGCCTTAATTTACAGAGAGCAAACACGACGGTAGCTCGACATTATCTCATGTACCGTGGTTAATAAAATATATTCACATAATTACAGTTGTGGCATAATATAATGTACATTAAAAAGTTATAAAAAATTAATATACCCCAAAGTAAACCGATTGAGATAATCATTGTATGCCACAGGTACACCGGCAACATCTTATTTTAAGGTCAGCATAATTTATCGTAATAGTTATATAATAGACAATGCGATAAGTCGTATATAATACTATAAAACTAGGAAAAATAAAATATACAATTCCACTGATTATACCATAAGTAACTTACTTATACATTCGTTATATTTCGAGGACGAGTACGTTATTATTTCACGTAGACAAAATTTAGGAAGTATCTAGTAACGTCACTCTGTTTACACTGTTGCACAAAATTATACTAAGGCCAGAAAAATAGTTAGAAGAATTTGAATTTTGTTGCAGCATTATTTTTTGTATCGTTAAAAAGCTCATCCTTTTTGTTTGCCTAAACTGTAAACAATGTGTGTCTCAAATGTGTAGATTTGAAGGTGTCAACCAATCAGAATAAATAAGGTGTATGATGGCAGAGCGCGATGCAAGCCTATCATACATCTTCTTTATTCTGATTGGCTGATGGTGTAATTTTTACCTGTACGTGGGACGTAGTGAATTTATAAGTACAGATAGCATCGCGGGACGTCTTTAGCCTTCACCACAATACTGTGGGCGTGACGTATGACACCCCGCGTTAGGTAGACTCGAATTCCACTGAAGATGGCAGCCAGTGGTGCTGCTGAAAGGTTTGGGTTTATTGTAAACCCTGGACCACGTCCAAACAGCCCGGTAGGTACTTCAAATACAACTGGTAAACGTAGTGGTTTCACCAAATTTCAACTCAAAACCTCACTACATTTGAATGTAATTAATCTACACAGACTCACAGGGACATAAAGACGGAGAAATGAGTAAATTTTGCCTAGGTTTATTGTACATTGTTCATTCTGTTTAATGAGCATAATCATTTACCAAAGCTTGTCGTCATCTTTTGGAAACACTGTTTTATAGTGTGGAACATAAGTCGCTTGGCACTAGAAATTGTTCTTAATTAACTAGTGATTGTGAAAGTAGTAACAATTACACGTTGAAGAAGATATCTAATTATACGCAATTAAACAAATAACTTAAACCTCTGATTCCACGTTTCGACAAAATTTAGTCTTACCATTAGGATATCATTTTGTTTGTGTGTATACAGGTTACATCAAATTATATAATTATTGTTATAGATATATTTTCTTCTTATTCTAAAGAGAATAACTGAGGTCATTAAATTGAAATGAAGCCGGGATGTTAGGAACTGGACGGTTGCTGATAACGTTTGATAACTAACGACATAGTCGGATAACGTTTCACTCCCGCCCTCGGGGTCTTCCTCAGAGCCGCAAAACGACAGAAATCAACGTTCGGCAGATCTTAGCCGAAAAACACGCAAATACGTTTACCGGGTATGAGCAAGATTCCCGAGGGCGGGATTGGAATGTCAGATGACTATGTCTCTAGCTACCAGCAACCGACCACGGCGTAAAAGTCCGGTTTCATTCAACAACGTTGAATGGTTGTGTACTCCTACGTTATAAAATAGAACAGTTGAGCATTTGTACTAACAGGAACCTAACTGACAAAATAACATTCTGAGATAACGAGATTAAAATTTTTTAAACGAATATGGAAATACCACATGACATGACACAATATGTCGTTTCTATTCATGGAACATGTCATTTTAAGTCCTGTGTATTAGATCATACTTATGTTAGGTCAAGAAGACAATTAAAACTTTTTGTATACAATACATGTTTATACTTTTTGTAATACAATATAGATTTTGAAAATATTTTCATTTGTCTTCTTTTTTTAATTACGCTAAAATATTTGTCACATTATTTACATTTAAAGTATTTTCAGAGCGTCATACAAAATTTAAACACAAGAAAAAATAATATCAGCACAAAATATATTTTAACTTATAAAAAACGTTTAGTTTCTGGTGTATTCACAAAATTCTTACCTGTATCTTCAGAAAAAATTCATTTTCTTTACGATTGTCACTTCTTTTATCATCTACTTCATCAATACTTTGTAACTGCAGAGACTACGTAAGAACATGCTCACACCACTTCTGAAACAACTTATCTAGGAAGTGCAGCAAACTTTGAAAACTTCTTATTTTGCTGGTTTAAAGCCAACTTATGCATAAGGTTATAATGGTGATACAAGTGAATGGCACTGTGTTTACAAATTGTTGGTAAGAACACTTGCATGTTGTAGATGGTTCGGACAGTAATCTGGGATGCGGCTGAATTTTGATAGTAAAACATTGTTACGACGGTCTCACTGATCGTCGTATAGTACAGTGGAAACAAAATACAGACACCAATAAAATCACGAATTACCAGTTTTATTTAATCACAAATAACATTTTGAAAACAACAACATACTCGTATTTGTCGTTGTTGTCGTCATCCTTTAGGGCTTTGGCTAGTAGCCTGTTCCAGTCTCAGTGGAAGTCATACAACCATCGCTTATAGGGTCTTCCCACACTTCTCTTTCCCCTTGGATGATAGGCAAACGCTCTTTTTGAAAATTTAGTTGGATCTATTCTCGTTAAGTGTAACCACCACTCCGTTTTGAACCAGGAGATTTTCTGATTTAAACTTTCACCTATGCCTAGCTCCATCCTACTATGATCATTTCTGACAAGATCTCTCCTGGTACAATTCTTTACAGGATTAAAGAACCTCATTTCCACTTCTTGTATCCTAGATGTATACTTGCCCTTTCTAATCCAAGTCTCACTACCATACAGTATACAGTATAGCCTATATCATAAAGGCCATTAAATTATAATCCTTCAATTGTGTCTCTTTCCTTGTTTTCTTTTTTCAATTGTTTAATTATACAATATGATACAATATACAATTACAATATACAATACATTAGTCAAAGCGACTAGAAGAGACTAATTTTGCTTTCGACCCCCTTATCATCTTGGTATTTGATGCTGCACCCTAGATACTTGAAATCTGGGCCCTGTTTTATTGGCGAGTCGTATATGACAATGTGTGTTCTAATATGATTTGCCGCAGAAAAAGCCATAACTTTTGTTTTGGATAAGGAAATGGTTTGATTATAAAAACAACATACTCACATACAGTGAATGTACACACGCAGTAATAACGTCAACTGTTAAGAGTTCCACACTAATTATAACACAATAACACTTGGCTACAATACTTTGAACCGCAATTGAATAAATAAGCACTTATAACTGGCTAACTAAGCAGCAGCTGTTGGCTGCTTATATTGCCTGCCTATGTTTGAGACTAGTGTTTCATAATATTTGTCAACAAGCACTAGAAGACGTTAGAGGGTAGTTTAGTGCGGCCTTGGCAGAAACACACACCCACCTTGGTATTCTTGGTAGAATACTCGACTAGCCGAGAACCGTGTAAAAGTACCCTCCTGCCTTTTCGAGAAAGTTCCATCGTTACAACTTTTTATCCGATGTTTGCGCTTTAACCTAAACCATGTTGTGGGCATACAGTGCTGTCCGTAGTGAACTCTGGTTATGGAGTATTGACATCAAACGTCGTGGGCATAATAAAGAAGAATGGGAAATTGAATATGCCGTTGAACGAAAAAAATGGGCTAACTTTCCAGAAGTCCTTACTTCATGAATATCCCCCTGAGATTACAATATTCTATGAACATATATTCTTATCGAATACTACTATGTTCAGTCAGTTGTTTCTCAAGTCAGCGTCCTCGGACCTATGCTCTTTCTCATCTACTAAAACAAACGATACGACCATTGCATCTTTTGCCGATAATGTTGCAGTGCTATCAGTTAGCGAAAATCCTCAAATTACTTCTGACAATCTGCATCTAAATATACTCTGCAAATGGTACAAGAAATAGCGAACAAAAATCAATGAAACGAAATCTGCGCAGGTCACATTCACTATTTGGCATGACATCTAACCACCTGTAACATTTAATAACGCACATGTACCAGTGAGGACTGGAACTAAATACCTTGGACGTTGCCGTGGTCAACGACTCACCTGGCAGAAGTACATCCAAATCATACGAAGGTAGTTAGATCTCAAGCTCCCACAGATGTACTAGCTGCTTGAGCAATAGTCTAACCTCTCACTAAACAACAAACTATTATTATACAAACCATGCTGAAACGTATATGGTCCTACGGACTTCAGCTATGGGGATGTGCCAAACCTACAAGAATTAAAGCTATCCAAAGATTTTTTCAAGAATAAAAAAAAATCAAAAGGATCACAACAAAATATAGCCAACGATTAGTAGACCATGAAAACTTGCTAACTGAGCAGTTATACCACAACGGTTCCGACAAGAGAAGGCTCCACAGAACTTGGCCTCAAGATTTGCTACATCCTTAAAACAATCGTCTATATGGAGAAATATCAGTAGGTGTTTCGTTTTCAAACTTAATTCCACATCTCATTTATTTAATACTCTGTTACGGATGTATATTGTAAATTGCAAATTGTCAATAAAATAAAAATGGATTACTTACAAACTTCTATATACAGTGTGTTGTAAAGAATTCGTTAAATCTACTATAGAGTAGGTATGCTACTGCCACTTTCTGTAAAACAGAGAAGTGACTGAGCATTATCTTGCACAATACGACTCAGTAGTTGCAGTCCAAAGTTTGTAAAAGTTTACAGACAAATACTTTGTTCCGCATTGTACCTTCCTTTTATTATGCGATAAAAAGTTTTAAAGTGTTTCAGACAATAACTTCAGACAACATATTTTTTAAAAACTTATACTTTTATCGCTTTATTTCTTGCCATTTCCAATTTAACATATTCTTCTTTACGCTGTGTTGATATCAGGCCTTTTCACAGGTAATTAAGCCAATAAATGAATGTTTATTTGCCTCTGTTATAAGAAAAAGTGATTTATTAATTCAATTTTCGTACGTTAGTGTAGTTTTGTTTTTTCCTTAAATGGCAAACAACCAAATAGTTTGTACCAATAGATAATATGTCATTATGTACATTGTATTGCTGCAGTATTATATTGTTACGACGGTCTTATTTTGGTACGGATCTTTATGTGGTACAGCGGACACAAAATATAGACACCATTGAAGTCACTAATTACCAGCTTTAATTAATTAATGATAAATAACAACAAGGTACTCTCGTACAACAAGTCAAATTAAATTTATCCACACACAATTATAATGTCAAGTAATAAATCTGCGGAATCAAAACACAATAAACACTTTTCACTAATCCTCAACAACCACTCGATCCGCACTATAACTAACTGACAAAACCGCTACTGTTGCTTATATAGGTCGCGCAAAGGTTCCAGAATAACTTTCCATCGTTTTGACTGCTTGAGGATAATTCGCGTATTTAAAAATGCTCTCAAACTGTCTGGAAGGTACTCTCTTTTCTGCCTTGACTGAGACGCTACACCTGCTCGGCTAGCCGAGAAACGGGTGGAAGGACGCTGTTGACTCTTCGAAAGTGTTCCGTAATTGTCGAGATACTATCATAGCATTTGTTTAACTATTTTCCGATGCCAAAAATTTTTATATGAGTGAAAATAAAGAAAATTATTTGGTATTACTGTTGCAAATTTTACGTTAATTGAGCCATTAATGGAATCACAATTCCATCGCTAAACACTCTTTCCAACAAAAAATTCAGCGTCATATGGGCTTTCAAACTATGTATAGTTACAAAGTATAGAGACATGTGTTTTGTTTAACAACTTATGAAAACGTTATCGAAATATTAAACAAGACCGTACCAGTTAAAGAGAAGAGAATTAAAATTATTTATATGCACTAATTAAAAATATTTATATGTTGATCATAAATTGATAAATGCTACTCACGTATCGAATACTCTCCTCTTTACAGAGTGTAAACCAATTAAAAATATTTCCAAACGTATTCGTCGTTAAAGGCGGCTACAAAAAGACAGCAAAATGTTTTTTCTTCTATATAACAATATGTATACACCACGAAAATTAAAATTGAAGTTTAAAAAATTTCCCACGTCTTATCTACATCCCATTAACGTTAGACTTTCTAATCACTCTACTTGAATACGGTTGAGCATCCGAAAACAATAAATCAATGTCAGGAAAATTCAAATTTTGATACTTTTAGAGTTAATTTAAAGAGAACTATTACTGTTACTAACACTTGCTGAATCCTAGATACCTCTAGGCGTATTGTGTTTAACTATTAATTCCTAAAATATTAAATCTGGAAGCAAAAAAAGCTTTCAATTATAGTAAATTAAGAGATAAACATTTAGTGTCAACAGGAAAGAAGACATTTAAGAGGAGTGAATTTTCTCATTTGCATGGAAATTATCCAGATTTACAACTCGTAAAGCTTTGAGAGATCTTGCAGGATTAGTTTTACTACTGAATACTGTATTAGGGTGTATCGAAAAATTTTTTTTTTCAAAATCCGGTTACGGCTAGTGCGGATTTTTGGCCAAATGGCATTAATAAAACGTATAAAAAAATCCCAGCTCGATCAGACAACTCCTTCTGCTGCCGAGTAGAGGTCAAATATTAGAAAAACCACAAAAAAATCACTTTTTTTTATATCTTCAAAAAATCATTTTTGATATATTTTATATTTTTTGGTGGTTAAAGTCATTGAAATAGCAAGGGAAAAGACAAATAAATACATAAAACATTTTTATTAGGGCTCTTTCTGTGCACCACAAGCCTAAAAACCTAGTGAATATTTCGTAAAAAAACACTGATTTTCCTGCCTGACAAACGTTACAAAATATGAGCGTTATAATTACGTTATCGCTTTTATTAAAACAAGAAGGTTTTAGTATGCGACTAAAAGGAATTCTGCAGCTCCTCGTTTATTTCCACTTGCTGAGAACAAGTTTTGGAAATAATCCAGGACTCACCACGTGGAGGTGGCTGCAGGTCGAGTAGCCCGCGGGGGTTTTTTGTTTAGGTACTTGTCTTGTAGGAAGACTTGGTGTCAAATTTCGGCATTTGCTTCCGTGACTTCAGAGTAGCAAAGACGAATTTGTGCCGTTCTTCAGGTCCGCAAACAGCCGATGCAGCCTCAGTGATGAGTTTGACCATTCGTTCAACACTTTGAGTGTGACAAGGAAAGTCTTTTAGGTCCTCATTTGCAAAGGCAGAACTTCTAATATTCTCACGCAGAACTTCAGTGCTGATATGCTTTGTCAGTGGTGGCTCCGTTAATTTACAGTTTGACCAATCGATGACTTCTACATATGATGGGGCGTCAAGTCGAATTTCCAGAGGAACAGAAAATTCTCGAACAGCATTGGTTCAACGTAATGTTGTTCTAGCTTTGAGTATTCTTCTCCAACCTAATTGCCTTTTGTCAGCATCAGGATCCGAAATCATTGACAAGAGCAGATTCTCGGGATGGCTAAACCAGGCATTTCTCTTGATGACGGAGTCAATAATCTTTTTAGTAACTTCGTCCAGACAGCGAGAAGACGACATCAACTTCCATAGATGGAGTGGTCCTTCCACGATAGATGGTTCGATCTTAATTGAAAACCAAATGAATGCGTAGACTTTCATGATGTAGACAACTAGGCGCACAAGATTGTCGGATGGCTTACTGGTTGATACATAAAGACGCAATGTTCTATGTGCAAGGGTCAACCACCTTGCTTGATGTAGTTTTCCCGGATTTCTATCTGCTAAACCTTGAGGACAATCTCCTGAAGATATCGCCATGCAAATATCGAGAAGATACTGTTGATCACTGCTTAGACTGCTGCTTCTTCCAGCTGCAAATCAGAGATACAAGGTACTGGAATGGGGTCAAAACGTTTGATGGCGAGAGTTTCACAATTTTGGAGCAATGTTCCAATTGGACCCGCGTAGGTATTTGGTCCTGTACTCTTTCCGTCGAGGGACTGGAATAAGTTTCGAAGTGGAAGTTCATTGGTGTGGAACATGCATATAACTCTATGGAGAGCCCTGTTCAAAGAATTTTCACAAAGGGACATAGCACCATTCTTGAGGCCAGAGCTTATTGGGGTACCATCACCGCTAATAACACTGAGATTTGTGAGATCAATGTCCTTTTCGCGGCAATAATTGAGCATTGCTTTTTGAATGCAGTCTCCCGATCCAGACTCTGGAGTGACGTGCCCAAGATACTCTTATCCAGGCTCTTCAACTAACACTACATGCTTCTCTTTTTTCACAACACGACTAACACTTTTTTTCTTCTTTTCTAAGGTTAAAGTGCGGTCCTGTCTTCCGTCAAAATAGAAAGCTCTTAATTTTTTTTCTTTGAGAGCTGCATCAGTGTCAGCTAAAATGGTTGTCGCCAAAACATTTTTTTGTCTCTGAATTTTGCTGGCATCGATCACATTTTCTGTATTTTCTGAGGTGACCATCCCGACGTCTTCTAGGAGGGAAGAGGCTAGAAGGGCCGCGTGTCTAGTTGATGTCTCAGTCCTGTATACTGCAGTACAAAAGGCGGGTAGTTGCAATCTCATCTGCTGAACAGGTTCCGGCGATGTTTTCAAATGTTTTGGTGGCTGGTACTCCTCATCTGAACTTGAGGCCTTGTCTTCCTCCGCTTTTTTGACGTATTCCACTTCTTCTGGATCAAAGCTTTGAGCCGATTGTTCTTGATCCGTCTTCTTAGCTCTTGAACTCTCCCGCTGAAGGTCTCGTCCTAACCTCTTAATGCGTCGTTTGGTTTCCTGACGATCCAAGTTTCCTATAAACATTTTTCTTGTTGTTCTTTGATCTAGAAGAAAAGGCACCTCTAGTACTGGCACTTTCCTTTGTTTTTCGCAATTGCAGGCAACAGGATCTGAACACTTACAAAATGCTATATCTAATAAAGTCTTTTTGGCAGACTCTTGAAAATCAGCAATTCGTTGTGCACAAATTTGGAAACCGGTCTTCGCTGACTTTTGCAAGTCACGAACACTATTATGGTACTTCAATATCATTCCAACAATCTGTCTGACACTGAGAATTGCTTCGCCGCTGATTGAGGCGTAATCCCAAATTTCTACAACCTTACTGGCGACGATAGAAGATAAATCCTTTGTTGCAGGCTCCTTCCGGGATCCCAAAATTCTCATTTTTTCTTCTCGTTCCCATACGTATTGTCTCAACACATCTTCAAAGGTCGGTGTAGCTGTGTTAGGCCGAATTCCTTAGGTGTCCCAATTATGTTATTGCTAACGTCAGACCGTAACAAACTTTTCGAAGCCATAACGTCAGCGTAACTGTCACCCTCTTGCGAATAAAAGGCACTTAACACAACTACAACACTGTCCTCACTTCTACACACAGCACTTCACACGAAAACACAATTATTTTCTAGCCAAACGTAGGTGGAAACTCTGTCTTTTGATAACATGTTATGAAAAATTCTCTGGCATATAGTAAAGGTATAAATATACATCAGGCGTAAATAGTAAGCTGCCTGGTCAGGGATCTTAGGAAGCTTGGATCTATCTCATTTGGTTTTATGACAGTCGATACTAACATCAGTTCAACCTCATAAGATGTTCCAGTTCGTCATAAAAGTCCTTAGCTTTTCGCTTATGGATAGCAAGCTTTACTGGAAAAACATTTATCACACTCATTGTTTATTTAAAATAAATACGATTTATTGAAGGAATGATGAACATGAAACATGTAAGCTATGAATGGAGCCTTGGGGCCATTCTTCTGTGAAACCTCAGCCGATTTGTTACCAACCATTTGAAACTGAAAAATTGAATTGAAATGTTTACTACAAGCAATAGTAACAAAATATTACAAAAGAAAACAATTCTGCACATAACAGACAAAACAAGTTTTGCTGCACTGTTCTTTTGTTATCATTTCACAATAACGGGACATAACGGGGTTGGCTGCTGTTTTCCTTCAGTGTATCATTACTTAGTGTTTGTTGTTATATGAGTGAAAATTATTTGCAAAAAAAATGTATTTGTTTTGATAATATTTTTTGAATCAGCATTGCATTAACATACTTTATAAAATAATTCCACGTGAATACTAGTTATGTGAAAATAATAAGAGACTGACTTAACACTACATCGTACAAAATAATAAAAACAGTCTTCAAAATACATTGAACTTGTATTCTACGTCTAGAGTTTCAAGTAGATGTATTAGTGTATTAAAATAAAAATGTCCTTGTTTTACATATAAGATTAATATAACAACTATAATGATGATTCCGTTCTTGTAAAGACTTTTTTCAAGTAGTTGGCACAGCACAACTGTAAAAAACTTTACAGAAAAAAGAAAGTTTAAATTGAATAAAAAAAAATATCTATAGCCTAACAAGTATGCCTATATAGTAAGTTTTTTAGCAAGTATATGAGTAAATACAAAACATGTGCCCATACAAATATTTTGTTACTAATTCCTGTTTAAAAGCAAGAAGATAAAATCTTGAAAATTGTGAAGTGTTAAAGTAAGGATCTATAAAAGGAAGTATTCGCACTCGCCATCTTTGTTCCGAGACTGACATAATATTATGGTGCCGCTTGTGTATACATGGGACGCAGTATAAGTTTGTTTTCGATATTACATTAACTATTATAGTTTTTCGTGCCAAAAATACAATTTCAAAGTGTGAAATTATGTCCCACGTCCTTAAAAATATAGAAATAATAGTTTTCATCTTAAAACTTACTGATTCAGACCATAGTAAGAAGAGAATAATTTTGTCTAAAAAACAAAAAATACCAATCGTTACCACTTACCACTTTGTTAGGTATATATTCTCAGATTTTACTTTTATTCCTGTTTATAATAGATGGCTGTTGAATTAATGTTTACTAAACTTCGTTTGTCCAAAAGTCCAAATAAAGGTACTAAAACTATTTTTAATAAACATGAATTTACATTTTTAACTTACTATTAAGTTTATATTCAGGTTTTTTTCTTAACATTTAGTTAAAATTAATAATAAAAAGTTTAGCTTAACATTTTATTAAAATTAATAATAATGTATTTTGCATTGCACTAGACATTTTATAGTCAAAAATATTTTTCTCGGTTAGTAGGAAGGGTTAAACTTTGTTAGTACAGGCAAAAAATTTGCAAGTTACAAATTCTCACGGCCACATCTTGAAAACAACTGGTGGATTAAAACCCGGCCAAAACGCATTTTGTTTGTTATTTCGTATAGAATAATTTTGATCCTATTCATTTTTACTATAAACTCAAACGTTTTTTAGTTATTCGCTAAAAATTACGCTAAAATCCTGTTTTTTGGGGGTAAAAATCGAAAATGTTGATTTGGAATAACTCGAAAACAACGCGTTTTTCAAAACAGTTACGTACTGACTTTTTTGCTTAGAATTTGATTCTCTATTGGATCCTGGGGTTAATTTTTTTTTTTATCAATCACCCTTGAAAAAGGGGTGATTTCTCACCCCCAAATAAAAAGCGTACAGTTTAACTTTGTTCTAGAGTGCATATAGAACATACATATCAAATTTCGTGAAATTCCATCAACAGTCAAAATTTTGTTACGTCAAAAACTGCGCTTACTGGACTAGAATTTCTTCGTGCTGATTTTGTTCTCGACTTTGTTTACGATCTGCGTGTATGTTTCGCGCTTGGCTATCGCGCAGCTGATTTTCGAAAAACAGGTAAATGTGCAATTTTGTGCATTAAAACTACAGAATGTGCAATTTTATGCAGTAACCCCCAAAACGTGAAATTTTGTGCAAAATAAAATGTATGTTAAAATGACCTACACGTCCCGATTCGGATAAATAACTTGTCACTGGCCGTTTACGAACTAGCAAAAAAAAAAGATGCAATTGCACGTGAATCCGGGCTTTAGTTATAACATTATATTTATAATTAAATGATTAAAAAAATAAACCACCTTGTACAGTGATCTGCGTGGAACTGGGCCGATCCTAGGAGTTGGATTTGGTACGTCAAACAAAGTCGGTATGGTATTAGGCTTCAGTTTTTTCCAACCATCTACTCGTGCCTGTTCAAACTGTGAACTTTCAAAATGAACCTTAAAGTGCAAAGGTGTATTACATTTTTAGTCGTTATGATTAACATTCACAAACTTTTAAGGAACAACCATTAAATTTACCTCACACAGACGCATTCCCTTGCTTAGTATAAATTTGTCTCGTCTCATATTTTGAATCCATTTTGCACATCGAATAGGGTCTGCCGGAAATTCGAATGTTCTAAACTTAGTTTCTGTTCGATTTTTGCAATTTACAGCACAACAACCAGTCATTATGATTATGAGATGTAGTACAACAATCTGCAAAACATACTACATAACATTAATAATATCTCTAACACCAGTATTTATAACCTTGTTTTCACTGACAAGATGAGATGATTATTATACATATTCGTGTGTAATACATAAATCAAATTAGTACACTAAGGTTGTAACCCTGATATGTAAAAAATATTAATATTTACATACATAATTTACATTAAATAATGCAACGCACAGCGTGCTTACATTGCTCCCGCCACATTACATTTAAAAGTCTTGGAGCAAAGATGCCGGGTGCGAATACCTATATTATAGAGCTCTAGTTAAAGTATAAAGAAATGTGAACAAGATGAATGAAGTGTTGCCAACTGTCGTCACGAATGTACTCCATTACCGTAGCCTGACTCATTTATGCAGAGAATTTGATTAAGTGTTATGGTAGCGCTTGTCATTTTTCTACCTGTCATACATTTCGTACTTCCGTCAATAGAAACCGTTAGCTTAAATAGAGTTTTGTAAAAATTATGTAAGACATAGTACAGGTAAACGCGGGTTTATTTATTTCACGATTATTTGCCATTTTGTCCACTCATATGTTTCAACAATAAACAACGTAACATAATAGCGTAACGCCTGTGTTACGAACACGAGATTCTCGAAACGTTTGCGATTTAAACAGAATCTTTACTGAAAATAAAAAGGTACGTAGGGAGAAAAACAAAAGTTATCATCGTGATTTTAAGATAATTGTTATGATAAAACGCATTTTTATACATTACCGGTAATTTACATTAAATGAGACTTCGGCAATGTTTTTACTTCTTTTTGAGTGTTATTTTCGTTTCATTAATTCTTATTTCCTGTAAATTTTCAAAACTAATGTACAGTAGTCTTTAGTACAGTAAGATCAATGCTTAATTTACTTAAATAACTTTGTACGTAATTAACCGTGTCTCCTTTATAGGGACTACCAGTAGTGTTAAATACTATTACCAAATCAATTATACTTCTCGCTATAAATGTGGATTATTGAGAGTGGGATCAGTTTTTGCTGTTTAAAGGTTTCTCCGACCTTTAGTTGGATTTTATTAAAGCCGCTGACGTAAGGGTTATGACGTCAATAATATTTGATTAATCCTCTGTATTCTCGTATAATACTCGTAATCTTGGCATGAATTTTGTGGTCACATTTTACTATAGTGATTAGTTTATTTTTTGATTTTTGCACCAGATTCCGCACCGTTCTCCGCGTGTTGTTCTCCAGAGACAACAAAAAATACGTTCATAAAATATTTTTCAACGAATAGACGTGTATGAATATACACCGAAAATAAACTAAATTTTGAGCTTACGGATTCAAAGGGAATTAAATCTTAAAAACGATTATTTTACGTTAAAAATTATTTGACTAGTAGCAGAATTGTCACAGTAAATATTCCTACAGATTTAAATACTTGTACAGTAGTGACTCATACAATAATGGAGATTTTTATATTAACATTTAATTTAATATCATATACAGAAGATTGGTTACAAAATTTGTTACAGATTGTTTTTCAAATTCCACATTCTTCAACAATTGTTCACAGATTCAGTAATCTGTAACAGTCAACTTACAGATATATTAATTATCGTCTCATTTAGCTTATTGATACATATTTAAAACAAACATTTTGTAAATTAAACTGTACCTGCTAGAAAAGGAATTATCTCTACCTGGCTTGACAAAATTGCTGAGGCATTTCCACTGTATTCTGGAACTTTGATTTTATTTATTTTTCCTCCTCCTCCTCCTCCTTCTTCATTTTCACTTTCACCCTTCCTTCATCTTTTATTATTATTATTATTATTATTATTATTATTATTATTATTATTATTATTATTAGAATACAATTTTGCAGAGTGTCTTATACACGATTTTGTTTTGTTTTGTACATTTGTTTTGTTTTGTTTCGACGGACTCTTCTCTAGTTATCTAGTTTTTGGCCTGGAGGGTATCCATATTCTGTTCTCCTCCATTGCATCAGTATTCATATCAAGTATACCTTATTCTCAAGTTAAAACATTGTAAATTATAAATCATATTTTTGTATCAGCATACTTTCCCTGACCTCGCTGGTCTTTCAGCAATATTTTTCTTAACACTTCTGTTCGTGAATTTGGCTATTGTTATTAAAAATCTGCTCCCTCACTACTCTTCTCTGCGACTTACAATACTTACAACGTAATTCTGATTTGTATATTATAAATTTACTATTCAGACTTATGTGGTTGCTGTGCTATTTACAGTAATTCAAGTATGAATATATTTTGTCAACTTAAGCGGTCTGACAAAATAACCCTTCATTACTTGTCCCGTTAAGTCAGTATAACACCTAGGCATTTTATTCCCCTGACTCCAATTAGTCTCCTTTTTGTCTTCAATTAATCGGATTGTATGACGTATGGCAAAATTTTAATGTACTTAAACGGCTCAATGAGTAACTCTGTAATTCGTGTTGGTTATAAACATATCTACTGCTATATATTTATAAAAGCAGTAATCAACAATTAAATATTAGAATTTGTACAAAAACATATCTACATATAACATGTTATATGTAATCAGTTACACCTATGTAGAAATAACAATTCTAATATATAATATGAATTCTGTAACAATTCTAATATATAATTGTTGATTACTGCTTTTATATTTAATTACAAATACCATTAAGGAACTTTACATTATCAGTAATTTAAATTCTAATATTGTACAAATTATGTTCCACGGTATTATAATTTTCTCGGTGTATTTAAGGAAACCAATATGTGATAATCCAATTATTTTGATGTTGTAAAACAAACTGTTTCAACACCTTCACACACATATATACATACGCGCACGCGCGCGCGCGCACACACACACACACTCACTTACACAATCACATTCACTCAACTTAATTATCTGTCGTGTTTGATATGTTCTCTTATGTCCGTACACAGGTCCTGATGATGACAATAAATATTGTTGAAACGTTGACACAAATAATTTAAAATTTGTGTTTTACTTTCTGACCGGTTTTCGAAAACCCTTCACCATTAAAATTCATGACTGACGGTCACGAAGAAATTTAAGATTATTATTACTATTATTATTATTATTATTACTAATAGTAGTAGTAGTAGTATCAGTAGTAGTAGTAGTAGTAGTAGTAGTATTAGTACCTGTCTAGTAGTAGTAGCAGTAGTATCATTATATTATTATTATTATTTTATAGGACTTTAAATTTTTGATTGATTTCAGACCGCTTTTTGAAAGTTTTAATAATAATTGAATTCCATTTCAGTTTGCGGTACCTCGCACGGAGCGTTCTTCTGCTTCATTCAACACTTACTGAAGAACTGCCAGACATGATCCCACAATTTCGTGATGTAACTGACATATCCAGTAAATGCTGACTGACTGGCTGGAAGGTTATAGAAAATAATGTAATAATTAAATGCTTTGCTCAGGCTTTACACAAAATGTTAAAGTGTGTCCAATTGTTAACTGTAAATTATACGACCCATTAAAATATTCAACACATAAAACTGTATACAAATCATGTTATAATATGTTAAATCGTTCATACGACATCAGAAAACTATATTGTTAAATATGGTTCATAATCGGTGAAAGTTTCTTTTAGACACATTATTAAATAACGGAGTTATTCAGCTTAATTTAATTTATTCCCGCACTCACTAACAAGGGATGCACATACGTGGACATACAAGGACAGAGTATTTGAGGTCCCTTACTTAACAATCTTAAATCTAATACAATACTTATGCATAATTAATAAAATTTGACAAACGTTTTGCTAAATTGCTAATAAGCAAATAACATGAACAACAATATTTCTCGCTCATATTTCTGTGCCACACACAGAACGTTGTGTGTGTGTGTGTGTGTGTGTGTGTGTGTGTGTGTGTGTGTGTGTGTGTGTAGTCGCAGTATTCATTATCCCGAATATACCTATTACTACACGATTTATTGTGTCCCGTACTTCTTAATCCCACCTTATTTTCAATGTGGTATGTATATGGATTCTGTAGATTCTACGATGTCCCATTCCTATTACTCATAAAACGTTGTAGATGTCATTTAAGAAAAGTATATCATACACCTTTAGGACGTCTTTAGGAAGTCTATCAGATGCTTATCCTCCTCCTCCTATGGCGCTACAGCCCAAGTCGGGCCCTGGCCTCCACCAATCTCCGCCTCCAATCCACTCTATCCACTGCAACCCTCCTCCAGTTTCTTATCCCCATGTCTCTCGCATCCTCTGCAATGCCATCTTCCTACCTCTTCCTCGGTCTACCTCTAGGTCTAGTTCCCTCCCATGTACCCAGCAAAGCCCTCTTGGGGTTCCTGCCATCCTCCATTCTCATAAGATGTCCCGCCCAACGCAATCTTTGTATTCTTATAAATTTGGAGACTGGTAACTCTTTACATATTTGATAAAGTTCGTTGTTCTATCTCAGTCTCCATGAGCCACTTTCTTGTATTGAGCCTATAATGCATCTGAGGGGAAAGGTGTCGACTGTCTTCTGTGTGATTGTCCATGCTTCAGACCCGTAGCAGAGCACCGGTCTGATGACAGTCCTCAGGTGCTTATCAATTGATCCGAAAAACATGGTCGTCTTTCTGTTACTTACATAATTCAAAACAACGCATCCTTATTTTTAAAGACAAATTTCTATTTCAGAATCTTTGTCGTTCTTCTTCCAAGTTCGTCGATGTTGTTTAAAACGGTTTTTTCAATGAACTAATTGTAATTTAGTGTCCCAAATGTGCTTACCTATCCGTGTCTTAATCAGATGGCTCTTTAGATGTTTCAATTAATTTGCTAATTAATTTAGCCATTTTGTATTGCTACGCTTCCTCCCATATGATATATACTGTATAATTTAATTGTCAACTAAGTTGTGCAGTTAGTTCGGAATCATAACCTGTTTCTGTCCCAAGTCCTTTAGTCTATTCTGTTGTATTAATTATCTCGTCTTGCGGAACACGTCTATCAGAGAGTGAGAATGTTCGGATTTCTCAGTTCTACTGAACGCAGCTCAGTCAATGAACAATATAATTATACAATGAAATTGGATACCACCAACTACAGTTACGTTGAGGCTTGAGCACAAAATTAATTCCACGACACTTTTACTCAAATAACGCTTAATTAAGGGAACACTCTTAATTTCGCGCCCTTTTAAAGGTACAATAATTGACACACGTGCAACATCGTAGCCGGAGACCTTAACGCCAAGCATCCCTCTTGGAACAGCAGAACGTCAAACCCCTACGGAAATTCTCTCCGTAGGGCTGTTGAAGATGATCCCAGTGTCCTCATCATCGGCCCGTCCGAACCGACACACTTTCCCACTTCGGGTTATCCGCCGGATGTTTGATATTGTAATTGTCAAGGCCATCTCCTTTCATCTACAAGTCAGCGCGGTGTCGGACCTCTCGTCCGATCACGATCCCCTACTTGTAACTGTCTTGCTGCCGTCGGTCTCACCCCGACTTCCCGATCATCCTGTTAGGAGAGTCAATTGGCGATCCTGCCATGATGATCTGGCCAGACAGTTGCCATCTGTCCCTCCGGACCCACTCGTCTCTTGTGACGACGTGGATCTCCGGGCACATCAGCTCCAGGACCTCGTCCAGTCTGCAATGGACAAGAACACCTATACTGTTCCGGTGAGTAATAAACGCTCCGACCTTCCTGCGGAAGTTCTCCAAGCCATCCGATTACGGCGCCAGCTCCGCCGCAGATGGCAGCATACCCGTGACCCTGCTGCTAGACGGCGTTTTCGAGCCCAGTCGGAACACGTCTCGCAGCTTCTGCTTGACGTAAACGCGAATCGATGGGACTCCTATTTGGAGTCCTTGGAAGTCGACCACGCCTCCGTATGGAGAGCCGCTGGTAGACTAAAAGGCTAAAAGAGGACTCGCCATCCCTTGAATACCCCGGACGGCACTGTATACTCTGCAGAAGGCAAGGCGGAAGTCTTCGCCGACTGTATTAAGAAACAGTTCACCGTCCACAGAGGCATCTCTGACCCGGCTCATACGGCCGTCGTCAGGGATTTCCTATCTGTATACTTTTCTGCTCCCCCAATGATCCCCCTAATTCGGTCGACAAGGAAGACCTTGCGTCTGTCCTAAGCCGACTGAAGAAGAGAAAGGCCCCTGGCCCCGATCGCATCGGCTCCGCTGCGTTGCAGAATCTCCCGCCTTCGGCAGTTGACGTTCTTCTTGAGCTGTTCAACTCCTGTCTCCGGCTGAGGTACTTCCCCCGCCTGTGGAAAACTGCTAATCTCATCATGATCCAGAAATCTAAAAAACCGCCCACGCTACCTGGAAACTACCGCCCGATATCACTATTGCCAGTAATCTCGAAGGTAATCGAGCGTTTTCTCCTGGCGCGTATTCGGCCCCTGGTGGATGGTTTCATCCGCGAGGAGCAGTTCGGGTTTAGGCCGAGGCACTCGACTACACTTCAGCTAGTACGGGTTACAACCTGTCTAGCCGACGCCGCCAAAAATCATCAGGCAACAGGCGCCGTCCTGTTGGATGTGAGCAAAGCTTTCGGATAAAGCCTGGCACGAAGGCCTGCTCTACAAACTGGCGCATTCGCCACTCCCGGCATCTATCGTCCACTTGCTCCGATCCTATCTGACGGGATCGCACCTTCAGGATCAGCGTAGATGGGGCGTTCTCTCGGGTTCGCCCTGTCGCCGCCGGCGTCCCACAAGGATCTGTCCTCGGCCCCGTACTGTACGTACTGTACACGAACGATCTGCCTGTTTATCTCGGGGTCACGTTATCTACATTAGCCGACGATGCGATGTTTCATTTTAGCTCGCTTTCGCCTTGGCGGACGAGCGGAATGTTACAACGTCAGTTGGCTATGCTTCCGGACTGGCTAAGGAAATGGCGGGTAGCGATCATTACGGAGAAATCCGAGGCGATCTTCTTTACTCATAAGTCCATTTCCCGATGCCAATCCATCTCCTTAGAGGTGAGACCCAACTACTGGACTGAGACGGTGAAGTGCCTAGGTGTTCGGCTTGATCGGCACCTAAACGTCAACGCCCACGTGACCGCAACCCTCAACATGGCTCGTGGCGTCAGAGCCAAACTATCACCAATGCTTTCGCGGAACAGCCGCCTGGCTGTCCGTACAAAACTGACATTGCATCTACTGTTCCTCCGAACAGTACTCACTTATGCGGCGCCCGCTTGGTGGCCTCTACTGTCGGCCACCAACAGGCATACGCTGACGACATTTCAGAACTGGACCCTACGCTCCCTCACGGGGTCCCCGTGATATGTGAGAAATTCCGCATTCACCGGGGCCTCCGTGTTCCCACCTTAGAGGTCTTCGTCTGGTCCTTGGCAACGAATTTGTTCGCCAAGGCCGGCGAGTCCCCTTATCCGCACCTCCAAAGGCTTAACAGCATGAAGAATGCACCGCCCCCTCGCCGCGTCAGGTGCCCTAGGGCGCTGTTAGACGACCCCCCCTTAGTTCATTACATGAACCCTCCAGAAACGAATCCCCCAACCTTCTGGAGACTGAATTGATCACCATCATTCACTACCTGCGCCTGCCGAAACTGTAGTCAATCATGCTGCGGCAGATTGGAATGGATTGATTTATTGCCAGCATCGGTTTTGCCGATTCGGCAGGGCTTTGATCCGGGACACGGGCTCCCGCGAAGTTGTGCAAATGCCTTCCTTGCGAAAGCCGACTTCCCCGGTGATGAGTCCCTTCGACTAGGCCGCCGCCTTCGGGCGGTCGAGCCTCTTGTCCTCGCCAGCGTGCCTCTAAGTTTCCGTGGGCTATGTCCTCGGAGACAAAGAAGTCGCGACCAGGCGTTGCAATTGGCTGAAGCCATGACCACTAAGATCCCCGTCAGCACCTGCTTTGCTGATTCGGCAGGGTAATGACGGGCTCTCGCGAGGTTGTGCAAGTGCCTTCCTTGCGGAAGCTGGCTGTCTCTGAGTCATTCCTTACCGTTTCGGCCGACGCCCTAGGGCGCTCGAGCTTCTTGTCCTCGCCAGTGCGTGACTAAGTTCCCAAAGGCTAGCCTGAGGGGACCATGGTGTCGCGCCTCGGAGGGACAATTGGCTGAAGCAAAAGCTTAAGCTTGCCTCCGTGGTGGCCATGTAATTTATCATGGATCCGCGGACTACACCATAACTCCCTTGTGCAGAGCAAACGACCGCGCTGACCTGTTGGCACCTGGCGTTCATCAGGCCTAGGCCTGGACGACGCACACAAATTAGGGCGCAAGACGCCCGCGCATCATCCATCCATCCACACGTGCAACTTAAGTGGGTACCACCGCCAAAAATCGATTCTGCATGAAATTTAGGAAAACGTGTATGGAAATATCCTCCAACAGAAAAATGTAATTGCCAAAGCTATTTATAAAATGGGTTTTGAAAATCAACAACGCTGATAAATAAGGTAAAGTTAAAAGGATAAACGTGGAAACTAGGATGCGACAAGAGGTCATAAATGCATTACATAATGACTATGATGATGATAATTGGGAGATGAGGTTTCTTCATAATTACAGAAATACAAGACGCACAACTTACACATTGAAATAATGTGCGACTCATTCACAGAAATAATAAGCAAAATTCTGTTAATAGCGAGTATTCAGTTATTAAGGCATTCGCAATGTAGAAAGTCCTGTAACTTTGCAACATCTATATGACTCAAACGCTAATTGTTGTGGCACCGCCCATCATGCATAGAACCATACTACGAATTAAAACTTAACGTGTGTAACTAAAAATAAATTTGGATGATATCTCATTTGTTAACGAAATTACTCTTCAATTTTTGTACTGTTAAACAAAACAGATCATTCTCGTACAATAGAGAATATTGTTCTACAATTATTTCGTCTATCCCTGCAGAGCCCAGCTCTAATTTGTGTGCGTCCATATTGGTACATTGAGAAGGAAGACACTTTCTTGACACTCATCATGTGTCCACAATCGAGGCTGTTCCATACCACACCGGTCAACGCACTGTGTTCAAGGTCAGACATCGACACTGTTTCTAGTGGAATCGAGAGCGCCCGTAATAGGCACTTGTTTAACACGTCATCCAAAAAGTGGCAGATAATTCTACCATCTCAGCGGGGTATACGTAAATATAATCATCCAGCGACGGTCAGTTCAGTTTATGTTGGGCGATTTACTCAGTGCGTCTTAAGTGGAGTATTAGTGAAAAATGATTATTGTGCGTAACTCTATTAGTTGACATTATTATTGAGGGTAGATAAGTTTTACTTGAATTATTGTATGAGTATATTCTTGTTGAATAACGTTTTGATTACAGACTGTTATTTGTGAATAAATAAGCTGGTGATTAGTGACTTCATTGGTGTCTGCATTTTGTTTTCCACTGTACCATATGACTATCAGTTAGACCAGTGTTCCGCAACCTTTTTTTACTCACGGCACACCCCAGACGGGCCTAGACTCAACACGGCACACCAAAATGTGTCCCCTCAAAATCATATGAATCTTAATATAATTACGAAATATTACGTCGTTATGTAATCAATTTTTATTATTATTATTATTATTATTATTATTATTATTATTATTATAAAACGGGAATAGACTCATGTATTTATTAACAATTTATTAACTTCAATTCACTGTAGAAAATACGAATTTTAAAGTAAATAACTCTACTCATACCTTCAGTGTGATACTTGAGCCTGCTTAGCTGCACACAGACGGCTGATTCGTCGAGAAGCCCAGTTCACACAGATATGTAGTTGAAAATGGTAATAACACATTAACTGCCAGAGCCGGGTATTCACTGCTTATTGACAACCAAAATGTTTCCAAAGGCACTTCGAAAAATTTTAATTTCAATGTTCTGTCTGCTTTCAAATCTGCCAGTTCCTCTTGTAAGCCTAAATTATTCGGAATATGTTTCGAATCCATAATGAATGGATCACGAACCCAGTCAAAATCTTTAACACTCTCTCCAAAATATTTTTTGAAATTCTGCTGCAAGAGTACTAAATGTTCTTTAATTAAGTCCATCAACACCTTATTATCGTCAGCAAGAGGCCACACAGTTGGGAACATCTCACACGATTCATTTTCAATTGCCTGTATCCACTAAATCCTTGAATCTTATCCATACTAGTCAGAATATTTTCTTTTCTACCTTGCATTTTTCTGTTTAGTTCATTCAAGTGTACGAAAATATCGGAAAGATATGCCAACTTAGATACCCATTCATCATCTGCAAATAAATCCGCATACTCATGCCCCTCAATAGTCAAAAATGCAAGTACCTCCTCTCTAAGTTCAAACATTCGCGTTAACACTTTACCTCGAGATAACCATCGTACTTCTGTATGTAGCAGAAGTGTAGTGTGCTCAGATCCCATTTCTTGACACAAAACGTTAAAAAGCCGCATATTTAGGGGCTGCGATTTGATGAAGTTCACGACTTTTACTACTTCGTCCATCACAATTTTCAGAGGAGATGGGAAAGACTTAGCAACAATGGCTTCGCGGTGAATGAGACAATGGTCGGTTCGTAAGTTAGGATTTACTTCGCGTACTTTACCCACGAATCCTTTCACTCGGCCTGTCATAGAAGCGGCTCCGTCTGTACAAACACTAACGCAATCCTCCCATGTTAATTCATTACGGACCACATATTCATTAGTCGTACGAAATATTTCTTCACCGGTTGCTCGCTCGGGTAGTTCTTTGCAAAAAAAGAAATTAGTTGCAATTACATCCCCATCAACATACCTTGTGTAGGAAAGAAGTTGTGCGTGACCGCCAATATCGGTGGACTCGTCGATCTGAAGTGAGAACTTTCGACTGCTCTTTATTTTTTCCTTCATAATTTCGATGTCACTGGACATGTCACTAACTCGGCGGCTGATTGTGTCAGCAGAGAGAGGAATTTTTGAAATTTCAGTACCAGCTTCTAAACCCAGGACTATTTTTACCATTTCTTTACACGCGGGCATTAACAACGTTTCTGCTATTGTGTGTGGTTTTTTGGCCTTTACGATAAGTTCGGCTACCTTATAGCTAGCTTCCTGTACTTTTTGCGAAACACGTACCGACGTAGTCATGAGCATTACTTGTTTTTTATTTTGTTCCAAAAACCGACGAAAATAATTCACATCTTTACTTAACAGAGAGGAATGTTTTGTTGATAAATGTCGTTTCAATTTACTGGGAACCATAGCAGCATTACTGAGTTTTTCACCACACACAACACACTCGGGGATTGGGCATGTTTTGTCACCACACCAAAAAAACCAGTAAGATAAATAATTATCACTATATTGCCGGTGAACTACTTTCTGTTTCTTTTTTCGGGCTTGATGGTTTCACTACTTGCACTCGAGGATGGACCACTCCGTACAAGGAACTTATCCATATCGAAAAAAAAAATAGTTTAATAACACTGTAATAGAAAATAGTAAGACTGGTGTAGCAATCACAATATTCGCACTACTGCAGAGCACAGCTGTGATAGAACTGAACTGAAATACTGTAATTGATGTCTGACAATGTGTGGGTCCTTCAGAGAAGGAAAAGAGCAATAAAGTTTAAGAAGCGCCGACAAACAGGCACAAATATCAAAACAAGGCAATAAAATAATAAAAGAGAGGGAAACTTTTGCTAATCCCCGCAATTTTAGTTAAAAGCACGTACAGCCGTACACAAAAGATGCGGTGTTACAAAGAACTCTCTTGAATAGAGTTTAGAACGTTTAGAGTTTTGAACGTAAACTCTATTGTATGATTGGTGCGGGCCGCTAAAAGGCTTGCTAAACGTCTTACGCTGCTTTCTTTGCGGTGAACACAAAGCTTGCCGCCTGTAACCCATCAAACCGGCCCAATATTTCAGGCGAGAATACAAATAACTTAAGATAAGCAAACTATAACAACAATATTGAGTAAATAAATTACATTTAATTTCTATGAAAATATAACAGTTATCAGCATGTATTGAAGAATAAACAAACACCTTCTTACTTAAAATCGACAATTAATTTATTACAATAATAGGTAAAAGTTCGCGTCACACCTTTCATCTTGTGACGGCACACTATTGTGCCGCGGCACACCGGTTGCGGAACACTGAGTTAGACCGTCGTAACAAATTCTATTTTATTTTAGATACATTTGTTAGGGTTAGTATTCGTAATGAATATTTTTTGAATGTTTACTGGAACGATGTTTTGTATTTATTTGTTTCACCTACTTACTCATTTGTCACCAGAGGCTCTACTAGTTGTGAAATATTTCAAATTTATTTCATTCGCGTATTCTTCTTTCTATTTATAACTCTTTTTGTTCATTTTCATTAAACTGAAACTGCATTAACGAAAACTCTATCTGAAATACAAAACTACAAAACTACTCTTTAACCATGTCTTCTAACGACGTTTGAAAGATAGAATTACGATGGCAGTATAAGATTTAAATTGTAAATATACTATACAAATGCAAACAAAAAAAACATACTGATTAAAGAAAATCTTGAACAAGCGTAACGTGTTTTAATTTTCAATTCGAAATATTGGCATTTGGCTGTTTTTCTATCTCCCTGTGCGGGCGGCGGAGATTTCATGTTGCGTATGTTGACTTCACCAACCGATTTTCTTAAAACGTAGATTAGTTTCAACAGTTTACCCAAATATCTCCCATCTTTTATGAGTGACGGGAAGCTTCTAGGAAGAAGCAAAGAAGAAGGGTAATAAGTAAAAATTATGAGATATAAATTTTTGATAAACAAAATCCATCATATCAACTTAAAGATAAATTATAAGAACAGCTGAATACACTATTCAGTTTTACAATTTGATTTTAGCCAAAACCGAGACGAAATAAAATTTAAATAACTTATCACGTGTGTATAAAATTACACTGATAAAATTATTGTTTTAATATTTCTCAACTTAAAGCTAAAATTCTCTTTATGATTAGACACATTCATTACACAGTTTTACAATGTTTCAGTTTACTCATTTAAAATTAAAGAAACATTACCTTAAATTTATAATATTTAATTAAAAGCCTATGGAGTGTGTGTGACATTTTACGTTCTAATATAAAGTGAGTAGACGCTTTAGCTTGTGAGCAGACAGTGTTTTAAAGAGCACTTTATAAAGTGTACGCGTCCATTAGTGAGAATTACAACAGTTTAATGTGTTGGTATCAGACAATGTTACAACTTATTTCACGGTAATCTTAGACAATGTTTGATGCTTCACTAACGGCTTTCTGTCTGTCGTGGCATTTAATATTGTCTACGGAGACGTAATAAGTATCGTTTTCAGTACTTCTTACAAGACAAATGTTTGTTTCATACTCAGTGGTGGCTGGTGTTAATTGGCAGCGTTGCACAACCACCAATATAGAATAACTAAACTATAAAATAACCATAAAATTTTAACGGAAAGCGTATTAGATTCTACGCGGCAATGTTCACGTACAATTCAAATGTGGCGCGCAGGCTGGTGTTTGTAGGCCGCTTGCAACTTAAACAGTAAATGGCATAGCTTACTACACAAACATATGGTAGGACGTGCGTTAGTCTTCAAAATTGCCCATGTTTCCAATGTAAGCTATGCGGTTGCAAAGCTTCTGCAACGTTCCGCTAGTAGCATTGCTTGACAGCTACATGGAAGTTGACAGAACTTAGTTGGGTCATGGAATCAGTACAGCCTACTTGATTTATAAGTTGCATCAGGTTTATTGTTTACGTTAGTTCTAGGTAAATGTTATCCGTTGTTTGAGATTTTAAAATAATAGTAATCATTTTGTATAATTGTGATTATGATAGTTTAATGTCTATTGTAAAAGTACAAACTGTCCCATAAAAATCAACTAACTAAGTAACCAGAAGTGATGATAACCAGTAGTAAATCTACTATCAGCATTCAATGACAATACAACATAACCAGACGATTTGACTGAGACGTTGACAAAGACTAGTTCCCAAATAGATTAGTTAAGTGAGCATAAAACCATTAAACAAAGTCAAACACCATTAATAAAATAAAAGGTGAAATAACTGATATTTACAAAATGTATTAGAGTAGTGTAAACAGCACATTCGCTGAGTAATTGAAAAATAACAACTAGCATAAGAAATAAAATGAAATATATTGTTGATAATAATAAACTATAGATGAATTATGATAAATGAACAATTAAAATAAGATTAACAGTATAATCACAATGTTAGATCAACCTTGAAAGAAAGGTATGCTAAGGCATAATAAATAACGATGAAAGAAAATTTAATGAAAGAACAAATTGTATATGTTCTAATAATAAACGATATCAAATGTAATCAACAATATAAAGAACTTTATGTATTTAAAAATGTTAGAAGGTGGTTAATTTTGTAAAAAGATGTATCATCAGGTAAGGTGAACAAAACCTTATTATGAATTGTGTAGAATAAGAGAATGACATAATATGAGTCAAAGTAACTTAACGATTAATAAATAATGTAATAAAAGCTCAAAACAATGACTAGGGCCAATATGCCAAGTAATAATAATATTGTGCAACAACTAGCATATGCCTTATAAGAAAATCAAAACAAATAGTAAAATGTCTGTAATAAATGCATACATAAAGACAAAACAATTAATGACTCACAACAACCTATGTAGAGTCCGTACTGAAAGAAGTAGAGTAATTACCGAAAGAAACCTGAAATAATAGACAAACAAATGATGACAAAACAGATTATGAAAATAATAATCATGAATAATAAAAATACCATACTACACAGAGTATAGGAAAATAGAGATATAACAATTATGTAAAAGGTGTAATATCACCAAACAATGTCAAGTAAAATAAGTATAGAAAGTAAGGGTAATTTTTAATGATTAATAATGAAGGAACGAAGCAATTAAATGATAATAATCAATTGTGTTATAAGAATTGTGAATGTTCAGCTGGATACAGCAAATTTAGATAATAATATGTTAATTTCAATAATATAATTGTGTTCAAAGTAGTAAAACATGATTGTTTAATAAATGTTAAAAGATACAGAAATAGAATCTGCAAATTGTGGCAGAAGACATTTGCAATAAAACAATATTTAAGATAGGCTATCATTAAGAGGTAGTTTATTAATGAAAAATGTATCGAAAATGGCCGCTATTCATCTCAAAATAACCAGCAAGGAACGAGCAATACGATGCTAGTAATAGAACAAAATTTGTAATTAGAATAAATGAGAAACAAATATAAATATGACAAAATTTGTGAATTTTGGAAGGGTACAGGTAATACCATCAACAACGTTGACCCACACAATACACTTATGTACTGAACGCAAAACACTAATACTATAAGAATTAAACATTGTCCATACTTTTTTCAAGAGGAATTATACAATTCCAATACAAGAATTAACGATTTAGGCTAACCGTAGTTGACCTCAAAACTTGTAGAGGTCAGACGAACATTTCGTTAATTAGTCTGAATTTTTAAAGGTGTCTAACCTACTAAACTAAACCATAGTAAAGCATCGTAACTCGAGGCATAGTTATTTTATTCTGTAGTTCCAAAGGATTCACCCTTGAGTTATAAAAAATTTGTAAATAAATAAACAGATGATTGGAGTCATCATTGCCAACTTTCTGGGTCAGGAGAGAATTAAGCCAGGTATATTGTAATCCATAAATCATTGTTGAATTAAATGTATAGAGATAAAATAAGCACTCAGTGAGCAATAAAACAGTAAAGTATTAATTAACAAACGTTGTAAGAAATTATTGAAACAATTTTTATTTATTTTTCTTATTTAAACGAGTTGCAAATTCAAGGCACTCAAACAGTTAAGCGCCAACCGTTCAAATATATAAACCAAACAAAAGAAAATTAATTAACTAAATTATTTTAATCATCCAATAAAGTAAATAGTTTAACGACATTAATTAAATTTTTTTATTTATTCATCGAATAAATTATTTTATGGAATGAAAACCAGAGATTCCGTATGGCGCCCATATAACACAAATTTAGCTCACTTACTTATAAACAGTGCTGATATACTGTTTTGACAAATTAATAGTTTAATCACATACTAAGACCATTTGAACAACCAGTACAAACAGACATAAGCTGCCAGTACTACACCAAAGGTACGTGAGAGTTATAATTACTTTATAATATAGTCAAAACAACTACTACTGTACAAAGACAATTTAGGTCTACGGAAGTGCGACGGAACGTCAAGATGATTCCGAAGTGGACAAAATTCAATTAAATGAGATTACAATAATTAATAAATTAAACAATAAAAATTAATAAAAAACAAAGAACAAGATTAAATAAAAAATAAAATTATTTAATAACCAGGTGAAAATAAAATATAATCAATTCGAGGTACGCACTCGGTACATTACAAATTGACGTAATCAACGTGTGGATATTTAATATAAAACCATACGAACTGCAAGGTACATAATACTATTAACCCCTCTCACATCTACTCAACCAAAAACTGGAATCACTAAAATTTGGAACCACGAGCCGCTACTGGTCATACTACTAACCAGCTTGGTTCCAGAAATTTTATATATCAATTTGAATTTGTAAACTTTTAAAAATATAATTGCACCTTTGTTATGAAAGGACATAAGTCTCTAAACGAAGTTTTTACAAGAGCAAAATATTTCTTATGCAACAGACAATAAAATATCAGCTTTCAATATTCACTTAATCATATTAAACAAAATAAGTGCAAACGTATCTATAAGTAATTCTATATCAATAATGTAATCAATAATGTAAAGTAATTCTATACTTATTTGTTTTTAGTACCTATGTTTAGACATATGTAGACTGATGAATGATTTAAAGTATCAAGAAAACATGAGGTTGATGCAAAGAAAGGTAAAAGGTATTTTAAAACATCAAAATCTATGAACAAAGACAATTTCTCTTGATGGAACATGACAGACGTAAACACATCGTTTACGTGTCGAAGAGGTTTTGTTAATCAGTATTTGTACGGTTATTAAATTCAGCCAGGTAAGTTTCTGCGTCCTGGGATGTAGCTTTGTTATTTTTAGTACTGTTCCACCTAGAGTTATACTAACGTCACCCTTATTTAACGATGAATCATAAAGCAAACATTTGAAATTACTACCGGCTTAGAAAGATTTTGTCTAACTCTCTATGAAATCACATGTAGTAATTACTGATATGCAACTGATTGAGAAATACAGTAAAGTTTACAGGCGTTTTTTGTGGTTAGTTTACTTACGTCAGTTAAACTTAATTAATTTAAGTTTCTTAAATTTATGTAACTTAAAACTACATTAATTTTTTGAGGTTCTTTCAAAAATAGTGGGCTAGCAGTAACGTGGTTTTACAATTTCTTTGTGAAATAGAAACAAAAATAACATATAGGAATTTAAATTGTAAATTAAATCTGAAAAAGATGAATACGCTTACTTTCAATTTCAGGAGGAATAGCATGTTTCCGAAACGATTTGCATATTACAATTCTGTGGACCTTTTACATCAATTTTTGTAGACTTGTTCTAAATAAGCCTAGTTTTCAGCCCTTTACGTGTGTTATTTGTTCCATTATACATCTCTCTTAACTGACACACAAAACGAATGGTTTTGGGCCTTTGTTTAGTATTCTTCACAAGTAATTAATGTCTTTCAGATATCTTACATTTACTTTTATAGTACTTTAAAAATGAAACTTTATGTGCTGGGTTTTAGTCACAATGTCTTCCTTAAATAATGTGCAAACGGTGCATTAATGTTCTAGCCCCCCCCGCAATTTATATAATCATTATTATGTACACTATGAATTTATATTAATGAATTAAATATTTTGTTATTTAAATAATTTTAAAGTAAATAATTTTGAACGAATGATTAATTTGAATACATCAACTACCGGTACATCAATTTAACGTCAATTATGACACTACTACATGTGTTAAAATTAATAATGTTTGACTGTTATGTACTTTATTTTTACAACACAATACATACTACACTTTATTTGATATTAAAAAGCTTCAAAATACTGTCTTTGTCATAAATGTTTATTTTAATATGTATACCGACTGAGTAATAAGTGTAGGAACACATATTTTTCATCATCATCAATCTCAAGGATTAGGCTTACATATTTTTCAACGACAATTAAGTAATATACAAAATTTGATCATCATCACTTTCAGCAAGGAATAGACAAAAAAAACTTTGTTCCGTTCCCCAGCAGATAGACTAGAACTGGTCCCGCTAAGGCTTCGTCGGAAAGCCCCAACGCTCTGTCATTTCGTCATATAATTACATAGATGTCTTGTGAAGGGAGTTTAAGTCCCGGCTCTTCGATTGTGGAGTAATTACTTAAAAGGATGAACTGCCGAAATAAATTAATTATGGCAATCATGCGTCGGTACGGGATTGACGTTTCGTGGGGTTCACTGAACGCCGACGCATTCTGGTGGCGGAGAAGTGCGTTCATGTTTTTCGACACGCTTGCTTGAGGCAGGCTGATTCATTCTGAACTCAGCAGTAGCGGGCACTAGCAGTTACAACTTACAAACTTACAAAACCCATACAACAACTTACAATTTTATAAACCCATACAGACACGTTAACCTTGTGATGGTACCTTACTATCAGGGACAAAACCAATTTTTTTAAATTATAGATTGTAACTTGAGAGTTTGTACAGGCTGCTATGCCAATTTAAATTTGTAAATTCTAGTCCTTATGATTAATTCAGTTTTTTTTAATTCTGTTATACTCTTATGAGTTAATGGGGGTTTTTTTTTTAATGAAAATTCATATAAGGCTGTGCCGGCCACTTAAACTGATAATTTTAGTTTGGGGTCATGATGACTATTCCAGATGTTCTCCACATTCATGTTTGGGTATGATAGGAATATACAGGCTGTCTGTCAGACTTAACATGCTGTATTGTGTCTGTGATGTATATGTATATGTGTATTTATGTGCAATTATGTGTTATTTGTTCTTGAATCAATAATTATTTTTACTGGGCGAGGTCGTGCAGGCTCTGCCTCTTAAGTTGATTGCTTGATAGTGTTAGAAAGGCAGAAAAAAAAACGGATTAAGAAGGCTGAAAAAGATAGAAACTACAGATTATATTTGAAATTTATTAATAGCGCTTACAAATGTAATACCACTAATAAAAATCTGCTAACAGATTGTAATTCAGTAATTGCTTAAGTTTACCGCTATTCAAAACTTAATTATTCATTGTCTGAACAAAATATCAGAGTTGAGTCTTGTTGCTTGCTGATTCTGCCAAAGGCTGTACACACTTTTACAAAATCAATCAGTAAAGATAATACATTTTTGCAGTTCATCTTATACTTTGATATCTAATAAATTTTCATTGCGTTTAATGTTTTAGTGGATGGTTAGTGAGGATTGGTCAATAAATGTTATAAAGTCTGTATCCCTTTAATACAAGTTGGTAAATCATTTCTGTTATCGTGTGCATAATTCTCTATTTTATATGAGGATGATAGTGTAATAAAAATGGTGAGTGTTTTAGAGTGCCAATTGTGGACAAAGACAAGTGAGAGAGAGAGAGAGAGAGAGAGTGAGAGAGAGAGAGAGAGAGGGAGAGAGAGAGTGTGAATGAAGAGAGATAATGAGAGGGAGAGAGAGAGATAATGAGAGATAGCAAAGGTGAAAGAGTGAGAGAGGGAAGAAGGGAGACAGTGAGTGAGATGTAGAAGATAGAGAGCGAGTGTGAGTGATAGTGAGTGATAGAGCGATTTCAGGTTAGAGTGAGAGGCTGTGAGAAGGACTGGCAGGGGGTGAATGGGTGAGAGAGAAGGTGTGATTGTGGACACATACATAAATTACATTATTCTATAGTACTCTTGACTATATTTTATAATATGATTACAATTATTATCCAAGTTTACCTGTTAGTAAAATTTACCAGAAACTTTTGTTTGTAACCTTTGTCAACTATCTGATTTAAGTCGTAATGTTATACAGTTATTTGTGTAAATTGTATGTTTCTAAATTATGATTGTTTGTTAATACCAGTAGGGAGTGAAACATGGCAAAAATAACTTTTAATAATTACGTAGTGAACATCCCCTAATCTGTTTTAGTTATATGTAATATATTATTTTGCTATATGTTGACTGCTGTAGGTATAAACAATTTATGTACCAATCTAATATCCAATTGTTGATTACTGTTTGTTTAATTAATTAAAATATCATTACATTTAGTAATTTAAATTGTAATACTGTATAAATTAAGTTCTCTCATACTGTAATTTGCTCGTTTTCTTAAAGATAATTTGAAGATGTGAAAAAACTATCATAAGTATTCACATATAAAATGATACATACATACGCACGCACACACTCACATACACCAACAGTCCACCCAAATATTTAATTGTTTCGTTATGTTCGATATTTCTATTGTATTTCATACACAGGTCCTGAAGATGACAATAAATATTGTCGAAACTTCGACGCAAAATAGCTAAAATTTGTATTATTGACCGATCCTCACTATCCATCCACTAAAACATTCATTGATTGACGGTCACTAAAAATTTAAGGATTTAATTGCGTTTAATAATTTGTTCAATGGATAACAAGTTGTGAAATAATATTTACAAACAAGTGATAATTTTTTCAACAATAGTTACATAATTATAGTTTGCCACAGAAGATCAGATCTAACTATAGATAAATTGGTGTTGGAGATTAAAATGTTACATATGTAAAACCAAGAGTAACTTACTGAGTAATACAGATGATATCACACTTCTAATTTTACAGTTTTCTATTACCATGAACAAAGAATAATAAAAACATTGGATTTAGTAACTAATAAACTTTTTAGAATTAGTTTGTTACCTCTATCACGGTTACACATAGATACACACAAGCGAGCATGCGCATTAACAACATATAGTCCCTTCCCTTTAAAGATTGCGTGTGTAAAAGTATTAGCGCGTTTATTATGTCGCTTTAATGTTTGTTCTTCTTTTCTTTTTCTTTTTCAGGCTGTGGACCTTACGATCCTTTCCGTACTCCTTGGTGTGTCTTCGTTGGTCTTCGAATATTCCGCCGTCTTTTGGGCCTATAAGCCAATTTTTGTTTTTGTAACCTATTCGTATGCATTCTTTCAACATGGTCTGCCCAATCCTGTCTGTACTGCTTTATCCTTTCTTTTAGTTTGTGTATCCCAAAGATGTTTTTTATATCATTATTTCTTAGCTGGTTCCTCCGTGACACTCCTAGTACTGATCGTAAAAATCTGATTTCACTATCCTGTATATTGAGACAAGATTTCAAGTCTCAATGCAATAAAGGCCGCGTGGCACTGCCATCACTTTATAAAATTTCAAACGAGTATCTATTCCGACCTTTCCATTCAGTGTTCTTCTGATCGTTCCATGCATGCCATTGAACTTCTCTATTTTTTGTCCACTCTAAAGTTTGTTACACATTAATTTATATTTTTGGCACAGATGTCATTGAACTTCTTAATTTTTTTGTTCACTCTAAAGTTTGTTACACAATAATTTATATTTGTGGCACAGATGTCATTGAACTTCTCCGTTTTTTTGTCCACTCTAAAGTTTGTTACACAATAATTATATTTGGTCAGAATTCTTTTACGTTAGGTCTGCGCTTCGTTTGAAAGTAATAACTTACAAAGGATATACTATTTTCTTTTGATTTCACTTTCCACGAAATTAGATGCGCACCGTAGCCTACATTTTGATGAATTCCGTAAAGAACTCGTTGCTCACTTCCCTATTGTCGGTCATCTTGCGCAACACTAAGCAACTGATGGCGCGGGCTGTGGACTGGCGCGTGTTACTTTAACGACAGAACACTAAAAGCGTCTAGGTACTGAGTAAAGAAGTGATGGAGCTCGTAAACCTGGAATTGCGGTAAGAGAGGAGCGCGAGCATGGTAGCAGTACGGTAATCTGAATCTACAAGACGGTACTATTATAAAGAGGTAAAGTTTGTTTCTTTCATTATTTGAGCTAACGTCAGAAACTGTTGACATGATTAAAAAAATTCTTCCACTACAGTGTTTCTTGAAGTTTCAGAATGAGTTTAGACATATATTTGAACCGATAGCTTCAATAATTTTCAATAACAGAGCCTTAAGGCGGTTCCATGCTATGAAATTTCTTTGTTAATTCGCATGTAGTTAAATTTTTGTCATGCGACAATCGTCCGTTTTATTAGAAGTAGCTATATAGTATCACCGAGCGAAATTCATAAAAATTATAAACTTTATTTTGGTTTTTGTTTCAGTAAAACCATTGTTCCTTCTTTTAGTTGATAACACACAATACTCCCTCCCTTGCATGGCTCTTATTAGCTTGGTACAATGTTCGGACGCCTTCATTAGCATGGCAATCAGCTAGGCTCCCGTCCATGGTAAATTTACGGATCCATCACATTCTTCTCTCAGGTCATAGAAACCAGTTAGAACACTACCGCATGCAGTTCAGATAAAAGAGCGGGCCGAATACGAGCACGCGCGATTCTCCACATGATTTTAAACGGTTCCGTTCTTTTCCAAGAAAAAGGACGTGTTTGTATAAGCCTCTAATAAGTCTAGATTTACCTTTTTTCACACTAACAGGCCAGCTGTGAATTACGCGAATATTATTTCCTTTTCTTCTCCTGTCAGAAGGCCCTCATTCGCACACCATGCGCCACCTTCCTTTCCACTGCCTACCCGTTTATCGTCTTTTTCTCACCGCAGAAAACCTCAAGATTTTGAACTTTGTTCCTGCATGTATTTCTATCCACACAGTCGTTCAAAGAGATACCCAGTTTCGTCATTTCCTCCTTGAGTTGTTTGGTGTATCCGTTTAGACAGGAAAGTTGCCAAATATAGTTGATTATTTAATCTAGACCAATTCATCCGAATCATATGTCCAAGGAATCTCACTAGCTTTGTCTTGACTAAAGTGTGTTTTTTGACACATGAATAGAACAATGTGATGCTTCTGTGGGACCGACAGCATACGTTTTGTTAAGCTCAAACGACACAGTTAAATGGAATTTATAGTTTTTGTTCCCACACACAGCGTATGCACACGTTTTGTCCGTAACAGGATTATCTACACGATAACAATCCCCATAGTTTAAAGCCTCTTGTGCATCGTTGTTATAAACGAGATAAGCTTTGAACATTTTTAAACGCAATTTAAACAAAACGTCGTTAGTTTTATACACATTTATAAATTATTAAACCTGTTTTCCCGTTTTGTGCAATTTAAAGCCCTACGAAAACCTCATAAATGATCAAGAATAATATTATTATTAGCCGCAGAAAAATTTATTTATTAGTAGGTGATGTATTATAATAGACAATGTATAATTATATTATGTTTACTAACCAACATCATATAAAAACTCTATTGCTTACAAGAAAAGGTTTAGGATTTGCGAAAACAAAAACTTAACAAAAGAACAGTCGCCAAAGCTATCTAAGGTAGCAGATTATCGGAATTGGGAAAAAATGAACTATGATTGAAACTATGTCTGTTTAGTTTCATATTCTATTTTCGTGCCTTTTTAAATTATAATTAACAAACCATTTACCTAGCGGAAACGGTAATACTTAAAAATGTTATTCGGTACGTGGAAAACAAATAATGACTGCAGGTAAAGATAGATTACCAACAAACACAATATGATCTAACAACCGCCTATATATTTGACAACACCTCTAGTACATTACATATTATAGTATATATAGATGTAATGCAAAAACAAATTTCTTGCCCAAGTTTAAGTGTATCTATGTACTTTTCCATATATTTTTATTATTATCAAAATATTTATAATTATTACTAATGTTGTTTTGCTTGTACTGTTGTTTACTATTAATATAAAAACCATGATTACTACCTGGTTCTTATAAACATTAATTGTGATACGTTTAAAAATAAACAGGCCAAAGCTCTTAAATAGGATCATGGTATTCATAAAAAAGTAATGACAATCAACACTGAATAAATACTTCCATGAATTATGCAATAATATGCTCATGTATATAAATCAAGTGTAGCAACATGTTCAGTAACACATAAATTTTTGGTTTTAAATAATGTAAAGTTATCCAAACATATCAACAAAGGCAAAAACTGTGTTATACAAAACGGTTTATATAAAATTAAATGACATTTTATATTTATATTTATATATTTATATTTCATTTTGTATTTTACTTCAAAATGAAAATAATTTTTTGTATTTTAAATGAAAAAATAACCATTAATAATTAATTTAATATTACTAAGTTATATTCTTTATACCTGGTCCTCCAGGTTGGGGGTTGTGCACAATCTTGTGCATTGTGAGACTAACAATCTTGCCCCGGTAAAACGCTCTGGTTACGGAAACTGGTATAATTGCTTGGAATAGGATTAGAAAGTTGGCACTGACTCGGCGAGACAAACGGTTAAAGAGAAGGGCAAATGAATGACAGTGGCAGAGAAAGAGTGGTTGAGCAGCTGGAAAAGAAAAGCCCTCAGGAGGATGATTGGTCCAGTGAACGTCCAAGGAACATGGAGGATAAGGACGACTGCAGAATCTATGGAGAACCAGATATCGTCACTGGCAATAAGAAAAGACGAATCCGGTGGGTAGGGCATGTCCAGAGAATCTAAGAGACGTCCACATTAAAGACAATTTTTACGATGGTTAGATGATCTTGAGGACGACATGCACAAGCTCGGTGTAAGATGATGGAGACAGAGCAGAAGATCGAGACGTCCGGAGGCGGATTATCCAGAAGGCCAACACTCTCCAAGAGCTGTAGCGCTAATTGAGAGAGAGAGAGAGAGAGAGAGAGAGAGAGAGAGAGAGAAGTTAAGTCCTTCAAAAATTTAAATTAAATTATTTAATAACTCACAAAAAATAATTCCTACAAAATATGTAAAACAATATGGACGATACTATAATTTTGCATCCCACATGGGAAACAACACGCCAAACAGAATTAACATAGTAACGACTTAAGAAACGAACGAGGGATTTCCAATTTAAAAAAAAAAGGTAAATAGCCTTGCAACGCTGACCAGTAAACGTGTTCCAATAAATGTGCATCAGTAATGAACGGAAATACTTATTTTCACAAAAACAGTTGTGTAATAAAAGTTGTAATAAATATTCAAGAAAATGTCTAACAATTTTGTTACATAAAGTACGAAATTATTCTATGCTTTGTACTTTTAGTTTAGTCAATGACTGTAACGTCCGGTAATTTAGTACGTCTTTTATGACCCTCAAGAGGAGTCAGTTTGTGCATGAAGGCCATGCATGTGCTAATATGCTAATACACAACGAAACGTTGTGTTCCTAGACGTAGGCCTACACTTAGAGAAATATCAATCAGTTTATTGCACGCGTGTAAGTGCATGCATGTTTATGTCTGTCTGTAATTATTCATCATCATCATCAACCTCAAGAATTATGAAGTTGTGTTATTGTTATTATTACTATTATTATAAAAACGCTTAATAATGATTTCGATACACGTTTAAAAATATACATGCGAATGATCGTAACTACGATCATAATGTTTATTAAAAAAATGTTATTCCTTATCCTAAGGAAATTTGTATGTCTTTTGCGACTTTGTGACTTTTCCAAGGAGTCGCTCTGTGTTTGAGTAATCTCGTGTGTTAATATGTAAACAAACGTTGTGATTCCATACCCACACTTAAAAACAAATCGATCAGTTTACCTTTAATTAACTCGTTTGCTATGTAACTTTGCTAGATAACTTATTTTGTTGTTTCGCTGTAGTTTCTTAGGGTACATAAATACTTTTCAGATTTTCTTATGTGCGGTGAACATACTCTGTATGCTAATTTGGATGAGCATAGGATTTTAAAAACTTTAGACGATAAATAAATTTATTCTTTATGAACAGGTTATTCAGAATTTACAATATTAAGCAAATCAAGTATTTTTACGTTATTTATTATTATCAACATGCTTTATCATCCAGACAATAAGCACATTTGAGGTTACGTGAGTGTCCTTGTTCAGAATGTTCTATGGAGTACTTATCTTTCCGTTCTATTACGCGTATCACTTCAATTCACACACACGCGCGCGCGCGCGCACACACACACACACACACACATTCGACGTACACTTCAACATTTCAAGTAATTCGAATTTTTGTTCAAATAATATTTTCTTGTAGCGTAGTTTCTAGCGCTGTAACTGGTTACACTGATTTCGATTCCCTAGTTTAGTAAATTTATTAACGGCTGGTAATATTTATTTGTCGCTCGTTGTTCAACAATATTTCCTCATCTGTCATGTGTAAATAATGGTTTACAAACCAATCATAATTTAGCTATTATCTCTGTGCACGGCGATCGGATGCGCCCAAAATTATCGATACGAATATTAATATCATATTAATAAACGGATGTTTTCGAATATGATGCAAATGCGCAAAAATAGCCTACGTTTCCGATTTTTAAACAATTCTCTTAACCTAATTTGGAAAAGTATGCCAACATTCAGCATAGGAAGCATTATAAAATTCATTATCAGTATGAATTGTCTTTTTAAAGAGTTTAAACACTAACGTGTGTCCTGCAAACGCTTTTAAAAATTGTTCTTTTAACAGAATGCTAAAACTGTTGCAAAATGTTGCATATGTGTCTGCTTAGACAGCCAGTTACTTAATGGGATTTTTTACTATTAATCGAACCGCACAAAATCGTCAGTAAGAAGAATAAGATAAGAAGGATACTCAGTTTTTTCATGTTATTCCAATAGGCTATGCGATTTTCTTCTGTCCAATAGGTGCCATAGAAGATAAGGTAGGTGTTTTGTTCCCGCAAATTGCTGATGAACCGACTACGAAGCTAGTTTATGTATGCAATATTTAGTGTATAGTGTAATAAAATAAAAATAATTGATGTGTTGTGATGATGAGACTCTGACGTAATCAAGCCCCTCTGTTTGGGCTAGCCAATTTGTAATAAAAATAAAAGATTGATGTGTGTGTTCTTAAATTGGTGTGGCTCTCGACGTCTTACTGGCCTGAAAAACTTCCTTAAGTTTCCCAGCTGGTCGAGTCCCAATGGTAGCAAGACCGGTCGAGTAGCGTAATGTTGATGAAGAAATATATGTTCAGCTCCACCAAAAGTTTCAAAACAAAAATTGTTGTTTTGAAGAAAATTAAAAAAAAAAATTATGTTTAAAAAAAAATAATTAAAATAAATTTTTCTTTTTATTAATTAATTACAATCAATTAATTAATATAGGGCTGTGAAGTTTTAAAAAGTGTAATGCTCTTCTGAAAAATTTTATTGAAGTTTTGGTATATTTTAAATAAACTATCACCACTCATAGGATTGTCTTCAAACCAATCGATACTTGTTTACCTTTTTATTTTTTAGGTTATCTTCACTTATAGGTGGTAAAGTCCTGGTAGATTATTAATTAGAATTATATTAGTGATAACTAGTAATATTTATGAAATAAAGAACTATTTAGTATTGAAAAGTATTAATGTTTTATTAGTTAATGGCAATATTGACTCTTATCGATTATAATATCGATTCTCAGGATATCGAAAAAGTTACAAAGTATATTATATAAAAATCATACAGGGTTCTTTAAACAGCCAATTATTGTCAAAGTCAGAGAAATCGGGCTAATATTTAAAAAGTATAACGTTACAACAAATTAATAATTATTACTAAATACAGACATTAGTAGGGTAAGAATGAGAGTTCTAACGCGGAAGTGACGTCACAGCCCCCCCTTTTGGCGCGAAATTCAAAAATCCCTGTAGTGGGGGTAGACTTCCGGCGCAGCGTGTCGTCATGTGCAGAGGTTATGATGGACCGGGGGGGTAGTGGTGTGTCCCACGTGACCTCGATGGGCGTACCGAAGTTGTCGGCCATGTTGTCGGCGTTCGGCCATGTTGTCGTCGTCGTCCATTTTGCGTGGTTCCGTGTGCGTTGATTGGCGGAGGCGTGGCCGCCGTTCGTCGACAAAATGGACGACGACCCCACCACGACGGGCGAGGATCAAGCCAGGCCGCCGCCCAGCGACGATGACGACGTCAACGACGACGGCGAAGGGCGAACGGCGAACATGGCCACGCCTGGTGGCCATGTTGGGAAAGCTGTGATGTTGTCGGATTGTGCGTGTGTGCTGGTTAAGGTTGGGCCACGTTGCCGGATCGTGGTGTGTTATAGTGTATGGTTTGGGTATATGTTTTGTTTTTCCGGAAGGGCGGCCATGTTGGAAAAGCGTCGACGTTGTCAACTTGTGCCGGCCACGTTGTCGGCTCGTGCATGTGTTATAGTGTACGGGTTTTGTATATGTTTACACTGACGTTGTCGGCTCGTGCATGTGTTATAGTGTACGGGTTTTGTATATGTTTACACTGCCACCATTGTCCGTCGACGTTGTCAACTTGTGCCGGCCACGGCTCGGTGTTATAGTGTACAGGTTTTGTATATGTTTACACTGCCACCATTGTTGCCAACTCATGAACTGTAAATTTGAATGTGTGCTTTTGTGGTAAGTATATATTGTAAAAATACAAAAAATGTGCACAGCATCGATGTGAAACTCTTGTTGACTGGCTATTGTGGTGTAATTGTTTTGATTGACACTTCACTTATAAAACATGCATGATAGAAGGAAAAATGATAGTTGAAAAGAAAAGAAATAACTAAGCAAATTCAAAAAATTTACATATTTATATACAATATATATACCGAAAAAAAATTACAAATACAATATATATATACAGAAAAAAAACATTATAAATAGACATATAAATAATATAATTTAATGAAAAAATAAATAAAAAGTTCAGTTTATATTACATTTTATATACAATATATATACAGACAAAAAAAACGGTTATAATATATATACAAAAAATAAAACATTATATCAAAAAAACATCACTTTGTATATTACAATAGTAAAAAAAAAAAAAAAAAAAAAATACGGATACAATATACAGAAAATAAAACATTATATGAAAAAAAACATCACGTTGTTCATATTTAATGTGCACGACCATCTGTAACAGAAACAAAAACAATATTAGTGATGTATAATTGATAGGCGTAGGATGGATTAGAATAATGTGTACTGTTACATACCTCAAAAATGCATGCGTGCATAAAATGGGTGTATTGGCCTGCTGAATGCATACACCCGACATTGCGGACATCCTGGCGGCGACCCCTCCAGTGCCACGGTTTGAAACCAGTTGATGATGCACAGATAGTGGTATGTGTGCCCACACATTAAGCCGAGGAGTCTCTGCCCCTCAGTATAATTTTCTTGGCACACACTACAAGATGTGTGCCCTAACATACCCTGAATGGGGCAGAGATCTCCACGGCTCCATCGCCACGTTGGAAATCTACTTCTGAGAAGTAGTCTCATCGTGGCGACTTCGCTATGCATCCTTGGTTCCACCGTGTCGATAATATCATAAAACACGCATGGCGCGTCTTCTGGAGGGGACTGTAATCGTGGATCGTGCCGCATATGCTGTTGCTGAGGTTGTGGTTGAGGCTGCTGAGGCTGCTGAGGTTGTGGCTGCTGTTGAGGCTGTGGGGATTGCGATTCTGGTTGTCGTGCTGTACTTATCCATTGCGGACGTGGTTGCGGCTGTTCCTGTGGTTGTGGCGGTGGTGATGGCGATTGTGGTGGTGGTGATTGTGGCGGTGTGATCGTTATTTGTCGTGCTTGTGGACGAATATCACTGGTGAAAAGAATAAATATAAAAATCATGTAAAAAAAAAACATGAAAGTATGTAGACATAAGAAGAAGACTTACATATTAAATGTGATGGTAGGTAATTGTTGTTGTTGTTGATGCTCATCAACATTATTTTCATCATCATCATTATTAGTTCTTTCGTCAAGCAGTAACGTATCACTGTCACTATCATCGTCATCATAAACCATCATCTCATCATTGCTGAAAAAAAGTACACTTTTAATACCAGATGTAAACGCAATAGTACAAGTGAACGTTAATGAAAAAAAACGTACCGACTCGTGCCGGCTTCCTGAGATGCAGCAGCAGCAGCAGCAGCAGCAGCAGCAGCAGCAGCAACAACAGCAGTAGCAGCAGCTGAACCGGTAGCATCACTGAAAAAAAAAAAATACATTTGAATACCGAACGTAAACGCAATAGTACAAGTGATTGTTAATAAAAATGGTCTTACCGACTCGAGTTTTGTTGTGATACTGATGAAGGTCCCAATAAGGCCTGACGTAACCTTTGGGAACTATAAAAAATAAACAGTAAGTCAGTCGAATGTTGTATTCTGTTTGTACTCGTTAAATAAAAAAAATGTTGTAATTTACCTTCGAACTCGTCGCTGCTCCTCACAGACTCTTTTATATAATCTATTATCGCTTCCACTCATTCTGTAAAACGTAACAAGAAAAATGTTGTATAGTAATTTGCTAACATAATAATGTGTGTGTGTGTGTGTGTGTGTGTGTAATGTCTAATATTAACGTAAAAATATAGTAAGTACTTACATGCAAATTGAAAAATTATAATGAATGTGATAATACTTATTATGACGAAATGCTTATATATACGTATATGCTTGGTAGGAGTCTGCTATAGACAAAGTCCCCTTACCCTCAAAGTGTTCACCACACACACACACACACACACACACACACACACACACACACACACACACACACACACACACACACGGCTTGCATCCTGTACGTAACAAAGCCCCTCGCCATCACAAAGTTCACACGCTGCGATAACATATGGCTAGTCAGCGAATAAAATTAACTGCACATGTGCATAGTGTGGGAAGGTCTCAGTGGGAGTCGATTACATCCTGTTATAAATATTAACCATTAATGTCTAATCGTCTACCTCACCTCTCCTACCAATTGAAAATTAAATGAAAGTAAATAAATAAATTTTATATTTGCAATACAAGTTTATTATTACCATGAGTTACTGCTCTGTGTATCTTAGTCTTTTCATGTTAGGACTGGTATCGTCATTGGTTAACGCACGTTTACACACTCTGTAGTGTCCGTACGCGAGTGTAGTTACACCATCGTCCAGTACGTACCTCTTATCGTCATAAGGAGACAGGGAAAGTTTTGTTACACGTTGCGTGTACAGCTTATGACGATCGCTTCGTATACACTCGGCAGAGGTGAAAACTGTACGACTATCGAAAAGACACTCGCTGTATAACTGATGACGTAACCTTTTTTTTATTGCCGTTCTTGGAACACCTTTCGCCACCTTTTTGTCGGTACAGTCGGACAACAGGAGCGAGTAACATTTAGCTCTGAGTCCGACGAATTCCCTGATGGGTTTCCCATTAGTTTCATCCTTGAACTTCCCCACGACTTTTTTGTTGTCGTCGCAATGACAAGGATGATCTGAGGGATAGTCCGACGTGTCGAAAAGGTGGAGATCCTCTTTCATATCCAAGTACACATCGTCAGTCTGTATGCTGTAAAGTAAACTGTCGGTATCAGTCATCAATAATGTTAATCGTTGTCCGTACTTGCTGACAGCGTACCGATAATGAAAATCGTACATTATCAATTTACTGACATCAAGTACTGTGAAACCAACATACACTGGACGGGAAAGGTATATAGTTCTGTTTCGTAAAGCCAATCCGACCAAGTCGTCGGTGTAGCGGATCATACGCTTTAGTCGTGGATTGGAAACAAGTTTCTGCAGCCGCCCTTTGGTAGAGACTAGTTGGAAGTCTATTCGTTTCCTTACGTTCTCCAGCGATTTACCATAGACAGCGTTGACCATCAGTTTGAAAAAATCTTTTTCAAAACTGTTGGTGGCTGCTGCTCTCTTTTGTGTGTTGAAATCGATAAACGGTTTCATCCACGCTTTCTGTTTAAAACTCAACACCCTATGGATCGCTTTCAATTTTAGACCAAGGTTCAGATACAACTTTAAATTTCGAAAATGAAGAACGTATTTTTGCTTATCGTCCAAAGTCGTTAGCAACTTGGGGACGGACGATGAGGGCGTTTCTGATCCGTTATACCCTTTTGTATAGTGTAGTCGTGTGTGAAGTCGTCGAGAGTACGGTGAAAGTATGTCAGGATTGACGCAGGAACGCACAGGTGCTAGTGGATAATCTGAGTGAAGATCATGAAGTTCGGATGGATAGTGTAGGTCGACCTCAAGTATGTAGCCCATGTCACTGTCATCACTCAGAGTACGTACGTCCAGTGAGTCGATCTCGTTACGATCGAGCCATCTAAAGTCACCGTAAGGGAGTGGCTGTGACATGGCTGCACCGTAAAGGTTGTTGCAGTCGGTGTACAATATGAAAGAGGTCGGCTTTGAAGCATCATACTGATCAGCGATTAGCGGGTTGTTGGCCTTGGCATAGCGGTTGGGTACCATGCTAACACCACCGCGAACGGCTGATTCAATAAAAAGATGCTGATCTATATCCGTCAACAGTTCCAGTCGCACACCGGTCATCTTTAACATCGCGTGCCAAGCAACGCCGGGAAGCGAGTAAAGATGAGCCGGATCAATCTGGTAGTACCGTATGGCCATCTCACGAAACGCCTCGAAGACGTCAGCCAGCAGCAGTACATCTGTTTTAAGATAAAGATCTTGATAATCACCCAGCGTGCGGATTCCGAAAGTCTGCCACACATTCTGTGCATGTGCGTAATCTTCGTCCAACACGGGTGATTCACTCAGCCTATTGAAAAAGTGTTCGCGTGCGGGCAGACATGTTTCGTCGAACTTCTCGCTACCTGTCATGTAATCGTAAGGGTACACCCCCTTACGTAAGAGTAGCTCGAAGTGTTCTTCGAAACATTGCTTTGTTAAAGCGAAATCCGCACCGCTCGCGCGCAAGTTTCCAACAAGTGTATCCAAGGACGTGTTCAAAAATTGTAACGTGTCTACGAAACGTAGGGCACCCAACGTGACTGATACGAAGCGTTCACTAGTGGTAGCGATACAAGTGAGAGTTTCATCATTGTATTTACCCAACCCTTGTATCAAGTGATGTGCGTCGTAACCTCGTAAGTTATGGAAAAAGACAGGAATATGTTGGGCGGACTTGGAGTTGAGGTTACATACGTTGTGAGCTGCGCCAAGGTATCGTCCAGTCAGATGACAATGGTTGCGCACCTTGTCGTCATCAGTCAGCAGTTTTTCGCAGAGATGGCATACGACAGCATTCGTGAAAGATAATACGTCACGATCACTCATAGTCATAGGGATATTGGTACGCATGATCCTGTACAGTTCATGCTCTTCATCGATTAGTCTATCTAAAAAGGTTTCTATCACGTTCACACCGCGATAAACGATCTGTGGTTTGAAAATGTTGCCCTCGTGGTCGACTATGAGGTAGGAAAAACCTGAAGGAAGATGTAACGACTCTGTTGTGGTGGACGATGTGTGTGGAGGAGCATCACAACGATGGCAAGGTACAATGAACGATTCAAAGTCTGCATATATAGCGAAAGGGACTTTATGACAGTACGTGTAATTTTTGAAGTACATAACCTTCTCCTTCTCTTTCGTTGGTAAACGAATTCTTTGTTCACCATACGGTGAACAACGAGGGACATGTTCACTAAGGAGTCGTTCTTCACAGAATCTATGCAGACAGTAGTTGCAATAGAAAGAACGTCCGTTGTGTTTGGTTAGTGAAGATAGTAAGCGGCTAATATTTTTTATTAAACAGTAATGTTTTCGGTCAGTGGTGGTGAGAAGTAATAGATTAAAATGGTGTTGTCTGTCACTGAAAGGAGTTATTCTTAGCGGGTAAATTTCATTTTCTTCGTAACCAAAAACATTTATAGAAATGTCAGAATTGTCTCGTTCGAACTTCACAATATCGCATAGGCGGGTGGGATAAGTTATACCAGAAGTGGTGATACTGTGAATATGTGATTTGTATTTGGATACATGCTCGCTGTCTCTGTGTTGTGGAAACAGTGCGGCCAACACTGACCATATAAAACACATTTGATCGCCTGTATTGTTTACATTGATGATGGATTTAGTACAAGACAATTCAGGAGGTGTACGGATGAAACTGGAGGCGGCCAGCGGTTGGTATCGTGAGAGAACGAGTTCTAACGAGATTATATGATCCAACGCCCAACCGCTACCCTCACGAGTGAATTTATAAATCGATTCGATGATTTTTTCGTACGAAGCTTCTAAACGTTCAGGCAATACGTTCTGATCAGCGATCAATGTCGTATGACATCGTCCATGAAAATAGCCTTCACTCGTCACTTCTTCGTCCTCGTTCGTGTCGGCATTTACAATGTACTTGACAAATCTCGCTTTTAGCGCTATATGCCACTTTATAGTAAGCAAACGTGTCAGTTCGTTTAGAATGTCCGTACGTAACATATCGTGAATTTCATCGAAAAAGGTAATGACATCGTTGACACATTCTTCTTCTTCCTCTACAAGAGGTGTGTAAACGTACGACACCAACGAGCCACGCAACGAATGTTTACGATCAACAGAAAACGTCTGCATTGTTAGAATAACGATAAAAGCAAAATCAATTACTTGCTCACTTGAAGAACATTAGAATACTGATACAAAGTTAGAAAATAAGTAACATTTTATAAGCAGTGCGTGAAAGTTAGCCTGCACGAGACTCGAAGGTGAACGCAGGCAGCGATCACCGCTCCACTTATATTATCTATGATGAGTGCGTGCGCAGCTATTTGTTCCCACTACTGTGCTTTATTTCATACCGACCAATTGACGACAGCAATCCCCACTACGATTGCGCGCGCAGCTACCACTGAGGAAGTGAAATGCAGCGCAACAAACCAACATTCTTGCTTCAGATATGGACGTGCACACATATTCTTTTGCAAGCCGATTAAAAAGCTTTTATAACATCCATCGTCGAGGTAACATTAAATTTTACGTGCGTAAATTTCCGAATACGAACGTGAGATTTTTTGACCTAGCCAAAGCCGGGTTTATTTATGAAGGCGATGATGATGTTGTAAGATGCTGCAATTGTAAAATACGAATTATGGATTGGATGGCGGGTGATGATCCTGTCCAAGTCCATAAGGCGTCAATGCCTACATGTAGTTTCGTTCGTGAACACTTGTAGAAGTCGACGCACGCAAAAACGGCTCTTTTCAGAGCCAACATAAACTCATGTACAAACATACCCGTTTGGGTAGTACTAGTAGTACTCTGTGTTAGTACTATACTAGTACTAATAGTACTATATATATTACTATTACTAGTACTACTACTAAATGTGTGTACACAATTCAATGTCTGACTGATGGCGTCAATGATAAAAAAATAAAACAAAAGATTTCATAAAAATTATACCTATTAAATATCATGACAATTTCGAAGCTGTATCACTTGCATCGCAGATCGATGACACAATGGATGTTTATCGATACGATGATGGGAAACATTTCACACTAACAAAACCGTTACGAAGCACGATACGTTCCAACTTGTGTTCTATGTATTTTGTGAAGAAAAAACGGTTTTGTGGTAACTACTGTACACGTTATAAGTTTGGTGTTGACAAATATCACGGACGTTGTTGGCGTCACATAAAGAAACGTAGCGGTTATCTCCCGCCGATCGTGCTGTTGATGATAATCTCTGATCGTATACACAACAAATCACGATGGCTTCATTTTATCGAAGAGTGTGATCGAAACAATGTACCGATTGAACTCGTGGTTTATGAAAAGAATATGTTCAAGTGTACAGTACGTCACGCGTGGAATTTTATTTCACGTTTCCGACCGATTCCTGAACTGTATCATGCCGTTCAACGTGTTCACGGCTTACATGATTCACACGGACAAATGAACTATGCGACTGTGTACACAGACATGCTCGCCTACGGAAGTTCAATCCCACACGCTTTGTGTTGCATTGTCATTACAGAGCGCACTATTCCGATACGTACAGCGATTGAAATATACAGAAGCGCGATTATGATAGCACCAAAGTGCGCAGTGGATCCTAGCTACAACGTAAGTTTTGACGTGCGCTGCCCGCCATCTTCGTTACCGACACTTGCGAGAGGGAAACAGTTCACATTGGTGAACAACAAGGCGCAGGGATTGTTTTCAGTAGCCTTTCTGAAGGAATCATTGCCTACACTCCGCAAGTATTGTGAATACTTCGGTCTGCAGTATTCACATGAAAAAGGGTACACAGTGAAAGATCGACGTTTATACGAACAGTGGCAACGATGTACAGGTGCTATGGCAGACGAGTTTTGGTTGTTGAACTCGTATCTTATACACCTGCATATGGAGTCGAGAAGTCATCGTCCGATCATAGAACTCAAAGCTAAACACATGTGCGAGCATCTACCCGTAAACGATAACGTCATAGTCGCGGAAATGCACGAGTATCGTGCCAACGTTATACGCAGCGTCATGTTCAAAGACATGAATTCCGTCAAGACCGTAAGAGCGTTGGACATGAAACAACACACGCTCATGAGATATTACATCGGTATGAGTCTCGTGCGTAATGGACGTATGAAAATCAGTTTAGCGCATGTTTTAACGTACTTACGCAATCACAAGAAGAACGCGTTGTTTTTCCGTTCGGTCGAGATGATATAACTGGACGTGGAGTGGAAATCTTACTACAGTCACGCGATGGAAAGCAGACGTACCAGAACGGTACCGAGGAGAGTTACATTCAGCACTGAGTTAACGCTTTACCACGATCCGACGTATTGTGAATCACGGTTGGTACGATATGAGAATGAAACGACAGGTGAAGAACATACAGCAGAGCGTTCGCAAGACTATCGCGAAGGAGTTGCACAGACCGGTAAGAAGGAATTTTCCGAGACGTGCGGTGGAGTTAAAGGGACTTCACGACTTGTACCAAGCGGACCTGGTAGAGATGATACCGCACGCGAAGGTGAACAAGGGATTCAAGTACCTTATGACAATCATTAACGCGTTTAGCAAGTACGCGTACGCTGTTCCGTTGAAAACAAAAACGGGCGTAGATGTCGCACGAGCTCTGGAACCGATTCTTCGTGCTAATAAAATGAAATATCTGCAGACAGACAACGGGAAAGAGTACTATAACAGTAGCGTACAAAAATTGCTGAGCAGATACGGTATCACACTCTATTCCACGTATAGTGAAAAAAAGGCCTCCATTGTGGAACGTTTTAACCGTACGTTGAAAACGCACATGTATCGTGCGTTCAGTGAACAAGGTCATTATCGTTGGTTGGATATGTTGCCGGAACTAGTCAACACGTACAACAACAGCGTGCACAGAACGATTGGAATGAAACCGTGTCAGGTGAAAGAATCCAACGAACGTACAGTGCTACAAAGGATTCGTGTGAACACAGCGAGGAGCATCGTTTATAAACGACCGAAATTCAAAGTAGGCGATCGTGTGCGTATAAGCAAACACAAAATGACATTCGCCAAAGGATACACACCAAATTGGACAAACGAGATATTTCTCGTTCATTCGGTGCGTACCGGCAGCGTACCCATTACCTATTCGCTAAAGGATCATACAGGAGAAGTGTTGAAAGGTGGTTTTTATGAACATGAAATCAGTAAATCGAACGTTGGTGACGTGTACTTGGTAGAAAAGATTGTACAACGTAAAGGCGATCGTGTAAAAGTCAGATGGTTAGGATTCGATGGTAAACACGATTCGTGGATACACAAGAAGAACTTGCTATAACAACTATTCGACTCATGGAAATAGAACCAGTATGCATCGATACGTTATGATGACAACATGCACGCTGTGTACAGTGTAAAAGACATTGTGTCACATCCTGGTTACGATGAGTACATCGTGAACACGACTGCAAACGACGTTGAACGCATGCGTAGGATCTTGACAGTGCACGAGTACTGGCAACGGGTTATCAATCGTGTGAAGAAATTCCGTCTTAACGAAATAGTACCAAGTGGTACCGGATTCGATCACTACAAAGAATGTGTTTGGTCGGATCCGAACTGTGAAACGGGTCCGGACACTTGTGTATGCAGTTACATATCTACCGACTGCTGCAATATAGTGCGACTATTAAATAGACTGTGCACGGAACGTCAACATGAAAATATTGCAACAAGCGCACAGATTAAAAATAAAGGACGTGGACTATTCGAAATTGTGCGGCGATGGTGGTGGGGGTGGTTGTGGCAGAAAAAAACGTAAACACGGACGTCTTCTGCCCGATACCGTTCGTTCGATCATCTGGGGACCTTCTGCGTGCGGGAAGACAAACGTCATGTTCAACCTGTTGTTCGATGTAAACGGATTAAGATTCGCGAACTTATACGTGTTTTCTAAATCACTATTTCAACCTAAATATCAGATGCTGGAGACCTTGATGACACAACTTTCCAACGAAGGAATGGGTTATCACGCCTACAACGATAACGAAGAGGTACCGCCTCCCGACGAGGTCGATCCTGATTCTATTATGGTGTTCGATGATGTGTCTTGTGAAAGACAACACAATATACGCAAGTATTTCTCTATGGGACGTCACAGCGGTGTGGACGCGTTTTACCTTTGTCAGACGTACAGTCAAGTGCCAAAACAGTTGGTTCGTGATAATGCCAATCTAATAGTATTGTTCAAACAGGACGATCGCAACTTGAAGCATGTGTATAACGATCATGTCAACACGGACATGAAATATGACACGTTTAAGAACATGTGCGCTGAAGCGTGGAAAGATCGTTATGGCTTTCTCGTTGTGGACAAGGATTCTTCTATCGACACCGGTAGGTACAGAGTCGGTTTCGATCGTTTCATAGTAGTCGCACCTAACGATTAAACAAAAAAAAAAATTGTCAAAAGTTTAGCTAAATACACGTGTCCTGCTGTCAACGACTTTAGTTGTCGTACTACCGTTTATCGAGATGGATGACAAGAAAAAACGATTAGCACGTGATATCGACACGATCAGTGATGACATACGGAAGAAATACCATGCGTTAAAACATGGTATTCGTGAAGAAGAAGCAACGTTATCCAAAAGTTACAAACCGATTCTGGAACCGTTACAAAATATTTCACAAGCATTGCTTGAAAAGAAACGTAAAACAACAAATGAAAAGCCGATAAGAGTGAAAAAAATGAAACAAGAAGAAGAAGAGGAAGAAGAAGAAGAAGAGGATCCATTAGATGCAATTAGTAAGAGCGATGTAGGAACACCACTTCGTTCCCGAACGAAACCGTCTTTCCTGAAAACACCCGTGATAGCCGAAACATCAGGTGATGACGATGAGGACGATCCTAGTCAAAACATTGAAAAAATGTTAGACACACCGGAAGGAAGACGTGAAGCGCGTAGATATTTTCAGGACAAATACGACAGTGAATCGTTAGCGAACAAGTACATGCGTATGATCGTTTCGTCCGAACGCGATCGTCTGATGGACTATACGTACGGTGTAAGACATGAAAACGGAAAATGGATGATTGGTGATTCACAGTTCGAAATCGATAAGGACGATACGATTCTTATCAACGGTAAACGATACAAAGGTACACCTGGACTCTACGAACTTGTATTCATGAAGCATCCTAATGAAAATATTTACAAGGAATCAGATCTGAAAACGTACAAAGATATACTGCGTAACACCAACGCGCATAAGCAGTATTACTTAGCGAACGCACAGGTGAACGCGAACAGAGGTGTAAAGTATAAACGAATAATATCGCAACTGTTTCCATCGAAACGTACAGGACAGGGGCATAATAATATTGATACATCGTATATGACGCTAACGAGAAAAAAAGACAAAATCGATTACGTGCACTGGGACGATCCGAACGAACTGGTGGACAGATTGCGACTGTTAATGGCATCACAACGTGTTGGAAACAGTGGGCACACGAACGAAATCGTCTCCATAGTGGAAGAACTACGTGAAGCAGACATAATCGTATAACAAGAGCGGTATATATCATCTGACATTAGCAGCAGCAGCAGCATGGAATCGATCTTAAAGGACTCGTTAATGCCGTGTGCTCCCTATTCGATTCTGAAAGCCGATAAAGTATAAATAATACTGTCGTACACGCACCGGGGGACATTCCACGATTGGTTGTGACAACATGGATATCGTGCTACTGTTTATTATTGCGTGCACAAGCGCCGTCGTCGTCGCATCGTCCGTTAACGCTAACGATGTAGATTTCGCTATAGATTATTTGGTGCGATACGGATACGTGCCCGACGATAGTTTACGACTCACGGACAACACTACCATCGATATGGACGCCTACCTTCGCACGTTTCAAGTGAATTACAATTTAACCGTAAATGGAGAATTGAACAATGAAACGATGAATCTGATGCGTGCGCGGAGATGTGGTAACGAAGATTTCGTGTCGTACACCTTACGAACGCCGTGGGCCAAGAAACGTCTGTTGTGGCGATTCTTTCACGGTAGCGTCAGCGCTATAGAAGCGTCGCGACAAGCGTTCGCTGTGTGGCAGAAACATTCGAATCTGGAATTCGAATATCGACCCAACGACATAAACGCAGACTTGGTTATCGCTATGAAATATTTTAAACACAGGTGTCTGACTTCCAGGTGCACGATCTGCGGGTACGATTTGGACGGACGAGGAGGTATACTCGCTCACGCTTACTACCCGCCCGATTTACCGTATAACACTACTGAAATACATATGGACTACTACGAGTCGTGGAATTATACAAACGCAACCGAAATACCGGACGATCAGACCAGTTTTCTTCAGGTGCTAACGCACGAAATCGGACACGCGTTAGGACTGTCTCATTCCCTCGAGAGGAATTCGATCATGTACCCGTTCTACGTACCACGCTCGGACGGACCGTTCGACCTGAGAGACGACGATATAAGAGGCATTCAACGCTTGTACGGGAAGCCGCCGCCGCCGCCGCCCGCTACGACGACGACGACAACGTCAACGTCGACGACGACGTCAACGACGACGACGACACCGACAACGAACGAGACCGTGCGGACGACAACGGATTTATGTCGACTAAAGAACGTTAACCAATTTTTAATAATCAACAGACATCTGTATATCGTGCACGATAACTTTTTGTGGACATTGGATATCGAGTCGAAGCGAACGGGCGAGAGTCCGCTTCTGTTGACGGATTGGTTGACTTTCTTACCGCCGACGTTCACCAACGTTTCGGCGATGTACCAGAGACCGCGGACCGAAGAAGTGGTGCTTTTCATAGACAACTATGTATACATGTTTGATATACACAGTCTGCAGCCGGTGAACGGGTATCCGCGTTCAATCACAACGCTCGGTGTTCGCACGATGACTAAAATAAACGCTGCAATACACACGTACACGGGTCGAACTCTTCTGTTGTACAACGATATGTATTACAGTGAGATAGACGAGTGCACGTTCACGATCAAGAAACATGGTTATGTTAAAGATCGTTTTGTCGGCTTACCAGAAGCCGTTGATAGTGCGTTCCGATATATCGACGGAAAAATTTATTTCTTCAAAGACACACACGTATACGTGTACGATGAATTTCTAGATACGATTGTAAAAGGAAAACATAACGACGCACTATCCGTTGTCGGAATAAAATGCATAGACAGTACGATCGTATCAAAACTAATCGATTTATTACGTGAATACGTATAAATGTCGTGCACAACGAACGAGGCGCATCATTCACGAGATGAGTGTCGACAAGTTTGGCAGACACCAGAGCGCTGTCAGAGCGCGAAGAGAGACGCGACGCAGTCTGCGAGAGGATATTGGTATCACAATGACCGAGGACGGACACTTTGATGTAGCGGGAAAAAAAATACATAATTTGGGCGAACCGCGCGATGATAGCGATGCCGTTTCACTGCGCTTTGTGCGTGACAATTGTCTGTTAGCTGGCGATTCGTCGACGGCGGCGCAAGGAATAGATGCGAAAGGTCGTAAGCTCGTCAACGTCGGCGCTCCTGTCGATCTCGCGGACGCTGTCAACAAGCAGTACGTAGACTACTCGTGCTTACGTTTCACACAATTGGTACCGAACAAGAAGAACGGGGCTGTCGTCGACGCACGAGACCATCGCATACAGTCTCTGAGGGAACCGATTCGTGCGAGAGACGCCGCGACCAAAATATACGTGGACTCGAAAATCATACCGAAGGATACGAACTCTAACCTAATGGTCGGCAATGTGCGGATAACACAGTTAGCTCCACCCATGAACAACAAGGACGCAGTGAATTTGGAATTTTTGAACCGACACACAATCACCGCGGCAAACGATGCTTATTTCAACGCGCAAGGAAAAACCATTCTAAACGTTGGCGATGGTGGCGCACGGGCCACAGATGCAGTGAACGCGCGTCAATTGGAGGACGTGAAGCGGTACGCGAAGAGCGAAACGTACAAACTCGCAAAAGTGTTCCAACATCGTTGGGAGAAAGTGGTATCGTATATCTATAAATTGCATACACGCGCAGCGCGTACTTCACTTGGTGCCGAAGAGGCAGACTTACTACTTATGAACAAGACGGAGACGAGCGTGTTGATTAGTGATCTGGACAAATCCAACAACGAGCAAGATTGGAGATCTCTTTATCGAGAGCAAACGAAACAGTAGTCATGTATGAACTACGTAGCCGTGTTGATAAAAAAAAAGGGGGGCGTGGTCTTATCGGAAAAATAGTTAAAAGCGCGGTACCATTCGTCGCGAAGTCAGTACCTACACTGATCAATCGAGCGGTGGACGTATTACCGGTAGAACTACATCTGCCTGGCTACAGGTTCTGCGGACCAGGAACGAAACTAGAGGAGAGATTGAGTCGTGGTGATCGAGGAATCAACGAGTTGGACGAAGCCTGTCGCGAACACGATATCGCTTACAGCAAGTACAAGGACAACGAACGACGAGGTATAGCGGATCGTGTGCTAGCCGGTAAAGCGTGGGAACGAGTTAAAGCTTTGAATTCAGGCATCAGTGAAAGAGCGTACGCAGCAGCCGTAGCAGCAGCAATGAAGGCGAAATCTGCGTTAGGCAGCGGGCTATGCTGTAGTGGTGGTGGTGGTGTGCGTAAACGTCGACGTCGCACCAGACGACGCAAGCCGGTTCGACGCACGATAATCAGGAAGAGGAGGAGGACGACGACGACAACAGGGACAGGAAAACGACGAAGAAGGAGTGGTGGTAAAAAGGCTTCAGGACTCTATCTTCGACCGTACCGAAAAAACTAATCAAAATACCCGTGCGTCCATTGTCCGATCATGATCTTTATGAGTACACGAAACGATTGCGTATACCCTATTTCAGAGGTGTGTACATGCGCGACGCACTTCCTAGTACATCACCGTGGGTGAACGAAAGTGCGATCGTGAATCTGGACGATGCTAGCGGACCGGGCACGCACTGGGTATGCTACAAGAAGCGAGGCGACAGAGTCTGGTACTTTGATGGATTCGGCAATCTACGTCCACCTGTCGAGCTAATGCGGTACTTTGGATCGAACGTGACCGACGTTCATTACAATTACATGCGAAAACAACCGTCGGATACAGTCATCTGCGGACATTTATGTTTAGAGTTTTTGACATCGAACGATCAGTAAACTACAAGATGTCTTCGCTTACGGTCACCGTCACAGGAACGGATCCGGGCGCACTGGTTTGTGACTTTTTTCCACCGCTTGAATTGACGGACGGTGAATGGTACGCAGGACTGCTGGACTTTACCACGTACAACTCTATACCGAACGTGGAGAGTGGAAAAAACAATGTCTTTCCTGTACTAAAGGGAGCACGTAAAACGTTAGAGCTTGTCAATATACCGACCGGTGTGTATGAAATCAGTGATATTGAAACATACCTGAAAAAAGAACTAGCAGACCCGAAATTTTCTCTACGACCCAACAACAACACATTGAAATGTGAAATTTATTGTTCATACGATATCGATTTCGGATGTACGGAACACACGATCGGTACCATGTTGGGTTTTTCCAAGAGCCGCAAGTTAGAAGCGTATATATTACACACGTCGGATGCGCCTGTAAACATTAACAAAGTGAACGTTTTGGAGATAAGGTGTAACGCTGTTCAAGGTTCATACAAGGCGGGTCGAAACGAGCATATATTGCACTCGTTCTATCCAACAGTTGAGCCAGGATTCAAGATAGTCGAAACGCCTAGAAACGTCATTTATTTTCCGCTTAACGTACTACACTTGCGTAACGTTACAGTGTCCGTACACGATCAGGACGGTGATATTGTGAATTTTCAAGGGGAAGTCATCACCGCACGTATACATTTGAAACGTGTGTAGTAATCATGGGAATTTATTTCACCGAAACCTCCATGATGATGAAGAGCGGAGGTAGCGACGGCTTGCACTGCAAGATAAAAGAGGACAACACTTTTGGAAAAGGTATCAGTAGACGTTCGTCGTTGACACGATTAACAGCAACTAACCGACGCTACCTGATTTCACTAGGATTCAAACTCAAGAGAAACAAGTAACATGACGGACAGCGGTATAGTCTTATCGGTTGAACGTCGACCGTTCTTTGAAGACAACATCACACATTATGAATATCATCCTCATGCACCGTACGCGTCGGCGTCACGATATGGAAATAATGATGAGATACGCATACCTATCCTGCAACAGGAAGTCTTCACTTTACCGATGGAAAGTTTCCTGTACGTTGAAGGCAAGTTGAGCAAAAAAACCACTGCCACTGGTAATGTGAACGTGAAAATGATAAACAATGCGATTGCGTTTCTCTTCGAAGAAATCCGTTACTAATTGGCCGGCGTGGAAGTAGATCGTACCAAGAGTGTTGGCATCACATCCACTATTAAAACCATACTATCTGCCAGCAAGCAGGACATTGTTTCGATGCAAAATGCCGGTTGGGTTGCTCCCACAGCTGACGAGCTAACACCATCTGGTAAAAATAATGAATTCAACTTTTGCATACCGTTGAGGATGCTGATGGGATTTGCTGAAGATTTCACACATGTTATTTTAAACATGAAACAAGAACTGATACTATTACGCACTTCCACTGACGTTAACGCTCTGTTCTCGTCTACGGATGCGCCCGCTAACGCTGATATAGAACTAACAAAAATCTCTTGGATGATTCCGTTCGTGTATGTGAACAATGAAGTACGGATACGATTATTGGATATCATACGCAAAGACCTACCACTATTCTTACCGTTTCGTAGTTGGGAACTGCACGAGTACCCGGTTTTACCAACGACTGACAGACAGACTTGGACAGTGAAAACAACTACACAACTGGAGAAACCGCGGTACGTGATACTCACCTTCCAGGCCAGCAGAAACAATAATCTGAAAAAACATGCCGGCGAATTCGATCACTGCAATGTGACAAATGCGAGACTCTTTCTGAACGACAAATACTACCCGTACGATAACCTGAACCTGGATATCGATAACGGACGTTATGCATTGCTGTACGACATGTATACACGATTTCAAAAGTCATACTACCACAGAAGTCAACCCAACGTACTTCTAACGCCTACTGAGTTCATAGCAAAAGCACCGTTATTCGTCTTCGATTGTAGCAGACAGGATGAGTCGCTCAAGTCTTCACCAGTCGACGTCAGATTGGAATTCGAGTCATCGAGCAATTTCCCCGCTCAGACCGCGGCCTACTGCTTGATACTGCATGATTCGCTCAACGTGTACACTCCGTTATCCAACACAGTGCGCAGACATAATTAAACATTTACTATAAATTATTGTTTTTTTTTGCTGTAAATATAATGTTGCTTTTTATAATGTAATGTATGTGTTACATGTATGCGATTTTTATTTAAAAAAAAAAATGTAATCAATTTTTATGTATTTGCTGTAAATAGAATGTAATGTATGACTTACATGTATGTAATTTTTTATTAAAAAAAAATGTAATCATTTTTCATGTATTTTATTTTGTGGAGGGGGAAACGATTATCCTCTTCTTCCTATTTTTTTTTGCTCAGTGTTTCATCAACACGACTCGCGAGAGGACGCACAAGATGCTTTCACACGATTTCGATGATGATGATACCAAACTCAAGAACGACCGCTATTTCAAACAATGCGGTGAAGCGACAGCAACAACAATCAAGTCCTTATCACCAGACGATAAAGAAGTGCAAGTCATCTTAATTCAAAAAATCACATCTCCGTACCCGCGTTACAGAAGCTTGGAAAATCGTTTAAAGAGTTTTAAAGAATGGCCTGTATCGTTAACGATAACACCTAAAGAATTATCAGAAGCGGGTTTCTTTTACACTGGATGCAACGATAGAGTGATTTGTTTTTGCTGTGGAGGCGGATTAAACAAATGGGAACGTGGAGAATATGCTTGGATGGAACACGCACGTCATTTCCCTGCGTGCTCTTACGTAATGTTAATGAAAGATAAAAATTTTATCATCAAGGCACTGGGTATCGTTACCGAAGCGCAAGCACCAACAGCAATAGCGACAGCAGAGAACGAACAACACGTCGACACTATCAAGGAGAATATAAAAAACATAGAAGGAAGCTCTAATCGTGATACAATGTGCAAAGTCTGTTACGCACAGAACGTGGAAGTTGTACTTATTCCCTGTCGACATTTTATCACATGTGTGAATTGCGCCATAACCCTACATACTTGTCCTTTATGTAGAACCACATGCACCGCTTACATGAGAGCGTATTTCTAGTTCATTTTCACACCTTAATTTAATCGATTAGTGAACACAAGGTTTGAAAATATATGCTGCCGTGGCAAAAGTGTTTAATCCAAGTCCACTAATATCGCATACCTCAGTGTTTGAACAGCACGCGTTGAAGACGGACGCATGGAGCTGTTATCTCCGTACCAGTACATACGCTGTAGTGAATTAAAGCACACAATACTATACCCTATAGACATTTTTGTATACAACATTTTGACCTGTAAATTTGTTGCACTGATCCGTGACGAAAATATAAGGTACAAAATAAACGTTCCAAAAAAATTCTTTACGAGCGTTTCACAACATACAACGTGTCTGTTTCGTAAGACGGACGGATCTGCAGCGTTCTTAGTAACACCAAACACATTATTTATAACGAAAAAAGGATGTGCGAGGATAATCTAGCAGTCATCCTTGACTTTCACTGTTTCATCGACAACGATGGAAACGAACTCGTTAAGGAACTATCCATTATGGATGTCACTGCATTTGTCAGCAGACATTGGATATTTTCACCTCCAGCAAACATGATTGTTTCGAATCATAAACATGCGAGGACAAACAGATGGTTAACAGAGCATTATCATGGACTAGCGTGGACGGACGGGGACACATCGTATGAACATCTTGTGCCGATATTAGAAAAATATACATTTCCTTTTAAATTTGTGTTCGTAAAAGGATTGCAAAAAAAAAAATTTCTACAGAAGCGTATCGTACATTTTAATATTATAAATTTAGAAGATTTCGGTTGTCCTAAACTCGATCAATTACAATCAATACATGGAACAGTCTGTCTCGTGCACCACTTACTTCCAGAAATATGTACAAATACTAGAGTACACGCTTTACGCGAGTGGGTTGTATCAGATTTTAGAGTAATCAATATGTTTCTAATAAATTACTAATTGAAAACATTATTGTTTAGCGCTTACGTAAAACAAATTAACCTTTCTGACGATTACATCACTCTGTATAGTCATATAAAAAAAATTAGATTCACCGACATGTTCTAACACGCATGAGTGCTGTTAATTAAATCATTCTGTCTATTCATAAAAAAAATAACCGAGTCGTCTCCTCTTCCCCGCCTACCCATCGAGTCGTGAGAAGTCAAGTCGTATCCTGTTCACACGGATAAAAATAAACGCTTACTGTACGATAAAAAATTTAGCTTCAGCAACATGTTCTAACACGCATGAGTGCTGTTAATTACATCATTCTGTCTATTCATAAAAAAAAATAACCGACTCGTCTCCTCTTCCCCGCCTACCCATCGAGTCGTGAGAAGACAAGTCGTATCCTGTTCACACGGTTAAAAATAAACGCTTACTGTACGTTATGTAGTTCCCCCTCTCTGGTTCCACCTCCACAACTACCTCCCTATTTATTCCGCTGTGCGCGAGCGTTATTCGTTCAGTCCTTGAGAGACGCGCGAGACAAATATAAAATTCTTTATTTTAAAATGGCATCATTCACTGAAAAATTTGCAACTATTAGCGCAATTGAATATAAAAAAATAAAAGAATTAATAATCGGTGTAAAATATCCGATAGAAGAAATGCAGAATATAGACGCGAAGTACGGGAAAGCCGTACTCGTCACTCTTCAAGATTATAAAGACCCTAAACTAAAATATCGCGTATATCTACCTAAAAGATACGCGAGCGTTTTCGAAGATGATGAATTAAAAGATTTAGTACCGTGTTCGCTGCATCTAATTTTTCGTGGAGAAAAGGATAGAGCGTACATAGTAGAAATTGTACAGTAAGACCGAATGGACATACTCACTTACCATGTATAATTTTCATTGTAAATACACATAATTGTCATTAGCTGCACGTACAATTATATATTAACATGTACTTAGTTGTATTTTAATTTATAATATATTGTGCTTACACATATATTTCATTTAATTTAATTATATTTAATTATCAATGTATTTACTGTATATCTAGATAATAAAACAAGGCTTACATGGTGTACATTTTAGAGTAAGCCTGGATAGACATCTTCAAAATTAACAAATATATTTGTTCAAAATTGTCATTGCACACGTACACAAATAGTAAATATAATGTGCTTAAACTTATTTATTTTAATGTAATTCAAAACAATTATTAAAACAATTACAAATAATAAATTATTATGCGTAATGAATTTATAAATTAAAATCTAATTTGCTTACACATAATATAAATGTATACAAATGTATTTATTAGTTTTACTTATTTGTAATTCATACACAATTGTCACACATGTTTACATATTAATTTTTGTCATTACTGTGTACGTCATCATATTTTAATTTGTAATTACTTTATTTAGATGAATATTGTACACAAATGTCATATTGTATATGTTTACATATTATGTATTTTGTACTTGTCACCACTGTTTACTGTTACATAATATTTATTTTAAATTGTAATATATTTTGATTACTTGTATTTTAATTAAATAATATTGCTTTAACATTTTTATTCTATATTTATTTCACAAATCCTTGAAAGATTAACACTAATCATCACTCAATATACAAGCTAAAAGAAATGTTGCGCAATGTGCATTCATGTGTTATTACATATAACTAATTTAAAAAATCAATATTATTAAACAATAATTGCTTGATTAGAAATTACAAAAATTAATTTAAAATAAAACTTACCTTGTACGAGCTCTAGTTGAGAATTGCTTGATTATATTATATTTTAGAAATTAAAAAATTATTTAAAAATGAAACTTACCTTGTACGAGTTCTAGTTGAGTTACTGAATGTGAATCTCGTCGAACGAAAATTAAAAAAATTATTTAAAAAATGAAAATTATTTAAAAAAAAAATGAAACTCACTCTGTACGACTGAATGTGAATCTTAACGAACGAAAATTAAAAAAATTATTAAAAAAATGAAAACTTATTTAAAAATGAAAAACTCACACTGTACGAGTTCTAGTCTCGTTGAACAATGTGATGATGTGAGCAATTCGTACAGCGTATATATACGCTATCTCAAGGATGAACGCGAAAGCAGCTGGTATCAACCAGAGCTGCTACACGTGCAGTCAAGGACAACCATTTAGCTTGGCTTTTCTGTTTCGACGACAAAAAAAACCTAGAGCTACTACACGTGCAGTCAAGGACAATCACTTAGCTTGAAGGGCTCTTCTTGAATATCTAGTTGGATCCATTCTCTCTACGTGTAACCACTGCTCCGTTTTTTCATTTAGGCTTACAGCTATACCTAGCTCCATCCTAATATGATCATTTCTGATAAGATTTCTCCTAGTACAGTACAACCGTTTACAGACCTTAAGTCCCTCATTAAAGTACCTTGAATTCTAGATATATCTTTGGCCTTTCTAATAAAATTCTCACTACCGTACAGTAGTTGAGGCATGGCCCTTACATTATCATATTTCAGACGCGCCTGTTTCCTTGTTTTCTTCTTTAAATGTTTATTGCTACAGCCAGAAAGCGACTCTAAGAGACTAATTTTGCTTTCAACCTCCTTATCATCCTGGTATGTGATGCTACACCGTAGATAGTTGAAAACTGGATCCTGTTCTATTGGCGAGTCCTGTATGACAATCTTTGTTCTAATACGATTTGCCCCAGCAAAAAATTTGCCCAGCCATAAATTTTTTTTGATAAGGAAACGGGTTGATTGTAATCTTCCAAAATATCAGTAAGATAAAACAACGACCTTGTAGAACTATAATCAATATTATAGTCTATAATAGTCTACTGAGTGTGTAAGCAGACACAAATGTCCTTTAGTGACTTTAAAATTATTCTATTTAGTAACAATTTCAAAAATTATTACATTTTAAAAGAATTTTAGAACTTGCGAAATAGAATAATTTCAAAGTCGCTAAAGGATATTTGCGTCTCCTCACACATTCAGTGTCATACTGGGACCATTTTTTCGTATCATTAAACAAACCGCGCAAGATTGCTAGTAAGAAGAATAAGATGCTTTGCATATTGCTTTTATAGGCCCAACAGTGTTTCCTGAACAGTCATGTGCACAGTCAATGCATGAATTACCCTCCACTAACAAGTACAGCTTAGCTGTATAGAGAGGAGAGAGAGGAGACAACTCGATGACAGTACACCGTCTCACTCATGTACTACCTCTGTCTCTGTCACACACATTCTTCCATTGTTCTCGCCAGTCTTGTTGCGGCAGATGTTCACACTATGAAACATTGTAAAAGACTGTTGTGCAAATGTGCAAAATGACCGTGAAAATTTTGTTAGCCTCGCAACGAGGTGTTTGTACACTGTTCTCTAAGCCACTGTTTGATTTCTATCGTCAGATTTCTACTTTGATATCGTGTAACAAAGAAATTAAATGACACGCCTGACGTGACGTGTCAGCCCTGCATGTACACACCTTGTTTAGATTTCAATTTTCGTATTTGAATTGGCTCTAGAAAAATAGAACTTTATGTTTTAACATAAAGCATATCGGTTAATGAAAAACTGTTCGCACAAAAAAAAATAAAGCATGTAAAGCACAAGTTGTTTATTATTTTTGTGGATAGGAAATACTACAAACTTAAGAAACGGGAATGTTCATGTTTAGATATTACGCGTAATCTGTAGTCAGTCAGGCTTCCGGAATGAGTAATTTGAAGGTAGAAAATAAAACTAAACAGTCCTCAGCCAGGTACACTTAATGCTTGCGTAAACTTGACGCTGTCAGTAGCAAGGGATACAACTTGAATTTACGTTTCGATGAGGCTTGGCGATCCGGTTCGTTAGATACTCTTGTGTTTCCTTGCCAATCTGTGTGCATGTTGTAGTGTATTGTAAGGATAGTTTTGTCTCACGCTTATAATAACGGTAAACTAATCCCTTTACATAATAAAATATTCAGATTTAAAAAAGAACTGAAAGAGTACAAGTGTGTTCATATGGTTCAAGAACAAGTAGATCACGAGTTCAAAGCTTATTCATGTGAAACTTCTGAAAAGATATATTTGCGCGTAAAGGTCCATAATTAAGAACTATAAGACGGGAATGATAGAGAACGCTTTAAAATGTTTTGGAAATCAGAATAAAAGTATTGTAACAGCTGACGAGGCTATTAATTAGTCTAGTTACAGTAAATTAATAGATCCCACACCGGAATCTTTACAAGTAAGTTAATCAACAGTATTTGTGTGTCCTTGTGTACTGGACGTAATGTAGCTTATTAACTACTAATTTAATTAATGCTTGATGCCTGAAAATCCATTGTAAATTATAGTAAAAAATAAAACCATAAAATAGTTTTAGTGATTTTCACTCGTCTTGGTCAACTTACACCTTCTGATGAAGGCACTGTGCTGCCGAAACAGCTGTCATGGATATATAATTTTTATAAATGACGAGTGAAAATCACTAAAACTATTTTATGGTTTTATTTTTTTGCTATAACTACTAATTTATTAATAATAAATTAATTCATAAATTTTTTATTAATAGGCATGTTTATTATGTAGTCTCAGTACTGGTGAAGTAACATTGTTTGAAGCGCCTACATTAGATATAAAGCAAAAAATGGTCCTATTCACAGCGTACGTGAGTGTACTTTTTCTCCCGGCGACAAATTAATTTTCTTGTTTCAGATACCTTTTGGTTAGCAAATTACCAGTAAATCAAGTATCAATGTAAATGCTATGTTTCAGACAATAATTCAACTGCACCTAATATATCCAAACTTAAATTTAAAATTCTTTAGAAATTTAAAAATATGGAAACATTATGGCAAAATTGAATAAAGGAAAAATTTTATAAAACTAATTGGCAACATGAAACATTAAACCACTTAAGAAAATTTAAAGCTAACAGTTATATAAAATTATTTATTTAAAAGAATTTGACAAATTGTTGTAAAATAAAAATAAAGAGCTAGAATTATATGAGCTTTGGAAATTAATATTCACTTGGAAGGCACAGAAGCACTATTCAGTTAAACAACAGTTAGACTGTGTGCAACATATTGCATGACGCATTGCACTTGGTTTTACTGTTAAAACGGGGCACACAAACTGAGCAGTTAACAAACTTGATAAATAGGGCTATATTGATTAAAGAGAATTAAAATTTAGACCTGTAACACGATAGCACAACAGAAGAGAAATGTTAATATCAATTAGTAAATTACGGTTAAACAAACTCATTTTTTAACAGTAATAGAGAAAATATGTAGAAGTCTCTGTAAACTTTTAGAGGGAGTTTTGCTGACTCTTAAATTGTCAAAGTAGTTTAGAAGGCAAAAGTCAAAAGCTTAGCTTATAAAGACATAAGAAGACAAAAACTTAAACCTTTCGAATTAGAAATGAAATAAGCATCGTCAGTTTTTTTTAGGTTATTAAAATATTTGATTTTCTTCTGTCCAAAGGGTGTCGTGGAAGATAATGTAGGTGTTTTATTTCCGCAAATCGCTGATGAACCGACTACGAAGCTGATTTATGTATACAATCTCCAATATATAATCAATCCCTACAGTTATACATTTCGATTCTTCAAGGTAGCTTGTCATTCTTCCTCCTCCTATGGCGCTACAGTCCAAGTCGGGCCCTGGTCTCCACCAATCTCCGCCTCCAACCTACTCTATCCATTGTAGCCCTCCTCCAGTTTCTTATCCCCATGTCCCTCGCATCCTCTGCAACGCCAGCTTGTCATTCTTACGTCGTATAAATCCTGAAAACCTTCCTCCTTTATGAGATACATTTTTCCACCTCTTTGAGTATACAATTTAAGTTTTACAATTTATCCTCCTCTTTGTTTCCTTAATTTTTTTATACATGTTAAAGTCAACTTTGTTTATAGATCACCAGCCTTCTCACTTGCAATTCTATAATCAATAATATATATCCCGAACGCCTGCTGCTCTAAGAACACCACACCCTGCATAATTTTCTTTAATGTTCCGTTAATTGCTACTTAATACATTTGCAGTATTCGTTTTCGGTTTCTTCACCAATCATACTCCCTAAAACTATGGAGAATATTGTTTCCCTAATGTTGTACGTTACACTGTACATCTCTGACATTAAATATGTAATCATTCTAATTTATGCTATTTGTGTTTATAAAGAGCAAGTCCAGTCATTGCCTATGTGAGCAGAAAGCCACTGTGACAAGTACTAATTTATTCTTCAATGTATAATTACCGAGGTACTCATTTTTAAACGTTTAGATAATAGGACGGGGGCTGAAATTGCACATTGATTTTACGGTACGCTTACAAACAAAATTAACAACCTCAAGGTGAATGGCCAAATACCATATTCACTTTTGAAATATGCCGCCCTTAAGCACTATTTGTATGGCCGATCCCCCCCCCAAATTATTACAGATCATTCCTCCGTTTTAGGCAGAAACGAGAACAACATAACGGTCTCGTTCTTTGGAGTGTCAGTAGCTCTTAATGAACTCACAAATCTATTTATTTTTAATGTAAAAAATTTGAAAACAACAATAACTTGTTATAATAATTAACAAGAAACACACAATAAATTGAACATTAGGCGTTTATTTACGAAATCAAAAAATTAATTTACTTAATTAATACAGTGTTATTTATGGATTATAATGTAGTGTCTGATTGTCTCTTTCACAAAGTTTATCTTACGTAAAGGTTTGGTTTACAAGCGTTTACGCCTCGCCTTCTTCATTGCAAAGACATCAATAAGGTTGTTGTACTCAAATACGTATCCATTTAAAATATCAGTCTCAAAGTAAAGAATTAAGAGGGAATTCGACATTTTTCATTCATAGTTGAACGAGGATATGATTTTATTCTTTCCAAACCCAAAAACGATATCTCAGCAGGACAATATTATTGTATAAATACATTCTGAGAGCTATGTCTCTATTTGCAAATGTCCACTTGAGATTTTATTGTCTAAGGAACTTGCATCATACGTAGGAGCGTGTCTCTAACTTTCGAATATTTTATTACATGTAAAAAATGAACGCATCCATTTGGAAAGATTAGCTCTATGCCATCTGTATACAATACTCGAAGTTTTCCTGCACGTTTAGAAATTTTCGAAGGACTGATGCTTGACAGGTTGGATAAACTTGAACATTTTCTGCCGTTAACGGGTATGATTTTCTTTTTCTTAACAACTCAGCTTTCAGCTAAGATATAACAAAACAAATAACAAATATAACAAAGAAATATTTTCGTTCTGCCACCCCCAGACGGTGGCCCCTAGGCACATGATCATTTTGCCTAGTTACAAAGCCCCCCCCCCCTATTCATTGGTATACTTAGCTTCCCCAATATTCAAATCATATTTGTTGACATGGGTTATTTACTTTTCCTTTCTTCTTGAAAATGTTCTGTAGACGCCCCATAAGTAAAGCACTATAAAAATTGTAATGTTATTACGGCCACACAACAACGTTCAAATTTGTTAGTCAAGGCTTGTCAAAACTTTATTATGGCTTTCCACAATGTTTTGTTGTTCTTTACTTTTGATGGTTTGGTAGTATTATGCCTCATGGGTATGTTACTAGCATATCTCAGGGTAAGGTAATGGATTTTCTGGACCCATTAAATAGACTCTGCAAAGACTTTGGATTAGCAGATTTTTACATTGAATACTAAGTTGACGACTCTGTCTGCAGTCGATCCCATACGAGCAATGTTTGTTCTAGACGGAGCTGTTCTGGACCAGGTAACCTATTTTCAATATATGGGCTATATTATGTCTTATATATTACCAATAATGAAGTGGTTAATAACTTAGATAAATTCAACTTTATCTGCGAACCATCAAGAAAACTCTATAATGAACTGTCACTAAAAGAAACTCGTCTGGCGTTCTACAAGGAGATGGCTCAAACTTTTCTGTGTACCTGAGAATTGGACTTTAGTAATTATAATAACGTAATAATTTAAAGTAATTGCTGTTTTTTGGATAATTTGTATAAGATAAATATATTCCTACGTATATTTAATAATATACGAGGGTTATTCTGAAAGTAAGTTCAGTTTTCAAATATTACCACGGTATCGATGCCGTCACGCTGTTGCGCATGCGCGGCCAGTTTGTTGTTTCGTTGGCAAGCCAACAACGTCATTTGTAAACAACTGTGCACCGAGTAAGCTTCGTTGGACGTGATTATAATGTCGAAGAGACGCCCGCTGCGTGTGAAAGTTGGTGTGTGATTCGGACGACTTTTTTGCTTAGTCCGATCCAGAGTAAGCGACGTAGGATGCTTACCCGGAACATTGCGATGAATCATGTCACTGCACACACACTGCCGCTGCAACGCAACATCTCCTCACAAAGTTTAGCTGGCAACAATTTGGTTCCGCTTTAAAACCCAGACCTCACACCAAGCGAATATCACCTTGTCAATCATGAGAAATCCTTCCTTGGTGGCCAACGATGTCAAACAAGCTGTTAATACATGGTTCAAATCACAGGCGGGAAATTTCTACGACGAAGGTATGCAACCCCTGGTGCCTCGCTAAGAAAAGTCTTTCATAAATGACGGAAACAATATAGAAAAGTAGTTTAAAGTCTGTACTTAAAATAGAAGTAAACATTTTTTGTAAATATATTCTTAGTTTCCTTTAATACCTTATCGGAATTTACTTTCTGAATAGCCCTCGTTCATCAAATCACCATTTACAAAGACATCGTACTATTTGAAGTTTGCTTGTTTAAACTTTCATCGGGAAAATAATTATTAACCGAATACAAATTCTGAACACAAAATGGAAAACAAATCTTACGTATAATTTAATCTAATTTTAGTGTGACCTAAGTCTATTATAATTTTAAAAATATAATATTTATAATAATGATAGCAGTAGTAGTAGTAGTAGTAGTAGTAGTAGTAGTAATAGTAGTAGTAGCAGTAGCAGTAGCAGTAGCAGTAGCAGTAGTAGTAGTAGTAGTAGTAGTAGTAGTAGTAGTAGTAGTAGTAGTAGGTAGTAGTAGTAGTAGTAGTAGTAGTAGTAGAAGTAGCAGTAGTAGTAGTATGGTAGTAGTAAACTAGGCATCGAAAAGTTCAATTCTTAAAATTGCATTCGATAGCCTCTCGCTGTTAAATTCATGATAATTTAAGTGAGGATGTGAATTCAATTTCAGACGAGAGCCAACATACGGTAAAAATTTCAGTTAATGCTGAAACTTCATTTCTCTGTTTCCGAGGCATTAACATGCTATCAATTTTATCCCCTATTCTGGTGATAAAGAAGATTGGTACACCTCTGCTTCTACGTATTTTAATTAATAGATATCAAATTACGATTTACAAAGACATGGTACTATCTGCAATTTACTATTGCTATACTTGTTTAAACTTTCATCTGGAAAATAATTAACTGAATACAAATTCTGAACACAAAATGGAAAACAAATCTTAGGTATAAATACCTAATCTTAGGTTTAGGGCCTGAGTGTGCCCTGAGTGTATTATAATTAAAAAATGTGATATTTATTATAATTTATCTTTTCCAAGGTATATTGTTAACTTCCTGACATCCTCGTTTTGTAACACTGTATTTAATGGTTAACCTCTCCCTTCCTATTACTTAATCTCTTAAACTGTCTACTTTAAGACAATTTTTAACATTCATTTCTTATTGTGTCATGTGTTATTTAGATTCGATTCCTATTCAGGATAGTATGTCAAAAGTAATGTACTAAGGGAGCTACTGAGGGAATCAGCTGATCGTGTCGATCACGTAATTTTTCAGGCACTTGGCGAACTGAAGATTTACAACATGAACTGAATATTATGAGTATATTCTAAAAGATTGGCTAATATTTACTGAAATACTAGTAGGTGGAACATCTTAACCGTCTGAATTACTGCCACATGCTAAAACAACTATGAAATTATAAGTCGAAAGCACTGAAAGATGTTAGACGCCCGAAGTAGTCCAGCTCTCGTGTATCTGTTTGAAACCGAATAAACCATAATTGGTTTCATCCTTAAATTGTTATTGGTGATCATGTGTTTCTAGAAAGATTTTATTACTACATATTTGGTCATATATAATGGCGTTATCAAAACTTTGGATCTATTAAGGTATCCTGAAAAACACTCTAAAATATTAAACTCAACCGTTATTTTTGTATAGATATGACTAATATAGGTAAAGTTTAGTGGTAACAATATATTATTATATATAAAAAAGTTTCACAAATGAACTTACTTTGGTTATCACTTTTACAAACGTTTCAAGGTGATGTGCCTCTTCCTCAGTGTGAGTAAATACTCTGAGTAACAATATATTTTAAATGTCTAGTAAAATAATGAAAGTATAATTGGAATTTCTACTACACCAGTATTAACAGTCTTCTAAAATGCTGGAGATGTATACAGCATTGTAATAATACATGGCTTAGAGAAAATTTGAAATGCATGGCATTCTGTCGCAAAATGCAGTTGGTGTCACGTCATTTTATGAAGTGACAAAGACTGATAAATACAAGAGAACGTGTAAAATGAAACAACTATATATAATTTCAACATTAAAAAATTTAATAAAGTTCTCAGTGTAAGAATATTTACAAATAGGTTGTGAACCATAAAAAGGACTGATTATGCAAAGTTAAAACCATTGCTAGCAGGCCTAAATACTTTTATAATGTATGATTAGTTAGAATTTGGTAATATTCAATATCCAATATTACTGCATTATTTTTCCCTTTCTATACTAGTAATACGCTGTGAAAATTACACTTCACGTCTAGAAAATTATTTATTTGCTTCCTTCACTTAATTTGATTTTTTTAACGCTTTATTATAGCACGACTTTATTATTATAAACGACTATACAATAGCTGTTATTAACTTCTAAAAATTCAGTTAACAGTCGTGTCGACTTTATAACTTATTGTTGTATTGGAGTGTTAGTGGTCTCAAATATTTCTACTAGTAATTTTATACAAACCACTACGTTGTCTTTGGTATTGACGAGCGCTTTCGGCAATCAAGCCATCTTCAGGTCATTTAACAACAGAGAAATATGAAACTGTTCACTTCTTTTATACCGTTCTACCGGACCTATCTAGCCCCGCCCCCTGACGGATTAACGTCTTACTTAGCTCCATCCGTAGTGGGTTGTCTTACATTACCAATTGTTTAGCCGTTACAATTCACGTTAACTCATCTTCTACTCTTTTCTGTTGGCTAATAAACTGCTAAATCCGTCTCATCACAATTATGCACTTGGTTCGCTCACAAACCCAGCTTATTAATGTGAGGAATTAGTTGTATCATTTTATATACTAATTTTTTCTTAGTATATTTTTAGTATTGACTTATAATATCCCTCAAATATTTTTCATTCTGGATAACATTGGTAAATTCTAATATTTCATATTGACTGTAAATCAATATTGACCTTAAATCAATTCCAGAAGGGAATTACTGAAAATTTACTAATAAAATAAATTACTTTTAAGTTCCTCAAAAATTCTTTAAGTTTCTTTCCTGTATTCACAAAAATAAGAAAAGTAGAACCTCACTAATTCATCACCTACGGGATCGAAGGTGCAACAAATTAGTAAAATAGACGAATTAGTGAGGGAGTAAGAAACACACAAATTGAAGACAATATAAAATGTTTTATTACAACAGTAGCAATATACAGTACTAATGTTAAACTCCAACATATATATTTATTGTTGGAGATTTTCCAACTCAAACAAGTTTAACACTGTAATTGCAAAAACAATTGTTCAAAGATTGTAAAAAAATCTGTAATTTTCTCCTGTTTTTTCTGTCGACCGTACATTTAGGAGCCAAGTTATGTATTTGACGCACTGAAAATATTTTAGGCAGTTCTTCTTCATCTCGGGGTTCGTACCACTTGAGTGCTGTAGTCAGTAGTTGAATAGCCTCCTTATGAGAGATTGCAGGTTTTATTAGTTTTTTTTTTACTTTTTTTCATAAACAATGAACAATAAACAACTGCGACTAAAGCATGAAACTAAAGTTCCAGAATTACCCTTTCGTCACTATCACAGTCACATATACGTGCACTAACAAAACAAGAGTAGTATTGTTATACGCTTCGTATGAAATAAGTAATTCTTTATTAATTTTATGAAAAGTTTGTTTCAAATTCAGTAAATTATATTTCGTAGTAAAGCTTATCACCAACCATGTCGGAAACAGTATAGTGAAATCTCATCATAAAAATTATTTTACTGAGTAAATGTTGTAAACGTTCTGCGCCTAACGTATTTATATAAATATCTAAACTACCGTCTACATGATAAAGTTTTTGTAAAATGTTATGATAGTATGCTTCCTGAGCTGCAGAACTCGTTAACGTAGCTGGAGAATTTTGAAGAATGTACAATTATTACTACACAAATTTTGACATTAGACAAAATTTTAGTTATAAAATTTTCGTTCCACTACTATTTATTTAATAATATAAGAACTGTAGAGCACACGATCTAAAAATAACAAACTGTCAAAAACAAAAAAAACACTCAAAACATTAATATTTCTTTAAATTTAATTTAATTTTTTTACGTTCCTTTTGTTACATTTTCAAAATTGTTTCTCGAATTTCTATATGCTTTTTAGGCCGTGGGTTACCAAAAAATTATTAAGTTATTAAAACGTAACACTGTATTTACGTCCTAGTCAAAATTCTCTTTAATTTGATACCGCACAAGAATGTTTGCGATATCCAACTTTTCCCCCACATTATAGATCCTGACGTCTAAGAAAATTTTAATTTTTCTAATTAACACTATGTTTTGACTATGGTTATAATTTCGTTTAATATGTTAACCTACAATTTTGACCCTATCACATTATGTGTCTCTCGATTCTCTATTTTTGGAAGGACCGATCTAAAAAACAACAGAGTTCTGTAGGATAAAAATATGGACACGCGTACCTAGTATTACAAAATAGGTTGATGCGTTCAAAGGCATCGCTAGGCAAGTCCCGTATAGACAGACGTATAAATAGTCACACAATCAAATGGCAAACGGTCGAATTAAAACGAAACTGAGAACTCTTTCCCGTTGGCAAACTGCACTGTTAACGTTAAACTCCATTGTGATATACAAAACTATAGGACACAGGTGTGTGGGCAGACCCAGGAAAAGATGGCTGGAAAATCTCTGAAGGCGGAACAGGTAGCACCTTGCCTATGACGTGTTGCGAAGATGACGATGATGATGAAGTTAAACTTGTGGAAACGCAGACGAAATTTTACAAAAGTCGGCAGCTGCCTTCAAAATTTAGTCTGATACATACCCCGAATACACAGAAAGGTAACGTAGAAAAATATAGAGAACATCAAAACTAGGGAAAGGTCACTTAATCCCACTTTGTTTATAACTTTCGTCGTTGATATGAAGCGATTTATTTTAAATATATTCGCTTTGAAATAAAGTATATGTTGCTGTTACTTTCTTAAAATAATTGTAAAAACGACATACTTTTTGCTACTACGAATTACCAACAATCAGTTATAGAAACTTTTCTTTGACGGTCTCACGGATAGTCGTATGAAAAATACAGACACAAATAACAATTTGAAATCTTAGGAGGAAACAGTATACATTCATACAGAAATTCAAAATAAATTTGTCCACACGCCATATTAATGTCAACTATTAAGAGTTCCGCATTAATTATAAAATAGAGAAGCTGCACCTTCTTAGCTAGTCGATAATCGTGTCGAATTCCTGTTCGAAAGCGTTCCGTAATTTTCGTAAGAAAAAGTGTGTGTGTGTGTGTGTGTGTGTGTGTGTGTGTGTGTGTGAGTGTGTGTGTGTGGTACTTTAGATGGCTTTAACACTAAGTTAAAGCTTTTTAGATAAGTTAACATTAAACGTTTACATTTAAAACACAGTATTTAATTTTTATTGTGATGAGTATTTACACAGAATATATATGCTTACTAGTACAAGGAAATCTGACTGTCTAGAAAACCGTTTGTATCTGAAGTTTTAATAATTGTGCGTTAGTTTATCTACGTGTGCTCAGAGTTTGAAACATGACTCGTATCAGGAACTCGGTACCGCACATGTGGCAGAAGCAAAACCGATATGTTTCAGGAAGTTTAATTTCCCCTCCTGTATCAAGGAGTATGGAATACCGCATTTCCACAAACAAATGTACAGCAAACGCACGTTTAAAAGAAAAATAACAATATTTTTCTATTAAAGATAAAAAATAATTATAATCTCTTCGTAAATTTGTTTTTTAAAATTTTTGTATTGCAATCTTTAACAAGTACTGAACTATTATACTGTTATCAGCTATAAACAACAGTTCCATTGAATTAATACTATTTTAGAGCATCTAACATGGTAAATGATGGTAAGTCTTAATGGCTGTTATTTACTATCACAATTACTTGACATATCCGTCTATTAATGGCAAATATAGAAATTACTTATCTCAAGCTCACAGCATCTCTCCCTTCAGAAAAGGACTACATGGTGCCATGTTTTTAAAAGTTTATTTAAACCAGATTATCCCAACTTGTATTGCTGCTTACACAGAGATTAAATTTTCCACGTAATATTGTAAGACTTTAGGAGGTAAACAATATTTTAACAGGTGCAGAATGATATATTAGTAAATGCCATTTCCTCGTGTGTAACTTTTACACTTTTGTAATATTGTCCTCTGAATATAAGAACTTCAATATTTGGGGGATATTTGGTGTACATTTTAAGATGTCAACAGTACTTTATTGTATTTACGTTATAAATCTGTGTTTGCGCGTTTGCGCACGCGTGCTCGTGACGCAGAGAGACACCTGCACGGAAAGAATTATTTTACCATCATAAACAATTACGTTTACCGTCAAACATGCTCAAGTATGCTGTGCCGTGCAAAAACAAAATCTACCAAAACGCAGTGAAACATTTTTTTTTATATTTTGGTGCGAATTCCAGTGTAAACAAAATGACACAGTAACTATAAATTATTATTTACACCGTTAGTAAGGTAACTAAAGCGTGCTAGAGACACTTAATGACAGTGCAAACATTCTGAATAGTTGCACACATCTGATTTTAAGTAAACTGTCAAAACGTCAGATAAATAGGTCCAAAATGTTCAAAATTACGGCTATCCTGTTCTGATAATGTCTAACACATATTTGAAATATTCTTAAAAGTCATAAGCGATGGGCGATTTCTATCGGGAAAATCCTCCATTCGGATTGCTTCCATAGTAATATTTTCGCTTGACGTTTCAATCTCTAGAATCTGGATGGTTTTAGAATCCAAGAAACATAAAACAACTTTCAATAAAACATTATAAACAATATATTGCCAAAATATCCATAATTACGGTGAAAACTAACCATACAAATAAGTCTTACAAACAATAAAACATATTACAGATTAAAAAAAGCATCTGGAATGAAGAAGCAAGAAATTGAAAATTTACAAAACACTTATCAGGCCAGTGCTGATATTTGCCTCAGGAAAACCTGGACGATGACAAAAGAAAAGCAAGAGACTTCTAGGTTGTTTTTAAAGACGGATTCTAAAAACAATATTTAGAGGAATACATGAAAATGAAATGTGGCGCAGGCGCTATAATTATGAACTATACCATCTTTACAAAGAGCCGGACATTGTCAGAATAATCGAAAGGTACAGGGATAAGGTGAGTAGAACACATTGTGATATTGGAGGAAGAACAGCCTACGAAACATATCTTGTACCAGAAACCAATGGGTAGTTGTAGAAGGCAAAGACCCCAAAGTAGATTCCAAGATCAAATAGAGGAGGACCTGAGAAAGCTGAACATAAGAAACTGGAAAGCCAGGGTATGTAACAGGTAACAATGGAGTCGACTCCTGGAGCAGGCCAACACCCACCAAGGGTTGTGGAGTCACGGCTGATGATAATGATGATGATCATGATTCTAAGTCTTACAAATATTAGGAACAACATACAAAAATATAAATACTAAAAAACACTTAACAAAATTAAAAATAAAGTCAACCTTTCTTACCTATTCGTGGCGGACCTATTGACAGACCTGGACAGCTGTCATATTTCTAACCCGCCTATCTGCTAAAGAGCACCCCCACTCACTTACCAAAAAATAAAAATCCCAACCCCTAAGTGACATTGCGACCTGTGATGATACATTAAATTTTCGCAAACAATCTTCCGTTGGTCATTCAGCTGTAGCACTTGATCGCATACGTATATTTGTACATACATATATAAGTCTTCAATTTTCCTGTACTTGTTGGAATCTGCTTATGGATTGTTCACTCAACCGTTCTGACGTTTCAGTGTGTAATACATCCAATGAAACCAACAGTAAAGAAATAGAACTTCTGTGCAATGGCTAGAGATGCATAAACCGTGTTTGATTACCAGCGAGGTGCTGCAGAATGCAATTACATTTGTTGACATACTCTAAACCGAATACTGTTTGTCACTACGGTTACATTTATTGACTAATTGCAGTTTGATTACAATTATCTCCCGCCCTTAATATGGTGCATGTTAATATTGGTTTCAGTTGTATATGAGGTATACAAGCAATTAAGGTTAAACGTAAAAGGGTTCTGCATTCTCCAGAAAATGGAATTGAAAGAGTTGTTTGTAAAAAGTTTTACATGTTTCATGTAATAATGAGTTTTATACATATGCAATTTAGGACAAAAGGTTTTTGAGAGGACGAATGGGAAAAAGGATTAACAATAAATGCTTTCAGGGGCATAACGTTTTGGAAAACTAGACATGCCTTTTCATTTCACTTGGTATATTAGTCTTTAGTTTAAACTTTAATAGGATTTCTACATTGAACCATAACATTTACAAGTAAAGTAAATTGTGGTAAAAAATTTAGGTATTTTCGAATCAATGAGTATCCTCAGGTCCAAAATGCGCAAGTCTCATTGTACATAGACAAATGTAAAAACACATTTTATTATGTAATGTGAAAATATTATTATAACTTTATACATGTAGTTTTCTGATGAAATTAATAAGGAGATAAAGCATATTGAGAGGGCATAGGATGGGTAGAAGTGTGTTTAATAATTTATTATATGTTATGCAGACGTTGTCATTATAATAGCGGAAATGGAAATGGCTTACAAAGACTTGTGTATAAATTTAAAAAGCATGCCAGAAATATAACATAAAGATAGCCGAAAAGAAAACAAAATCTATTTCCATTTCACAAGATCCATTAGGGGTTAGCTTGTGATAAATGACACAATAATGGATAAAGTAATGCAGATAGTCTACTTGCGAACAAGGCTTACAAGTAACAAATAGAGCAAATAAAAAAATAGAACATCAATTAATGAAAGCAAGTAGAATTGCTTGATCCATGAATAACCTTATATGGAGTAATAAATACTTCACACAAAAACTAAAAACTAGAGTTTACAAACGCACAATACGTCCATTAGCATCCTATGCATCGGAGACCAACTCAAACAAAACGACAAACTATTGAAATGACTGTATTACGGATGGTACTAGAAAAGACAAGGTAGGATAAGTTGCCAAACAATAGTATAAGTGGAACGTGTAATGTGACGGATATTAATACTTGAATTGGGGAATGATCGTTGTTATAGAACAGGACAGAGTCCTAACAAGGAATTTGAAGATGAAAAGAAAGAAATATTTGTACCTCGCCAAAAGTAAGTAATAATTTTCTGACTTTCTGTTACAGCACAATCACTGTCGTTTCTTTATAGACCCTGAGAGGTCTACTGTTCTCTTTCATAGTGCTTTTTATGTTGTGTTTACAAATATATATATTGCAACGTAACAAATTGCAAATTTAATTTAATTTAAATTTGTGGAGCCCCACGATCTTGGAGCACCAAATTTAAATAACGTTACATATACATAAATAGGCGTGAACGGTCTCACGTTCAAGATTGACAAATTCTTTAAACAATATAACATTTAAATTGGGTGTCAGGTGTATCTGCAATAAGAACTCTATGTAACTTGAAACGGTAATTAAAATTTATTTGATACTATAAAAAAAATATGTGCACATGGCACTGACTTCGATTTTAAAACATTTGTTATTATTTGTTATTATGCCGTAAGGCTTAAGATATATACATCCTTACTAACTAAACATTCTATGCTACTAAATAGTATATAAAAGAAAAATCTCATTTTTAGACTACTCAGTCTATTAATGTTTCAAAATCAATCTTTAAATCTTTTTTTCTATATTGTACGTACTCAAAATATTAATAGTTATTGTTTCTCAGTACCGTTTTCTCAAATACTAATTGTTTTTATTTAAATTCTTTGTAATCATTTTATATCATATTAATTTGAGCTCTTGTTACGTTAATCGTATTTCTAAAACATCTATGATTTTTAACTCTACTATACAAGAAACATTGCTCTTATTTTTAAATAAGATATTAATGTCTTTAACTGTCTTTGTATTCTGTGTATGATTAAGATATGAATATCTTAAAGAGTCGCGTGAAAATCGCGGTTGCGGGTGAACGCATGCGGGAGCTCCAGCCGTGGTTAGCAAAACTTATTACATGCGATTTATAATTTATTTTATTTATTTTGACTTGACCAGTATCATGGTCGTGATTTTAATATTTTAATTTATTAATTATGTATCTGAGGATGGGACTTAGTCCCGAAACGCGTCATCAGTGACGAAACTGTGTATCGCTAAAGTGGATATTAAGGTAATTATATATCAAGATATGAATAAGTTGTCTATCACCTTATTGTCGTCAATCATACTCGATCATTTTTGTTCCATCGGAGTTCGTCCTCGTCTCGCCTCCAGCGTCGGCTGTCTCTCTTCTCCTCTTGTCCAGCGTCGGCTGTCTCTCTCTCTCTCTCTCGGGAACTCTCCTCTTGTCCAGCGTCGTATCGCTCTCTGGAACTCTCCTCTTGTCCAGCGTCGTATTGCTATCTGGAACTCTCCTCTTGTCCAGCGTCGTATTGCTATCTGGAACTCTCCTCTTGTCCAGCGTCGTATCTCTATGTGGAACTCTTCTCTTGTCTAGTGTCGAATCATTAATGGATCTTCTTAAGTAGTGCTGTTATTAATTACAATGATTGTCTTACAGCTTGGTTACGTATTTGTACGTAACTGGCAAATTTAAACTGTTTATAAAAAATTAATAAATACGCCGTGCTGACGGGCATAAGCTCCCGCTGCACCGTGGATGATTCAAGAAAGAGAACCACTGCAGCTTGCGTGTTCTATTTATACCCATGTCTTGGTCGACACCCTGCAGTGATCCGAAATCGACATGTTAGAAACTGCCTTTGGCGTCAGTTCCCCCACTCTTTGTCAAATTCGCTATTTTTTATATTTCTGCGAATTGCAGAGTCCTGTAAGTATACTCTTATACTTATCTTATAACTAATTTTACAACACATGTTCACTGCAATTTTGGACACTGCAACTTAACCCTTTCGATTTGTACACAGTTATTTCACTATTACACTCGTACGGTGTGTCACTTTCGCGTGGTTTTCGTACACAGTATTTAGAAAATTTATTTACATTTTATGGTGCTTTTGGATTTTAATTCTTAATTCTAGTTTATGAATAATTACGGAAAAACAGTAATTGTGCAATTATTCATCTTGGGGTGGCAAACTCGCCTGCAGAGACCTGCGTTCACACACACTAACAAAATACTGGTGTACACACTTTCAGTTACATTTGTGTGTGTGCACGTTGATTCAGGTCGAAACACCTGTTCATATTTTTGTCTGAGCCAAGCTTGCAATCCCTAACATGCTTATTTCTAATATATTATTAATTATTTACAGTTTATTAAGTAAATTTAAATTTTTATATTCCATGCTCAGTACATCACTTATTTGTACTGTCGCAATATATATATATATATATATATATATATATATATATATATATATAAAACTGATTATCACGTTTATGTGTAAGTAATAACACATGAATAGAAAAATGTTACATTTTGTCTTCGTTCTCTTGTTCTTAAATACATGTCTACGTTTGTTATAACAATATCACAACATGGTTAGTTGTGTGGTGGTATTAATTGTTTAATATTAAATAATGGTGTGTATCTCAGCGATGTCTTTATTACAGATTTAATGATACTTTATCCCACACGCAATGGACGAATGTCGAAGCTCTGCGTCCTTTCTCACATAATTCATATTGTAAAATAGATAAATCTTCATATGTATAACGTATCTATTTATGCCCCACTTTGATAGCGGCAATTTGTAAAAATAGATAACTCTGTCTACTGCTTTTAACTCTTAAACTTACCCTTCTTAGTATACTTCTATGTAACTCTGTGTTAAATAAATAGTCAAATTCCTTATTCTCGTTTTGCCTCTGACTCAACTAATTTTTATTTACTCTCTTTTTTATTTTTGACATTGCTTTAATTGTAACAACATCCAATGTTCCTATTTAACATTGGTATCTCATTTCTGTTGTAGAACATGAAACAATCTCAATCTCAGAGTTAAAGTAATGTCAAATATTGTACAAGTCATAAATATAACATAAATTATAATATTTGTGAATGAGATGTGGTAATTATGTGTTGTGAATGTCTGTTGAATAGTGGTGGGTTCTTTGGATCATACAAGAACAATACAAAAAAACTATGACTACTAATAACTATGGTGTACAAGTGTACAAATAAAAATTTTGCTTTTATAGCGTTTATATTGTTTCTATCATATTATTTAGTTGTAACTCGATCATTAATGTAGTATGTGGGTTCATATATCTGGCTTAGTTTTGGAGCAATCTCACCAATCTGGTAGTTTTCTTTTAGGACTCATTGCTTAATTCTTCACTTCTGGACATCTAATGTTTGGTACGTCGATTAAAACATTATCCTTTTAGTTTTTTGAATAGTTTTATTGATCATCTCATATTTTATCGGTCATTAATTTGTATAAAGGTTCAGCAGTAATATTCATATGTTCGGCCTTCTTTTTAGATTTTTTTCAACAATATCCCTTCTTTTTACCAAACACTAATTCCTTCAGTGAAGGCTTTGGCTATGAGATGTTATGGGTCACAGGTTTGGTTTCACAATTTCTAATTAACATGATTCTGTTGACCTTTCCCCAGTCATTGTTTCTCACTGTCATTAAATTATATACTCCATGAGTTTTCATTCTCTATTTCCCAATTATTTAGTTAATATACTATTTCCCTTTTTGTTTTGATTACTTAAATGATTGCGTTTATGCATATTTTACCGTGAATTTTGATGGTACATTTGTTTTTCCTTTGAGGTGTATTTTTGTTATGTTATATATTGCCCCCAACACAAAAGTTATTATTTCGGAATACCAACACTTTGTAATGACGAAATAATAACTTATTCTCCGAAAAATATGTCTATACCTCCCTTTTTTCTATCCACTTCTATACCTTGTTCTTACTTAATTGAGCTTCTGTTTTCTATTTTATTCCTTACTAATTCGTTATCTTTGATCTGATATTATGTTTTATCTCCTGGTGTGTTATCCCTGGAATATTTAATCTCCCTAACTATTTTCACTAACATGTGAGTTGGTATGGATCGGAGGGGCACTTTCGGCTCCATTACTCCGCCGGCCATACTACACCTTCTGAGTTCATAGGGACATACCGTCTGCTCAGGTAAATGATTGCTGGAACTTATCTCTACAAACAACCATTATATAAAAACCCTGAAAAGTAGTCGATTTGTGACTAATAAAAAAAAACACTCTTGGGATTATTCACGCTGTTGCTGTTCAGATCTGATTGATTTTCCTTCTTATCGATTCATTGGGATGTGCTGTAGCTATTTGTGAGGCAATATTGTTGACAGATATTATTTGTATATTTTTTCCTTGATTAATCTCATTCCTAATAAAATTCAAATAGTAGTTTGTTCTAATTGTTATTATTCTAATGGTTCTCATTGTAATTATGGTTATTACAGTAGTTATTATAGTCCTTGTTTTTAACGTCTTGGCTTATTAATTACCCTAAATTGGTGCTTCTTATTTAATGATTAGTTTATTTTATTATTATTTTTTTCTTAGTTGATTTGCTTTTTGTCAGTATCCTAAAAATCCGTCCCTTTTTTCGATGGTGTATTTATGGTTAATTTATCCGTGGTCGATTATTTCAATTGCCGTAATTATTCGGATTATTATTGTGAACAGTATTATTCCGGTCCCCCTTGTTTCTTGGTCTTTAGCAATTTCCTCTTCAGTCCCTTTTAAGTTTCTCGCTATGACCTTGTACTTCAATTTTTCTGCCGTAAAATTTTTATTTGTATCGATGCCTACATAAATCATTTTACCATCTAGTTTACTGAACAGATGTTTCAATGGCATATCAATTATCGATGACATCACTGATCTTTTATTATGCATTTCTTTTCGTAGTGTATTTAATTTAAATATAGTTTTGTTAAAGTTTTTTCTCACAGTTGTATGGTGAGTTCCTTCGGAAATTCCCATTAAGTTCCTTCTATAATTGTGTAAATTAATTATTACTCTATGATTGGTAATTGGGAGATTGAGTACATAAACTTATCCATTGATCATCATCTTCAACTCTTTCCGTGTTTTTATTAGTTTCCTTTGATGCATTTGTCTCATTTTCTTCGTCTTCATAATCACTTGGTCCTTTACACCATTAACGTTGACCTCTTTGTGCTTTATTATTTCTTCTACCTTCTCACTTTTATTTTCTATTTTCGACAATATTTCCTTGTCGCGTAGTTCGTCGATCTTCGCCTTGTTTTGGATTACCTGACCTCTGACGTCGTTTACCTTCGTATCCATGGTTTCGCACCTCCCTACGAAGCGTGTTTCTACTCGTTTGATGTCTTCTTGAGATTCCTTCTGGAGTCCCTCCATGCGAATTAAATTGTCCTCCTCCATATTATTCATGCGTGTGTTGACGTCCTTCTTTATTTGTTGCATCTCCTGACTTGTTTGATTCCAATTTTCTTGTATTTCGGAAATTTGTTGTTTGATTCCTGTCATCTCCTCTTCTATTTTCTTATTTGTTTTTCATTGTTCTCGTCGATTTTCTTGTTCATTTGCTCGTTGTTATCCTAGATTTTCTTACTTAATTCTTCCTTCAATGTCTCAATGTTTTTCTGGTTATCTTGTTTTAATTATTCCTTTAATGTTTCTATATCCTCTTCCATCTTCTTATTGTTATCATCTATTTTCTCTTCCATCTCCTATATTGTTATCTTTTATTCCTTACTTAATTCTTCCTTTAATTCTTTATTGTTATCATCTATTTTCTCTTTTATTGGTTCCATGTTATTATTAGTACCGTCTATCTTCTTATTGAAATATTCTTTTAATGTTTTAGTGTTATCATCTATATTCTCTTCCATCTTCTTACTGTTATCATCTATTTTCTGGCCTAATTGTGCTAACGTGATCATTATCATCTCCTGGTAATTCACCTCTCCGGTTTGCGTCGGTTTGTCGGGTTGTTTTTCTGGATTATCCCCTACTATAACCTCTACTTCGGGTGCTGGTCGAGCTTCCTTCTCTTCCATAATCAACTCAATTGCTTTTCCTTCTGTGCGCTTGCACGAAGTTCCTCTTCGTCGCATTTTTGTTTGTTTTTTGTATGATCGCCAACTAGAAATAATAATCTAGCCCTCAAGTTGGTCGCCAATTTGTAACTAAAGAACGTTACTTTGGTGTGTTTATTAGCCCCAAGTTGGTGGCGCCAATTTGTAACTATACGTGAGAAAACTGCCGTTCCTCTATTTGTTTTATGTAATTTTTGTCTATTTTAAAGCCCCAAGTTGTTGGTGCCGATTTGTAACTATAGAACGTTACTTTGGTGTGTATATTAGCCCTACATTTTTGGCGCCAATTTGTAGCTATACGTGATTCCTCGTCTATTTTGTATATAGTATTTTCTTTTTGTTTTAATATAAAGAATTATTTATATTTCTGTTAAGCCCCACGTTTGTGTGCCAATTTGTAACTAAACGAAGTTATACGCTTTTAGTTGGTTACCTAATTTATTGTTAATAATTAATAAATGCTTTCTTGATGATGCGTGAAGCCTCGCGTTGGTTGCGTTAATTTGTAAAAATAGATAACTCTGTCTACTGCTTTTAATACTTAAACTTCTTAAACTTACCCTTCTTAGTATACTTCTATGTAACTTCTATGTTGAATAGTGGTGGGTTCTTTGGATCATACAAGAACAATGCAAAAAAAATATGACTACTAATAAGTATGGTGTACAAGTGTACAAATAAAAATTTTGCTTTTATAGCGTTTATATTGTTTTTGTCATATTATTTAGTTGCAACTCGATCATTAATGTAGTAATGTAGGTTCAAATATCTGGCATAGTCTTAGAGCAATCTCACCAATCTGGCAGTTTTCTTTTAGGACTTATTGCTTAATTCTTCACTTCTGGACATCTAATTTTTTGGTACTTCGATTAAAACATTATCCTTTTAGTTTTTTGAGTAGTTTTTCTTGATCATCTCATCTTTTATCGGTCATTAATTTGTATAAAGTTTCAGCAGTAATATTCATATATTCTGCCTTGTTTTTAGATTTTTTCCTTCTATAACGTCGGGAACCGGTGCGTAATTGCCTCGTATCAATTGCACTGGCTGCCACAGTCTTAATCAACTTCTTATGAATATTTTAACAAGCAGTAGTAGTTAGAAAGAAAGGAATGTTTGTTGGGGTGTTTGATGATTTATTCACTCAGTATTTTGTGTTAAGTAATGACATCTCTTTATTAGGTGCTATCCTTTATAGTTCTACATGGATTTTTTACCATAAGGTTTTCTAAATAAAAGTTTACAAATTTTTTCTGAAAAGGTGGCCACAACAGAATTATTGTTATGTGCTAGCTTTTTCCACGGATCCGGGATATTAACTTGGTTTGTAAGTTAAGTTATTATACTATTTGGAGGGGGGGCCATTTGAAGAATGGACTTAATTTAACATCTAGTATCTGAAAAGCTTTATACTACAAGCACTAATTACTATTACAAATAATTTTAGTCGTATGACATAATACAATTTACAAAGTGACAATAATTAAAGTCTTTTATATAGTTTATTAAACTGTCTTTTGGAAACATTTGTTTTAATGACATTTAACCACGGAAGACAAGTCTCCGTGTCACCTGTGATATTGTGAAGTTTACTCCGTGTCCTGGTCCTTGGTCCTTAGGGTGTCCACAAATGGTTGAAGGTTATGGTAGTTTACTTTCCGGGTGAAGTTCCTGAAGAGATCCTGGTAATTATGAAGCTGTTATGCTGTTCTATGAAGCCTGGTAGCTAAGCATCTTTAGCAGTACAACTCGAGTGAAAGTTCTTGTTTCCCACAGACGTTCACGTCACATCGTTATTTATAAAATGTTCTCACTTTTGGTTCATTGTACTTTTTTAATTTAAAAAAACATTGGAGATCTTACACTTAGTCAACAGAGATGTCATCCCTCTCACTTATTTATTTTATTTTATTTAATAGATTACATTTTTCTTTATAAAACACTACTTTACTGATACTTTCCTTTACACGTTGTTATATCTGCACTTTTAAATCAAATTATCTTAGTACTTCGGGGCATGGTTCAAGGGTGTAGTGTTTACTACGAGAGCGCTCCATTTCGACTGCATTATTATTATGTCAGGGCAGGAATTTTAACTGCGCGGAGTTAACGCATCACAACAAAATATTTCCACCTTTATTCGCTATTTACGGTATTTAAAGTTTGACCTTTATTGTCCAAAGCAATGCTTTACTACAGAATTAAATAGTATACTACTGTATCATTGTTTATTTATTTGAATAATTTCAAGTTTTACCAGTATTATTTGTTTAGTAAAAGAATCTGTATGTAGGTTAATTCCAGTTAATGCATGTCAGTTCATGGTAAATTATTAACTAATTTCCTTATCTTTACACTCGCATGCCTTTTGTCTTTTAAAACCCTTTATTAAATATTATTTTGAGTTAATCAAGGGATGTAATACTAATTTTAATGTGCGATTTAAAAATAAATTTTACTCCATATTACGTTTCCTATTTTAAAATCGTCACACTTCTTACAGTTAGATTTCTTCCTTTTTACAATATCCCTTCTTTTTAACAAAACACTAATTACTTCCATGAAGGCTTTGGCTATGATATGTTATGGGCCACAGGTTCGGTTTTACAATTTCTAATTAACATGATTCTGTTAACCTTTATTTTTTTTCTTCGTCACTATATTATTATAAGTTTTTTAACGTAAAATTTCCTATTTTTTAATTATTTACTTTGTTTGATTTCACTATATGGGTTATATAACTGGTTCCTATACCGTATATATTCCCTTCAATGCTCATTATAATTATGTTTCATCACTTACATTATACACCCTTTTTCCTTTTTACCGTATTTCACTGTTAATCTCACTTTCAAGCACTGTCACACAATACATCTTTTATAATTATAGTTTGATCTTATTATAATTTTTACAATTTTATATCATTCACGTTCTGTAGTTCAATGATACAAAATAACTCTCTGCGGTGTGCGCAGACCTCCTCATAGTTAAATAGGTTTATTCACAATGTCTTATTTCTTACATACTAGTTTTATACATATATATATATATATATATATTGTAAGAAGACCCTTATTTATTTTAATAAATAATAAAATAATTTTGTTTATCTTTATAGAGGTATGTATAAGAGATAAATCTGTTTTTTAAAAGGTTCTGGTAAAATTTTAATAACAGGTAGGTATTTATTGACCGTCGAGCACTTCTTGAAGATTTGCAGCAAGTCTGGAGTTAAATAGATTAACTCCAGGTAACAATCGATTGGTGACTTTTCTGACTGGTCCAATATCTTGTTCAAAATAGAATATATTCTTCTCACTTACTTCCTTCAGCCTTATAAATACCCTTAAATTACCCTGTGAAATAAGTACAGATACAAAATAATGGAAATATAAAGATTTATTGACAATTTTAAATAAATAATCGATATTTTATCGATGGAGAGCAATTATCGACTCTGTCTCAGGAATTATCGATTGTGTCATACAGAACAAAATTTTATGTTATATTATATTAAAGACAGGTTCTTTGAGCGATTAGAATTAATAGTCAGAGAAGGGTGACGAGAAAGTATAACATTAACAATTAAAAATATAAATACAATAATTACTATTCAATAGTATTTTAAATAATTCAGTATATAATATTAGAATAAATGTTTTGTCGAACCAATGAAGACTAATGTGACGTCAGTGACTGCGATGTAGTAAGCGGATTTCGTTTTCAAGATGGCCGCTACTCGGGTTGGTCTTGGCTACTGCATATGCGTCGAGTCAGAAAATTACTATAAAATTACCTTCATCAAGGTCTAAAATGTCCCCGCACTGGTGTAATATGTCTGTTAATCTATTTGGTGTATTCTGGTGAAGTGTTCTGTGTAAACTTGTGTTAGTTAGTTTATTTTCAATGTGTTCAACTTCTGCGGTTAAGTTTTCAAGTTATGGTTAGGAATTTCAGAATGAATCAGTTTAATTATAATGTTTTACTTGTTTCTATCACTCGTATTATGTAGTTAAGTGTTTGTTTTCACTATTGTCGTGAATGTATTAACAGCTTTAGCTTTAAAAGGTGTTTAAACCGCCTAACTCTCGTTTCACTGATTTCAATGGCTAAACACTAGTATCATTTTCAATTCGATTTTAAGAAACGTTCTTCACACAACTGTCCAGCTTGATATTCAACAAAAGACTAATTAACTTGGTCATAAATCTTGCCCAGTTAATCTTTGAAAAAGTATTGTTAACATTTTTCGACTTCCCATACATATGATAAAATATTACATTATGTATGGAATTTATCTATTTTATTCCTCACTTTTATGAATTATTAACCTTATTATTGGTTTAATCATCTCATTCCCTTTAAATTGATGTATTATAGTCCATATCTGTAGACATTTTGTGGAAATTAACAAATTTTTTACTTTATGGAAATATAGGCTCAAAATTGGATTTCCGTCTTTATACAAAATTCCTTCCATTTTAAATATTATTAATACTATTATAATAAATTTTAATTAGTCATATTCCTCTTCCTTTCCTTAAATACATATAAATTACACCTTTGAACTGGTTTTTTGTGTTAATCTGTAAATTTGACATTGCTCTTTAAAATTAATTAATTTATATATTTTGACAATTTACAAAATGTTAAGGTATATTTCCTTATTACCATTTTAATTCATAGGATCATTCCTAGTAGTGGTTAATTGTGTTATCTTATATAAATTTTGGTAGTTTACAGGATTTATAAGTGAATTATACTCTTTTATATTGGTTCTCTGATTTCACCAAATGGCCTAGATTTTAGAATTTTATATTTCTTTCTTTCTCAAATAATTTAAACTTAATTCCTCCTCTGACTTTACATAATTACAATTATATGAAAATAACATGATTTATAACTTATTGTGTTTTGTAGTAGTTAATTAACACTACAGTTATTAAAATAAATAATTATGAACATGGTTTAGCAATCTGCACAATTGAACATATTGCAGATATGGTTTGAACATATATCTTTTAACTATTTTTGAGCTAACATAGCATACCTATTAGAACATTATTACTGGTATGTAGGTTATTATTTATCAAACATAATTCTTTTTAAAACACATAACATAAATCTTATTTTCTAATAAACCTTACTAATACATTTATTTAACACATTGATTTTAGGACTGTGAAATAACAGTATATTTAAATATGTTACACTTATTCATACTATATTAGTACCAGTCCTTTCTGGTTTAAACCATTATTATTGTGATCCCCTACATCAGTAAACATTAACTCCCGTACTCTATTTATTATCATTTTTTACAAATGTCTTGTAAATAAAGATTTACATTAAAATAATAAAATACTGGAAACCTTCCATTTTATTATTTAATTATGCTGTTTATTATTAGATTTTAAAGTTGTGATATAGCATACTACTAAGTTATAGTATCACCAACTTTAAGTTTATTGCATTTTTTTTTTTTAAAAACAACACTTACACAAATTCACTTTCACTGTTGATTCTGATATTTTGAGTCTTATTATCTCAGACCAGACCTTTAGTAATCATGGACCGTTAAGACTAGTTTATTTTCTTTATTACACAATAGCTTTAGTCGGTGCACTTATTATAACGCTATACAACACTTTAGTTTTCTCAATAATTACATTTTATAATATTTTGGGTATGTTATACTTTCTTTTGCATAGTTTTTGCGGGTTTGGGGTTGATAGTAGTTTATATAATAATAGGTTTTATAACGGTGTTTCTTTCATACTATTTCTTCCTCTCCTCCTGTCTTCTTTCTTGTCCTTCTTCGTATCTTCCTTCTGGTATTCAATCTTGTCCCTCTTCTAGTCTTCATTCTTGTCCCTCGTCTAGTCTTCACTCTTCTGTTCTTCCTTCCTCATTCTTGGGTAAACCAAGGTACTTGGTGTTATCACGACTGAGGTTTAGTTTGGAGTATTTAATTTATTCACTGTGGCTTTATTCTTCTATACAGGTTTCAGGGTATTGTTTGGTATTCACCACTCTTTAATTGAGTCTCTTTTTTCTTTGATATGGTCTTATATAACTGGTTTACTGCTCTGAGCTTCCTGGGTAACTTACTGGTATTATACTATGATTTGATGAGTTGCTTCAATACTTTCTTTGGTTTCTTTTAACAGTGGTTTTTATATATTATGTAGTGAGGATTTTTATCTTATTGTGGTTCATTCCTCTGATTTATTTAAATGTCATTCAATATTATTATAACATTTGTTGGTGTAATTAAACTTTATGATTTCATATGACTTAAAATGTAGTGGATTTTCTGTCACGCTACAGAATGCCCTTCTCCAGAAGTAACTTTTTCAGACTATACTTGCTTTGTCTGAAACAATTGCTTATGATAATTATTCTAAGTTTGTTACTATTTTGGACTTCCTTCCATTTTAAAATTTTCTTATTTATATTTGAGTTTATATCATTTTCACTTGATCTTCCTTGATAGTAATAGCCTTCTGAGTTTCATATTTATTATTTCATTTTTATATTTCTTCTTAGTATTTTCTCCTTGGGATATTTTCTCCCTATCGTTCCCTACTTTGTGAGCTGGTTCAGTTCAGAGAGGCACTGTACGCTACTTTCCTCTGCTGTCCAATACTTCACACATATTTGAGTACAGAGGCAAATCATCTCTGCTCAAAAAACATATTAATCCTGCTGGAATTATCATCAGACAGATTAAAAAAATTATTCAGAATAGTACACATTTGTTACTATTTAAAAAATATCTTTGGGATACTTCACTTATTACTTATTATACTTCTCAGAGATTTTAATATTTCTATCTCAGTTGTTCATCTGACTTATTATCTGGATGTTTCTTTCATTTGATATTATGGTAGGAAGCTCTTATATTATTACATTTTTTCAACTTTTCTTATCATATAAATCTTTTGGTTATAAATTCTTTATTACCTTCTGGTTTTTTCATTATAATCTGCATTATTTATAGTAGCATATCTTTATGACATTTTTAGACTGTTTCTTAGTTCTTAAAATTTCCTCTTGTTTTATTTTCTAGAATTTTTATAACTGTCATTATCATAATTGTCATTTAATTCATAAATCATTTTATATTAATTCGTTTAATTACATAAATCTTTGACATTACTTTTGCATTATTCCTGTCATTGTTATTATACTTGTGAATGATGGTTTTTTTATTAATTTCATTATGAGGTCATAATTTCTCCTCATACCACTTTAAAGTTTCATTCTCTCATAATTCCAAAGAAGTTTTTGTACTTTATTTTATTCAATCACTCAAATCGTATTAAAGAATTTTTTCTTTTTTATTTCCTTCAACACCATTTTACGGAAAGGTTTTTACTCTTCATATTGAACTTAGACATGATTATACTGTCTAGAATTACTTGTTTTAATTCTAAATCTGTTTCCTCTTATTCATCCCATTATGATCCTTTGTTACCATGGTAATTATCTTCTATGCTTATCATAAATATGGTAGGAAATCTCATCAGTTTATCTCACCATAGTGTTTTATTTATAATTGGTTAGTAAGTTGTACTTATACTTGGTTTGGGAAACTTGATTTATTCATAATTCAAAATTCACTATTCTTATATTATTCTGTGAAGTTTTCTCAAATAATTTGTATGTAAGGTGGGCTTACATGTGTTTTGGCTGGTTTTATTTCTCTAAACTCTCTTGGTATCATTGTCAAAATGTTTCTCTTCAAATAAATATTAGTAATCTGTCCTTACTTGTTTTTGACCTTAGATGGTTTTATTTCTAAATTCTCTCCTTCTTTATTATTATATTATAGCCATAAAGTTTTTCTTCAAATATTTGTTATGTAAAGTGGGCTTACATTTGTTTTTAGAATTTGGTTTTTTTACATTCAAATTCTGTTTTATATATCTTCTTCCAAAATGTTTCTTCTCAAATAAATTGTATGTAATTGGCTTACATTATGTTTAGAATTTAGGGGTTTTTAAATTCTATCTTATATATCTTCTAGCCATAAAATTTTCTAATAATTGTAGATAATATGTGCTTATATTTCTTTTTAGAATTTGGAGGTTTATTTCAATATTCTTCTTGTTATTCTTCCTTCAAAATATGTTTCTTCTCAAATAAATTGTATGTAATTGGCTTACAATGTGTTTAGAATTTTGGGGTTTTAAATTCTATCTTATATATATTCTAGCCATAAAATTTTCTAATAATTGTAGATAATATGTGCTTATATTTCTTTTTAGAATTTGGCTGTTTATTTCAAATTTCTTCTTGTTATTCTTCCTTCAAAATATGTTCCTTCTCAAACAAATTGTATGTAATTGTCTTACATTGTGTTTCGAATTTAGAGGTTTTAAATTCTAATTCTTATATATCTTCTAGCCATAAAATTTTCTAATAATTGTAGATAATATGTGCTTATATTTCTTTTTAGAATTTGGAGGTTTATTTCAATATTCTTCTTGTTATTCTTCCTTTAAAATATGTTTCTTCTCAAATAAATTGTATGTAATTGTCTTACATTGTGTTTCGAATTTAGAGGTTTTAAATTCTAATTCTTATATATCTTCTAGCCATAAAATTTTCTAATAATTGTAGATAATATGTGCTTATATTTCTTTTTAGAATTTGGAGGTTTATTTCAAAATTCTTCTTGTTATTCTTCCTTCAAAATATGTTTCTTCTCAAATAAATTGTATGTAATTGGCTTACATTGTGTTTAGAATTTTGGGGTTTTAAATTCTATCTGATATATCTTCTAGCCATAAAATTTTCTAATAATTGTAGATAATATGTGCTTATATTTCTTTTTAGAATTTGGCTGTTTATTTCAAAATTCTTCTTGTTATTCTTCCTTCAAAATATGTTTCTTCTCAAATAAATTGTATGTAATTGGCTTACATTATGTTTAGAATTTAGGGGTTTTTAAATTCTATCTTATATATCTTCTAGCCATAAAATTTTCTAATAATTGTAGATAATATGTGCTTATATTTCTTTTTAGAATTTGGAGGTTTATTTCAATATTCTTCTTGTTATTCTTCCTTCAAAATATGTTTCTTCTCAAATAAATTGTATGTAATTGTCTTACATTGTGTTTCGAATTTAGAGGTTTTAAATTCTAATTCTTATATATCTTCTAGCCATAAAATTTTCTAATAATTGTAGATAATATGTGCTTATATTTCTTTTTAGAATTTGGAGGTTTATTTCAAAATTCTTCTTGTTATTCTTCCTTCAAAATATGTTTCTTCTCAAATAAATTGTATGTAATTGGCTTACATTATGTTTAGAATTTTGGGGTTTTAAATTCTAATTCTTCTTCTATTCTTACCATAAAGACTTTTCATAAATGATTGTAATAGTTTTCATAATTATATGGTAAACATATCATATTAGTTTCATAAATATTTTATGACTCTTTCCTTGTCTTTATTCAAACGTATTTCTTATTATTATTTTTCCTTTATACCCAGGTGGATGCTTTTATTTATAGTGCATTGTTGCTCATAGTTCCTTTATAAGGTGTAGTTTCTTAATTAATTTATATCTTAAATTCCCATTTTGGTTCTTTGTCCCTTCTTCTTCTCATTTTTCCTCAGTGGTAATTATTTTCATCTTCTTTGTGGTGGTTTTGCCGTTGTTGGTTATCATGGCATCCATCCCTTTTACCACCTCATTATGTATCCGTATGGATCCTTATCAGATCCAAACTATTGCTCATAAGCGCCGGATAGTACCTCGGTTGGTCCCGTTCTAGGCTCCTCCGCCTTTCTTCGTATCTTCGGTAACCGCCACGTCGATTGTGGTTGAATCCTCGCTGTCTTCCTTCTGTGGCTTGTATGAAGTTCACTCTAGGGCGAGGAAACCTATTATTATTAAAATTACTATTATTGGGACCCGCACGATTAGCATTATTAGGGTAAGGACTGTTACCATAATTGGGGCTTCTCTGACTATTTACGTTATCAGGGTAGGGATTGTGGTTACCCTGATAACCATTAGAGGGTTGATTCGGGTTTTGATAATTTGGACCCGTATTATTATTATCATGGTAATTAGTATTGTTCCCATTATTATATTGTCTTATATTCCAATATGTCTCTGGTCCATATGCTGTATGACCTGAAAAATGTCTGTGAGGTTCTTCATCTGGTTTATTAATTATTTGCTTCTCTGAATCCCCATAATCTGGTTCATCATCACATATCCATCCGGAAGTTATACATTTTTGTGTAATGGTACACTGGAATAGTCCTGGATGGCGCACTAATGGAACACACTCTGGTGATTCACCAGTGCCATCGTCACAGTCTGATAAGTTATTATATTTCCATCTTTCTGAAATACACTGTTTAGTTCCGCACTGGAACTGATCTAGTCCACATGTAGTATTCCGTTTACCTCTGGTCCTTCCGCATTGGTAAACTACTGTTTGGTGGTACATTATTTCTGAAATTACTTCGATCCTCCTTCTATAATTCATAGAATTCATGATGTCTTTGTCATAGGTAATTGGGATATTATTGCCATCAATTAACCCATGTTTCATCATCTCCAACTCTTCCTTCGTTTTTATTACATTTCTTGGATACATTCTCCTTTTCCTTGGTTTAATATTTTCCTGGTTTCGGTTAGTTTCAATTTCAGGTACTACCATTACTTGTTCCTGCGTTTTAACATTTAGTACTTCTTCTGGTTCTGGTTGGCTATCATTTTTTATTTCTTCGGTCTTTTCCCTTCTTAATTCTTGTCCTTTTAATCTGTCCTCTCTTCTTTCCTTAAGGTCCTCTTCCAGTCTCTCTTTATTTTTTCTTAATCCTTCATTCATGGATGTGATGTTTGTATTTATTTCACTCAAAACTTCCTTGGTAGAATCCATTTTCTCCATCATTATCCTGAACATTTCTATTACCTTATCCAACTTCTCTCCTTCTGTAAGTTTTGCCATTTTGATTTATCGTTGTTGCACTTCTTCCTGACTGGATAACCGCTGCCAGGCTTATCTATTCAAGCCCTCTAAGTTGGACGCCACTTTGTAAGAAGACCCTTTAGTGGCTGTAATCAAATCAAGTCCCACTGTTTGTGCTAGCCACTTGGTCACCAGACCGCTGTATGCCGGTCGTTACAAAAGAATAAAATGTATACGGAAAATTCAATAAAAATAGAATTTTCAAATAATAAAATAATTTTGTTTATGTTTATAGAGGTATGTATAAGAGATAAATCTGTTTTTTAAAAGGTTCTGGTAAAATTTTAATAACAGGTAGGTATTTATTGACCGTCGAGCACTTCTTGAAGATTTGCAGCAAGTCTGGAGTTAAATAGATTAACTCCAGGTAACAATCGATTGGTGACTTTTCTGACTGGTCCAATATCTTGTTCAAAATAGAATATATTCTTCTCACTTACTTCCTTCAGCCTTATAAATACCCTTAAATTACCCTGTGAAATAAGTACAGATACAAAATAATGGAAATATAAAGATTTATTGACAATTTTAAATAAATAATCGATATTTTATCGATGGAGAGCAATTATCGACTCTGTCTCAGGAATTATCGATTGTGTCATACAGAACAAAATTTTATGTTATATTATATTAAAGACAGGTTCTTTGAGCGATTAGAATTAATAGATTAATAGTCAGAGAAGGGTGACGAGAAAGTATAACATTAACAATTAAAAATATAAATACAATAATTACTATTCAATAGTATTTTAAATAATTCAGTATATAATATTAGAATAAATGTTTTGTCGAACCAATGAAGACTGATGTGACGTCAGTGACTGCGATGTAGTAAACAGATTTCGTTTTCAAGATGGCCGCTACTCGGGTTGGTCTTGGCTACTGCATATGCGTCGAGTCAGAAAATTACTATAAAATTACCTTCATCAAGGTCTAAAATGTCCCCGCACTGGTGTAATATGTCTGTTAATCTATTTGGTGTATTCTGGTGAAGTGTTCTGTGTAAACTTGTGTTAGTTAGTTTATTTTCAATGTGTTCAACTTCTGCGGTTAAGTTTTCAAGTTATGGTTAGGAATTTCAGAATGAATCAGTTTAATTATAATGTTTTACTTGTTTCTATCACTCGTATTATGTAGTTAAGTGTTTGTTTTCACTATTGTCGTGAATGTATTAACAGCTTTAGCTTTAAAAGGTGTTTAAACCGCCTAACTCTCGTTTCACTGATTTCAATGGCTAAACACTAGTATCATTTTCAATTCGATTTTAAGAAACGTTCTTCACACAACTGTCCAGCTTGATATTCAACAAAAGACTAATTAACTTGGTCATAAATCTTGCCCAGTTAATCTTTGAAAAAGTATTGTTAACATTTTTCGACTTCCCATACATATGATAAAATATTACATTATGTATGGAATTTATCTATTTTATTCCTCACTTTTATGAATTATTAACCTTATTATTGGTTTAATCATCTCATTCCCTTTAAATTGATGTATTATAGTCCATATCTGTAGATATTTTGTGGAAATTAACAAATTTCTTTACTTTATGGAAATATAGGCTCAAAATTGGATTTCCGTCTTTATACAAAATTCCTTCCATTTTAAATATTATTAATACTATTATAATAAATTTTAATTAGTCATATTCCTCTTTCTTTCCTTAAATACATATAAATTACACCTTTGAACTGGTTTTTTGTGTTAATCTGTAAATTTGACATTGCTCTTTAAAATTAATTAATTTATATATTTTGACAATTTACAAAATGTTAAGGTATATTTCCTTATTACCATTTTAATTCATAGGATCATTCCTAGTAGTGGTTAATTGTGTTATCTTATATAAATTTTGGTAGTTTACAGGATTTATAAGTGAATTATACTATTTTATATTGGTTCTCTGATTTCACCAAATGGCCTAGACTTTAGAATTTTATATTTCTTTCTTTCTCAAATAATTTAAACTTAATTCCTCCTTTGACTTTACATAATTACAATTATATGAAAATAACATGATTTATAACTTATTGTGTTGTGTAGTAGTTAATTAACACTACAGTTATTAAAATAAATAATTATGAACATGGTTTAGCAATCTGCACAATTGAACATATTGCAGATATGGTTTGAACATATATCTTTTAACTATTTTTGAGCTAACATAGCATACCTATTAGAACATTATTACTGGTATGTAGGTTATTATTTATCAAACATAATTCTTTTTAAAACACATAACATAAATCTTATTTTCTAATAAACCTTACTAATACATTTATTTAACACATTGATTTTAGGACTGTGAAATAACAGTATATTTAAATATGTTACACTTATTCATACTATATTAGTACCAGTCCTTTCTGGTTTAAACCATTATTATTGTGATCCCCTACATCAGTAAACATTAACTCCCGTACTATATTTATTATCATTTTTTACAAATGTCTTGTAAATAAAGATTTACATTAAAATAATAAAATACTGGAAACCTTCCATTTTATTATTTAATTATGCTGTATATTATTAGATTTTAAAGTTGTGATATAGCATACTACTAAGTTATAGTATCACCAACTTTAAGTTTATTGCATTTTTTTTTTAAAAAACAACACTTACACAAATTCACTTTCACTGTTGGTTCTGATATTTTGAGTCTTATTATCTCCGACCAGACCTTTAGTAATCATGGACCGTTAAGACTAGTTTATTTTCTTTATTACACAATAGCTTTAGTCGGTGCACTTCTTATAACGCTATACAACACTTTAGTTTTCTCAATAATTACATTTTATAATATTTTGGGTATGTTATACTTTCTTTTGCATAGTTTTTGCGGGTTTGGGGTTGATAGTAGTTTATATAATAATAGGTTTTATAACGGTGTTTCTTTCATACTATTTCTTCCTCTCCTCCTGTCTTCTTTCTTGTCCTTCTTCGTATCTTCCTTCTGGTATTCAATCTTGTCCCTCTTCTAGTCTTCATTCTTGTCCCTCGTCTAGTCTTCACTCTTCTGTTCTTCCTTCCTCATTCTTGGGTAAACCAAGGTACTTGGTGTTATCACGACTGAGGTTTAGTTTGGAGTATTTAATTTATTCACTGTGGCTTTATTCTTCTATACAGGTTTCAGGGTATTGTTTGGTATTCACCACTCTTTAATTGAGTCTCTTTTTTCTTTGATATGGTCTTATATAACTGGTTTACTGCTCTGAGCTTCCTGGGTAACTTACTGGTATTATACTATGATTTGATGAGTTGCTTCAATACTTTCTTTGGTTTCTTTTAACAGTGGTTTTTATATATTATGTAGTGAGGATTTTTATCTTATTGTGGTTCATTCCTCTGATTTATTTAAATGTCATTCAATATTATTATAACATTTGTTGGTGTAATTAAACTTTATGATTTCATATGACTTAAAATGTAGTGGATTTTCTGTCACGCTACAGAATGCCCTTCTCCAGAAGTAACTTTTTCAGACTATACTTGCTTTGTCTGAAACAATTGCTTATGATAATTATTCTAAGTTTGTTACTATTTTGGACTTCCATCCATTTTAAAATTTTCTTATTTATATTTGAGTTTATATCATTCTCACTTGATCTTCCTTGATAGTAATAGCCTTCTGAGTTTCATATTTATTATTTCATTTTTATATTTCTTCTTAGTATTTTCTCCTTGGGATATTTTCTCCCTATCGTTCCCTACTTTGTGAGCTGGTTCAGTTCAGAGAGGCACTGTACGCTACTTTCCTCTGCTGTCCAATACTTCACACATATTTGAGTACAGAGGCAAATCATCTCTGCTCAAAAAACATATTAATCCTGCTGGAATTATCATCAGACAGATTAAAAAAATTATTCAGAATAGTACACATTTGTTACTATTTAAAAAATATCTTTGGGATACTTCACTTATTACTTATTATACTTCTCAGAGATTTTAATATTTCTATCTCAGTTGTTCATCTGACTTATTATCTGGATGTTTCTTTCATTTGATATTATGGTAGGAAGCTCTTATATTATTACATTTTTTCAACTTTTCTTATCATATAAATCTTTTGGTTATAAATTCTTTATTACCTTCTGGTTTTTTCATTATAATCTGCATTATTTATAGTAGCATATCTTTATGACATTTTTAGACTGTTTCTTAGTTCTTAAAATTTCCTCTTGTTTTATTTTCTAGAATTTTTATAACTGTCATTATCATAATTGTCATTTAATTCATAAATCATTTTATATTAATTCGTTTAATTACATAAATCTTTGACATTACTTTTGCATTATTCCTGTCATTGTTATTATACTTGTGAATGATGGTTTTTTTATTAATTTCATTATGAGGTCATAATTTCTCCTCATACCACTTTAAAGTTTTATTCTCTCATAATCCCAAAGAAGTTTTTGTACTTTATTTTATTCAATCACTCAAATCGTATTAAAGAATTTTTTCTTTTTTATTTCCTTCAACACCATTTTACGGAAAGGTTTTTACTCTTCATATTGAACTTAGACATGATTATACTGTCTAGAATTACTTGTTTTAATTCTAAATCTGTTTCCTCTTATTCATCCCATTATGATCCTTTGTTACCATGGTAATTATCTTCTATGCTTATCATAAATATGGTAGGAAATCTCATCAGTTTATCTCACCATAGTGTTTTATTTATAATTGGTTAGTAAGTTGTACTTATACTTGGTTTGGGAAACTTGATTTATTCATAATTCAAAATTCACTATTCTTATATTATTCTGTGAAGTTTTCTCAAATAATTTGTATGTAAGGTGGGCTTACATGTGTTTTGGCTGGTTTTATTTCTCTAAACTCTCTTGGTATCATTGTCAAAATGTTTCTCTTCAAATAAATATTAGTAATCTGTCCTTACTTGTTTTTGACCTTAGATGGTTTTATTTCTAAATTCTCTCCTTCTTTATTATTATATTATAGCCATAAAGTTTTTCTTCAAATATTTGTTATGTAAAGTGGGCTTACATTTGTTTTTAGAATTTGGTTTTTTTACATTCAAAATTCTGTTTTATATATCTTCTTCCAAAATGTTTCTTCTCAAATAAATTGTATGTAATTGGCTTACATTATGTTTAGAATTTAGGGGTTTTTAAATTCTATCTTATATATATTCTAGCCATAAAATTTTCTAATAATTGTAGATAATATGTGCTTATATTTCTTTTTAGAATTTGGCTGTTTATTTCAAATTTCTTCTTGTTATTCTTCCTTCAAAATATGTTCCTTCTCAAACAAATTGTATGTAATTGTCTTACATTGTGTTTCGAATTTAGAGGTTTTAAATTCTAATTCTTATATATCTTCTAGCCATAAAATTTTCTAATAATTGTAGATAATATGTGCTTATATTTCTTTTTAGAATTTGGAGGTTTATTTCAATATTCTTCTTGTTATTCTTCCTTTAAAATATGTTTCTTCTCAAATAAATTGTATGTAATTGTCTTACATTGTGTTTCGAATTTAGAGGTTTTAAATTCTAATTCTTATATATCTTCTAGCCATAAAATTTTCTAATAATTGTAGATAATATGTGCTTATATTTCTTTTTAGAATTTGGAGGTTTATTTCAAAATTCTTCTTGTTATTCTTCCTTCAAAATATGTTTCTTCTCAAATAAATTGTATGTAATTGGCTTACATTGTGTTTAGAATTTTGGGGTTTTAAATTCTATCTGATATATCTTCTAGCCATAAAATTTTCTAATAATTGTAGATAATATGTGCTTATATTTCTTTTTAGAATTTGGCTGTTTATTTCAAAATTCTTCTTGTTATTCTTCCTTCAAAATATGTTTCTTCTCAAATAAATTGTATGTAATTGGCTTACATTATGTTTAGAATTTAGGGGTTTTTAAATTCTATCTTATATATCTTCTAGCCATAAAATTTTCTAATAATTGTAGATAATATGTGCTTATATTTCTTTTTAGAATTTGGAGGTTTATTTCAATATTCTTCTTGTTATTCTTCCTTCAAAATATGTTTCTTCTCAAATAAATTGTATGTAATTGTCTTACATTGTGTTTCGAGTTTAGAGGTTTTAAATTCTAATTCTTATATATCTTCTAGCCATAAAATTTTCTAATAATTGTAGATAATATGTGCTTATATTTCTTTTTAGAATTTGGAGGTTTATTTCAAAATTCTTCTTGTTATTCTTCCTTCAAAATATGTTTCTTCTCAAATAAATTGTATGTAATTGGCTTACATTATGTTTAGAATTTTGTGGTTTTAAATTCTAATTCTTCTTCTATTCTTGCCATAAAGACTTTTCATAAATGATTGTAATAGTTTTCATAATTATATGGTAAACATATCATATTAGTTTCATAAATATTTTATGACTCTTTCCTTGTCTTTATTCAAACGTATTTCTTATTATTATTTTTCCTTTATACCCAGGTGGATGCTTTTATTTATAGTGCATTGTTGCTCATAGTTCCTTTATAAGGTGTAGTTTCTTAATTAATTTATATCTTAAATTCCCATTTTGGTTCTTTGTCCCTTCTTCTTCTCATTTTTCCTCAGTGGTAATTATTTTCATCTTCTTTGTGGTGGTTTTGCCGTTGTTGGTTATCATGGCATCCATCCCTTTTACCACCTCATTATGTATCCGTATGGATCCTTATCAGATCCAAACTATTGCTCATAAGCGCCGGATAGTACCTCGGTTGGTCCCGTTCTAGGCTCCTCCGCCTTTCTTCGTATCTTCGGTAACCGCCACGTCGATTGTGGTTGAATCCTCGCTGTCTTCCTTCTGTGGCTTGTATGAAGTTCACTCTAGGGCGAGGAAACCTATTATTATTAAAATTACTATTATTGGGACCCGCACGATTAGCATTATTAGGGTAAGGACTGTTACCATAATTGGGGCTTCTCTGACTATTTACGTTATCAGGGTAGGGATTGTGGTTACCCTGATAACCATTAGAGGGTTGATTCGGGTTTTGATAATTTGGACCCGTATTATTATTATCATGGTAATTAGTATTGTTCCCATTATTATATTGTCTTATATTCCAATATGTCTCTGGTCCATATGCTGTATGACCTGAAAAATGTCTGTGAGGTTCTTCATCTGGTTTATTAATTATTTGCTTCTCTGAATCCCCATAATCTGGTTCATCATCACATATCCATCCGGAAGTTATACATTTTTGTGTAATGGTACACTGGAATAGTCCTGGATGGCGCACTAATGGAACACACTCTGGTGATTCACCAGTGCCATCGTCACAGTCTGATAAGTTATTATATTTCCATCTTTCTGAAATACACTGTTTAGTTCCGCACTGGAACTGATCTAGTCCACATGTAGTATTCCGTTTACCTCTGGTCCTTCCGCATTGGTAAACTACTGTTTGGTGGTACATTATTTCTGAAATTACTTCGATCCTCCTTCTATAATTCATAGAATTCATGATGTCTTTGTCATAGGTAATTGGGATATTATTGCCATCAATTAACCCATGTTTCATCATCTCCAACTCTTCCTTCGTTTTTATTACATTTCTTGGATACATTCTCCTTTTCCTTGGTTTAATATTTTCCTGGTTTCGGTTAGTTTCAATTTCAGGTACTACCATTACTTGTTCCTGCGTTTTAACATTTAGTATTTCTTCTGGTTCTGGTTGGCTATCATTTTTTATTTCTTCGGTCTTTTCCCTTCTTAATTCTTGTCCTTTTAATCTGTCCTCTCTTCTTTCCTTAAGGTCCTCTTCCAGTCTCTCTTTATTTTTTCTTAATCCTTCATTCATGGATGTGATGTTTGTATTTATTTCACTCAAAACTTCCTTGGTAGAATCCATTTTCTCCATCATTATCCTGAACATTTCTATTACCTTATCCAACTTCTCTCCTTCTGTAAGTTTTGCCATTTTGATTTATCGTTGTTGCACTTCTTCCTGACTGGATAACCGCTGCCAGGCTTATCTATTCAAGCCCTCTAAGTTGGACGCCACTTTGTAAGAAGACCCTTTAGTGGCTGTAATCAAATCAAGTCCCACTGTTTGTGCTAGCCACTTGGTCACCAGACCGCTGTATGCCGTCGTTACAAAAGAATAAAATGTATACGGAAAATTCAATAAAAATAGAATTTTCAAATAATAAAATAATTTTGTTTATGTTTATAGAGGTATGTATAAGAGATAAATCTGTTTTTTAAAAGGTTCTGGTAAAATTTTAATAACAGGTAGGTATTTATTGACCGTCGAGCACTTCTTGAAGATTTGCAGCAAGTCTGGAGTTAAATAGATTAACTCCAGGTAACAATCGATTGGTGACTTTTCTGACTGGTCCAATATCTTGTTCAAAATAGAATATATTCTTCTCACTTACTTCCTTCAGCCTTATAAATACCCTTAAATTACCCTGTGAAATAAGTACAGATACAAAATAATGGAAATATAAAGATTTATTGACAATTTTAAATAAATAATCGATATTTTATCGATGGAGAGCAATTATCGACTCTGTCTCAGGAATTATCGATTGTGTCATACAGAACAAAATTTTATGTTATATTATATTAAAGACAGGTTCTTTGAGCGATTAGAATTAATAGATTAATAGTCAGAGAAGGGTGACGAGAAAGTATAACATTAACAATTAAAAATATAAATACAATAATTACTATTCAATAGTATTTTAAATAATTCAGTATATAATATTAGAATAAATGTTTTGTCGAACCAATGAAGACTGATGTGACGTCAGTGACTGCGATGTAGTAAACAGATTTCGTTTTCAAGATGGCCGCTACTCGGGTTGGTCTTGGCTACTGCATATGCGTCGAGTCAGAAAATTACTATAAAATTACCTTCATCAAGGTCTAAAATGTCCCCGCACTGGTGTAATATGTCTGTTAATCTATTTGGTGTATTCTGGTGGTGTGTTCTGTGTAAACTTGTGTTAGTTAGTTTATTTTCAATGTGTTCAACTTCTGCGGTTAAGTTTTCAAGTTATGGTTAGGAATTTCAGAATGAATCAGTTTAATTATAATGTTTTACTTGTTTCTATCACTCGTATTATGTAGTTAAGTGTTTGTTTTCACTATTGTCGTGAATGTATTAACAGCTTTAGCTTTAAAAGGTGTTTAAACCGCCTAACTCTCGTTTCACTGATTTCAATGGCTAAACACTAGTATCATTTTCAATTCGATTTTAAGAAACGTTCTTCACACAACTGTCCAGCTTGATATTCAACAAAAGACTAATTAACTTGGTCATAAATCTTGCCCAGTTAATCTTTGAAAAAGTATTGTTAACATTTTTCGACTTCCCATACATATGATAAAATATTACATTATGTATGGAATTTATCTATTTTATTCCTCACTTTTATGAATTATTAACCTTATTATTGGTTTAATCATCTCATTCCCTTTAAATTGATGTATTATAGTCCACATCTGTAGATATTTTGTGGAAATTAACAAATTTCTTTACTTTATGGAAATATAGGCTCAAAATTGGATTTCCGTCTTTATACAAAATTCCTTCCATTTTAAATATTATTAATACTATTATAATAAATTTTAATTAGTCATATTCCTCTTTCTTTCCTTAAATACATATAAATTACACCTTTGAACTGGTTTTTTGTGTTAATCTGTAAATTTGACATTGCTCTTTAAAATTAATTAATTTATATATTTTGACAATTTACAAAATGTTAAGGTATATTTCCTTATTACCATTTTAATTCATAGGATCATTCCTAGTAGTGGTTAATTGTGTTATCTTATATAAATTTTGGTAGTTTACAGGATTTATAAGTGAATTATACTATTTTATATTGGTTCTCTGATTTCACCAAATGGCCTAGACTTTAGAATTTTATATTTCTTTCTTTCTCAAATAATTTAAACTTAATTCCTCCTTTGACTTTACATAATTACAATTATATGAAAATAACATGATTTATAACTTATTGTGTTGTGTAGTAGTTAATTAACACTACAGTTATTAAAATAAATAATTATGAACATGGTTTAGCAATCTGCACAATTGAACATATTGCAGATATGGTTTGAACATATATCTTTTAACTATTTTTGAGCTAACATAGCATACCTATTAGAACATTATTACTGGTATGTAGGTTATTATTTATCAAACATAATTCTTTTTAAAACACATAACATAAATCTTATTTTCTAATAAACCTTACTAATACATTTATTTAACACATTGATTTTAGGACTGTGAAATAACAGTATATTTAAATATGTTACACTTATTCATACTATATTAGTACCAGTCCTTTCTGGTTTAAACCATTATTATTGTGATCCCCTACATCAGTAAACATTAACTCCCGTACTCTATTTATTATCATTTTTTACAAATGTCTTGTAAATAAAGATTTACATTAAAATAATAAAATACTGGAAACCTTCCATTTTATTATTTAATTATGCTGTATATTATTAGATTTTAAAGTTGTGATATAGCATACTACTAAGTTATAGTATCACCAACTTTAAGTTTATTGCATTTTTTTTTTAAAAAACAACACTTACACAAATTCACTTTCACTGTTGGTTCTGATATTTTGAGTCTTATTATCTCCGACCAGACCTTTAGTAATCATGGACCGTTAAGACTAGTTTATTTTCTTTATTACACAATAGCTTTAGTCGGTGCACTTCTTATAACGCTATACAACACTTTAGTTTTCTCAATAATTACATTTTATAATATTTTGGGTATGTTATACTTTCTTTTGCATAGTTTTTGCGGGTTTGGGGTTGATAGTAGTTTATATAATAATAGGTTTTATAACGGTGTTTCTTTCATACTATTTCTTCCTCTCCTCCTGTCTTCTTTCTTGTCCTTCTTCGTATCTTCCTTCTGGTATTCAATCTTGTCCCTCTTCTAGTCTTCATTCTTGTCCCTCGTCTAGTCTTCACTCTTCTGTTCTTCCTTCCTCATTCTTGGGTAAACCAAGGTACTTGGTGTTATCACGACTGAGGTTTAGTTTGGAGTATTTAATTTATTCACTGTGGCTTTATTCTTCTATACAGGTTTCAGGGTATTGTTTGGTATTCACCACTCTTTAATTGAGTCTCTTTTTTCTTTGATATGGTCTTATATAACTGGTTTACTGCTCTGAGCTTCCTGGGTAACTTACTGGTATTATACTATGATTTGATGAGTTGCTTCAATACTTTCTTTGGTTTCTTTTAACAGTGGTTTTTATATATTATGTAGTGAGGATTTTTATCTTATTGTGGTTCATTCCTCTGATTTATTTAAATGTCATTCAATATTATTATAACATTTGTTGGTGTAATTAAACTTTATGATTTCATATGACTTAAAATGTAGTGGATTTTCTGTCACGCTACAGAATGCCCTTCTCCAGAAGTAACTTTTTCAGACTATACTTGCTTTGTCTGAAACAATTGCTTATGATAATTATTCTAAGTTTGTTACTATTTTGGACTTCCATCCATTTTAAAATTTTCTTATTTATATTTGAGTTTATATCATTCTCACTTGATCTTCCTTGATAGTAATAGCCTTCTGAGTTTCATATTTATTATTTCATTTTTATATTTCTTCTTAGTATTTTCTCCTTGGGATATTTTCTCCCTATCGTTCCCTACTTTGTGAGCTGGTTCAGTTCAGAGAGGCACTGTACGCTACTTTCCTCTGCTGTCCAATACTTCACACATATTTGAGTACAGAGGCAAATCATCTCTGCTCAAAAAACATATTAATCCTGCTGGAATTATCATCAGACAGATTAAAAAAATTATTCAGAATAGTACACATTTGTTACTATTTAAAAAATATCTTTGGGATACTTCACTTATTACTTATTATACTTCTCAGAGATTTTAATATTTCTATCTCAGTTGTTCATCTGACTTATTATCTGGATGTTTCTTTCATTTGATATTATGGTAGGAAGCTCTTATATTATTACATTTTTTCAACTTTTCTTATCATATAAATCTTTTGGTTATAAATTCTTTATTACCTTCTGGTTTTTTCATTATAATCTGCATTATTTATAGTAGCATATCTTTATGACATTTTTAGACTGTTTCTTAGTTCTTAAAATTTCCTCTTGTTTTATTTTCTAGAATTTTTATAACTGTCATTATCATAATTGTCATTTAATTCATAAATCATTTTATATTAATTCGTTTAATTACATAAATCTTTGACATTACTTTTGCATTATTCCTGTCATTGTTATTATACTTGTGAATGATGGTTTTTTTATTAATTTCATTATGAGGTCATAATTTCTCCTCATACCACTTTAAAGTTTCATTCTCTCATAATTCCAAAGAAGTTTTTGTACTTTATTTTATTCAATCACTCAAATCGTATTAAAGAATTTTTTCTTTTTTATTTCCTTCAACACCATTTTACGGAAAGGTTTTTACTCTTCATATTGAACTTAGACATGATTATACTGTCTAGAATTACTTGTTTTAATTCTAAATCTGTTTCCTCTTATTCATCCCATTATGATCCTTTGTTACCATGGTAATTATCTTCTATGCTTATCATAAATATGGTAGGAAATCTCATCAGTTTATCTCACCATAGCGTTTTATTTATAATTGGTTAGTAAGTTGTACTTATACTTGGTTTGGGAAACTTGATTTATTCATAATTCAAAATTCACTATTCTTATATTATTCTGTGAAGTTTTCTCAAATAATTTGTATGTAAGGTGGGCTTACATGTGTTTTGGCTGGTTTTATTTCTCTAAACTCTCTTGGTATCATTGTCAAAATGTTTCTCTTCAAATAAATATTAGTAATCTGTCCTTACTTGTTTTTGACCTTAGATGGTTTTATTTCTAAATTCTCTCCTTCTTTATTATTATATTATAGCCATAAAGTTTTTCTTCAAATATTTGTTATGTAAAGTGGGCTTACATTTGTTTTTAGAATTTGGTTTTTTTACATTCAAAATTCTGTTTTATATATCTTCTTCCAAAATGTTTCTTCTCAAATAAATTGTATGTAATTGGCTTACATTATGTTTAGAATTTAGGGGTTTTTAAATTCTATCTTATATATCTTCTAGCCATAAAATTTTCTAATAATTGTAGATAATATGTGCTTATATTTCTTTTTAGAATTTGGAGGTTTATTTCAATATTCTTCTTGTTATTCTTCCTTCAAAATATGTTTCTTCTCAAATAAATTGTATGTAATTGGCTTACAATGTGTTTAGAATTTTGGGGTTTTAAATTCTATCTTATATATATTCTAGCCATAAAATTTTCTAATAATTGTAGATAATATGTGCTTATATTTCTTTTTAGAATTTGGCTGTTTATTTCAAATTTCTTCTTGTTATTCTTCCTTCAAAATATGTTCCTTCTCAAACAAATTGTATGTAATTGTCTTACATTGTGTTTCGAATTTAGAGGTTTTAAATTCTAATTCTTATATATCTTCTAGCCATAAAATTTTCTAATAATTGTAGATAATATGTGCTTATATTTCTTTTTAGAATTTGGAGGTTTAATTCAAAATTCTTCTTGTTATTCTTCCTTCAAAATATGTTTCTTCTCAAATAAATTGTATGTAATTGGCATACATTATGTTTAGAATTTAGGGGTTTTTAAATTGTATCTTATATATCTTCTAGCCATAAAATTTTCTAATAATTGTAGATAATATGTGCTTATATTTCTTTTTAGAATTTGGCTGTTTATTTCAAATTTCTTCTTGTTATTCTTCCTTCAAAATATGTTCCTTCTCAAACAAATTGTATGTAATTGTCTTACATTGTGTTTCGAATTTAGAGGTTTTAAATTATAATTCTTATATATCTTCTAGCCATAAAATTTTCTAATAATTGTAGATAATATGTGCTTATACTTCTTTTTAGAATTTGGAGGTTTATTTCAAAATTCTTCTTGTTATTCTTCCTTCAAAATATGTTTCTTCTCAAATAAATTGTATGTAATTGGCTTACATTATGTTTAGAATTTTGGGGTTTTAAATTCTAATTCTTCTTCTATTCTTGCCATAAAGACTTTTCATAAATGATTGTAATAGTTTTCATAATTATATGGTAATCATATCATATTAGTTTCATAAATATTTTATGACTCTTTCCTTGTCTTTATTCAAACGTATTTCTTATTATTATTTTTCCTTTATACCCAGGTGGATGCTTTTATTTATAGTGCATTGTTGCTCATAGTTCCTTTATAAGGTGTAGTTTCTTAATTAATTTATATCTTAAATTCCCATTTTGGTTCTCTGTCCCTTCTTCTTCTCATTTTTCCTCAGTGGTAATTATTTTCATCTTCTTTGTGGTGGTTTTGCCGTTGTTGGTTATCATGGCATCCATCCCTTTTACCACCTCATTATGTATCCGTATGGATCCTTATCAGATCCAAACTATTGCTCATACGCGCCGGATAGTACCTCGGTTGGTCCCGTTCTAGGCTCCTCCGCCTTTCTTCGTATCTTCGGTAACCGCTACGTCGATTGTGGTTGAATCCTCGCTGTCTTCCTTCTGTGGCTTGTATGAAGTTCACTCTAGGGCGAGGAAACCTATTATTATTAAAATTACTATTATTGGGACCCGCACGATTAGCATTATTAGGGTAAGGACTGTTACCATAATTGGGGCTTCTCTGACTATTTACGTTATCAGGGTAGGGATTGTGGTTACCCTGATAACCATTAGAGGGTTGATTCGGGTTTTGATAATTTGGACCCGTATTATTATTATCATGGTAATTAGTATTGTTCCCATTATTATATTGTCTTATATTCCAATATGTCTCTGGTCCATATGCTGTATGACCTGAAAAATGTCTGTGAGGTTCTTCATCTGGTTTATTAATTATTTGCTTCTCTGAATCCCCATAATCTGGTTCATCATCACATATCCATCCGGAAGTTATACATTTTTGTGTAATGGTACACTGGAATAGTCCTGGATGGCGCACTAATGGAACACACTCTGGTGATTCACCAGTGCCATCGTCACAGTCTGATAAGATATTATATTTCCATCTTTCTGAAATACACTGTTTAGTTCCTCACTGGAACTGATCTAGTCCACATGTAGTATTCCGTTTACCTCTGGTCCTTCCGCATTGGTAAACTACTGTTTGGTGGTACATTATTTCTGAAATTACTTCGATCCTCCTTCTATAATTCATAGAATTCATGATGTCTTTGTCATAGGTAATTGGGATATTATTGCCATCAATTAACCCATGTTTCATCATCTCCAACTCTTCCTTCGTTTTTATTACATTTCTTGGATACATTCTCCTTTTCCTTGGTTTAATATTTTCCTGGTTTCGGTTAGTTTCAATTTCAGGTACTACCATTACTTGTTCCTGCGTTTTAACATTTAGTACTTCTTCTGGTTCTGGTTGGCTATCATTTTTTATTTCTTCGGTCTTTTCCCTTCTTAATTCTTCTCCTTTTAATCTGTCCTCTCTTCTTTCCTTAAGGTCCTCTTCCAGTCTCTCATTATTTTTTCTTAATCCTTCATTCATGGATGTGATGTTTGTATTTATTTCACTCAAAACTTCCTTGGTAGAATCCATTTTCTCCATCATTATCCTGAACATTTCTATTACCTTATCCAACTTCTCTCCTTCTGTAAGTTTTGCCATTTTGATTTATCGTTGTTGCACTTCTTCCTGACTGGATAACCGCTGCCAGGCTTATCTATTCAAGCCCTCTAAGTTGGACGCCACTTTGTAAGAAGACCCTTTAGTGGCTGTAATCAAATCAAGTCCCACTGTTTGTGCTAGCCACTTGGTCACCACACCGCTGTATGCCGGTCGTTACAAAAGAATAAAATGTGTACGGAAAATTCAATAAAAATAGAATTTTCAAATAATAAAATAATTTTGTTTATGTTTATAGAGGTATGTATAAGAGATAAATCTGTTTTTTAAAAGGTTCTGGTAAAATTTTAATAACAGGTAGGTATTTATTGACCGTCGAGCACTTCTTGAAGATTTGCAGCAAGTCTGGAGTTAAATAGATTAACTCCAGGTAAAAATCGATTGGTGACTTTTCTGACTGGTCCAATATCTTGTTCAAAATAGAATATATTCTTCTCACTTACTTCCTTCAGCCTTATAAATACCCTTAAATTACCCTGTGAAATAAGTACAGATACAAAATAATGGAAATATAAAGATTTATTGACAATTTTAAAAAAATAATCGATATTTTATCGATGGAGAGCAATTATCGACTCTGTCTCAGGAATTATCGATTGTGTCATACAGAACAAAATTTTATGTTATATTATATTAAAGACAGGTTCTTTGAGCGATTAGAATTAATAGATTAATAGTCAGAGAAGGGTGACGAGAAAGTATAACATTAACAATTAAAAATATAAATACAATAATTACTATTCAATAGTATTTTAAATAATTCAGTATATAATATAAGAATAAATGTTTTGTCGAACCAATGAAGACTGATGTGACGTCAGTGACTGCGATGTAATAAGCAGATTTCGTTTTCAAGATGGCCGCTACTCGGGTTGGTCTTGGCTACTGCGTATGCGTCGAGTCAGAAAATTACTATAAAATTACCTTCATCAAGGTCTAAAATGTCCCCGCACTGGTGTAATATGTCTGTTAATCTATTTGGTGTATTCTGGTGAAGTGTTCTGTGTAAACTTGTGTTAGTTAGTTTAATTTCAATGTGTTCAACTTCTGCGGTTAAGTTTTCAAGTTATGGTTAGGAATTTCAGAATGAATCAGTTTAATTATAATGTTTTACTTGTTTCTATCATTCGTATTATGTAGTTAAGTGTTTGTTTTCACTATTGTCGTGAATGTATTAACAGCTTTAGCTTTAAAAGGTGTTTAAACCGCCTAACTCTCGTTTCACTGATTTCAATGGCTAAACACTAGTATCATTTTCAATTCGATTTTAAGAAACGTTCTTCACACAACTGTCCAGCTTGATATTCAACAAAAGACTAATTAACTTGGTCATAAATCTTGCCCAGTTAATCTTTGAAAAAGTATTGTTAACATTTTTCGACTTCCCATACATATGATAAAATATTACATTATGTATGGAATTTATCTATTTTATTCCTCACTTTTATGAATTATTAACCTTATTATTGGTTTAATCATCTCATTCCCTTTAAATTGATGTATTATAGTCTATATCTGTAGATATTTTGTGGAAATTAACAAATTTCTTTACTTTATGGAAATATAGGCTCAAAATTGGATTTCCGTCTTTATACAAAATTCCTTCCATTTTAAATATTATTAATACTATTATAATAAATTTTAATTAGTCATATTCCTCTTCCTTTCCTTAAATACATATAAATTACACCTTTGAACTGGTTTTTTGTGTTAATCTGTAAATTTGACATTGCTCTTTAAAATTAATTAATTTATATATTTTGACAATTTACAAAATGTTAAGGTATATTTCCTTATTACCATTTTAATTCATAGGATCATTCCTAGTAGTGGTTAATTGTGTTATCTTATATAAATTTTGGTAGTTTACAGGATTTATAAGTGAATTATACTATTTTATATTGGTTCTCTGATTTCACCAAATGGCCTAGATTTTAGAATTTTATATTTCTTTCTTTCTCAAATAATTTAAACTTAATTCCTCCTCTGACTTTACATAATTACAATTATATGAAAATAACATGATTTATAACTTATTGTGTTGTGTAGTAGTTAATTAACACTACAGTTATTAAAATAAATAATTATGAACATGGTTTAGCAATCTGCACAATTGAACATATTGCAGATATGGTTTGAACATATATCTTTTAACTATTTTTGAGCTAACATAGCATACCTATTAGAACATTATTACTGGTATGTAGGTTATTATTTATCAAACATAATTCTTTTTAAAACACATAACATAAATCTTATTTTCTAATAAACCTTACTAATACATTTATTTAACACATTGATTTTAGGACTGTGAAATAACAGTATATTTAAATATGTTACACTTATTCATACTATATTAGTACCAGTCCTTTCTGGTTTAAACCATTATTATTGTGATCCCCTACATCAGTAAACATTAACTCCCGTACTCTATTTATTATCATTTTTTACAAATGTCTTGTAAATAAAGATTTACATTAAAATAATAAAATACTGGAAACCTTCCATTTTATTATTTAATTATGCTGTTTATTATTAGATTTTAAAGTTGTGATATAGCATACTACTAAGTTATAGTATCACCAACTTTAAGTTTATTGCATTTTTTTTTTAAAAAACAACACTTACACAAATTCACTTTCACTGTTGGTTCTGATATTTTGAGTCTTATTATCTCAGACCAGACCTTTAGTTATAATGGACCGTTAAGACTAGTTTATTTTCTTTATTACACAATAGCTTTATTCGGTGCACTTCTTATAACGCTATACAACACTTTAGTTTTCTCAATAATTACATTTTATAATATTTTGGGTATGTTATACTTTCTTTTGCATAGTTTTTGCGGGTTTGGGGTTGATAGTAGTTTATATAATAATAGGTTTTATAACGGTGTTTCTTTCATACTATTTCTTCCTCTCCTCCTGTCTTCTTTCTTGTCCTTCTTCGTATCTTCCTTCTGGTATTCAATCTTGTCCCTCTTCTAGTCTTCATTCTTGTCCCTCGTCTAGTCTTCACTCTTCTGTTCTTCCTTCCTCATTCTTGGGTAAACCAAGGTACTTGGTGTTATCACGACTGAAGTTTAGTTTGGAGTGTTTAATTTACTCACTGTGGCTTTATTCTTCTATACAGGTTTCAGGGTATTGTTTGGTATTCACCACTCTTTAATTGAGTTTCTTTTTTCTTTGATAAGGTCTTATATAACTGGTTTACTGCTCTGAGCTTCCTGGGTAACTTACTGGTATTATACTATGATTTGATGAGTTGCTTCAATACTTTCTTTGGTTTCTTTTAACAGTGGTTTTTATATATTATGTAGTGAGGATTTTTATCTTATTGTGGTTCATCCCTCTGATTTATTTAAATGTCATTCAATATTATTATAACATTTGTTGGTGTAATTAAACTTTATGATTTCATATGACTTAAAATGTAGTGGATTTTCTGTCACGGTACAATATATATATATTGTATTGAGACGAGTACGTGCGTCTCGTTCGTGTCACGCAATGTAAACCAATTTGTTAATAGAACGGGTATGATCCTCTGTCTCTCCTCTCTTCGGTCGTGTCAATTTAATTCAATGTTTTAGATATCTGGAGTTGGGGAATATAGTAATTTCATTAACTAATATTAGCTTATCTCTCTAAATAAAATACCAGTATTAGTGTGATTGTAACTTAAGTAATTAGTGTTTTATTCTATAATTTCGTTCAGCCCTAGTATACCTCGAAGAGAATTATGTAAATTTCGTATTTTAATGCTCTTCTCTTTGGTGTCGGAGAATTCCGCAACAAGCGCTGCAGTTCCGGGACAACGAAACTTATAGGTTAACTCACTGTTTACGGTAACCAATTATTATATACTTAGTCAGTTACTTTTTATCCCCAACTCATTAAATAATACCCCAAATAATAAGATTTTGCAACTATATAAGGTTTCTTTATTTATTCACTTCGTTAACATTAAATAAGATAGGTTCCAATTGGCATACAAAAGGCTATAGATTGCGTGAATCGATTATTGTTCGGTCCAATACTTTATTTTATATTCAGTTATATAATTTGTTTTTTTATAATTAAATTAATTCAGGGTGTGAAGGTTCTTGTAACTGTGGGGAAGATTAAAAATACATAGATAAGAATGCAAGATTTACAAATTTGAAGTGTTGTGTTGTTAATATGATTTATACAATTATAATTTACGAGACTAGAACGAAGCAACTCGGGTAGGCAGTTGGTTGATAACCTCGTCGCTCAGAATGGATATGTTGTTCGAGATTCCTTTCTTCGGTTCAATAAAGTGGAATTCTTGTCCTGGTCACCTCGGAAATACAGCTCCCTGGGTTTATTTACGGCCAGACTGGTGGTCCTTCCGCAAATTCTGGATCCAAATACGTTCTTCTATCGTTTGAAGTAATTAGTGATGTTCCGTGTATTTAAAAGGTTATGAGTTCCAATGTGGTGTATATATTATTTGTTGTGACACAGTTAACTCTTTGTATTGGTTTTAATATATCGTCAATTCTTTTCTGTTATAGGAAAATTCAAGTCCTTCCTTGTGGAACCCAGTTATTTATTTTTATTGTGATACTGTACTATGATCTCATTTGGTTAAACTTTGCTGGCATAAGTCAATACGATTATCATTAGAATTTTATGGCTTGTAGATGTATCAAATTAATTGAGAGTATTTGTATTATATTAAATATTTCTTTGATTTTTAATCTCATCCCGTTCAGATCATAAAAGGCAATAATTGAAATCAACAACTTCTATTCATTCCTGTTGTCCTTAGCAACACGTTATTTTTCTTTCTTCTCAATGTTTTGTATATAGTGTTTATTTCATATATTTTTCGTCCATTCCTTATTAATCTTCCATCATCTCGGAATATAACTTTATCTATAGTTTGTTTACTAATTTCTACATATATTCTGCTGGTTTTTTGATCTTAGTCTGTTTCTTCTATAATTATTATTTTTTCGATATCAAACGTTATCAATCGATATCATGGCATTGTGGCATTATCATAATTTGTTTAAATTGAGGTGGTTTATTATATATCATTACTTATCAAATGTTTTTCATAGCTCTTTGAAACGTATTCATTAATTATTATTAAGTTCCGTACCTAACCTTTATGTTATGAGTGGTTATATAGTGTCATTGGCTGTTAGGCCTTTTATTGTATATGGACCTACCTTTGATTATAACTGGTGAACAACTATAGCCCTTTTACATAAGTTCATACATATAATCAAATCTTAACTATTAACATTTACACAAATAATTATTCGTTTCATAACTAATAACAATTTTATCTTGATCTATGGATCACATATAAGAAAATTGAGATCCATTAACACTAACTAACTGTTTCCCACATCCTTCTATAACAGTAATTGAATAATACATTTTGCTTCATTACTTTCCATTAATTCAACAAGTAATTTGCATAATATAACATAAACTTTAACATAACATTCATTGTCACAAAATAATATCATTTAATTCATAATCCTTACTTACTATTGCTATAAGGTAAATTATTGTCTCGCTTTTATTTAATATTATTGTCATTTACTTTGACATTTTCTGTACTAGTTTCTTTCTTATAATTCTTATCAGTATAATATATTTATTTCTGTTTCACTGAACATGGATTTTTTACTATTGTCTATTTTACAGGTTTGTTTTTTATTGTTATCTCTACCGTGCATCCTTATTCATTTTTTATATATAATTATAAATGTGTTTATTAGACCTTTGTATTATCATGGGAGTTAAATATTGATTTACTTATTATTTTGCTAATATTCTATTTCTGTAACCTTGCGGACTGCGTTTCTGTTGCGTTACAATATATATATAGGAATGTTAAACTTTGCTGGGATAAGTCATTACGATTATCATTAGAATTTTATGGCTTGTAGATATATCAAATTAATTCAGAGTATTTGTATTATATTAAATATTTCTTTGATTTTTAATCTCATCCCGTTCAGATCATAAAAGGCAATAATTGAAATCAACAACTTCTATTCATTCCTGTTGTCCTTAGCAACACATTATTTTTCTTCCTTCTCAATGTTTTGTATATAGTGTTTATTTCATATATTTTTCGTCCATTCCTTATTAATCTTCCATCATCTCGGAATATACCTTTATCTATAGTTTGTTTACTAATTTCTACATATATTCTGTTGGTTTTTTGATCTTAGTCTGTTTCTTGTATATTTATTATTTTTTCGATATCAAACGTTATCAATCGATATCATGGCATTGTGGCATTATCATAATTTGTTTAAATTGAGGTGGTTTATTATATATCATTACTTATCAAATGTTTTTCATAGCTCTTTGAACCGTATTCATTAATTATTATTAAGTTCCGTACCTAACCTTTATGTTATGAGTGGTTATATAGTGTCATTGGCTGTTAGGCCTTTTATTGTATATGGACCTACCTTTGATTATAACTGGTGAACAACTATAGCCCTTTTACATAAGTTCATACATATAATCAAATCTTAACTATTAACATTTACACAAATAATTATTCGTTTCATAACTAATAACAATTTTATCTTGATCTATGGATCACATATAAGAAAATTGAGATCCATTAACACTAACTAACTGTTTCCCACATCCTTCTATAACAGTAATTGAATAATACATTTTGCTTCATTACTTTCCATTAATTCAACAAGTAATTTGCATAATATAACATAAACTTTAACATAACATTCATTGTCACAAAATAATATCATTTAATTCATAATCCTTACTTACTATTGCTATAAGGTAAATTATTGTCTCGCTTTTATTTAATATTATTGTCATTTACTTTGACATTTTCTGTACTAGTTTCTTTCTTATAATTCTTATCAGTATAATATATTTATTTCTGTTTCACTGAACATGGACATATATATGTCCATGTTCTATGTATGAATATGTTGTATGAATATTCATATATAGACATACATATTCATGTATATATGAATATGTATGTCTATATATGAATATATATATTGTATTTCAAATTATAAATTATTATATACATTTTTTTGTCATTTGATCTTCACCTCTGGGTATTTTGTTCATCGTCAGTCATTGTTTGTCACTGTCATTAAATTACTCACCCCATGAGTTTTCATTCTCTATTTCCCAATTATTTAGTTATTATACTATTTCTCTTTTTGTTTTGATTACTTAAAAGGATTGCGTTTATGCATATTTTACAGTGAATTTTGATGGTACATTTGTTTTTCCTTTAATGTGTATTTTGATATGTTATAATATTTATCTCACTGCGTGGGACCCAGTGAACACGGCCCTGTCTAGGCAGGAAACCTTCTAATACGACGACCTACGTATACAGGGATAAATAAATAAAACCAACATTTCTATCATAAATTGAACAATCAGAAACATTTAAGTTCCATGCAATATCTGAATTAAAGTAAATGTAAACGATGTGTGCAAAGGTCAATTTCTGTTCAAATTATTTGCGTCAACAACAATAAGAGTAACCACCAACAAGCAATTTGCGTCTGTGCTCTGATACGGACTAAATGTTTAATTAGAAAATTTAAAACTAAGCGTACATTAGATTTTACTCTACACAGTACTCATATTGACACAGCGTTCAAAACAAGTAACAAAAAATACGCCGTCTAAATACTCACACCTTTTGAGAAGAAAACTGGTGAATATAATTTACTTTATAATAATTTTAATAAATGCAACTTTAAGATCTCAGATACTAAGGCAAATGTGATGACCTTCCTAGGGAAGAACCCTGTATTGTAATTGATAATATTGTTTTGAAGCAGGTATCGCATTTTAATTATTTAGGCTGTGATATCTCATATAACAGAGACAGTTAAATAAATTTATTTATACATGTGGAATATTAAGACGACTATTGAAGAATAAAACGCAGAGGGAGACACACTGCGGATGTTTCAGATCAAAATTCTTACTGAAGAATATGCAATGTGAAGGTAAAGCTTTAAGGCTATCAGAGGCAAAACGGACAGCGTTTCTGTTGCGTTACATATGCTCCTCCTCCTAAAAAAGTTTAGTTTACCTGAATGAAGTTTAGGTCAAGTAAACTTGTCTTTTTCACATGCCTTTTCTTCATATCAGCATTAATGGTTAACGATGGAATTCTCAATGTAACTTTGTTAGACTAGTATTCATAATTCTTTATTTAATAACATTTCATTATTTCTATTAACATTCTTGATCATATTTAATTTCTGTAAACAGTATTTGTTGATAGTTGGCTACAATATTCAATGATACTTTAGGTTCACATCTCTTCTACTTTTAATTACTGCAATCACTGTATTTCTCAATTATTCTTCTGTCAGCTTTTTTCCTTCTGTTTTCTTCGTCATACTTTTCTGGAATCTGAGGTCATTCTTGCAACGATTCTAATATTCCTTAAATATTTAATTTCCCTAACAATCCCTAATATGTGCGTTGGTACATTTCAGAGAGGCACTGTTTGGCTCCATACTCTGCTGTCCACACTACACCTTAATATAGTACTGCTGGATTTCATCTATAGTCAGCTATAAAAATATAATAATCTCCTAATAATCTCCTTAATTAATTAATAATAAACATTCTGAATTTTTTCACATTGTTGCTTTTATATTTATCTATTCCTATCTTCATACTTTGTGATTCCATTTTATTTTCCTTAAACATTTTTTGATAATAATTCTGACAGTTATCATTTGTAATTATTTTTGTTTTTCTTTCTTGTTGTGATAATAACGCTAAGCATCCTCTTCATTTGTTCTTCTGATCTCAATATTTTCTAAATAGTAATTGTTTTGATTATTACTATTACTGTATTTCTGAGTAGTTACAGTCATTAGCTCAACTATTATTTTCCTTATCTTATTTCATTACTTTGGCTGGTTATATTTCAATGAATTATGTTGATCATTATTATTATTTTTTTGTTTCGTTCTCTTTAATATTACATTGGTCACAATTAATCGTTTATTGAGGTTGTTCTTTTCACTTGGCAATGCGGTAGGTGTTTTAGGTCATATTATTCTTCTTTTATTATTTTGCATAGGTATACTTGATATAAAAACTTTTTTTTATCTTGGGGTTCCATGATTCCTTATTCATAATATTGCTTCGTAGACATGTAGTAATAATTCTGGTTTTCTTCTGTAATCTTGGGGTTTGTTATTAACTCTTCTTAATACCTTTTTCATAACTATATTTTAATTCAGACTTATTTCATTTTGAATGACATGTTTTCTATTTATATAATATTGTTCAAAAAATTCCTTTTATTTACAAGTGTTTTCTCTTCAAAATTGGTAATAAGTTGTTCTTATTTTAATTTAGAATTTATTGGATTTATTCATAATATTTCTTTATGGACTCATGATTGTATGTTCCCTTAATCTTTTTCGTGATAGTGTTCATTATTTCATAGGTATTGTTATTATTATTGCCCAGTATATAATAATAATAATTTTTTAGTTACTCCTTCTAGAGTGCTGGGTAGCTCCCTGTTTCTTATTAATATTTTCTCGCCCACTTGGTACTTAATTGGTTTTGGATTATTCTTTTCATATTTCTTTTTCTTCATTTCCGCCTTTTCCATTATCCGGTTATACAATTTAACGTTTTCAAGCTGATATTCTGGGTTTGTTGGAAAATTTATTATATCGTGGATTTCCCTAGGTGGAAGCCTTTCAAACATAACAGTATAAGGGGTATTTTCGATGGATTGATGGTAAGATATGTTTAAGAACTCTTCGGTCAGTGACAAGTATTCGTACGACCTTCTCTGTTGGTCATGACAGTAAGTTCGGAGTATTCTGCCAACTTCCCTCAATACACGTTCTGCCGGATTGCTGCTGCGGTGGTATACTGAAGTCTTATATGTTCTAATGTTGTGTTTTAGAAGATTATTTCTCCATTTGCTTCCCTTGAATTGCGTACCATGATCGGTGATAATAGATGACGGTTTACCAATCTCTGTTTTGTAACGTCCAATGACTATTTCCAGAATTTTCTTGGTCGTGGCTCTGCTAATAGCGTAGAGTTTAGTATATTTGGAAAAGTAATCAAAAATAATAATTAAGAATTTATATCTGTGGTTCCCTCCACTGCGTGGGAATGGTCCACATATATCCAGAAATACTTTCTCCAGCTTATATTTGGATGTGATAGGGATCATGACTCCCTCCTTCTTATCATTGTTATGTTTAACCATCTGGCAGATGTGACATGCTTGGATTGATTTCTGCACCTTTCTGTTTATATTTTTTATGTACACTTGTTCCTGCAGGGCTTTGACGATTTTTATGGCTCCCATGTGTCCATATCGTTCATGGTAATCCAAGATCAATTTGTTTTCCACAGCTGTGGGAATTACTAATTTCCAGTTTATTTGATTAGGGGTAACTTTAATAAATAATCGATCATCATGTATACAGTAATATTTAGTAATAACTTCATCAGCATTTTGCACCTTCTGGCGTATGTTTATTAGTTTGGGATCCGATTTTTGGTGTTGATTAATTTCATTTGTGATAATTTCTAAATCCTTCCTACTCTTAATGACATTGTACACTTTTGCAATCTGTTCCTTTTCTCCCTCGAACGATTGGTCTTGTATGTTTATTCGGGACAAGATATCGGCTGCTATGTTCCTTCTTCCAGGTATATATTCCCAATCGATGCAATACTCTTGCAATGCAAGGACCCATCTAGTTAGCCGGCCATGACTAAGTTTACATCGTTTTAGAAATGATATTGATTTATGGTCACTTCTTACGGTCACTGGGTATCCGAGTATGTAAGTTCTAAACTTATTGCATGCGTACACTACACTTAGCAGCTCCTTCTCGGTAACGTTATAGTTGCGTTCGCAGTTGTTCAGCACTCTGCTGGCGAAGCTGATTACCATGTGATGTCCTTCTTCATCTTCTTGATATACAGTAGCTCCTAAACTAACATTGCTCGCATCACAATTTAAATAAAAGCGTTTGTTAAAATCAGGGTGGTACAACATAACCGTCTCTAGAAATTTCTCCTTGATTAATTGCAGAATTTTATCTTGTTCTGGTCCCCATGCCCATTTGTCTTTGGATGATAATTGTTTTTGAAATTTGGCAGTTATTTCCGAATAGTTATCTTGGAATTTGCGGTAATAGTTACAAATTCCAAGAAAGGATTGTAGCTGTTTTCTATTTTTTGGAGTAGGGAACAGTTGAATTGCTTCTACTTTTTCTGTTGAAGGTGTGATACCCTCCTCAGACAAATTAAAACCTAAGAACTTTATTTGGTTGGCGATAAATTTAGATTTATTCAGCTTGAGTGTTATATTATTTTCGGATAATTTTCTCAGTACCTGTTCCACCCGCTCGCAATGTTCATCCCAATGTGAAGAAGTTATAAGTAAGTCATCTACATAGACCGTAGTGAATTGCAGTGTTTCTTGTCCCAATACTTGGTCCATGCATTTTACAAATATAGCAAAAGAATTGATTAATCCGAAAGGTAGCCTTTTAAATTGATAGTTCCTTCCGTCAAAAAGGAACGCCATGTATTTTCTACTATCTGGGTGTAGCTCAACCTGCCAGTATCCGCATACCGTATCCCAAGTACTGATGTATTTAATGCCGTGGAATTTCTTTAAGATTTCTTCGATTTCGCCCGGGGAAGTCCTATCGTTGATGATCATTTTATTTATTTCCCTAGCGTCCAGGCAAATTCTCACCTTTCCGTTCTTTTTCGGGATTGCCACTATGGGACTGGTATAGGGTGATTGACTGTATTCTATTATGTCATCCTGAATCACACGATTAATCTCTGCTCGAACTTCGTTTTTTATTGAATAAGCTATTGGGTAGGATTTTCTACGAAAGTCCACTGGTTCTTTAAAATTTATCACACACTGATATCCTTTTACTTTACCTGGAGCATTGGAGAATATGTGTTTGTATTTATTATATATTTGAATTAAATTTTCGGCCTGTACCTTACTTACTTGTTGACAAGTTTTTTCCCTTTGGAATTCTCGGATCTCTTCTAACTTACTCTGCCACAGTTCGGGATCGTCGTCCTCATATTGAATGACTTCTGGTATTTTATTTTTCTTACAAAAGTAGCTTTTTATGGCCAGACATCTATTGTTAACTGGAACGGTTCTATTAGCATCTACCAATTCGGCTGTCCATAATCCTTCTTCGGATGTTAAAGATATTATGCCTTTATGTAAGTCAATTACTGCGGAATGCTGTCGCAATATATCGCATCCAATCAATACATTGAACGGTAAACCCGTTGCTACCAAAAATCCTATTGGTATGGTTATATTACTATTGGTAAGATCGAGCGATACTTGTTTTTTAACTGTTTTATTTTGCCGTCCAGTGGCTCTGATAATTATCACATTATTAACAGGTAAGGTCGGTATAGGCAACTGGCCTTCTCGCTGTATTTTTTCCAGTTCAGTACTATCTATCAACGAGATGTTGGATCCAGTATCTATCATTATGGTAGATTGTACTCCATTTAATTTTGCTGTTACGTATATAATTTCATTATTACTGTTACTGTGTACATGATTATTATCCTCTTCCAATAAATCTTCTCTAATATTTTTTAAATAGTGGTTATTGATTATAGTTATGGTATTATTATTCTTAGTTTTATTTACAAGTCGTTGTTCCCCAAGATTACGGTTCAGTGAAGGGTATTCGTCATTTTTCACTGCCTCTATTAGTTTAAATGAGGGCTTCCCCCATCTTCTCTATTTTCATTTGAAATATTAGGTTGATTTTGTACAGGTTCGGTGCGGTCCTCTGCATTAGGTTCCGCTATCCTATAATTTCTTTCAGGTTGATAGTTGTCTTCACGCCGGGACTGATTATAATGACTGTCATATCGGTGATTCCTTGGGTAATACCGTCGCTGATTATTTTGAGGCCTGGAATAAATATAATTAACGTTGTGCCTATAATTATTGGATCGTCTGTCCCCATCTCCTCTGTTATTGCGACTGTCGCGGTAATTATAAGGATTATTGCCACGATAATTATAATTCCTGTTATTATTATTCGAGTGATCGTTCTGTGTCCTATTTACATTAACGTTCTGAGCGGGTCGATTGTGATCATTATTATGGGAATTGGTTTGTGGCTCGTTATTATTATACTTCTGATATTTATAATTTAACATTCTGTTTCTTTGATATTGATTCTCGTGCTCATAATTCTCAAGGAATTTGGCATTGGCTGAAATCGTTTTGATTTGGCTACACATACGTGCATTTTTTATCCCTTCCTCGTAATGGTAGGATAGTTGTATCACCAAACATTCTTCGGGAATTCTGGGCTCTAAATTCCGTGCCATACATACTTTTCCTAGAAAGTATGAAGTAGGAGACTGTCCTATGTTCGTTTCGTATCGGCCGTTACTCAAATTATTTCTAATCATGTTCTGGGTCGACTCCGACCAATATTTCTCTTTAAATTGTTTTTTGAATTCGGTCATGTCCAGTATATCCGGGCGCACCGCTGTCCACCAATTATCATAGGTATCTTTAAATGTCTCATCAATCATACCGCGTATAATACTCCAGCGATTTTCTCTATTCCTTGCGATCATCTCTTCCAACCTCTTTAAAAATTCCATCGGATTACGCTTGTAATTACGAAAATTAATCGACTCCCGGTTCTCGTAGTTATTTGTATGACTATGTTGGCATGTCCTATCCCGCCATGAATCTACTTCTTCTTGTAACTGTAGTTTGCGTCTACTAATTTCCTCTATTTTATTTTTACTGGTATTAATTTGACCTTCCATATTGTTTAAATTGCCATATACTCTTTCGAGTCGTTCACCCACGTCTGTCTGTATTTGCATAATACCTTCCTTATTCTCCTCCCGTACCTGATGTACTTCGTTTTTAATTTGTTCATATTTTCCGACAGTTTCCTGTTGGATTCCTTCGACCATTATTTTACTCTCGATTTTTATGTCATTAATTTTATTTTGTAATTCCTCGCGAACCTGTACTACTGTTCCGTTAGTTTTTTCTAACCTTTCATTTGTTTCGGTAATTTCTAATTTTCTTTCCTCATTATTTTGGTCCACCTTCTGGTTAATTGTCACGTGGACATTTTCCATTCTTTCATTAATTTGCCTTAAATTTTCTTCATGTATTTGTAGGATGTCTTCCTTCATTTGTTTTAAATCCTCCTCATTCCTGTCAAATCTTTCGTTAATTTGTTTTGAGGTTTCTTTAATTTCCTCATTTGTTTTATAGAATTTTTCCTCTAGTTTCCCAAAATTCTCCTTGTTTTCCTTATTCATTTGTCTATTGCTTTCCATTATAATCCTCAACAGCTCCTGCGTACTCATGTGTTCCTTTTTGTTGGATTTATCTGGTTGGTCCCCTTGTGCATCTTCTTCAATTTCTTCCTTTTCCTTGTCCGTAATTATTTCAGTTTCCGTTATTTCGTCTGTCTGTTGTTCCATTTCGCTGTCTGTGATTACTTCTATTTCTTGTCCTTCTTCACCTTCTTCCTTTTCCGTATCTTCTGCCCTCATTTTTGATCTACCTCTGGTATTATGCATGTTTATTCTCCCACAGTTGCCTGCTCTGGTTAAGTAATATTACTATAATTATAGTTACTTAACTTAAGCCCTACACTGGTTGAGCGCCAATTTGTATTGAGACGAGTACGTGCGTCTCGTTCGTGTCACGCAATGTAAACCAATTTGTTAATAGGAATGGGTATGATCCTCTGTCTCTCCTCTCTTCGGTCGTGTCAATTTAATTCAATTTTTTAGATATCTGGAATTGGGGAATATAGTAATTTCATTAACTAATATTAGCTTATCTCTCTAAATAAAATACCAGTGTTAGTGTGATTGTAACTTAAGTAATTAGTGTTTTATTCTATAATTTCGCTCAGCCCTAGTATATCTCGAAGAGAATTATGTAAATTTCGTATTTTAATGCTCTTCTCTTTGGTGTCGGAGAATTCCGCAACAAGCGCTGCAGTTCCGGGACAACGAAACTTATAGGTTAACTCACTGTTTACGGTAACCAATTATTATATACTTAGTCAGTTACTTTTTATCCCCAACTCATTAAATAATACCCCAAATAATAAGATTTTGCAACTATATAAGGTTTCTTTATTTATTCACTTCGTTAACATTAAATAAGATAGGTTCCAATTGGCATACAAAAGGCTATAGATTGCGTGAATCGATTATTGTTCGGTCCAATACTTTATTTTATATTCAGTTATATAATTTGTTTTTTTATAATTAAATTAATTCAGGGTGTGAAGGTTCTTGTAACTGTGGGGAAGATTAAAAATACATAGATAAGAATGCAAGATTTACAAATTTGAAGTGTTGTGTTGTTAATATGATTTATACAATTATAATTTACGAGACTAGAACGAAGCAACTCGGGTAGGCAGTTGGTTGATAACCTCGTCGCTCAGAATGGATATGTTGTTCGAGATTCCTTTCTTCGGTTCAATAAAGTGGAATTCTTGTCCTGGTCACCTCGGAAATACAGCTCCCTGGGTTTATTTACGGCCAGACTGGTGGTCCTTCCGCAAATTCTGGATCCAAATACGTTCTTCTATCGTTTGAAGTAATTAGTGATGTTCCGTGTATTTAAAAGGTTATGAGTTCCAATGTGGTGTACATTATTTGTTGTGACACAGTTAACTCTTTGTATTGGTTTTAATATATCGTCAATTCTTTTCTGTTATAGGACAATTCAAGTCCTTCCTTGTGGAACCCAGTTATTTATTTTTATTGTGATACTGTACTATGATCTCATTTGGTTAAACTTTGCTGGCATAAGTCAATACGATTATCATTAGAATTTTATGGCTTGTAGATGTATCAAATTAATTGAGAGTATTTGTATTATATTAAATATTTCTTTGATTTTCAATCTCATCCCGTTCAGATCATAAAAGGCAATAATTGAAATCAACAACTTCTATTCATTCCTGTTGTCCTTAGCAACACGTTATTTTTCTTTCTTCTCAATGTTTTGTATATAGTGTTTATTTCATATATTTTTCGTCCATTCCTTATTAATCTTCCATCATCTCGGAATATAACTTTATCTATAGTTTGTTTACTAATTTCTACATATATTCTGCTGGTTTTTTGATCTTAGTCTGTTTCTTCTATATTTATTATTTTTTCGATATCAAACGTTATCAATCGATATCATGGCATTGTGGCATTATCATAATTTGTTTAAATTGAGGTGGTTTATTATATATCATTACTTATCAAATGTTTTTCATAGCTCTTTGAACCGTATTCATTAATTATTATTAAGTTCCGTACCTAACCTTTATGTTATGAGTGGTTATATAGTGTCATTGGCTGTTAGGCCTTTTATTGTATATGGACCTACCTTTGATTATAACTGGTGAACAACTATAGCCCTTTTACATAAGTTCATACATATAATCAAATCTTAACTATTAACATTTACACAAATAATTATTCTTTTCATAACTAATAACAATTTTATCTTGATCTATGGATCACATATAAGAAAATTGAGATCCATTAACACTAACTAACTGTTTCCCACATCCTTCTATAACAGTAATTGAATAATACATTTTGCTTCATTACTTTCCATTAATTCAACAAGTAATTTGCATAATATAACATAAACTTTAACATAACATTCATTGTTACAAAATAATATCATTTAATTCATTATCCTTACTTACTATTGCTATAAGGTAAATTATTGTCTCGCTTTTATTTAATATTATTGTCATTTACTTTGACATTTTTTGTACTAGTTTCTTTCTTATAATTCTTCTCAGTATAATATATTTATTTCTGTTTCACTGAACATGGATTTCTTACTATTGTCTATTTTACAGGTTTGTTTTTTATTGTTATCTCTACCTTGCATCCTTATTCATTTTTTATATATAACTATAAATGTATTTATTAGACCTTTGTATTATCATGGGAGTTAAATATTGATTTACTTATTATTTTGCTAATATTCTATTTATGTAACCTTGAGGACTGCGTTAATGTTGCGTTACAATATATATATATATTATATATATATATATATTGTATTTCAAATTATAAATTATTATGTACATTTTTTTTTCATTTGATCTTCACCTCTGGGTATTTTGGTCATCGTCAGTCATTGTTTGTCACTGTCATTAAATTACTCACTCCATGAGTTTTCATTCTCTATTTCCCAATTATTTAGTTATTATACTATTTCTCTTTTTGTTTTGATTACTTAAAAGGATTGCGTTTATGCATATTTTACAGTGAATTTTGATGGTACATTTTTTTTTCCTTTGATGTGTATTTTTGATATGTTTTAATATTTATCTCACTGCGTGGGACCCAGTGAACACGGCCCTGTCTAGGCAGGAAACCTTCTAATACGACGACCTACGTATACAGGGATAAATAAATAAAACCAACATTTCTATCATAAATTGAACAATCAGAAACATTTAAGTTCCATGCAATATCTGAATTAAAGTAAATGTAAACGATGTGTGCAAAGGTCAATTTCTGTTCAAATTATTTGCGTCAACAACAATAAGAGTAACCACCAACAAGCAATTTGCGTCTGTGCTCTGATACGGACTAAATGTTTAATTAGAAAATTTAAAACTAAGCGTACATTAGATTTTACTCTACACAGTACTCATATTGACACAGCGTTCAAAACAAGTAACAAAAAATACGCCGTCTAAATACTCACACCTTTTGAGAAGAAAACTGGTGAATATAATTTACTTTATAATAATTTTAATAAATGCAACTTTAAGATCTCAGATACTAAGACAAAAGTGATGACCTTCCTAGGGAAGAACCCTGTATTGTAATTGATAATATTGTTTTGAAGCAGGTATCGCATTTTAATTATTTAGGCTGTGATATCTCATATAACTGAGACAGTTAAATAAATTTATTTATACATGTGGAATATTAAGACGACTATTGAAGAATAAAACGCAGAGGGAGACACACGGCGGATGTTTCAGATCAAAATTCTTACTGAAGAATATGCAATGTGAAGGTAAAGCTTTAAGGCTATCAGAGGCATGTGCAACATTTTGTACCAGTGAGACAACACACAATACTAGCAAGATGCTTGAGGCGTTTGAAACACAAACACACCGTGTCGTCTACTGAATTCACATTCCCGCTCGAAATAACTTTTCATGATGTGAGTTCCCGGGAGCACACACGCGCGCGACCATCTCATGTTACCAGAATTTAGTTTTTTAGGCTTTGCACTCTATTGGAAACGTCTTAGAATCGTAAAGGTAAAATGTAAACGTTAGATATATATTTTCATTTCGTCTTTTGACTTAACATTTTTCATAGTTGTTTTTATTTTAAAGAAATAATATTTTCTTCTTTTTAATTTCCCTGTACCTTTTTGTTATTTTGCTAGCCGTACAGTTAACAGAGTTTATGATGAGTTTATACTCTTTATAAGATTGTTGGGCATTCCTGCCACGCTATGATAAATATGCATTTTTTACTTTGTTCTAGATATTTCACTATTTTATTTTTCAACTTGTATTTTTTTGGCTTACCCTTGCGTGTTTTTATCTCCACCGGATTCAACATTAAATTGAGTAATCTCCGTGTGAGATTTTCTCTTCTTCCATTTAAGCCGTATTCTTATTTACACTTCTATCTGTCTGTGGTCGCTACCATATCGGTTTGGAGTATGTAACATTTCAGTTGAGTATTCACTTTTCTTCCTGATTATATAGTGTGTATTTATTTTGTATCCTTTATTGTTTGTCACAATTGCTGGATATTCTTTCCTGCCGAATATGATTTTAAAAGTCTCTATTTTTTCTACACTTAGCTTCTACAAAACACAAGTAATCATTCTCTCTTGTCTGCCCATTAGGTTGGTGTATTACTCCCGTGATAATATGAATTAATCTACAGCTAAAATTCAAGAGAATACTTATTGATTCTTCCTGGCTCATTTTATCCATGATCACTTGTAGACATCAATTTGGCTTATCATAAGTAGAGGTAGTACCGATTCTGTCTGTTACTAAATATTCCCTCCGAGGCTTTCCCTTTCTCTCTCTTTCTTTCTCTCCCATCCCCTCTCTCTATTTTATTGTTTTTTATTTCACCTTAATTAAGTGAATGCGAGGCCTATGCGACTGTACGCGTCATACACACCACCTAAGGATTATTTAGATTGTACGTTCTGCGCTAGTAGAAGTAATGGATACATTTGTACTGTTACTTTGTATAACTAAATATATATAAAAGTAAAAATTGATTTATTTCCTAATTTTAATAACATAAGTTAACAATTAAACCAGATTTAAAATTATGTTGTAAAAATCACTTTTTCTGTATGAATATTTTCTGAAAAAAGTGGCAAAGTGAACAAAAAATCAAAGGTCACGAGATCACACAGCCGTCGTTTTAAAAATTTCTACCCAATGTTTGTCAGTAACATGCCCAGTTGTTATCGCATGATTTTACCATTATAATTGGATTGATACTTTTTATCATACCATAGCACGTTAATAAGTATTTGTTAATTACTATAAATTTTTAACAATTATGATAATAATTTCATGTGATTGTATTTTATATCAAATTTAGTCGAATGTCAAATGTTGATTTTATGAATATTGTAACATTACATTTGGCATAACTTGATATCGTACCAGATTTAATGAAGACCATGGATAAGAAACTAAACAAGAAGAAAAATATCTTTCAAAATGATAGTGAAGATGAACGAATAACTACTTTAGACTGACTTGTACTACAACTGACCGTACCCAAATTAATATTTAGGCAAAGTGATGCAAAATACCCCGATAATGACATGAACTTCAAATAATGACAAGAATAATACTTATAAAGACAGACAGCTTATGTAACAATACTATAAGTAAACAAATGGTTTTATTAAATGTATCAAAATATGAAAATAATCAAAATACAAGTTGAGGGATAATAGGCCCAAACATACAATACAATGTAAAATGAAATATTAGTAAATTATTAATTTGAATGATATAATGAAATAATATAACAAAACAATTATTATAGAAACATGGAACTTGCAAATAATTGTAAATAATAGTGGACATAATGTTGTCAAGAAAATAATGTGAAATCACATAATAAATTGTCAAGTGTATAAAGAGTAAACAGTGATAGTGATAGTATAATAATCACAACATTAAATGACAATTAGTGATGGTCATAGTAACCAATATAGTGAATAATAATTAATGCATCTTGCTGAACCAAATAACAGTGTATACTGAAAAAAAAAACAATAAGGTAATGAACACTATATAAGGAAAGCAGCTCAAATGCAAGTGTAAGAAAGTGTATAGAAAAATCTATATTATTAACTGAAAAAATGTCAGTTACCTGAGGTAACTGCAGTAATAGTGAAATGTGTAAAAGACATATGATTATGAAAAAACAGTATGTTAAAATACCATAGGTGTGTATACAGTAATAGTAATAAGTTTTGAAAGAGACAAAACACCATAAAGTAGTACAGAATAAGATGTCATGTTTAAATATAAAATAATTATATGTTATAAAGAAATGTTAGTTATAAGATGTTAAGTTATAAAAGTTATAGTCCTGAAAGGATAATGGATAGGATTAAAGGTATAATCAAAACCTAAACAGTTACATGTTCTAAAAGAAAATTAGACTTCAAAAGATGTATGCTAAGTTATTAAAGTTATGTTATAAAAGAATAGTATGGTGGACCAACTATAAAATAATTATGAAAAAAAGAAAAGAATTAATGTTATTAGATGATAAACAGTTTTTGTGTTTATTGGAATTTAGTTTATCTGTTTAATGTTTATCAGAATCTCAGCCATGAGGGCATAATATTTGAGTCAATCTGTTTGTAATTTTGTTAAAGTATTCACATTATGAGAGGAGGATGAGTATTTTTAAATCTCATGGGTTAACATCCAATATAATGATTATAGTTAAATATAAGGATTCAAGCCAACAGGCTAAGTAATAAAACAATATGTAACATGGTGTTGAAAGAATCACCATGACATAGGCCAATGTTAAAATAAATAAACTCTTATCAGAATAGCCAGTAAAGTAACAAACCATTATAAATTAATAAGAAATAGTAAAACTAACAACACAGACAGTAGTTCTATAATGGTAATCACATTTTTTGAACACATAAATGAATTAGCAAATGTTTTTGTAGTTGACAAACTGTATAAAGCCATGTAAAACCAAATTTTGTAAATTTTAGGAAATACTGTTAGAATTTTGTAAAACAAATGTTGAAATACGGATAGATTTATAGTTAATGGTATACACAACAAATCTGGAATCAAAATAATCCGTTTTAAGTTATTTAAGAAAAATTCAAATAGCAAAAATGTAACATCAGTATTTTTTAAGAAAAAATAGGCATGTTTGGTGTCTATATGTCACAAATGTTAAGACCAAAATAATGATGCTAGCAGTTTTAAATTCCCAATCAGTACAGAAAAGTTATACTAATTTAAAAGTTTTGACCAAATTCAGACATTGAAATAATGAATTTGTATGACAATGTATATCTGAATCAACCAACCAGATTTCAAGTTTTACCTTAGCAACCAAAAATTTCAGATAAATAAAATAGGACTTCTTTAACAACGGTCATTGAAGACAGACGCGTTAATACAACGTCTCATATAATCATATTTTAAACAGTGAAACACAAACCAGAATTTGTAAAACGAGCTGATATACTCAATACAAGATATTATAATAAAGAAAGGAACATCCAGAATTTAATACAGAAGAATTGAGATCCGGGGAGAAGAAGCGAAGAAGACGTGGACCCTATCTTCGTCCTGGAAGAAGAAAGAAGAGGATCTGATGAATTTGAACAATTTATTATCTTATGTGTCAAAACCAACATTTGTGTACACGAATATCTAGGAATTAAACAAAATAAAACTACAGACACTATACTACACCAACACTAAAGAACACTCAAAAAATAACACCAATTGAGTTTTACACTTTTGTGAACACCATAAAAACTTTAACGATAACTAATAAGCACCTAAACTGGTCATAACCTCTAACAATAAGTAACCAACACACGACTGCCAGTTTGCACTTTAAACACCAAAACCTTGTAATATCCTTATACTGTGAAATTTGTAATTTGATTTTAAGAATAGTATTATTTGTTTAACCGTAACCCCCGAACCAGATACGCCCTGAGATAATTTATTTTAATAGAAATAATAACAATCTGCATCATTCTTTTGGCTTGGCCGACAACAGAACAATAATTTTAGCTACTGTACCAACTGATAAAAGAAGACGCATAATTTTGTCATAATTGTAATTACCATAAAAAACGAGAAGTAATTAATCAATGCTTCATTGAATAAAGATCGTTAAAAGGAAGATATCTGTTTGTTGTTATATTTGCGTTATTATTACTGTGTCATTTAAGAATTACGTTAACATAGCACAGCGGACTGAGCAACTGTTGGCAACTCTGAGTGATGTCATTGGAACTGCACGCATAGTGGGAGCGAGCGGCAGAATACAAAATAATTTACCGTTCAACATATCTATTATTAATTGTTACAGATTGACGAACACAACGGTGTGGTTTAATAATTTTACACATACATATTCAATTTGTTACAAATTGACGCATACTACGTGGAGCATAAGAACTCGTCTCTTAACATAAATTGTTACATTGTTTACTCGCGCGAGACCTCTCATCACACATCTCATTTATTTATTATCGTTACAATATTGCCATAAATGTAAGAATTGGATAAATGATTTACATTATTGATTATAATATTGTTAATTAATAATTATTAATTATTAAATTTGTTAATTCTATATCTTAGTTGTTATCATTGATATGAATTAATGTTGAAAAGTATTATTTCAGTTGGAGTTAATTTTGAAATGTTAAGGATCTTTCTTTGTGTATATATCAAAATTTAGTATAATCTGTATAAGGTTTCAGTGACTGCTCAATAAATACATGACAAAATGCTCGGCCGATAAGACTTAATTGGACCTTTGGAAAGATTGTTTTTTGTTGAATTAAATATAAACCGAGGTCATTAATAAACCTTAACTTCCTTAACTTGTCACTGCATCCAGTAAGTGGTGAGCCTTTAATTCCTAATACTGTGAACGTAATGAACAATTTAAATTTTAATAATGGGAATAAAGATCTTTAAAAATATATATATCTCCTATGTGTACACATAACGTATATGTGAAGAAAAATAATCTCTTCTGTCAGGTACCTGCCTGCATGTAACATTGTCATCGTTAACCTTTACGGCTTAGGTTAGTAGCCAGTTCTAGTCTCAATGGAAGTCATCCAACCATGGCTTACGGGATTATCTCACACGTCCCTTTCCCCTTGAATGATAGTCAAGGGCCCTTCTTGAAAATCTAGTTGGATCGATTTTTCTTTACGTGTAACCGGCACTACGTTTTGTCCGGGAGATTTTCTGACTTAAGGTTTCAGCTATGACTAGCTTCATTCTAATATGACTATTTCTGATAAGATCTTTCCTGGTACAACATTTTACAGCCCTTTAAGTACCTGAGTCCCGCTCCTTGTATTCTAGATATATCTTTGGCATTTCTAATCCGAGTCTCACTACCACACAGTAGTTGAGGTACGACTATTTCATTATAAAATTACAATTGCGTCTGTTTTCTTCTTTAAGTGTTTAGCAGTACACCCACAAAGCGACTGAAAGAGAGTAATTTTAATTTCAACTTCTTTATCATCTTGGTATGTGATGCTGTACCCTAGATACTTGAAATCTGTCATCTGTTCTGTTGACGACTCCTGTGTGAAAATCTTTGTTCTAATATCATTTGCCCCCAGAAAAGCCATAACTTTTGTTTTGAATAAGGAAACGATTTGTTTTTAATCATTTAAAATGGTAATAAGATAAAGAAACGACCTTTGGAGGTCATTGGATAATGTAATATGAATTAGAAATGGTAAGTCAATGCACTATTGTATACAACGTTTTGTTTCATTTACGAATCACAATTACTTTCGTAATATTAATATGCAACAATACGATATACATAAAATAGGCGTGACTGGTCTCACGTTCAAGATTGACAAATTATGTAACAAAATAGCATTTAAATTGGGTTTCAGGTGTATCTGCAATAAGAACTCTATATACCTTGTAACGGTATTTCAAATTTATTTGATATTTATAAAATTGTGCACTTAGCACTTACTTCGACTTAAAACATTCGTTATTATTTGTTATTATGCCGTAAGGCTTATGCTATATAGATCCTTACTGACTAAATATTCTATTCTACTAATTATTGTATTAAAGAAAAATCTCATTTTCAGACTACTCAGTCAATTAATGTGTTTCAAAATATCAATATTTAAATATCTTTTTATATATTGTAATGTACTCAAAATATTAATAGTTATTGAATTTATCTTTTGTTTTTTAGTACTGATTTATATTAAACACTAATTGTTTTCATTTAAATTCTTTGTATTCGTTTTATTTCAATACTAATTTGAACTCTTGTTACGTTAATCGTATTTCTAAAACATCTATGATTTTAATTCTACTTTAAAATAAACATTGGCTCTTACTTTTAAATACAACGAGAATGTCTTTGATTGTCTTTGAGTTCATTGTTCGATTAAGAGATAAATAAGTTGTTTATCACCTTATTGTCGTCAATCATACTCGATCATTTGATCCATCTGTAGTCGTCCTCGCCTCGCAGTCCAGCGTCCTCTTGTCCATCGTCGACTCGCTCCTCTTGTCCACCGTCGACTCTGTCTTCTGTCCAGCTTCGCCTCGCCCCTGTTGTCCAGCGTCGACTCGCCTCTTTGGAAATTCTCCTCGTGCTGTTTCTGACGTCAATGGATCTTCTTATGTGGATCTTCTTATGTAATTTTGTTATTATTTAAAGACAGTTGGTTTGACAATCGAGTTACATAACTGTATGTAACTGGAAGGATGAAATTATTTACAAAAATTTAAATATTCTGTGTGGACGGGCAGAAGCTCCCGCTGCACCGTGGATGATTTAAGAAAGAGAACCAGTGTAGCTTGTGTGTCCTATTTATACCCATGTCTTGGTCGACACCTGCAGTGGTACGAAATCGACATGTCAGAAACTGTCTCTGGATTCAGTTCCCCCACTGTTTGTCAATTTCGCTATTTCTTATATTTCTGCGAATTGCAGAGTCCTGTAAGTATACTCTTATACTTATCATATAACTATTTTTACAACACATGTTCACTGTAAATTTGGACATTGCAACTTAACCCTTTCGATTTGTATACATTTATTTCACTATTACACTCGTACGGTGTGACACTTTCACATGGTTTTCGTACACAGTATTTAGTAAATTTTCTTACATTTTATTGTGTTTTTGGATTTTACTCTTTAATTATAGTTTACGAATAATTACGGAAAAACAGTAATTATGCAATTATTCATCTTGGGGTGGTAAACTCGCCTGCATAGACCTGCGTTCACACACACTAGCAAAATACTGGTGTACACACTTTCAGTTACATTTGTGTGTGTGTGCACGTCGATTCAGGTCGAAACACCTGTTCATATTTTTGTCTGAGCCAAGCTTGCAATCCCTCACATGCTTATTTCTAATATATTATTAATTATTTACAGTTTATTAGGTATATTTAAATTTTTATATTCAATGCTCAGTACATCACTTATTTGTACTGTCGCAATATATATATATATATATATAATACACATTTTAAACAACTTCTTTTATTATTGCATTAAACTTTATAATTACTCATACTAATGCTTAATATTTTAAAATCTTTTAACAATTTACAATAAACTTTTATTTAAAATATATTAATATTTTTCTCATGTTTCATTCGGTCCTTTCTATAATTATTCTTTAATAATACTTTTCTAGAATGTTTTGGTAAAACAATTGTGCCTTATTATGTCACATCGTGCCTTTCCTCTCTAGGTTTCGTTTATTTTAATAAATTTCTCTCTTTCTTAACTTCTTTATTATTTCTCAATTTGTTTTCTTTCAAAAACAACTCTTGCTTGTCAATTTGTTTTGCAAGATCCTTATTTTCTGTGTTTTAAGACAGGCTACTGTAGGTCTTTCTGGAAATTAACGATTACCAATTAAAATGATTAATTTTGTACAACGACTATTGCTCAAAAGCTTTTCCTAGCTCTAAATTGAGGTGCTGAATTGTTTTCTGTCCATCAATGCTTTGCTAAAAAGCGTATTCTTCTTTTCACACACACAAGCACACACATACACACACACACACTGGCACAGAAAGTGAGCGTAAAAATACAAACTTTATTGAATGTTATTACTTGGACAGGTTCTTATATTTTTCCCATAATTTTTACGAAAGGAACACAGTAAACAAAGAAAGATGATGTCTTACGTAAACTGATATTTAATTAGTATTAGTATTTTATTACCTTTTCACCTCTATCATTGTGTAAGCAAGGTCAGATAATAACGAAAACCAGGAATAAGCACGGTAGGAAAACGAGAGCGTATTAAAGGGTAAAATGTATTCAAGTAATAGAACAATTCTTTTGTTATTATAAATCGTTTTACAGATTAAGCACCTCGTTGATTAATTAGGACGCGTAAACTTTGTTAAATTTATGCAATCGTTGCTTCGTTACTTTTAGTACTTCCAACACATTTCGTTGCTTGCGTAAAAGAAGTGATTACATTGTTTACACTGGAGTGCACAACATTACTCAAGCTTCTTATAGTTGCAGTCCCCTGCAATCACATCTAACGTCTCACGGTAACAGCTGACGCCTTAACGGCAAACAGCCAGACATCTAATCATATACTTGTGACACTTTAATAAGCTTTCCGTTTTGTTTCTTTTCCTTTACGTGCTCTCTTTTAGTTTTGTACTTGCAACTTTTACTGACCGAGCTTTGACAAAATATGAGTCATGTTTTCTTAAGAAAGGGTTTTTACACACAGGTAATTTGTTAATTCGATAGGACATTTTTAAACTGATGTCTTCAATTACTTCTCGATATTTACATGTACGTTGATGTAGATCAAGTAATTGACACATCGTACGATCACACGACATGCCGTCACACGACAGTAAAACCAACAACTCTAAAAGTCATTTAGTGGAGAAGTTAATAGAATGGTTAGGTCAGAACGTAACACAGCCTGCCCTTTCGATTAGCATTAGGTATGCAGTAATATTCATTGAGTTACCGTAATCAATAATTATATCAAACAGGTATAGGAACTTTGAATACAAAACATGTCCATTGGACATTAAATTACTTGCTCTAGTGTAAATGTCGTTTTAAATTAGCCATAAATTCTCACACTGATGACTAAACTAACATTCTTTATGCGAATTGCAAAAAATATTCCTAATACATGGAAATGATTGCAGAAATGCTAATTCCCCTGCCGCCTCCTGCTACATTAAGGCGTGTATTGGGATACAAGTATTACCAGTTTGAACACATCTACATAGTTTCTGTTCGATTCGATCCTTACCCATCATTCATGAGGCTGAATTCCTAGTCGTTGGAACACGTAATTTGTTGAAGAAAACGAATAACATGTATTTAACGAACGGGAAATTTTCTTACCGTTCAATTGTGCTGCGCTGTATACTGTTTGCACTCGTATTTCCGTTCGTAGTTCAATTCTGGTGTAAACAATCTGGCCTGTCACATCTGAACGCTATTGACCAGGGGCGTTGACACTTTTCACAGAGCGTAGATCCCACGCAAAGTTTTCGTGTGTGTACGATAACCGCCACTTTTTATATTCCTCATTATGTTACTACAATTATGAACGTTGAGTAAGGTCAGTATCTTCTCAAAGCAAATTCAAAGGCATCACAGAGACGTACAAAGTTATGAAATACGTCTCCCGTAGTTCAAACGCGTCATTGCGTTAATATTTACTTCTTACGTTGTTTACCGTGACTTATCTCTTTTTCTACCTGCTATAACAATAATATGTTAAGGGAGCCGTTATATGAAAATGAGAGAACATAACTTCATTAAAATAGATGGTCCCAGCTTCAGGTTAAAACATGGGAAGTAGAGAGCTTCTGAGATATTATCGTGCAATTCCATTCATAACACTTCTCGTAACTTACTGCCTATTGGAAGCCTTCCTATGTTCCATGATAAGCCAGTCTAGTCAATGCTCAGAACTTATTTTAGACTTCAGGGAGGCTCTTCAGAGAATACTGTTGAGAATACTTCAGAGATACTGTTGTTGGGCTTGATTTTAGTTGAGATGTTACAGATCAAGAGCTATGGTTAATTTACCGTAGTTACACTGGTTGTCAAGGTGTACTTTCTTTAAAGATCTCTAGCAGGTTTTCTAACAGAAAAAATGAACACTGCATGAACGACCTACACTTCTTCCAGCATAAATCCAGCCGTACTCACGACAAGTTAAGAATATTTTTAATCACTCTGGTTTCCTCTATAAATGTATGTGCACTGTCGCCCTGTCTGTTTGTAAGCGAGTAAATTTACGATTTTACAAGAGTGAAGTGTTACGTAGCTTTTGTTGTGTGTTTTGTATTATTTTAATGAATTTTATTTTATTTTCTACGCTGTTATAAAAATAATTTTTTATTGTTTATTTCCTGAAGTTTATTTATATGGCTTTCATATGTGTCTTAATAACAGACTATGTCTCTTTAACTTTCAACTGGTAGCCTATTCAAATTTCTAAGTATCCAAGGGTGTATTCATGTCTTAACTCTAGCAGAACGTAACTCCCTTGAATAAGAAAGGTTCCTCTGTACTTGCTACACCGGATAGTTGTCTATGAAGAGTGAAATCAATTTCTGCATATCAAAAAACTTGTTACCCACAACTACTATAATATTTCCGATGAGTAAAACCATACATATCTAGCCATTTCACTTATTCACCGTTTACTACCTAGTAAGAAACTGAAGCAAGCAATTGACATAGGTCAATCGTTACATATAATTGTGACACACAATAAGTGGGAACATAATAATTTACAATTTCTAATAACATGTCTTGTCGCATAATTCTAAAGGCTTCCACAGTTCAAGTAAACCATTTTTTTTCTAAAACCTTTTGATTTGTCGAACATTAAAAGTGGTAACCCTGCTACTTTCTCAAAGTTTAGGTGGCTGGCATGGCAACTGCCATCAACGTAGGAACACTTTGAAAAGTATTTTAAGAAGAACGAATTTCGTAAGGCTAGTTAAAGTACCTTGACTAAAAATAAAAAAGTGCCCACCGGAAATTTTAGTAGATAACGCGTCTTATCGCTTCGATTTTGCACTATAGAAACTGCTGCTGTAGCAAGATTTTCCCTGTTTATATTTGGTGCAATCTTGTGTCGAAGAAATTTTATTACGTTGTAGAATACAATATAGAAAAAGGCTATATAGTACAATATATCAAATGCAGCCTCAGTACCCGCAAGAACATCCTACGTTGCGGCACCAAGCCCCTTAAGTAATAAGTAACACGAGTACTACGTACTACCCCAGTTGCCGACCTCACAGCATAGCGCTGTCTCCTTTGTAAGCATATTCTCTCGCAAGTAGTAAATTTACTTCTATTCTGTGTCTTAAGTTTTACTCAGAAAAATTTATTTCTACCACCAGAGCAATTTCTACCACATGGCAGCTTGTTTTATATTTCATTAAGGCCTACATTTCCTAATTCCCACAAATGTCATGCGAAATTGTCAAATTGAAATTGACTCTTCAGCAAAATGTGCCTTCCTGCTTCAATACCATCTTATCTCGGAGCTCTGCAATTGCCTCTATTTACAATAAGTCTTTCAATTCTCCTGTCACATTTTAGTTTTCTGCAGCAAATTGCTTCATCCAGCAGTTACGAACAGTAACAAATGAAGTCTACGGTACAGTAAAGTCAAAAACTTAATGTTAATTCATATCTGATATTAATTAAAAAATTGGTTATCCGTAGAGCCACAGGCGGGAAACTACAAAAACTACAGTAATATTAAAATTTGAGGTTAAACATTCCATAATGATCTTAAACACAGTTTGCAAATATTATTGTTTAAGTGATAAATCGAATCGTGAAAGAATAGTGTCTCAGGAAATATAAGCAACTTTTAGACCGTGTAGTTTTTTACTGTTTTACGTAGTGGGATGAAATATTTTTAAAATAAGTTTTCTCGTTTCGATCTTGCAGTGTCCTCGTTTCAGTGTTGTTGTAACTTGCAATCAGGCCTGAGGCTGCTACAGTATGTACAACTGTGTTTGTTTCGTGTGACTGTAAACCGTGTCCATGATACATAATACAAAATAAGTAGGCAATGAGTGGAATACTTGCCATAGTCTGTCATACTTGTTCCGTCGTATAAATATGTAAGCAAGTTGTACATTTAAAAATTAATCTGTATTTCTTTGCTTATAATCTACTGAATTATTTTGCTGCAAGTTTATTTTCTAAATACTGTTACGACTGTCACATGGCGTGCTGTACATTGAAAACAAACCAACTGACAGCAATGAAGTTGGTAATCATAAACTTTAATTAGACACAAACAACAGTTGAAAATCAGCAAAGGCACTTTTTCACAATAATTGTGGTTAAACTGTTGGTCAAACCACAACAGTAAATCTTACCTTATTACAGTTTTCATTAATTAACAAAATAATCACTTTCTAAAATGTTTTTATTATTACATAAGTCACTAAGAAGTATCGCGAGCTCAATAAAGAAACCATGTACCTCTCGTTGACTTTGATAGAGTAGATAGATATTTATTGTGGAAATGATTGGAAAAACAGGAATACCGTTAACAACCTACATGAACTATACAAAGCCTATAAAACGCAAGAAGAATGCTATTAAAATAACTGTAGGATATCTCAACAAATATCTTTTAATCAAGGTGTTAGACAAGGCGCATTTACCATCTACACTTTTTAACATATATATTGAGTATCTGGTAAGGAAATGGAAACATTTGGTGAACCCTGGTATTAAGTGATCACGAGACAGATACTTGAATGTTCTGTTGTTTGCTCACTATTTTATTGTACTTTGAAATACAGAATACTATTTCCAAAAATCTGTTTTTTAGATTCAACAGATTTGCAAAGAAAACAGTATGAAAATATCCACTATAGAAACAAAGATAATGGCATTTCTATGCAAAGGCCCAATAAGAACAAAAATAATTACTTATGATAGAATTCTAGAACAGGTGAGCCTCTTTATTTGGAAAATGTTACTGGATATGACAGGAATTATGACATTGTTGTTAAGTTAGGTAAGTTCCAGACAACTTATGGTAAAATCAACCGTATTTTTGTAGAAACAGAATACGTAGAGTATAACAAATTACAAAGACTGTGGGGTCGTAATGCCTTCTTCAACAGCCTCACGTCGGAGTCGTCAATTTATAACAAAAAGGAAAAAGTGTAAAAGTGTTTGTTCGTGTTGTATGTTGTCGGGCGTTACCTCCGCGCACTTTTTGGTACTTACCGGTGACTGGATCCTTTGCGGTGATGTAGTCCTGTAACACAACTTAATACTATGTTTTTTGTGGGCGCCATTTGGAATTGTTTGTTCCAAGAAAGAAATGTGATTATTAAAGAAATTAAAATTTTTAATTCTTACTTCTATGAAAAAATGTAAACAAGTCAGTTTGGTTTGAAAAAATAAAGTAAGTTTAATGATTCTTAAAAAAAAAATCGTCTGAAGGACTAACATTCATGAACAATTATAAAATTGCAGGGTTACAAAAAAATTCATAAGTTATTATTATTATTGACAATTTTATTTCTCCAATCAAGTATCGGCTAGTATTTTCAATTTTTTACTCAGTTGAAAAGCATGAGTTTAATACGTGAAAAAATCTTTACTCTCAGGACGTGACTCCTTTGAACTACCAAGATATATCAATAAGATGCTTTACAAGAAAAATTAAGTGAATTGAAGGTGTGTGTGGCATGTGTAGTACAACTGTGTGACAAATGTAACCAGGTAAAAAATGACTTTAATTTTGATAACTCACGTTCCAATGGTTAATTAATCTCGCACTGGACACTGCGAGATTAATTAATTACCTCTCGGGTAGTTTTTCAATCTCGCCTCTTCATGTGTGCACTGAATTTATTTTAAGTCAAAAATGCGATCATTTACAATTTCCGCACTTTTTGTGAAACGGTTTGGCAGTAGATTTTCGCTCGAATCCCGCCGCTTACAGGTCAGCTGTTTCGCGTTGGTTCCCAAATTGGCCGTCGCAGCGCTGATACCCTTGCAGTAGCGAGAAAGGCTTTGTGTATGTAATACGTTATGGGAGTTTTTTGTCAAGTCAGTTTGTCTTTGCGAACACAGCAGAATTGGTTCTCTATTTAAAATTTTGGTCCCTCCTGGGCCGTTGACGTTCTGGCTGCGTGATTTCTATTAAAATGTGCCGTGTTGCTGCTCTATTTCAGCAACACATTGGCGTAGATTCTTGTAGAGGTTAAGTCAGTCTATTTGTCAATGTACGGGAAAAGCCTTTCTTCGTGTCTGGTGTCGATTTCTCGCCTTCGGTTTCGCCTTGGTTGCGTTGACCAGTGTCGTGGGTGATGCGTCTGTTCTGGATTTCAAGCTTCAAGTGTTTTTGGGTCGAATTTGGTCTCTCTTTTATACTGTGTCAGGCTGATTGTTTTCATGAACTTCCGGTATATTTGTGTAAAAATTCCTTCTAGAATGTTCGAGAATAAAGAAATGGAATGTCATGGAACAAATTTAATTTCCGTCGAAGCTTTTAGAACAAATTTCTTATTCTTCACACTAAGGATATTTCAAAAATTACTCTGGTATTTGTCAAACAGTTTTACATCAGTACTCACAATTTGCATGCCATTATTACATTTGGATTCTCTGTTTTCAACTGAAACTAATGATATTAATTATGATTGGTTTTTAAATAAATTAACTATAATAAATAACACAATATACAACTCTCACCTTGGGTTGTTTCCATTGAAATTCAATTTTTAGAACAAAAAATTGTTGTGAAACTATTATGTTTCTTCCACAACATGAACACATAACATTACTATCTTCCTATAACAAAACAAACAAATTTTAACATATATAATACATAGATAATTTCAATTTTATATGGTCCATGCCTATGGCCTATGTTGTTGTCAATGTTATAACACAATAATTAGTCTCTTTCTTTAATATATTGTAACGTTACCAAATATGGTAGTTACATAAAATGAGCTAAAATAACGTCAAGTAAGAGAAAAGCATGAAAGTATGTCTAGATAAATAAACCTATGTGTATAAAAGTGTGTGTCTACAAATATGTTAGTATAAAAATCCAACGATGAAGAAGATAGTTTTAACATAGCAGCATCAAATACGAAATGAAGAAAGAAAATAACCATGAGCCAAAACAAAAATATCAGTAACCAGACCCAATAGGATCCAACAGTGAGGGGAACCAACAAAATAAGGACCAATAAACTCCAACAGCGAGGGAAACAAATGGAAACAATGACTACAATGAAATTCTTCGTATTGTTTAAATTAGCAGCCATCCTTACTATTTCTTTTATGAATTTGCTAACTGCTATAATTTTTTATTGTTTGACTAAGCTTTTCGTCATTACTGCCATCTTCAGGTCTTAAACAACGTCTATCAACTGTACGTTGTAAGCTTTTATACTTTAGGCCCCTCCCCTTATGTCATCGCCCCTATTATTGGTTCAGCTGCTACCGCTCTTCACGGGAACTTTGTCTACCTTTTTCCGTTAGGCATTTTTCTAACGTCCGTCAAATTGTTTTAAGAATCTCCCGTTAATTTCTTCATTCTTGACTTATAATTTTTTTGTAACCTTTTACATTTCGTCATTTTTTAGTGTGTTATTCTTATTATTTTAATTTATTTTTGTTTATTGTTTAATATATAATAAAATATTTCTTCATTTGTAAAATCTACTTTTATATTCATTAATTTATTTTTATCTTCTTTTTTAACTTTAAGTATTTCTAGTTCTTCTATTAATTTTCTTTTTTGTGGATTGTTTTCTATTTTAATTATTTCCATATTTTCATTGGGATTTATGAATTTATGGCCTGATTCGTTGAAATGTCTTGCATATAGTGAGTTCGTTACTCTAACCCCTTCTCCTTTTGCGTGTTCATTCATTCTAATTTTAAATTTTCTTCCAGTTTCTCCCAGATATATCTTATTACATTCCCCACATTTTAATTTGTATACGCCGCTTTTTTCTGTTAATGGAATTTCTTCTGTTTTATCATTTTTTATATATTCGAATACATTTTTCGTTTTCTTTATTCCTATCTGTATTTCATATATTTCGAAACATTTTTGTAACATTTTTGTTTGATATCCTATGTATGTTATTGCTCCTTTATATTTCTTTTCTTCATTTGTTTTTTCTTTTTTGTTATTTTCTATTTCTTTATTTTCCTCTATTTTCTTAACAATTCTATTAATTATTTTAGGGTTGTAATTATTATTTTTTGCTATTTGTTGTATTTTCTTTAATTCTTTTTGTTTGAGTTCTTCATTTTCTAGATAATTTATAGCTCTATAGCAAAATGAATTTAATGCTGCCATTTTATAATTGACTGGATGATATGATTCTTGTGGAATTATTAAATCTGAGTATGTTTCTTTCCTATATATATCGAATTTAAGTTTGTTATCTTCAATTTTTATATTGATATCCAGGAAATTAATTTCTAATCCTCCAATTTCTTCTTGAAATTTTATTGTTTTTTCTATGTTATTTAGTTGTTCCGTAAATTTTTTTACTTCACCTTCCCAAACTATTAGTATGTCATCTACATACCTGATCCATTTTTTAATTCTTCTTTCTTTATCTATATCTTTTAAAATTTTGATTTCAAAGCTATTCATGAATATCTCTGCCATTAATGGTGAAAGCGGTGATCCCATTGGTAATCCATTTTCTTGTATGTAAAATTTGTTATTAAATCTGAAGTAGTTCTGGCTTAGGCATAATTCTAATCCTTCTATTATTTCGTTTTTCCATTCTACATTACTTAATTTGTTTTTCTTTATTATTTCTACTGTTTTTGCTATTGGTATGTTGGTGTACATATCTTTTATATCTAATGACATTAATTTTGTCTTATTTGTTATGGTAATTTCTTTTAATCTTTCTATTACCTTTTTACTATTTTCTATGCTGTGGATTTCTTCTTTTTCATATGCCATTTTGATTCTTTTACTTATTTCTTTTGATATTTTGTATGTTGGCGAATTTATAAATGATACTATAGGTCTTAATGGCATTTCTTTTTTATGTAACTTAATTTGACATCTAAATTTTGGAGCTTCAGGATTATGTTCTATTTTTTGTTTCTTTTGCCATTCTGTTAGATATGTTGTCTTTTTTATCAATTTCTTTGTTTGTGCTTGAAATTTACTTGTGTAATCATATTTTATTTCTTTATATGGTCCTTTTTGTATAAATTGTTCTGCTTTTTCGATATAATCTCTTTTGTTCATTACCACTGCTGTGTTACCTTTACCGGCTTTTATAACTATCAAATTGTTGTCCGTGATTTTCTTTTTTAATTCTCTTATATTTCTTTTTATTTGTGTTTCGTTTTTATTTCTTACATTTTTGTTTTTCTTACATATTTTTTCTACTATTTCTTTTACTTCACTTCTTAATTGTTTTTTAGTTTCTTCATTTTTTATTTTATCGATTATTTCTTCACATTCTATTATTGTATTTTCTTTATCTATGTTTGTTTTTGTTGCATATTTTAAACTTTTCCCTAATAATTTATGTTCATTTTCTGTAAACTTTGTTTCTGTTAAATTTAATACTTTTTCAGCAAATTTTATTTCTTTATCTTTTTCTTTATTTTTATTTCTTGTTCCTTCTATTAATTCCTTGAGTTTCTTATTTAATCTCTCTTCCATTTTTCTTATTTTCTTTTCTATGTATTTTTCACCAAACTCTTTTCTCATTTCTTCTATTTCTATATAATTGTAACTTGTATATAATTTTTGATGTAATTGATACATTTCTTTGTTATATTTATTTATTTTACTGTATAAGTTCTTAATTTCAAATTTTATCCATATTTTTTCCGCCATGTTTTTCACTTGGTTTGCTACTTTGCTTTTGTTATTAATTTTAATTTTTGCGTATTTTGGAGTTATTTTATTAATTAAACACTGTTTATTAAACCAAATTTTCCCTAGCGTTTTTTTCAATTTTGCTTTAATTTTTAAATACTTAAAAAATTCCCTTACATTTTTATATTTACTGCTTGCAATTCGCATGTTTTATTCTTCGTATTGTTTAAATTAGCAGCCATCCTTACTATTTCTTTTATGAATTTGCTAACTGCTATAATTTTTTATTGTTTGACTAAGCTTTTCGTCATTACTGACATCTTCAGGTCTTAAACAACGTCTATCAACTGTACGTTGTAAGCTTTTATACTTTAGGCCCCTCCCCTTATGTCATCGCCCCTATTATTGTTTCAGCTGCTACCGCTCTTCACGGGAACTTTGTCTACCTTTTTCCGTTAGGCATTTTTCTAACGTCCGTCAAATTGTTTTAAGAATCTCCCGTTAATTTCTTCATTCTTGACTTATAATTTTTTTGTAACCTTTTACATTTCGTCATTTTTTAGTGTGTTATTCTTATTATTTTAATTTATTTTTGTTTATTGTTTAATATATAATAAAATATTTCTTCATTTGTAAAATCTACTTTTATATTCATTAATTTATTTTTATCTTCTTTTTTAACTTTAAGTATTTCTAGTTCTTCTATTAATTTTCTTTTTTGTGGATTGTTTTCTATTTTAATTATTTCCATATTTTCATTGGGATTTATGAATTTATGGCCTGATTCGTTGAAATGTCTTGCATATAGTGAGTTCGTTACTCTAACCCCTTCTCCTTTTGCGTGTTCATTCATTCTAATTTTAAATTTTCTTCCAGTTTCTCCCAGATATATCTTATTACATTCCCCACATTTTAATTTGTATACGCCGCTTTTTTCTGTTAATGGAATTTCTTCTGTTTTATCATTTTTTATATATTCGAATACATTTTTCGTTTTCTTTATTCCTATCTGTATTTCATATTTTTCGAAACATTTTTGTAACATTTTTGTTTGATATCCTATGTATGTTATTGCTCCTTTATATTTCTTTTCTTCATTTGTTTTTTCTTTTTTGTTATTTTCTATTTCTTTATTTTCCTCTATTTTCTTAACTATTCTATTAATTATTTTAGGGTTGTAATTATTATTTTTTGCTATTTGTTGTATTTTCTTTAATTCTTTTTGTTTGAGTTCTTCATTTTCTAGATAATTTATAGCTCTATAGCAAAATGAATTTAATGCTGCCATTTTATAATTGACTGGATGATATGATTCTTGTGGAATTATTAAATCTGAGTATGTTTCTTTCCTATATATATCGAATTTAAGTTTGTTATCTTCAATTTTTATATTGATATCCAGGAAATTAATTTCTAATCCTCCAATTTCTTCTTGAAATTTATTGTTTTTTCTATGTTATTTAGTTGTTCCGTAAATTTTTTTACTTCACCTTCCCAAACTATTAGTATGTCATCTACATACCTGATCCATTTTTTAATTCTTCTTTCTTTATCTATATCTTTTAAAATTTTGATTTCAAAGCTATTCATGAATATCTCTGCCATTAATGGTGAAAGCGGTGATCCCATTGGTAATCCATTTTCTTGTATGTAAAATTTGTTATTAAATCTGAAGTAGTTCTGGCTTAGGCATAATTCTAATCCTTCTATTATTTCGTTTTTCCATTCTACATTACTTAATTTGTTTTTCTTTATTATTTCTACTGTTTTTGCTATTGGTATGTTGGTGTACATAACTTTTATATCTAATGACATTAATTTTGTCTTATTTGTTATGGTAATTTCTTTTAATCTTTCTATTACCTTTTTACTATTTTCTATGCTGTGGATTTCTTCTTTTTCATATGCCATTTTGATTCTTTTACTTATTTCTTTTGATATTTTGTATGTTGGCGAATTTATAAATGATACTATAGGTCTTAATGGCATTTCTTTTTTATGTAACTTAATTTGACATCTAAATTTTGGAGCTTCAGGATTATGTTCTATTTTTTGTTTCTTTTGCCATTCTGTTAGATATGTTGTCTTTTTTATCAATTTCTTTGTTTGTGCTTGAAATTTGCTTGTGTAATCATATTTTATTTCTTTATATGGTACTTTTTGTATAAATTGTTCTGCTTTTTCGATATAATCTCTTTTGTTCATTACCACTGCTGTGTTACCTTTATCGGCTTTTATAACTATCAAATTGTTCTCCGTGATTTTCTTTTTTAATTCTCTTATATTTCTTTTTATTTGTGTTAAGTGTGAAACCTGTGAACAGTTAACTAATTCTAACCAAATAAACCACACAAACAATTCCAGTGATAAGGTTTATAGTGTAAGAAAATGTGTTAATCTCATATTGAAACAGCAAGAATTAAATAGTCAAATATACACAGAAAATTAGTGTGACTAATTTAATAAAAATTGTGATCAATATAGATAATCATAATACCACCAGAATAGAATAAAATCGAACAATTATATTATTGTTCATAGAGAACTGACAATAAAAAACCTTTGTTATATATCAAACAAAAGTGACAGGAATTAGATACAACCAATGACAAGAAAGATATTGTAATTAGTACAAAAAGATTTGTATTATTGTTGAAGAAGAATTAGTGTAAACGTGTGTATTAAAACAATTAAAATATTGTAGTAAGATACCATACTGAAGTCATGTTAGTAGTAGCAAAATGCTGCATTAGAACATGTTGTACATTGTTACATAACCCCATAGGAAAGACACCTATGAAACAGAAAATCATACATGTTAATGTAAATAAATGACCATCAACTATAATGTCAATCAAAAATTTGTTATAAGCAATGATACACCACCAAAGACAGTGTATTATATTGCAACACAATGCAAATAAAACAGATCAAATGTGATGGCACAGAGATAGGAAAAATGGAGTCTAGTGTGCCCAATTAGTTAGACAAAATACAATATTAAAACAAGTACCAATGTTAATGAAAGTATTACCGGTAGTTAGATAAACATCTGTTACTACTGTGAGAACAGATTCTGAACATAATGACAATGATTTTGTAACCAAAATATTGTAAACTAGCTAACTAAGAACACATAACCAGAAGTAAGCAGAAACATTGTATAACCAACTAGTTAAGCAAAATACTGTATTAAAGCTTGAACAAAGATTGTTAAGAGTGTTACCAGTAGTAAGAGGGACACCTAATGCTACTTTGAGAACAGACAATGACCATGAGAATAGTCATTTTATATATAAATTATTAAAAACCAAATGACCATGATAGTGGAAGCCAAATGTAAACAAGCAATGAGGAGCAAGTTATTTGGGCAAAATACAGCATACAAACTTGTTTAAAAGTAGATAAAAATATTACCAAGAATCAGAAGAATGTCTGATACTACTTGGGAAAACTAAATCAAGTGTAACAATAACAATTTAACTATTGTTTTAACAAAAATAACTGACTACCATGCTATGACATAATGTAAACAGACCCATTACAAAAAATTGAAGGGTTCTAAGATAGTTAAAAGCTAGCAATTATATGTAGGGAATTAGGTACAATGAGTGTACACTAATTGCAATTATTACATAATCTAAACTGTATAGAAAAAACCAGAAGTAAAGTGACAATTGTAAGAAAAGAGATAGGAGGGTACTAAAACAATGTAAATAGTATATTAAATACAGCCCTATACATATACTCAAGTATAAAATTATGTAAATAAACGTTTCTATTATTATTAGATTACAGTATTAGTGTTATTAGATAAGGAAAATTAGTTTTAAGTACATTTGTGAAAAATCAAATATGGACGCCCAAAGACGCCATAACAAGATATTGTTTGGGTAACAATAATTCCCAAGTTTTGAATTAAACCAGTTGAGATATGGACTCAGAGCGTTTAATTAAAAGTGTTTTAGTATAAATAATTAAATTTGGTGTAATAAACTTATAAATATAAGATGCACCATAAAAAATCAATAAAATTGTTATAGTGATTGAAGTAATGGACGGAATATAATCTTGTTTGGACTTTAATTAAAGCGCAGGATGTCCGCAATTTACTGACGCTAACCATTTAACGATAAGACGAATATTAAGAAAGTTATTACGATTTTAAACTTTTCAATTATTTTTTGTACCAGTGCTGACGTCATATAGCCTCAAACGCAAAGGCCAAAATTGGTAAAAAATAAATATTTTAAGAAAATAAAGTGCTTTGGGTTAGAGAGTATAGTTTTTTCAACCAATCGAATGAATGAACATTGGCAGACGAGCCACAGACGCTTCGAAGAAGCATCACAGTCACCTTCAGTCATCTTACAGACAGGTCATGTCACTCGCCGATATGAAGAAGTTTAAATTTTGAATTGTGCGCGAACAAGCATCCATCAGTAAATCAACACACATATAACCTACAAACCACACTAGCATAAACGAGTGAAATGTGCGGAGTGTATACTATTTAAGTACGATTAGTGTACAATATCGATCGTACTTACGAGTGTTGTGTAAAAGATAAAAGTACAATTCTTTTTATTTAATTAACATTGAAACAGAAATAAAATTTTGTAAATACGTAATGTTGATTACTACGCAAGTCAGTAAAAAGCGAAGTATCAAAAATAATGATGGAATTTATCAGAATTAATGAAAATATTAATTCGCAATTATTAATATGTTGAATAAATACTTTAATTATTTATCATAATTAAAAGAATCATATTTGAAGTATTTATTACCAAAATACGAGCAATACCAATAGTCGCTCAATTGACTAAAGTTGTTTTCTTGATTTTTCTATATTTGAAAAAATAAATATTTTAACTTTCATGCGAAAGAGTATTATATGATACTGATAATGACACATCAAAACTATTATGAATAATATGTCTATACTTAGTTCAAGAAGAAATAAATATTAAAGATAATTAACCATAATAAAAATTCACGTTATAAGATAACCTTAAAGTCGTAACTGTAACTTGCCAATTTCTCTGTTACAAGTCTGTTCTCAAGTAAAATCCAAACCAGATGGAAATAATAACAAGAGTTTTTTTAATAAATTTTTCTCTTGTAAGTAAATAATTCTTAAAGTGAGTTATTAAAATAAAGTAATACATTTTAGCTGTGCAAGCCAACGTGCTTGTTGATTGTCAAATAAATACTGTAGACTGCGTGCGCATTCCCGCGTACGATAATACCATAACTATCAGTTATATGGTACTAATTTTCGATTTTTATATTTGTTTGTTTGTTTTTAATTATTGTTCATTTAATATCATTATTAATGTTACATGTTGTACCTGGTATCATGCTACCTAAAAGAACCATACGAACATGGTAATTCACTGATACAAGAGGACATAACCTCTTAAAATTAAACTATTGTATAACCAACAGGTTTACCAGCCTTGAGGCTAAGCAGAGTCTTATTTTAAATTTTGTTAATTGTAATTATTATCCGAAAGGTTATTAGCAACTGATTGTCAATTGTTCAAAGATTTTATAATATCTTTAACCGTTAATAAACCTCTACATTTTATTACCAGTGAAAAAAGAGTATTATTTCAAATTTAAATTAGCTCATTTATTGTTAGTCAGTTCTACCAAAAGGTGGCGGAAGAATTTAAATTGTTCTAATAATCCAGAACTTTATTTAGATATTATATCATTTATGTTGTGTATGATAGTCACACTGGCTATTCAACTAGAATATCTATTTGTATATGCAGTGTATGTATTTCAGCTGAACCGTCACCGAACAGGACTACAATATCCACGTGTGGTAAGTGAGGGAGGTTAATAACGGAGTGCGAGAAACATTTTAAATTATAGAAGTGAACCATCGATACATACCTATTCGACAAAACAATCAAACTAATAACAGTAATAATTATATTTAGAACATTTTATAAAACAACATTATCGTAGATACCGGTGCGTATCTGCAATTACATTACTATACCACTATATCAATCACTACATCACTACAACAAAAAGAATCGTTGTATTACAACGTGGCGCCCAACGTCTGAGCGCGGATTAGGGAAAACATACCATAACCAATAATCTAATCACCCCAATCCGTTAAGAGACTGCAGGTACATTGCCAGCGACAAGATGTACGGCACAAGGAGATCAACGTCGAGAAAGAGGGCATCAGAAGCAGAGAGGGAGGCCAGAATTGAAGAAAAGGAGGCTACGTCAACGGAAGACGTCGAAGAAATTTTATTGGAAATAGAGGACAAACCACTTGAACCGGCGGAGGAGGTTCAGCAGCCTGAGGAGGAGCCAGAAATCATATCTCAAGGCGTTCTACCGGAAATAAGTCAACCTGTGGAACCAACGCGGTCCGAAAACATGAACATAATAGAAATACTGATGGGTATGAAGGAAGAAAATAGGAAGAACATAGAGTCACTGAAAGAAGGCCTGAAATCCACAGACCAGAAGATGGAAATAATGAATAAAAAGATGGACGAGACCAGTCAATCCACCAAGGGTTTAAGCAAGCAAATAGAGTCACTAAAGGAAGGCCAGAACTTCACTGACCAGAAAATAGAAGAAGGCCAACGGGAGAGCCAGAAAAATATGGAGCTATTGAAGGAAGAATTCAATAACAAGATAAATGAAACCAATAGGAGGATGGAAGATGGGCAGAAGAAAACCGAAGAATTATTAGAGAAGAAAATGGCCATAATGAAGGAAGACTTATCGGTAGAGTTGGGAATAAAAATTGATCAGACCAACCAGAAGATCGATGAAATTAATGCTAAATTTAATCGAGATGTCGAAACCATACAAAATGACAACGAAAAAATATGGCAACAAATAAACATTAACAGTGACAAGATGGAAGAAACTACTAAGGACACGGTAGAAATGATCGAAAGAAGATTGGGAGAAAATGTTGAGGAAACCGAAAAACAAATGGCCATATTGACAACAGAAATTAATGTCGAAATTTCTGAGATACGAAAGGAGGGAGAAAGCACCAGCCTGAAATTAGTACAGACAGAAATAGACATCAACCGGCGTATTAGCGATGTTGAGAAGACACACAGTGCCCAAATAGGAATGATAGCGCAGGAAAAAAATGAAATGAAGGTAGCGCAATCGACGCTAAATGAAAAATGCGAGGAAGTCTCTGTGAAGGTAGACGCTATTAAACAACAGGTGAATAACGACACAACCCAATTAACAGAACGTCAACGGAGAGAGTTGGATGATATCAGAGACGAGATGCTTCGTCTGCGAACCATCCCAAACATACTATCCGGAATAAGTCACCTGGAAGGCAGGGACCAGATTGAATTCCGAACATATTCTAAAAACCCATTAGAATTCTTAGAAAGGATAGAAGAGGTAATACACAGAAACCGAGAAAGCAGATGGTCCATCATTAAGGGGATGTTGGATGAATCTTTTAAAAATACATTCGACAATTGGTGGACAGCAACCCGTCACGAAGTAGGGAGCTACGACACTTTTAAAACGGCTTTTAAACAAAAGTACTGGTCAGAAGCCACCCAAAACATCATCAGGGACGACATAACAAATGGGAAATTCGATATAAATGGTAGGCAATCAATGACTACCTATTTCTTAGGCAAAATCTGTCTGGCTAGAAATTTGGAGCCAGCAATTCCAGAAGAATGCTTGGTTACTAAACTAGCGTACCATTTTAACCAAGGTATTTCGCAAGGGAGGCTGAACTCACAAATAAAAACGATTCAAGGGATGTGTGACCTGCTAGAAAGGCACGAAAGAGAAAGGTATTATCAGCAAAACCGCCAAGTACCTAGCCAAGCGTATGATCGGGGAGGGCCCGGAAATAATAACCCCACCAATCACAATGACAGAAATAGCCCAGGAAGAAATTTCAACAATCCACCACGACTCCAAAACCAACCAGTACCACGCCAAGATGGAGGTGGCAACAACGTGAACAGAGGAAATTATAACAACCCTCGTACAGGTGGATATCAAAGGGACACACATTACCAGAGAGGTAACAATTACTATAGACCATACCACAACCAATCTCCCAATAATCAACCACGACAAGGCAACGGGAACCAAAACAACAATCATTTCCGTAGGGTAAACTACACCCATGCCAGCCGAGGTGGGAATCGCAGGAATTATTACCAAGGACGGAGGAGTTTTCCAAACCAACACAGTAACTCCAGTCACAGTGATAGAGAAGAACGGGAGTCAGGCTATAGATCCAATGGAAGCGACAGCAGTGGAGGCCACAGAACAGTCACACAGACTACGCAAGCTTATCACAACGGACACGGGCCTGGAGGCCAGGAACCCATCGCATCAACGTCACAAGACAGGCACGAAAACGGTGACCTGCCTTTAAATGCCAACCGGCAGTGAAAAGACCAACCACACCCTCACTGAACCGGACTATTGGGTCTGATATTTTGGCGAAACATTTGGCTTATCATAAAACATACTATAACAATTACCTCAAGAACATTAGAAAGGATTTAATGGAAGAGAAAGAAAGTATTATCGGAGATGCGAGCAACAACGAAATCGCGTATATATCTGTGAAAATCAACAGTACAAATGCCACAGCAATGGTAGATACCGGGGCTAACGTATCATTAATTGATAAAATGGAATTGGACAGGATACAGTCAGAAAACAAGACTACCATACCAACCTTACCAATTAACAACATTATACTTATTGGAGCCACCGGACATCAAAATAAAACTATTCGCCAACAGGTGCAACTGGACGTATCAAGCAATGGAAAAACCATCCCAATGGTATTCCTTGTAGCCAGTGGACTACCATTCACCCTACTCATCGGCTGCGACATATTACGAAAATACACAGCCATAATTAATATGGATGCAAATACTGTAGTAATGAAAGCAGAGGAAGTTGAATGGACCGCCAATTTAACAGAATATAGGAAGGCACCCTCAGAACATGTGATATATTACATCAGGGAAGGCCATGAACATCATAGAAACTCCATCAACCAAGAACTTCACAGCAGTCCAGAGGAAACATTATGGTTGGAAAAAATTAATGAAATCAGAGAATTCCAGACCAACAAGGATAGCCATGAGTTGACTTGGGAACAGCGTGACCAGCTAATAAATATATACTATCAATACCGTCACGTATTCTCCGATACACCTGGTAAAATAAAGAATTTCCAGTGTGAATTGAAATTTAAAGACCAGGCAGAATTCAAGCGAAAATCCTACCCAATCGCTTTTTCACTTAAAGAAGCCGTTCGAGAGGAAATCCAAAGATTAATAGAAAACGATATAATTGAAGTAAGCAATTCCCCGTACACTAATCCCATTGTAGCTGTACCAAAGAAAAACGGTGCAGTGAGAATTTGTTTGGATGCACGTGAAATCAATAAGTCCATAATCAATGACAGGACGTCGCCTGGAGAAATCGACGAAATACTAAAGAGATTTTATGGCACCAAATATTACAGTATATGGGATACGGTCTGCGGATATTGGCAGGTTGAATTGCACCCGAATAGCAGAAAGTTCACAGCATTTATTTTTGAAGGCCGTAATTACCATTTTAAAAGATTACCATTCGGCTTAGTGAACTCAGTGGCCATCTTTGTCAAATGTATGGACGAGATACTGGGCCACAGCACATTACAATTTACGACAGTATATGTCGATGACCTTTTAATCGCATCTAATAATTGGGAAGAGCACTGTAACCGGGTGGCACAAGTATTACAAAAATTGGAAGACAACCATATTACACTCAAATTAGACAAATCACAGTTGATCGCAAAGGAAGTGCAATTTTTGGGGTTTAACTTGTCAGAGTATGGAATTACACCATCCCAAGAAAAGATGGAAGCAATCCAGCGTTTCCCCGTACCAAAAAATAAAAAGCAATTACAATCGTTCCTCGGAATCTGTAATTATTACCGAAAGTTCCAAAACAATTATTCTGAACTGACAGCTCGATTTTCGTCACAACTATCTTCAAAGGAGAAATGGAAGGGGGGGTGAGATCAAGACTCTACCTTTGAATTAATTAAGGAAAAGTTTCTCGAAACTGTTATGCTGCATCACCCTAATTTTGAGAAGCAGTTTTTCATGAACTGTGACGCTAGCGACCTAAGCCTTGGTTCTGTGTTATACCAAGAGGACCAAGAAGGTAATCACCAAGTGATCAGTTTCGCAAGCCGAACTTTAAACAAATGTGAACGAAACTACCATACAACGGAAAAGGAGTTGTTGAGTATAGTGTTTGCTTGCGAGAAATTTCGAACTTTCATATTGGGATACCCAGTAACAGTGAGAACAGACCACAAATCTATTTCATTTCTTAAGAACTGTAAGTTGAAGCATGGTAGATTAACGAGATGGACTCTTACACTCCAGGAATACAACATCCAGTGGGAGTACATACCAGGGAAGAGCAACATAGCGGCCGACGTGTTGTCCCGAGTAAACATCAACGCCCAGACATACGAAGGAGAAAAGGAAACCATTGCGAAGGTCTACCACCTACTGAAAAGCACATCTGAACTCACTAACATATTATCGGATATAACCACTCATCAAAACCAGGATCCCAAAATATCACTAATTATTCAAAAATTAGCAAACAATGATGAGAACATAAAACAATTCTACTGTACTCATAATCAATTATTATTCACGAAACACAACAAAGATGGTGAAAAATGGAAGGTAGTTATACCAAAAGCCCTGGAAAAAGAACTGACCATCGATTACCACATACGCTATGGTCACATGGGCGCAGTAAAGGTCGTGAAAGCATTACAGGAACACGTACATTTCAAGGACATGAATAGAAAAGTTAGAAAATATATCAAAAATTGTCATATTTGCCAGTTGGTAAAATGCAGCAATGAGAAACGGGAAGGGGTAATGATACCTATTACATCGACAGCAAAGTTAGAGAAAATCTTCTTAGACATTTGTGGACCATTTCCACGGAGTGGTGGAAGGCACCAATATAATTATATGATCATCATATTTGACCACTACACCAAATTCACAAAGCTGTACCCACTAAATCGAGCTACGACAAATAAAATACTGGACATAGTGATAAACAAGTATATACCCGAAGTGGGTAAACCATTATCGATAATTACAGACCATGGGACGCAGTTCCGAGGACGAAAGTGGCGGGAAACATTAATCCATCTGGGAATAAAGACATACAAAACATCGGTGTATCACCCCAACAGCAACCCTGCTGAGAGAGTGTTGAGAGAAGTAGGAAGGATTTTAAGAACCTACTGTCACAGCCAGCAGAGGAAATGGGAGGAGTATCTATCCCCGGCTGAAGACTTCCTAAACCTAGCTTATCATCAATCGACTGACGAAACACCCTACATGGCTATGTATGAGCAAAGACCACCCCGGTAAATTACAGAGATCATTAATTTTCCAATAGAAACAGAGGTCAAATTTAACAGAACAAAATTCTATAATAACGCAGTTGAACGAGCTGACAAACTTAGGCTCAAATACAAAAAATCGCAACCCAAAGTTATCAAATATGAAGTGGGAGACAGAGTACTTATAAAAAATAGAGAACTCCCAAGTACAGTTGAGGGTATTGCGAAAAAACTGCTACTGCTATTCACAGGCCCATATACTGTAACTAAGAACAATTTCAATAACACTTATGAATTGCAAGACCCTATAACCAAAAAGATAAAGGGCACTTACAACCAAGCTTCAATGAAAAGATATATCAGCAATTAAAATATAGGACGAAAAGTGAAAAGATAGCGATAAGAATTACTTTGTTATGAATATTATGTAAATGATGAAAATATTTGTTATGGAGAGGAAATGGAAGATGAAAATATACTTGTGAATATAACTGTTGACTATATCAAGATGAAAAATGAAATGTGGCCATGAACATTATTGTTTATTAAAAAGTGAAAAATGAAAGTATAATTATAAAAATAAATGTTGACTAAAGAAGAAAGGATGTATTATTGCTATGAAGATTATTATGTGTTTATATTAAATGAGAAGTAACTGTATAACTATGTAATGAACATTGAATATATTGTAATTTTATAATGTGGAAAAACATGCTCCCAAAGAATTTATGTAAAGGATTCAGAGCATTGTATTTATAAATAATAGAGTACAACAAAAGAAAAGTAATATACGAGACTGACGCATTCCATCCTAGGCACAATTATTTCCAAGAGCCACGTCAACTAGTAAAAAATGAACATCTCACCCGTACTAATAAAATAGAAGAAATTTACGAGACGGACACCCAAGATCTATGGCATAACTATATATAAATATGTAATTCCAAGAGCCACGTCAACAAGTAGAATTAACATCCTACCCGTACTAATAAAGAAGGAGCACAATACGAGACGGACACCCAAGATCTATGGCATAACTATATATAAATATATAATTCCAAGAGCCGAGTCAACAAGTAGAATTAACATCCTACCCGTACTAATAAAGAAGGAGCACATTACGAGACGGACACCCAAGATCTATGGTATAACTATATATAAATATGTAATTCCTAGAGCCAAGTCAACAAGTAAAAGAAAGAACATCTCACCCGTACTATAAAAGAAAAGTAATATACGAGACTGACGCATTCCATCCTAGGCACATATAATTTCCAAGAGCCACGTCAACAAGTAAGAATTAACATCTCACCCGTACTAATAAAAGAAGAGCGATATACGAGAAAGACGACTTACATCCTAGGCACAACTAATTCCAAGAGCCGAGTCAACAAGTGAATTTTAACATCATACCCGTACTATAAGTGAAGAGAGAAGGAGCAAATAAGAAGTTGGAAGAGCAAACTAAATAAATATCATTGATGTAGACAAGCAACCACACACAACCACATTGTTTCTAGTGTATTTTACTAGAGAAAAGCCAATACCACATGGAATATATACCAACTAAAACCATGAGAAAGGAGAAAAATAAATGTATTTATGAATTATATCTAGAAGAATAAAACCTGAAATGAAGAATATGACGAGATGACGTTTAATGCAATACAAAATGAAAAGATTAATCCATGATGAAAAAGAATGAAAAGTAAGATGCTAACGAAGATAATCATGAGAGTATACCAGTGATGAAATGTAAAACAAACTATCCCTATAATATGTGAAGAATTTAGTCGAGTTGAATCAAGAAAAAGAGAGTATAACAATGTATAAACCGCAGATGCGTGAGTTAATCCCAAGGATATTTATTATTTGTCGGAAGAACGACCACTATTATTTTTTTTTTGATTATTTGAGATGAATTGACTGATGAATAATGCCAGCAATCATTTATTATTATTGAAGGAGATGATTTGCCTCCATATTTATTGAAGTTAGTATGGCCAGTAGAGTTGAATAGCCAAAGTGAGCCGCTCTGACCTGCCCCAGCTAAGCTTATGTTAGGGAATTAGGGAACTAAATAAACAAGGGAGATGATTACATAGAGAAGAAATAATTATGATTCAAATAGAAGAAAGTGAAGGGATATATGTAAAAAACATGTGAATCGACATGGAAACGTACAACAATTGATAAATTCTTCAATGGAAAATAAAGTATAATGATTCAGAATTAATCAATTCTTATAGGAAGGCATATGTAACGTTACCAAATATGGTAGTTACATAAAATGAGCTAAAATAACGTCAAGTAAGAGGAAAGCATGAAAGTATGTCTAGATAAGTAAACCTATGTGTATAAAAGTGTGTGTCTACAAATATGTTAGTATAAAAATCCAACGATGAGGAAGATAGTTTTAACATAGCAGCATCAAATACGAAATGAAGAAAGAAAATAACCATGAGCCAAAACAAAAATATCAGTAACCAGACCCAATAGGATCCAACAGTGAGGGGAACCAACAAAATAAGGACCAATAAACTCCAACAGCGAGGGAAACAAATGGAAACAATGACTACAATGAAATTATTGAAGAAGAAGAAAGAAGAAGGACAAGGAAACATACCACGAAGAGAGAAGAAAATGGATAGACCATGCAAGGACTCAGCATAAACCAAGTGTACTAGAGACAGTAAGAGTAACCAAAGGAATAGTGATTATCAAATATGAAAAGAGAAAAACAGTGTTTACCCATTAAGAAACCACAAACAATTACAGTGAGTGCTTAATATAAGTGTGAAAACTGTGAACAGTTAACTAATTCTAACCAAATAAACCACACAAACAATTCCAATGATAAGGTTTATAGTGTAAGAAAATGTGTTAATCTCATAGTGAAACAGCAAGAATTAAATAGTCAAATATACACAGAAAATTAGTGTGACTAATTTAATAAAGATTGTGATCAATATAGATAATCATAAGACCACCAGAATAGAATAAAATCGAACAATTATATTATTGTTCATAGAGAACTGACAATAAAAAACCTTTGTTATATATCAAACAAAAGTGACAGGAATTAGATACAACCAATGACAAGAAAGATATTGTAATTAGTACAAAAAGATTTGTATTATTGTTTAAGAAGAAGTAGTGTAAAAATGTGTATTAAAACAATTAAAATATTGCAGTAAGATACCATACTGAAGTCATGTTAGTAGTAGCAAAATGCTGCATTAGAACATGTTGTACATTGTTACATAACCCCATAGGAAAGACACCTATGAAACAGAAAATCATACATGTTAATATAAATAAATGACCATCAACTATAATGTCAATAAAAAATTTGTTATAAGCAATGATACACCACCAAAGACAGTGTATTATATTGCAACACAATGCAAATAAAACAGATCAAATGTGATGGCACAGAGATAGGAAAAATGGAGCCTAGTATGCCCAATTAGTTAGACAAAATACAATATTAAAACAAGTACCAATGTTAATGAAAGTATTACCGGTAGTTAGATAAACATCTGTTACTACTGTGAGAACAGATTCTGAACATAATGACAATGATTTTGTAACCAAAATATTGTAAACTAGCTAACTAAGAACACATAACCAGAAGTAAGCAGAAACATTGTATAACCAACTAGTTAAGCAAAATACTGTATTAAAGCTTGAACAAAGATTGTTAAGAGTGTTACCAGTAGTAAGAGGGACACCTAATGCTACTTTGAGAACAGACAATGACCATGAGAATAGTCATTTTATATATAAATTATTAAAAACCAAATGACCATGATAGTGGAAGCCAAATGTAAACAAGCAATGAGGAGCAAGTTATTTGGGCAAAATACAGCATACAAACTTGTTTAAAAGTAGATAAAAATATTACCAAGAATCAGAAGAATGTCTGATACTACTTGGGAAAACTAAATCAAGTGTAACAATAACAATTTAACTATTGTTTTAACAAAAATAACTGACTACCATGCTATGACATAATGTAAACAGACCCATTACAAAAAATTGAAGGGTTCTAAGATAGTTAAAAGCTAGCAATTATATATAGGGAATTAGGTACAATGAGTGTACACTAATTGCAATTATTACATAATCTAAACTGTATAGAAAAAACCAGAAGTAAAGTGACAATTGTAAGAAAAGAGATAGGAGGGTACTAAAACAATGTAAATAGTATATTAAATACAGCCCTATACATATACTCAAGTATAAAATTATGTAAATAAACGTTTCTATTATTATTAGATTACAGTATTAGTGTTATTAGATAAGAAAAATTAGTTTTAAGTACATTTGTGAAAAATCAAATATGGACGCCCAAAGACGCCATAACAAGATATTGTTTGGGTAACAATAATTCCCAAGTTTTGAATTAAACCAGTTGAGATATGGACTCAGAGCGTTTAATTAAAAGTGTTTTAGTATAAATAATTAAATTTGGTGTAATAAACTTATAAATATAAGATGCACCATAAAAAATCAATAAAATTGTTATAGTGATTGAAGTAATGGACGGAATATAATCTTGTTTGGACTTTAATTAAAGCGCAGGATGTCCGCAATTTACTGACGCTAACCATTTAACGATAAGACGAATATTAAGAAAGTTATTACGATTTTAAACTTTTCAATTATTTTTTGTACCAGTGCTGACGTCATATAGCCTCAAACGCAAAGGCCAAAATTGGTAAAAAATTAAATATTTTAAGAAAATAAAGTGCTTTGGGTTAGAGAGTATAGTTTTTTCAACCAATCGAATGAATGAACATTGGCAGACGAGCCACAGACGCTTCGAAGAAGCATCACAGTCACCTTTCAGTCATCTTACAGACAGGTCATGTCACTCGCCGATATGAAGAAGTTTAAATTTTGAATTGTGCGCGAACAAGCATCCATCAGTAAATCAACACACATATAACCTACAAACCACACTAGCATAAACGAGTGAAATGTGCGGAGTGTATACTATTTAAGTACGATTAGTGTACAATATCGATCGTACTTACGAGTGTTGTGTAAAAGATAAAAGTACAATTCTTTTTATTTAATTAACATTGAAACAGAAATAAAATTTTGTAAATACGTAATGTTGATTACTACGCAAGTCAGTAAAAAGCGAAGTATCAAAAATAATGATGGAATTTATCAGAATTAATGAAAATATTAATTCGCAATTATTAATATGTTGAATAAATACTTTAATTATTTATCATAATTAAAAGAATCATATTTGAAGTATTTATTACCAAAATACGAGCAATACCAATAGTCGCTCAATTGACTAAAGTTGTTTTCTTGATTTTTCTATATTTGAAAAAATAAATATTTCAACTTTCATGCGAAAGAGTATTATATGATACTGATAATGACACATCAAAACTATTATGAATAATATGTCTATACTTAGTTCAAGAAGAAATAAATATTAAAGATAATTAACCATAATAAAAATTCACGTTATAAGATAACCTTAAAGTCGTAACTGTAACTTGCCAGTTTCTCTGTTACAAGTCTGTTCTCAAGTAAAATCCAAACCAGATGGAAATAATAACAAGGGTTTTTTTAATAAATTTTTCTCTTGTAAGTAAATAATTCTTAAAGTGAGTTATTAAAATAAAGTAATACATTTTAGCTGTGCAAGCCAACGTGCTTGTTGATTGTCAAATAAATACTGTAGACTGCGTGCGCATTCCCGCGTACGATAATACCATAACTATCAGTTATATGGTACTAATTTTCGATTTTTATATTTGTTTGTTTGTTTTTAATTATTGTTCATTTAATATCATTATTAATGTTACATCTTGTACCTGGTATCATGCTACCTAAAAGAACCATACGAACATGGTAATTCACTGATACAAGAGGACATAACCTCTTAAAATTAAACTATTGTATAACCAACAGGTTTACCAGCCTTGAGGCTAAGCAGAGTCTTATTTTAAATTTTGTTAATTGTAATTATTATCCGAAAGGTTATTAGCAACTGATTGTCAATTGTTCAAAGATTTTATAATATCTTTAACCGTTAATAAACCTCTACATTTTATTACCAGTGAAAAAAGAGTATTATTTCAAATTTAAATTAGCTCATTTATTGTTAGTCAGTTCTACCAAAAGGTGGCGGAAGAATTTAAATTGTTCTAATAATCCAGAACTTTATTTAGATATTATATCATTTATGTTGTGTATGATAGTCACACTGGCTATTCAACTAGAATATCTATTTGTATATGCAGTGTATGTATTTCAGCTGAACCGTCACCGAACAGGACTACAATATCCACGTGTGGTAAGTGAGGGAGGTTAATAACGGAGTGCGAGAAACATTTTAAATTATAGAAGTGAACCATCGATACATACCTATTCGACAAAACAATCAAACTAATAACAGTAATAATTATATTTAGAACATTTTATAAAACAACATTATCGTAGATACCGGTGCGTATCTGCAATTACATTACTATACCACTATATCAATCACTACATCACTACAACAAAAAGAATCGTTGTATTACAACGTGGCGCCCAACGTCTGAGCGCGGATTAGGGAAAACATACCATAACCAATAATCTAATCACCCCAATCCGTTAAGAGACTGCAGGTACATTGCCAGCGACAAGATGTACGGCACAAGGAGATCAACGTCGAGAAAGAGGGCATCAGAAGCAGAGAGGGAGGCCAGAATTGAAGAAAAGGAGGCTACGTCAACGGAAGACGTCGAAGAAATTTTATTGGAAATAGAGGACAAACCACTTGAACCGGCGGAGGAGGTTCAGCAGCCTGAGGAGGAGCCAGAAATCATATCTCAAGGCGTTCTACCGGAAATAAGTCAACCTGTGGAACCAACGCGGTCCGAAAACATGAACATAATAGAAATACTGATGGGTATGAAGGAAGAAAATAGGAAGAACATAGAGTCACTGAAAGAAGGCCTGAAATCCACAGACCAGAAGATGGAAATAATGAATAAAAAGATGGACGAGACCAGTCAATCCACCAAGGGTTTAAGCAAGCAAATAGAGTCACTAAAGGAAGGCCAGAACTTCACTGACCAGAAAATAGAAGAAGGCCAACGGGAGAGCCAGAAAAATATGGAGCTATTGAAGGAAGAATTCAATAACAAGATAAATGAAACCAATAGGAGGATGGAAGATGGGCAGAAGAAAACCGAAGAATTATTAGAGAAGAAAATGGCCATAATGAAGGAAGACTTATCGGTAGAGTTGGGAATAAAAATTGATCAGACCAACCAGAAGATCGATGAAATTAATGCTAAATTTAATCGAGATGTCGAAACCATACAAAATGACAACGAAAAAATATGGCAACAAATAAACATTAACAGTGACAAGATGGAAGAAACTACTAAGGACACGGTAGAAATGATCGAAAGAAGATTGGGAGAAAATGTTGAGGAAACCGAAAAACAAATGGCCATATTGACAACAGAAATTAATGTCGAAATTTCTGAGATACGAAAGGAGGGAGAAAGCACCAGCCTGAAATTAGTACAGACAGAAATAGACATCAACCGGCGTATTAGCGATGTTGAGAAGACACACAGTGCCCAAATAGGAATGATAGCGCAGGAAAAAAATGAAATGAAGGTAGCGCAATCGACGCTAAATGAAAAATGCGAGGAAGTCTCTGTGAAGGTAGACGCTATTAAACAACAGGTGAATAACGACACAACCCAATTAACAGAACGTCAACGGAGAGAGTTGGATGATATCAGAGACGAGATGCTTCGTCTGCGAACCATCCCAAACATACTATCCGGAATAAGTCACCTGGAAGGCAGGGACCAGATTGAATTCCGAACATATTCTAAAAACCCATTAGAATTCTTAGAAAGGATAGAAGAGGTAATACACAGAAACCGAGAAAGCAGATGGTCCATCATTAAGGGGATGTTGGATGAATCTTTTAAAAATACATTCGACAATTGGTGGACAGCAACCCGTCACGAAGTAGGGAGCTACGACACTTTTAAAACGGCTTTTAAACAAAAGTACTGGTCAGAAGCCACCCAAAACATCATCAGGGACGACATAACAAATGGGAAATTCGATATAAATGGTAGGCAATCAATGACTACCTATTTCTTAGGCAAAATCTGTCTGGCTAGAAATTTGGAGCCAGCAATTCCAGAAGAATGCTTGGTTACTAAAACTAGCGTACCATTTTAACCAAGGTATTTCGCAAGGGAGGCTGAACTCACAAATAAAAACGATTCAAGGGATGTGTGACTGCTAGAAAGCCACGAAAGAGAAAGGTATTATCAGCGAAACCGCCAAGTACCTAGCCAAGCGTATGATCGGGGAGGGCCCGGAAATAATAACCCCACCAATCACAATGACAGAAATAGCCCAGGAAGAAATTTCAACAATCCACCACGACTCCAAAACCAACCAGTACCACGCCAAGATGGAGGTGGCAACAACGTGAACAGAGGAAATTATAACAACCCTCGTACAGGTGGATATCAAAGGGACACACATTACCAGAGAGGTAACAATTACTATAGACCATACCACAACCAATCTCCCAATAATCAACCACGACAAGGCAACGGGAACCAAAACAACAATCATTTCCGTAGGGTAAACTACGCCCATGCCAGCCGAGGTGGGAATCGCAGGAATTATTACCAAGGACGGAGGAGTTTTCCAAACCAACACAGTAACTCCAGTCACAGTGATAGAGAAGAACGGGAGTCAGGCTATAGATCCAATGGAAGCGACAGCAGTGGAGGCCACAGAACAGTCACACAGACTACGCAAGCTTATCACAACGGACACGGGCCTGGAGGCCAGGAACCCATCGCATCAACGTCACAAGACAGGCACGAAAACGGTGACCTGCCTTTAAATGCCAACCGGCAGTGAAAAGACCAACCACACCCTCACTGAACCGGACTATTGGGTCTGATATTTTGGCGAAACATTTGGCTTATCATAAAACATACTATAACAATTACCTCAAGAACATTAGAAAGGATTTAATGGAAGAGAAAGAAAGTATTATCGGAGATGCGAGCAACAACGAAATCGCGTATATATCTGTGAAAATCAACAGTACAAATGCCACAGCAATGGTAGATACCGGGGCTAACGTATCATTAATTGATAAAATGGAATTGGACAGGATACAGTCAGAAAACAAGACTACCATACCAACCTTACCAATTAACAACATTATACTTATTGGAGCCACCGGACATCAAAATAAAACTATTCGCCAACAGGTGCAACTGGACGTATCAAGCAATGGAAAAACCATCCCAATGGTATTCCTTGTAGCCAGTGGGCTACCATTCACCCTACTCATCGGCTGCGACATATTACGAAAATACACAACCATAATTAATATGGATGCAAATACTGTAGTAATGAAAGCAGAGGAAGTTGAATGGACCGCCAATTTAACAGAATATAGGAAGGCACCCTCAGAACATGTGATATATTACATCAGGGAAGGCCATGAACATCATAGAAACTCCATCAACCAAGAACTTCACAGCAGTCCAGAGGAAACATTATGGTTGGAAAAAATTAATGAAATCAGAGAATTCCAGACCAACAAGGATAGCCATGAGTTGACTTGGGAACAGCGTGACCAGCTAATAAATATATACTATCAATACCGTCACGTATTCTCCGATACACCTGGTAAAATAAAGAATTTCCAGTGTGAATTGAAATTTAAAGACCAGGCAGAATTCAAGCGAAAATCCTACCCAATCGCTTTTTCACTTAAAGAAGCCGTTCGAGAGGAAATCCAAAGATTAATAGAAAACGATATAATTGAAGTAAGCAATTCCCCGTACACTAATCCCATTGTAGCTGTACCAAAGAAAAACGGTGCAGTGAGAATTTGTTTGGATGCACGTGAAATCAATAAGTCCATAATCAATGACAGGACGTCGCCTGGAGAAATCGACGAAATACTAAGAGATTTTATGGCACCAAATATTACAGTATATGGGATACGGTCTGCGGATATTGGCAGGTTGAATTGCACCCGAATAGCAGAAAGTTCACAGCATTTATTTTTGAAGGCCGTAATTACCATTTTAAAAGATTACCATTCGGCTTAGTGAACTCAGTGGCCATCTTTGTCAAATGTATGGACGAGATACTGGGCCACAGCACATTACAATTTACGACAGTATATGTCGATGACCTTTTAATCGCATCTAATAATTGGGAAGAGCACTGTAACCGGGTGGCACAAGTATTACAAAAATTGGAAGACAACCATATTACACTCAAATTAGACAAATCACAGTTGATCGCAAAGGAAGTGCAATTTTTGGGGTTTAACTTGTCAGAGTATGGAATTACACCATCCCAAGAAAAGATGGAAGCAATCCAGCGTTTCCCCGTACCAAAAAAATAAAAAGCAATTACAATCGTTCCTCGGAATCTGTAATTATTACCGAAAGTTCCAAAACAATTATTCTGAACTGACAGCTCGATTTTCGTCACAACTATCTTCAAAGGAGAAATGGAAGGGGGGGTGAGATCAAGACTCTACCTTTGAATTAATTAAGGAAAAGTTTCTCGAAACTGTTATGCTGCATCACCCTAATTTTGAGAAGCAGTTTTTCATGAACTGTGACGCTAGCGACCTAAGCCTTGGTTCTGTGTTATACCAAGAGGACCAAGAAGGTAATCACCAAGTGATCAGTTTCGCAAGCCGAACTTTAAACAAATGTGAACGAAACTACCATACAACGGAAAAGGAGTTGTTGAGTATAGTGTTTGCTTGCGAGAAATTTCGAACTTTCATATTGGGATACCCAGTAACAGTGAGAACAGACCACAAATCTATTTCATTTCTTAAGAACTGTAAGTTGAAGCATGGTAGATTAACGAGATGGACTCTTACACTCCAGGAATACAACATCCAGTGGGAGTACATACCAGGGAAGAGCAACATAGCGGCCGACGTGTTGTCCCGAGTAAACATCAACGCCCAGACATACGAAGGAGAAAAGGAAACCATTGCGAAGGTCTACCACCTACTGAAAAGCACATCTGAACTCACTAACATATTATCGGATATAACCACTCATCAAAACCAGGATCCCAAAATATCACTAATTATTCAAAAATTAGCAAACAATGATGAGAACATAAAACAATTCTACTGTACTCATAATCAATTATTATTCACGAAACACAACAAAGATGGTGAAAAATGGAAGGTAGTTATACCAAAAGCCCTGGAAAAAGAACTGACCATCGATTACCACATACGCTATGGTCACATGGGCGCAGTAAAGGTCGTGAAAGCATTACAGGAACACGTACATTTCAAGGACATGAATAGAAAAGTTAGAAAATATATCAAAAATTGTCATATTTGCCAGTTGGTAAAATGCAGCAATGAGAAACGGGAAGGGGTAATGATACCTATTACATCGACAGCAAAGTTAGAGAAAATCTTCTTAGACATTTGTGGACCATTTCCACGGAGTGGTGGAAGGCACCAATATAATTATATGATCATCATATTTGACCACTACACCAAATTCACAAAGCTGTACCCACTAAATCGAGCTACGACAAATAAAATACTGGACATAGTGATAAACAAGTATATACCCGAAGTGGGTAAACCATTATCGATAATTACAGACCATGGGACGCAGTTCCGAGGACGAAAGTGGCGGGAAACATTAATCCATCTGGGAATAAAGACATACAAAACATCGGTGTATCACCCCAACAGCAACCCTGCTGAGAGAGTGTTGAGAGAAGTAGGAAGGATTTTAAGAACCTACTGTCACAGCCAGCAGAGGAAATGGGAGGAGTATCTATCCCCGGCTGAAGACTTCCTAAACCTAGCTTATCATCAATCGACTGACGAAACACCCTACATGGCTATGTATGAGCAAAGACCACCCCGGTAAATTACAGAGATCATTAATTTTCCAATAGAAACAGAGGTCAAATTTAACAGAACAAAATTCTATAATAACGCAGTTGAACGAGCTGACAAACTTAGGCTCAAATACAAAAAATCGCAACCCAAAGTTATCAAATATGAAGTGGGAGACAGAGTACTTATAAAAAATAGAGAACTCCCAAGTACAGTTGAGGGTATTGCGAAAAAACTGCTACTGCTATTCACAGGCCCATATACTGTAACTAAGAACAATTTCAATAACACTTATGAATTGCAAGACCCTATAACCAAAAAGATAAAGGGCACTTACAACCAAGCTTCAATGAAAAGATATATCAGCAATTAAAATATAGGACGAAAAGTGAAAAGATAGCGATAAGAATTACTTTGTTATGAATATTATGTAAATGATGAAAATATTTGTTATGGAGAGGAAATGGAAGATGAAAATATACTTGTGAATATAACTGTTGACTATATCAAGATGAAAAATGAAATGTGGCCATGAACATTATTGTTTATTAAAAAGTGAAAAATGAAAGTATAATTATAAAAATAAATGTTGACTAAAGAAGAAAGGATGTATTATTGCTATGAAGATTATTATGTGTTTATATTAAATGAGAAGTAACTGTATAACTATGTAATGAACATTGAATATATTGTAATTTTATAATGTGGAAAAACATGCTCCCAAAGAATTTATGTAAAGGATTCAGAGCATTGTATTTATAAATAATAGAGTACAACAAAAGAAAAGTAATATACGAGACTGACGCATTCCATCCTAGGCACAATTATTTCCAAGAGCCACGTCAACTAGTAAAAAATGAACATCTCACCCGTACTAATAAAATAGAAGAAATTTACGAGACGGACACCCAAGATCTATGGCATAACTATATATAAATATGTAATTCCAAGAGCCACGTCAACAAGTAGAATTAACATCCTACCCGTACTAATAAAGAAGGAGCACAATACGAGACGGACACCCAAGATCTATGGCATAACTATATATAAATATATAATTCCAAGAGCCGAGTCAACAAGTAGAATTAACATCCTACCCGTACTAATAAAGAAGGAGCACATTACGAGACGGACACCCAAGATCTATGGTATAACTATATATAAATATGTAATTCCTAGAGCCAAGTCAACAAGTAAAAGAAAGAACATCTCACCCGTACTATAAAAGAAAAGTAATATACGAGACTGACGCATTCCATCCTAGGCACATATAATTTCCAAGAGCCACGTCAACAAGTAAGAATTAACATCTCACCCGTACTAATAAAAGAAGAGCGATATACGAGAAAGACGACTTACATCCTAGGCACAACTAATTCCAAGAGCCGAGTCAACAAGTGAATTTTAACATCATACCCGTACTATAAGTGAAGAGAGAAGGAGCAAATAAGAAGTTGGAAGAGCAAACTAAATAAATATCATTGATGTAGACAAGCAACCACACACAACCACATTGTTTCTAGTGTATTTTACTAGAGAAAAGCCAATACCACATGGAATATATACCAACTAAAACCATGAGAAAGGAGAAAAATAAATGTATTTATGAATTATATCTAGAAGAATAAAACCTGAAATGAAGAATATGACGAGATGACGTTTAATGCAATACAAAATGAAAAGATTAATCCATGATGAAAAAGAATGAAAAGTAAGATACTAACGAAGATAATCATGAGAGTATACCAGTGATGAAATGTAAAACAAACTATCCCTATAATATGTGAAGAATTTAGTCGAGTTGAATCAAGAAAAAGAGAGTATAACAATGTATAAACCGCAGATGCGTGAGTTAATCCCAAGGATATTTATTATTTGTCGGAAGAACGACCACTATTATTTTTTTTTTGATTATTTGAGATGAATTGACTGATGAATAATGCCAGCAATCATTTATTATTATTGAAGGAGATGATTTGCCTCCATATTTATTGAAGTTAGTATGGCCAGTAGAGTTGAATAGCCAAAGTGAGCCGCTCTGACCTGCCCCAGCTAAGCTTATGTTAGGGAATTAGGGAACTAAATAAACAAGGGAGATGATTACATAGAGAAGAAATAATTATGATTCAAATAGAAGAAAGTGAAGGGATATATGTAAAAAACATGTGAATCGACATGGAAACGTACAACAATTGATAAATTCTTCAATGGAAAATAAAGTATAATGATTCAGAATTAATCAATTCTTATAGGAAGGCATATGTAACGTTACCAAATATGGTAGTTACATAAAATGAGCTAAAATAACGTCAAGTAAGAGGAAAGCATGAAAGTATGTCTAGATAAGTAAACCTATGTGTATAAAAGTGTGTGTCTACAAATATGTTAGTATAAAAATCCAACGATGAGGAAGATAGTTTTAACATAGCAGCATCAAATACGAAATGAAGAAAGAAAATAACCATGAGCCAAAACAAAAATATCAGTAACCAGACCCAATAGGATCCAACAGTGAGGGGAACCAACAAAATAAGGACCAATAAACTCCAACAGCGAGGGAAACAAATGGAAACAATGACTACAATGAAATTATTGAAGAAGAAGAAAGAAGAAGGACAAGGAAACATACCACGAAGAGAGAAGAAAATGGATAGACCATGCAAGGACTCAGCATAAACCAAGTGTACTAGAGACAGTAAGAGTAACCAAAGGAATAGTGATTATCAAATATGAAAAGAGAAAAACAGTGTTTACCCATTAAGAAACCACAAACAATTACAGTGAGTGCTTAATATAAGTGTGAAAACTGTGAACAGTTAACTAATTCTAACCAAATAAACCACACAAACAATTCCAATGATAAGGTTTATAGTGTAAGAAAATGTGTTAATCTCATAGTGAAACAGCAAGAATTAAATAGTCAAATATACACAGAAAATTAGTGTGACTAATTTAATAAAGATTGTGATCAATATAGATAATCATAAGACCACCAGAATAGAATAAAATCGAACAATTATATTATTGTTCATAGAGAACTGACAATAAAAAACCTTTGTTATATATCAAACAAAAGTGACAGGAATTAGATACAACCAATGACAAGAAAGATATTGTAATTAGTACAAAAAGATTTGTATTATTGTTTAAGAAGAAGTAGTGTAAAAATGTGTATTAAAACAATTAAAATATTGCAGTAAGATACCATACTGAAGTCATGTTAGTAGTAGCAAAATGCTGCATTAGAACATGTTGTACATTGTTACATAACCCCATAGGAAAGACACCTATGAAACAGAAAATCATACATGTTAATATAAATAAATGACCATCAACTATAATGTCAATAAAAAATTTGTTATAAGCAATGATACACCACCAAAGACAGTGTATTATATTGCAACACAATGCAAATAAAACAGATCAAATGTGATGGCACAGAGATAGGAAAAATGGAGCCTAGTATGCCCAATTAGTTAGACAAAATACAATATTAAAACAAGTACCAATGTTAATGAAAGTATTACCGGTAGTTAGATAAACATCTGTTACTACTGTGAGAACAGATTCTGAACATAATGACAATGATTTTGTAACCAAAATATTGTAAACTAGCTAACTAAGAACACATAACCAGAAGTAAGCAGAAACATTGTATAACCAACTAGTTAAGCAAAATACTGTATTAAAGCTTGAACAAAGATTGTTAAGAGTGTTACCAGTAGTAAGAGGGACACCTAATGCTACTTTGAGAACAGACAATGACCATGAGAATAGTCATTTTATATATAAATTATTAAAAACCAAATGACCATGATAGTGGAAGCCAAATGTAAACAAGCAATGAGGAGCAAGTTATTTGGGCAAAATACAGCATACAAACTTGTTTAAAAGTAGATAAAAATATTACCAAGAATCAGAAGAATGTCTGATACTACTTGGGAAAACTAAATCAAGTGTAACAATAACAATTTAACTATTGTTTTAACAAAAATAACTGACTACCATGCTATGACATAATGTAAACAGACCCATTACAAAAAATTGAAGGGTTCTAAGATAGTTAAAAGCTAGCAATTATATATAGGGAATTAGGTACAATGAGTGTACACTAATTGCAATTATTACATAATCTAAACTGTATAGAAAAAACCAGAAGTAAAGTGACAATTGTAAGAAAAGAGATAGGAGGGTACTAAAACAATGTAAATAGTATATTAAATACAGCCCTATACATATACTCAAGTATAAAATTATGTAAATAAACGTTTCTATTATTATTAGATTACAGTATTAGTGTTATTAGATAAGAAAAATTAGTTTTAAGTACATTTGTGAAAAATCAAATATGGACGCCCAAAGACGCCATAACAAGATATTGTTTGGGTAACAATAATTCCCAAGTTTTGAATTAAACCAGTTGAGATATGGACTCAGAGCGTTTAATTAAAAGTGTTTTAGTATAAATAATTAAATTTGGTGTAATAAACTTATAAATATAAGATGCACCATAAAAAATCAATAAAATTGTTATAGTGATTGAAGTAATGGACGGAATATAATCTTGTTTGGACTTTAATTAAAGCGCAGGATGTCCGCAATTTACTGACGCTAACCATTTAACGATAAGACGAATATTAAGAAAGTTATTACGATTTTAAACTTTTCAATTATTTTTTGTACCAGTGCTGACGTCATATAGCCTCAAACGCAAAGGCCAAAATTGGTAAAAAATTAAATATTTTAAGAAAATAAAGTGCTTTGGGTTAGAGAGTATAGTTTTTTCAACCAATCGAATGAATGAACATTGGCAGACGAGCCACAGACGCTTCGAAGAAGCATCACAGTCACCTTTCAGTCATCTTACAGACAGGTCATGTCACTCGCCGATATGAAGAAGTTTAAATTTTGAATTGTGCGCGAACAAGCATCCATCAGTAAATCAACACACATATAACCTACAAACCACACTAGCATAAACGAGTGAAATGTGCGGAGTGTATACTATTTAAGTACGATTAGTGTACAATATCGATCGTACTTACGAGTGTTGTGTAAAAGATAAAAGTACAATTCTTTTTATTTAATTAACATTGAAACAGAAATAAAATTTTGTAAATACGTAATGTTGATTACTACGCAAGTCAGTAAAAAGCGAAGTATCAAAAATAATGATGGAATTTATCAGAATTAATGAAAATATTAATTCGCAATTATTAATATGTTGAATAAATACTTTAATTATTTATCATAATTAAAAGAATCATATTTGAAGTATTTATTACCAAAATACGAGCAATACCAATAGTCGCTCAATTGACTAAAGTTGTTTTCTTGATTTTTCTATATTTGAAAAAATAAATATTTCAACTTTCATGCGAAAGAGTATTATATGATACTGATAATGACAAATCAAAACTATTATGAATAATATGTCTATACTTAGTTCAAGAAGAAATAAATATTAAAGATAATTAACCATAATAAAAATTCACGTTATAAGATAACCTTAAAGTCGTAACTGTAACTTGCCAGTTTCTCTGTTACAAGTCTGTTCTCAAGTAAAATCCAAACCAGATGGAAATAATAACAAGGGTTTTTTTAATAAATTTTTCTCTTGTAAGTAAATAATTCTTAAAGTGAGTTATTAAAATAAAGTAATACATTTTAGCTGTGCAAGCCAACGTGCTTGTTGATTGTCAAATAAATACTGTAGACTGCGTGCGCATTCCCGCGTACGATAATACCATAACTATCAGTTATATGGTACTAATTTTCGATTTTTATATTTGTTTGTTTGTTTTTAATTATTGTTCATTTAATATCATTATTAATGTTACATCTTGTACCTGGTATCATGCTACCTAAAAGAACCATACGAACATGGTAATTCACTGATACAAGAGGACATAACCTCTTAAAATTAAACTATTGTATAACCAACAGGTTTACCAGCCTTGAGGCTAAGCAGAGTCTTATTTTAAATTTTGTTAATTGTAATTATTATCCGAAAGGTTATTAGCAACTGATTGTCAATTGTTCAAAGATTTTATAATATCTTTAACCGTTAATAAACCTCTACATTTTATTACCAGTGAAAAAAGAGTATTATTTCAAATTTAAATTAGCTCATTTATTCTTAGTCAGTTCTACCAAAAGGTGGCGGAAGAATTTAAATAGTTCTAATAATCCAGAACTTTATTTAGATATTATATCATTTATGTTGTGTATGATAGTCACACTGGCTATTCAACTAGAATATCTATTTGTATATGCAGTGTATGTATTTCAGCTGAACCGTCACCGAACAGGACTACAATATCCACGTGTGGTAAGTGAGGGAGGTTAATAACGGAGTGCGAGAAACATTTTAAATTATAGAAGTGAACCATCGATACATACCTATTCGACAATACAATCAAACTAATAACAGTAATAATTATATTTAGAACATTTTATAAAACAACATTATCGTAGATACCGGTGCGTATCTGCAATTACATTACTACACCACTATATCAATCACTACATCACTACAACAAAAAGAATCGTTGTATTACAATATATAGGATTTCACTAGTGTACACTAAGAGTTTATTACATTGTCTGTCTTTTGTGATACCTGGTTACTCTTTATACATATTATTTTTATTGCAGGATAACATAGCATCATATTGGTTTGCCTGAGATGTCCTTCTTCATAGTGTGACAAATCTCACTCTTATAAGTTAAATTCTTTCATAATTGATCTTATTTTCAACTGAGTCTGTCCGTTTTTATGGTATACTGAAGTATTGTACAATTCTCTTTTATTTTTGTCAACATTTTTGTAATTATTTAGCCAGATATGACTATTTTTTTACTGGTTGATTGGCCCCAGCCATACATGGTATAGGTAAATACTTTGCTAACTCGACTATTACAATGTTAAAGTTAGTCAAATATATTAGTATAGTCGCTTTATATTATGTTTCAACTTTCTAATGCAATTTGGTTGCATTTTGGCAACATTAAATCCATAAATCACACAATATTATATGCCTACCACATGTTTTTAGTTAATACTGTTTTTGACTATTTTGACTGACTTTTATTCATTTGACAGCTTTTTTTATTTATATTAAATTGTTCATTTTTGTCTGCTTGACAATTACATATAGTTTTTATTTCAATTTGATAATAATTAATTTTTTCATGAAATCTGAGTGTTTGGTCTCAAATCCAACACATTAATATTTTCTTGTCATAACAATTATATAATTCCTATTTTAACTTAGATTCTTTCTAATAATGTATTTAAGTCATATAACACATTTATTTTATTTAAATTACATAATATAATAATGGATCATGTCCATTCATTCACAATAAATAGTTCTTTATACTCTATTCAGAGTTACTAAACTTAATAATTAATGACTTCATTTTGGTTGATCCTGATATTATTTGTCTCTCTTATAGTATCTTATGTTTTTTTCACTGTTATTCACTTTAATAATATATATGGGGTTTGTGTCTTAGTCACAATCTGGTCGTTTTTTATATTAGTAGTATTAATTATTAGGCAATATTACACAATTTTTTTAGGACTACTTGGGTTCGATACTGTTCACCTCACTTTACTCTTATGATAAATTGCTATGTAAATGATTTCCTTTATGGAACGTTCTGTGACGTTACATATGCCTCTCCGTTAAAATTGATAATTTTTGAAAAACATATCTTTGGTTTTGATGAAATTATCATCTCTATATTAACCTTTTATTAGCTTCTTTATATTTCATTCTTTTATCTTATAATTAAATTCCTGTACTACTTCTTTAATATATTAATCCAACTCAATATTCCTATTTCGGTCTTTGCCGTATCACCTATTCCTTTCCTTTTTACCTTGATGTTAAATATTTAATCTTTGATATAATTCCCTATCAATTCCCTAACTTTCATAGAGGGTTGGGAGTCAGAGAGGCTCGCTATGGCATACATTCTCTGCCCTTCCCTAACTATAATTACTGAAATCAGAGGCAACACATCCCTGTCCAGAAAATAATAATTGCACCTTCGCAACAAATAATACTAATAATAATAAAAAAATACAATATTCAAAGATCATAGGCTCCTACACATAAATTCCCTTTCTTAAACTCTTCTGATTAATTCACAATTATATTAATATATCGTTATCCGCAGGTAAAATTATCGTTTAAAATCATTCAATGTTAATAGCTATATTTATATTCATCATTACCTCCTTATGTAACACACTGTTTTCCTTTTTTTTTTCATTTATCATTTCCATTTAGTATCAATTATATGACAGTATTTCTCCTTCTTTTCTCCTTTACTAAGTACGGGTAAGCTGGTAAATATACGTTGACATGGCTATTGGAAATAAATCTTGCCTATGGTGGAATGTGTCCATCTCGTAATATTTATTAATAATAATCTCTCTCCTACTCTAAGTACGGGTAAGCTGGTAAATATACGTTGACATGGCTATTGGAAATAAATCTTGCCTATGGTGGAATGTGTCCATCTCGTAATATTTATTAGTAATAATAATTATATAGTAATATTTATATTTATTTAATAATCTCTACCTCCTTTCTAATTATGGGTAAGTTAGAAAATTCGCGTTAAAATGTTTAGTCAAGGTACCTTCTCAATGATGCTGTATTTGACTTGGGTTTTTGGTCATGGTACTTGCTCACTGATTGAGTATTTGACTTGTGATTTTTAATCATGGTACCTTTTCAATGATGTTTGATTACCTTGATTACCTTCAATGATCTTTGATAAAGGTAATGGTACCTTTTACCTTGTTACTAACCGTGTAGGTTACCTCGTAGGTATTGTTTTTATTGTCTCTGGTGATCGTGAAAGGTCCTGTATATAAAAGTAGCAATTTCCTTGTTATGCCTTGTATAGCACTGGGCAATTCTCTATTTTTAACTAACACCTTTTCTCCTACCTCATATTTAATTGCCTTGGGCTGTGATTTGACATATTTTTTCCGCTGCTGTCCCGTTTTTTCTAACACCTTGTTATAAAATTTGGTTCTTTCAAATTGGTATGCGGGTTCGTCGGAAAAATTAATAATCTCTTTTATCTCTCGTGGTGGGGGTCTTTCGAACATAACTGTGTATGGCGACACCTCGATGGTATTGTGATGTGAGAAATTGAGAAAATCCTCGGTTGATGCTACGTATTCATGCCATCTTTTCTGTTCTTTATGGCAGTATGTTCTCAGCAACCGTCCTACTTCCCTTAACATTCTCTCGGCTGAGTTGCTATTCGGGTGATATACGGACGTCTTGTACGTTTTTATTCCGTGTTCTCCAAGGTTTTCCTTCCAAAGTTTTCCCCTAAACTGGGTACCGTGGTCCGTAATTATAGAATACGGTCGGCCTACCTCCATTATATATCGCTCTATTATAATGTCTATTATTTTCCTGGTCGTAGCCCTAGTTATTGGGTATAGCTTGGTATATTTGCTAAAATGGTCGAAGATGATTACGATAAATTTATATCTGTGTCTCCCACCGCTGCGTGGAAATGGTCCACAGATATCGAGAAATACCTTTTACAATTTTTCGGTGGATGTTATGGGTATCATGACCCCTTCTTTTCTCTCGTTATCACACTTTACTTTTTGACAAATATCGCACGACCGTATCGCCAGTTGCACCTTCTTATTCATCCCTTTGATGTATGTTTGCTCTTCCAATGCCTTCCTTACTTTGAGGGCACCCATATGTCCGTACCTATCGTGATAGTCGATTATTAGCGGTCTCTCTATCGCTGGTGGAATTACTAACTTCCAATTCTCTTGGTGAGGGTATTCCTTATAAACAAAGTGTCGTTGTGTACACAGTAATATCTATTTATGACCTCATCGCCTTCCTGTATCCTTTTCTTAATATCTCCTAATTTTGGATCGGCCTCTTGTTGTGACTTTATATTGTTTAAAATATTTTTTAAATCTTCCCTGCTCTTAATAATATGGTATACTTTTGCTAATTGTCCCTTTTCGCAGTCAAAGGTTTGGTCTGGTATACTGATGCGAGATAGGACGTCGGCTGCTACGTTCTGTTTGGCGAGTATATATTCCCACGTGATATTATATTCTTGCAAGGCCAAAACCCATCTCGTCAGCCTTCCGTGGTTCAGCTTACAATGCTTTAAAAATGATATAGATTTGTGGTCGCGTGTAACCGTGATGGGGTACCCTAATATATATGTCCTAAATTTACCGCATGCGAAAACTACACTCAACAATTCTTTTTCGGTAGTATTGTAGTTTCGTTCGCAACTGTTCAACACGCGGCTAGCGAAGCTAATTACTAAATGGTTACCACCCTGATCTTCCTGATATAGGGCTGCACCTAAACTCACGTTACTGGCATCGCAGTTTAGAAAAAATGGTTTTGTAAAGTCAGGATGATGCAACATTACTGCTTCTACAAACTTTTCCTTAATGAGATTGAGCACTCCATCTTGCTCTGGTCCCCAAGTCCATTTGTCTTTAGCTGATAACTGCTTTTGGAACCTGGCAGTTAGTTCTGAGTAATTGGACCGAAACTTTCTGTAATAGTTACAGATTCCTAAAAATGACTGCAGCTGTTTCCTATTTTTTGGGGTGGGGAATTTCTGTATGGTCTCTACCTTCTCTTTAGATGGAGTAATCCCCTGTTCTGTTAAATTAAAGCCTAAAAATTTCACCTCATTTGCAATGAATTGGGACTTGTCTAATTTGAGGGTGATATTATTCTCTGATAGTTTCTCTAACACCTGTTCAACCCTATTAAAATGGTCGTCCCAATTCGCTGAAGTTACCAGTAGATCGTCGACGTATACTGTCGTAAACTTCAGTACTTCCTGCCCCAATATTCCTGTCCATTATCTTTACAAACACCGCCACAGAATTTATTAAACCAAAAGGTAACCGCTTAAACTGATAGTTTCTGCCCTCGAATATGAACGCCATATATTTCCTACTATCAGGGTGGAGCTCGACCTGCCAGTAGCCGCATACGGTATCCCATGAACTTATATACTTTGTCCCGTGAAACTTTTTCAATATCTCTTCTATCTCCCCAGGTGATGTGCGGTCGTTAACAATCATCTTGTTGATCTTCCTAGCATCGAGACATATACGTACCTTTCCGTTCTTTTTCGGCACAGCTATGATTGGGCTGGTAAAGGGCGAATGACTATACTCGATTATGTCGTTCTCTATCATTCTGTTCAATTCTTTCCTGACTTCGTTCTTTAGCGAGTAGGCGATCGGGTACGATTTCCTGTTAAATTCCACCGGAGTTTTGAATTTTATGGTACATTGATAATCTCTGGCTTTACCTGGAGCGTTTGAGAATATGTGTTTGTAATTGTTGTATACCTTAATCAATTGTTCCGCCTGTGTTTCGCTGATCAGATCCCTTGCTTTCGTCCTTCGGAAATCCCGTATTTCTTCTAATTTTTCTAACCACAACTCTGGGTTTTCCTCCTGATATAAAGGCATGTTTATTGGTCGATCGGCACAATAATAATGGTTCACTATCGCTTGATAAGGTGTGTTGTCTGTACCATCTCCTTGGACATCGATTAAATTATTGGTCCAAATTCCCTCGTTAGTTTTTAAACTTATCATCTTACCTTCTAAATCTATTACTGCATTATATGGCCTAAGTATATCGCAGCCTATTAGGATACTCATGGGTAAATTATTCGGCACTAATAACCCTACTGGTATCGTTACCCCATTGCTAGTCATCTCTAATGACACCTGTTTCTTTATCGATTTATTTTGCCTCCACGTTGCTCCGACTAAAATGATGTTATTTATAGGCAGGGTGGGCATGGGTAAATTACTGTTTTGTTTGATCAGCTCTAACTCTACACTATCGATAAGTGATACATTTGACCCCGTGTCAATGAGTAATATTCCTTCTATGCCATTGATATTTGCCTTGATTTGTACGATCTCATTATTCCATTTGTTATGATTTTTAACGATATTGTCACTCTCTTCTAATAACTCCTCTCTAATATCCTTAAGATAATTATTTATTCTTAATGTCGTAGTCCCGTCTTTGTCCTGTCTATGTTTGTAACTAGTCACCCCATAATATTGGTTCAGTGAAGGGCGGTTTTCCTTTTCCACTGCCGCGTTTAGTTTAAATGAGCCACGGTCTCATTGGCCCGGTCTCCCGGAACATTGGGTTGCTGACCCGTCTGTGTTTCCTGCCTGACCTCGGGATTACCATTAATAGGTTGGCTATTCGTCGTATTACCCTGGCGCCTGTTGTGGGTAAAACATGTAAGTGGGTACATTGGGTGGATATGGCCATCGGTTATTGGCCATTGTATAATTTACCTGGGGCCTATATTCTTGATTTCTCCTATCGCCTCCTCCTTGGTCGCCCCCGTTACGATAATTATTACGTTGACCGTAATTATTTCCCCTATAGTTATTCCCGCGATAACTGTTTCCCTGGTGGTAGTTTCTACCGTAATTATTCTCGGGGTAATTACCTCTGTTTGGTCCCGGATAGTTGCGGTTATTTGGACCCTGAGTGTTATCACTTCGGCCATTTGGTGGGGTATTATTGTTCTGATTATTTGTGTTAAGGTTGCTACCGTTTCCACCTCCATTCCGGTTTGGTCCGTTATTGTTGCTATTGTATTCTACCTTACGATTGGGGGGTTGGTAATCCTGGAACCTTCCAGTGGATTCACAATTTTCCAATAATTTGGCTAGATCGGCTATTTTACTGAGCTGTTGGTACAATTGGGCATCTTTGATACCGTAGCTGTAGTGTCCAGCTAGCTGCCTTACCAAACATTCCTCCGGGATTGGCGGTATCAACTTTCGTGCCAAACATACCTTTCCTAGGAAATAAGACGTCGGGGACTGTCCATTGGACGCGTCGTATTTGCCATAGAATATGTCCATTCTTACCCTGTTTTGTGCGGTCTCCGACCAATACTTCTCCTTGAACTGGCGTTTAAACTCGGCTAAATTCGTGATTTCGGGTCGTACCGCTATCCACCAGTTATCCCTAGTGTTTTTAAACGTCTCGTCTAGCATCTCCCTTATCCTGTCCCACCTTGTTTCTCTATTTCTCCCAATAAACTCTTCCATTCTTTCTAAAAATTCCATTTGGTTTCGACGATAGTTTTGGAAGTTGATTACTTCCCTGTTTTCACTATGACACGTATGAGTATTTAATATAGGTGTGTCTCTTAGCGCCTCTAATCTTTCCTGCAGGTTTTTCTCTGTCTGGTCTATTTCCTGTATGCTATTTTTGTTAATTTTTATTTGCTCGTCCAGCCTGTTAGCGATGTCATGCGTTCTTTGCAACCTCTCGCTAACGTCTTTCTGGACTTCTCCCACCTCCTGCATGATGGCGTCTTGGTTCTGCCTTACCTTGTTTTCGAGATTTCTAACATCTTGTTTGGTCTCTACTGTTTGTTCCTCTATATTTTCGAAACGGGTATTATTTCCCTCCTGTAATCTTTCCAACTGTTTCTCCATGTTTTCGACCTTCCTGTCACTATCGATTTGTTATCATCGATCTTTTTGTTTACTGTTTCGTACTTTATGCTAATTTCTTTTTCAGGGACTCTACACATTTTTTATTCTCCTCCTGAAATAACTCTAGCTTTTTCCCATTGTCATTTATTTTCTTGGTTATATACTCCCCTAAAGATTCTATCTTTTTGTCTAATTTCTCCTTATCTTCCAATCTGTTTTTATTCAGGGATTCTATTATTTCCTCCTTATCTTCCTATCTCTTTTTATTACTCTCCTCCTTCAATGATTCTATACTTCCTTTTATTTCCGCCTTGTGTTCCTGTCTATTTTTGTCATTTTTGTTCATATCCTCCTTCATTCCTAGGAGCATCACCATTATTGTATTCATGTCGACGTTCCCTGTTATTTTTTCTGGTTCGGGTTTTTCTGTTTGTTCTACCATTTGTATGGGTTCTTCTCCCGTTTGCTCCTCTAATTCGTCTGCCGTTTGTACCGGTCTTTCTATTTCTAGTGTTGGCGGTTCTAATTCCGTTTCCTCCATTTGTACTGTCTCTCCGTCTTCCACACTTAACTCGGGTTCCACATTCTTCTTCACCTTTTTTCCCTTAGGTTGCTGCATTTTGATCTGTTGGTAGTTGCCGGGCTTGTTCCGTTTTTTCAAGCCTCACTAGTTGGGCTGCCAATTTTTAACAAATTGCAAAGACTGTGGGGTCGTAATGCCTTCTTCAACAACCTCACGTCGGAGTCGTCAATTTATAACAAAAAGAAAAAAGTGTAAAAGTGTTTGTTCGTGTTGTATGTTGTCGGGCGTTACCTCCGCGCACTTTTTGGTACTTACCGGTGACTGGATCCTTTGCGGTGATGTAGTCCTGTAACACAACTTAATACTATGTTTTTTGTGGGCGCCACTTGGAATCGTTTGTTCCAAGAAAGAAATGTGATTATTAAAGAAATTAAAACTTTAATTCTTACTTCTATGAAAAAATGTAAACAAGTCAGTTTGGTTTGAAAAAGTAAAGTAAGTTTAATGATTCTTAAAAAAAAAAATCGTCTGAAGGACTAACATTCATGAACAATTATAAAATTGCAGAGTTACAAAAAAATTCATAAGTTATTATTATTATTGACAATTTTATTTCTCCAATCAAGTATCGGCTAGTATTTTCAATTTTTTACTCAGTTGAAAAGCATGAGTTTAATACGTGAAAAAATCTTTACTCTCAGGACGTGACTCCTTTGAACTACCAAGACATATCAATAAGATGCTTTACAAGAAAATTTAAGTGATTTGAAGGTGTGTGTGGCATGTGTAGTACAACTGTGTGACAAATGTAACCAGGTAAAAAATGACTTTAATTTTGATAACTCACGTTCCAATGGTTAATTAATCTCGCACTGGACACTGCGAGATTAATTAATTAACTCTCGGGTAGTTTTTCAATCTCGCCTCTTCATGTGTGCACTGAATTTATTTTAAGTCAAAAATGCGATCATTTACAATTTCCGCACTTTTTGTGAAACGGTTTGGCAGTAGATTTTCGCTCGAATCCCGCCGCTTACAGGTCAGCTGTTTCGCGTTGGTTCCCAAATTGGCCGTCGCAGCGCTGATACCCTTGCAGTAGCGAGAAAGGCTTTGTGTATGTAATACGTTATGGGAGTTTTTTGTCAAGTCAGTTTGTCTTTGCGAACACAGCAGAATTGGTTCTCTATTTAAAATTTTGGTCCCTCCTGGGCCGTTGACGTTCTGGCTGCGTGATTTCTATTAAAATGTGCCGTGTTGCTGCTCTATTTCAGCAACACATTGGCGTAGATTCTTGTAGAGGTTAAGTCAGTCTATTTGTCAATGTACGGGAAAAGCCTTTCTTCGTGTCTGGTGTCGATTTCTCGCCTTCGGTTTCGCCTTGGTTGCGTTGACCAGTGTCGTGGGTGATGAGTCTGTTCTGGATTTCAAGCTTCAAGTGTTTTTGGGTCGAATTTGGTCTCTCTTTTATACTGTGTCAGGCTGATTGTTTTCATGAACTTCCGGTATAATTGTGTAAAAATTCCTTCTAGAATGTTCGAGAATAAAGAAATGGAATGTCATGGAACAAATTTAATTTCCGTCGAAGCTTTTAGAACAAATTTCTTATTCTTCACACTAAGGATATTTCAAAAATTACTCTGGTATTTGTCAAACAGTTTTACATCAGTACTCACAATTTGCATGCCATTATTACATTTGGATTCTCTGTTTCCAACTGAATGTAATGATACTAATTATGATTGGTTTTTAAATAAATTAACTATAATAAATAACACAATATACAACTCTCACCTTGGGTTGTTTCCATTAAAATTCAATTTTTAGAACAAAAAATTGTTGTGAAACTATTATGTTTCTTCCACAACATGAACACATAAAATTACTATCTTCCTATAACAAAACAAACAAATTTTAACATATATAATACATAGATAATTTCAATTTTATATGGTCCATGCCTATGGCCTATGTTGTTGTCAATGTTATAACACAATAATTAGTCTCTTTCTTTAATATATATAGGATTTTACTAGTGTACACTAAGAGTTTATTACATTGTCTGTCTTTTGTGATACCTGGTTACTCTTTATACATATTATTTTTATTGCAGGATAACATAGCATCATATTGGTTTGCCTGAGATGTCCTTCTTCATAGTGTGACAAATCTCACTCTTAAAAGTTAAATTCTTTCATAATTGATCTTATTTTCAACTGACTCTGTCCGTTTTTATGGTATACTGAAGTATTGTACAATTCTCTTTTATTTTTGTCAACATTTTTGTAAATATTTAGCCAGATATGACTATTTTTTTACTGGTTGGTTGGCCCCAGCCATACATGGTATAGGTAAATATTTTGCTAACTCGACTATTACAATGTTAAAGTTAGTCAAATATATTAGTATAGTCGCTTTATATTATATTTTAACTTTCTAATGCAATTTGGTTGCATTTTGGCAACATTAAATCCATAAATCACACAATATTATATGCCTACCACATGTTTTTAGTTAATACGGTTTTTGACTATTTTGACTGACCTTTATTCATTTGACAGCTTTCTTTATTTAAGATAAATTGTTCAGTTTTGTCTGCTTGACAATTACATATAGTTTTTATTTCAATTTGATAATAATTAATTTTTTCATGAAATCTGAGCGTTTGGTCTCAAATCCAACACATTAATATTTTTTGTCATAACAATTATATAATTTTTATTTTAACTTAGATTCTTTCTAATAATGTATTTAAGTCATTTAATACATTTATTTTATTTAAATTGCATAATATAATAATGGATCATGTCCATTCATTCACAATAAATAGTTCTTTATACTCTATTCAGAGTTACTAAACTTAATAATTAATGACTTCATTTTGGTTGATCCTGATATTATTTGTCTCTCTTATAGTATCTTATGTTTTTTTCACTGTTATTCACTTTAATAATATATATGGGGTTTGTGTCTTAGTCACAGTCTGGTCGTTTTTTATGTTAGTAGTAATAATTATTAGACAATATTACACAATTTTTGTAGGACTACTTGGGTTCGATACTGTTCACCTCACTTTCCTCTTATGATAAATTGCTATGTAAATGATTTCCTTTATGGAACGTTCTGTGACGTTACAAGAGGTACAAAAGTACAAAGCTATATCAGTCCTTGGACTGTTCTATGTTTGTGAATTACAGACGGCATCCAAGAAACAAGAGAGAAAAATACAGGTCTCGGAAACGGTGTTCTTAAGAGGAGTCTTGTTTGACTTGACCCTTTAAAGAATGAGGAAATAAGAGAAAAGTTACGCTTAAATAAGAGTAAAATAATAATGGAAAAATAATTAAACGATAACAAACAACGGTGGAAGAACACTTAGAAAGAATGTCAGATTATAGACTGGCCAAATCAGTCTGGAAATACAAACGCTTAGGATACAGATGTATGGGTAGCCCCAAGAAGAGGTGGCTGGAGGATTTTTGAAGAGGAGAAAGCAGCACCTTGTCTATACCGTGCTGTGACGGTGGTGATGATAAAGAATCACTTTCCACTAAACGGTAGATGTCAGAGTTTTTCTCTAACATTGATACAACGTATTTCCTTAATAGTTTTATACGCTTTCATGATAAAATATACTCTAACTAAATTCAATGTTATATTATTTTTTAGTTTACGTGAGAGGAAAATTTAAAACGGTAGTTGTATATGTCGCGAAACGGTAATGCTGTGAGTGTTCTCCACGTTTTATCCACAGAATAATTGCTGACGTCTATTCTGACGTCTATTAATTACTTCGCAGTTTTCAACTCTAAATAGTTGTTTGGTTGCTGTTACAACTAATTGGCCTCCACACACGTAAATAAATACGATTTTGAGTAATAAACGAAAGCGTCCATACAACAGCATTTACTTAGTGTTTCATGTTCTCATTTCATTAAATTTGGTAAAAACTAAACGGAACAGTGGAAAGTAGAATTTTATATCGCACTAATTAATTATCACATCGTATTATTATATTATAATATATCATATTATTTAATTTACTACTTCCAGACACACATATTTACAAATTGTATTATTTGTCTTCTTGGCACTCTCCTGTCCTTTAAATGGCTTGCTGTTTTAATTAAAAAGTTGTAATAGGAACCTGCACAGATTATGTATATCATTTTCTGAACGCATTTTATAATTTCTTGATTTTTAAACAATTAATTTATGTAATATTATGATATTGTTTAATATGGTTTCATCTGCAAGTAGAGTGTTGCGCTTTTGTTGTTGCGTAAAGCATCATCAGAGGCTTTTAAGTTAATAGCAATCGAGATAATTTATCTTTCTAGTCCTTTTCAATTCCAGAGTCTTTAACTTAGCCTTACCGACAAAGAAGCTAAACGGCCTTTACAATATTATACGGTAACTTTACGTAGCATATCTTGACTGACTTTGTATAAACACAAAATTATTTGTTAAGACGGCCCTTAAGGAGGAAGACATACTGTATCTTAAAAATGGGGCACACTGTTGAATTACATTGAAATAAACTGATTAGTTTTTAGTGTAATTCACTTTCATTATGTTTAATATTTTAACATTCTATTTTTTCCACATTGCTGTCTTTTCAAATATAATTTATTACCTCTATTTGCGCATAAATATTCTTACTTATTGATTAAGATAGATCTTCTGTGGACATATAATTTTAAATTTAGTTTATTAAGACAGATTAGGGTTTTCTTAAAGGGCAGTATGAATTGCCTGCTGAAATTAGAACCCATTGCCTTAGTTACTGTTTTGTGTCAATGCTATATTAATATGTTTGTAAAAATGCACATGCTACACCACATGTTTGGAAAATTCATTTTAGCATACAGAAGTGCAATATCTAATGAGTTTTGTTTGTGCCAGTGTAATGACTGTTAACCTAGTTTTATAAATCACATGCAATTAAAGATGCTGGAAATTAACAATTTACTGGCTTTGTTAATTTAAAATTTCAATTTAGAAATTATGTTCAAATTAGTGTTTTAGTTTTAACTGAGTATTCAGTACTTTTGTATTTAGCAAGTTGCCAATTCCTGTGTAGTAACTTATGCTGATCCTACAACGATGTAAAACAGGCGTACATTTTTGCCGACATAAAAGCAAGGAGCAAACATAAGAAGTTTCAAAACAGCATACAAGAGAACAAAGTTTATATTCTTTTTTTCAGCTTCCTTTATAATTCAGAGTAATAAAAACTGTAAAAAGTCGTAAACGAAAGACGTCAAGTTTTATACAGTTTATGATTAGCGCATTCAAATATTAAAGTTCCTCTTGGAATTTTGTGAATCCTGAACCAAAGCAGGCCTACGAATTCGATATTAAAATAATTTGTATGTTATTCTAATAACGGTATTAATAATTTTTGTGTTATGTAAAATGTTACCTTGAAAATTAATTATTTTTTATTTTATTAAAATTAAATAAATTTAATTCAGTCATCTATTATCAATGTAATAAAAAATTCTCACCCATTATTTTCCTTTATTAAATAGAGTTGTGAGCACTGTTGGGGATGGAACACAGGAGCACGTTTTTTATTAGTATCAAAATTTCGTCATAATACACCCTTTACAAATAAATAATACGCCAACAATGGCTGGTTAGATTCTAAAAGCAAATATTTGTGAGAAAGAAATTACGATACAAACGAACTACTAGAAATAATATCGTGTAGTGAAAGACTGTTGTGAAACAAGGAAATAGTTACATTGGAATTTACTGTGAAAGACGATAGACATTGCATATAGCCTTGTATCTGAAAAAGATAAAGAATAGCAAAGGATTTACAACAAGGACAGGCTGCTGTTTAGCTTACGTCATGACACTGCATAATGCCTTGCAACCAACAGCTTTCATCACTAGAGAAAAAAATACCACCCTCAATAAATAGACATTGTAAAAAAGAACGCCTTGGATTTTTCGTGATCTCCAACACGGTGTGCGCAATTTTCTGAACCCCGTATGGAACTTGTACTGGCTATCGCTTCAGCATGACGGACGCTGTAATCATATTTGTCGGCAAAAACAGAGCCTGTTGCCTGCTTACAAAATACAAATAACCAGATCATTCTCGTATAGATGTTACAAAAGCTATCCGAGAGGAAAATTTGTACGACGTCAGTTATAACTGAACAACTTTTAAAGAATTCTCGTCCCCAGTAGTCTGAGCGCATAGTCTTAATATCATGGACATATGAAAGTTACAATACATAAAAAAGACAAAAGTTATTTTTTTGTTTATTTTTTCTTTCTAATCTCTTCTTCTTCTACAGGTTCTCCTTCTTTTTCTCCAAATATCTGTTTTTTCTTATGTTTCGTCTTCTCCTCCTTATCCTCCTTCTCCATCGGCAGTTTGGTGTTCCTATTTTTAGTTATTCCCTTAGGCTTCCCCTAAAGTTTTATACCCCCCTCATATCCTCAGTCAGGATGGTGAACTAGTAGAATGTCGCAACAAGTTACCAACCATATTAATTTACATTTTTACCAGCGTCTTCCTTTCGCCCGCTCTGAACTTCCTAGTAGGATATTCGCTCTATGTATGGTCGTCTCCTTCGTCATCCTTTACGGCTTAGGCTAGTAGCTTGTTCCAGTTTCAATGGAAGTCCTCCAACCATCGCTTACAGGGTCTTCCTAGACTTCTCTTCTTCCTTGGATGATAGTCCAGGGTATTCTTGAAACCTTGTAACCTTGTAACCGCCACTACTTTTTGTACAGGGAAATTTTCTCATTTAAACTTCAGCTATGCCTAGCTACATTCTATATATGGTATCTGGCGTAATTTTCTTCAATATGTGTTTTTTGCATGAATAAACAATAATTTCTTCTGCTTTTCCTAAAGCTAACGGTTTTTGAGCAAGAAGTACGAAGATTCTAAGTAACCCTGTACATCTTATCTTCTCGTTTACAACGATGCACTCCTAGACGCCAACATTCTCCTTAAATGTTTACTTGCTTTATGTTAAATTGCTGCTCATAGCTGTCATGAGCTTACTATCCGGTGTTGTATAATTCCCCAAGGACTTGAAAGTGGTAACTTGTGTTAGGTTTTCCCTTCAAGGGAAACGCCAGCCGCTTGTACACTTCATATTGTTTTTCAGTAGCTTTCAATCCACATTTTTTCCTGCAAATTATATTCATATCATATTGCATAACAGCCCTTTTAATTACTATAAACTTTATATAGCCTGTTTTATACATCAATATTAAACTGGAAATATGTGAATAGGTAAAAACGTATATTTGAATCCATGTGAATAGGTATGACTAGGTTTCTTCTTCTCACAGAATTTTAAGTATCATTATATTAAACAGGTAACTATAAGTAAATAATATAAAGTAAGTAATATAATATCAATAAAAAGAGAGTTTTAATAAACATATGTACTAATATTTTGTTTTATATTAAAGTTTGAAGGTCATGTTAAATGTCCGAGTGTTACAATAGTATAAAAAGTAATCTGTCAAATAATTTGTTCAAAATATTTATAATTAAATAACCATTTTTTTGCAATATAATGTTTCAAATAGAAAACGAAATATTTTTATTTTCAGCAGTCATATTTTTTGTTACATTTTATTGTCCTTACGATATATGTTACGTAGAATTGTTATACAGTGGCAGTTTGGAGAACCGCAGTTTGCAGTTTGTAGCTGTAGTAAACAGTTACTGTTATTTCTTTCAGGATAACTGTTTAGAGTAGCGTAGGCAGTGTAGCTGGTACACTCGTCACATTTTATGAGTGTTTTTTGCCACTGTGCCCATGTTTTGTAAATGTAAGTCTTTAACAGGACTGATATGCGTTGCAGTACGTCCCAGATATCAGCAACGTGCCCATTCGTATTGATTTCGGATTTGAAACGCCACCTTTACGCGCGATATTATACTAAGTTATACAGAAGCTTCAATATTCTTATAGTTGAAAATATTGGTTAAATGTGATGGACATAACAATAGTGATGACCAAAAGCATGACCGACGCTGCGGCGTGGGATGACAAAAACAACCACACCACTTTGCGTCGGTCACAATGACCGAAAGCTCTTAAGATAACAATACTTGAATTATGGGTGTGATATTACAAACCAACCTCAATTTAGTAGCCTAATATACGCAAAAAAACATTTTGACCCAGCGGGACGGAATACGCTAAATTTGACGGCAGAGAACGTGTTAAATTAATAGCTTACGTAAGATTAAATTTATTTTTTAAATTGTAATTGTACTTACTTAACGCTTTCTTTGCGTAAGGAATATTTAGATGCGTTTTTATTTAGTTTTACCAACATAAATTTTATAAGGTTACTAGTGTTAAATTATTGGAAATTCCTTAATAATGTTAGTTATGTGTGGGATACAAAGGACCATGGGTATTCGTTTGGTAATAGTAAAATTTTGATTACTCTCACCGCGTGTAACAGACCGCGATAACAGTGACACATTCGTGTTTAAAAAAAAGGATATGTTATTTTATACTTTGAAGTATAAAACTACCAAAAGTGTTCCCATACGTCTTGTATTGCCGAATTGTCAGTTGTTATATAGATGGTACTTTCCGGTAAAATGTTAATTGTTTACAATAAGTAAACATTCAAAATTCGAAGCCTGCAAAGTAGTTATTATCGTCCAAAAATGATGTGTACTCTCTTAAGCATCCCTCCCGTATAGACTTTCTCTTGCAGTTAATTAGTAGTCTTCTTTCCAATTCGGCCTTCCTCAAATAGACTTCGCTGTCTTCTGGCTCTATTCTGTTGAAATTCGATTGACAATGACAACTCTCCGGGCTGTTAGGCCGTGGTCCAATACTGCCGCATAAAATAGACATTTTGGCCCCACCTATGAGGCAGTGTACTGAAAGGAAAGAAAAAATGCAGTGTACTGTACTGTGGCTAAAATTGTTTGTTTTGTCACAGCACTATGGTTAACTGGTGAAGATCGTTCCAGTTACTCGAGTCGTTTACACTGCAGATGGCCTCCAATGGTGGGGCCGAAACGTATGTTTTATGCTGTAGTAGTGGACTACGGCCTAATAGTCCGGAGAGTTGTCATTGTGAATCGAAATTCATCAGAGTTGACTCCGGTCGTAAAAGCCTAAGGTACCAATCTATTCTAGTAACTTTCGTATACAAAGTTAGTCCTGAATTATGACAGTGCATCCTTTAACTATTTTAGTTAGTCTGTGTGTATCTTTGTATGAGACACGTTTAATTCTTTTCCGATTTTGTATTTTACGAAGGACAATAAAGTATACACGCGTTTGTTTAGTTAAAAGTAATTCTACAGTTTCGTACGATGTAGCCCAAACTCGCACCAGCCAATCGTCATTCGCTTTTAAAGTACAGCATATTGTTTAAGTTCTATCAGATTTTAAGTCACAAATCTTTGGAACTGAAATGCTAAGGATTCGATTTTTACGGACAGTGTTTTTTTATTGGCCAATATTTGTAAATACCAAGTGTTTGTAGTATGTATACAGTCTATATACACTAGAACTCAGTTATTATTGGCAGTTTTCAAAAGGTTGGTTTTACGGAACTTTAACGAGCTCAATTCGTTAGAAGCATAAACGTTATGATATATGGTCTTCAAATCATAATACCTAAAGCTTCTACTTTGTAAAACATTTGTTTTCTTTTACTTTTAAGACCAAAATAACAGACTTTGAGTACTTAATTTTTAATATTATCTATCCATTCTAAAAATGTTTTATGTCTAATCTTGAGCAAATAGGCTAGAGCTGGTTGCTCCAACGTTTCTTCGGACATCCACACCTGTCCGTCTTTTCGGCTCATAACTCAATTATTGTTTGGAGATGCGTCAATCACATCCATTCTGTTAAGATTTCCCAATCATTTTAACAAAAATTTCAAAATAATTGAATGTAGTAACTGTGCAGTTTCTTCGTTGGAACAGGGTTAGGCTACAGTATTACAAAAAGTCTCATTTCTTTAAGTCTGTTTCAGAGTTTTACAGAATAGCCTTGAATTTAGTTCTCAGATAAAATAAAATGAGAATTGGCCAAGCCTAATAATCCAGTTATGTCCAAAATCGCTGCTGCAATTTACACCATCTGTAATGAGACACGAAAAGTTCCGTATATCAAAAAATAGAAATTATGGATGCTTGATACTACTAGCTACAGAATGCTAGCAAACAACTTTTAGTTCTGTAACTGACAACGGTTTTTGTTCCAAAATGTGCGTACAGTCCAGACCGTGGCATAAAGGCACATGTGGTGACAATATTTCTCGTACAGCCTTCCACGCAATACTACAACAGATCTGCTACAGTTTTATTAAAATTTCTCACAACGACAAGAAATATATGGATCAGCGTGTTAGTAACATGCGTAGGAAAGATTTGAAAGTGTACATATGTTTATAGGAGTGAATTCACAGACTACTGAGTAAAGGAAAATTATTCAAATTTATATAAATGTCGCAGAATCCAAAATTTCATACGACAAATAAACCATTTATAAAACTTCTTTGATATGCTATTCCGTAATATGTTTGTAAAATAGTAAACATTCTTCATCCGTGTTACGTTTCTACGCGTTAACAACAATTTAACGCCTTAACATTATTGTAAAATAAAGCTAGCCTACATAAGGAACACATTAGTATTTTTATAACGACGTCTTCTTTATTATACAAATTGTCGGTGCCTCAAAATAAAAATTACTCAGAAAATATAGATTTAATTGCAATCTAATACCTATATTTCAAATATAATTATGAAAAACCAAAGAAAATAAAACGTCATTTTATATTTTATAAGAAAGACGACACGATTAGAATTAATGAAGAGATTTGTGTTAGTGGTTATAATCACAAACAGAATTATCACTGTTGCACACCACTACAGAAAAATTATTCCGATTAGCGTTTTCAGCTTCTCAGCTCATCGTCAAAACAGAATTCCGATTTGACGATGAGCTGAGAAGCTTGAAAACGCTAATCGGGATAATTTTTCTATAGAGGTGTGCAACAGTGATAATTCTGTTTGCGATTAGAATTAAGGTTAAAGATTTGCGATTACGATTACAAATACGATTGGGATTAAAATTACAGTTAAAGTGACAGTCATTTCCTCAGAATGAAAGAGAATTTGGTGGTGAGATGTGGGTAAAGGGCGCTAGCGAAACGAATGCTGTTGCGAGAATATACAGATGGCAGTCGAATACAGGTGAATACAGGTGGTTGATAACATGAAATATGTCGGGAAAAGTGTATTATCAACAGTATTGTCACATCGTGTCGACATCAAGTTTCAATGACTGTCTATTGCGCTAAAGTCAACGATAAGTATATAGTGATCAGCGCAAACAATATTACAGTCTGTACCTGACCGACATTTCCTTAAGTAGTACACTCCAACGCATTTGGATTTGTGAGCAATCCATGCTTCGTCTGTGGTTTTAAATCGATATGATGAAGCTTCTAGTGAAGAAATTCGATTTATTTACTGAAGTCACACTTTCTGTCCAAACAATTGGAATCTGTTGGAGTATATATTATTTCAATACAATATATTAGTAGCGGTTTGTTGCCAAATCTGTCTCAAATATTGCTTAATTCGATTGTATTTAAAAAACAAGTCCTACTCTACACTTTGTGTGTATCTACCGCGCGCCCATATATTTTAGTAACATTAGCCGTATACAAGACATACAATACAAAATAGTGATAGTAAAATGCAAAGAAAAATAATGGTGTTCCGTACGACATACGCCAGAAGTGAGAACTGAGGTATCAAGTGACAATTGAACTGATGCAACGTGTAAAATGTTGCACGTTGTATTTTATTATCCGTAACTCTCCTTGCCAACCTTTCCTGTGGCTTTCTTTTTGTGTGTCCATACCATTGTAATATTTTTATTTAAATAAAAACAACAATTGAATTTTCCAAATTCATTCTGTCCTTAATAACTTCATTTCTAATTTCCTTACGTCTGGATACTTTTGTAATTTGGAGGAAAAGAGATTTTGCTATTAAGAATGAGGATTCAAATAACAGTAAACGGAGAATGACATGACACAACCCTATTGTAATGTTAAATGTACTTTGTTACAAAAACTTGATATTAACAATGAACGGCAATAGAATCATATCACACGTCGTATTATATTTAGTATGCATGCATAGGGAAATTATGGGTAGCTATGTGTTGAAGAGAAATTTGGTTGACCTGGCAGTACTGGTTTTGTTTCAGTATTTCGTGACTCGTTGAATCAGTTTACTGCTGTTGGATCCCAAGGTAAACGGAAATGAGCTGGAGACTATAATGCCGTATACCAACTTCTCAGTTCAAAACGATTTAAACTTGCTGTTTGTCTTTTCCTCACGGATCAGTAACCTATATTTCTCAAATAAAATATTCTTCGTCGTGTGACATGATAGTTCTTTATTCGACCTAGTCTCCATTATCCAGATATTTCTATTCCCATGCTGTCTGGACACCGTCATCGTCGCATAGCCTTCCCTGAGTTCTTTGCCAGAAAAAGTCGTTCCGTTGTTCTCCTTAGAACATTTCATCAATCAACTGTCTTTTGAATTTTCATCTAATCAAACACTACTTGATTTTCATCAGCTTGTAGCGGGTATGAAGATCTTGGTTTCCTTTTACCAGTTAGCGTCTTATTCCCTGAATTATATTATTATAATATTTAACTTGGTCCTCACCTTACCAAGACCCTTTACCATTTTAATGACCCCAATTCGTAGTATTGTACGTATTTTAACTATCTGTTGATGTTAGTATATTTTATATATGTTGATTTCTATCTGTTGATTTATTTACAATAGTCTGCTGTTTCCCCCCACATTTTGTCCATCCTAATTTTTTCTTTTCATATTTTCTAATCTTTTAATATAACAGTGTTTTTCCCCAGAGACAAGAGGTTAGGGGCCAATACCGCCATACTCGTTGGCTCCCGCCCAGCACACACTGCCTCAAAGTTGGCGGGGTAATAAAACTGGTCCTTCGGCTGGATTGAAGGTGATAGAATCAGGCCAAACGTGTGTGCTTCGCAAACGGTAGCCAAGGGGTTTGCCGTTCCTGCTAAGTAGCTGTACGAGGTGCAGTGAAGCATAATAGCGGGCGTAAAAAGGAGAGTTTACAGCGTCTTGGTTCTGTAGCTGCACGAGGTACAGTGAATCCGAAATTGCACCGCGCCTTCTGGAAACCAGGGCTCTCATCCCTGACAGTTAGCCTCAAAGCGGTCCGTTCTTTGGAAAGCTAGCAGGTGACCCAAAACATGCATCAGTGAAAGGCGCGTGGGCAAAGCCTGAGTGACTGAGTAACGACCCCTGCGGGTGGCAGGAGAAGGGCCCCGGAGACTTACGGTTGGTTATCACAGACGATTGCTGGTAACCTCAAGTGCGTCCAAGATTCCAACCCTGATACACACTGCTTTTGTGCGCAGGTGGTACCCCTTTCATTAGTGGTATCGGCACTGACGTTTGGGAAATGTGCGTATCGCTCGCGCGAACGGCAAAGAGTCCGACCTTACTCTTGTAGCGCATTGAGAACGGGAGCCATGGTGAGCAGTTTCTGGTCAGTAAATGTGACGTACCTCTCTTGCCAGCCCCTGATATCCATTAAGTAAACAGATGAACGCTAACAGCATCGGGTTTGAGCCGATTGTTATTCTGTTATTCACTCATCGGCAGACTGGGGTCCGTTGAATCGTCGGAGTTCTACTTTTGACCGAGCAAGAAGGTGAGGAAACGGCAACCTGCCTTCCCACTGGCCTGGTGGGGTATTGTTCAGCTGGCGCAGATAAAAGATGGAGGAAAGGCCGTACACCCACGAGGAAGATCCTATGGATCGACCCGAGTTTGGGGCCGTGACCATGCTGGGCTTCGAGGTTCGTTATGTTGACCAGCGATGTACTACAAAGTAGCTGGGATCGTGAACCAGCCCGGACGTGGTTCTGTCTCCCCGGTCTTCCTGAGTTGATGAAATGTTTCGTTTTGACTGTGGTTAACCGTGCTAGGCTAGATTGTTCCTAACACTGGTTTTTCTGGGAGTTCAGATGTGTGTTATAAGAACCTCACCTGGTTCCCCTTCTTGTAGGAGGTTCTCCGATTCTTATTTCGCGTCTCCTTCGACTCCTGGGCATTGCACTGTTCATTTTTTGTGTAGCATATAAGATGAAGTTCGTGGAATCAATCAAAAATGGAATTGTAATTATTAATAGCGTGTGTTACAAATCCATCCGTCTTACAGATGTCATTGCACTTTTAGGAAACAAAAACAAAAAAAATTACAAAATACACTTCACCGAATAAACACAATCCTAAAAGATAAATGTGACCTGACGATAAATAAACATAAAACAAAGTAATTAAATGTTAAAAAACTCATAAACGGAAGCTTAGGTATTTCCGGACGGTAAAAAGCTAGTGCAAGTTGATTCTTTCAGGTATCTTGACACCTTTATTACATCAGATGTATGGTGAAACAGTAATGTACGTAAAAATAACGTTGCATATGCAAGAGTGGTATATTTTAAAGAAAGGATCTCTTCTGGCGTCCAGAAATGGTTCCTAAAATACAGACACAGAGAAATCCATAAAGAGTTTCATTTAAAAAATATTCACATAAGTCTCGGAAATCAGGACTTTGAGAAAGTAATATAACTAATTGTTATGTTTTGTGGTTTTAGAAAGCTGTAGTTACTATGCGCAGAACTGTGAAACATTGAAACACTGAAGGCTAAGGGTATATTTAGAAGTTGAGAGTCGAGACACACAAGTAGGATTTGGAAGTCATCAAAAATTTGGTTTTTGTGATGGGATACATACTGAAAACGCACTAGAAAAAATTATTAAGTTTTACTTAGTAACTTCAAAAAATGTATAAAACCATTTCATGGGGCACAAAAAAAGGAAATACGAATTAAGATGAAGATTATTGAATGACATTAAGGTAAATTGTGTGCAATATTTGAAATACGGACAAATAATAAAGTTAAGATAGATAGCGACGTGACAAAAATTTCATAACAACAACGGCAGTAGCACGATAAAACATCTTGAGATTGCTCATATTGTAAGATGATTAAAAAACGAATCTATTTTATGTAAAGAATTGGTTAAGCATATAGGCCTATATACAAATACAAAACTCTTTTTAGTTAAAAAGACTGGATTTTTGTAAACTGACGAGGCTGTACCATTTCCAAGTATGAAAAACGGATTAGAAAGAATCCAGATAAGTGAAACTTAGCCTACAGTAGAAACAATTTAAAAATACACCTGAACAATTATATTTACCGTACTATCCGAATTATTTTAGCAATTTAAAATCAGGCAGAGTTTACACGCTGAAAAATTATGTGCACCAGAAAACTTTATTATAGTTTTACGTTTACTTTAAGGCTTTGAGTTTAAAAAAAGGCGCATTCAAGCAGTCACCAGTTACTTCATAACACAGCCCACATTGCGCGTTTGGTTGCAATACGCGTTTGAGTGCCGGCGACTTATATTGTGTTGTAATGTACGATGTTAATCCGCAAAACGCTCAACACCAAAGAAAAGTTTGCACGTATATTTGCGTAAAGTTTAATTTTATTAAGCTCCCTTACCAGATGATTTATACTGTACCTTCACAGCGGATACCACTCCCCACGGGTTCTCAGTAATACTTCGCAAATGTACAAGTTAGACTCACTTAACAAACACTCCTAACAACGCCCGCTCTCGAGACGATAGTGAGAAATAACAGGTATTCAATTCGTCACCATAATTGAATGAGGTGACAATATTTAAATTATATAAATAATTTTTGTTTATTAGTGGCAAGAGTTGGTCACATTTGGTAATACTGAGCAGTGTGTAGAATTTTGTTTGCTAATTTATTTACTACTATCATCCTTCCATTCCTTCATATGGAAATGTTTACAGTAGCAAGGAAAAAACTATAAAACGAATAACATTTTAATGTATTGTAGGGCGTAGTATATTCTTTCAACAAAAACGTTAAGAAAAAAACACGACTTCAAAAAACATTAAATAAATATAACGTTCAAACTTTCCTTATTATCCTATATTATATTATAGAAAAGAAAATACGCTAACGCATACTGTTCCGACGGTTTTACGGAACGTCGTAATGTAGAGTGGTAAAATACAGACATAAATGAAATCATTAATTACCAGCTTTTATTAGTAATAACAATTAAAAATCAAAAAGATACTGTCATACAGTACAATGATTCAAATTAAATTTGACCACACGTAGTAATAATATTTGTCAACTATTAGAGTTCCGGACTAATTATAATACAATAATCACTTTATCGGCACTAAAGTAATCTCTCACTGTGACTAACTTCTAAACCAGCCGTAGACCTTTATTTATACTACGTATAAGTTACAAAATAATTTTCCATTTTTGTGGGAGCGGCCAGCATAATTTGCGTAGTTACAAGTGATAGAACAGTCTAGAGGGTACGTTAGTGCGCGGCCTTGACCGAGACGCTGCACCTGCTCGGCTAGCCGAGAAACGTGGAGAATGACGCTCTCGACTTTTCGAGAGAGCGGCGTAATTGTCGTTGCAGTGTATATAAGTGAGTGAAAACTATTCTTGCGAGGTTGAGGCTTAGAACGGGTTTAGGAGAGGTGAGGTGGGTCATGTAGCTGAGATAAAATAATTAGCGGATTTCAGTTAATACAATCGTTTATAAAATATTCTTCCAATGTGACGCACTTTCGCTTTATTACCTATGCAACATGACCTACGCTGATAGGCTATTTATCAGCCGAATATTTTATGGATCATCCGGTTTAATAAGGAAATCGTTCGTTTTTATACGGTTGTTGAAACTATATTTATTTTATAATTACTCTGTTTCACAGTGATTTTGCTCCAAGAGGTAATTGTAAGCCACAATGTCTTTGTATGTCCTTGTTATCGTTTGATCGAAAAGTAAATATCCGTTGCTTCTACATTTCCACTGTATTCTACAATTCAAAGGTCGTATTCTATACGCCTTACCGTTCAGGTTATTTAGTTTCATATATTTCTAAGTAAAATCTATCGATGTCTCTTTCCATTATAAATTTTTACCAACATCGTTGTGTCTTCCCTGTGTGTCCGTTGTCACCATCTCTGTGTGTGTGTGTGTGTGTGCCCGCCCACTATACGACATCTATCTATTCTTGCTTACTTATCGGACGAACTAGTTTGCGTCTCCCAATTGAGGTTTCCACAATCAAGAAATTCCTGTCTATCTTTTGTGTATTTACTACAAAAACGTATAATAGCAATTAAATTTTTACGATTACATCTGTCAATATGTAGTTACCAAATATGTAACTTGGTTACAGCAATATCAGTTAAAAAGAATTTTTTAAATAATTTTTCTTCTTCCAGCCAAGTATTAGGCTAATAGCCTATTGTGACCCGATCGTTCTTTCTCTTATTTTATCTTCCGAGGGTTTGCCGTCCTTGCAGACAATATATTTATATAATCTATGGCATTTTCTCAGTGCTCATAATTTAAAAATGCTGTTTCCATTTATTTCTATACTCTTTAATTTGGTCACTGAAGATGGAACCTTGTAATTGCTCCTTTATTTCCGTATTCCTCATTCAATCGTACTTTGTGGAATCTGCAATCCTTGGTAGCATTTTTATCTCTGCTGTTTGGATTCTTTTTTTCTATGTGTCTGTGAATATCCATAATTCACTGCTGTGTAATGAACTGGGACTAGCCATAGTTTCATAAAATTGTACTAATGCATCTTTCTTTACTTTAATCTTTCCGTTTCTGTATATTGTAACGTTTATGTAGTTGAATTGTTCTACTTATTACCTACACCTATTTCATTTTCAATGATACATATTTATGTAGAAAACTGAATTAACTTACTCGGTGTGTATTAATATTATTAACAAAGTTTACTATTATGTTCGCACATTTTAGAAATAATATTTTCCTTTTTGCAATGATATTTGTCTTTTTTCATTTTTTCAATCATTTAAATGTTGCCGAGGTCATTTCCTTTGATCTAATACTAACCGATGTCTACAATCATATTCCAGAACAAGTGCTTCTCCCGTAAACAGGCTGTCAGCCTATTGCATAACTCCCAACTTGGAGAAACAGGTGTGTTGATTTTGGGGCACGCAGCCCCCACAGAGCGATAAAAGGGTAAGCTGGGACGGGTAGGTAAGCCCATCGGACAAGAGATAGGTCGTTGTGGGACATTAAAATTCGTCTGGCTTCTGTTCTAAGGCCTGTCCGGCTTGGGAACCCTACCAGTAGGTACCCTACCGGCAACATAATCTTCAGCTCTTATAGATGCATACAAACTCCCTCGCCATCATCGACAGTGCTTCGATAATAAGATGACTACTTAGGAATATTAAAACTAATAATTTAATGTTAATTCTCAAATAGATAATCTATTGCCATTATGTGTCTTATAAATCATGTACCATGATTCTAATTAAAACAGTAATGACAGCGGCCTAATAGAACACGCTGTTTCCGTTTCCGTCTCAGTTTCCGTTTCCGTTTCCGCTCCCGTTCCCGTTTCCGTTCCCGTTCCCGTTCCCGATTCTGTTTGTTTTTATCGCGTATGCCAACCGATTACATACAAACGTGAGTTTACAACGTTATAGATGAAAGTTTTCTACAGTGTTTCTAATAACCTAGTTTCTCCTGTATCAATAGTTTCCTCGGGTCTCCTCCCTAAAAATGCCTACAGTATGTGTCGCCGGAAGGTTACCTACAAAGAATTTTAACCATAAACCACTTTGCTTGAAGGTTTTTCCTGATAACATTTAGGACCCGGACCTCGAAAGCCCGAGAAAGTGAATAAGTAAAGCATTTACATAAAATTATGCAACAGGAATTTTAAACGGTAATCTGAGGAAAACCAGTGAAACAAAAAGGAGATTTAGGATAATTAGGAATTAGAATAATGTTTGCCTGATGGAAAAGCAAGTGAAAATAACCGTTGATGTAAATAGAGTATACAGTCACTTTATCACAAAACAGTAAATAGAGAAACCAATATTCACACACACTAACACGCAGGTATACATACTTGTGGTTTTATGGTTTTATTTTGTTTTTATATAGTATCCAAGTCACTTTTTCACAATAATTTAATTACCTTTTATCCGTCAGTGACTTCGTTCTAGCGTTTTTTATATAGACGCGTTTCGTGACATGTGTCACATCTTCAGTAATCCTCGTCAAAAGTTAAAATTCACATAAAACACATAAAAACACATTTGCACATATTTACAAAATTACAATGACGACACACACACAACACGATGTAACTTCGGTTTCGTTGGACCGGTCCGACCGCGGGTGTAGTTGCCGAGCCACTAATTGAACTAAGTCAATCCTTATCACCAGTCATTACCGTCATGCGCGATTATATTTAGGGCTGTATCATATAGTGATAGAAGCGACACCTATATAAAACTAGATCCCACCATAATACCATCGATGATAATAAAGTTAACAATAATAAAAATAATAATAAAAGTATATAACGACAGTGTACGGTAGCCTTTTACCTAACATTATATCCAATGTGTTCTCTAAATTCAATATAAAAGTCGCGTTTAAAACAAATAATAATATATCTAATTTGTTACGCATAAAAGAACCATTGCCGTTAGAAGAGAAAACAGGTGTTTACTGGATGTCATGTGATGATTGTGATTGTTTCTATCTGGGTCAAACTGGCAGGTCTTTCTTGAAAAGATACAAAGAGCATCTACCAAGGAATGATTTAGACAAGACCAAATCTAATTATGCGCGCCATCTAATGATGCATAACCATAATTACACAGATTTAAATACCAATTTCAAAGCAATCCATGTATGCGGTAAGGGTAGGTTAATGGACGCTCTCGAGGAGTTTGAGATTTATAAATCATTTAAAGACAAGAATATCAACAATAACAGTATACTAAACGAACAATTAAGGTTTCAATCTCACACACTATATGATACAGCCCTAAATATAATCGCGCATGACGGTAATGACTGGTGATAAGGATTGACTTAGTTCAATTAGTGGCTCGGCAACTACACGCGCGGTCGGACCGGTGCAACGAAGCCGAAGTTACATCGTGTTATGTGTGTGTCGTCATTGTAATTTTGTAAATATGTGCAAATGTGTTTTTATGTGTTTTGTGTGAATTTTAACTTTTGACGAGGATTACTGAAGATGTGACACATGTCACGAAACTCGTCTACATAAAAAACGCTAGAACGAAGTCACTGACGGATAAAAGGTAATTAAATTATACTTGTGGTTGTTATGTATACTTACATATCTCCTTCAGGCTTATACAAACCTGTTTGACAGGTTATTAACCCTGCATTATGTGGTTTCATCACGCCATATAGGCGACTGCAAAATGATATTACGTTATAATTGAAGGCAATAACCTTGTATGTTACATGTAACTGAGCCTTTTACACTGATCATCAGTGGCGGCTCGTGAGTAAACTCTCCAGGGGTTCACACAGTTAGATAATATTGTAGGATTCTAATCCTTGTGCCTGTTAATACTTGCACAGATAATAACATTTTCAAGAATTTTTCAACTTTCATGTGAATGACATTACTAAAAAATTTTAAATAATTTATTAGTAAGTAATAATAACCAAATGAATCTAACATTGTAGTTTACTGAGCTTCAACTGGATTCTTTATTTAATTAATCTTAGAAAAATTAAATTTAGCAATAATGATAGCAATCATGTCCTGAAACAATAGTTAATTGTATACATACTACTTACAAGTATCAGTAGGTTAATCGGATCTTTAACAAAGACTAAGTGAACTTCTTGTGAAGTCCATCATTTGGTCTTTCTTTGAAACAAATCTATCAACACCATTTCATTAAACTTAGGGATGGTCTTCACCAGTTCTTTCTATATTGTTAACATGGCTACGTGATTAAGTCTTTCTTGAGACATCGTACTTCTCAAAAAGGTTTTTATCCTCTTCAAAGTCGAGAAGCATCATTCCGCTTCAGCTGAAATCATTGGGGTTGTCGATATCATCGTTAAAGGCTTATACGACTCTGAAAACGAATCTTTCAAATAATTTTGTATAAGAAATTGCAGTTAGCTTACAGTCTCATTCATATATCTTATGTCATTACATTGGTAAAACACTTCCATTTCGGTTTTTAGTTTTGCTTTGTCCAAAAAGGGATATTTTTCTGTTGTTTCATCTAACGCAGTTTAAGGAAATGATTTACTGTACTCACAAAATTTTTGAAGATCAATAAGGGATACGGTTAAATGGTGTGATGTAAATGAAAACCACTCTTTTATTTGCGTTGAAATCACGTAATATACTTCTTTAGCCGCGATCATCCTATTAGCATGACCGTCTTCTTCGTGCCTTGCTCTTTTGCGTTGTAGAGGTCTACAACACTTTTCACGGAGCTCATTTTTCCTCTTTCTTTATTTATTTCCCTCAGAAAGGTTTCCAGATTCTTTTTTGTTTGCACAGCATCTGTATAGGTAAGCTGAATTTGTTTGTATAAAACATCGACGTGTGGTATTATATTATAGAAAACTGTAAGCAAAAACACAAAAGTTAGGTCTTCTAGCATTCACCGCATTGCTCCAGATTTGGTAATAGAAGATTCTTGTTTAGAGGTTGATTCTATTTCCTTCATACAGGTAATAAGGTCTTCCCGATGTTCGAATACTGTATTTACAGTTTTGCTTTTAAAATTCCATCTAGATTCTTTTCCCGACAAAATTATCCCAAATTTCAACACTTTGAGGCGAGTTGCTGAAAAAGTTTGTTATATCATTCAAATTCGCGAAAAATATCCGCACTGCTGATTTTGGCTAGCAGCTCGAGCAATCACTAAATTTAATTGATGAGCATAGCAATGGATATAAGAAGCATACTCGTAATGTCGTTGAATAATTGTTTGTACACCGGTTAGGTGTCCGCTCATCACGTTTGCTCCGTCATAACTTTGAAAGATTAACTTTTCCGGCTTATCAACAACATTTTTTAAGGTGTCATGAATGCATCCGACGATCGAGTCTGAGTCGTGTCCGGAGGGAGTATATAAGTCCCCAGAATCTTTCTACTGGTCCTCCGGTTAGGTAATACGTAGCGAAAACAATAGTTAATTGAAATGTCAAACTAACATCTGTTGTCTCGTCGGCGATTACAGAGAAAAAATCTGCAAATTTTATTTCCTCCTTAATCTTTTCCTAGCAAACAAAAATTATAAAATCGAGCAGGTTGTCTTGAATTTCTTTTGAGGTTCCTTTAAAAACGGTTGCGTCACATATGTGTTCTCTTAGTGAGGCATCAAGTTAAGCAGTAAAATCCACTAAGCCTCGAAAAATCCCAGTATTTGAAGAATCATCTCCTTCCCTGTATCCCCGAAGTGCCAGTTCAAAAGCGCCGCAAAATTTAATGCAGTCAATTATTTTTTACAATACATAAATGATTTTTCGCTACTTTTTAATTATGTTTTTTTACATTCCTCCGGTAAGCGCTGTTCAACTGCTGACGTAAGTCGACATTACCAAGCAAGTTAAGCTCTAGCAAGGAGTTCAAATGAGCTTAAGAACATTCATGTTTTTTAATTTTCGAGGGTAAATGACTTAAATCATTTACATCATACTTAATCCAGTTTAAAATTTCAGAGCCTTGTTTTTCAAATACCAGACAAGGAAAACAATACAGTTTGTTTGTAGCTTCACAACCGTAAAGCCAAGAAGTCTTGTCATATAAAGTTTCTTTAAATTCCCTTTTGAAATCCCTATCTTTACCTTTCGTCACTTGTACAATATTAAGCTTTGGGGTCGGACGACCACGTTGTTTTATTTCTAGTTTCTTTTCTAAAGAAATACTTGAAAAAACTGTTTGTTTTAACACAGACACAGGGTTGCTAATCAATCACCAACACCAATCCTAACTATACTGGGCGCGAGGGACACTGGGAGAGCGAGTGACGTGATCCTTTGAACGGCTAGGACAGAATTGGCGCACAACCCGAATGTGGCACTGTCTCTAACTTGCGTCTGCCAGCGAGCCATAACATCGTGCTGTGCCTGTAATCTGGCGTCTTGGTGGGGCGAGAACCGAGCCGCACGGTGGGGCGGAGAGCCCGGGAGAAAGTTAATGTGTTTCATTGCCCGACATAAGTTCAGTAACAGCTGATCTGATTTTAAAAATTCTTTCACCCCCGTGTTTACTGAAGTTTGAGGATGGTTTTAGGGATAAATTTTAACCGATAGTTTTCACAATTTTCAAAAACAGAGTCTTCAGACGGTTCCACGTCATGAAGTTTCTTTTTTAATTTTCATGTAGTGAAATTTTCAGCATGCGACAAACTTTCGTTTTATGAGAGATAGCTATATGGTGTCAGCGAGTGAAAATTATAGAAAATTCCAAATTTTATTTTGCTTTTGTTTCAATAAAATCGGCTTTTCCGTTTTCGAGATATTGGCGTTTTTGTAAGAAATTTAGTTGGCGGTTTTATAAGAAATTAGTTGGTTGGCACATGCAGCGATTTTTCTTGTAACGATTTTTCTTAATAATAAATATTACCTTAACGTAATCATATTTTAACATTTATTATATTATTCTATTTAATAATAAAAATTTCAATTTTCATGTAGTACCTTAATGTAATTTGATTTCCTGGATTTTGTTGTCCACTGATTATAAATATATCACTACTGACTAGGAACACTAATTTTTTATAAATGCTCCATGAAGTTTTAAGAAGACTGTTTAATGATGAAGAAGCAAATTCATTTTATGAATATTTTATAAAACAATATATTAATAAGAAACAATACAGATCATGGGCCTACTGTTATCGGATTCATTTAGGTATAAACACTAACATGTCAATAGAAAATTTTAATAAAATATTAAAATATTGTTATCTAAAAGGAAAACGGATTAAACGACTGGATAAAATAACCTGTGCCATATTATATGTGTGTTAAACGTATTAAACATTGCACATCATGTCATCTACAGTTCATACACTGTAACTCTTGCTTTCATGAGTTTGTGTGTTTGTGTATGGACAGTTGCCATACGAAACAATATGTGCAAACATATTCACCAACACTTAACAATAGGATCCCTGAGGAAAGGGAGAATGAAGATACACTCGTTATAGATATTCCGAATGACGGAGTCATATGAAAAGAAATTTTAAACGAAATAAGTACAACTAAAGAAACAGAAAAGAGCGTATCTTCACAAAAAGAAAAAATGAATCTTGACCTGTCTGCAGAATTTACAGAAATTCAGGAAAACATAGGAACTGTATAATAGTTTGACTACGCAAAAAACAGATCAGACATCTTTTAATAACACTGACAGCGATGAAGTCAGCTGCTGAAATGAGCTTACAAGTATGTATAATTTTATAAAAATTAGTGTTCTGAGTCCTGATATATTTATAATTAATTCTGATTATTAAGGAGCAAATCCAAAGCAATTGCCTGGATTTGCTCCTTGGAGTTAGTGTCCTGTCTTTGATGTTTGTTTTTTGGTGTGAACCGCCTCTGTTTGATAATGTTTCTGTTGTGTGCAGTATTTTCGGTGACCTGCAACGCAAAAAAAAGATCAAACACTACAAGAAAAAAATCTAACTACATCTAGTTCTCGTTGCGTAGTTTAAAGTAAATATGTCCCGCTTGTAGTACACTCAAAACTAATTGTATTGAATTTGTCGACTGGTAAGTGTGGATTTACTTTAGGTAACAAGAGTTCACTTAATGATACCTACTTAACTGTTATATTTTGTAATTAATAAAATTAGTAAAAAAAGTTTTCAAAATTGTAAAGCAAAAAACTGACACAGTAAAAATACATTCAAAAACAAATGTATCTTTATGCCCAGATTAAGTTTTGTGGCTGGTGTTAAGAGACATTTTTTATTTATTTTAATCTACTGCTATAAGAACAATTTGGAAAAAATACATACGATAAGATTTTAGAATTATTTCAGTGAACTTAATAATTATAAATCTAATGTAAACACACACAAAATCAGTACTGACTAGCAATTAAGGGATGGGTAGATGGTTAGATAGATAAATATTTCAGTAAGTAGGCTACATGAGTAGATGATTAGATAAACCGGTATGTGAGTGTATATCTGAATAGGAGAGTAGGTTGATAGATATCCTAAGTAAAGCTATAGGCTAAAATTTGGATAGATGGGTGGGTGGATAGTTTGTGTAGGTGGGTGAGAAGACAGATAAGTTGATGAGTAGGTAGTTTGGATTAGCTGTACTACAAAATAAAATGGATAATCTGACTGAAAATTATACATACCTTTAAGCTCCTTTCAGCAGATGACTTCATAGCTTTTATTGTCAGTAGTAACTGTCCCATCTGTTTTTTAAAACGTTTTTCTCCACTCGCTGTGGTGTCTGTCTGTCCAGGTGGAATCTTGCGATTGATTTTTAACTACCTTCCAGACTAGCTAGAGCTTTGAAATTTGGCACACTTATGTATCTCCGATGACAATACGATAATCCATTGAAAAAATTGTAAAAATTGTGAATTTTGCAAAATTGTGAAAATTTAAAATTTTGCACACTTATGTATCTCAGATGACAACAATACAATAATCCATTGATGAAAATGTAAAATCAATTTTAATAAAAAAAACAAGAAAATTGTCAATTTTGCAAAATTATGAAAACTTGAAATTGTGCACACTTTGGCATTCTGAAACCACTTTCAACAAAGTATCAATCTACTCACTGAAAACACAATTCAAAATCTTTATATATAAAAATTCAGCCTGCGTATGTTTGTGCTCGCAAAACTCGAAAAGTAGTCGGTCCATTAACTTGAAATTTTGACAGAACGTTGCATTTGAATACGCGCGTGTTTTTATAGTAAAATGAAATTTTGACACAACGTTGCATTCGAATACGCGCGTTTTCGAAAATCGAATTCATTTCTTTCGTTTCTTTCCAGTTGATCGTCGTCTGTGTTTTCGCGGGCCTTAGTACGCGTTTTACGAGTTGAAGAAGAAGAGAAATGTTGTTGTTTTCGTTCACATTGATGTGCTTAATCACTTCGTTGGAAGTGCTTTGATTATCTGTTTTCAAAGAACGAAATGTGAGTTAATTTGATACCGAATGTTGTATTCAATTCAATTCATTTGTTTTGTTTTGGAAATGATTTAATTATCTGTTTTCGAAAATCAAAATGTGAGTTACTTTGATTTTGATTGTTGCATTCAATTGAATTCATTTCTTTCGTTTTTTTCCAGTTGATCGTCGTCTGTGTTTCCGCCAGCCATAGTACGAGTTGAATCGAGAAGAAGAGCAGCACAATCGTCTCAACAACGCCAAGAAAAATTAGATCAACAGCTAAGACGTATACAGTTGCAATACCTGAATGATCGAGCTTCATATCCTTAAGTCATAATAAAAGAGTCTTAGTCATAGTACGGCAGCCTTTAGTCTTAAGACATAGTAACACATTCATTAATCTTCTGTAATGCCTCGCCCATGTTCGAACATAGGCCGCCGAACTCGACACGCAATCACAGAACGTCAAAGAAGATCAAACCGCACTGATCAAGAACGTTTAGACGATAATGAACGTGTTAGAGTCAGAACTTCTCAAAGGCGAGCAGAAGAATCGGCAGGAGCAGAAGAATCAGCGGGAAGAAAGACTTGAGTCTTACGAGTTGAATCGAGAAGAAGAAGAGCAGCACAATCGTCTCAACAACGCCAAGAACAATTAGATCAACAGCGAAGACGTATGCAGTTGCAATATCTGAATGATCGAGCTTCATATCACCGAATTGCTTTTTCATACGAACCGGATATTCAATACAATACCTCATGTAAATTCGTTCAAATCGGAAAAATGGACAAAGTTTGTCCGCACTGCACAGCAATGAAATTTAAAGGAGAAACCCCGGGAATGTGCTGCGCGAGCGGAAAAGTGAAGCTACCTGAACTTGAGCAGCCAAAAGAACCACTGAAAAGTTTGTTAAATGGAATTACTGATAATTCAAAACATTTCCTCAAAAACACCAGAAATTACAATTCCTGTTTTCAGATGACTTCATTCGGCGCTAACGTTATAGCGGAGCATTTTACGCCGACATTTAAAATTCAGGGACAAATTTACCACAGAGCTGGCTCTTTGCTTCCTTTTCCCAGCAATAACCATAAATTTCTCCAAATCTACTTCATCGGAGATGAAAATGACCAATTGAATGCACGCTGCCAAATCTCTACTGGAATCAGAAGGCATATTGTTGAGTCGTTGCGAAAAATGTTACATGACAACAATAATTTAATTCGGATGTTCAAAAATGCGATTGATCTCATGCCATCAGACAGCCATAGAATTGTTATTCATGCTGATCAAACACCAGCCAGTGAGGATGTCAGACGATATAACGCGCCAACAATTGATGAGGTAGCAATTGTCATGGTTGGAGAAGAATTTCATCTTCGCGATTTCGTTTTGCAGCGCAGAAATGAGCAACACTCATAAAAGAATTGCTGACACTCATAGATGCTACGATCCATTGCAATATCCAATTATGTTTCCAGACGGTCAAGATAGTTATCATTTCAACATCAAAATGATAAACACAGTCACAGGTGAACACACAGGCAAAAAAGTTAGTTCAATGAATTATTATTCCTATCGGATTATGGTACGTGAAAATGAAGATAACCATATTCTGAAATGCCGTCAGCTCTTCCATCAGTACATCGTCGATATGCACGCGAAAATAGAGTCGGAACGACTACTATTCATTAGGCTCAATCAAAAGAAACTGAGATCAGAAGAATATATACATTTGAGAGATGCGATAAGTAATGATGGTGAAATAAGCAACGTAGAAAAGATCACCATATTGCCTGCCACATATAGACCTACTGGTAGTCCGCGACATGTGCACGAATATGCGCAGGACGCTATTACGTATGTGCGGAAATATGGTCGTCCTGATCTTTTCATTACATTTACATGTAATCCAGCATGGGATAAAATAAAAGAGTTACTACTTCCAGGACAAACTCCTACTGACCGCCACGACATTACAGCACGCGTTTTCAAGCAAAAGCTAAAGACATTAATTGATTTCATCACTTCACTACACGTTTTCGGAGAAACACAATGTTGGATGTACTCTGTGGAGTGGCAAAAAGAGGACTGCCACATGCGCACATTCTAATATGGCTTACTGTGAAGATAATGCCAAATGAAATCGATAAAGTAATATCTGCCGAAATACCAGATCCCACAATTGATAATGAGTTGTTTGAAGTTGTGACCAAGAACATGATACACGGACCATGTGGAGCAATCAATAGAAATTCACCGTGTATGATCGATGGAAAATGCTGTAAACGGTATCCTCGAGAGTTGTTAAAAGACACAATTACTGGCAATGATGGTTACCCACTATATCGACGAAGAAGTACAGAAGACAATGGAAAACCAATTACTTTGAAAGTAAGAGGAAATGACATTGAAGTCGATAATCGTTGGGTTGTTCCATATTCACCACTTTTATCGAAAACTTTCAAATCACATATCAACTTTGAATATTGCAATTCTGTGAAATCCATAAAATACGTTTGTAAATACGTCAACAAAGGCAGCGATATGGCCGTGTTTGGAGTTTCAACAAGAAGTAATTTAGGTGAAATCTCTCAATACCAATCGGCAGATATATCAGCAGCAATGAAGCTGTGAGGCGTATTTTAGGATTTCCAATCCACGAGAGGGATCCAACTGTCGTTCATCTTGCTGTCCATCTTGAAAACGGACAAAGAGTGTATTTCACGGAACAAAACATACAGGACAGAGCAACAAATCCACCGAACACAATATTAACAGCGTTTTTTCTATTATGTCAAGCAGATGATTTTGCAAGAACTTTGATGTATGCAGACATTCCGACTTATTACACTTGGAACGCAACACGAAAGAATTTTGAAAGAAGGAAGAGAGGCAAAGCAGTAGTTGGACAACCTGGAATATTTTCATCAAATGCTTTAGGAAGATGTACATCCACTGTACATCCGAAGAACGCTGAATGCTTTTATTTACGGTTGCTTCTGATTACCGTTCGTGGTCCAACATCATTTATACATTTACGAGCAGTGGATGGAATAGTACATAATACGTATCGGAGTGCGTGCGAGGCACTTCATTTGCTGGAAAACGACGATCATTGGGACAAGTCAATTGAAGATTCATCCGCCACTTCTAATCCATTTCAAATACGTACGCTGTTCGCAATTATTTTATCTACATGTTCCCCGTCACAACCAGTACAATTGTGGGAGAAATACAAAGACTACATGGCTGAAGATATTCTGCACAGAATGCGTCAAGAAACACAAAATCATGGCTTGGATTTCACAGAAGAAATATACAATGAAGCGCTAATCTTCATTGAGGATCTTTGTCTTCCAATGTGCGGCAAGTTGTTGGCACAATTGGGAATGACAGCACCAAATCGGTCCATCAATGCAACATTCGACAGAGAACTGCTCAGAGAGCAATCATACAACAGAAATGACTTACAGCTGTTCGTCCAAGAAAATACACCGAAACTCCTTCCAGAACAAAGATAGCATTTGATACCATCATACAAGCTGTGGCCAACCAATCCGGTGGATTGTACTTTTTGGACGCTCCAGGTGGAACTGGAAAAACGTTCTTAATTTCCTTAATCCTGGCTAAAATCCGTTCAAACGGCCATATTGCGTTAGCTCTTGCTTCTTCAGGCATTGCTGCCACGTTGATGGAAGGAGGGAGAACAGCGCATTCAGCTCTTAAACTGTCACTAAACATGCACTTCACAGAAAACCCAACATGTAACATTTCAAAAACATCAACTGGAATGGGAAAGGTTCTTCAGGCGTGCAAAATCATTGTATGGGATGAGTGTACAATGGCTCATAGGAAGTCATTGGAAGCATTAGACCATACATTGAAAGACTTGCGAAATAATCAGGTTCCATTTGGTGGAGCATTGGTGTTACTATCCGGTGACTTCAGGCAAACGCTTCCAGTTATACCTCGCTCAACACCAGCTGATGAATTGCATGCTTGCTTGAAATATTCAACTTTTTGGAGCACAGTCAAAAAAATGCATTTAACAACAAATATGAGAGTTCAGCTTCAAACCGATCCAACAGCTGACATATTTTCAAGACAATTACTCGAGGTCGGTAACGGCACTGTACCTACAAATCCAGAAACAGGAAAAATCACCTTCCCATATAATTTCTGCAACATCGTGAATTCAAAAGAAGAATTAGTAGACAAGGTTTTCCAAAGCTTATCGAAATCACGCATGGTTGAGCGGAAGAGCCTTCTAGCGGTTAAAAATGTCGACGTACACGATATGAACAACATCATTCTAAACAGAATCGCAGGTGAAAAAGTGACATACAAATCCATTGACTCCGTGATGAACCAAAGTGAAGTAGTGAATTTTCCAACGGAATTTCTTAATTCTCTCGATGTTCCCGGATTACCGTCACACATTCTGAATTTGAAAATTGGAGTGGCAATTATATTACTCCGAAACATCAATCAGCCAAAGTTATGCAATGACACACGATTAGTAGTTAAAAAATTGATGAACAATCTAATTGAAGCAACAATTCTGATTGGACCTCATAAAGTTGAAGACGTACTACTTCCACAAATACCACTCATTCCGACCGACATGGCGTTCGAGTTCAAAGGACTTCAATTTCCAATACGCCGTGCGTTCGCTATGACTATCAATAAAGCGCAAGGGCAATCTTTGCAATTGTGCGGTTTGAATTTAGAAAACGATTGCTTCTCTCATGGGCAATTATACGTCGCATGCTCCAGAGTCGGTAAACTGTCTGATCTTTATGTTTATGCAGAAAACGGACAAACAAAAAATGTAGTCAATCCACTAGCTTTACAATAAAAAATGATTTTCTGTGAAAAACATCTTTTTTCTTCCCTTCCTTTCATTCCACAGCATAGCCACAGCAACGCAAGGCAGGGTATTGAATTAAATGATGTGTTTTCTCGGTGAATCTATGTTCGCTAGAATACTTTTATTTACTTTCCCATTCATTTCATATCAGACTGAGCCACAGCGAAGCGTGGCCGGGTTTAGCTAGTGTAATATAAAACTTCACACATCAAAACAATAACAGTAAACAATATTTCTGCAGTAGTACACATGTTTTTCAGCTGTTTAGCAAGTGTACCAACATTGGAAAGAAACATTATAGAGGTATAAATAAGCGTAAATGTATAAAAGACACTATTTACATTTTGCGTTACTATGGAAACAAAAATCAACGCTATATTGAGTCAAACAAAAAAATATTTAAAATACATATAGTTATCCGATGTTCATGATTTTTATACCATTTTATTCAGAAAAGTGTAAAGAAAAATATAAAAATTAAAACGCAACTTGCTAGCATACAAAAACAAAAGTGTATGCTAGTGTTTGTTAAGTGAAACAAAAGTGTATGCTAGTGTAATATTAACGTATTCTGAAAGATGCCTAACTCGCGTGTTCGTGCACTTGTCTCGTTACAAAGGACAGTTGTGCTTTAAGTACATCTTTGTAAGAGCCGCTTCTTTGTAATGATGAAGGAGACGGCGACTCAAAAGAAGCGACGATTGGAGAAGAAGCGACAACACTATCAGCTCAAGCGTTCGCAAGAAACGGCTGAAGTTAAATTAAAGCGACTTGTAAATGGTAAAAAACGCGTGTCACAAGCTCGTGCTATTCAAACCGACGACCAACACGCTTATCGTCTTGCTAAAGATCGAGAACGCAAATCGCAAGCTCGTGCTATTGAAACTAAAGACCAACGCGCTTATCGTCTTGCTAAAGATCGAGAATACACTTCTCAAGCTCGTGCGATGGAAAATGACGATCAACGCGCTTCTCGACGCGAAAGAGATAGAGTATACACCTCTCAAGGACGAATCTATGAGACAGAAAAAAAAAGCGTAAGGATATACAGCAATGTCGCCGCGATGCTCAAGCTCAGCGTGCTGCTGATGCGCAAGAGTTCCATAAGGAAATCAACAACTTCTGCGATAGGACATGTGATATCTGCACAAAGCAGTGTTACGCTAATCAAGTGGTAAAATATCATATGGTTGCTGCCAAATCATATCTACCTCCGGAACTCATGAACAAAAATGTATTGGAAATTTGCCATCGATGTCATTGTCATTTGAAAAACAATCGGAAGACTAAACATCCATCAAAGGCGTACTGGAATAATATGGAGCCCGGTGACATTCCAAGTGAAATTAAAGTTCTCACTCAGTTTGAGCAAAAACTCTTGTCTCGCATGATACCTTACGTTAAAATAGTTAAATTCGACGGTAGATATGGCCAATACGGATTCAAAGGCCAGGCCACGCTGTTCGCACTTGACATTTTCGAGGTAAGCGAGAAGCTGCCTTATATGTTGCCTCGCGACAGTGATAATGTGGGAATGGTTGTAGTCACAGAGACTCTCGAAAATTTAAATATCTCTCGTGAATACACAATTTCACGCGAACGGGTGTATGCTGCGCTTAGCTGGCTCTTGGCAAACAATCCGCTTTATAAGGACGTGACAATCAACGAATTTGCAAGACTCGACCGACAAGACATGATTCACGTTGTTCCAGCTGAGCCACAACAGAAGCAAGCTTATTGCAATGAGGGTCATAGCAACGATAATTTTGCCAATGATGATCAGTTGCAAAGTGCATATATGCCAATTTGTGACGCTTCAAGGATTGTTCGCGCTTACTGGCATCAGGGTCGGAGTGACATTTTCAATTCCAGTTACGCTGGTTCGCAGTGCTTTGCTATGGTCACAGCAAATATTATCAGAGCCACCATTCTTCCTCCTGGTCGTTGGACCACTAATACCTTGAACCAGAATATGATTGAAGCGGATGATTTTTGTGCGCTAATTCACTTTGAGACTGAAACAAGAGGTTGGGAGGCGTTTCCAATACCGTCTGATGGCTACCTGCAACTACGCAATCTGGACGTAGTCAAGAACGATATTCTAATGTTTGACAATTCGTTCGAGCTCGTTTATGATGACAACTGGCTATGCCAGGGCAGCTTGATGGATCGCATGAATGATGGAATCATCGGCCGAACTTTGCAAAATGCTATTAGCCATTTGTTTGCAGAACATCAAGCTGGCGTTCTTGTTGTTGCGTCAAAGTCATTAGGCCTCATGCACTTCAATGACAAGTATTACTTTACCGACTCGCATGCTTGCGGCATCAAAGGTGCAAGCGTACGATGAAGCAAGCGACGGTAAAGCATGCATCATTGAATGCGACATGATTGAGGAATTGTTCGCATTTGTCGACGCACTGTTCACTCGAAAAATGAACCTTTTGTGATTTACTTCATCGACGTGCGTGTGAAGGGCGTTGTCGTTCAGATGGATGAATGTTTGCGACAACATCAGCATGATATACCAGAAGCAACTCATGATGATCCCGTGGTTGATGTGCATCCTATGGTTGATACACATCCCACACCCGAAAAGCATATTCATGTTCAGACATCAGTCATGGCTGATGTCGCTCAGCCAGATGTTGACCAAGTATTAGATGATGCATTTGTTGATGGCGAAAATTTAAACGAAATTAAACGTAAGACGAAGGACAATATTGTTAACATAAATCACGAATTAAGAGCAGAAGAGTATTCGTGGTGGATGCTTTTTCTGTATGGAAACAATGGTTTGAAGGAGAACCGTGAAGTGATTATTACGCCATTAGATTACTTTCAATCGAGAATCCTTGGTCGCGATACACGTTTCCAGCGCAATGACTATCTCTTCTATGCGCTTTCGATGAATGAATATCTCAAAATTCAGTCCACTATTTCTGCTTGCTGCAAGAAGGTAAGAGGACAAGAGGGAGCTGTCGAAGATCTTCAGCTCTACATGCGAAACTTACGTGGGTCTGCAGCATACTGGCGAATGGCGCATAACGAATTGATAGCGCAAATTCGTTGCCTTGGACCACCAACTTGGTTCTTAACATTGAGCTGCAATGACATCAACTGGCCAGTCATGCGAAGAGCTCTCTTGATTGCTGACAAACGATCGAATGAGGACCCAACAAATATCAGTGTTGACGAATCGCAGCATCTTATTGAACAATACCCGGTTGTAGTCAGCCGTCATTTCATGAGGAGATTTAATACCTTCATGAAACATATTAACAACAACGCGAAGATTTTAGGTGGCAAAGTTAGAGATTCCTGGTGGCGTGTGGAATTTCAAAATCGAGGCAGTCCGCACATCCACATGGTTGTTTGGATTGAGAATGCACCTTCATTCAAGACCGAAGAAGGAATTGAACTAATCGATGCAGCAATCTCATGCCGACTCCCATCTGAATCTGAAGATCCTGATATGCACAATTTGGTTAAGCGCAATCAAACGCATCACCACACTCATACATTTTACAAAAAAAACTCTCAAACATGTCGCTTCGCCTTTCCGCGTAAGCCGTGTCAGCACACTCGCATTGTTGCTCAAACTTCAGACGAGTTTATAAGAAATGGCGGACGGTTCTGCATTCTGAAGCGACGAACTGAGGAAAAATTGATAAATAATTACTGCTCCGCGATCCTTCAATTGTGGGATGGCAACATTGACATTCAGCCATGTGGAACGAACGAGGCAATCGCCCATTATGTTGCGAAATATATCGCAAAGTCTGAGCCCGTAAACTTGAATCAGGGTATTGCAGAGGCGATCAGACGAATTCGTCAAGAAGATTCAAATGTTGCTCGCAAGTTGTTTAAAATATGCATGAGAATTATAAAGGAGCATCAAATTTCTGCATGCAAATGTGTATTCCGGTTGTGTCACCTTCCATTCCGCGGAAGTTCGAGAAAGTGCGTATTCTTGAACACGCGTAAGCCTGAACAACGATATCACGTCCTGAAGTTTGACGGTAATCAGGCAACGGGAGTGTGCTCCAACATCTTTGAGCGATACGACAAGCGCCCTACAAATCATTCAGAATACAACTTCAAGGATATGAATTTGGTTGAGTTTGCAATGCAATTTAAGCCATACTACACCAACAAAGGCGACACTTAAGAAAGCCTTGATGAAGACGATGCGGAACAGTCACAACAAAGGCGAAAGCTCTTTACTCTCACAGACAAATCAAAAATGGTTGTACGAAATTTCCCAGCGGTCGTACGAGTGCGATTCTTCATGATGCACACGGATCCCGAGAACTACTTCTATAGCCTTCTTCTTCAATATCAGCCTTACGAATCTGAGAGTGCTCTGCTCGGAGAGTTTGATAATGCGCGAGATGCATTCCTTGCCCGTGAACAAGAATTGAAGGAGAAGAGCAAACACATGGAGGCTTTCCGCAAAATAGATCGCCAACTTGAGATCGCTTTCAACCAAGCTCATGCATTCGATATTCTGCAGCAATCCCAAGCGTTTGTTGAAGAGAGCTCGAGGAAGAAATTCCCGACCAAGGTATGACTGATGAACAATTCCAATCGGCTTGTGCTGCGATGAACATCAAGCAGGGAGAGCTCTTCTCTGCAGTCACTCGCAGCATTCAGGAGCAGCTGAGCGGAAGCAAACAACGCCTCAGGCTGTTTGTGACTGGCGGAGCTGGAGTCGGCAAGACCTTCACTTTTAATGCACTGAAAAATCAAGTCAAACGCTGCTTCGGCAAAAATGCAGTGAAAGTTGCAGCTTTAACGGGTGTAGCTGCGAGACTAGTCGGTGGATCAACTCTACATACTATGCTCAAGTTACCGGTTCAAAAGAATGGCTTCATTGTCTCCAACATGCCGATGTTGACGGGAAATTATTTAAAGATTATGCGAAAGCAGTGGAAGGATATTGAATACATCTTCATTGATGAAATTCCGATGGTCCCTTACGAGATGCTTTGCATGATCGACTCGCGATTAAGACAGCTCAAGAATAAGGATGATGAAGCATTTGGAGGTCTCAACATCATGCTGTTTGGTGACTTGATGCAGCTTCCACCCGTTAAAGGAGCTCAGGTTTTTGAACAATCAGTACGATTCTTGCCAGCACCACACCTCTGGGGCTACTTCAGATTGGTTGACCTTACCGAGAATATGCGCCAGCAGGGCGACACGTGTTTTGCCGATCTGCTCAATGCTCTTCGAATTGGTGAGCTCAAGGGTCCCCACTTTGACTTGCTGCTGTCGAAGACGTTGGTGGATGCAACTGGCGAATTCGCCTTGAACAAGGCGATTCGCATCTATCCATTGAGAGCGCAAGTAGATGCCCACAATAATGCTGTTCTTGAGTACTACCGATCACAGGGAGAGAGAATATACAAAATAAAGGTGCAAGATCATGTAGCCGATGCTACGCGCAATGTCGAAAATGTCAACTTGGACAATATCATCCCAGCCGACATCAACAAGACTGGGGGCTTGCCCAAGGATTTGGAGATATTTATCGGTGCAAAAGTAATGTTACGATCCAACATCAATGTCGAGAAGGGTCTTGTGAATGGCGCAATTGGCAATATCACCGAGATAATTTGGCCGTATTTCCGTCGCGACCAGATATACGACACAGATGTTCCCTCTGTTCGCATAGACTTCGGTAGGGATGACATTCATCTGATTGAACCTCAATCTATTCAGTTTCCTGCTAAATTCAACTATGAAACGATCGAGGACTCAAAGACTAAAAATGATAAAATAATATATAGTTAAAAAAAATTTTTAAAAAAATTTCTAATGGACTAAAAATATCAAAATAATTATATTTTGGAAATACTTAAAACACCTGAGACCAAATATCAGCTACTATGAAAAACGTGGCGCGCATTTCAGAAAATACGATCGTTACTCATATCATAAGGTTTAATGGAATTCAGTAATTGTTTCTCTAATAATATATTCAGAGGTATGAGTTTGAAAATAGAAGTCATTCATGAAAATACTTGAATACATGGTAATACTTGAAACAACTGAGACCAAATAACAGCTAATACAATGAAAAACTTGGGGCGCACTCCAGTAATTGTTTCTCTAATAGTATATTAAGAGGTATGCGCCCCACGTTTTTCATTGTAGCTGATATTTGGTCTCAGGTGTTTTAAGCATTTCCAAAATATAATTATTTTGATATTTTTAGTCCATTAGAAAAAGGTTTTTTTTTTAAATTTTTTTTAACTATACATTATTTGCGTATTGAAACTGTTCAACAGTTTGTAGGGTTTTCTGAATCTCTTGAAATTGTTCAAACAGTTTCATTCTTTCATTATTTAAAGATATGCTCTTTTCTGTGTCTTTACTTTTAGGCCTACTTGCTTCATTTACCACTGTTTCTTCTAACATAATATCCTTTGGAAGATCTATAATAAGAGTATTTTCTTCATTCTCCCTTTCCTCAGGGATCCTATTGGTTAGTGTTCTACAAACAAGGTGAATATGTTTGCACATATTGTTTCGTATGGGACTGTCCATACACGAACACACAAACTCATGAAAGCAAGAGTTACAGTGTATGCACTGTAAATGACATGATTTGCAGTGTTTAATCCGTTTAACAGTATAAAATTCGGTTTGTGTGGATGACAATACCTGCGACTTATCATCTAAAGTTGTCAAAACTTTCTCTGCGTCCAACAACATACTAGCTTTGTGACGATTTCTTAATACATGCAATTTTTTCATAAGTTTTCCTTTTTTCATTTTAATTATCAGATCAAAAATTTTATCTCTGAGCAAATGTAATATGGCACAGATTGTTTTATCCAGTCGTTTAATCCGTTTTCCTAAGTGTAAGTGAGATACATAAGTGTGCCAAATTTCAAAGCTCTAGCTAGTCTGGAAGGTAGTTAAAAATCAATCGCAAGATCCCACTCGGACAGACAGACACCACAGCGAGTGGAGAAAAACGTTTTAAGACAATATTTTAATATTTTATTAAAATTTTTTATAGACATGTTAGTGTTTATGCCTAAATGAATCCGATAACAGTAGGCCCATGATCTGTATTGCTTTTTATTAATATATTGTTTAAAAAATATTCATAAAATGAATGTGTTTCTTTATCATTATGAAGTCTCCTTAAAACTTCATGGAGCATTTTGTTAAAAGCGTCTTCATCAAGTTCATATAACAGGGCCTGTAACATTTTAAACACACTATCTCGCTTTTCTTTTATTTTAATTTTTGTATTTACATTGGTCTTCCATGCCCTTAATACATGCCATGTACAATAAATACGATTATTTGAAGTCCCCATTGTTTTACACCATGCAGAATAGAATGTGTCTTCCATGTCAGACATAAATGTATGGGTTGTTAATACATCCTAATACAGACTTTATTTGATAAAAAAAATCATTATAACGGTTTCATCCCCTCTGTTCGTGAACATGAAAGTGCAAGGAAACCCCTCTCTGGTTTCGTCCATTGTTAGAAGTGTGTATAACTGAAAGTTGTAGTTATTAAGGCCATGGGTGCCATCAATACATACAACGCCACTACTATACTTTTGTAGAATAGTTTTTTGTGCGTTGGTCATAAATAATAACAAAAAATCTTTTTTCAGTTGAGGAAACTCAAATCTATTTACACCTTATGGTTTATAAACCACTAAGGCAGTGTCCTTTGATGTTTTAAGATCTTCAATCCAAGCTTCGATGCTTACAGGGTCAAAAGGATGTTTTGTGGCTTCATCATTTAGATTAAAGCTTTTTTCAATATTTATAATATCTTTTTTGTTCACTAGGTGAATTCTTTGTAATTCACAATTTGATATAGAACACCTGATATATTTTAAAATTTCCTCATGGGGTATTTTACTTGCGAAGTGAGTTGCAATTTGGTTTCCCTATTTCTTCGTCAAGTGAATATGTTTTAACTCATTTTTATGACCAATATGTATAGAAAGATATGACAGATTCAAAGTATCATTTTTTAATTTTTTCATCTTGATCATTGCTGGACAAAAGGCATTTATTTTACATGTGCCCATAATTTTTATGTGACATTTGTTAACACCTTGTTTCCTGTAAAAACCACTTCTGTGGCATTGGTAAACAGATACATTTCCATTTGACTTTTGTTTAACAAATAAGTTTTTTTTTTTTTAATTTCTTGTTTCCACGCATTAAATTCATCGACAGAATCAAAACTGTGACGTTCAAACTTCATAAAAATGCCATGTACATTTTCAAAGTGACTGTAAATATTCTCTTCATTATGTCCCTTGGTCTCCTTTTATGCATTTACAAATAGGACATTTTCTTTCAACCAAAAGGGAAGGTTTTTCAATGTTATGGTATTTTCTTTCATGCTTTATGAGGGTCTGTTTATGCTCGTATTTTGCACTACATAGAGTACACATGAAAGATCGTGCTAAGGATTTCTTGTCACTTTTATGTATTTTTAATATGTGACGTTTTAAACTACACTGGTAAATTGTTGTATAAGTGCACATATCACATTTATAAATTTGTTTTGGCTCAGAAGAATGGGTTGATTTGATGTGTCGCTGCAAACTCTTGTTTTGGGAATATTGTTTGTTACACAAAGTGCAAGTAAATTTAGTTGTTTCAATTTGCTCACCTTTTGTCAATTGTTTACTGGTTAATGAGTTATTCACAACTTAGATGGACATGTGTATCTTTGTTTGAAAGATCTTAGAATAGTGACAGTGTTTGACAAGAGTAATTGTGAAATGTGTAAATTGTGAAATGTGTATATAGGGTACCGGTAAAATGCATAAATGATAGTAAATAGTACACTATAATAAGTAGTACTAGGAGCCTGGCAAAATCTTTCTCAAATGCAACTTACACATATCCCGTTTCTTGCTTAAATGTCAAATGGGCGAGCGAGCGCACGCACGCGCGCGCGTACACACACACACACACACAACATGTATATAAACCATACCTCTGAACTGACTTAACTAACTTTTAACGTTTTTATGAACAAATTATTCTTATAACTTTAAATTGTTTTGTTACTTTTAATTTCTTTTGTTTTTTATTTTTATATTACATTTAATGTTTAATTCACTAATTTTTACTATATACTGTACTGCTAAGCCACTTACTAAATTACATTTAATATAGTACGCGCCCGCGTGTATGAAATAATGTGTGCGTGTGCGGGCGTGCGCGTGCGAGAGAGAGAGAGATGGAGAGAGAGGGAGAGGGAGAGAGGCTAGCGCGCGTCTGCTACACACCTGTACATATGCTAAAACGAAACAATATCAATACATCAAAACAATTATATCTACTGGTATTTCAAAATTGACTTTTTGTAAGGATCGCTTCCCCTGATATTAAAAGAGTAAAAATACGGAATTGTATTGGATGCCGTAAAACACTCAAGATCCGTTTTTTACCTACAGGTGCGCGCACGCGCGCACACAAACTTACACAGTACACTGTTCTGCTATTTGTGAACAGCGGCATTTGCACCAATTTCACTTGCAGACACTTAGATAAATAAGATAATTAATAGATAATTTATAATTAATAAATATGCTACATTTATCAAAGACACATGGAAAAAGTAAAATTTACATTTTTACATGTAAAGTACTCAGATTTAAAAATTAATACCAGTTGTAATGACATCTGAGTAAAGTAAACAGTGCTTATAAAATTTTATTTACTTAACCTAACTCATTTCATATACTTCATTCGCTATATTTTTTAACTAGATTACTAAGTACATTTATCAAATTAAATTGTGTACCCCGTCCACACACACACACACACACACACACAGACACAGCATATATATAAACCTTACCTCTGATCTGACTTAACTAACTTTTAAAGTTTTTATGAACAAAGTATTCCTATAACTTTAAATTGTTTTGTTACTTTTAATTGCTTTTGTTTTTTATTTTTATATTACATTTAATGTTTAATTCACTAATTTTTACTATACTATACTGCTAAGCCACTTACTAAATTACATTTATTATAGTACGCGTGCGCGCGTATGAAAGAATGTGTGCGTGTGTGTGCGTCCGCGTGCGAGAGAGAGAGTGAGAGAGGGGAGAGAGGGAGAGAGGCGAGCACGCGTTTGGTACACACCTGTACATATGTTAAAACAAAACTAGGTATATCAATACATCAAAACAATTATTTCTACTGGAATTTCAAAATCGATCGCCTCGCCTGATATTAAAGAAGTAAAAATACGGAATTGTATTGGCTGCCGTAAAACACTCAAGATCCGTTTTTTACCTACAGAAATTTAGAAACTCTACCTACTTTTGAATATCACTTATTTTGTGCTAATAAAATAAAACAATTCTTACCTTTAAGCGCCTACAATGGTTTTCGCACTTCGCACAGTAGTTTAGGCTATACTAAGCATAAGCACTAAGACGAGAATAATAAGCGCCGTAAAATGTTCGGACGTCTTCGTTAAAATTCGTACCATAATCAGTTCAGCTCGGTTCTCGCCCCACCAAGACGCCAGATTACAGGCACAGCACGATGTTATGGCTCGCTGGCAGACGCGGAAGAGGTTTGCCCCCACCACCGCGACATGCCCGGTCACGTTACCGCGCTCATTAACCCCACTTGCGTCTACGGGGAGATCATCAGAGCTGTTAACCGACTAATCTGGCGACGTGGTGGGGGCACTGGAGGGGCAAGTGCCTGACCGACCGTGACACCGACACACCGTGCCACCTGGCGGGCTCAGCTGATACTTGTCTCAGCTGATTTTGTTAAGTTTTTACCGCGCGCGCTTTTGTATTTATTTTGGATGCGTGTTTGAGTAACCAACTTAAAGGTAAGAATTGTCCTCTATCATGTTTTCTATATAACTGTATTACAAATATATTTACTATATAACAAACATTATCATGTTAAATTGCTAAACCCAATGTCAGCAGCGATCATTTCTGTCTTGATGCGTTTACATATCAAATGTAAAACTGAAATACAAACAATTCAATGAAAACTAAAAGCAATTAAAATATCGGTATGGAGAACCATACATTACTTCCATATTCAAAGATTTATATTTAAAATCATAATGGAAATGAAATATTTCCACAGAAACTACTTCTTTCTACTTATAGATTCAGCCTGACCACAGTACTGTGTGGTCACTAACGTATACCACCTTACATTATCGCACTCGATTTTCACTCATGATGACAGTCGATGGCACTGCCGAAACGTCTGGTTTTGCAGATAACATTGTACTTTGCTCAAACAGCCCGGGAAGGAATTTTTACACTAAACTACTTCTTTGTTGCCGATAACGTAGTACACATATAAAAACATAAAACGTTGCAGGTAAACTACCCCTTCTTCTCCACCGATCTTCACCAAAATCAAAAGACATTAAGTGCTCTACACATTAGGGACGTATGCAAAAATTATTGATTCTGTTTGACTTTACGGCAGTTATCGTTCGTCATAGAAAAAATTACCCTTATTAAAACATTAAATGTTGCAGGTAAACTACCCCTTTCTCTTAACTGATCTTCACCAAAATCAACAGGTCCTGAGAACTCTACAATTCAGGGCTGTATGCAAAAAATTATTTAATTCTGTTTGAATTTGCGGCTGTTATCGTTGGCCATAGAAAAAAATCTACACACAGACACTTTTCGAAAAATGACTTTTTTTCGTGTTTTGAGGGTAGTACATGTATACATGTACATGTATTTGATGTCATTTTGATCAATTTTGCTGCAATTGTAACCAATGTTATGGAACAAACAAGTAAAAAATAAGTACTGTGTGTGTGTGGGTGTGTGTGCGTGCACAGGTGCATTCTCATTACATTCAGTTACTTGAAATGTAATGCTTTCACAATTGAAATACATTTCAGTGAGATAACAATTGGATTCGTTCCAGGGAAATGTAAAATTTCTGTTACAACCACACAATTTCTTGTAAAAGTAGTTCTTGACTTTTCCTTATACAGCAAGATGAACAATATAATTCACAAGTCTAACCACTCTTTCCTTCTCAAAACACTATTTTAAAAAAGAAGTGGTTAACAAAAGATCTGAGTATTCCTTCTTCTAGTTTGTTTGCCAACAGAAGTAAAATTAGTGTATACAAATATAGTATTATTTTTTGTACGTTTCAAAATTTTGGGACACCAGGTTTCAAAAAGTGGGGCAAAAGTTTGACAAAATCACAAATTCCATGTGGGACATCTTTAAAATTGAAGAGAATTTTAACGAAAATCTGAATATACTGTACAGTTTTAGAAATTTCAAAATTCTTTGACCCCATGGCTCAAAAATGGAATCAATAATTTGAAAAAAGTGTAAAAATCCATCTAGCTGTTAGAATAAAAGAAATTATAACACACATTTAACTGTGTGGAATTTATACTGTTTATTGTATGATCGCTCTATAATACTGTTACTTTACTAAACAAAAATTAGTCAGTCTGCCTGCACACCCATATTGCTGAGTAATAATACAGCAGTCTTGTCTGGCGTCCCTGGGCCCCACACACACACAGTTGCTATGTAGCTGATTTCTCTCTGGCAGTGGTGAAATGTCAGTTCTGCCATGGTCAAAAGCATAACAGGCAGCAGGCCTAATGTTTGAAAGAAAAGAGAATAAGAAGAATTATCTTGTAGACATTTGTAATTTTTAGTTATTTTTAGAAACAAAATTTAATGTTTTGTTTAATGGGCAGTTAAGAATACTTTGTGTGTATGTGTGTGCGTGTGTGCGCACGCGTGTACAACTTTTAATCTGAACAATAACCTGCTGTTAGAACCCAGATGCCAGAAGTGGAACATGTGGTAGGATAGCACAATGCGGCAGTACTGTATTCCCAAACTGTCACTTCAGAATGAATATTAAACAAAATGCAGGACCATTATGGGAAGAATAAATAAAGTTTAGTTGTTACCGTTCCATCTGAAATTTGCTTATTAAATTTAAGTTAAATGAAAACAATGCTATGTTTATTTTCAGATGAGTACTACTGCCGTAAAATGTGATTTATGCAGCAAAGAGTTCAGTAAGAGACTTTTATTGTAAACGGCATATTAGAATTCGCATTCTGTAGCGCTGAACGATTACATAAAATATTGTAAGTATTTCTGCTTACGAGAGAAGATACGTAGGAACACCGCACACAGCTAAACAAACCGAAAATAAGTTACAGGTTTATCGTCAAGTCTACAAAGACTCGGATAGAGCGCAGCCGCATCCCATCCCATGTATTAATCGTACGGGCAGACGCTTGTCAGCCCAGAATGCGAATGTATCACACAAGCAGCGTCTGCCCGTACGATTAATAGATGTGATGGGACGCACCTTCGCTCGCCCCTCCAGTGCCCCCACCACGTCGCCAGATTAGTCGGTTAACAGCTCTGATGATCTCCCCGTAGACGCAAGTATTAACCCCAGCCTCGCACGCATGGAGCTGTGCGCCCACCTTGCAAGGCTCGCCGACTGCGCTTACCAGAACAAGCATTTTGTTATTGCACCATAAAACTAAACCAGATTATTTTGAGTTTATTTAGTGTTTGTTAAAATTAATATATTTATATTTATGTAGGGGGTTTACGTGCTCATGTGCACCAATTAAGAAACCGCCACTTGTTCCGATTGTTTTTATAACTCGACACAACGCTGTGTGTCGTTATTAAGCTCTGAAAGAAAATTTTTCCGATAAGAAACTGTATAATGTCTGATACAAAAACATAGTCAACCATAACGTCTTTAAAAATCAGCACAAGACTGCGGTGTATGTTGTTCTGTACGTAGAGTAGAACGAGACAGAGGTTGCTACCCAAGGGAAACTCGAGCAAAAACATTTCATCTGATTGCATCCCGAGAGCATTGGTTTAGTTATGCATGCACTGGAATGTTACGGAGAGTGTACAGTAGGTGTATTCAACTGCGTAGAGGATCAGAGGATCTAGTTATGCAGAATGTATCAGCTATTCTCTATCGCATACATCCGTCGCATTTTGCAAGTACCGTTGTGTAATACTCGTTCTGTAATACCGTTGCGTTTATTAAATATTTCGTGTCGACATTTTTACTCAATATTTTTTACAAGTCTTTATCGGGCGTATAATGTCAGAAATACTGAAACACAAAGAGTAAGAAATGAATTTAGACTATAATGTAGATGTATTAATATATTGTAATGTTATGTGGAAGCTATAAAATACAAAAAACGCTCTCACCACAGGAAATGATTGTAATGCAACTGTAACGAAATTATATAAGAAATTACATTTATATTTTCCATAAAATATTAAAAACTTATGTACTGGACATTTGTAGTTACATTTACTAATTATAGATACGCCCACTATAATTATTGTACTGATACTTATATTGTGGTTCAAAACTACCACAAATTTAGACTCTCGAAATATGTCGAAAAGTCGTGGAGTACATAAAAATATTTTCATTATCTACAACAGAACTTACAATCATTCTCGGTTGCATGACTAAAAATTTCGTGTACGTGTTTCTTAAGTAATATGTCATAACTCTTTGCTTCATATCTCTGTTTTTTATTAATGTTTTTGAAAGTTGATTTTTAATACAGTAATTGAAGCTAAGAGTACTTGTAGAACTGAAATTTAATTCGCGGCCTATATTCAAATTTTATATGATGAATATGTTGAAGTATCAGATTAGCAGTGAAAGCTTTATTGGCTTCTTCTCAGTAAAGTTTAATTTTCCGTGAAGTGTGTGTTGGCATGATTTATATTGTACCCTTACCATTGGTTGTAAATCTCAGCTCAGAACACAGTGTTAATAGCGGGTTCATAACTTATACACAGTGTGTAACAAAGTTTGAGTTGTAGGGCCAGCGCTATTACCAAGCGACAAACACCCTTCGCTCAGTTAAATACAAATATTATATTTTACTTCATTTATATTTAACTAAGTACAAATGTGTACAATATAAATGTATTACTAAATTTATTAATTTTAATACACATTCTAGTATAGTTACATATAAAGAGAGGTATGAAATGTTGCTACGAGGGTTACTTTGATCGTGATTTTAAAACAGTCAAGTAAATAACTTGACTCAAAAGAAACATATATTTACAATTTTTATTAACACTTTTATGGAATATCACTCTGTCTGGATTAGCTTTCTAAGATATACAATTATATAACACAAAAATACATCTACACTAACAAATTTAACAAGCCGTTTAAATGGTATCGGTTTATTTCATGATGTGTAAATCCATAGGTATAAAAATAAATTAGAATATCAAATTTTATGTATTCATAGAAAATCTTACTAAATGAAAATATACATGATGATAATAGCAATCGTCGATTTACTTTGTACAACAATTTGGAGCTGGGAACCGGGTATAGGTAGGTTAGGTTAGGTTAGGTTAGGTTAGGTTAGGTTTTCCCTAGGTTAGGTTATTTCGTTTTCCCTCAAAATAAGTGTGAAACATATAAAAGAGAAAAATAAGATATTTTTTCACAGCAGAGTTAGGATATCAGGTAAAGTACAGTTAAATTAAACGATAGTAATCATAACTCCTACATACGTGGAGACGTCACACAGCAGCTGAACAGTTTGTCATACAGGCAGTTTTTCAGCTTATCGTTTAAATTGCTTTGTGTTAAAAATAATCGTCAAGCAACGGAAATAATTATTAAATGGTTAAAATTATTCACACATTTCATACTTCATCGCTTCCGATTCTTGTTCGTTTCTGCCACTCTTCATGGGAATATTAAAAGACTCTTTGGTTCTTTCCCAGTATCCGTACCCACACTATATTTTTTGATGTTTCTGAAAATGAGATTGTACCGATATACCACGATGTGAAGTAAAAAGAAGTGTACCGATTGTAAAATTTTATATTTCTTAATACAAAGTAAAAATACGTGTTATTTATATTTGTGAGGTTAGGATTTCGATGCGTGTTGTTTTTATTTTTGAGGTTTTCAATGGTTTTTAGTATTTAGCTTGCTGTTCAAAGAAATAAAAGCCATGGTTAGGAAAAATATGAAGTTTAGTGTGTTGAAAGAGAGTAACATTAAAGCCAATGAAACCATAACTTTTTTTAACTAGAACAATAGAAAATATACAGTAAAAAATACAATTATTCCTGAATAGTAAAATTAAAACAATAACACAGACACACAAAGACAGAATATTAATTAACAAATTAATAAAACAAGTATTATTGGATAACGAGTTTTGCCAAAAAGATAATTATTAATAGTTCGTTTTTATTACAAGGTTTTCACAGAAAGAGAGTATTATTTAAAAAGCATATTAGTTTCCATGTGTAATTTTAGTTGGCGTGTTAACCATACAATGTCAACTTCTGGCGTTAAAGGAAAACATATGAGTTGTATTGTTGCTAGTAACAATTTCTGTAAAGCAAATAACAATGAATCACAATTGCAATCGTCAACAAACTATGTCATAATGCACATAAATAAATTTTCACGATTTCTATTAAATAATTAAAATTGTATGCGATATTTACTACATAAATGCTAACACAAACCATCATTCAATCAATGGAAATACCAAAAATGAGTGTTTGTTTGGTTATTGGGAAAGTATCGACTTTTTATACTGGCGGAAGAACATAGTAATTCAAAAAGGAAAAGGAGGAAAAGGAAAAGGAAAAGGCATATGTACTTTAGTAAAATAGTTATCCTACTTTGGTCTAGTTAACGCAGTTACATTGATAAGAGTGTAATATGAATAGCTTACGAATAGCTTATGAATAAACCTAGCAAAAGTGATTGTTGTATTTGATGTGCAATTTATTTATTGGTTTAGGGATATAATTTACTGTGAATAGTGGCTATTGCATATACGTGTCTGTTAAACAGAGAATATTTATAATAATATGTGAAAGTTTTATGGAAATTTTTATTAAATTTGGTAGTGTAACCCAGTAAGTGGTAATAATTTCATTGTCGAATATTACTACCCATGCTATTCCCTTTTTACGATAACCCTCACGTTGAAGGTGGCAAAATGTATTCTTATACTAAATAAATTTCCCACTGTGCTTTATCTGCTCGACCGACACAGCAATAAAGGGCCGACTGTTTCGTCTCAACAAACTTTTAAGGATATTCACCGTAACTCCCCTTGACTTGAAGTACTAAAATATACAGTAGGCAGTAAATAATTTACAGATCATTTAAAATTTATCTTGTGCAGTCAGTGAACTGTATTATTACGTTGTAAACAAATATTCCCTCGCACGGCTTCTCCACATAAATATATTTGTGGCCCATATACCTTTAAAGCATGTTAATAAAACATGTTCTTTCGTCTGTGTTAAATTACGTTACATTTTACGAATACAAAAAAGCAACTTTTGGTTTTGTATTATACTTAATGGTATTTATTTAAGATTTAGACTTATTTTTATATAGTATATATTCTGCCTTTAATAAGTAACTTTACATAATTAAACAAAAAACGTGTCATTGAGGTACTCTGTTAATTAAAGAGTAAATGGAAGAGCAATTAATTAATAAGATTTATCTATGTTTATTATTTGGAGAAAATAAAACTTTTGCTAGCTGTAGAATCACGTTCAGTACCACACGCCTTTTCAACGTAGCTACACATATGACACAGTGCATTACGTGTTGTATTTCGTGAAGTTATACAATTCTTGTGAATAATTTACAGGTAGTAACCAACTTTCAGCACCAAAAGTGTTGAATAAAATTGACACATTTTAAAATAAATATTTTTCTTCTCTGCTAAAAATATTTTTCTTTGTTTTAAAAACTTGCTTTTAAAAGTATCATGGAGCTTTAGGAATTTCGTTAGTGTAAAGGAGATGTAGAATACAGAACTTAGGTTCAAAAAAAGTTACTTTCGAAAAAACTTGTAAAGTTTTAACTAAAAAATACAATGCAAATACTATGTGATTGAATATCAGGGAACGGAATAAGATAAAGAGCAGGATAATGTAGAAGGAAAATACTACAATCCTACGACAACCTGCCAGAACGTGTGGGAACAGAGAAAATAAAAGCATATGAAACAGCTTTAAGGTAAAATTGTAGTAAAGCGGGCAGAAAGCGTAAAGCATAGAAGATATTCCATCTGGGGTACAGCAATTAGCGGGAGATATAGTTTATAGAGTGTACAGGATATTTCACTTGAATGACCTACACGTAGTTAGTAGTTAATATTATCTTACAAATAACATTTTGTCAAATGCGACAAAGACGGTAGCGAGAATTTTCCGTAGAATAACAGGAAAGAGAAAAAAGGCAAAGTGAAAACTTCTTTGGCTACAGAAGAAGTATGGGTAACGAGAATGTAGTTTGCCACTGCACTCTTTTATTGAATGGCAGCTGGTCACAACCTGCACTTGGCTAGTGCCACTGGTAGTTGCAGGTTTCAATTCTTGCAGTGTTCCAAAAGTAGCCTATGTGATTATAGAATTCAACATTTTGTACTCTGATGGTTTGCTGTTTTGGAAAAGCGGGTTTATAATACACAGCATAAATGTACTGTTGAGGAATTTGAAGGAAACCTAGTTTCAAATTTTAATTAAATCCTTAAATTCGTAGTGACCGTCAATCAATGAATTATTCAGTGAAGAGTTTCAAACGTTTTCTTTAAGACAATGAGAAAATTATAATATCACAGAACTTAATTTAAACACTATCACAATTTATAATTAATTAAAAATAGCATTACATATAGTAATTTAAATTGTAATAGTGTATAAATTAAGTTCTGTGATGTTATAATTTTCTCGTTGTCTTAAAGAAACCATTTGAAGATATAAACAAACTATCTCAACTCCTTCACATATACATAAATACGCCCGCACAGGCGTGTACGCACACACACGCACATACACAAACACGTTCACCAAAATAATTGTTCTGTTGTGACTGACATTTCTGTTGTGTTCATACACCGGTCCTGATGATGACAATAAACATTGTCGAAACGTCGACACAAAATATGTTAAAATTTGTGTTATATTTTTGACCGATCCTCACAAACCCTTCGCTGAAAAATTCAAAATTTAATGCTGAAGAATGATTTTTATCATACATACAAACGAAGTAGCCGTTATAAGAACGGAAGGTGTAGAAAGAAAATTAACATTATGGAAAGGAATAAAGATATGTGCGATGTTTTACTTTTTTTTGACAACTTGTATAGACAAGGCAGTATGAAGATTGAAACAATCGTTTGACACTGAAATAGCAGTTCAAGTATTTGCTGATAATCTTGTTTCCTTTGAAAAACACAAGGAAGGTATAAAACACGTACCAAAAGTGTGGAAACATTAGGGGTGGAATTTTGATTGAAAATATTGAAAGCACAAACAATTTACAAAACTCTAGTAACAATGATAGGGAATCATGAATTCCTAATATTGCAAAACATATCGCAGAAGTAGTGGAGTATTCACCCATTTAGATCACTATCGTAAGTGATTGATAAAGCATGGAACAATTCAAAAGCAGACTAGCAAAAGCTAAAACGAGTTAAACCAGAAGAATATTTGGTATGTGCGAGATTTTCGACTATAAAAGAGGAAGAAGTTTTTGAACTAGATGATTTTGTAAATCACAGGGGTGAAACGCCTATATTAATAGATAAGCTAATAAAATAACAAAGAAGGATTAAAAAATTGCTGAAGTATTGTGTTACAAAATTATTCCATAAAATAATGCATAAAACACTAAAGGAGATCTAAAGTAAAAACGTGTTTACCTTTTGAAGGAACATGAGTAGGCGGGAACCTAAACTGACATTACGCTTTTCAGTAAATAGAGAATGAGACGAAAGTAAAGATACATAATAAGGTTTATAGACATTTAAGTTTCATTATATTACAAAAAATGTTATTAGAGATTAAATAACTTGTTATTTAAATAATAAATATTGATTTATTTTCTCGATTATTAAGTTGATTGCTTATTAACTCGATTAAGTTGAATCGATGCCTGTTCTTGATATTACGTAAACGATATATTAGGAGATACACACAAAATTAAATAGCTACTACAGACTGTCAAATGAAGCAACTATATTCTTAGAGTCATTCAATAACCTATCCGAACTTACTTTCTGGATAGCCCTCGTATTAGAGGATTGTATTAAATTCTTTCCTTTCGATTCAGTTACTAGCATACATTACGCGCTGCTTGCCATATGGTCATTACAAGCAAATTGTGTTGAATAATGACCTTACACACGTTACAGACAGTTTTATAGTTTTATTACAGATTTTAGAATATTTAAGTTTTCTGTCGGTCGCTTAGTGCGAACACGTAAAATTATCATTCTACGGGATAGAAAAGAATCGGAACCTCCTAAAACTAAATGGTATTAAGTCCACATCACTTGGTGCAAAATTTTTGAAGGACGTAATTTGAGTTGATATCTTCACAAAATCCGAGATAAGGAAATTGAATACACGACTACGACAGACACATACTATAATCACGATAAACATTTTGCATTTAATATATTTTTTCTAGATAAAACTTAATTTTCGTTCACACTTTTAGCATAGGCGTGAATATTAATGTGCGACTGTAGCAAGTAATTTTTTATTATTACTCAGCAATTTGCAATACAATAAAAACGTGAAGAGCTTCTTGAGCATTGTAGTGTTTGTAGACGGATCATTCAGATCTACTATTAGAGCAGTGAACGTTTTCACAGTTTTAGGTAAAAGAGGAGGAGATCGAAGGTACGAATGAGAAGCTGTATTTCTTTTCGATTAATATGACGTTTAATACTTTACGATTAAAATTTGTATTTTACGAGAGATTCTCAATTTAATTACATTGTACATGTTAATGCCTCTTCAATACATTTAAATATATATGTACCGAAAATGTAATACAGGCTATATGTGTGTGGGTGTGTGTGTGGAATAAATGAAAAATATATTTTCACACAAACACACATACACACACAAGCTGATGATTGCTAAAAGAGTCTTGAAATAAATACGGTCTGTTTTAATCAGTGGTAATAGAATTTCTTTTGTAAACAAAATGAACGTTACATAGGGCAGAAAATATATTTTTAATTTCTTTAATGACTGTGAATTTTTTCTTGTAATTTACAGCAAGTCTCGGTTAATCATTGTAGGTAGTTTGTCCTATTTCCAATAAACAAATTTCATTATTATTTACATATGACATACACTTAAAACAGTCAAAACTTAAACGTTTTTATAAACTAAAACATTTGAAACAATAAAAATTAATTAACTAGAAATTCAGTCATCGATTTTTATGTCCAGGGACTAATATTGCAAAAGGAATAATGCAGATAAATCCAAATTGGTGAAAAAAAGTATACTTATGATCTGATATTGTATTAATTAATTGGGAAGGCGGATTGGCTGATAGAAGTGTGGACTTCCGACGGGTCGACTGGGGTCCTGCTTTTTGCGCGGCCAACAGCCGTAAGAAGGTTATTAAAAATGGATAGTGATGAGTATAGTACAGACGATCGGACAAAAAAAGAAGAACAGTTGGATCAGGTAATGAGGAAGCATTCAGAAGAAGTAAAAAAATGATGAGATCACCAGTTGAGACGACTAGTGCAAGTGAAGGCAAGTTAGATATAATATTGAAAACTATGCAAGAAATGAAGAAAAATGAGTTCACTGAAGAAATTAAACAAGTAAGAGAGGACCAAAGGAAATATGCGGAAGAAATGGAAAACATAAAAGATGAAAACGAAGCGCTCAGGAAAGAAAATATGGACATTAAGAAGGAGTTGGCTGAGGTTAAAAATACAGTGGAATATTTGGAGAAAGATAGAAGGAAAAATAATGTGATCATAAGTGGATTAAAAATAGGTGCAGATAACAAAACGGAGATTAAAAAGAACGTAGAGAATTTTATAGGACAGTATCTGGAGGTAAATGTGCAGACCAGCGAAGTGTATAAAATAGGGGAAAAATGTGGGTAGTTAGATTAGAAAAGGACGAAGATAAGATGAAAATTCTAGAAAATAAATATAAATTAAAAAAGGATACAGGTACTGAAGGAATATACATTAATAACATTTTAACGAAGCAGGAAAGAGAAATACAAAGACAGTTGAGAAAGATGGTAAAGGAGGAGAGGGAAAAAGGAAGGGAAGTTAAAAAAGGGTACAACAAAGTAATTATAGATAAAATAGAATAGAGATGGAATAAGAGTAAAGGGAAGTTGGACATAGCTAAACCAAAAACTGAGTAGTAATGAGAGGACGGACATAAAGGGAACGGACAGAGCAGAGAAAATGGATAGGATAATGGGGAGAGCACATGAAGTAAATAGACATAAATGGAATTTAGGAACATGGAACATCAGAAGTTTATATAATAAGGAGGAGGAAATAATTAAAGAATTTGTAGGATGTAGATTAGAAATTTTAGCATTAAGCGAAACTAAAAAAAAGAAAGGGGTAAGATTATTATGAATGGTGATCACGTACTTATATATAGTGGAGTAGATGAAGATAAGATAGCTGCAGCGGGGGTGGGATGCATAATTCACAGGGATTTAGTAAGACAGATACGGAAATGGGAAGCAGTATCAGAAAGATTACTACTGGTGGAGCTGGGAGTCTAAAGGGAAAATATTTCACAATTATAGAGTAGTATATGGACCAAACGAGGATGAGAAGGTGGAAGTAAAAGATACATTCTGGAAAGAACTATCGGAAGCGGGAAGAGGGAGCCAAAGGAAATAAATATATTATCGGTGACTTTAACAGTAGAGTGGGTAAAAGAGATGAGATGTATAAAAGAGTAATAGGAATATATGGAGAAGAAATGAGAAACAATAACGGTAGGAGAATGTTGGATTTCTGCTTATTACATAATCTTATTGTGACGAACACTTTTTATCAGCACAGAGATATACATAAATTCACAAGGGAACAACAAATAGGGGAGAGAAGTCGATAATTGACTATATACTATTTGAAAGGACGAATAGGAAAATGATAATGGACACTAGAGTCTGGAGAGGTGCAGAAATATATAGCGACCATTATTTAGTAATGACCAAATGTAAAGAACAATTAGATTAAAAACAGATATACAACAGAGAAGGAATAATAGAATATAAATCTATCAGATCGTATAAACTGAAAAGTAGAGATGTAAGTAATAGGTTTAAAGATGTGATCGAGCAAAATTTACAAAAGGTAAGTGAAAATATAAGGCATGCTAATATACACCAAGGCTGGAGAATAATGAAAGATATAATTATAGATACAGCAGTGGAGGTTTGTGTTGTTACTAAAATGAATAATAAAAGAAAACAGACGGTATGGTGGACTAATGAAATAAAGGAGCAGATTAAAAGGAAGAAAAGGGAATGGAAAAGTATACAGCTAATAGAACTGTGGATAACTATGAAGCATATAAGCAACAAAGAAAAAATTGTTAAAGAATTAGTTGGAAAAGCGAAAGAGTGTGCATGGAAAGATTTTGGAGAAAAATTGGAAAGAGATAGGTGGGAAAATCAAGAGCTTTTCTTCAGAGTATTTAAATCTTTTAGAAAAGAATAAACTGAGAATGATATATGTATATATAATGATAATGGGAAAATACTGATAGAAAGGAACGATATAATGAATAGATGGAAATAATACTTTCAAGGATAACTAGGTGGTAAGGAAATCAACAAAGATGATCATAAAGTCAATATTAATGAAGAAGAAGATAGAGAGGATGGTGAAGTTGCAGAAGAAAAGATAACGATGCATGAATTAGAAATAGTGATTAAAGGACTTAAAAGTGGGAGATCACCTGGAACAGATAAAGTTACAGCAGAAATGATAAAGAATATGGGGAAAAAGGGGAAAGAAGTACTTTTAGAAATTATCAATAAAGCGTGGACAAGTGTAGACATACCAAGAGAATGGGAGGAAGCATTGATATTTCCTATTTTAAAGAAAGGTAACGCAAGAGATTGTAATAATTAAAGGGGTATCAATCTGTTAAATACAATTGTTAAGGTTTATGAGCAGATAATTAATAATAAATTGGTACCAATTTTGAAAAATAGTTTGGAGGAATCGCAGAGTGGCTTTAGATCAGGGAGAAGTGTGCAGGATCACATTTTTACTCTGCAACAGATAGCTGAGAAGTCGATACAACAAGATAAATTGGTATGTTTGGCTTTTATTGATCTTGAGAAGGCTTTCGATAGTGTGGCTAGAGCAAAAATATGGGAAAGTTTAAAAAATAGAGAAATAAGGAGTAAAATAATTAAGGTAGTACAGAGGTTATACAAAAATAATGTTAATTATGTAATTGGTAAAAATATGAGGTCGATAGTATTTACAACAAACTATGGATTAAGAAAAGGAGGTGGACTGAGTCCGACATTATTCAACTTGTATATGGACGACATTATTAAGAAATGTTCACTGAAGGTTAAGAAAATGCATGTTGGATACAGGAACTTGCGAAGTATAGAAGTAGCAGAAGGGGCTTTTGCGGATGATGTAGTGCTAATGGCTACAAGTGAAAGGGCGTTACAGGGTAATTAGAATATATGGAATGAAGTTCTCCAGGAAAAAGGAATGAAAATAAATAAGACCAAAACAAAGGTAATGGTAATGGGGAAGAAAATAATTATAGAGATTGGAGGAGTGAAGATAGAACAAGTCAAACAATTCAAATATCTAGGGGTTATAATAGACAGTAATGGGAAACAAGAAGCTGCATTAAATGAAAGAATTGAAAAGGCAATAAAAGTATACTATGCATTAAACAATAGATTTATAAATAAGAAGGACATATCAAGAAAATCGAAAATGAGGGTGTATAAAACAGTATATAGACCGGTTTTAACATACGGCTGTGAGACGTGGGTGCTATCCAAAAGCCAAAAAAGTAAAATCCAGGCGGCAGAAATGAAATATCTTAGGAAAGTAGTAGGAGTAACAAGGAAGAACAGAGTTAGGAATACACAAATAAGAGAGGATCTGGAAGTGATATCGATTCTGGATTTTATTGAACAGAGGCAACTATGCTGGTGGGGACACATGCAGAGAATGGATAGTAATAGAATGGTAAAACAGGTTTGGGAGACAAAATCAGGAGGGGAGAAGGAAGAGAGGAAGACCGCGACTGACTTGGGATGGAATGATGGGAAACATTTTGAGAGAAAGATGCTTGGGCTGTAGGGAAGCGAAGACATTGTCAATGGATAGAGTAAGATGGAACAAATTTGTATATAGAGTGTAGTTGATGTAGTTATCATATATTGATGTAACCCGACACCAACATGGTATAAGGGTATTTTGATAATAAATAAATAAATAAAATTTACTTGTATGCAATGTCAGACACATACTGTCAATTATGCAATGTCAGTTTGCATAATATGCAATGTCAGATACTTATTTTGATAATTTACTTGTACAGGAATTGATAGAATAACAACTTGAATATACATATTTACGTATATTTTTTTAAGTCCAGTATAAATAATAATTTATTCCAGTTTCTCATTTTTGTGCATAATAATGCAAAAGCTTTTTTAATGTTATCAAATCATTTAAAGGTGTATGACCGGTTGAACGCTAAGCCTTATTGTGTTTCAACTTTGGATAATACAACGTATATTAAACGGAGGGAAACACCTCTGTCGTAAATAACAGGAGACATAAAAGAAGGATGTAGGCTTGTTGTAGTTTGAAAAATTGTCCATGGAAGATTACCATTCACGTTACATTTATGGACATATTCATTTGGCATATAGAATATAAAATGTTAATTATTTATTAAACGAGGAAAGAGCGTGTAGTAAATATCACTGAACATTTAAAAATAAGTAAAACAAAATTGTTGGTTATAAAGTGTACCTGGGGTAGTTAATGAGAGCGATGCAAAGCATTCAGTCGTAAACAAATCCCTTAATCTTACGGTGTATACGTTTGTTACAGCAAAGTAAGCCCTAACAAGGATAACATATGTTTTGAAATTTGCATTTGTTTAATTATGGAAACCGAACGTTTTTAATTTAATTTAGACAGAACGTTTTACCATACATAATATTTAAACACCCTTGACTACAAACTCAAATTCTCAGCGTATTGAATTATAAATCTTTAAACATTTCTGCTGCCGTCTGAACGCTCTGTCTTCAATACAATTTGCTATTAGCCTTTCCTAATAATTTTTAAGCTGCTATTATAATTATTGCTCATAATATTCACAACATAACTCTGTTATTGATAACATAATTCAATTTTAGTTAATTAAAATTAATAAAAATATCTATTTAATGTGAGGTTATGACAATTACTGTGGAACGTAAAACAGTAGCAATGGGCATCAGAGAATACTAAAAAAATACTATAACACAATCGCACTCCTATCAAAATTTCTCCTAATTTTACACATAGTCTATACGGAATTGGAATAGGAAATATTCCGTACAACGAATAATAAAAGTCAAATATCGTTACATAAATTTATTTAATCTAGGCCGTAAAATTTTGACGACTGTTACAAATATATGGATTGCCCGTCTCTAAATAAACGCCTTCTAGAATAAGTCAATACAGCGTACTAACCAACAATATTCGTAGAACAGATCTCCTCCGAAATCCAGGCTTTCTCCCAGAAAACGTCTCCTGTGGTTGACTATTATCTTGAAACTTTCAAAGGTTACTATTTTAAACGAGGCGTCTTTAAAATGTGCTAGCATCAGAAACTTTGCCTGGCGCTACTGGAACACTGAATTTATTTGCTCGCCCAGCACGTACCTGATAATGTTCACGTGGTTATTTGTATAACATCTGCATAAAAATACCTTTCGCAGTTTGCGTAAAAGATCCATTTCCTAAACAAAAAACAATGGTTTTAAGTAAATACCTAATGCTTCTCAAAAGGATAAGGCATAGTTTGTCAATAAAATGAGCTGCAAGTGTGGTTATGAGTTTATAGCGATTCAGGCTATTGCAGGAGAAGTTTATTCTGTGAAGGCAAATCTACAATCAGTCAAGTCTCTTTTTGTAGCTTTAATATTTATGTAGTATTCCACCATTCAAACGTCATAATAAATCTACGGTGGATTTAGTTTTATTAAAAATGTTATTCATTTTAGTCTTATTTGTAAGTCTAATTATTTCAGAAATGAAATTTTCAAAATTCTAAAAATTAGTTTCATATTATTGCAAGACTTCAAGCAAAGGTAGTCTGGATTAAAATCCTACCATTAAATTGTAGATAACAGGATTTTCGCTATAACAATATAATATTTTTAAAAATCCTGTTTGAATTTAAGGGAACTTTAGCTGCCACCTTTCATACATTCTTTCATACAAAGAGTTTGTGTTATGATACTTTTTGGTTTCTATTAAGTTTATAATAATTTTACATGCATATAGAATTGTAACTTTATATCCTTCATGCTTTTCAAGGAGAAAAGGAGAAGGAGGGAGAGATAGAGGTGCAGAGAGAGAGTGAGAGAGAGAGAGAGAGAGAGAGAGGACGAGAATGAATCAGATGATGGAGAGCAGATGGTTGAAAGAGAAAGAAATGATAAAAACCATGTTTCTCTTACTCATAATTTTTTTATAATCATAGTTTTCTCATGTAGAAGTTCTTGAATTATTATTAAAATTAATTAAAAACCGATCGCTTTATAACCGTGTTACAAAAATGTTTTTGTATAACAAAGAGGTTTTATAAAATCTGGAAATTATTCACCGTTTTTCAAGTCACCTTCCAAGCGTATGTATTGTTACATCGAGATTCTTCTGGCACATTCGACAAACACGTAGATTGTTCTGTGATGTCGTAACACTGTCCCCTCCTTAAGCCTCTTCGTCCTGAACTGGCAAACCGTCTCTGAAGTAATACTCGACCAGGCGATCTAGGTGGACGTCCTTGCAAAAGATAATTCTCTCGTTCTTCGAATTCAGTCTCGTGTGATCCGAACATCACGTTCCCAGGAATGTGAGTCTTCCGCTCAACCACTAGTTTCGCTGGAATCGGTCCCGTTGCGTTATGTAACCCACCCCCATGACCCAAACACCACTGGCTGATCCAAGTTTGCTTGATTCTCGTCAACAACCTCTTGCATAATCTCATCTTCAGCCACTTTGCCCTCGGGGGCTTCTCTCAGTTCAGGAACAAGCAAGAGTTTTGTCTCGACACCCATAGTTGGCTTTCCAATCACTTCTTTTGTCGTTACACTTATTAGTATTTCCTCTGCTAGTTCTTCCTCCATTTCCGTTTGCAATAGGGAGGGTTCCTCTTAAACAAACCTGTTGACTTTTTCTTCGACTAATGCCACTCGCATAATCGAATGGTTGGCAGACCCTGTCATTTTAGCCATGCAAAGATTTATCTTCTCTTCACCAACCTTCAGGACATTATCTCTTAAGTTCACAACGAATCCGTAGGCATTCATAATGTCCGTCCCAAGAATCACTTCATCGACAATGTCTGCAACGATCATTTGGTGGCTAATCTCGAGAAGACCCAGACGTACACGTACGTCTACCTTTCCTAGCACCTTGACGGGGCTTCCAGTCACAGTCTGTATTGTACAAGAGCTAATTAGAGGCTGGCGGTTGCTGACTAACTCAGGGCGCACAATGGACACTGTTGTGCCTGTGTCAACTGTAAATGATGTTGGTTTACCTTCCGAAAATCCATTAACAATCAAGTCTCCACTGGTCTTATGTAGCGTGGAAACTATGTGCTGTTCTGGGGCTTTACTTCTCCAATTGGTGCGATCACTCTCTTCTCTCGGTATCTTCTTCCCCAACAGTCTACCTGTAGATGACCACGTTTTCCACAGTTGTAACATTTCGGTCTTCTGTCTTTTTAAAAAATCATTGCGACTCTCTTAAACTTTTGAATTGTTTGTCCGACAACATTGTTTTCCTGCACCCATCGTAACGGCAATGTGATACAGGGATCTTCTGACTGCAATGTGATAGCACAAACCCATTAATGTAGCGGGACGCTGACTTGGCAGCTTTAAACTCTAGGGCGTGAACAAGAGCTTCTTAGCTATTTCGGTGTCTTTCCATTCGTAACACTTGCTGAAGTTCACAATCTCCGATGCCACCAATAAATGTCTGCACGCAAACCTTATTCGGAAGTCTTCTGGTGCTTCAGGATAGGCCAATGTAATAAATCTGTCGATACTTGCTTCAAACTCTTGAAGACACTCCCCGGAACGTTGTCGTATTGTTCTCAACAGAGCGTAGTACACCTCTCGCAAATGTTTATCATCGTAGCGTAATTCTAGACCTTTTATCAACTCGGCATATGACAGATGTTCTGGCTGTCAGGTGGCATTTTCTGTAGTAGTTCCGCCGCGGGTCCTTTTAATGCGAGTGAGACTGTCTTGTCTTTCTCTGTCCAAATATTTGCGCATGCAGCAGCTTCAAATTGGCGTAAATACGTCGCCCAGTGCGTGCTTCCATCAAAGGTTGGGCCCTTGACATGAACTATCCCAACCGCAGGCGAGGTGACCTTCCTATTGACTTATTTTCTGTATCTTTCTCTTTCTTTATCAGTGGTACAGTCTGTTCACAAAGTTGTTTTGGTTGTAACTTCAAGCACTGCTCGACTTTATTATTAATCTGCTCTTTTATATTTGTAATCGAGTCTTCTATTTTTGTTAACACAGCTTTTTCCACACTCGTGACTGATTTTTCTACTTCAGCTATTTTATTAGACATCGATTCTTCAACATTCGAAACAGATTTTTCTACTTCAGCTATTTTTAATGTCATTGATTCTTGTACCTCCGATATTTTAGTAACTTGTTTATTAAGCTCACCTCCCAGGAGACCCAACTCTGCAGTGGTTTGTCCTTGTGCCTGCTTTTGCTCCTGTATTAACTCCTTGATGTCTTCTGTTTCATGCTACCGTTATTCTTTTTAATGAAGAAATTTGTGTTAGTGGTTGAAATTACAATCAGAATGATCAATATTGCACACCACTATAAAAATTATTCCGATTAGCGCTTTCAAGCTTCACAGCTCATCGTCAGATCAGGAATAGACCGAAAATATGTCATACCCAACCCTTCACCCCTCTCCCCTACCCTGCTCACCCACAACAAACTAAAAATTAATGACCCTTCCCCACCCCCTAAGCTCTTTCTCACCATCTGTACAGTTACATATTTTTCTAGTAAATTCCTTGTGTTTCAGTGTGTGTGTGTGTGTGTGTGTGTGTGTGTGTGTGTGCGTGCGTGTGCATCCTTTTAAACTACCCACTTCCTCTCCACACACGTGGGTCAGTCACACACCCTTATTTTAAAACAACCAATTAGTACTATGAAATATAATTCTTAATCTTATCTATCTGCCCTCTTTCATTTACTTCTTAATCATGTTATAAAATATTTCTTCATTATCAAATTTAATTTTAATATTAATTAAATTGTCTAACCCTTTTTCTCTTTCTTTCAATATTTCTAACTCCTCTCTAAGCTTCCTTTCAACTGTGTTATTTACTACTTTTACAATTTCGTATTCTTCCAAAGGATTAACAAACTTGTGGTTGTCTTCTATGAAATGTCTTGCATATAACGAATTGGTTGTTCTATTACCTTCTCCACGTTTGTGGTCAGACAACCTGCATGCGAATTTTCGTCCTGTCTCCCCTAGGTAAACTTTGTTGCAGTCTTTACATTTTAATTTATAAATTCCGCTTTTCTGTAATACTGGAATTTTTTCTATATTCTTATTCCTTATCTTATCAAATACCGTTTCACATTTTTTAATAGCTATATCTACTCCATATTTATTAAAACACTTTATAATTTTTCTAGTATGTGAACCTATGTATGTCAATGACCCTGCATAATTCTTTTGTTCTGGTTCTATTTTAGCTTTTTGTATGTTGACCCTTTTCATAACTTTATCCACTATGTTGGTGCTATAATTATTATTCCTTACAATTCCCTTTATCGTTTTTAACTCCCTATCTTTTGATTCGGTCTCTTTTAAACACTTCTGAGCTCTGTAACAAAAGGAATTGATTGCCGCCATTTTATATCTGTATGGGTGGTACGACTCTCTTGGTATAATTATATCAGAATACGACTCTTTCCTAAATATCCCAAACTGTAGTTTCTCATTATCTTTAATTTCTATGTTTAAATCTAAGTAATTTATTTGCTTACCTCCTATCTCTTCCTTAAATTGTAAGTTTTTATCCTTATTATTTACCTCCTTTATAAACTCATGCACTTCTTCTATGCTTCCTTCCCAAACTACTAATACATCATCAACGTATCTAGACCATAATTTTATATTGTCTTTATACTTAGTGTAAGTTATTAATTGCTTTTCAAAATCATTCATGTATATTTCAGCAAGAATAGGGGATAATGAAGACCCCATAGGTAAACCTTTTTTCCTGTATATAAAACTTGTTATTAAACCTAAAATAGTTCTGATTTACACATTCTTTAATTACTTTCATCAACTGCTTTTTATACCTGTATTCTCCCATATTATTATCGTTTATTAACTTAATAACTTTATTTACTGTGATATTAGTAAACATGTCCTTAACATCCAGTGATATCAATTTTGTATTTACATTAATGCTAATATTTTCTAATTTTTCTATCAATTTTATATTATTCTCTGTGTTGTATTTTGTCCCAAATTCATATTTCTCTTTCAGTACTCTGCTAACTTCCTTTGATAATTTATAAATAGGTGCATTAATAAAAGAAACAATCGGTCTAATTGGTTTTCCTTCTTTATGTATCTTAACCTGACTTTTAAAAGTTGGTGCTGTTGGATTACTTTCCAATAAATACTATTTCTTTTTTTCTTCTATAAACGTTATCTGTTTCATCATTTGTTTTATCCTTGACTGGTACTTACTTGTATAATCATACTTTATTTCCTCGTATGGTCCTTCCCTTATAAATTCTTCCGTTTTCTTTATGTATTCTTCCTTTCTCACTAGTAACATTGTATTTCCTTTATCCGCCTTCGTAACTATAATATCATTCTTCTTTATTTTATTCTTTAGTTTAGTTACAGTTGCTTTGATTTTTTGTTCATTCTTTGAATTATACAAACTTTTCTTAAATATTTTATCTACTACATTCCCTACTTCCCACCTTATTCTTTTTTTATCATTTTCATTTCCTAGTTTTTGTATTATGCTTTCGCATTCAATAATCGTTTTTTCTTGATTTAATTCTGGTGGCGGTGCGTATTTTAAGCCTTTCGCTAACATTTCTTTTTCTTCCGTATTGAAATTTACCTCTGTCAGGTTTATTACTCTTTTTTCATAGTTATTCTTAGAGAGGTGTTCCTTTTTTACTTCGTTCTTTCTTATTAATTTATTTAACTTATCTACCATTTTTTTATTTTTCTTTTCCAATTTCTTTTCTATGTACCCCAAACCAAAATTATATAATATTTCTTCTAACTCTACATACGAGTATATTCTTAATAATTCTATGTGTCTGTCATATAATTCCCTATTATATCTATTGATTAAGCCGTAGAGTGACCTTATTTCCAGTTTTATCCACAACTTCTCGCTTTGTTCTTTTACTTTTTTGGCTACACTGTTCTTATTTTTAATTTTAACTTGAGCGTACTTTGGGATGACATTATTATCCAGACATTGTTTATTAAACCATATTTTACTTAAAACCCTCTTCAATTTAACTTTTAACTTAAGATATTTAAAAACTTTACTTACCTTATTGTTGTCGTTTATTACCTCATTGTTGTTGTCCATTACCTGTAGTCGATTGCACATCTTAACAGACGTTTAATGAAGAAATTTGTGTTAGTGGTTGAAATTACAATCAGAATGATCAATATTGCACACCACTATAAAAATTATTCCGATTAGCGCTTTCAAGCTTCACAGCTCATCGTCAGATCAGGAATAGACCGAAAATATGTCATACCCAACGTTTAATTTGTAGTTTGTTGTGGGTGAGCAGGATGGGGGAGAGGGGTGAAGGGTTGGGTATGACATATTTTCGGTCTATTCCTGATCTGACGATGAGCTGTGAAGCTTGAAAGCGCTAATCGGAATAATTTTTATAGTGGTGTGCAATATTGATCATTCTGATTGTTATTCTTTTTCTCTTTCTTCTGTTTCAAGCATTAGTGCTTTATGACGTTCCTCTGCTTCTTCTCTTTCTTGTATTCGTTCTTCTTTTTGTCGTCTTTCTGCTTTTTTTGTGTCTGCCGCAGCAGTGTTTGTAAAGCTCTTATCATCTTTCTGGCATCCGTGTTTACCGATTAATTACGAATTACACTCGTCTTGTACAAAGTGTCCACTGTTTTCACTGTTAACCGTTTTATCCCAGTTCTGACACCACTGTTACGACGGTCTTCTCGATCGTCGTAAGTACAGTGGAAACAAAATAAGTACAAGACACCAACTATGTCACTAATTACCAGCTTTAATTTCCACAGTTCGTAATTAACAACACAGTCTCTACAACAAATCAAATAAAAATTGTTCACACGCAATAAAATGTCCACTAAAATTAAACATAATTGTATTACAATTACCGTCCGATTATAAAACACAACACTTAACTAATAACCACTTGAAAGCGTACTGTAATTTCGCCCGACAATAACTCTCGAACCGCGCTGTCAATATATCGCCCTAATACTGAAACTTAAGGCCGCTGCCGCCATGTATTTATAGCCGCCGAAAATCAAGACGATTCCTAATTGCGTCTTAGCGTCCGTATGGACTACGTAATTAACTGCGGCCTTGACACAGTCCGCACGGCTGGCGGAATCGAGAAGACTCTCGCAAATGCATCTACAAGCACGTACGCCACACGCGTTACATCGAGATTCTTCTGGCACATTCGACAAACACGTAGATTGTTCTGTAATGTCGTAAAAGTATTTTATACTGAGATGTTTTAATAACTACAATAAAACTATTCTGAGTGTGTGAATGCCTTTGTGAATGAAGGTTTCTACAGTTTCATTTGTTATCTGACAAGATTTCATGAGTATAACACGTTAATTACATGTGTTAGAAAATAGAATTAATTTACAAGCTTTTTGAGATAATTTACCGTCTCTTTGTAGAATTGTTTATACTCTACACTTTAAATGATTTATGAGAAACCTAACTAATCCTTCTCAACAATTGTTTATGTGTATTTTTTGTTTCTGTTTATGTGTGTTTGTTGGTTGTTTATTGTGTATACACTGTTTATGTTCTTACGAACACATTTCTTAAGGGAACAATAATTGTGCAAATACGAGTACTTTAAAATAAATGTTTCTTTAAAATAAAACTATTTTAGGTAATAATGAACATTAGATAAAAGAGAGTAAAACAGTAAATTATTCTCATGAAAGTGTTGTTTAATGCAGCCATTATGATTCATTAAAATCTTTAAATTGTCGTCTAAAGAATTACGTGACAGCATACAAGGTTGACGAATCCGGATTACTACACGCTAATATAAAATTCAAATTGATTTATTAAATAGGGCATACATTTGTTTATAATGTATCAACAAATTAAATTAGTGAAATGCTTGTGGTGTGATGGATGTGAAACGGCAAATGTTTTACGACTTGAGTCTGATAAATGTGACACAGGAAAAGTGATATTACATGAGCAAAATTTAATTAGACAAATGTGTTGAAATATTAGAAATGGTTCATAACTTTTGCCATACATTTTCCTATAGATTCTGTTTACGACGGTCTCATTGATCGTCGTCGTATGGTACAGTGGAAAACAAAATTGAGACACCAATGAAGTCACCAATCACCAGATTTAATTAACCACAAATAACATTTTGTAAGCAACAAGTTGCTCGTACAATAATTCAAGTTGAATTTGTCCACATACAATAATAATGTCAACTATTAAGAGTCCCACACTAATTATATCACGATAATCACTTTCCACTAATCGGCAACAATGACTCGACGCCCATTAAAGAAATCGCTCATTATAACTGCCTGACTAAGCCAGACGCTGTAGCTTATATAAGTGGCGCAGGTGTTCCATAATAACTTTCATCCTTACTGCTGCGTGCCTGCATAATGCATATTTCAAGTGTTATTTAGAACAGTCTCGAAAGTACTTGAGTGCGGCATTGACTTAGACGCTTCAGTTGCTCGGCTAATGGTGAAACGGGTGGAAGGACACTCTCGTCTTTTCGAGAGCGTTCAATCGTTACAATATATTTGTTATAATTCTAACAGTACATACCAACAAAAAATCTAAGACAAATACATTTACTTATATTGAGATATAGAGATATATTAGTTCCGTTTTTCATGTACGTAGAACGCATGTCCCAGTTAGTGCTTAGATTGTAATATATATTGTTACTCTGTATAGATATCTTCAAGATTGCACGTTCAACGTAACACTAATTTTACCGCAATATATATATATATGCTGAGCACATACATACATTTGGCAGCTAACACGGAAAGCAGTTCGTTGCTCTTGGAGTGTTTCCAACACAAATTGTTCTCATAACCGTTTAATCAGACATTAAGGAAAGTAGGCCTTTAGTCAAGTATTTAATTTTATTCATGGGATTAAAATAACCAAAATATTATACTTCAGAAAGAACTACTAGTACACATTTTAATCAGATATATCTTATAACTAACATAAATAAAAACTTCTATTTTAATAGAGAATATATTTTGTATAAATTAATTACTATTCAGACTCTTCTGTAAGTAAGTATAGGAAATTAGTGAATTAGTACGGTTAATTCAGAGCACTCGGTACTGATGCACTTTGGCGACAAAAGACTTCTTAAAGTTAGGTAGATGACTGTCAGCTGCTCGATTTGAGTAAACTAGTAAAATCAGTCTACTGTATGTAGACGAAAGAGTCCTTTGGAGAATTCTTATGAAATAGCGGCAAAATGTTATTGTTAGCAAGCATAATTTTTCAAAGAACCTGTGATAAATTTTTGTCAGATCTTGAGTGTAGTTAACGTTTGACAGCAGTCGGTATAAATTACATTTGCATTTAACACAAAACTTTGTTTTTGCAAAACAGGACGGTTACACAGTTTAACGCAGAGTGAAGTTTGCTAGATCAAGAGATCTCTGAATTATGGATAGTGCTATTCATTTCTGCAGCAATGAGTTAAAAGTGATCGCCGTAGATGCACAAAAACAAAGATCAATTGAAAATAGAATAAACAAATTTTTTTTAATTTGATTCTTACAATATATTTCCATTCTACTGTAATGGAAGAACTGTTAGAATGCAATAGAATTCTATAAATAAGAATTTGCAATATTGATTATTTAAATTCCATTGAGTGTTACTCAGTGTAATGTGTATTGAGTGTTTTTACTACATCGCAAGACACTTTTTCTGGTTCACCACACAGAGAGAAGTGAAACAACATTTTAAACAAGGAACAAAATTGCGTTAAATTATACGGAATACTGTTTTTCTTGTAAGTGGTTAGAAGCCGGTTTTTTAAATTTACAATACATACTCTAACCCTTAAATATATAGTGTCCATATTTGGCTACTCAGGTTCAGTTCAGGTTGCTTATACTCTTCTAATTTGTATACTTATTACTTTTATTGAGTAGGTTTATTATAATACTTTTAGGAATATAAATTATTATTATTTTTAATCAACTGAGGTATCAACTTATCATATATTAGTATAATTAGAGCATTGTAGTGTCAGTATATTGTATGCATGGTGTTGCCATTCGGCAAGAAATACATTTTTTTATTTAAAAATTTGTTAAAAAATGTTTTTGATTTCTTTATTTTATCTACGCAGGTAATAAAACAAAAATAACAAATGTAAAAAATAAAAAGTTGTCATGCGTTTAAAGGAATTGAAATTATCGTTTTGGTCATTTGTATACCAATAACCGCAATGTGTCATGGAAAAGTTTCGGAAAGCTTCATGGGTAAAAAAAAAACTAAATAAAGAAAAACATATGACGATTAGCGTAGAGACCGCCCTCTTCCACACCGACAACGAGTTCCAAAAATTACCTTATAGATGCAACCGTGGAATTACAGGATTCTGTTTAAGATTGATTTCCTATATGACTTACAGTAAGATGTTCTCGGCCTCTCTTATTCCACAGCTCAAATTATAGTTCAGTGGAAAGAAGATTTTGTCGAAAGAGAATGTGTCGACGTGTTCACTAATTTTACTTCAATGTTCCATAAGGAAATGGAAGTACGGTGATGGCGAAAAAATCATATACGAGAGGGCTGATTCTCATTGTACTTCCCTAAAAACATGACGAAAAGTCATTGTTCGAAAAATGTCTGTGTCTGTGTGTAGAATTTTTTCTATGGCAAACGATAACTGCCGCAAATTCAAACAGAATCAAATTTTTTTTTTATACCTGCCTGAGTTATAGAGGACTCAAGGCCTGGTGATTTTGTTTAAGATCGGTAAAAGCGAAGGAGTAGTTTACCAGCAACGTTTTACGTTTGAACAAGGTAAAGTACTTGAAAATGCATTTAAACATTTTAAAACAATGGTAATTGTTAAAAATAAAATAATTTTGTTTCTAGGCAATAAAATTATAATTTTTTAATTTTAATTTAAAACATGAATAAGTAAAAATATATCGTTTCTGGCAGGCAAGCATATCTCAATTATATAATGTGTTTAAGTTTCCAAAGTTTTATTATTGTGATTACCTCAATAAAAGGCAGGCAGCACACACACACACACACACACACACACACACACACACACACACACACACACACACACACACACACACACACACACACACACACACAATTCGCGTTATTTCTGGCTACACTCATGTTTATTTTTTTAAGTTAGCACGCTTTTTAAATGGAAAGTGCCGAAACCCACACCAACACAACGCGTGCAAGCCGAAAAGGTATCCAGCGTGGACAGCGATTTTCTTCCTGTGGATCGCTGGCCACTGGAACTGCACGTGTTTACAGAGGAACGGTTCATAGACAGACTTTTCGTCTTTAGGGAATGAACCCACTGCAAGATGCTCAGGGTCCAGGAGAGACATTGGAACCCGCATTCTTTTCCGCGTGTTTGTTCTGTGAAACGTACACTGTAGATTCGCAGCTTTACTCTGAGAAACGCTCCATAAGGAATAAAAACAATGTTTGTCCACGGTGTACCCTCATTAACACTAATACCTGCTCTGATGTTTTGATTACGGAGATCATAATATTAAAACTTTGAAAACTTGAGCACTACTTAATGGAGATCAAACATTAACTTTTACAACCCATTCATTTTATGTATATTTTAAAGCAATAAATGTTTTAATAAATTAATTTAATCTGTGTCCTTATTTCTATTATGACATAAGAATTACAAACTAGTATGTGCATTTGTTTATGTATGAAAAATATATAACTATTTTTCTCCTCTGGAAAATTGTTTGCTTCTCCTGAAGGCAATGAATAGCAATGAATGAAGGTCAGATATTGACCTCCCTGAAGGCTAATTATTTACTAGCCTGTGTGGAATATAGCGTTATGACATGGATCAGAATGGTGGGTGTTAAACAGAAGATACAAACGCATTAAAGAAGAAATGTTTTGCTGAGAAATTTATAATTATAGGATGAACAGAATCGTCGTTCAGGAAATCAGAAGACGAATGGGAAAAATAAATTAAAAGTCTATTTTAAAAAAGAAAAATGACTAGTATAGTATTGACAGGAAAGACTTTGATAACACTATAGACATCATTCCCCGTCGGCCGATACCTCGCAGCGAGAGTCCAATTTCATTACAGGAATCAGGTCACAGCTCCCTTTGCCCAGCACTTCGTTTGACCTATAAACATTTTATCCAAAAGTACAGTGCTTCCTCACGAAGGCTGAGGATAGTCTTCACCCACCTGACATGGGGGTACCATTTTAGCTGATACGTCATTTCTTAAGAACTCAAGCATCCACTTATTTGATGTTTTGTCACCATATCGACCTCTGCTTCTTTTCAAATATATATTATAGACACAAACGTAAAATTCTGCACCTGTCATGTCTTGTTTTCTATGGCGAACAATAACTATCCCTAATTCAAAGAGAATCAAACTTTATTTTGCATATATCCCTGCGTTGTAGAGGACTCAAGGTCTTTTGATTTTGGTGAAGATCGGTTAAGGGGGAGGGGTATTTTTTATATGTGTAATGCGTTATCGGTAACAAAGAAGTAGTTTCTACGGAAATATTTCATTTCAATTTGTCAAACATAAAACTCTATTTACTAGGTGGGGGATATTTATTTTAGAAATTACCAAACCGAATTCAAGTAAATTGCTTTAAATATAAATCTTAGAACATGGAAGTCATGTATGGTTCTCCATACTGATTTTTTTAAGAATGTAAATATACCTGCTCTACTTTTATCAATAAAAGTACATGAACAAGTGCATAGCCCTGGATAACTGTATGTTAGAAATAATATGTTCTTATGTTTTTCAATTGTTTTTCTTTAACAAAATTTTTAAACAAACCCCTGCTCTAATAAACAACACTAACCGTAGGCCTATCAATTTTTACCCAGAATTTTAAGATTTGCTGAATGAAAATTGATTGTTCGATAATTGTGATAAGCAATATTTTTAAATTATAAGATGGGTGAGATATTGTTTGTCACTACAAAAGAAAAGTGTGAGAAATTACTCATTAGAAATGCACGACTGAAATTACATACATTGTAAATATAATTAGTCCCCGTTGTAAAAATAAATCTTTTTAAAATAAATAGCAGTTAGACTTTTAAGGCAACGATTATTCGAGATTGGACTTAACAGCGTCAAGACAAAATCTAGTTAGTAAAGCATGCCAATAATGCATAAAAAATGTACAAAGGCAGAAAACAGAAAGGTTTCAGTGTTCTTGTGAGTCTATGCTACCCTGATACAATGATAATTGTAGTAGAGGAACGTAAGCGTTAGCTAATAATTTCTGCTCCTTTTGGGGAAGTAAACAGAAATTCAGACAAATTACGTTAAAAATGTAGAGGTAAAATTTATTCAAATATTTGACTTTGTAGAACTGTGTAATTTGATTCGCGGATCCCAGTATAGCTGTGATGTAGTTAGTAAAACATGCCAATAATGCATAACCATGTACAGGGGTAAACAACAGAAAAGATAACAGTGTTCTTGGGAGTCTATGCTACCCTGATACAATGTTAATTTTAGTGGAGAAACGTTAGCTTCTCCATTAATTTTTGCTTCTTTGAAAGAAGTAAAACAGTAATTCAGACCAATTTCGTTAAAACGCCGACGTAATATTTATTCAAATGTTTGATTTGGTAGACTTTTGGTGTACTATGATTTGCTGTCCCCAGTACAGCGCACAGTGTCATCCAAGCCCAACATAACACGAAATGTTATGTAATACTCTGGTACGTAATAAAACAAAATTGGATGAGAGTTTTGTCACGCTTACATGCTCTCTGTATGTAGTACATGTTTGAAGCATGATACTAACTTGCCGTAAATCACCCCAATTTAAAGCGCATAAAACAAATCTGCATTAGATTCTATTCCTAAGCACAGCGGCTTTGATTTTAGACTCCTACAAATTCGCCCTTACACTTCTCCTTTGTTGAGAGGTTTGGTGGTTTTGCATAAATTGATTTGATGCTGAATATATGTGATACACGAACCAAGTATCGACATTGTTTGAAACCGTGAGCTTCTGAGCCACCATTTTCTAACGATAAATGGGATAGTAATGGAACAAAGTGATAATGTAATCAGAATGGCTTGTCAGCGGCGTATTGGTTCACAAGACGGGTGTCATATTCATTATTTTGTATGTGGCGCATTACACAGAAACGTTGCCGATTAGGATAAACTTAAGCAAAGCTTAAAGAATGTACGAAAAGATCTATAATCCTAAAACAATAAACCACGAAAAGATAAAGTTTAGTAAAACAGTGGTTACAACTCTATGTAGATGAAACGTGAACTTTAAGTAACAAAGAAAAGAAAAATAAATGTTCCTGAATTAAGATACTAAATGCCCCATCCTAGAAATTAAGACACTAAACAAGATTAATGAAGATCAGTGATAGCACGAAGAGATAATGCAAGCACTTGTGTCGCATGACAGATTACATACTACTAGCGTCAGTTTTGAGGTACATATGAGTCTACTGGAAAGACAGGTATTGTTCAAAGGAGGATGAGCTATGTTACGGGAACAGGTCAACTGAACCCTAATCTTTGGAGCACAGATGATATCGATAATTATGATAATAGTGGTGGCGGCAATGAATACGACGACGACCAAGATGCTGATGATGACGATGACGATAACAATGGTGGTGATGGTGGCGGCGGCGACGGTGACGGTGATTATGATGATGATGATGATATTTGTCTCTTTAAGATTAATGTAATGACTACTTAAAAGTTAGCATTATAATTATTTAACTAGTAGTCAAAATTTAAAAATTAAAATGATCCAGATATGCGACCTTTTTAATGATAGGTAAGGGAAGCATTTATAGAAAGAAGACGCAGAGTAACTCTTCAGTAATTGGACGAGCGAAGCGAGTTCTCAGTTCTAACTCGACCATTTGACATTTGTCTGTCTGTTTGTCTATTTGGGGTGTATTTTACAATGACGTTTTAACCTATCAAAATATTTTCGTAAAACGTAGGATGCGTGTCTATAATTTTACCTTACAAAACCTTACTGTTTTTAAATTTTTTCTTCTAAAACAGGAGATGGAAAGCAAAAACATGGGGGAGTCAAAATTGTGAAAAAATCTCAAAAGCCAAAAGAGGTATCAAATTAAATTGACCACAAGCTGAATGTAGTGTTCATTTTTAAAAATTACAAAATATTTGGATGTCAAAGTTAAAGATGTTGGTGACAAGATTTTGATAAAAGGACACAAATACATGTTTGATATAAAATTAAGAATATTTTAACTAATATCGGAATACAATGTTAAGTTTTGAAAATTCAAAAATCTTAGGACTTTAGGGCTTAATAAAGAAATTAGAAATTTTAACACAATTCTGAAAATCCATCAGTGTGTTAGACAAAACGAATTGTAACTCAGATCCAAATGTTTGGAATGTTTAAAATATATTGTATAATTGGATACCTTACAGTACTATGTATTATACTATTATATTTACTGTATTGTACAGTATATATATTTACCATAATTATATATCGACTATATTATATATTACTTAAAAAATAGTCGAGTAATAGGGATGTTTGTAATGTTTCCTATAAATGATAAATGATTTAATATTGATATATTTTATTATAAAAATTTATGTTACATTAAATTTAATGCGTTCGAAATAGTGATGGAGTTTTGCAGCTCAGAGAGCATGCTAGTGTGCTTAATTTTTGGAACGAAATCAGGAATTATGTAATAACTACAGTCGCCACCATGAGATCCCGATGAGACCACTACCGAAATGCACAGAACGTTCTACTCCCATAAGAATTAAACGTAATACAAGTATATTTTTCGTGTGTGTGTGTGAAGCAGTACAATTAAAGTTTCCTCAAATTTACGAGGGCTATTCAGAAAGTAGTTTTCGATAAAGCATTAAAAAAACTATGAAAATATTTACAAAAAATATTTATTGTTACTTAAAATACTCACCTTACGCTACTTTTCTATACAGTGTCTGTGATTTTTGACACACTTTTCGTAGCGAAGCACAAGGCCTTCGTCGTAAAAATTTCCCGCCTCTGATTTGAACCATGTATTAACAGCTTATATGACATCGTTGGGCGCCAAGGAAGGATTTGTCTTGCTTGAAAAGGTGCCATTTGCTTGTTGTAAGGTCTGGGTTGGAAGGCGGATGATCAAATTGTTGCTAGCCAAATTTTATGAGGAGATTTTGCGTTACACCGGCAGTGTGTGTGTGTGTGTGTGTGTGTGTGTGTAGTGCCATCATTCATCCCAATGTCCCAGGTAAGCATCCTACGTCGCTGAGTCTGAATAGGACTAAGCAAAAAAATCGTATCCATCCTGGTACCATCGAATCACTCACTGCTTTTTCTCCATAAATATTAAAAATCTGACGGTGAATTTTAATTGTTTTAATGCCTTTCGCATTCAAGAACCAATTCACATATCTACTTTTACACACGGCGGGCGTCTCGAATTTCCTCAATATTATAAACGCGTCCAGCAAAGCTTACTCAGTGCACATTTGTTTACAAATAGTGTTGTTGGATTGCCAACGAATCAACAAAATGGCCGCGCATGCGCAATATCTAAAAACGGAACTTACTTTCTGAATAACCATCGTATAATACTAGTAGCATGCAACGGAATCATATATACGTGTAACACTTTCATAAGACACGTTAAATCGCATAGTTTAACACTAAACGTTTGTGAAAAAAAGTGTATCTCCACTGCATAAACATTACTATAAATATTTTTCAGGCGTATATATGCCTAAAGAAAATTGATATATAATTCCTTTTGTTACAATAACAATAGATGCCAATATTAACGTCAAAAGAACACAAATGTTTGAGGGGCTAGGTCGGATTTATTCCTTCCCCTGAAAACACAGCTTGAAAAATGAGCTTTCCATTACACACACAGCAAGAAGAAAAATTGGTTTTTAAAAGCTGAGAAGTGTTTGTGTTCAATAACACAACAGTTATTGTAGGCCTATATATTTTTTTTAATAATCGAATATTATTCGTTTACATGCACTCTTATAAATGTTACAATGTGGCTTTGTTTAATGACAATATGATACGTTTCTCAGTAAAACAATAAACGTCATGGTGTTGTACACAGGTACGCACTTTATGTAGTTTGGTAACAAGTTAACCTGTTATTATATTTCAGTTAGGAATATTTTTAACTACGGTATTTTTACTTAATTTAAAATTATTTATGTAACATTAGTCAACGTGTATAAAACGTTTTTTTGAACTTGATTACTGTGTAATTGTTTTGTATTAAAAATTCTACATTTTAGTGTTGCGAATGTGATATTTAATTTTCGTTTGTTTTTTCCTTTTTCAAACCCTAAGTAACATAAAACTTAAAAGAATCGGCTGCACCATGCTTCTATTTAATAGTTATAATGACTTCCTAATCGTTACCAGGACACATACAAACTACATTACATTCAACTGGATAACCCAATCGGATAACAACTGTACTTTATTACCTTTGTATGCCTAAAACACTTGTACACCTGTTGTTGTTTTTGTGTAGGTACGCTTTGGTAAAGTCAAATTTAAGAAGCTGCTAAAAAAAAGTTAGTTTTATTAGCAGTCATCTTAACACCGACTGTGTCACCACTTATTGCAAAAGTGCTAGTCACTTCGATCTCGACGAGGCCTTTCAGTGTTTCCAGAATCTTTAGATCTTAAAGGAGGCCAAAGTTGTTTAAGAGCTGAGGATGGTAGAAATACCGAATAGGCCATGTCGAGAGTCAAGCGACTAGGAGATTTGCAATAAGTGGTGACTAAGTTGGTGCAAGAAGCTGTTGTTCCTCTAAAAACTCCTTGTGTTTTTGTTACCATATTTTTACAGACTCAGAGTTTGATGTACTACGACAAGAGGTAAATTGCTTTGCACAGTTGTGGTAGGCAGGCAAAGAAACGGTAGTTTATGTGATAGGCAGTCATAGATCGTCTAACCTTTCTGATTTTTTCATTCTTTTTTTTCCGGTCAAACTACAGACTTTGTTCATCTGATTATTTGTGTTAGCAGTCTCTGTAATTCCAACTGTGTCGTGTTTATTTGCTGAACTGCTACTTGTCATGTTCCGGACGAAGCTTTTTCAGTTTTTTACCATTTTCAAGTCCTAAACCACGACAAAAAGTATCCCGCTGGAACCCGTACATATACCCGTATATTGCCTTATCCGGAGCATGGGAAGTAGCAGTTCAGCAAGTAAACACGACAAAGTTTGAATTACACACTTTGTGTCAAGTGTAAATAATGTTTCAACAGGTACAATTTGAGGGACTTTATTAAAACACGTGGCACTGCAATGCCCTATACTAACGAACTCTTATGGAAATAATTGTTACAGAGCTTAGTCATAAACTGTTTATGAACAAGCTGTAGCAAATTAACAGAAATGTAATAATAAGTCATCATTGTTTTCTTTAAAAGTCTCTAAAGAAAACAATGTACGAGAAATTACAGCAAAGTTGTTACTTAATTGTCTAATCGGTAACTACCGTCACGACTTTGAGATTTCTGAACTACTGAGTAACGTTTAGTCACAAAGTGTCCCGATCTAAGTAAATAAAATTGGTCTAGGAAGAATTTATGAAACTAACACTGATGAAAAATATGTAAAGATAACAGAATACTCATGTGTTATGTGTTGTATTAAATATTTTAAAATCTTATTTAATATATTTTGTTATAGTGCTACATGTCATCCGATAATTCTTTGTATTTCAGAGAAGTTTGGATTTTAAACCCTGAACACTGTCTAAGGAACATCACTGAAATCGTGTATTGATTTTTGTTAACATTCTCTGGCCATTATAGGCAGTCTTTCTCGGAGTTTTCCACCGTTGCCAGTAACTCAAAATCAATTTGTAACTAATTTTAATGATTTTATTAATGGCGCAGATGAAAGACAGTTCAGGGGTAGAGCCATAACTTAGACTGGATTGGTTCATATATAAGACGGGCAAACGTGTGTGCAAAGAAAACAAAGGTTGTCCCGTTTCTTGCGTGAATGAATCAAAAGTTGCTAAAATCAAAAGACAGTCAACACTAGCACAAAGCGTGTCCAAACAGCATACACTTGTTCAGGCGGGGTAGTGATCTTTAGAGCAAATCGCTGCGAGGGTAGATAAGGGTTCTACGAGTTTGGAGTGAGGGTCATATTGCTGATGGAAGTTGCCTTTTTCTCCCTCCGCAGCAACCACCGTAGCACACGCTGCCTTCCTCGGTGTTAGGCAGAATCAGAGCTAGTTATCGGTACAAAACGTGCGCCCTGTCTGTCACTTAGGTGTAACCGCCGCTGCTAAGACCTGCATACGGCACGAGCTCAAAAGGTTGGTCTAATCCGACCGCCTGTCGGAGTACAGAAAGGCCGCCTTTTGAGGTTCCCCTTTAGCAATGTGTTGTCTTGTACCAAAGGATTCTGTTTTACATGCCATAGCGACCACGAGTGTTAGTCTCTTTTATATGGAGACAGTTTCAGCCTGCTTGTTGTAGTAGCTAGCCACTAGATGGCGGGTAGGCACTTTGCCTTCTTTTCCATGGTAAGCTTAAACGATTTGGTGAGAACATAGCCTAATGGGAATGGCAAGGAACTTAGGAACTGGTATGGAAGACTTTTGATCTTGGCGCTATGTCACTCCAAAACCAAATGTTCTGTTGGTACAAATTAACATAGTATACCACTTTTGCACAAAAGCATAGTATCAAACAAACTAACATCACTTTTTTCATAATTACTTTAGAAGTGTATAAATTACAGCAAGGGAATTTGAGGGAGATATAAGTGGCGGGTTGGAGGAGTAAGGCTATAGACAGAGAAAATTGGAGGAGGATCCTTGAGTAGGCCAAAGTTCTATAGGGACTGTAGTGCCAGAAGAAGAAGAAAAATTATTTACAGGAGCAGTTTAAACTGAATTCTTTGTAAGATGCATATTTATCGCCTCCATTTATCCTCCATTCTGTTCAGATGCTGTAACCATTCTCTGCGATATGCATGGATTGTGTTAATTATGGAGAATACCTGTAGCTCGTCTCTAATATCCTCATTGGGCAAATGATCTTGTCTCGTGCAACCTCTTGTTCTTCTCAGAAACTTCATTTTCAAAGTTTGAATTTAGTTTTTAATCTCCTCTGTAGAAACCCATGTTTCTCATCCATATAGTAAAACAGGCACTGCCATTGTTTTATAAAATTTAATCTTTATTTTTTTTTCCTCAACGTTCCGTGTATGACGCCACACATCATCTGAAACCTCGATAATTTATGTAGTTTTGCAATTTGGTTATTTACATAACCAGTATATTATGGTATTACTGTTTGTCTATCGACTTTTGCAAACTGCATAAAAAACACTTTACACCTGATAACCAAGTTAGTCAAGCAATTATCTGTTATCCTTTACGTTAAGGCCCACCACCTGTTCTCTCCACACAACAACGCTGCCAGTTCAACTCAATAACGCAAGTCATGTCGCGTATCAGTCAAGTATCAATCGTTAATGTTAGTTATACGCTCATACAATTACAAGTGTGCCGCAATTGGCTCAAGTGTTTTGCTAATTAAATACGAATGTTCCCGGAGTTTACCGATACGGTCCCAATGCGTCAGGTACATCTTCTGATCATTGACTTTTGATAATTGGTGTACACTCTCCACAATGCCTTCCTCGTTATCTTTGCCAGTGACCCCATAATCCCCATATACGCGCTTTCTTATCTTTGCTTAATTGGTCGGTGCGTATTTGTCCAAATTTTGGAACATTATAATAGAAGCGATTAGCATCCGTCAAATATCACTGTAACTTTGTAGGGTTTATTACAGAAAAATTGTATTATATTTTTTTAAATAACAGTTACTTTGGATTAAATACATTACGATCCTTGTGAAACGCTAGAAAAGCGACAGCCAGCATTGTTTGACATTGTACAACTGGCCGTGAAAGAATAAAGGAATTCTTCAAGTTTAATATGTTGACGAAAAATACATTTAGTGGAAAGGAAGCAAAATTACTGTAAACATAAGGGCTGCCGCTTACTCAGCTCGTATCAACAGAAAGGAGGGATTTGCTTGCCACAACTTCGACAAAACTTCAAGGAAAAAAAAAAACTACTTTAACGTCTAGTAAAATGAGAATGCAGAAAAATGTAAACACTTGCGTTAACAAAATAAAAACTAAATTGCTCTTCCTTGAGTTAATTGAAAAACATTGGCATCCACGGTTTTAAGGTGAAAATATTTTTCCATAAGGAAATGTTCCTAAATATTTATAGAAAATTAAATAAATATTTGTACATAATTATGTCTAAAAATATTGTACTTAAATAACATTTTAGTGTTTTTTTTCAACCCCGTATCTCATAGTATGAAAACAAAGTTGAGCCGCTCATCACCAAAGACATCACAACACGATTTTCAACTTTCCAAATCTGACACATTTTTTAAGTTTGACAACCAAAAAAAAATATAAAAATCTACAACTCATCTTGATGACCGGCTCACTTGTTCACTTGAACTAGGAGAGGCCTCCTAGTGGAAGAATAGCCACATGCTGGGTAACCATTAGGGAATTGGACGAATGAGGTGACCTCAATTTTAAAATTCCGAAAATAACAAATTTATTGATTCTATACCTTGTTTTTCTTACAATGATTCATTTCATAATATCCAGGCTGTGAAGGTATTCTATTAGAAATATATAAATATGTGAAATATTTAAACTATATTACATGGTATTCAAAATTTAAAATTTAAAATTATTCAAAATTTAATATTTAAAAGTATTCCGTTAGAAATATATAAAATCTGTAAAATATCTAAAATATGTTACATGGTATTCACAAATAACCATGACAGGCAACAAGCCTCGACAGTACTTTTAACCTTCACCCAAATAGAATTTCTCTATTTGGAATTAATTATTTGAACATTAATAAATACAAAGAATAAATCCAGAGGTATTCTAAATCCCATACATTTAATAACAATAAGTCTTTTTTTTCTTTTTTCTTTTCAGTCCCCCTCTGGTTGTACTATAAACACTTTTAATAATATAAACAATTTTATAAACCATTTAAAGAACAATTTTATCCAACAACAATTATTACAGCCACAACCATTTAAACAATTATCTCACACAACAACATGCGCCTTCTGAAATCTAAATCAAAAGCTAGAAAGGAGAATCATAGGTAATTATATACTTGGTGTTGAAATCACAAGTGCATGTGCTCAATTTTCCTTAACTTGTATAAACTTGTGTAGCACAAAGGCTTGCAGATTTCAGAGTGCACCATTATTAAAAAAAACTATCAAATAATCAGGTACATATATCTCTCAGAAATGTAATATGTTGTGTGCATAGAATTATGAGTATATACATATACAAAAGAATTTTAACAGTGACTGTACATTGATAGAGAATTAAAATAAATATGAGTATATACATCTACAAAAGAATTTTAACAGTGACTGTACCTTGATAGAGAATTAAAAATAAATATGAACATATACATATACACAAGAATTTTAACAGTGACTGTACATTGATAGAGAATCACAATGAATAAAAAAAAAATCCCAAAGTGGAAATTTTATCTTGTACAAAAGTTCAGTCATTTTTATTACAGGCGGAATACTTCTGAATTACAGTTCTAGTACAGGGCAATGTATTATTACAATTGTAGGTGATCTGCAACTCTTTTCATAATCAGATTTATACGTTCCAATAAAAGGCAGACATAATATAAGTTCAACACAGATTATAGAAAAAAAATTGTATACTGGACATTACATGCTTCCACAATTCCAACACAAGACATTTATATGAACAACACTGAATCATACAGAGAGATTAAGGAACTCGGCTAAATTTGTTCCACTAGGCTTATGGGCACCCGGCTGAGTCCTACGCATTTTCTTAAGTTTTTTATTTATTTATTTATTTTTTTTTTGTGTGTAAAAAAAGTATTGCACATAAGATATTACAGTCACTGCTAGCAGCCAGAGAAGCTGCTCACCATTTGAAAGAAATATCAGAAGCTAGTCAAGTTTAACAGACTTTTCTTTTAGAAAAACTTGCGTTCAAGAATTTGCAATGACTGCCGAAACCTGCATATTATATTCCCAGTATACAGTGAAGTAAAAAAGCACCTCCAGAATTAAAGCAACTGTTGTTCTTTTGTTTTTTGTTTTTTTTTTTATAGAACTAGCCAGGCACACACTTGACCCCAAACACAAGCATTGCGAAAGAGCATCCCAGGAAAAATTTAACAATTTTCACTATTACATACCTGTTCAATTTTGGCCGAGCACATGCCCGGACCGATTTCCACAAACTACTTACACATTACCATCTTGATCTCTTCACACGGTCACAGTTGCCAGGCCGAGAGCCCCTCAGCACGCTTTTCACTTAGCCGGCCATAATTAATTTAAAAAACCCCCGGCATTAAAAAAAAACAAAAACTTTTCAAACGCTGACCTCTAAGACAACTTGTAGCGAGAACAGCTGACCGGGAACCAACACGAGTCTACCGCCGGCTCACTCTACTCCACGACAAACACCGCTCCAAGCAGCGGGAACGAAAGGTACAGTTGTCCGAAGTATCAGACAGATAGCGTGAGGGTCCAATATCGCAGCGAGAGCAACAACAAATTCCTAAGTCACCGTAACGTCTCATAGGTAGCGAGAGTGTCCACGATAGCGTGAACTACACAGACGAAAGAGTCTATTGCCCAGATTCAATATAACCGAAATTCGCAAGTCGCCGTAACTAGTTACGGCACAAAATAAAGTCAACAAGAATATTGTAATATATATTAATATTACAAATATAAAAATAAAAATTAAAATAAAATTGATATATATAGAGATATTGTGTGTGTATCTTTGGTGCTAACAAAGGTATTGTGCTCTTCCTTTAGCCCCACTAGTTGGGCTAGTCAATTTGTAATATAAATAAAAATATTACAAATAAAAAATAAAAATATAATTATAATTGAAATATGTTGATACGTATTGATATTTTGTTTTGTTTATCACTGGGTAAGTCTGACTCCTTAAAGTCCCACTGTTAGGCTAGTCAAATTGTAATATAATTTCAAGTGTAATAATAAACAAAATATAAAGATATTGATGATAAGAAAATGTTATAACTAGGTGTGTTTGATTGATAAATATAAATACATCAAACTTTAAAAATTTTGCAAATATTTTTTCTTGTGCTTGTATCGAATTTGACTGAATAATTTAATTTAATTAATTAACAATTAATTAATTAGTTGAATTTGTAATTTCCTTCTTTGTCTATTCTCTCAATGTGAACTATGTTTTTGCTTAATAAAAAATAATAATAACATTAATGGTAGAAATAAAAACAATGCTGGTAACTGAATACTGATTTGCGTTTATTCATTCAAAATTGTGCGCCAGTCAAACTGCGCATGTCCCAGGCACTGGCTAACATTCGCCACAGTCGGCAGTGAGAAAGATTATCAAATATATTTTTTACAAGTTTAAATTTATGGTTCTTTTAACGAGTCGAAATGGTCAGAGGGCAAGGAACAAGATACATTTAACAGGTATTCTTAAACTAAATGTTAACATCTGAAATAGAACAGAATTATTATTACAATTGTCAATTAGAAAGAAATTATTTAAAATTCGAACCAAGTCGAAGAAATGACGTCACTCTGCTCCAGTCAGCACTGGTCCGTCTTCTTTATAGAAATTCAGCAATGGCCGCCGTCTGCTTGGTTTTAATCTGCTATGACGCCGTTGGGATTGAAGATCTTCTCCCACAGAAATAAAACGATGTTCCCTTTTCCTGCGAAGTAGTGTTGTTCCAAAATATTGTGTTGAATGTCCCCTCGTCGTCTGCGATGTCGAATTCTGGATGGATCTCTTGTGTAGTGTAGTGTTCAAATATGCGTGTTGGTTGTGTGAATTCGTTCCAAAATTGTTCAAAAATGGCTGTCGATTTCTGGTGTTACGTTTTTATGGTGTTATTCTGTGTTTTTGGAAACTTGTGAAGTGTTAGACATAGATAGATAATATTATTTCACTTGTTAGTTCATCTCCGTTACACGCCACATAACCACACTTGGTTTTAATATAAATTATTTGGTTTTCAAAACTCCACTAATACATTTTTCAACTGTTCAGCTTTGCGATTAACAATAGACTAAACGACGCAACGTCGTCGCTTTAGGGCAATTTGTGGTATGTCTTTTTCCTCTTCATATTGTTTAATTATAAAATATCTGTCTAAGACTTGTTTCACTATCTAACTATACATAACAAGTTTTCTTATTTTTTACTGTATTTCCAATATTTCTTAATTTTACATGAATCTAACTATTCAGTAATATTGATTATTTAATTTTACATCTTTTGATATATAGCTGGGTTTATTTCAAACTCATTTAAGCCCAAAAATTACAATTTTGCATAATAATTGCATGTCCCATATTTTGTACAAATTCAGTGTTTTAAAGGTTTTTATTTGTTTTTTCGGTATAATATTTCCATGGAATACACCTAATAACTCCGTAATTACTTTGTTGTTAATAATTTGGTTATTAAAACATTTCAATATTGATTAATTTGCTGTTTAGTCTGATTTGATTACTATCAGAAGCCTATTTTTTACTGTTTCCAAAAGAAGTTAGTTTTCTTTCTTTTGTCATTCTATTTGCTATTAACTGTATCTGTATTAATTATATTTTCAATTTCTGTATTGTATGTATTGAATTCTATTCCTATTACATAGATTAATTCTTTGATAGATAATTTTTTTGGTTTATGGGCCATTCTGTGTTTACAAACATAGTGTCTTGGTGGGTCTGTTTGTACATTATACATGGTTTACTGATTTGAATAAAACTATTACATTTTTATGCCCTACTTGCCTCTCTGACTTACACAATGGAAAATTAAATGACATGATTTTAATTACAATAGAATATCTTGTATCTACTAAACTTTCTTTATACTAATAACATCATTGAACCATAACATGAACATCTTATGCCTAATTTTAACAAAAACATCTTATTATCAACTATTTTCCAGATATCACCTAATTTTAACAAAAACATCTTATTCCTATTATTTTTTCCTGTATCATCAAATGATAACAACATAGCTTATCCTAGACATAATTTAATTAGAAAACATAAAAAACTCCTATTACTAGTAACACTGTCAGTCACTAACTGTCTTGTGTATGTATTATTCTTATGAAAACACTTTAACTGTGATAAAAAAAAAAAACCTCGTGTATCTATTTACACCTTACATCTAAAAATATTATTTAATTAATAATAAATAATAAACATCTTAATATTAGGCATACCTTCAGTTATGAACTGTCCTTTGGTATTTTTGTCCTCACCATTTATTTAGTTATAATTAAAGAAAACATTTTATATGTAATAGTCCTTCTTATATCTAATTTAAAACTCTTATTACTAGTAATGTTGTCAGTCCTTAGACCGTCTTTCATTTCAATGGTTTTATTATTATTATTCTACACTCATGGTAGTCTTTCTATAATACTTAAAACTCATTGAAGATTTTTTCATAGATCTTTTAACTATGTTTCTCACTGTACACTCTGTAGTTCCTTAATTTTGTTATCTCACTTCACTTTATTGTATTCTACACTCTGGTAGTCTTTTTAGTGAGTTCTACTCTATGGTAGTCTCTTTTGGTATATTTTTTGACATGTTACACTTACAACTAATATACAATTTGTTTTTATAGTATTGTATCTTGTAACTTGTTTGGGGTTTACCTATATCGGTTTCAATTTTGTCTCATGGTATTTATTATATGATTAACATTTTGTTTTGGCATCTCTTCCTGTTTCTGGTCTCTGTTGGAATCTTGATATGTTTCGTCCCTTCTTCAAATATCACATTAGTAGTTTCCTTATTAAAATGGTTTCATGACAGATTATTTCCTTTTTTATGGTCCTTCCCTTTTTGTACTGCTTCCCCAATCTACTGGGTATACTGCTGGTTTAACTGGTTTTTTCATAGTAGGTTATTTTAATTAATGGTTTTCTTTATTATCTTCCATTTTTATTAACATTTTATAGACTTAATTATACAGTTTCTAGGGTAATCCTTAAACAATTTATTCTTCTCACTCACTATGGAACTTTCTCTTTTATTCATGTAACATTAATTCAAATGTTTAGTGTGATAATTTTGTTATGTTACATATGCTCTCCTGTAAAAGTGATTAGTTCAGATCATACTCTGTATGGATGAAATAATTACTACTAATTCTTTTGTATTTACATTTCTCCGTGATTACATGTTTTCACTTTATATACCTTCTTTTTCCACCATTGCTTCCTCTCAGCTGATGTGTATCTCCTTCATTAGTTTCTTTTTTCATTGATAAGTGATCTTCAATCTTGTGTATAACATTATCATTTTATATTCCTTCTTATTTGGTGCTTCCTCACCAGTATGTTTACTCCCTAACATTCCCTAACAAATTAATTGGAACAGTTCAGAGTGGCACTTTTGGCTTCAATCCCTGCTGTCCAATACTTCAATTGAGTCCCGAGGTATTATCATCTCTGCTCAACACATAAGACTGGTGGCATTTTCTACATCCAGTCATAAAATAAATAAACAGTAAAAGTAGTAATTTTTGACTAAAATAAACATCTTTAGATTCTTCACTTCATAATACGTTATATTAATTAATACTTTTATACACTTGACTCTTCTTCTCTCTTAAAGCTTATTCCATATTAGGTGGTTTAGGTATGTGGTATCATATACATTTCATCATGTTTACATAGTAAGTAGTATTTATATTTACTCTTTCTACCATCTGGTATCCATTGAGTTATTTTTATTGCTCATGGTATAACATGAATTAATTCTTATCACTTTCACTATAACAGTGGTTGTTGTAACAGCATTATCATTATTAGTATCAGTTTTTTTTGTTTTTTGGTCTCACTATTTGGTCTTTAGTGAGCTGGTCCTTCTTCATTGTTCCATTTTTATTAAATTATTTTCTGTGTGAGTTTGGTTAACTTGTTCGATTAAGTCATATGACATTCTGGTTTACTTTCTCTCTTAGAATTTTGTATCTCTTTCTTACAAAATTTTTTTCATATTTCAGAGTTATTTCCCATCATTTGTATGAGTAATGATGTGAGTTTACTGTCTTTTAATTTTAGACATTTTTATTCAACTACATTCTTTCTTGTTCATAGTTGTTTTTCAAATATTTTGGTATAAGTTGTACTTATTAGCGTTTTGAATTTTGACATTATTATTTCTCAAAATTCTTTTTGCATTCATAATAGTCTTTGAATGTTTGTGTAAGTGGTACTTACTAATTATTTTGAATTTGGACAATTATTATCTCCATCCAAATTCTTTTTACTTGCATAATAGTCTTTGAATATTTGTGTAGCTTGTACTTACTATTGCTTTTGAATTTTGAAGCTTATTATGTTCAAAATTCTTTTTATTTATTCACAATAATCCTTCAAATGTTTTGTTGTAAGTTGTACTTACGGATTTTTGAATTTGGTAATTTTTTATTCTTACCAAAATTCTTATTTTGTTCATTCACAATTGTTCGAATATTTGGTGTAAGTTGTACTTACTATATTTTTTGAATTTTGTACTTATTATCTTTATCAAAATTCCTTTTGTATCATTCACAATTGTTCGAATATTTGGTGTAAGTTGTGCTTACTATATTTTTGAATTTTGTAATTTTATTCTTATCAAAATTCTTTTTTCATCATTCACAATTGTTCGAATATTTGGTGTAAGTTGTACTTACTAGCTTTTGGAATTTTGTAATTATCTATTTATCAAAATTCTTATTTCGTTCACAGTATTCTTTCTGATACTTGGTGTAAGATGTTCTTACTAATTTTTGAATTTTGTAATTTTATTCTTATCAAAATTCTTTTTTCATCATTCACAATTGTTCGAATATTTGGTGTAAGTTGTACTTACGATATTTTTGAATTTGGTAATTTTATTTTTATCAAAATTCACAATTTCTTCATTATAGTTTTAACTCACAATTATGAGTCCTCCAAATATTTTTTAATGGATAACTGATTATAAGTTCCTTTTACTTTATTCGAAATGATATCCTTTAGTACATATGTATTATTATTATTGTTTTTAATAATCAGGTATGGGCCGGTATACAGCAGTAATAACTTTTTGGTAATGCCTTCCAAAGTACTGGGTAATTCCCTGTTTTTTAGCAGTACCTTTTCTCCGACTTCATATCTTATTATTTTCTTAACAGCCTTTTGATATTTGTTCTTGCGCCTTTCCTGGTCTTCAGCCAATTTATTGTAGAATCTAATTCGATTGAATTTGTATTCTTGACTCCTGGGGAACTCTATTATGTCTTGTATTTCTCTCGGAGGTGGTCTTTCATACATTGCCGTGTATGGCGTGGTACCAATAGCGGTGTGATATGACAAATTAAGGAATTCTTCAGTCGCTAATAAATATTCTTGCCACTTCTTTTGTTGATCATAGCAATAAGTCCGTAATATTCTTCCGACCTCTCGCAGTACCCTCTCCGCTGGATTGCTGCTGGGGTGGTAGACAGACGTCTTGTATGTCTTAATGCCCAACGTATTCAGAGTGTTTCTCCACCGCCAACCCTTAAATTGCGTTCCATGGTCGGTGATTATGGATATCGGGCTTCCTACCTCTGGAATGTAATGATTTGTTATTATTTCTAGAGTCTTCAGAGTGGTGGCTCTGTTCACAGGGTATAGTTTTGTAAATTTTGTAAAATGATCCATCATAATAACAATATACTTGTATCGATGGCGTCCGCCACTGCGGGGAAATGGACCACATATGTCCAGAAAGACCTTTTCCAGTTTGGCTTGTGAGGTAATCGGTATCATCATACCTTCCTTTCGCTCATTGTTGGTTTTCACCAATTGACATATCATACAGGTTTTAAGGTAGTTTCTAGTTTTTCTATTGATACTTTTGATGTGACAATTCTCTTCTATTGCCTTGATCACCTTCATGGCTCCCATGTGACCGTATCGTAGGTGATAGTCCAGGATGATATCCTTTTCAATTGTAGTAGGGATCATGATCTTCCAAACGTCTTCGTCAAAGGATGTCTTGATGAATAAAATCCCATTATGTATACAATAAAATTTGTTTATTGTGTCATCTTGGTTGGAGAGACGAAGTTTAATAGAGTTTAACTTCGGATCGGACTGCTGGTGTTTGCTGATGTCCTGCACTATCTTCTCTAAATCAGATCTGTCCTTAATAATGTTATAGATTTTCAAAATGCTCTCCTTTTCGCCTTCGAATGTTTGTTCTTCCAGATTCACTCTTGACAATACGTCGGCTACTACATTTTTACTCCCAGGAACATACTCCCACTGTATATCGTATTCCTGTAGGGCGAGTACCCATCTGGTCAATCTACCATGGCTTAATTTGCATCTTCTTAGAAATGATATAGACTTGTGATCTGTTCGGACGGTCACTGGATATCCGAGGATATACGTCCGAAACTTCCCGCAGGCAAAGACTACACTTAGCAGTTCTTTTTCCGTCACATTATAGTTCTTCTCACACTGGTTAAGGGTTCTGCTAGCAAAGCTCACTACTAGATGGTTTCCACTTTCATCTTCTTGGTACAGTGTAGAACCCAAGCTAATGTTACTAGCGTCACAATTTAGAAAGAAGGGTCGGTTAAAATCTGGATGGTTGAGCATTACTGCATCTAAGAATTTCTCTTTAATTGATTTGAAGGTCTCGTCTTGTTCTTGACCCCATCGCCATTTATTCTTGGACGATAACTGGTACTGAAACTGGGCTGTTAGTTCGGAATAATTATTCTGGAACTTCCTATAATAGTTACATAGGCCCAAAAATGATTGTAGTTGCCTTCTGTTTTTTGGTGTAGGGAATCGTTGTATGGCGTCTACCTTTTCTGTTGATGGTGTTATTCCTTGACTGTTTAGCTGGAAACCCAGGAATTGAACTTCTTTAGCTATAAGCTTGGACTTGTCCAATTTAAGGGTGACATTATTTTCAGCAAGCTTCTTCAAAACATACTCCACACGATAACAGTGTTCCTCCCAGCTGGTTGATGTTATTAGGAGATCATCAACATAGACAGTTGTGAATTGGAGCGCTTCTGGTCCTAGTATATGATCCATACAGGCGACAAAAACAGCTACTGAATTAACCAACCCGAAGGGCAATCTCTTAAACTGATAATTGCGCCCTTCGAAGATGAACGCCATGTATTGCCGGCTTGCTGGGTGCAACTCCACTTGCCAATAGCCGCATACCGTATCCCAAGTGGTAATGAATCGTGTTCCGTGGAACCTCTTCAAAATTTCCTCAATTTCGCCAGGTGAGGTACGATCGTTTATTATCATCTTATTTATCTCCCGAGCGTCAAGGCAAAGTCTTACCTTCCCATTTTTCTTTTGTATGGCCACAATTGGGCTAGTGTATGGCGATTGACTGCTCTCGATGATATCTCTACGGATCATATTCTGGATCTCTGATCGTACGGCTTCTTTCAAAGATTGTGCTATTGGGTATGACTTTCGGTTGAATTCTACCGGTTCTCTGAATCGTATTGAGCATTGGTAGTTCCGGATCTTTCCAGGTTCGTCAGAAAATACAGCTCGATATTTCTCATATATTTCTACCAATTGATTCCGCTGGTCTTCCGTTAGTTGCTCGTTAGTATTGTGGCACTGGAAGTTACGTATCTCTTGGATCTTTTGTTTCCATAGGTCTTCCTCCGAATCTTGATGTACTGGCTTGTTGTTCGTTGAGTGGTTAGATAAGTAATTCACCTTATTTTGGTGGTCGAGAAGTCGTTTGGAGTTTAAAGTCTTGTTATCAGTTAAATTGGCTATCCAGGTTGAACCTTCAGCAAAGAGTGATACCCTTCCTCGGCACAAGTCGATAATTGCTGAGTTTCGGCGCAATATGTCGCATCCTATCATGATGTTGAAAGGTAATCCGGCTGCAACAAGAAATATCATATCCACACTAATGCCCTGGCTTTTGACATTGAGGGATACCTGCTTTCTTATGGTCTTGTTCTGTCGGCCGGTAGCTCCTACAAGTACAATGTTATTAATAGGTAGTACCGGTAAGTTTTTATGGCATTCCTGCTGTATCCGGTCCAATTCATTTCGATTTATTATGGAGACATTGGCTCCAGTGTCTATCATTATAGGAACAGAAATACCTTCAATTTCTGCGATTATGTATATTATTTCATTATCATTATTTTTAATATTAAGCTCACTTTCTTCTAATAGGTCCTTACGGATATCCTTTAAATAATTGCTGTATATTATGGTAAAATTTTTTCTGTTTTTCTTCACATTCATACCTACTTGATTAAACCCAGCAGATTGGAGCAGTAAAGGGTTATTGGGTTTTATTACTGCCTCCGTTCGTTTAAATGTTCCGCTTCATTACGGATCAGGCCGTTGGAAGCGTCAGCTTGAAGTCCTGAGGCTGTTTCGTTTGGTTCTGCTCGATCGTCTGGTTGGGCTTCTGTTACAGGTAGTCTGCGCTGATTATCCAAGCTGGAACTACGTCTGGGCTCGTACTCTCTGTACCTATTACTTCCCTGGCTCCCTTGGAAAGTCTCGTACTCGTAGTATCGGCTCCTTCTTTGAGGCTGGTACCTCCTGTGTCCACTGCCTTCTGCTCGGATGTAGTTGACATTAGGTCGATATGCCCTGTAATTGTGGTTACCTCCACTTGGGTAATTTCGGTTATAATTACCATGATAATTATTATTATTAGAAAGGTTGGGGTTCCTCTGACCATTTTGAACATAGTTACTATTATGATTATAATAACCGTTGTTATTTTGGGGACGGCTATTATTATTATTATTATTGTTGTTGTGGTTGTTGTTATTATTATTATTCATACGAGGAATATTACTATTATTATTATTATGGTTAAGCCTCGGCAAATTATTGTTATTTCTAGGGTTATAATTGTACTCGGCATTATTCCGATTTGCGGAATTATAATTGTTATTATTACCCACATTCTGCCGATTATTATTATTATTCAAATTATTGTTGTTATTCCTTGGTTCCGGCTTTTCATACCTCCTGCGACTTTGACGGTAATAGTCTTCGTGCTCGTACATCTCTAACAGCTCGGTCATGGCTTGCACCGTTTTTATTTGACTATTTCGTCTGGCTCTGATAATATCCTCCTCGTAGTGGTATGAGAGTTTGCTGACCAGGCATTCTTCCGGTATTCGGGGCTCTAGATGTTTGGCCACGCACACCTTTCCTAAAAAGTACGCCGTTAAAGTTTGGTTTCCATATGGGTTGTACTTCCCATGGCATATCCCGTCTCTGGCGATATTTTGCGTTGATTCCGACCAATATTTGGCTTTGAATAGCCTTCTGAATTGTTGATAGTCGGTCACCTCGTCTCTTATTGCCATCCACCAATTGTCTGCTATTTCCTTGAATGATTCGTCCAGCACCTCTTTGTTCTCCCTCCAGCGATTACCTCTGTGTTTGGCAAAGTATTCCTCAATTCTTGCTAGGAATTCCATGGGTTTATTTTTATAAAACCTGAAGTTAATCCCTTCACGATTTTCACTGTTGGGACAACTGGTAATGGTTGTCGGTCGACTATGGAATAGGTCTATATCGGACTGGTTCTGTCGTACCTGACTGTTGATACTGGTCACAGCCGCTTCTATGCCGTCACATTTTTCTGTGAATCGGTCCTGCACTCGCTCCCAGTCTTCTCGTGTTTCCTTTAGTTTTTCCTCCAATGTCTTCCTAGTCGTTTCTTCAATGGTGTTAACCTTCGTATTTATTTCTGTCCTGATACTCCGTACTTCTTGTTCGGTTTGACTCCATTTTTCGTCAGCTCTGGCAACCCTTTGTTCGATTACCGTTATTTCCTCTTTTACTTTCTTGCTGATTGTCTCATTGTTTTCAGCTATCTTCTGGCTCAATTCTTCCTTCAATATTTCCATCCTTCCGTCTAACCGGTTCATGTTTTCTTGGTTCGTCTCCTTCCATTCTTCTCTCAATTGCTGACTATTGCTTTCCATTTTTAGATTTGTTTCTTCCATCCTCCTGTTGGTTTCTTCCAGTTTTTGGCTTATCTGGGTTAATTCCTCTTTCGACTGTTTATTGTCAGTCTTTATTTCCTCCATTTTCTCCTCAATTTTTTGAATATTTTCTTCCATCTTCTCTTCTATCTTTTTACTGTTTGCTTCCATCTTCTCCTCCATCTTCCTGCTAGTATCTCCAATTTTATTGCCCAACTCTTCCTTCAATCGTTGGTTATCATTCTTCATTTCCTTACTATTTTCTTCGATTTTCTTGTTGGTATCTCCGATTTTATTACCCAACTCTTCTTTTAATTGTTGGTTATCGTTTTCCAGCTTCTTACTATTTTCTTCCATCTTCTCCTCTATCTTCTTACTGTTTTCTCTTAATTCCTCCTTCGTTGTTTTAAATTCTCTAAGTAACATCTCCATCATTTGATCAAATTTTGTATCTTCCTTTGCGGTGGATTTTTCCGGCTGTTCCTTCTGTGGTGCAGGCTTATTTGGTTCTGCTGGCGGTAACATTAACTCCACATCTTCCACTGGTGTCGCTTCTTTATCCTCCATGTCTATCTCCTGTTCGGCCTCCATAGCCCTTTTTCTTGATGTAGCTCTCCTGTGCATCTCGCTCCCTCTTCCGACCTGTTGATCGTTGCCAAGCTAAAAATAGGAAATTGGACAATCGTCCTTATTTTACAACACTATTATCTCCTATTTAAAGCCCCTTAAGTTGGACGCCAATTTGTAATATATATTAATATTACAAATATAAAAATAAAAATTAAAATAAAATTGATATATATAGAGATATTGTGTGTGTATCTTTGGTGCTAACAAAGGTATTGTGCTCTTCCTTTAGCCCCACTAGTTGGGCTAGTCAATTTGTAATATAAATAAAAATATTACAAATAAAAAATAAAAATATAATTATAATTGAAATATGTTGATACGTATTGATATTTTGTTTTGTTTATCACTGGGTAAGTCTGACTCCTTAAAGTCCCACTGTTAGGCTAGTCAAATTGTAATATAATTTCAAGTGTAATAATAAACAAAATATAAAGATATTGATGATAAGAAAATGTTATAACTAGGTGTGTTTGATTGATAAATATAAATACATCAAACTTTAAAAATTTTGCAAATATTTTTTCTTGTGCTTGTATCGAATTTGACTGAATAATTTAATTTAATTAATTAACAATTAATTAATTAGTTGAATTTGTAATTTCCTTCTTTGTCTATTCTCTCAATGTGAACTATGTTTTTGCTTAATAAAAAATAATAATAACATTAATGGTAGAAATAAAAACAATGCTGGTAACTGAATACTGATTTGCGTTTATTCATTCAAAATTGTGCGCCAGTCAAACTGCGCATGTCCCAGGCACTGGCTAACATTCGCCACAGTCGGCAGTGAGAAAGATTATCAAATATATTTTTTACAAGTTTAAATTTATGGTTCTTTTAACGAGTCGAAATGGTCAGAGGGCAAGGAACAAGATACATTTAACAGGTATTCTTAAACTAAATGTTAACATCTGAAATAGAACAGAATTATTATTACAATTGTCAATTAGAAAGAAATTATTTAAAATTCGAACCAAGTCGAAGAAATGACGTCACTCTGCTCCAGTCAGCACTGGTCCGTCTTCTTTATAGAAATTCAGCAATGGCCGCCGTCTGCTTGGTTTTAATCTGCTATGACGCCGTTGGGATTGAAGATCTTCTCCCACAGAAATAAAACGATGTTCCCTTTTCCTGCGAAGTAGTGTTGTTCCAAAATATTGTGTTGAATGTCCCCTCGTCGTCTGCGATGTCGAATTCTGGATGGATCTCTTGTGTAGTGTAGTGTTCAAATATGCGTGTTGGTTGTGTGAATTCGTTCCAAAATTGTTCAAAAATGGCTGTCGATTTCTGGTGTTACGTTTTTATGGTGTTATTCTGTGTTTTTGGAAACTTGTGAAGTGTTAGACATAGATAGATAATATTATTTCACTTGTTAGTTCATCTCCGTTACACGCCACATAACCACACTTGGTTTTAATATAAATTATTTGGTTTTCAAAACTCCACTAATACATTTTTCAACTGTTCAGCTTTGCGATTAACAATAGACTAAACGACGCAACGTCGTCGCTTTAGGGCAATTTGTGGTATGTCTTTTTCCTCTTCATATTGTTTAATTATAAAATATCTGTCTAAGACTTGTTTCACTATCTAACTATACATAACAAGTTTTCTTATTTTTTACTGTATTTCCAATATTTCTTAATTTTACATGAATCTAACTATTCAGTAATATTGATTATTTAATTTTACATCTTTTGATATATAGCTGGGTTTATTTCAAACTCATTTAAGCCCAAAAATTACAATTTTGCATAATAATTGCATGTCCCATATTTTGTACAAATTCAGTGTTTTAAAGGTTTTTATTTGTTTTTTCGGTATAATATTTCCATGGAATACACCTAATAACTCCGTAATTACTTTGTTGTTAATAATTTGGTTATTAAAACATTTCAATATTGATTAATTTGCTGTTTAGTCTGATTTGATTACTATCATAAGCCTATTTTTTACTGTTTCCAAAAGAAGTTAGTTTTCTTTCTTTTGTCATTCTATTTGCTATTAACTGTATCTGTATTAATTATATTTTCAATTTCTGTATTGTATGTATTGAATTCTATTCCTATTACATAGATTAATTCTTTGATAGATAATTTTTTTGGTTTATGGGCCATTCTGTGTTTACAAACATAGTGTCTTGGTGGGTCTGTTTGTACATTATACATGGTTTACTGATTTGAATAAAACTATTACATTTTTATGCCCTACTTGCCTCTCTGACTTACACAATGGAAAATTAAATGACATGATTTTAATTACAATAGAATATCTTGTATCTACTAAACTTTCTTTATACTAATAACATCATTGAACCATAACATGAACATCTTATGCCTAATTTTAACAAAAACATCTTATTATCAACTATTTTCCAGATATCACCTAATTTTAACAAAAACATCTTATTCCTATTATTTTTTCCTGTATCATCAAATGATAACAACATAGCTTATCCTAGACATAATTTAATTAGAAAACATAAAAAACTCCTATTACTAGTAACACTGTCAGTCACTAACTGTCTTGTGTATGTATTATTCTTATGAAAACACTTTAACTGTGATAAAAAAAAAAACCTCGTGTATCTATTTACACCTTACATCTAAAAATATTATTTAATTAATAATAAATAATAAACATCTTAATATTAGGCATACCTTCAGTTATGAACTGTCCTTTGGTATTTTTGTCCTCACCATTTATTTAGTTATAATTAAAGAAAACATTTTATATGTAATAGTCCTTCTTATATCTAATTTAAAACTCTTATTACTAGTAATGTTGTCAGTCCTTAGACCGTCTTTCATTTCAATGGTTTTATTATTATTATTCTACACTCATGGTAGTCTTTCTATAATACTTAAAACTCATTGAAGATTTTTTCATAGATCTTTTAACTATGTTTCTCACTGTACACTCTGTAGTTCCTTAATTTTGTTATCTCACTTCACTTTATTGTATTCTACACTCTGGTAGTCTTTTTAGTGAGTTCTACTCTATGGTAGTCTCTTTTGGTATATTTTTTGACATGTTACACTTACAACTAATATACAATTTGTTTTTATAGTATTGTATCTTGTAACTTGTTTGGGGTTTACCTATATCGGTTTCAATTTTGTCTCATGGTATTTATTATATGATTAACATTTTGTTTTGGCATCTCTTCCTGTTTCTGGTCTCTGTTGGAATCTTGATATGTTTCGTCCCTTCTTCAAATATCACATTAGTAGTTTCCTTATTAAAATGGTTTCATGACAGATTATTTCCTTTTTTATGGTCCTTCCCTTTTTGTACTGCTTCCCCAATCTACTGGGTATACTGCTGGTTTAACTGGTTTTTTCATAGTAGGTTATTTTAATTAATGGTTTTCTTTATTATCTTCCATTTTTATTAACATTTTATAGACTTAATTATACAGTTTCTAGGGTAATCCTTAAACAATTTATTCTTCTCACTCACTATGGAACTTTCTCTTTTATTCATGTAACATTAATTCAAATGTTTAGTGTGATAATTTTGTTATGTTACATATGCTCTCCTGTAAAAGTGATTAGTTCAGATCATACTCTGTATGGATGAAATAATTACTACTAATTCTTTTGTATTTACATTTCTCCGTGATTACATGTTTTCACTTTATATACCTTCTTTTTCCACCATTGCTTCCTCTCAGCTGATGTGTATCTCCTTCATTAGTTTCTTTTTTCATTGATAAGTGATCTTCAATCTTGTGTATAACATTATCATTTTATATTCCTTCTTATTTGGTGCTTCCTCACCAGTATGTTTACTCCCTAACATTCCCTAACAAATTAATTGGAACAGTTCAGAGTGGCACTTTTGGCTTCAATCCCTGCTGTCCAATACTTCAATTGAGTCCCGAGGTATTATCATCTCTGCTCAACACATAAGACTGGTGGCATTTTCTACATCCAGTCATAAAATAAATAAACAGTAAAAGTAGTAATTTTTGACTAAAATAAACATCTTTAGATTCTTCACTTCATAATACGTTATATTAATTAATACTTTTATACACTTGACTCTTCTTCTCTCTTAAAGCTTATTCCATATTAGGTGGTTTAGGTATGTGGTATCATATACATTTCATCATGTTTACATAGTAAGTAGTATTTATATTTACTCTTTCTACCATCTGGTATCCATTGAGTTATTTTTATTGCTCATGGTATAACATGAATTAATTCTTATCACTTTCACTATAACAGTGGTTGTTGTAACAGCATTATCATTATTAGTATCAGTTTTTTTTGTTTTTTGGTCTCACTATTTGGTCTTTAGTGAGCTGGTCCTTCTTCATTGTTCCATTTTTATTAAATTATTTTCTGTGTGAGTTTGGTTAACTTGTTCGATTAAGTCATATGACATTCTGGTTTACTTTCTCTCTTAGAATTTTGTATCTCTTTCTTACAAAATTTTTTTCATATTTCAGAGTTATTTCCCATCATTTGTATGAGTAATGATGTGAGTTTACTGTCTTTTAATTTTAGACATTTTTATTCAACTACATTCTTTCTTGTTCATAGTTGTTTTTCAAATATTTTGGTATAAGTTGTACTTATTAGCGTTTTGAATTTTGACATTATTATTTCTCAAAATTCTTTTTGCATTCATAATAGTCTTTGAATGTTTGTGTAAGTGGTACTTACTAATTATTTTGAATTTGGACAATTATTATCTCCATCCAAATTCTTTTTACTTGCATAATAGTCTTTGAATATTTGTGTAGCTTGTACTTACTATTGCTTTTGAATTTTGAAGCTTATTATGTTCAAAATTCTTTTTATTTATTCACAATAATCCTTCAAATGTTTTGTTGTAAGTTGTACTTACGGATTTTTGAATTTGGTAATTTTTTATTCTTACCAAAATTCTTATTTTGTTCATTCACAATTGTTCGAATATTTGGTGTAAGTTGTACTTACTATATTTTTTGAATTTTGTACTTATTATCTTTATCAAAATTCCTTTTGTATCATTCACAATTGTTCGAATATTTGGTGTAAGTTGTGCTTACTATATTTTTGAATTTTGTAATTTTATTCTTATCAAAATTCTTTTTTCATCATTCACAATTGTTCGAATATTTGGTGTAAGTTGTACTTACTAGCTTTTGGAATTTTGTAATTATCTATTTATCAAAATTCTTATTTCGTTCACAGTATTCTTTCTGATACTTGGTGTAAGATGTTCTTACTAATTTTTGAATTTTGTAATTTTATTCTTATCAAAATTCTTTTTTCATCATTCACAATTGTTCGAATATTTGGTGTAAGTTGTACTTACGATATTTTTGAATTTGGTAATTTTATTTTTATCAAAATTCACAATTTCTTCATTATAGTTTTAACTCACAATTATGAGTCCTCCAAATATTTTTTAATGGATAACTGATTATAAGTTCCTTTTACTTTATTCGAAATGATATCCTTTAGTACATATGTATTATTATTATTGTTTTTAATAATCAGGTATGGGCCGGTATACAGCAGTAATAACTTTTTGGTAATGCCTTCCAAAGTACTGGGTAATTCCCTGTTTTTTAGCAGTACCTTTTCTCCGACTTCATATCTTATTATTTTCTTAACAGCCTTTTGATATTTGTTCTTGCGCCTTTCCTGGTCTTCAGCCAATTTATTGTAGAATCTAATTCGATTGAATTTGTATTCTTGACTCCTGGGGAACTCTATTATGTCTTGTATTTCTCTCGGAGGTGGTCTTTCATACATTGCCGTGTATGGCGTGGTACCAATAGCGGTGTGATATGACAAATTAAGGAATTCTTCAGTCGCTAATAAATATTCTTGCCACTTCTTTTGTTGATCATAGCAATAAGTCCGTAATATTCTTCCGACCTCTCGCAGTACCCTCTCCGCTGGATTGCTGCTGGGGTGGTAGACAGACGTCTTGTATGTCTTAATGCCCAACGTATTCAGAGTGTTTCTCCACCGCCAACCCTTAAATTGCGTTCCATGGTCGGTGATTATGGATATCGGGCTTCCTACCTCTGGAATGTAATGATTTGTTATTATTTCTAGAGTCTTCAGAGTGGTGGCTCTGTTCACAGGGTATAGTTTTGTAAATTTTGTAAAATGATCCATCATAATAACAATATACTTGTATCGATGGCGTCCGCCACTGCGGGGAAATGGACCACATATGTCCAGAAAGACCTTTTCCAGTTTGGCTTGTGAGGTAATCGGTATCATCATACCTTCCTTTCGCTCATTGTTGGTTTTCACCAATTGACATATCATACAGGTTTTAAGGTAGTTTCTAGTTTTTCTATTGATACTTTTGATGTGACAATTCTCTTCTATTGCCTTGATCACCTTCATGGCTCCCATGTGACCGTATCGTAGGTGATAGTCCAGGATGATATCCTTTTCAATTGTAGTAGGGATCATGATCTTCCAAACGTCTTCGTCAAAGGATGTCTTGATGAATAAAATCCCATTATGTATACAATAAAATTTGTTTATTGTGTCATCTTGGTTGGAGAGACGAAGTTTAATAGAGTTTAACTTCGGATCGGACTGCTGGTGTTTGCTGATGTCCTGCACTATCTTCTCTAAATCAGATCTGTCCTTAATAATGTTATAGATTTTCAAAATGCTCTCCTTTTCGCCTTCGAATGTTTGTTCTTCCAGATTCACTCTTGACAATACGTCGGCTACTACATTTTTACTCCCAGGAACATACTCCCACTGTATATCGTATTCCTGTAGGGCGAGTACCCATCTGGTCAATCTACCATGGCTTAATTTGCATCTTCTTAGAAATGATATAGACTTGTGATCTGTTCGGACGGTCACTGGATATCCGAGGATATACGTCCGAAACTTCCCGCAGGCAAAGACTACACTTAGCAGTTCTTTTTCCGTCACATTATAGTTCTTCTCACACTGGTTAAGGGTTCTGCTAGCAAAGCTCACTACTAGATGGTTTCCACTTTCATCTTCTTGGTACAGTGTAGAACCCAAGCTAATGTTACTAGCGTCACAATTTAGAAAGAAGGGTCGGTTAAAATCTGGATGGTTGAGCATTACTGCATCTAAGAATTTCTCTTTAATTGATTTGAAGGTCTCGTCTTGTTCTTGACCCCATCGCCATTTATTCTTGGACGATAACTGGTACTGAAACTGGGCTGTTAGTTCGGAATAATTATTCTGGAACTTCCTATAATAGTTACATAGGCCCAAAAATGATTGTAGTTGCCTTCTGTTTTTTGGTGTAGGGAATCGTTGTATGGCGTCTACCTTTTCTGTTGATGGTGTTATTCCTTGACTGTTTAGCTGGAAACCCAGGAATTGAACTTCTTTAGCTATAAGCTTGGACTTGTCCAATTTAAGGGTGACATTATTTTCAGCAAGCTTCTTCAAAACATACTCCACACGATAACAGTGTTCCTCCCAGCTGGTTGATGTTATTAGGAGATCATCAACATAGACAGTTGTGAATTGGAGCGCTTCTGGTCCTAGTATATGATCCATACAGGCGACAAAAACAGCTACTGAATTAACCAACCCGAAGGGCAATCTCTTAAACTGATAATTGCGCCCTTCGAAGATGAACGCCATGTATTGCCGGCTTGCTGGGTGCAACTCCACTTGCCAATAGCCGCATACCGTATCCCAAGTGGTAATGAATCGTGTTCCGTGGAACCTCTTCAAAATTTCCTCAATTTCGCCAGGTGAGGTACGATCGTTTATTATCATCTTATTTATCTCCCGAGCGTCAAGGCAAAGTCTTACCTTCCCATTTTTCTTTTGTATGGCCACAATTGGGCTAGTGTATGGCGATTGACTGCTCTCGATGATATCTCTACGGATCATATTCTGGATCTCTGATCGTACGGCTTCTTTCAAAGATTGTGCTATTGGGTATGACTTTCGGTTGAATTCTACCGGTTCTCTGAATCGTATTGAGCATTGGTAGTTCCGGATCTTTCCAGGTTCGTCAGAAAATACAGCTCGATATTTCTCATATATTTCTACCAATTGATTCCGCTGGTCTTCCGTTAGTTGCTCGTTAGTATTGTGGCACTGGAAGTTACGTATCTCTTGGATCTTTTGTTTCCATAGGTCTTCCTCCGAATCTTGATGTACTGGCTTGTTGTTCGTTGAGTGGTTAGATAAGTAATTCACCTTATTTTGGTGGTCGAGAAGTCGTTTGGAGTTTAAAGTCTTGTTATCAGTTAAATTGGCTATCCAGGTTGAACCTTCAGCAAAGAGTGATACCCTTCCTCGGCACAAGTCGATAATTGCTGAGTTTCGGCGCAATATGTCGCATCCTATCATGATGTTGAAAGGTAATCCGGCTGCAACAAGAAATATCATATCCACACTAATGCCCTGGCTTTTGACATTGAGGGATACCTGCTTTCTTATGGTCTTGTTCTGTCGGCCGGTAGCTCCTACAAGTACAATGTTATTAATAGGTAGTACCGGTAAGTTTTTATGGCATTCCTGCTGTATCCGGTCCAATTCATTTCGATTTATTATGGAGACATTGGCTCCAGTGTCTATCATTATAGGAACAGAAATACCTTCAATTTCTGCGATTATGTATATTATTTCATTATCATTATTTTTAATATTAAGCTCACTTTCTTCTAATAGGTCCTTACGGATATCCTTTAAATAATTGCTGTATATTATGGTAAAATTTTTTCTGTTTTTCTTCACATTCATACCTACTTGATTAAACCCAGCAGATTGGAGCAGTAAAGGGTTATTGGGTTTTATTACTGCCTCCGTTCGTTTAAATGTTCCGCTTCATTACGGATCAGGCCGTTGGAAGCGTCAGCTTGAAGTCCTGAGGCTGTTTCGTTTGGTTCTGCTCGATCGTCTGGTTGGGCTTCTGTTACAGGTAGTCTGCGCTGATTATCCAAGCTGGAACTACGTCTGGGCTCGTACTCTCTGTACCTATTACTTCCCTGGCTCCCTTGGAAAGTCTCGTACTCGTAGTATCGGCTCCTTCTTTGAGGCTGGTACCTCCTGTGTCCACTGCCTTCTGCTCGGATGTAGTTGACATTAGGTCGATATGCCCTGTAATTGTGGTTACCTCCACTTGGGTAATTTCGGTTATAATTACCATGATAATTATTATTATTAGAAAGGTTGGGGTTCCTCTGACCATTTTGAACATAGTTACTATTATGATTATAATAACCGTTGTTATTTTGGGGACGGCTATTATTATTATTATTATTGTTGTTGTGGTTGTTGTTATTATTATTATTCATACGAGGAATATTACTATTATTATTATTATGGTTAAGCCTCGGCAAATTATTGTTATTTCTAGGGTTATAATTGTACTCGGCATTATTCCGATTTGCGGAATTATAATTGTTATTATTACCCACATTCTGCCGATTATTATTATTATTCAAATTATTGTTGTTATTCCTTGGTTCCGGCTTTTCATACCTCCTGCGACTTTGACGGTAATAGTCTTCGTGCTCGTACATCTCTAACAGCTCGGTCATGGCTTGCACCGTTTTTATTTGACTATTTCGTCTGGCTCTGATAATATCCTCCTCGTAGTGGTATGAGAGTTTGCTGACCAGGCATTCTTCCGGTATTCGGGGCTCTAGATGTTTGGCCACGCACACCTTTCCTAAAAAGTACGCCGTTAAAGTTTGGTTTCCATATGGGTTGTACTTCCCATGGCATATCCCGTCTCTGGCGATATTTTGCGTTGATTCCGACCAATATTTGGCTTTGAATAGCCTTCTGAATTGTTGATAGTCGGTCACCTCGTCTCTTATTGCCATCCACCAATTGTCTGCTATTTCCTTGAATGATTCGTCCAGCACCTCTTTGTTCTCCCTCCAGCGATTACCTCTGTGTTTGGCAAAGTATTCCTCAATTCTTGCTAGGAATTCCATGGGTTTATTTTTATAAAACCTGAAGTTAATCCCTTCACGATTTTCACTGTTGGGACAACTGGTAATGGTTGTCGGTCGACTATGGAATAGGTCTATATCGGACTGGTTCTGTCGTACCTGACTGTTGATACTGGTCACAGCCGCTTCTATGCCGTCACATTTTTCTGTGAATCGGTCCTGCACTCGCTCCCAGTCTTCTCGTGTTTCCTTTAGTTTTTCCTCCAATGTCTTCCTAGTCGTTTCTTCAATGGTGTTAACCTTCGTATTTATTTCTGTCCTGATACTCCGTACTTCTTGTTCGGTTTGACTCCATTTTTCGTCAGCTCTGGCAACCCTTTGTTCGATTACCGTTATTTCCTCTTTTACTTTCTTGCTGATTGTCTCATTGTTTTCAGCTATCTTCTGGCTCAATTCTTCCTTCAATATTTCCATCCTTCCGTCTAACCGGTTCATGTTTTCTTGGTTCGTCTCCTTCCATTCTTCTCTCAATTGCTGACTATTGCTTTCCATTTTTAGATTTGTTTCTTCCATCCTCCTGTTGGTTTCTTCCAGTTTTTGGCTTATCTGGGTTAATTCCTCTTTCGACTGTTTATTGTCAGTCTTTATTTCCTCCATTTTCTCCTCAATTTTTTGAATATTTTCTTCCATCTTCTCTTCTATCTTTTTACTGTTTGCTTCCATCTTCTCCTCCATCTTCCTGCTAGTATCTCCAATTTTATTGCCCAACTCTTCCTTCAATCGTTGGTTATCATTCTTCATTTCCTTACTATTTTCTTCGATTTTCTTGTTGGTATCTCCGATTTTATTACCCAACTCTTCTTTTAATTGTTGGTTATCGTTTTCCAGCTTCTTACTATTTTCTTCCATCTTCTCCTCTATCTTCTTACTGTTTTCTCTTAATTCCTCCTTCGTTGTTTTAAATTCTCTAAGTAACATCTCCATCATTTGATCAAATTTTGTATCTTCCTTTGCGGTGGATTTTTCCGGCTGTTCCTTCTGTGGTGCAGGCTTATTTGGTTCTGCTGGCGGTAACATTAACTCCACATCTTCCACTGGTGTCGCTTCTTTATCCTCCATGTCTATCTCCTGTTCGGCCTCCATAGCCCTTTTTCTTGATGTAGCTCTCCTGTGCATCTCGCTCCCTCTTCCGACCTGTTGATCGTTGCCAAGCTAAAAATAGGAAATTGGACAATCGTCCTTATTTTACAACACTATTATCTCCTATTTAAAGCCCCTTAAGTTGGACGCCAATTTGTAATATATATTAATATTACAAATATAAAAATAAAAATTAAAATAAAATTGATATATATAGAGATATTGTGTGTGTATCTTTGGTGCTAACAAAGGTATTGTGCTCTTCCTTTAGCCCCACTAGTTGGGCTAGTCAATTTGTAATATAAATAAAAATATTACAAATAAAAAATAAAAATATAATTATAATTGAAATATGTTGATACGTATTGATATTTTGTTTTGTTTATCACTGGGTAAGTCTGACTCCTTAAAGTCCCACTGTTAGGCTAGTCAAATTGTAATATAATTTCAAGTGTAATAATAAACAAAATATAAAGATATTGATGATAAGAAAATGTTATAACTAGGTGTGTTTGATTGATAAATATAAATACATCAAACTTTAAAAATTTTGCAAATATTTTTTCTTGTGCTTGTATCGAATTTGACTGAATAATTTAATTTAATTAATTAACAATTAATTAATTAGTTGAATTTGTAATTTCCTTCTTTGTCTATTCTCTCAATGTGAACTATGTTTTTGCTTAATAAAAAATAATAATAACATTAATGGTAGAAATAAAAACAATGCTGGTAACTGAATACTGATTTGCGTTTATTCATTCAAAATTGTGCGCCAGTCAAACTGCGCATGTCCCAGGCACTGGCTAACATTCGCCACAGTCGGCAGTGAGAAAGATTATCAAATATATTTTTTACAAGTTTAAATTTATGGTTCTTTTAACGAGTCGAAATGGTCAGAGGGCAAGGAACAAGATACATTTAACAGGTATTCTTAAACTAAATGTTAACATCTGAAATAGAACAGAATTATTATTACAATTGTCAATTAGAAAGAAATTATTTAAAATTCGAACCAAGTCGAAGAAATGACGTCACTCTGCTCCAGTCAGCACTGGTCCGTCTTCTTTATAGAAATTCAGCAATGGCCGCCGTCTGCTTGGTTTTAATCTGCTATGACGCCGTTGGGATTGAAGATCTTCTCCCACAGAAATAAAACGATGTTCCCTTTTCCTGCGAAGTAGTGTTGTTCCAAAATATTGTGTTGAATGTCCCCTCGTCGTCTGCGATGTCGAATTCTGGATGGATCTCTTGTGTAGTGTAGTGTTCAAATATGCGTGTTGGTTGTGTGAATTCGTTCCAAAATTGTTCAAAAATGGCTGTCGATTTCTGGTGTTACGTTTTTATGGTGTTATTCTGTGTTTTTGGAAACTTGTGAAGTGTTAGACATAGATAGATAATATTATTTCACTTGTTAGTTCATCTCCGTTACACGCCACATAACCACACTTGGTTTTAATATAAATTATTTGGTTTTCAAAACTCCACTAATACATTTTTCAACTGTTCAGCTTTGCGATTAACAATAGACTAAACGACGCAACGTCGTCGCTTTAGGGCAATTTGTGGTATGTCTTTTTCCTCTTCATATTGTTTAATTATAAAATATCTGTCTAAGACTTGTTTCACTATCTAACTATACATAACAAGTTTTCTTATTTTTTACTGTATTTCCAATATTTCTTAATTTTACATGAATCTAACTATTCAGTAATATTGATTATTTAATTTTACATCTTTTGATATATAGCTGGGTTTATTTCAAACTCATTTAAGCCCAAAAATTACAATTTTGCATAATAATTGCATGTCCCATATTTTGTACAAATTCAGTGTTTTAAAGGTTTTTATTTGTTTTTTCGGTATAATATTTCCATGGAATACACCTAATAACTCCGTAATTACGTTGTTGTTAATAATTTGGTTATTAAAACATTTCAATATTGATTAATTTGCTGTTTAGTCTGATTTGATTACTATCATAAGCCTATTTTTTACTGTTTCCAAAAGAAGTTAGTTTTCTTTCTTTTGTCATTCTATTTGCTATTAACTGTATCTGTATTAATTATATTTTCAATTTCTGTATTGTATGTATTGAATTCTATTCCTATTACATAGATTAATTCTTTGATAGATAATTTTTTTGGTTTATGGGCCATTCTGTGTTTACAAACATAGTGTCTTGGTGGGTCTGTTTGTACATTATACATGGTTTACTGATTTGAATAAAACTATTACATTTTTATGCCCTACTTGCCTCTCTGACTTACACAATGGAAAATTAAATGACATGATTTTAATTACAATAGAATATCTTGTATCTACTAAACTTTCTTTATACTAATAACATCATTGAACCATAACATGAACATCTTATGCCTAATTTTAACAAAAACATCTTATTATCAACTATTTTCCAGATATCACCTAATTTTAACAAAAACATCTTATTGCTATTATTTTTTCCTGTATCATCAAATGATAACAACATAGCTTATCCTAGACATAATTTAATTAGAAAACATAAAAAACTCCTATTACTAGTAACACTGTCAGTCACTAACTGTCTTGTGTATGTATTATTCTTATGAAAACACTTTAACTGTGATAAAAAAAAAACCTCGTGTATCTATTTACACCTTACATCTAAAAATATTATTTAATTAATAATAAATAATAAACATCTTAATATTAGGCATACCTTCAGTTATGAACTGTCCTTTGGTATTTTTGTCCTCACCATTTATTTAGTTATAATTAAAGAAAACATTTTATATGTAATAGTCCTTCTTATATCTAATTTAAAACTCTTATTACTAGTAATGTTGTCAGTCCTTAGACCGTCTTTCATTTCAATGGTTTTATTATTATTATTCTACACTCATGGTAGTCTTTCTATAATACTTAAAACTCATTGAAGATTTTTTCATAGATCTTTTAACTATGTTTCTCACTGTACACTCTGTAGTTCCTTAATTTTGTTATCTCACTTCACTTTATTGTATTCTACACTCTGGTAGTCTTTTTAGTGAGTTCTACTCTATGGTAGTCTCTTTTGGTATATTTTTTGACATGTTACACTTACAACTAATATACAATTTGTTTTTATAGTATTGTATCTTGTAACTTGTTTGGGGTTTACCTATATCGGTTTCAATTTTGTCTCATGGTATTTATTATATGATTAACATTTTGTTTTGGCATCTCTTCCTGTTTCTGGTCTCTGTTGGAATCTTGATATGTTTCGTCCCTTCTTCAAATATCACATTAGTAGTTTCCTTATTAAAATGGTTTCATGACAGATTATTTCCTTTTTTATGGTCCTTCCCTTTTTGTACTGCTTCCCCAATCTACTGGGTATACTGCTGGTTTAACTGGTTTTTTCATAGTAGGTTATTTTAATTAATGGTTTTCTTTATTATCTTCCATTTTTATTAACATTTTATAGACTTAATTATACAGTTTCTAGGGTAATCCTTAAACAATTTATTCTTCTCACTCACTATGGAACTTTCTCTTTTATTCATGTAACATTAATTCAAATGTTTAGTGTGATAATTTTGTTATGTTACAATATCTTTACATTTGTGTAGTTAAAATAATCAAATAATAAATGAAAGAAATTTATTTTCATACTTCTTAACAGAGAACATATTCTTCACATCGATTTTATAAACTATAATATTAAAATCACTCTTAAACATTTTGTTTAAAACCGAAAGAAAAATTGGGATATAATGCTATCTAGCAAAGAGTATTCGAAGATATAAAAGCTATTTTTTGAGTAGGGACAAGCAACTACATAATTCGTAGCAGCGTACAAGGAAAAGGAAAACAGCAGTTGTGATTCTTTTCCCCTCACGGCTTTATTAATGCTGTTAATAGTTTCAATAGGTTTATTGATGAAGTAAAATTTAAAGTTATAGATAATCGTTGTTGGTAAACATGATATATACTGTTTGTCACTTGCAAGCAAATAAACGTATTATAATAATTGTTTCATAGGCCTATATGTTAATTACACAATTCTTCTTTATTAAAGTTGCATATACTATTTACTATAACTGCTTAAGTGTTATGTATTAATTTTCTTTAATCTTAAAGTTATTATTAAATATTGCGTTTAACGACAGGTTTTTTTATACTAGCTGATTACGGAATTAATAATACCGGTATTTAACTATATTGTATAGTTAATATTTTTATATAGCAAATACATTCTCATTTTTATTTTATGCTAATGCAAGTTAACTAATACAATTATCCATTACAAAGGAAAGCATAAATATAGTGAACGTGTTTTGCATTTACCTTTACACTCCTGCAAAACAAAGGGGTGTCCTTTTTTACTGGTTTTATAGCCTAAAGTAAATTCAAAGTGAATACTTTTATTAATGAGCTCCCGCTCTTCGTACAAAGGTAAAGGGAGATAGTGTGTGTGTGTGTGTGTGTGGGCGCGCGCTAGTGAGTTTACACGACAAGAGGTTATAGCATTAATAACACATGAGGCTGCTTCCAACAGAACGCGTTAGAATATAAGTATTGCTCACACGTGTTCTGAGAAACAAAACAAAAATGATAACTTTTGTAAGTTTTTATGCGTGCAGAAAGATTCCTAACAGAGATGTCATCATGACACACAGGAGGTTGTTAACATAGAAATATTAATGGAAGTGTATTTGAAAAATGACGAATGTTGCATACGTTTCCGATAATTGTCTATGAAATAATTAAACTGAGATAAAGTCAAGTCTTTCTGACGAACCACCTCATCTAGAAATCACTCAAAACGTCATTGTTTTGAGCAAATTATCTTATCCTCGTAAACGCCTATGCTGATATTTTTTTAATATCTTTATCATTATTAAAGTTTACAATATTTTTTACATTCAATGCATTAGGAATTACCTGCTCACCACATACTGTGAGCAGTGACTAGTTAATATTGATTAATATCCTTGCTATACATTTAATTCAACAAAACCCATCTTTCTTAGGACCAATTAAATTTATCGTCAATAATGTTGTCACATATTTATTGTGCAGTCACTGAAAGGTTATAGAGACTACACTAAATTTTGACATATACTAAAAAACTAGATCCTTAACATTTTAAAATAAAGTTGAATTGAAATAACCCTTTTTAATCTTATTTCATATTAGTGATTACACATCAGATGTATTAGCAACAAATATTATTAATAATATTTTAAATAATTAACCTAATATATGGCAGTTATGGCAATATTAAAAAAACAACTCTTTCACATTCAACTAAATTAGATATAATCTTTCCAAATTAAATTAAATTATGATGTTATCTGTTAAAAATGTTTAGTAAAAAACAAAAAATATCAAATATTTTTACATCATATGTAAATCTACCTGTGATGTAAAATAAAGTAAAATACAAATAAATCACAAACGCAAATTAAATTCCTTCTCTTAATAATATAATCTCAATCACGTAGCAGCATTTGCAAAGACAGTGGTCGCTGGATATGATACTGTCCAAACAGAAATATGTTCATATGTTCAATTGCACGCGAAGATAGTAATACAATTTTCAGTTACTTTTGAGTGAAGCCTAAAATTTAATGTTAATTATTTGCAAGAATAGAAAAACATTTTCATTTCTTTATACTATAAACTATGACTAATATAATTTAACAACTGAAATGGTTTGCGCTACCCTTCCGTAAGATTTTTTTAAACACATTAGGCATGAATTAATTTTTCACTGTTGATTTAAAGTTATAAAAATTTTAAGTATGATTCTACGATAGCTTGCAGTATTTTAAAAGCAGTAAATGCCTTAATTTTACTCAAAACTCAGATTATGAAAACACGATTATGGTGACATTTTGTGGTTTGTAACTGTGATACTGGCAACAGATGTTATGGCTGCAGTTTTGCCTAACTACCAGTTTGCAATAATTAAGTAGGCTACTTAAACGACCCTTATCCTGTGGCATAACATCAAACATGGGGGGGTACTCTATAGAATGCACTGCACACATTGTGTAATACAAGGTTACCAAATGAGTAGGTACATTGTCATGAGCATAAACATAACAAAAACATTTTTTAACGTTTTAAAAAATACAGTAAAATATTGTTAGTGAATTACAATAGTAAATTATAAAAAATAGCTACAACGAAAACGAATGATCAGTTTTATATAACGTACACTTTTTTCACTTCAAAAAAGTAGAACTTCATTCTCCAGAATAATTTGCCTAATGATTCTTCACAATTTCCGATAACCGTTTTGCAAGTCTTGTCAGTTTTATTAGTCAACATTTTCAGGATTCCAGAGTATATGGGCTTACTTGCACATAGTATACTACGTTATAGGTCTTGTCAGTTTTATTAGTCCACATTTTCAAGATTCCAGAGGACAGAGCTTATTTGCATTTTACTAATAACAACTTCTGTGTCATTGGGAAAGTCAATTTTCCTTGGAATTCTGGGTTGCAACTAAACTGTCGAAAATTTACCACTACTAATATAAAAGCAACAAATTGCTCCAGACACCTTCTGCTTGTCTTGATGCGCGATGCATAGCGACTATATGTCTGTCCCCTATGCCCTATCCAAAGAGGTAAAACTCTTTTCATAGCGCGTTACTGTAAAACTGTCCAATTTGAACAAAATTGGCTCACATGTCGGCGCAAAATCTGGCAAGTGTACAAGCAGCCTAAGCCTTGTGTTAGTTCATTCATAAATCACATAGTAAAACTGATTATGTCCCTCGCCTAGCATCTTCCTGTCTTACTTAGACTACATATTTGTCTGTATTTTGTAATATTACTTTTCATACCACTTCCCATTGTCAGCAGAAGTAAGCAAGTCTTGAATCTATGAAAATTAAAAGTCAGCAAAGCTTGTCCTATTTTTTGTTACGTATTTGGACTGTTAGTTTGCAATCTTTTATAGATTTGAAAACTTTAACTTCTGCTGATACTACATATCAGAATGTGGTATATAGTTCAATTTTGAAAACGTTTGATGTATATTTTTAACAGTAATTATTATTTACAAATTATGCTGAGAAGTGGCACGAAAGGGTTTATGTTGTACTGCGTACTGGAAAAAAATAAGAAAAGGCTAATGGTATTTCGGAAATATTTACTACTAGTAGAAAGTAAAACTACCACTTTTCAACTTTACATTAGGATAATTTAAAATTTGTCTACAAATGTGTATTTGTATAACAGCAAACATATTGCGTTGTAATGTGTGAGGTTAATTACCAAGACGGCGCAGCAGCAGACTGAAGTTTGCTGGGCGTGTTTGCGTAACCCAGCCTAATTTTATTAGTGTCCCTTGTAATATGATTTATGCCGTTGTGCTACAACGGTTATAACTCACTGCCTACAGTACATGGTTTGTGTTTGGGAAAGTTGGGCACTGCTGACAGACCCGCTCAACGATTGCTACGATAGGCGTTAAGGAACCGGCATATTCTTCTAAATTCATTTCATCAAGTAATCTACTAGGACTTTATATGTTGACATTTTGTGTTCGTGTGATAGTGGTGACAGGTGTTGCAGTGTTGAAACATACTGTAATGTTATTCTGTTGAAAAATAACAATCAGTACGGCCGTCGCAACAATATACTAATACTAGTAGGCCTACTATTGCTACTACACGGTGCTACAGCTCATGAAGACCCCCTGGCCTCCAGAACAAGGTGTCTTCACTCCTCTCTGTCCTGTGCAACTCTTTGCCATCTTCTGAGCCCCAGCCTTCTACAACGCCCACCCATATTCTTCTTGGCCTTCCTCTTGCTCTTCTTTCTCCTAGTCCTCCAATGAATACTTTTTTCAATCCCCTTTCCTATGTAGCGTGACCTTTCCTTTCCTACGTGACCTGCCTATCTAATTCTATATTGTTTTATAACTGTTGTCCGTTTCCTTGTGTAGTTCGCAGTCTTTCGACATTTGTCCTCATACTCCACGTTCCTTCATCTCGTACGCCTCCATATTTCCTCCTCAGAATCTTTCTTTCCCATCTTCTAATAATATTTTCTTGGTCTGAGGTTACGATCCAGGCTTTTTGAAGCACACAACAGTCGCAGTACGGGGTTGTAAATTCGATATAAATCCAATGGACCTTGGAGGTTCTAGAAATGTTTCTGGACTTTAGAAGAGGCAGCAAAGGAAAGTAGCATCTATTTCCCATGGCTAGTTTGTCTTGAATCTTCATTGCCATATGATTTGTTTACGTCATAAGAGAGCTAAGATATCTAAAACTATCTACCCTCTTAAATTCACTGCCATTAACTATAATTTTTTGGGATTCTTTCTTCTCGGACATTATTCTTTACCTGCATATATATTATTTCCTTTGGCTGTTTACCTGCAGTCCTCGGATGGTTCCAGAGAGGTGTACGTAGCTGGATTACTACTTTCTCTAGGCGTATGTTAAAAGGAGGGTGGAGAAGACATCCCCTTCTTTTACTTTTCTTTGAACTTGGAAATTCTCTGTTATTTCTCCTTTTACTATTACTTTGCATCTTGTATCTTTTAGGGTTATGTGAACCAGGTGTATAAATTTGTTGGGTATTCGGAAGCCTTCCAGGATGCGATACATCTCCTTTCTGTCTAAGGAATGTTTGTTTGTAATCTTCTGGAATTGATAACTTATATTAATTACTGCAACGCTCTATCAATAAGTGACGTTTATTGAGTGTTTTAATACTGCGTGTTGTTTTTGCTTTCTCAAACTGTAATTAATGATAAATTATTCGGTTGAAACATAACAATCAGTACGATCGTAACAGCAAAATGCTTTAACTAAACATAAAAAGTAGATTACAAATCCTATAATATATTGTTATGTATATAATACTATTACGGTATTAAATAGCGGAATAATAGGATATCAAAAAATATTAATAATTGGTGTATTCTAACTTATCTGTTTGTCTCAATTCCACCCAAACATTGTCCAGTCTACAGATTAATTCTTTCTATACACTTACTTCCCAACAGTATATGTTCATTTAGAATTAATATTAGGCAATTACCTGTATTAACAAAATGAGTATATGTTTCTTATTACATGCCTTCGGTTAAACAGAAAAATATTTAAATTGTAAGGAACGAACTATAAAATATTCGTTACTTTTATACAGCATGTTAATTCATTCCATTTTATCTTGTATTCTGTACCTACTGAATTTGTCCGGAAATGTCTGTCATCATTTCCAAAACAATGACAACTACTGTGCAGTACAAATCGACTAAAGTCAAAGACTACACTAAATAAAATCTTAATCATTTATAAAAAGGCACCTTCTCTACCTGACACGTTATAATCAAACAAATAAATCACTACAACAATCAAACGCGAACATGATACGTATAATTAATCTTTGTTTCGGTGCTCTGCGGTCATCATACGCTGCGGCTGTACGCTAAGCTCTGACATCCAATACACTTTAATCACAAATCATAGTAGCTGTACGCTGCTGATACAGCCGACATAAGTAGGATTGTGTAGGACAGCGTTGACCTACTTTATTTCAAAAACATTGCTGCTACGTTTGCAATATCTAAAAGGTTACTGCATACCTGTATGCAATATGTATTACAGTTTACGCTATACATCAATAAAACTCTGACGTTGATCGGAAAACACATTATTTTTTCTGGCGTCTGCAAAACGTGTGTCTTTGTCTGTGTCCGCAAAATCTGCTATATAATTGTCTATGTAAAATTACGCAAACCGATATTTCAGGTATTGTATTAAGTAGAGAACTGTATTTGTTTTCATATGGGCTCGTACATATTGTGTCTGTACGTTTAGTTACAGAACTCTAAATGAGTATCTTGAAAAATATGTTAGAAAACAATTTATGAAATAAGCTGATTACATTCGCTTTTTGTATTTTGATAACATACGTTTTCAAGTGCACGCCTTCGCAATAAGAATAAAAAACAACTACTCCTGGAAAGGCATCTGTTTATGACACACAGCAGGAACTCTGTAAAATCTACTTATTTATATTTAAACTCAATATTAATTTAGCATGCATTCAACAACTACGTTATCAGGTTTCCAGTAGTTACGAATATCGGCGCATATTTTTTGAATAAACAATTTTCTTTCGGAATAGCGTAAAAACATATTCTTAAGCTTCCCGGCAGATACCACCAAAATACTTCCTGTGGTGAATATGTGGATATACACGTCAGAATTCGAATTTACTGCATGAGAAACAAGACTCATCTACTTCAAAAGATTTTTCTGGTAACCCTATTAGAGCGTAGTTACGAGTCACAGAGCTATAGCAAACTTCGCGCATACAGCTCTTTCAGCCTGTAACAGAACAGGGAGGCATATCGACTTTTCAGCGTAAACCGTTGTGGTTGTATATTTTTTCACCGAAACGTAGGTAAAGCATACGAAGGTATCAAATGGTAATTACGACTTTGCTAACAAAGTACACTTACGCAATAAAATTCCCGTGCGATTATCCTTATCGTTACGCTGCCGTCTGCCACAGACCATTTATTAAACAGACGTAACGTAATTACACGACCGTGGTCGCATTACCTATCACTACGCAGAATACGCTTATTCTGAAACATTCCACACCATCGGTATGTTACGAATTAATTAATTAGCACACGAATTAACGTTACAAAGACTTTGTAATACTGGAATTGTTCAAGCAGAACTGAAGTATAGGAATCTTCTTCTTCTTCTTCTTCTTCTTCTTCTTCTTCTCTTTAATGATTAGATTATGTAAACTTGTTCCGGTAACCTCCAAGAACCCACGTCTCAACTGTAACAATCTGAATGTTATTTAACATAGAAAATGTTACATAACAACGTGTTTTAATTTGATATTCTGAGTGCTGAATAATGAGAGACAGAGTGAGAAAGAATGGTGGGCAGAGAAGGAGAGCGAAAAGGATTGAGGAAATATATACGTTTAAATTTCACAGTAGTCAAAACACCTGATGTTTACTGAAGGCTGCTACTCTTAACGTAATTAATAATTAGCTGAGTATACTTGTTGTAAAAAAGGCAGTTTGATGAAAGATGAACAAAATGGGCGAGTTAAGTGAAAAAGTTTCTTAAAGTGAATATGTGCGCACTGGCCATTGATAAAATTGGTTTGAGCAAAGTTAATGTGTCTTTCTACAGCACTATCAACCACTTATTTCCAAACTAAACTGCAACAATCGTATCATTCTTTCAAGTCATCATCAACCTCAACCTCAAGGATTAGGCTCATCCTGAACCTGTTCCGAGATCCACTTCGCTCTCGGCCGTCCTATATCTCACTTCCCAACCGGTCTATATTCTATTGCCAGAACCGGAATCCTGTCACCTGCTATTCTTTCCAAATGTTCACACCACCAATTTTTCCAAAAACACACCAATGTTCTTTCAAGTCTTCTATTAAAATATAATGTACCCATTCAGAAAATACTATTTTCTTTTTATAAATAGATTTTTATACTGAATATATCATCATCATCATCTTCTTAACGGTTTTAGGCATTAGCGGCCTATTCCTATTCCACAGTCTACATTTTCTTAAGTCTACCAACCTTTCTTCTGCCTCTAGGGTTGTAATCTTTCGCCATCTTTAGCATTCCATTTTCTTCCATTCTATTGATGTGTTGAATCCATTTTCTTCAGCATTCTTTAATCTTTTCATTGACAAAGAAATATCTAAAGCACCTCTTATCTCTTTATTTCTTATATGATATCCTTTCTTATCTACTACTCCTTTTATGTGATCTCAAAAATTTCATTTCTGCTGTTATACTAAATACATCTGATGAAAATGCATAACCTAAACAGTTAGTACTGATAACCCAGATTTACTGCGAAGCAGGAATCCGCAGGCAGCAGCAAGGAGTTAACTGTCAACTAGCCTATGTGCGAACGGAATTAGTACATATTATATTATTATATGTAACATTACTCTTTAAGTTAACGTACCGTGGGTTAATTTACGTACACGTTATAGATCCCATTTGACCTTCCCGTTAATAACAAAACATTCAGCGTTTTGCAATACTGTTGATTCATGCTTGTCATTGTCAGCAATCTCCTGCGTTCCACACCTCGTGTTGTAAAGCTATGATAAACACCTTGCCATGTTTGTAGATCTGGGTACAAATTTCGATACAGTCCCGTCTAGTCTCCTTTCCCTTTTGTCGATTAACTGAGTAAAACTTGTGTACGGTAACATAGATTTTAAGCTGTTAGTTTCTTCAGCTGGCGGTACGATCGCGGCTAGAATTATTGCAAAGTTTAGAGGCATCAGTACAGATCCTTGGACAGGATGGCGATAAGGCGGCTCGGTGACAAATGGAGTTTACGCTCTTACAGCAGACAGACGAGACGATAAATGTTAAGATTATTGGTATCAGCCGGGGTGTTAGGCCATTGTCCACGGTTTTTGCTATTGACAAACGTTTCGGCCCCAAAGTGTCTAGATTTGCACGATGTCCGCGAATCCATCTAAGAGATGAACATCTCTCAATCTAGACAATGATGACGACCTGCGATGGTGGCGAAAAAGGTTTTTTTGTTCAGTTACATATTAGTGCACGGACATTTTTCGAAAAGTCTCTTCTCTTGCTTCCAGAATTCATCACGTCACATCAGATGTTCTTTGTTCCTAAAGTATATGAAAAAGTTTAATATAGTTAACTATGACAAAAAGTTTTGTTAGTTTTGCCTCACGTCTTGTATAAGTAGCATACACTACTGTTACTGATTGTTATCTTATGTAACTTCGTATCCTGCATAAAGTGTTTGTTGCAGCAGATTGTGTGTGTACGTGTTAAGTCGACAGCTATTCTGTCGGCTTTGTAGGTAGTTGGTAAGTAATATGCCCAGTGATTAATAAACAACTAGGTATTTTATTTCCGTGGCTTGCTGTATGGTCTTATTGTCTAGCATCAAATAGTGTTGGACATAACACAAAATGTTTAGTCAAAAAATTGTACATTTTTAAATATAAAACTTACAACGTTTTCTGTGCTTTATTTTTAAGATTAAAATGTTCGTATATAGGAAAAATAAGTTTTACCTTAATCGTTTTCCTTTACTATTCATCACTGAATTTTATTCTAACTCGACATGTTGCATGTATTCTGTAATTACCCGTTCCGCCAGCATACTAATTCCTATGAGCGTTCATTTACGTCCCAGTCATGCGTATATGCGTGTGTATACTGAGCCGGCTTTAAAACACCTTCATAGATCGCCATAATGAAACTTTACGCCCCCCAACATGACTGTCGTTGTCCAGATAACACTGCAGCACCAAATGTGTATTGTTTGTCGTGTCTGAGGCACACCCCTCACTGTTCTCTACTAGCAGTGTTGTTTGTTGCACCAGTGTCGACCAATGTCATAACGAACACAGAGGAAAGTGACCCGCTTTTCAGCCTGAATAATGTCTTGTACATCTGAATACGACAGTTGCCACCGGATTCTACTCAAATTTTACACGCTTTGATTGACCATAATTTCTTGTGAGCTAATATTGTGTAAATACGCAAAATATTCTTATAAAACCAACTGTGTCATTTGGGACTCGCACTCTCTCGTCTGAGCTCTCCATTTGTCTTATTAAACGTCGGCCAGTCTACACTCTACCTTTCAGGATGACTTCTTCTGAATTTATTATACTTTTAGTGTGTCTGTCTGTGTGCGTGGGCGCGTTTGCAATTTTTTGCGTGCAGATACATCTGATTGCTTCTCAAATAATTGTAGAGTTTTCGTTCGTACGCCTTTATTTTATTTGAATTTTAGACTCCCGGCACTCTCTTCATTTGACAATTGATTGGATTACGTTACCTTTATAAAGTAAAACCTGTACAAGTGGACGCATAATGTAAAAACCGTCAGAAACCATTAAATTTACCCTTCAGTTTATACTTCAAGAATTTTAGTACGGCTTCATTTTACCGTGGGAGCAGAAATCAGGGCGAAATGTTTCGCGAGCCGTAACTCGCTAACGAAACGTTTATGGACCTATGTTTATAGGATATATGTACTTTTTCTTATTTTTACCTGTAGAATCAGCTTTTGAGAGATTGACGTGCAACTTTGAATCGCTCTGAATAGATAAATTTAAACTAGGTACAGTTAAATTCTTCGAATATTCATAGTTTATACGTCCTTCTAATGCATTTATTATAAATCAAGATTTTCAAATAAAAATTAAACGAATCAATATACATCTTGTACACATGAGTAATAATGTAAATGTATTTGTTAACAGTTTGTTTTAGTAAATTTCTTTCTATGCACTTTACACGGCTACTTCATTTTTGTACAGATAATAGATATGTATAAACACTTCACCCATTTGTATACTGACAGTATGCACTTTATCAAATGAACATTATCCTAAAGGATAAATGCGACATAGTATCATGTAAATAAAGTTATGAAATTTTCGATAACTAGAAAACAAACGGCTGAGATTTGTCTGGTCAATTTGATAGTTTTAAATGTCTTTAGAGATGCATTACTTCAGACGGACAAGTAAGAGAGGTGCATTTTTTAAGAAAAATCCCTTTTGAAGTCCAAACATGTGTCCCCGGGAAACTATGAAGAAATTTATAAAGAGTTTCATTTGGAGCGTATGCACATATGGCTTGGACACCTAGACGTTGTGGAAATTGGAGAAGGGCTAACTTGAAGCTCTCAAGATGTAGTCCTAGAGAAAGGTGTTCAGACTATCGTGGACAGGAAGAGTACCTAATGATAAGGTTTCGAGGAGGGCTAATGAAGAAAGGACGGTGATTGGAAATATTTTAGAAGGAATGTGCATTATGATTGATCACCTGCTATGCGACACATATTGGTTCACTTCCTTGATCGAGGGACGTAGTAGAATAGGAAGATCGAGGAGTACATGGGTGCAATAAAGGGAAGAAGTAGGCATGTGGTGATTAAGAGACTGCGGAAGACAAGAAATTCCAGGCTTACCAATCTCTGAGTTGAAGAGAATAAAAGAGAAATTATTTATATCCGTAAAGTCATTAAACGCGCTAGCGCGCGCACGCGCACACACACGCGCGCGCGCGCGCAAACAGGCGTATATGGTAGTGAGTAGTTCTTGTCAACTGTAATTGTGTGTTAGTCTCAGCTTTTTAAAACGATTCGAATTTGTCTTTTACACATGTGAAATAGTATTTACTGTATTTTGTATGTTCTGTAAATTGTGACAGTAATTAAATTTGATAAAAACTTTGTAATTTGTTAACCTTTAATTTTATCTAACTTATGCCATATGTTTGCATCGATTTCGTGTTATTACATTTTAGTGATCCTAATTTGTGCAGATTTAATACGAATTTTATTAAACTACTTTTTAGATGAGTCTTGGGGTAATAATACATTAAAGAACATACCATTGTACGCACTGGTGGCTTGAAAACGGAGAGGAGTGAATACAGCGTTTGTCATTGAGGGCGCCTTCCACTCCTGGACGTTGCTCAAGGCGGCGAGTCTACACACTGGCAAACTCTTCGTTACGATGAAGAACGAGAGGAGAGAAAATTATTTAACTGATCGGATTCACTGAGTTTTCTAAATGCCTAAGACAATCCGGGCACTGTGGATCCGCTGTTGCAAACACATAATGGCGCTATGGCATGCGTTAGATGACCTCGAGTTATCGTTTACATTTGTTTCTTGCCGTGGTCATGTAAGTTTTGAAGGTAATGAACAAGCTGAACGGCAGAGAGACACGCTGCAGACAGCTCACATGCGATTGCCATACGACCTGCCGACAAAAAAGTAGCTGCCACAACCACACCAATAATAATGTGTTGAATCCACATCAGAGCAAACTTTCTGCCGTGAAGCAGAGCGTCATAAAATGACAAATGACAGAAAATACCAGTTGTCATCAATAAGTTTGCATCACTAACCTGAACTTTCCTTACAATGACAAGAACGAACCTTTTACACTTGTGACGGAGCGCTTACTGTGAAACATGTCACTGAGGACCGTTGTGATCTTGCTGAAATCAGACAAAGAGACACAGCATAAGACAACCTGAAAGAAGAACTTGAAAATGAATAAGTAGCGACAGATAAAACTCTGTCTTTGTTAAAAGCTTCAAGATTATTATATTGGCTCTGACAAGAATATTATGGTGTACGACTTTAACTTGTCACTGAATAACTATAATTTCGGTAAGAACCGAACATATAGTCGAGTAACAATGCTGATCCACGCCGTTGGGCTAAAAAAGACTTAGTTGCCGGGTCTTCAAATAAAACAAGAGTTGCAGCTTAAACGACGCGGGTCTTCAAATAAAACAAGAGTTGCAGCTTAAACGACGCGGGTCTTCAAATAAAACAAGAGTTGCAGCTTAAACGACGCATTATCGGCTGCTAATGTATCACGTAAACACATTTTCAGTCTTTTTTCCTCCTAGTAAGCAAAAATAAGAAGATTAACATTCCTGGTTATGTTTACAAAACATTTGCCACATTTGTTGTTTCCATCTTATTACGTAAACCAAATAATTGTTTTCTTCAATGTATAGGTTCATTGTACACTCTTGAGAATAAACATGTAATTACTAAATGAATAAGAGCAAATACAAATAAACTCTACTTAAAAACATTCAAAATAAAATGCAAGTTTTAACTAATTTTTATTTACAGACATAGAACCATGTGTAACAATATATTACATTTACTCTTGTGTATTAAAATGTAGAAAGTTAATTGCTAGGTTCCAAATAACTAGTTCAAGTAATATTAAGAAAAAACTGAATTTTTATTTTGGTAGAGTATACAATAGAAATACTGTTCCACTCATAGTGTCCCTTCAGTCCGAAAGAAATGCAGAAGGCAGGAGATGGCGCAAAAAGGTGTACACTTGTCCTGGGACGAATACGTCTTTTGACGCCACTTAAACATGTAATTTATGAAATATAGGGAATAAATAATAGCACAGGTAATGCGGGGAAAATGTAAGGAATGTAAAATAACACACTCGTCGGAACTCACTGCCTTCTACATATGTACATAACATAATTCCTAATGTCATGGGAATTTAGTGAATGCGATAAAGAGGGAGCAAGTGTTAGAGAGAGAGAGAGAGAGAGAGAGAGAGAGAGAGAGAGAGAGAGAGAGAGAGAGAGAGAGAGAGAGAGAGAGAGAGAGAGAGAGAGAGAGAGAGAGAGACAGACAGACAGACAGAGAGAGAGAGACAGACAGACAGACAGACAGACAGCGACAGGGTAACAGGGTTATTAAGGGATATGTGATTACCCAGCCTGCTTTGTCTCTTTACAAAAGAGACCTCTTGTTAGTAGCCATAACAAATTAGTCTACTTGCCAGAATGTCGTAAATTAGCACAAACGCATTATGAAAAAATGACATTAGTTATATAAAAAATGCACACGAAATACTGAGGAAACATCTGTGTACACATTTAATCTGCCAAACAAGATCAAAGATTATTAAAATTTTACCAGTTTGTCCTGAACTGTGAATAGTTTTTCCTACGTCACCTAGCGCTTCTTCAAATCACTCAATATCTTCTCCGCCATTTTGTGCTTGAAGAGTGCAAAGCAGCTGGTTGACTGGTCGAGCAGCTACAAAAACGGGACGACCCGTTTTTATTAGTTTTTGTTAATATTGCCTGTGTGACTCTAACTTTCGCTCTGCTAACTTAACAAAAGTACTATAAAAACCAAATCCCCTACAGATCCCTTTCAAGTAATTTTGCTACAATAAATGTCAAAAATTCATTATTCGAATGTAATTAATTATTAATTAATTAATTGTTCAGTTAAATAGTTTACATTTACTGGAAGTTGAGGGTCAGTCTACTGATATTCGTCCACATTTTTAACAAAGAGGGAACGCGCCGTTTGCTTCATTTTCAATGGCCGTGAAGAAAACGGTTTCAAATATTTAAAATCTACCTATTGTATATGGTGCACAGCAAATTGCATCTTTCTATTTGCTGACTTTGTATTACGTATTGACTCTAACGGATACATTCAGAATTCTATTATATTTTAGAACCACTCAAATGATTTGACTCGTCGGTTTAACATGAGTATCTTAGTCAAGATGTCCTTCTATCATCGTAGTAGTCAATACTTCTATAAGAACAATCCCAGCAAACTCAATGGAAAACAGTTTGATATTATTCATTAAATATTCCGTTATTCATTGAATATTTATTATTCCTGTGCTTCTTCACTAAATTTTCCTTTCCTTTGTGTTGATTTTAAATGCAAGTTGTTATATTTATTTTATAAATTTACCCGTTATTAAATTTAGGAATGGAATACCTAATATAATATAATACTCCTATTATGTGGAAATGCTGAATGATATACGGCAAACGCAGTTACAGTAGTTGATTGTCATTATACCTACACAAGAGGTAACTGTTGTAATTACGTATACAAAAAATCGGTATGGAGAACCATACATGACTTCCATGTTCTAAGATTTATATTTAAAATAATTTACTTGAATTCGGTTCGATAATTTCTAAACAAGAAGCAGAGCTAGATATGCTGACAAAACATCAAATAAGTGCATGTTTGAGTTCCAAAGAAATTACGTATCAGCTAAAATGGTACCCCCATGTCATGTGGGTGAAGACTACCGTCAGGAAGGACTGTACTGTTGGATAAAATGTCTTTTGGTTGAACAAAGAGCTGGCCAGAGGAAGCTGTGATCTGATTCCTGTAATGAAATTGTACTCTCGCTAAGAAAGTTATCGGCCGAGGGTGAATGATGTTTGTAGTGTTATCAAAGTTTCTCCTGTCAGTACTATACTAGTCATTTTTCTTTTTTAAATCGAGTCTTTTGTTCTTTCCATTCGTCTTCTGATTTACTGAACGACGATTCTGTTCACCCGTATAATTATAAATTTCTCAGCAAAACATTTCTTCCTTAATACGTTTGTGCCTTCTGTTTAACACCCACCATTCTGATCCATGTCATAACGCTATATCCCACACAAGCTAGTAAATAACAAGCCACCAGTAAGGTCAAAATATTTTCCAGGAGGGGAAAACAATTTTCCAGAAGAGAAAAATATTTATTTCCATACATACTGTAATACACTTCTTGCTAGGCCTTTGTAAAAGACTTAAAATTATTGATTTGAAAATTATGTTGGCCTATGAGCATGTGAAAAATAAGATCACAAACTATCTTTATCAAATATGATATATAATAATTTCTATAATAGTTTATGGTACTTATTCTAGTGTACCGACTCTTGATTTACCTCAGGGCGCCAGTAATAATAAACACAAATTAAAGTATGTTAATCACTTTAATGACAATTTGTATTTATACATTACAAAATTAAAATCTTCTTATATGAATTGAATTGTTTATTGAACAAATTGAATATGCTTAACTAGCAGTGAGTCCTTTATGACAGATTGAGTCACTATGTTGCATACAACATATGTTTATTTATCCAAAAAAATAGAATTAACTGTTCATTATTCTTTACTTGCGTAAATCCTTCCAAAGTGCGTGGTCCTGAAGCTATTGTAGATCGGTGATTCGTCAGCAGCCGTCGTCGTGTTGATCCTCGTTAAAACTGCACAATTCACTTTATCACAACTGCACTACACTAACATATGGATTATACCTATAATTATGTTGTATAATTACACACTGGACACAAAGATGACAGAATATAACTTAAGTGCATTTAACTCACTTCACGTCGCGTTTGGCCCGACTAATTGATACCGTCGTAACCTTCTTTCGAACTCCTACGCATCCTTCCGCGATTTACCGCCACGTATAGAATTAACAGAACTTCGTATGTATTTATTATTTCTTATTGTTTATTATTACTTCGATTATACACTCTTTGATTTATTATGATTTATGAAACTTGCTTTATAACTTTAACATTAATAATTATCGCGTTCCCGTACTTTGTTATTTCTGAGAAATTTACTGATTCTTTCTGTTAATTATTAAAATATATATATAATTTGACGCAAAACAACGTACACGAGTCTCTTCGTATAATTCCGCCGATATTAAGAAGACTGCCTTTATTTCCCTCTAAGTTCACAATATATACATGCCTCAGGTTTCCCTTACTTACGAACTACAACAAAACGTTCCGATAGGTACAAACTACCGCTAAATACGAATTCAACCAATCCGCTTAACTAAAACTTCCCGCACAACGTATGACGCTTTTTCATATTCGCTCAACGTTTTTCCGTGTACACGTGTTTACAGAAACTAGCGTCTATCGCTATCTCTCTCGCACAACAAGATCGCTTTCCCACGACAGCTATTGTTATATGCACTTAGGTTTTACAACGTTTGGTAAACACCCTTACTATCTGAAACATAATACAGTTTATGACAGTAGTGTCCCAAATCGTGCCTTAACATACAGTACATGCATTATCGAGCTTTTAGCAAGTAATTCTATTTTCACTTTATTGCCGCCACGCTTTCTAGCGTCTAAATGCCTCCCTGCTTTCTCAAACACACCCTTCTTTCTATTTTCAGTATAGTTTATTTATTAAAATTATAAATAGGTCAAATTTTCCGTTACAATACACACATGCACATATTAGTTTGTAATTCTTATATCACAATGGAAATAAGTACACAGACTTTAAAAATTGATTAAAACATTTATTGCTTCAAAATGTGCATAAAATTAATGGCTTGTAAAAGTTAATGTTTGATCTCCATTAAGTAGTGCTCAAGTTTCCAAAGTTTTAATATTATGAGGTCTGAATCAAAACATCAGAGCAGGTTTTAGTGTGTATGGGGTACACCGTGGACAAAAATTTTTAACATACCCTATGGAGCGTTCCTCAGAGTAAAGCTGCAAATCTACGATGTACGTTCCACAGAACAAACACGCGGAAAAGAAGGAGCGCTCAGAAGTGATCCCTGAGCATCTTGCAGAGGGTTCATTCCCTAAAGACGAAAACTTTGTAATGGTTGAACCGTTCCTCTGTAAACACGTGCAGTTACACTGGCCAGCGATCCACAGGAAGCAAATCGCTGTCCACGCTGGACACCTTTTCGGTTGGACGCGTTGTGTTGGTGTGGGTTTCGGCACTTACCATTTAAAAAGCGTGCAAACGTACGAAAATAAACACGAGTGAGGCCAGAAATAACGCGAATTGTGTGTGTGCTACCTGGAGTCCAGCCTGCCTTTTTATAGCGGTAATCACAATAATAAAACTTTGCAAACGTACACAACTGAAATATGCTTGCCTCCCAGGAACGATATATTTTCACTAATACATGATATAATTTAAAATGAAAAAATTATAATTTTATTACCTGGCAACAAAATCATATTATTTTTAACAATTATCTTTGTTTGAAAAAGTTTAAACGAATTTTCAAGTACACACAGACACACACACACACACACACACAACACACACTTTTCGATAAATGACTTTTCTTCATGTTTTGAGGGTAGTACAATAAGAATCAGTCATTATATCGAACACGATTTTTTTCGCTATCACCATACTTCCATTTTCTTATGGAACATGGAAGTGAAACCATAATTTCGGTTATAATGTGTATTAATTCGAAATCCGTATTACCAAAATTTTATTATTGCAGTAAAACATTTATGAAAATCAGAATTGAATTTTTAACAAAAGTAGCATCGACAGTTGTGAGTTTCACAAAAATAATACAGATACTTTTTCCTTCAATTATTAAAAGACACGAGAATATAAACGATAATGTTGTCTTTACAGACAGTTTAAGATTGCTTACAATCAGTTGTAACTAAACTAACAAAAATACCTAATAGCCATAATGTTGTTCTCATTACTCCCTCATTATCTCTTATAGATTTTTATCGTTTATGTGTAATCGGTATTTAATTTTTGATAATTGTTCGAGCTCAACAAACTACACATTTTGCTTAAATTATTCTGAAAATACACGTCTTTAGCATTTTAGTCGAATCACAATTGTTTGGAACACATCACGTATCATTTCGTTTACACAGCACATACTGACAGACCGTACCGTATGTGTCAGTCCTCTGCTCTCGCTTTGCTCGTCCCACCTAGGCGTAGAAACGGCGGCCTTGGGAACCTATCGATTTCGGGTTCACTAAAAACATAACTCACGTGTCACAGACATCGAAACATTAGTTTGCAACGCTTGGTACTTTTAAACTAACGGTTTGTGCTTGCTCCGCTTGCAGCTAAAAAAGTATCACGTGTGCTAATCCGAGACAACTTCTCGCTTAACATGGGACTTCTAATACGCTCCCTACCTGAACACAGGTTCAATAATTTCACTCCAAATGTTTCCAAAATTTTTGTTTATAGTACAATACTGCAAACATGTATTTAGGATCGTTTTCAAAAAAATATTGACGAAAATTGTAGTTTGTTGAGGTCAAACAATTACCTACGTTTCTTTTTCACTCTTCGTACACCATCGGTTAAACCGGAAGAACATCTATTACGATCTGATAAGATTCCTGATGTAAAACTCTTAATCAGGAGAAAACAATGCCGTTGCATACAGAATTACAAAAATGTACATCTGCCATTACAAAATAACCTAAGCAGTATTTCAGGGGACAAGAGGAGGCACGTCAAGGGAGAATCTATTGCACCTTATTATGACAGATTTACCGCGTATTCAGTGATAATTATTAAATATACTTGAGTGTTAATTAATATTTAGCTATAATTGTGTTCTTTAATAATCATTATACAATACCATGTTGAACATAATTCTATATATTAATAATAAGTAAATAAAATATAGTGTAACAAGTTATTTGTATAACTTGATTAAAAAACTGTGTCAGTTCAGTTCTAGGAATCTACAGGATAAAGGCTGTGATTCAGCAACCAAAACGTTCTGGCGCCATCATATAAAAATACTTTTTTGGGAAAAAGCCTGTGGTATGTTTTATTTTAAAATTGTGTAAAACATTTACCGCAAACTTACGTTGGGACAGAGTTCTAGTACGGGTGTGTTTTGTGGAGCACATCGTTTCTATACATCATTTGTCTGCTGATAACAAGCTATAGAAAATGATATTGTCAACCAAATAAATATACAAATGTTGTATTTAAATGTAGAAAACTATTTTTAATATTTTTTATATGATTTTACCTCAAGATGTACGTATTTTCCTTATTTGGAACATTTTTCGGGACGCTTTGTGTTCCTATCCTCAGCCTCACTAAATGTTGAGTCTTGTGAAGTACTTGTGTGTTGGTTGGTTGTTGTGGTATTCTGTTGGCCTTTGGCACTTTACATTGGTATTATTGTGTGTAATTGTGGTGTATATATTAGTACTTTGTGTATTTTCGATGTTGAATGCTTTGAAAATTGTGTCATGTTTTGTATTTGTTTAGGTATTAGTTTGTTTTGTGTTTTATTTTTGTATATTTGTACATTTTTCAAACTTACAACTATTTCTGTATTTCATATATTTTCTTATTTATGTAATTAACGTTCTGCTCGTTTATATCGTACATTAAAAGAAACATATTATTCATTTTCAACGCAGAACAGTTAATAGTACTTCGAAGACACCTGTGATAATTAATGGAATACAAATTAACTAGTATTAATTCACGAATATGTGCTAAGTGGTACAAAGGCTTTTGTGTATGAAAGGCGAATTCGAAAATTTTAGTTATAGTTTGACTTGCATTAATCCTAAAAATACTTGGTTTATATTAAAACATACCTCACAGCTAACGTTTACGGAATTTTAACCCTTTTACTTAAAAAACGTTGAAATCAAAATTAAATTTTATATATTTTTAAAAAAATATAATATTGTACGATTATTGTAATTCTAAGATTCCTTAAATTGCATTGCACGCATTTTTTAATTTTTTGCACGCAATCTTTCCTATAAAACTCGGGAAAATCAAATATATGCAAGAAGACGTCATACGCCCTTCTTCAGTATTTCGCCTTGTCATTTATTGGGTCAAGGATCAGTAACTGTTAGTAAGCAGTCAACTTATCGTTGTAAAGCTGACATAAAACTGGAAATATATTTTACTGAAATCAAATACGAAGTCAAATGTTTGTCAAGTAAATTGTTATGCTTTCAACGTAATATTGTAATTTCAGTCTGTCCGTAGTTATAAATATTGTAACTGAACTCAATGCTGTGGTTACCAATTCTTCAATCTGGTCTCGTCTTCCTTTTCTTTTTAATTTAATCCCCACTGTTGAGCTGTCCAAATTGTAACGAAACGTGTTAATAGTGTTTTAGTTTTGGTGTAGTGTTACAAAAATATTTTAAATAACTTATGTTGGTTGTGAAAGAAGTAAAAATTGTGTTTAAAAAAATTTTATAATTAAAAAAAATTTTCTTTTTATTGATTAATTAATTAAAAACAATTAATTAATTGTGTTTCGTGAAGTTCCGAAACGTGTCTCACTTTTTTAAAAAATGTTATAAGCTTTACTGTATTTTCTAAGAAACTCCAACCACTTATAAGATTGTCTCCAGATACAATCGATCTTTGTTTACTTTCAGTTTTAGAGGTTATCTTCCTTCAATGTGGTGAAATTCTTGTAGTATGTTGTTTAAATTATATTAAGTGTAAATTGCTATGTTTAGTAAAGAAAGAACTGTTTTGATATGAAAAGTATAAATTATTTATTGGCCAATTGGTTATAAAGACTCTTGTCGATTTTTTAAAATCGACTCTCAGGGTATCGAATGTTATTTATATAAAATACAACCAGGTTCTTTTAACAGCTATTCATTGGAAAAGTCAGAGAAATCGGGCAGAGATTAAAAAAGTATAACGTTACAATAATTATTCTTAATACTAAAGTACATATATTCAATTGAAAAGATCAAAATAAATAAATTGATTGCGAACCGTGTCGCTGACAAACTAGATGGCCGTGTTCAGTTGAGTGATGACGAAAAAGCAAATGGCCGCCGTCGAGGTCGTCAAACGTCCCTTCGTAGAGTTGGCGTTCCAATAAAGATATTTTCTTGCCGAATTCACGTCCTGGTGTCAGCAAATCTTCCTTCTGATGTTGGTGTAGTGTCTTTGGTTAAGTTTCTGTGTTGTATTTTGAATAGTGGTGTATTTATAAGTCAGTTCACTTTTTGTCGATCAGGCACTATTTGATGGTTATGATATATACTGTTTTATGGTGTTTAATAATGTTATTTAACTGTAGTTTCGTGCTATACAATGTTATATAGTCTCTTGTAAGTGTTTATATCACTGTGTCGATGTTGTGAAATGTTTTTTGTTGCCACTCGCGATTTACAAATTTGTATCATACACTGACTCGCCATTACGGTACTAGAAACTAGGTTAAATCGTTTTAATTACTCGTGTCAAGTGTACCGTACAACGTAATCAACTATATACTTCCTTCACTTTCGACTAAAATCTTAGCCAAAGCAATATTATTCCTTACATTGTTCGAATTTTACTTTGCATCCTGTGCATGTATTAAAGTTACATTATATAACTGCTTAAACTTTGGCTATTATTCAAATTTATTAGCTAGTTGTTACTTAATTTTATCCTTCAGTTCATTCGGCGTATTTTGATATCGAATAATGTCGTTTTATTGTGTTTTTTATCTAAAATTGGTAATTTTACCTTCATTTTGAATCTGGTAAATTTTCAAAATCAGCTTCCTGTCATTATGCAAATTCTGCCATTTTTAAGTTATATTTATGATTTTTAATCTCATATTGTAATAAAAGGTTTATATTCCCTTAGTTTCTTGCAATTATTTGAATTGGTTAAGTTTTAAAATATTATGTTGGAATATATGACTCCCCTCTCCAAATTTTTGAGTTCTGTCATTTCCATTTTTATTTATAATCCTGGCTATAATTTTACAAAATCTTTCTAAGTTGTATTTCTAATTATATGGCTTCATTTCTGGTTTATGTTATCTAAATCCCTTCAGTTTAAATGTATTTAAGTACTTATTTTCTCAGTTTCAATGAGGTTTAGTTTTCATCATTTTGCCTAGATTCTTAACAAGTTTTTCATACAAATTTTTATATAAACAATACATACTGTGTTATACCCTCTCTGACTTTTTAACATTGTAATATAAATTAAACATAACAAGAATTAGTATCTGTTTCAATACTATAAACAGATAAAAAATATTTTTAAATAATGGTTGTCTTCAACTAATTAGACATTATTTATAATCAAAACTTAATACTAAAACAGAAATATTATTTCCAAAGAATTTTTTTCCCATCTAACATCTTATTTAATTATTACTATCAATACAAGTAATAAACGTTTTTACAATGGGATGTTAGTGGTTCCAAACTTCTTAAAAGTTCTTATTACTAATACATTTTTTAAAATATCCTATTTCAAATAAATAAAACCTTATTTTCTACATTCTTATTGTATTTCTTTTATTAAATTTAATTATGCAGTTTTTAACTGTTTTTAATATGGTTTAGGGTAATTGTACCCTGTCACTTTGTGTCTGCATCTGTTTTTACTCATTTTTAAAGAAATGTCATTTCAAACAGATTGACAGCGTGATGTTATTACATGTATCACATTCACCTTGTACAAATCATAAGTCACTCAAAGTTGTATTTTTCATTATCTGCACAGTTTGTGGATGCCAAGGTTGAAACATAAGGTTTATTTTTTACAATACACAAACTAGCACTGGTTCACTTTACACTTTTTGATGCTATTTCTAAATGGTTGTTTAGTCTTATTAACATCAAGAAATTTGTTTGTGGGTTACAATGAAGATTTGTTCTTTGGGTATTATATTATTGTTTCACCTTGGTCCACTGGCAACTCTTACTCTATACACTTTTATTCTTAATTTTATTGTACATGTGGTTTCTTTTCATGAATACTTCATTATACTTTTTATTATTGTGGTTTTATTTATTTTGGGATATGGGGATATGGGTGTTTTTTATAAGAGCATTCCTTCTTCTTCTGGATGCTGTCTTCTTCTTCTTTCTTCAACGATGTCTTCTTTTCTTCTGTCTTCTTTGAATTGTATGTTCTTCATCTTCTTCTGGATGCCATCGGGTTTCTTGGGGTTACTTCATCTTCTGGTTTCTTGAAATACATCACCTTTTATGGTGGATCTTGCCTTGTTCAGGGTTTCTCTTTTAATTTATTCCTCATCTTTGTTGGGGGTTTAGTAATACTCTGGGTTGCTTCTTTATATACTCCTTACCTTCCTGGGTTATATTTTAAAAACCTTGGGTTATTACACTGGTTTTGATGATTCATCACTAGTAACATTGCTTTTATTCGAACTTATACTCTTAATATCCATGATTGTTCTGCACGGTTGCTCTGAATTAATTCTTTATATTATTTTAATGCTTTCTTCGGATTTAATGTTATAATCTTATATTATTCTAATGATCAATGCCATTCATTATTATGTGTTTATCTGTCACGCTACAATATTCCTGCGTACACTCATGCAAACACAGTATGAACTATTTCCAGCTGCCTGTTTCTCTCTCTATCTCTCCTTACCCGTAGGTAAATTATACACAAGTACATTACATACGCATACATAGATTACATGCGGAATTCAGTAAAATATTTATTAAAAAGAAAAAATAATTTATTCATATTAATTTATTGCGCTCGCACACTCACACACACGTGTGTGTGTGTGTGTCTGTGAGAGCGTATAACGTGAAAAAATATTATAGAAAAAAAATGTTTCTGGAAATATATAAAATAAAATGAATGCCATTTGTTTACGTGAAAACCTGTTATTGAAGTACAAGTAGTTTGATGATTCACTTTTTTATTATTTTGACCACTCTGACGGGACCGTCATTCACAGTTACGCAGTTCCGTTATGTTTATTGTTATTTACTTTTGTAACACACGAGTCCTCGTTATAGTTGGTTTATCAACTTATGCACAATGTACGTAAAGTAATTCGATTTGTGAAATAGTCTGGATGAGATGGGAGCCGGAACATGTTTATATAACCTTATCCTTAAAGAGGAGAAGAAGTAGGAGACCAATTTCCTCTGTGACAGATGAGTGTGTGTGTGTGTGTGTGTGTGTGTTTTAAGACGTATGTAATTTAAAAGCTTTTTTCTAAATACAATATACCTGTAAATATGTAATTAGGTAATTGTTTGTAAATTAAAATGCAGTGATGTTTATTTTTTACCATGCGTAGATGTGTTAAGTAAGTTAACGTTTAACTGTTAACATTAACAAATGGGGAAAACATAATTTTGAACGTAGAAACTATTAATGTTTAATTTAGTTTTGTATTAGGGGTAATTTTGTCAATGGATATCGCTATATAAAATTTAAAGCTTGATAAAAATATACTTCACGTAAAAGTATGTAACGTAATACGTAATTATTAATATAATATCTTATTGTAGAGACCATCGGTTGAACAAGGAAAGATAAAAGGAAGTTCTACGTTAGTAAGTTTAGAACTATTTATGACCGAAGGATAATAGAAGAAGATTATTACCTAAGCGGTGCAAAAAATATAAGCGGTTATTATAATTTTTATTAAATATAATACGAAATCGCGCTACTTGCACTATCCAAGGAGATGGGTAAGAAAACAGAATTTTATCATAATAAAACTAAAGGCCAACGTAGACAAAACAATCGATTTCAAGTGGGTCTTTGGTGGCCATGTTACCAGGATTCGACATACTCGATGGAGAACTTAAATCACCATATCAACACCACGGAAGGGCACACGATGACCCGAAAACGATTGCACGATGATTGTAATTACATTAGAAAAGTGGCGGTTTTAAATGTGCGGAAGCTCTACAGGATACATGAATATGGCTAATTGAGAGGGAACTCTGTGCTTAATACGGGGAGCAACAGTACTTAAAAGATGATTGAAAGTCAATAGTATGCGCTAGCATGGGTATCTGCGTAGAAGGGAAGAAGGCTCAACTTTAAGGAAGTTACCTACTAGAAGTCACTAATACTAAAGAGCTGTGAAGGGCAATAATTGGTTAGGACAAGGTAATGAAGTGTATAAAATTATGATAGTTGGTAGATGAAAAGAGCAACTAGAGACAAGACAAAATCGGTAAAGGGTATTAATAGAAGAAAAAACTTACAAAATCTACAGGATTTCAATTCGATGTCACAATAAATTTAAAAGTCTACTTCCCAGTTGTCTACTGAAATTATCTTTTACGAAAACGAAGTGTTTTTTGAACTTAATTTTCAGTTAACTTCTTATTCTGGTCAGGTATAACAAACCATATAAAATGATATGAAGGACGTTACAAAACACTCTTATAAAGCAGAGACCAGCATTGTCATTTACTATTTAAACATTTTAGACAACTCCCTCAAACCGGAAGCATAATATAGGCTTACAAAAGCTAAGAAACACAATATTTCCACTGTGAGAAACAACAAACTGCTAGTGGCATAAGTATGGAAAAATGTGTGTAATAAAACCAGCACATAAAGATTATATAAACCCGGTTTTGGCGTCCGCATTCTCACAAAATGCAAGTACCGGGGAATGAGTTTTAAAATGAACACGAAAGTTCATAAATTTTGAACTGAAGATTAATGTTTGTTTGCACGTTGCGAAAGCTTTATTAACAGACCTTGTGGAAAAACATTAGCCAAAAGAGTAATTTTTCGCTCGGCTGAACATTTTGTTTAAGCTTGGCTGAAGGTTTTTACTGTACTAAATGTCACTAAAAATTACTGTCAATTATCTTTTCCCCTATCGTTTTGTGATATACACAAAATAATATTAGACAATGTAAACGCTTAAAAGTGGTACTGACCTTGTAAAAATGTTTTGCAGCCAAAACGTTCTCAGTAGTTATGGTGATACACAAGGAGAATTATTGATTTTAATAAAAATAAAAATAATTAGTTACTAGTTATTTCGTGAGATTATCCAATCACTGTGAGATATCGATTTAGGAGTGAACGTTGAGCTACGAAGTCGAAACGTCTTGTAAGTAGAGTATGCAAATTTTAATTGAACGCTGAATTATATAACTATGGTGTCGGCATATGCTATTCTAACGTAACACATAGATTAGAGAATTATTATCTAAATCAAATATAAATAAAAATCTGTAAAGTCAGAAAGATTAGTATCTTGCTTGCAACGTACTTCCAACAGAATTACTTGAACAGCATTGAATTAAGCTGGTTTATGTTGTCAGTTGTAATAACTAGTAACAGGTGTTTTTTTGACTAATATTCCTGTAGAATTTGGATATTATATTTTTGAAATGTAGGAAAAATCTCTTCACATTCTCTTGTAGGGGTTTTTCATCCGCAGTTGTTTTACGATTTTAAACGTTTTTATTCCTCTAATAGAGGCTTCCTATATAAAGCTTTCTTTGTTGCCACAGAGGCTTCTGGTCTAACTCAATTTCGCCATCCGTAATTTTCGTTCATTACGCCTCGACAGTCTCTGTACTTCAGTGCAGGAATCTTTCACCACCAATCCCGTTCAATTCTAGAAGAAAGTAAAACGCTTCCACGACCCACCTAAACCCGATTCCCCTATCTTGTCAGACGGCCTCCTTCTCGTTAGCGATAACAGTAGGGCCGCCGCTTTTCGGGATACACTCCAATCGGCTCCCAGCCATCCTGATCGTCCCGACGTTGACGTAAATAACCATCGAAATTTTTCCAACATCTCATTATGACCTCTTTACCCCTTATTATGAACTTATTATTACCATTTATTATGAATACAGCCAACACCGTTTTCGACATCGAACTTAAACTTCCGAAATGCCGCAACTCCGCTCCAGGCCTTGATAGAATCCTCAACAAAGTACTAAAGGGCCACACTGAAATTATATTAGTAGCCTTAGCCAACCTTTATAGCTCTAGCCTCTAACTCGGATTTGTACCGCGAGCTTCGAAAACATGTCCATGTCCTAATGTTACCCAAAACTCTCAAATCTGCCAGACTAGCATGTAGTTACCGTCCCATCTCACTTACGCCAGCTATCTCCAGCCTCTTCGAAAAAATCGTAGTTGCCAGGATTCATCTCCACCTACAAGCTTACAACGTCCTACCCAGTGCTAAGGATGGATATCGCCCTGGATACAGTATATGCGACAAATTGGTCAGTGGTGATCAGCGCCATCCAAGACATCAGCAAAGGATTCGACCCCATCCATCACAATGGTCTCTGGTTCAAAACTCTCGGATGTCACTTCCTCCCTAACATTATAAAATGGCTTCCATAGTTCTTTGAATGGTCGCACAGCACAATTCGGAGTCCGCCAACATCTCTCGGCTCCATTCCAATTTAATGCCGGTGCCCACAGAGCTCCGCGATTACCCCGTAATTCTATATTCTCTTCATAAAAGACACACCTTCCCCCAATATTTGACCTACACTTCAGCGGGACTAGCTCAGTACGCCGATGATACGGCCTAGTGGGTTTCTGCTGGAGTTAACTGACAGGCCCTTTCAAGATTACAAATGGTCTTACAACCTTTCATCGAATACTGCAAGACTTGGAGAATTTCCGTAAACGCGGACAAAACCCAAATTTGTCTCTTCAAGTCACTGGCACGTAATGTGAACCACCTCTTTGAATCTCCAGTCCAAATTTGCTTTTCTACAGTAATTCCAAAGCGTGTATGCAAAAACGTAGGCGTCACGCTTGACTCCAAACTAACCTGGGGATCGCACACCAAACGAACCACCGACCTAGCCCGCAAACGAATACAGACCCTCCGAGTTCTCAGCAGCAATTATCGTTGCCCCACCGTGATACTCGGCCGGAAATATACTAATTGATTTTCGTATATTATGGCTTATGTGCATCCCATTCAACTAACTGTTGACTCTGCCCGTCTGAAACCTTACAGAATTACTGAACGGCGAACCCTCCGCGTGATTTACCGTCATCCTCTCAAAACAAGAAGTGGCCAAGAAATACCAAGAGACAAGGCAGGGTTACAGGCACATCATACTAGTCAGTAAAAGTAACACTAGTGTAAGCAGGAAGCCGCTAAATTGTGTTCACCTCAGTCTAAACTGGTACCACTGTGACCCATAATAGTTAAAAGGATGCTCCGTTATCCAGCACCTGGATAGGTCCCCCATCATGGTCTAGTAACGCTAGACTTAGAAAAATGAAAAGCGGCTATAATGCTTAGAAAACTGAAAAGCGGCTATAATGAGTTGTCACAAGCGTATGCTACAACAGATAACTAAACGTACAACGGGTTACTAAAAAAAGTATTTACATTCATTTTATTTTGAGACTGTTTAGAGAGCATTTAGTATTGTAGAACTGTGTTAGTGTAATTGATTTCAGGTAGGGTAGATAACGTTTTAGGCAAATGATAAAAGACAGAAAGAAAATTCTAATTTTGTACTTTACAAATTTATTCCGATCGTTGTTCTTTTCCGCTTATGAGATATTTGAGATGCAAAGGTAAGAGGTCAGGATGTGGAAGGTTCTACCGTACATTAGGCTTGAGAGCTAATTTATTATGAGAACATCCTCTTTTTAATAAGAATTAAATATTATTCTTAATAGATTGGGCAGTCTGTATTTTGTTAAGCGCCAGATTTACTGTGCTTGTTAAAAGCTGGGGGAGTTTTTGTTTTTCTTGCAGCAGGAAGGAGATGATAATATTTTCTATTTAGCTAACGAAGGAACTACTTGTTGAACTCCTTTCTGGCGTGGTAGCACTTCTCCTGTGAGAATATATCTTTTATCCTGTACCAGTGTATTGCAAGAATTCTTTTCAATTCACTGGTAAGACGCTCTTACGCAAGTGGTTGGATGAAATGGTAGGGGTATATTTCTAACCTTGCATGAAGTTTTATGTATTGCTCAAACGGATTCTTAACACTAATACTATTATAAAATATACTTATTACTATAATAAACTTACAAATCACGAAAGTTAATTAATTAGGGCGAACGTTAGATTCGCACAGAAAGTTGAACCTATTCCCAAGTATTGACTGATAGTATTCAATATTATGAATGTAGAAAATTAGTCCGCAAACATTACGCATTCACCTGACACTGTTGATTCTTTAAAACCTGCTAAATGTAATGTTTAAATTTCCAACTAAGTCCCAATTTTTCTAACAGACTTCAATTTTTCAATATTGTACTGTTATTTCCTTTTTTAAACGGAACGTGTTTTCTGTATTTATGATAATAAAAATATTATTTTACTTTTCCGTTTTTCCGAAATAGAAATAAAAAATACAATACTTTGCATGTTGTGACATGTAATTGTATGTATTTCTTGTAATTGTGTTTTTTTAGTTAAATTTTATAGAAAGTAAGACATGAGACAGACAGAAACAGCTTGGGGAAAAAGAAGAGCGGTTTCGGTAAAATTTTGTAAATATCACTACAATGTAGATTTCAATTTGACAAGTTGACAAGTTTGAAATTAAATTCAAGATGTGTCTGTGCAAAATGTTCGTAACTTTTACTAATACATCTTACGAAAAACAGACTGTGCGTTGTATATATTACTGAAATATCGCACGTATTTTTAATATAAAGGATTTCACAATAACTGTAACATTTTGAATAACATATTCATAGACGTCTAGGTGAATACACTGTACTAATTTCGTCATATTTCTCAAAGTAAATTGTTTTTTTAATCAGCTTTACCCAAATGCAATATTTTCTTTATGATTTACAAAATCATAGTATTACACATTAATTATTTATTTCACATATTATATTCCTTATTACCATGGAATATTTAATAAATCATTTATTACAAAAGGAAATTCATTTCACAGTAGGTACTGTAAATACTGTGCTTCACAGATTGTCGTATTGACAGTGACAACAGAATTACTGACACCAATGAAGCCACTAATTACACATTTTAGTTAAGAACAAACAACACAGACAGACAGACACACAGACAGAGACAGTTTTATACAATGATTGAAGTTAAATTTGTCTAACATACAACAATAAATGTAACCTTTTTACAGTTCTGAACTAATTAACACAAAAATTACTTTCCAATAAACTGCAACAATCACTTCTATCGGTATTTGTAAAATCCCCTGGTGTAACTCAACTATAACCCGACCGCTGACACTTGTGTCTATCGAGCGGAGGTTTAAGAGAAATCTACCACTTTTCGCCCAAAGAGACCCCATAGTTAAGTAACTAACAAGCGCTAGCTGCAGTCTACTAAAAGCTGCGCACGATGTTCTTTTATTTTCTCCGGGTCTCCATTCCTTAGATTTTGGCCCTCCCTTCAATACTCTCTTCCCAAATCCAACGTGCCAACAAATTTCTTCCAGCAGAGATAGCTACGAGTCACACTCGCCAGGCTGCCCATGCAAACCGTCCTGGATGCAAAGGTTGTCAGGGTTCCAGAACTATCCCTTACGTCAGGGGTCGGCAAGTAATTTTAGGTGGGGTCCGGATACTTTTGAAAATTTTTATCGAGGTCCAGAAAAAAACTCATATTCCTTACTAATTTTTTATTTTAATTTTCACTCACAAAATAATATGAAATACAATAGATAGGTATATTTGTACTCAAAAATCAATGGGAAAAATTACATTTGCGGTCTTGAGCCAGTTTTTAAAGTTAGGTTCACGCGGGGAGCAGCTTATGCGAAGAGTGTCTTCAAGGTAGGCGGCCGTTAATCTTGAGCGATATTGGTTCTTCAAAAAATTCATTTTTGAAAATGAAGTTTCACAAACATATGTGGAGCCAAACATAGTAGCCAGGTAAATGGCTAATTCTTTGCAATTTCCATATTTTTCTGGGACATATTTTCTCCAAAATTCTTCGGCGGATGCAGTTTTACACGTTTGCAAGGAAACGTCTTCCTGCAAGTCTATTATCTCCATTTGGAGTAAAGGCTTCGAAAGGCGGAACAACTTCGCAGCCACATTAGTCCATTCTGCCGCTGGAGAAACTTCAAAAGGCGATTTTAAGAATCGCGACAACTTCTCTATCTCTGCGAAGTCTTGGAATCTTGCTGCAAATTCCTTCCTAAGATCTGACGTAAAATTTGAAAATACTGCAATGTCTTTTTCAGAATTATTATTATTTTTATATTCAAGAATTGTTGGAAAGTGAATAAATTCTTGACTTGCAATGTCTTTCTCAAAGATATCCAGCTTGCGACGGAAAGAAGACACACTTTGTATCAGATCACATATTAATTTCCCATTTCCTTGTAGCTCGGTATTGAGCGCATTTAAATGTTTCAGAATATCTTTCAGGAAAGCCACAGCTAGCATATTGCGTTCATTTGCTAGGAACTCCAAATGCTTCCTTGCTTCTTGTGTATCCAAGTTGTCTAAGAAGGAGGTTACTTCTTCTTTTATTTGCCAAAAACGTTCAATCACTTGACCTTTACTTAGCCAACGAACATTGTTGTATTGCAGTAAGTCAGAATGCGCCGAATCACACTCAGATAGAAACTCTTTGATATGTCTGTGCTGAAGAGCAGAACGAGACCTCATAAAATTAATCAACTTGATCAAGCTGTCCATTACTTCTTTCAGAGTGGCACTGAGTTTTCCACAAAGGGCTGCCTGGTGAATTATGCACTGATAAGATAGTAGCCCAGCATTCTTATCCTTGATTCTCTTTACTAGTCCCTTTTCTTTGCCGATCATGGCTGGGGGCCCGTCAGTTGAAAGAGACACCATTTTATCATAACTAATTTTTGATTTTGTCATGAAGTCATCAAAAGTCTTGAATAAAACTTCTCCACGAGTCTTGCCTTTAAACGGCAATATTGCTAGCAATTCTTCCCTAACTGCTTTACTTTCAATATCCAAAAATCGCACAAAAGTAGACATTTGTTCTTCATCAACAATGTCACATGATTCATCAATTACTATGGCGTAGCAAGGCGCCTTCTGCAGAAGTTCGAGCAAACTACTTTTATTGTCAGCAGCCAAAATTTCGGTTCTTCTTGTATTGCTTCTTGCCGACAATGGAATACCTTGAATTGCGGCAACAACATCCTTTTTCTCTTCAAAAAGTGCCGCGGCCACTTCCAACATACATTTTTTTACTATCTCAGAGTCTGAAAATGGCTTCTGGTGTTTATTAAGCGTCCAACACACACGCAACACTGCTTCTGCAGATTTTTCTTGCTCCCTCATAGAGCGAACTATTAAGGCCGTGCTTTTTTTGTAAGAAGCTAGATATGCCTGGAGTTTTTCTTGACGAGCTTCACTACCCAGAGGAAAATTTTTATGGAACTGCTGATGAGTTGTTTCGTAGTGTCGCTTTAAAGTGCCACTTTCAACAAGAGCGACAGTTTTGTTGCATATGAGGCAAACTGGAACAGCTCCAGGCCTATCAGGCAGCGTAAAACAATATTGTTCAGTCCATTCAGTCAAAAACTTCCTATTTCTACTATCAACTTTACGCTTTTTAGGATTCATATCGATGCAAAAAAACGTTATAAGCCTCGACAATAACAAAACAAATTAACAAAAGCTCCGTACCGTACGAGATCGCAACAACTACTGACGAAGTGACTATAAAATTTGTCTATTTTATTTAGATTCGTTCTTTATAAAAATACCGCCGCCCGGCACAAAGCGCGTGCCGACGCACCCCAAAGGAGCCGCTTCCGTGTCAAAGGTCGCCGCCGCAGAGTACACCCGCCCGAAAGATAAAATTGTCATTTCACATCAAAGTTTCATAAAGTGGCGTTAAACTTTCGTTCGAGTTACGAGCACAAAAATTGTGTTAAAATGAATATGCCTACTCCGATTAAAAGAGGCTTCAGAGGTTGCCAGAGTCAGAGATCCATTTATAAAATTTCCTATTTCATTAAATAAAATCCTTGTGTTGCCTTCGGGTGTACAGAGCTTTTATGTGGATCGACATAACATGCTGTGCCGGCCGGCCAGCTTGCTCCCTTCCACCCCCGCTCTCCAGCGCACTCTCCTGCTCTACACAGCATAGCAAATATGTATTTAATCTATCTACTAACCATTAAGAACTGAAATCAGTCACGCAATTACTTGTAAAATACTAGAAAAAATAATAAGGGTGGCGCTCAAACGTATTGTTATCTACAGAAAAATATTTTTTAAATAATTTATTTGAGTAATTTATACTTTCAAAAACATTTTGGCTGTCCAGTTTTTGACCTTCCGCGGTCCGGACCTGGGCCGCGGTCCGCCAGTTGCCGACCGTTGCCTTATGTGCTCGTTATTGAACCAGCTCTTTATGTCAGGTATCCGTTTCTGTAGATGAAATCAACATGATGCTGGAAACGTGACAAAAGTGGCAAAACGTGAGTTTATATTGTTTTCCGTGATTAATCGGTTGTCGCAATACAGTGGTCGCTTTGAATCCCCATATAATTTAAAGTGTTACTGTAACAGACATAAGAAGTTCGTTAATCCAGTCAACATAATATTTTAGAAAATTATCATATTGAGATTTTGTTGAAATTGCACAAACCTACTGAGATACGCCATTCGCACAAAGTATAATAATATTTTACAAAGTAAATGGTGAGTAAAATCCAGCGTCACGTTCTTGGCACTCTTTACTTCTATACACACCTTGCCAGTTCCACTCTGATATTTTAAAATTATATTACATTTGTTCTCGTGGTCTTCAAATTGAATGAATGTGTTCCAAAGATTACACTCTAATACTGAGATATACACTTTCTAAAAGTAATGATTATTATTGACAAAATATACTAAGGGATAAGTCGTATTTTATTTTAACGTAATTAATAATGTTCATTTTTACAAACACATGCACTCTAACAATACTTCCATACAATAGTTCTGATGTCTAAACTGATGTACTTTACTTAGTGCGAATGCTTTCCTTCTTGTTTGATATTGGGAGTAATGCGCCACTGGGCTGCTGCCCAATAGACATCTGTCATTGAAAACTGTCGTTTACCCATATGTTAGATACCTTGTTATTTAATATTAATGTGTCCTTCACAACAATAATCAACACCACACAACATTGGGATTAGGACAGGAATTGCGAGTGGCACATATATATGGCAGCAATGTGATACATATTTCTCTATGCGGTTGACATGGGATTTGCATGCAGCACGTTTGTAACGTTACATTTCAAAGACTACGTCACTGACAAAATATCTAAAATGTTTAGGACTTTGTGTTTCACCTCATGCAAACGTCATCCATGCAAATCTTTGCGACTGTTGTTCACTTGGTGTAGAAATACTGACAGCCATTATCCGAGTTCTTTGTCCAAACTTTACGAAGTATAATCCATTTATTCACTTCATGAAATATGTGCCTTTTATTAGAGGATGTCATTTACTTTATACTTACTTTGTGTGACTCAATCCGCTAGTTGCCTACTCGTCTGTTTTGTTTAGATTACATATACATTTCGTATGTTTCACATATACATTGTTGTAACAAACTTCCGCTTTCCTATAGAAATGTTTCGTTTTATTCTTGATTTGCAAACGTGAAAAACTGTTTATCATTGAAAAACGTTTATCAATATTCTGATTGCCTAAAATCTACTATCTGCCTAGCACAATAATTGTATGATATATCTTATTCATAATTGGATTCAGCGAGCAATTTTGTAAAGGGAAGGCTTAATTATAAATGCAGATGGAAATTATAGACAGTTGAACCATTCTTGAAATGTCTATTTACGAGTTACTTACAAAGGAATAATGATATAATATAATTAATAAATTTTATACGGTATATATGTAACGATATATGTTGCATCAAATAGATATTTGTAACTTGAAATATTAACACAAGTTAAAATCCCCATAATATTGTACGACGGGTGCACGGATCGTCGTTTTTACTGTGGAAACTGAATAACTTACAACAATTAATAGCAGTGAATAACATTACAACTGTAGTTAGAAACAAAGAACATTTAGAAATCAACACACGCAATCTTATACAGTAATTAAAGTCAAATTTATTCACCAAACACAAAGGTAAATGTCATTGTCTTAAACATTTACACTAATGAACACAATAACTACAATAACAAGCACTCCGAATTTCACACTAATTGTGCCAGTTCTAACTGAACTCGGCCATTTCAAAATTTAGTATTTACACCAAAACCGCCTTGCCACGCTGGACCTGTATGGCGGTGCAATAGTCGCGAAAGTGTGGGGAAGAGGCATCTCGAATTATCTAGTGTTGCGTAATTCTGCCGCGCACGTTAATCTCCAAATAGCTTTGTGTGTTGCCATATGTTAAAATGTCACGTTTTCACTTATGTTGTTTTTCAGCGCAAAGTAGAAATATGTTTGCAAAATATGATAACTAGTTCAGACAGGTAAACCCTTCCCTATATAAAAAAGTAGACAACGAAAATAGTAACAGCTTTCCTTTGTTATGATAACAATGCAGACACAATAAAGTGGTCAAAATAAAGTGAATATATTCAGTGCGTGTAGAGAGTTCCTTATTTAAAGGAAAGCGTAGAACGGTATAAACAAAGAGTTTTTTTTGCTAATTCGTAACATGCGTTCACACCTAGAAAGGAAAATTTTTAACATACAATTTTCTAAAATGTAGAAGTTAATATAAACACCATAGAATGTTTAATAACCTTAACTGCATGTTTAAGATGAAATAAGTAATCCGAATAAATACGTATTATTACTTTGGCAAATAAAAATTTTTCGAATAAAAATTCGGTAAATATTTTAAATATTTACCAGACGTTTTCTACTGTCAAACAAAACCTTATGTCAACTAACTGGTATTCGCAAAATTATTGCAATGACAATTACATAACGCTCTTGAAATGTCGGGAGGTTACACACGTTTTTCAGCTAACTTAGCAGGTGCAGTGTCTCTGTCGAGGTGGTCGTGCACTAGAGTAGCTTCCAGACTGTTCGAGCACTCTTAAATACGAAAATTATGTTGGGATGCCACCAACAATATGAGAAATAATTCTGAAACCACTGTGGGATATGTACAAGCAACAGCGGCTTTGGAGTTAGTTACACGTGGCAATGTTGTAGAGTGCGGATGAAGTGATTGTTGTGGATTAGTGGAAAGTGATTATTTTGTTATAATTAGTTTGAAACTTTAATAGTTGACATTCAATTCCTTTTGACATTAAATTAAGTTAGTATGTCGTTAATTCCTGTACCGCATGAAACGTAAGGAATTATAACCTCTTCTTTAGAGTTATAACGGAGGGAACCCAAAATAATTGGTTCTGCCAATTATTTCAGGCTGCCTTATTCGAGACGAGCTGAAATTTAAATCAGAACAACACACAGTAAGACATACAAGGAATCAGGGAAGGTGAAACTGTTGATTTATATACTCAGTAAATGTGTGTAACAAGAAGACTTGCTTTATTAAACATTTGAAATATAACATTTACTCCAAAGAACAGATCCCATGACGTTATTAATTAAATTAGTAAAATTAAGTGAAATGCGTTATTTAGAATATGGGATCACAACAAATTTATCTAGCTATACCCCCGGATCCGGGTAACCATTGGTATTTAGTCTCTAATCTTTTAATTATATTTAATTCAAAATTTTATCTTGCAAGACTTTTACCTTTTTGCTTCATATATCTTCCATTAGAAGAATGGTATTAATAACACTACGTTACGTTAATATATAAATTGTTACAATTGAATGATATTGAATAGTTACAATTAAATTCTCAAATTTAAGTTTTTATATTCTTATAAAATCAATCGTCTCTGTAAGTCTCTTAAATAGAGTATTGTGTTACAAAAATATTATCATTATTCCTCGATAGACGTGCTATCGAGTCACCTCTATTTTTTGGATGTAGTAATCGCCTCCATGTGGTTCCGTCTTGGGAGTCCTAAAACGTCGTCCTCGTCTTGGTCTGGTCTCTGTTGTTCATGGCTTAATACGTCTGCAGGATAGGTAGAGTCTTCTACACAGATACTCGTTGATTCTCAGATGTCTCGAACTGCATCATCGGTAGGGTATACTAGAGTTCTCATTTAGATGGTCCATGACCACAGGTCAGAGGTTGAAAAGATTCGTCCATCGGTGAAGATTGCAGTCATCGTTTTTTCTTTATTAACACTCGTAGTTTGTAGTTACATCTTTCTTCTTGTTACAAAGTTTTTGGAATTTTCTTTTTGTTAACGTTACATGTTACACTTTTTGTAACGGTTAGTAAAATACAAAATAATAATTAATTAATCCACACTAACAACAAATTGTATAACTTTTGAACAGAGCATTTTGCTCGTGCGTCTGCACAGCTGGGCGTCGTCATCGCAAGAGAGCGATTTTTCGTCCGCTACCCTTGTACATGACGAGAGAGAGAGTGGGGTGTTTATTCCGCGAGCATATATAGTTCCTGTTTTCTCTTTAAATAAACTTTTTATTTATACAAACTATCGCTAGATAAAAATACATCATTCAAATTAATTGTTTTAGTTACTATCTGTGTCTACAGATACTTTAATTATTAACATTAGTTTACTCTATTATTTTTTAATTACAGTAGACTCGGAAAACAGGTCGAGTCCGGTATCAACAGGTAGGCGCTTGATAGCAAGCAAAGGGTTAAATACGAACATAATAATTATTTACAATATGCCTTTTCTTTATGGATACTTTGCCCTTATTAATTACTTCTTCCATTCACACTTAGTACCTACATGTTTTTATTATATTATTATTATTGTGAGATTTAAATGGTTAATTGGACGCAATCTTAATTACTTAAATTTTTTTTTTCTGTAAATGTCACAATTTAATTCGTCACATACTCCGCCTCCTTACCAACACAGACTCCTAAAATTTTGGTCAGCTATGTACCGAGAGTATGCTTGGGGAGTTCCGTGTGAAATTTCTCTCACCCGTTTCTGGCTGTATATAATTACTAGCAGCATAAGTCATTCTTGACTGGCTGTTTCTTACCATCTATACATATACTTCATGTTTTACACGCTAATTCTATTACTACATAAAATTTACATTATAAAGTATTTTCAACATTCTAAATTTCCTTAACTCTACTACTTATTACTACTACCGGATTTTTCCTTTTTCTTTCGAGAGAGTTTTTCTTCGTTATAGAATTTACTCTTTAATTACTCCATTACTTTTATTGGATGTCAGCTGACTTCTTGCTTTGCTCTACTTTCGATGAAGAGGATTCAAGGTTGATCAGGCCTCGTACCTACTTATACGACAAGGTAGCCAAAGGTTACTCAAGTACTTTTGCGGTTGAGTACTAAACATTGTTTTCACATTTACTTATTTAATTAACTGGCACTCTACTATTTTCTTCTTCAAGATAACCTTTTATCTGTGAAATATGTGTCCTTCGCACATATTTTTGAGTAGAGGGTTCGTACAGGGTCACAGTTACCGGAGTTAAGTATTTGTGAATTTGATAAGGACCGCACCATCTGTAAGATAGCTTGGAAGTTGTCTTATCGACTGCACTACTCGTTGGGTGCGTGTTATACATAACTAAATCTCCGATTTTGTATTTTACTTTATTATTCTTATTCTTTTGCTCGTAATATTTCCTTGACTTCGCTAAGTTTGTTCGTAAATTAGTGCGCGCTTCGTTCCATATCTTTCTAATATTTTTATCCCTAATTTCAAGGGGTAACAATTCATGTATTTTCCACTTTGTGGATAATGGGTGATTAGGTTTATACTTGAACAACAATTCGAATGGGGTAGACTTATGTCCTTCATGATATGCCGAATTAAAGGCGAATTGTATCCAGGATAGGTTCTGGTCCCACGAAGTATGGTCGTTAGCATGGTAGGCAATTAAAGCAGATTTTAGGTTTCGCAAATACCTCTCAGCTATATTACCTTGCGGACGATACTCGGTAGTGGTAATGTGGTTTATACCTAGTTTGAAACACATGTTCCTGAATTCCTTGGACTTAAACTGTGGTCCGTTATCCGACACTAGATGGACTGGAATACCGAAATCTTTGAATAATCTATTCTGTAAAATGCTTACTGTTGTCGTAGCTAAAGCTCGCCGCATGGGGTACATCCAGACGAACTTACTAAACGAATCTACGCAAATTAGTAACATAGTATTTCCTGACTTGGAACGTGGGTAGGGTCCAGAAAAGTCTAAATAAATTTTGGAAAATGGGGTGGCAGGAATCTCAGATATTAACTGACTTATTTGACTGTTTCTCGCTGGTTTGCTGAGTGCACACAACTTACACCTTTTTACAAAGTTAGATATCTCACTGTTCATATTTTCCCAGTGATATTCTCTCCGAATCCGATGTATGGTTTTATTTATTCCCATATGTGCTCCAATGGTGGAAGAGTGATAATATTCCATTAGCATAGGTTTAATAATATCCGGGGCGATGATACGCAAATATTTTCCGTTAGCTATTCTACAACATAATACTTTCTTATTTAATAGGTATTTTTCAGACTTGTTTCCTTTTTCAAGTTGTTTGATGATCGGACTCAAACGTGGGTCTTGTTGTTGATAATGGGCTAAATCCGTAAATGCAAGAGGAAATTCGGTAATTAACGCATTAATAATAGGTGTCTCTCTACTCTTGTTTTCGTAATTATTACTACTAGGCTGGAACATACGTGACAGGGTATCGGCAACTACGTTTTGGGTGCCTCTAATATGTTGTACTTTGAATTTAAAACAATTTAATCTCAATACCCATCTTCCGATTCGACCTAATTGTTTTGGGTGGTTTAGTAGCCAGGATAAAGCTTGATTATCTGTTTCCAGCAAAAACTCTTTATGTTCTAAAAATGGTTTGAACTTCTCAAACGCAAAAACGATAGCTAAGCATTCTAATTCGTATGCGGAGTATTTCTTTTCTTGGTCCGTCAGGGTGCGTGAAGCGTAACTAATTGGTAATCGAGAGTTATCTACTTCCTGATAAATTACTGCACCTAGGGCTACACTTGAACTGTCGGTTTGCACAACAAACGGTTTACTAAAATCGGCTAATTGTAGTACGGGGGGTGATATGATGCTTTCCTTTAATTTCTCAAATGCGGTTTGGCGTTGCTCATTCCACTCAAATTTTACTCCCTTTTTTCTTAAAGTATTTAGTGGTGCTGCGATTTCGGCTAGATGTGGGATATACTTGTGGAAATAATTTATCATTCCTAAAAATCGAGCAATTCCTTTCGCATCCCGCGGTGGTAAAAATTCTCTGATAGCACGGGTTCGCTCTGGGTCTATGCTTACCTTTCCGTTGGCTTTTACGATGTGACCTAAAAAGGAGAATTGTGTCACAGCAAAATTTACTTTACTGGGGTTTACAGTTAATCCAGCTTTCTCTAATCGTGATAATACTTCACGTATATGTGCAAGATGTTGTTCCATTGACTCGCTGTAAATAACAATATCGTCTAGGTAGTGGTACACATATTTAAACTTTATGTCGTGAAATAATTTTTCTAACAATCTGCTACATACAGAACTACCTTGGGAAATACTAAAAGGTACCCTAGTAAATTGGTATAGGTTGAAAGGCACGGCAAAAGCGGTGAGACGTTTCGATTCTTCTGAAAGTGGTATCTGATGAAAAGCCTGATTCAAATCCATAATGGTAAAAATTTTTGCTTTCGTAAAATAATGAAAAGCACTGTGGATGTCGGGAAGTGGAATGGATTCAAATTCTATTCGTTTATTTAGTTGTCTATAGTCTACAACTAATCTATGTTTATCGTTCCTTTGGGTACTAAAAACGCAGGGGATGAATAAGATGAAGTAGAGGGTTCGATGACTCCTTGTTCTAATAGTTTATTAATTTGGTTCCTCATTTCATTTCCATTTTTGGCAGTGATAACTTGTATGGGGCTAAACGTATTACTTTATTATCGCTCAAATTTATCTTATACTCTATCAGATCCGTCAGTCCTAACTTTGGGGTGAGCACATTGGAGAATTGATTTATTAACTTTTGTATGTTACGTCTATCTTTACTTTCCAGATGACCTAATTCACATTCGTGATGCTTTAGATGAGAAGAAGTAGTGCTTGTACTTTCTCTGTTATTTGAATTATCCTCTAAGTTATATTTCCGTGAACGATCGAATCCAAAGTAAAATTTCTTATCATGAATATTTAGAATTATTCCTGTTTTACTGATAAAATCGGCTCCCAATATTAACTCGGGTCCTAATTCGTCGCTTACTAACATCGGAAAATACCACGTCAAATGTTTTATTTTAACTTTACACGTGATGATAAGTTTTATTATTAAGTTTTGTTTGTTAGCGGTTGAGCATTTAATGTTTACAGATTGACTGCGTTTGACTAAATTATGTTTAAATAACTTATTGGCGAGGTCATGACTAATTAAACTTCGCGTTGATCCGGAATCAATTAAACCAAAGGTGGATGTTACACCAAGGTCAACTTGTACATAAGGTAATTGACACTTACTGAAATTACACTTATTAATAGCGTTACATTTATCTATAAATTTTTTTACATAGGGGTCTAGTTTTCTTTTGTTATTATTATTATTTTGTTTTATTTTGTTGACTCTCAGGGGTTTACCTTTTTTTACGATGCTGCGGAAGACACAGGGTTTTGGATCTCCCTGCCTTACATGTTTTTTGGATAATGAGTTTTTTGATTATACCTTTTTTGTTTACAGTATCTACTGAGATGTCCAGATTTTCCGCAGTTATGACACACATATTCTTTACGTTGTGTCTTACTGGTTTCCTGGAGTGGTTGAGCCTCCTGGGACTTACCATGGCCATTGGTTGATCTTCGAAATGGTCTTCTTTCTTGTATACTTCTTGCGTCAGATACTGAGGCATGCATTTCTTTTCTATTTTGTGTAGTGGATATCGATGCATGTCTGTGCTGATCTGCGTACCAAACATTGGAAGAATGAATACTACATTGTTCAAAGTCCGCGAACGTAAGGGGTCTACTTAGTAGTGCTAAACGGGAGCGTTCATCAGGAGACAAGCCTACTAGGATCGTATCGACCAATTGTTTTTCAGTCCAGTCGACTTGTAGTATACGTGAAGATTCTCGGATATCCGCAATATAGTGGGCCAGTCTTTCGCGAGCTCCTTGTACTCTAAGTACAGTACTTCTTTTGATATCCTCATAAATTCCAGTGGGGATAAAATATTTGATTATATTCGTATGAAGATCTTCTCTACTGAAAGACTTGAGTTTAATGTTTCTAGTACACGATCTCGTAATGGTGGTTTACATTTGGGTAATATTACTTGCAGTATTTGCCGATCGTTTAATTGTTGTAAATCTTTTATTTGCAGCAGGTATTTTATAAAAGTTAACAGTATCGTTATACTTAACCCATCGGTGTAAGGAATCTCATTAATTATTTTCTCTACTGGGTGGGAAATCTTTCCGTAGAGTTCAAAATTCAGATTTACGTTTTGTATTTCCTTCGAAAAATTAGTGGTCGCATTTTGACTAGCACGAGTACGCTGAACTTTAGCTGGTGGGGGTTCTTCTACATTAGGGGATTGAACAGGGGAGATATGTAATTTTTGTAAGTATTGCTCAATTTCCTCCATTCTCGATTCATATGACTTTCGACGTAAGTCGTTAATAATTATAGGTAATTGGCGTAATGCCTCGTCTGCAAATTTCTGCACATCGGCGGGGACGACGGTGACGTCGGGCCAGCTTAATAAATTATTTAATCGGCGGGTTAAATGTTCTATACGTTGCGTAACGCGCAAAAGTTCCGTGGGTGATTTCTTGTCCTTAAGGTTCTGAGATAATACTATCAGTTCCCGATATTTCGCATAACAGGTTTCTCGTTCGCCGTCATAATCGAGTTCACGCAATTTATCAAACTGCGAGGTTGTCTCTGATCCGGTTTGGCGTAATGATTTTCGTAATTCAGACACGGTTACATTCACGTGTTTTAGACCTCGTAAAAGTGCTTCGTAGCATAGCTCATCTTTTACTAATAAATCAGGATTAAATTCAGCCATTTTCGTAAAGTGGCAAGAACTAATTATTCTACGATTAGTATTTACTACTATGCAACGCTATATCATCTTACACAAACATAACAATATGAATAAATCGTATTCTTACACATTTATTAATAAACAATTAAAATGAGATGACAAAGGTTGTCATTTTACATAGGTAGAGAGAGAGAAATCTCACACATGTTTACAGATGCGTACGGCAAAAGATTCCCCCTTCGGTTATCAACACATGAACAAACACGCTTCAAATAACAATACACCACACAAGAAGGGTGACCGATTGTTCTCACTCTAACTGGGGAGACCGACTACGATAATATTAAACAATCGCCAACAGGAAATTTACATGTCCGAGATTGTCGTGAATGGGGTACGTTTATGAATGGGACTTTTACCTACCTGGTAGGAACAAGTACCTACCTGGTTTGTTTACATTGGATTATATGTTACTCTTACTTTACACATATCATATTTACTAATAAAATTATCTATACTATATTACTATAATATTAATTATTATTTTATCTTATTTAAATTTCTGACACATACTAAAATACACGAGTAAATAAATCAACAGCTTATGAATAGGGACACAATTACTGTTTAGCAACACAAGTCACAACATTTTTTTGTTATTAGTAGCAAAATTTAAACAAATTAGCAGAGTGGCGCATCTTATAACCTCTTCTTTAGAGTTATAACGGAGGGAACCCAAAATAATTGGTTCTGCCAATTATTTCAGGCTGCCTTATTCGAGACGAGCTGAAATTTAAATCAGAACAACACACAGTAAGACATACAAGGAATCAGGGAAGGTGAAACTGTTGATTTATATACTCAGTAAATGTGTGTAACAAGAAGACCTGCTTTATTAAACATTTGAAATATAACATTTACTCCAAAGAACAGATCCCATGACGTTATTAATTAAATTAGTAAAATTAAGTGAAATGCGTTATTTAGAATATGGGATCACAACAAATTTATCTAGCTATACCCCCGGATCCGGGTAACCATTGGTATTTAGTCTCTAATCTTTTAATTATATTTAATTCAAAATTTTATCTTGCAAGACTTTTACCTTTTTGCTTCATATATCTTCCATTAGAAGAATGGTATTAATAACACTACGTTACGTTAATATATAAATTGTTACAATTGAATGATATTGAATAGTTACAATTAAATTCTCAAATTTAAGTTTTTATATTCTTATAAAATCAATCGTCTCTGTAAGTCTCTTAAATAGAGTATTGTGTTACAAAAATATTATCATTATTCCTCGATAGACGTGCTATCGAGTCACCTCTATTTTTTGGATGTAGTAATCGCCTCCATGTGGTTCCGTCTTGGGAGTCCTAAAACGTCGTCCTCGTCTTGGTCTGGTCTCTGTTGTTCATGGCTTAATACGTCTGCAGGATAGGTAGAGTCTTCTACACAGATACTCGTTGATTCTCAGATGTCTCGAACTGCATCATCGGTAGGGTATACTAGAGTTCTCATTTAGATGGTCCATGACCACAGGTCAGAGGTTGAAAAGATTCGTCCATCGGTGAAGATTGCAGTCATCGTTTTTTCTTTATTAACACTCGTCGTTTGTAGTTACATCTTTCTTCTTGTTACAAAGTTTTTGGAATTTTCTTTTTGTTAACGTTACATGTTACACTTTTTGTAACGGTTAGTAAAATACAAAATAATAATTAATTAATCCACACTAACAACAAATTGTATAACTTTTGAACAGAGCATTTTGCTCGTGCGTCTGCACAGCTGGGCGTCGTCATCGCAAGAGAGCGATTTTTCGTCCGCTACCCTTGTACATGACGAGAGAGAGAGTGGGGTGTTTATTCCGCGAGCATATATATTTCCTGTTTTCTCTTTAAATAAACTTTTTATTTATACAAACTATCGCTAGATAAAAATACATCATTCAAATTAATTGTTTTAGTTACTATCTGTGTCTACAGATACTTTAATTATTAACATTAGTTTACTCTATTATTTTTTAATTACAGTAGACTCGGAAAACAGGTCGAGTCCGGTATCAACAGGTAGGCGCTTGATAGCAAGCAAAGGGTTAAATAAGAACATAATAATTATTTACAATATGCCTTTTCTTTATGGATACTTTGCCCTTATTAATTACTTCTTCCATTCACACTTAGTACCTACATGTTTTTATTATATTATTATTATTGTGAGATTTAAATGGTTAATTGGACGCAATCTTAATTACTTAAATTTTTTTTTTCTGTAAATGTCACAATTTAAATCGTCACAGAATGTTGAATGGAACGTGTTAGTTTAAATGTAGGGTGTATGTATAGCCTAATCTGTTCACCCGTAAGCTCTTACAGTGCAGAACTCTCTCGCCAGTTTAAACCAAACGCATCTATTACTAATTGAAATTTAGTAAATGATATTTTAGTATTTTAGGTTAGTACAAATAGCAGCATATATGCTGACGATATAGCCATCATACGCCGACTAAGTGCGACTGCAAGGGAGACATACTTAAATCTGAAAGTAAGTACAAAAGAGGTACGACTATCAATAAATGTGGATAAAACCAAAACAATAAATCAGACAAGGTCTACTCGACCTGGGTAAAAATTGATTATAGAAGAAGACTTTATAGAAACAGTCTTAGGTTTCACATAGCTATGAGGGAAGGTGGGGTTTTACACATATCTGAAGATGGGAATCAACAGAAATTGATGAGAAGAAGGATAACTCTAAGCAACACGGTCTATTTTGCGCTTATCACCACCTTTAAGTCAAGAGTTATCCATAGGAAGACAGAAATGCGCATACAGAAAATTATCATACGACCCATCCTGTGCTATGGCAGTGAAATCTGGATATTATCACAAAAAGGAAATGAAGGCTTGAAGATATTTAAAAGGAAGCTCCTGAGCGGGACCCTGAGCTCCATACATAGAAATGGGCAATTGAGTACACTGCATATATTGTCACTTCAACGAACTAACGGAAGAAGTGTACTTAAAACTGAGGAGTCTGCAATGTGCTGGCCATGTCGTAAGAATGGACGACAAACGAACAGCGAAAAGAGTCCTTGTGGGGAGTATAGATGGGAAAAGACCAAAAGGCGCATAAGGAAAAGATGGAAAAATACTGTCGCTGTGGTTGCAAGAGAGGTGGTGGGAGTGCGAGGATGGAAGTCCTTTGCTACTGGTAGAGACAGGTGAGGTTCAAGATAGAGGTTAAAGCTCGACTTCAGGCTGCAGTGCCATTAGAGGAGGAGGAATTAATATTTTTGAAATTTTGACTTCTCACAATTTGACACCGTATTTTTGGGGAATCATTGTAGAAGCAGTAAGGATATGTTGGGCAAACATATATAAATGCACTCCAAGTTTTATAAAATATCAGTTTATACACTCAAAAAACGTTACACTGTAAACCCGTAAGAAGAAGGATAGTTATATTAAAAACAACAATAACCGGGGTGATATTTGAATTTAATTTTTATTAACTTTTCTTTCGTTAAAATTCGTTGCATTGAAAGTAACTTGCAACACGTATTATGTACCAATACAAAACATTATGCAACGATAACACGACATATGGAATCGCAAGAGAATTCACCATTATACCAGCGTTCACATGTAGCAGGTTTCTCCAGCTAAAAAATTCTGTACTAAAATTTTGTGTCATAATTTTGTCACGTAAACTAAGGGGTAGGTAAACACGTAAAATCCGTAACGTAATACAGACCTATAGGTCAATCAGCATAAAGTTGTAATTGAGAATTTGCTTTCTCGTTCAATAATTGCAGCAATTGGACAGAATAAAAAAGAACAAAAACCGTTTGGTTTTTTTAATATAGCCTATATTAAAACTATTTTTGTTTATAAATAAAGTAATGATTTTTATCACTAATCGCTACCATTTTCATGCCCACAATTTAAAAATTTTAAGATGTTATCGGACTAAGTGCTTGAAACATAAAATTTAGAAAATCCTTAATTTTCTAGTGATCTTCGTTCAAAAAATTGTGAGAATAGAAGTTTTAACGAGTACTGTCGGTAATTATAAGTCAAATTTTATAATATTTGTGTCGATGATTGGACAATATTTATTGATATAAGCGTGCGACACACGGTCACGCACACAGAAACACATTTACTCAATTAATTGATCTGGTTATATTTGATATTTTCTCTTGTGTCCGTACACGTCCTGATAAAAACAATAAGTATTATATAAATGTCGACCTCACTAATGTAAAATTTGTTTGATACTTATTGGCAATCTTAGCTAAACCTACCATTAACTGAAAATAAAACTTACCATGAATGTTATTGATATATTACTTGTTGCAAGCCCTCATTTCTATTTCAGTTTGCCACTTCAGCAGCCCCAAACTTTGTTGTATGCTGTTTGGTGTAGATCTAGATCAAGTTGCAGGTTTTTTTACCTAACCCTTTGTTTAAGTATCAAATTATTACGAAAATTCTAGTAGAGAATATTTTAGCTGGTGAAACTGGCTACATGTGGACCCTGGTATAATGCTGAAGTCTCTTGAAATTCCATATGTCGAGTTATCGTTGCATAATGTATTATATTGGTATGTACTACGTGTTGCAAAATACTTTGTTTGCAACGAATTGCAACGAAAGAAAAGCTAATAAAAATTAAATGCAAATATCAGCATAGTTATTGTTGTTTAATGTGAGAGACACCAGTGTGTCGTTTGCGTAATGAAACGGAATGCTGTTGGTTAGCATTATGTGCTGTAACCGTTGGACATTCAATGGCTATCAGATCTTTTTTGCGTAGCTGACGCCATCACTATAGTGAGTCGTTTGCTGTTGGTTAGCATTATGTGCTGTAACCGTTGGACATTCAATGGCTATGGCACCTTTTATTGCGTAACTGACTCCATCACTATAGTGAGTCGTTTGCTGTTGGTTACCATTATGTGCTGTAACCGTTGGACTTCCAATGGCTATGATATCTTTTATTGTGTAACTGACGCCATCACTATAGTTAGTCGTTTGCGTAATGAGATGGAAAGCTGTTGTTTAGCATTATGTCCTATAACCGTTAGAAATTCAATGGCTATGACATCTTTTATTAACAGCGTCTTGCTCAGGAACTCTTTTAAAAAAATGAACCTTTTTTTACACACACAAACATACGGACTCCCTATGGGCTCTCCCATATCAGGAATACTAGCTGAAATATTCATACACAACATGGAACAAAAACATATAATAAACAACAACAAATACACCAACAAAATCATTTATTGGCACAGATACGTAGATGATATATTACTTTTATTTAATGGCAATACAAGACAGGACGAAAACTTGCACAACTACATAAACACAATACACCACAAACTAAAATTTACACTTGAAATGGAACAAAACAATAGTATAAATTTTCTTGACCTAACAATTAACAAAACAAACTATAAACACACACATATAAAGTATACAGGAAACCAACCACAACTGACATTGTCATACACAACACATCAAACCATCCAACGTAACACAAACATGCTGCATTCAACCATATGCTCCATAGACTAACAAAAATACCACTAAGTAAACAAGATTATAAAGAAGAACTCAACACAATCAAATATATAGCAATAAAAAACGGTTATAACCCTAATTTAATAAACAAAGTACACAGACACATCATAAACAAAAACAACAAAACAAAAAATACCAACAACCCACAACCAAATAAATACATCACACTCACATACTACGACTCCAACACACACAAAATCGCCAACACATTCAGGAAACACAGTTACAAAATAGCCTACAGAACAAACAATACCATCTAAAAACACGTCAATGATACAAACACGGACATGGACAAATACAATAAAACAGGGGTATACAAATTAAACTGCAGTGATTGTAATAGTTTCTATATAAGCCAGACGGGAAAATCTTTTTCTTCAAGATATTCTGAACACCTAAAAGCTCTATCCAGCAACAACATACACTCCGCGTTCGCCACACACATACATACAAAAACCACAGCTACACCAACATAAAAAATAATCTTGAGATCCTACACTACTTGCCTAAAAGCCGAAAACTCAACACAGCAGAACAATATGAAATATACAAACACTACACAACACAACCAAACAACATACTTAACGACCAATTACACTTTAAATCACACGCACTCTTTGACACAATTATACACAAAACATACAATAATTCGGAATCCCGCGCCAACTCCCTTCCACTTCCACACCCCCCTACGCAACCTACCAAGTAGAAAAAACCGTTACAAGTTCCCGACATTCTGCATCTAACCTCGCTGAGGAAGGCGAACATCACGTCGAAACGTGTACTGGAAAAAACAAAGTAAGTTTTCACAAGTGAAAATTTAGAAATTAATATTCATTCAGTGCTGTGAATGAAGAGGATGAACATTCCAAATAACAAAAATGTTTCTGTATAACTGGGACGCAAATATGCTTAACTTCGTCTACCGTCCACATAGAATAGATGGTACGTATTTACTACAACGGATTTAACCAGAAACTCTCAGTTCATCATTTTCCATTCCGTATCTTACATATAGATTTTCACAGTATAGTTATCGCTACCATAGTCGCACGGATCGTCGCGTTGTACAGAGGCAACAGAATAACTGACTCCAGAAGAAAAAGCTTATTACAATTTTAATTACAGGCAAAAACAATAAAATGCAATGCTTCAAGCTAAAGAATGTCAAACAAATAGTGCATATAACAAACAATAAATTTCACCTTATCAACAGTGCCGCACTAAGTCATCATCATCTTCTTCACATCACGGCATAGGCAAGGTGCTGCCTGTTTCGCCTTCAAAGATCCTTCACCCATCTTTTCCTTAATGATTCTTTATGCTGTGTCCTATAGATTTGTATTTGCAGACTTGTTTGGCAAATCTAGAATCTGACATTCTTCCTAAAGTGTTCTTTCCCCCGTTGTTTGTATGTCGCACTGAGTAGCGTAATACAGAATAATCACTGAACAGCAAATCACCAGTAAAAATCACTTCGAAACACGCTGTTATATAGGAGGTCTCAAACTGACCTTGCCCCTCCTGATGCCTGTTTATTTATACTTCCCTAAAAATCTGTCACTATACGGACGAAGAGTGGAGACTAGTTACGCAGTTTTAGCCGCTTTGAAACTCGCTAGAATCTATGTCAGTGCCTGACCTTGTACACGTCACGCGGTTTGTCTATTGTATTGCGGGTAAAACTGCTGTGTACGGACGCACTTCATCGCCTCTCCTCTATCGGACGTCATCGACGCGGAGCCAGCAGGAAGGAACAGGAAGAAGAGTAGAACGGACGTCCTTCGCATTCTTCGACCTGTGACGAACCAGCGATGGACAGCGGACTCTACAAACCGATGCCGAAAGAAGAGGAGGACTGCAGTACGGTATGAACAGTGGGGGCAGCAGCCGAACATCTCTCTTACGATATATGCATGTGTGTGTGTGTTTTGCGCCGTAGTGTGTAGGTGGAACATAACACGTAAGAGGCGTGGCTACACCAGTTGACAGGTATACAAGCAGCACACCAAAAGCTCCATTTCAAGTGGAACGAAGTAGGTGTGCTAAGTGGCAAAGTTATACGGTAGTATGGATATTCTAAGAGAAATAAATGTGTTGCAATTGTTAGTAAAATCGTTTGTCACAAAAATCCTTTCTGTCACAGATACGCGCTCTCGCGCGCACTGGCTCAGAAGGAAATTTAATTTGTGTTTTCAGTTTTATTGAAAAGGTGTATCTAGATGTAACTGTGATGTAAACATATTCATGAATTGTTTTTTTGCTAAAAATTTTCAGCAGTTGTGGTAATAATTTAACTTTATTTTAAAACTATATTTAGTTGTGATATGAACTGTTCTTGATTTTTTCAATCAATGAAAACAGTTATAACTGCCGAATATTAGGTTATTATTTTATTTAGTATTGATAATTGTTGATAATCTACACATTAATTATATTAATTGATGCCAATTATGTTAAAAACTATTATTTTATTTTGAATTAATTTTGAAAATATGTAGGACCTAATTTTTAATATAATTGAGTATGGTTTGTATAATTATAGTCTGAATATTATAATTGAATATAATAGGTGTAGTTTGTGTATAATAGTTATAGTTCAGTCGACACAATGAATATATGAAAAAAGTGTCGTCGATCAGATCAGAATTTGAAGTAAAGGAAAAAAATAAAATTATTTCAGGTTACAGAAGACAATGATGGGATCATCTACAAAGGAAGACTGAGAAAAGATTGCCGAACGCGACACTGAACTATAGAGCCATTGTAAAAGAGACGTGGGTCGTCGGAGGATGAGATGGCTGCTGGAACAGTTTTATATAACCTAATTCTAGAAGAGCAGAAGAAGAAGAAGAAGAAGAAGAAGAAGAAGAAGAAGAAGAAGAAGAAGAAGAAGAAGAAGAAGAAGAAGAAGAAGAAGAAGAAGAAGAGAAGAAGAAGAAGAAGTGTGGTTGATAAGAGCTAATTTCATTTGTAAAAGATTGATACATGTCCAGTTAAAAGTATATAAATTATATGTTTTTCTTAGAGTAAAAAAATGTATTGTTACGCCGGTCTTACTGGTCGTCGTATGGTACAGTGAAAAACAATATAAAGGCACCAAAAAAGTCACTACTTACCAGCTTTAATTATCACGATCAATAATTCATAATCAACTCGTACAATAATTCCAATGAGATTTCTCCACACGCAATAATAATGTCAAATAATAGAGTTCTACAAAACTATTAACGCAATAACACTTCAAACAATACTTCGACAAACACTCGTTCCGCGCTAAGGAAAATCACTCACGTAACTGACGTTACTAGATCAGACGCTCATGCTTTTATAGGGTGCGCAGAGGTCCAGTATAGCTTTCCCTCCTTAATGAACGCCGGCTTAATGCGTATCTCAAGTGTTCTTGAACACACTAAAACCTACATGTGGGTGGCCTTGACTGAGGCAACACTGGACGGGATGTGTGGAGAATGTTCTGGGCTGTTCTAAAGGCTTCTCGTTACAATTTATTCTTTTTATAAGGACTTAAAATTTCTGGATTTTGTTCTACACGACGTGTCCGTTGATTATCTAATTATAAATATATTACTACTGACTCGGAGCACCAACATTTTGTTGGTAAAAATTTAAAATTTTTACCTTGTAGCCTGAACCAGTTTCCGCTTATTACAAGCTTCGTCAGAGGCTGCTAGTAGGATCGCTGTCCGTCTTGTTCTTGGTGACAACGCCGTCGTTCGAAATATCGGTGTTTGTGTGTGTGCGGTGTGATATGTTTGAATAGTATGTGTGATTTTAATTGTGTCTGTTCGTTTAGGATGACGTTTTTATGTGTTTTTGTGTGTTTGTAGATTTCTAGTTGTTCAAGAGTGTCTAGGTGTTTGCCTTTTGTGTGTATGTGAAGAACATCAATGTTGCCCTTTATGTTTGTGTAAATGTGGTTTGCTTCAATGAGGTAGTTTGGAAAGGTGGATTCGATGGTGAAGTGTAGTGCCTCTGTGTGTTCAATGTATATCTGAAGCAACATCCTGTCTGGTGTTGAACACAGCTTCTGACGAAAATTGTTATAAGCGAAAACTAGTTCAGACTACAAGGTAAAAATTTTACAGTTTACCAATAAAAAAACTAGTGTAACGATAAGTAGTATTATATTTATAATTAGTTAAGAAATTTAATATAACTGAATTAAAAGTATAACAAAAAACTTTATAATAAAATGTAACTTGTCACTTCTCACTGTTTGTGGAGAGCAGGTGACTCCCAGTGATTTGATTAAAATGAAACTTGTAAATTTTAACGATAGAAATGAATATATTTGTTCGAACCTTGTACTGTATTTCTATATCTGTGTTGTAAGTACCGCATTGCGGCACGAGCGGATGACGTCACGTTGCTTTCAATTTTTGTTCAGTTATTTTAGATACTCCGAGCTGTACACTCGTTAACATTACTCTTCCAGCGGCGCCTTCTGGATCTCATTATTCAATTATTCGTAATGTGCAATCAGCACTAATATAATTCAGGCGACTTCCGTCTATTTATTATGGCGTTTGACTTTTATTAAAACTTAATTAACGGGCGTTATGGCCAGAAAAACATCCGCACGTGTCAGCAATAACATCTAAAATATAAAGTTGTCAATAAATGAACATTATATGAATTCAATACAGTCCACTTCGTTATGCTTTCAAACCAGCCCTCTTCATTTAGCGTCTCCTGGAACAACTCGAGAAACTTCAAGAGCTTCCAGCACGCAACAATATTATTATTATTATTTTGTTTTATTCTTAAATTCACTCTTAATTATTGTTAATAATAATAATAACATTAATATTAATAATATTTTATAAGTGTTTTTTAAGATATTGTTACGACATTACACAACATGCTACGTGCTTCTCGGCTATTCCAGCGGAATCTGGCTGCAATGTGTGTGTGAGTGCTGCTACTTTGAGGTGAAGGAAATTACGTGACATTTGTCACGCTTCCGCAACGAGAATTTTCCAGACAATACTGGTCCGCGCGCTCTGTGTTGAAGGCCGCAATCAATTACGTTCTAGTGTTTTCTAGTAGGAACCTATTATGGAATATTCTGGAACCTCAGCGCGGTATAAATACAAGTACTCAGCGGCGCTTAGTTTCAGTTTGAGAAAGTTTGAGTTGCGATTTATTCGTAGTAGTGTGGCGAAGTGTTGTGTGTTTTATAATTGTGCGGGACAATTCTAATACAATTGTGTTTTTATTAGTTGACATTTTTATTGCTTGTGAACACTTTTGATTTGATTTTTCGAAAAGACTATCTTGTTGATTACTAACTGTTTAATTGTGATAATTAAAGCTAGTGAATAGTGACATAATTGGTGTCGTGTATTTTATTTTCCATCGTGCCATACAAAGATCAGTAGGCCGTCGTAACATAATTTTAGATTCCTTTATTTGCAAGTTCAAAATCTCATTACTCATTTTATCTAACCGTATTCTCCTAACGTTATTTGATCAAAAGCTTGAATGTGATTACTCGCTCCTTCAGGTATATAAGTTTTAGTAAAAGAAGGAAATGTTTTTGAAAGCATCCTTTACAATGAATATAAATTAGTACCTTTCATTCATTTTAATTTATAAAAATAATATTTTACAATACGTAGCACATGAATAACCTAAAGATTTCTCCTACTATATCGCTTTTATTTGCCCACGTTTCTTCTTGGCAACCATCCGTTCTTCTTTTTACATCAGTTACTTTTCTATTCTGTCTCTTTTTGCATGCTTCAGACTATAAATCCAAAGTTCACTTACTCTGCTCGTATACCCTTGCTGTGGAGTAAAACGTCTGTTGTAGAAAGTTACATGAATGCATTTTTTGGAAACAAAGCAAAATATTGCTTCCTGCAATATTACTGTTCGTAACGTGTTAATAATAAGAGCTATTACAGCTCTCAAATCCCTAGAAATATTATGCAAACCTCTGAACCACGTGACGTCTATGATTGTAAATAAATTGAAAACCATAAACATTGCATAAAGAGAAATTACCATTTTCATTTTTTGTTCATGATGTGTATAATAACTTTTTTTTGATAAAATATAAATTAAAAACGTCTTTCGTCTAAACTATGTCTGATAATATTTCACAGTTAATGAATTCTTAACTTTGTGACTTTTGTTTTATCTTCTGCTATAAAATGTGAAGTAATATAATGATCGTACAACGTCCTAAACCTATCTGTGTGGTATGCGTAATGGTTCTTTCATCACAAACACACACGCTCCTGCGCACCCGCGCGCTCACATCACTCGCACACACTGTGCAATCGCTTTTCTCTAATTAAATAGTTGTGTGCACTCGTACGGGGGTAAACACGTTCTTGCAATACACAAACGGGAAAGTCGTTTATGTTTGAAATACATGTTCAAAGTTTTAGAAGCCAACGGTCACGTGTTAGAAGTATTTGTGTAAGATTTGCATTTATATTTATACTCATTCTCGCACGCAAACGTACCATCACGTGCACTCATATACACACACAAGTACGCAAATGGTTGGTGACGCTTTATTAGGCCGATGATTTGATTCCAATACCTTGTTATATCGATGTTTAGTTTAGATCAAACCTGAATTCTCACTGATGTCGTAATTGTGTTTTTATCGAGTAATATGTTTTGCTGTTCATTTTTACATATCATAAAATGTATTTAAAATGAAATGAAATAAAACATTTATTCGTAATTCACAAACTATACTTATTTTTGTCTAGCGTATTCCGCTAATATCTAGCATAAACCACTTTATTTAACTAGAATCTACGAAGCATTTATTATTATTATAGAATCAAGTATGGTTCATATTCATTGTCAATCAAGTACATTTTATTACAAAAGTGCATTAGGATTTGACGTTAAAGTTTGGTAAAATTCGATGTCGAATGCTGAGTTTACTGATATTAGTGTTGTTAAAACGATATGATAGTTTGTTAGAGATTAACATAGTTATATCGAACGGGCAGGTGTATGATAATATATTTCGTCTGGGACGTATGGAGGGATCGTAATTGTAACAATATGTAGCGATATATTGTTAAGGAAATTAAAACTGTACGATATAAAAATAATCATATTTATACTCAAAAATATGAAGATACAACTAAAATGCGAAGAAACCTTAGCCATTGTTTCTATTTTATTTTTATAGAAAGTCAAGACCCCACACACCGAGAATAGAAGTGCAGAAGTACTGCCGCTTCTGTAAAGGAGATCTGACAAAACCGTTTTCGTATATAATAATAATACTCCTACAACTGATGTAAAATAAATATACGACCGTACCACCAATATTCACTGCATTAAAATTTGTGGAGGTAAATAAATTTGTGTAGAATATTTGTACAAATATTGTACCCTAAACACAATGATATTGTATCAATGGAAGTTTCTCGGAAAGTAGAGAACGTCCTTCAACCAGTTTCTACACTAGTCTACCAGGTGTAACGTTTCACAAGATAACACTAGAGTACCTTCCAGAGTGTTCAGGGGCACTTAAAATAGGCATTAAGCTGGCACGCCGCAGTAATGATGGAAAGTTTTTCTGGACCCTGCGCGACTTACGAAAACAAGAGCGTCTATCTTTGTTGGTCAGGTACGGTGAACAATTTCCTTAGTGCAGATCGGGTCATTGTTGAGGCTTAGTGAAAAGTTTTCACTGTGTTATAATTAGCGTGGAACTCATTACTTGACATTATTATCGCGTGTGAACAAACTAACTTGAATTACTGAACGAGTATCATCTTGTTGAATAACTTGTTAATTACAAACTGTTATTTACGATTAATTACAGCTGGTAATTAGGGACTTTATTAGTGTCTCTATTATGTTTTCCCTTACTAACATTTTAACAGATTACAATTAAACTATTTCCTTATCCAAAACAAAAGTTATGGCTTTTTCTGGGGCAAATCATATTAGAACAAAGATTGTCAAACACGATTCGCCAAAACAACAGGTGCAGATTTCAAGTATCTAGGGTGTAGCATCACATACACAAGATGGTAAGGCGGTTGAAAGCAAAATTAGTTTCTTCCAGTCGCTTTGCGATTGTATCACTAAACGCTTAAAGAATGAAACAAGGAAACCTACGCAATATTTTAGTATAATATAGTTGCCATAGCTCAACTTCCGTATGGTAGTGAGATTTGGATTGGAAAAGCCAACGATATGTCTAGAATACAAGGAACGGAAATGAGGTTCTTGAGGTCTGTAAAGGGTTGTACCAAGAGAGATCTTATAAGAAATGATTATGTTAGAATGGAGCTAGTCATAACTGGAAGCTTAAATGAGAAAAACTTTGGGTAAGAAACGGAGTGGCGGTTTCACGTAGAGAGAATGGATCCAACTAGATTTTCAAGAAGAGCCCTTGACTATCATCCAAGAGATGAAGATAAGTGTGGGTAGACCCAGAAAGCAATGGTTGGATGACTTCCATTGAGACTGGAACAGGCTACTATCCTAACCCCCAAAGGATGACGACAACAACAATTTCGTTTCCACTGTACCATACGACAATCAGTGAGACCGTCGTAACAATAGACATATAGTAAAAATAATAACTTCATATTGTAATTTAATTATTACAAAATACTAGTTAGACAACACTGTAACTTTAACAACTGTTGACACTGGCATACGTACAAACTACAAAAAAGTCACCACCTGTAGTTGAAAACCTAATAAAATGAAATTTGAAGCGTAAATATTCCGGGTTACGTGACGCCTGTCGTAGCCACAGTGTCTGTTAACAGTGCCAATGTTTTCCATACACAAAACATGTACCCTAGACGGAGAGTTATAACCGTTGTAGAAGTACCGCATAAATCATATTACAAGGGACACTGATAAAATTAAGCTGAGTTACGCAAACACGCCCAGCAAACTTCAGTCTGCTACTACGCCGTCTTGATAATTAACCTCGCACATTACAACGCGATGCGTTTGCGAATATACACGTGTACATTTGTAGACAGAGTTTAAATTATCCTAAAGTAAAGTTGTAATGTAGTGGTTTTATTTTTTAATAGACATAATTATTGTGATAATAATTGAACAAACGATAGAAAAAGGAAAGGATACGTTTTAAAGTTTGTAGGTAAAAACTACAGGGGTTTTCAATGTGGGCAATAATAAAATGTTTAGAAAAATTTAAGCAGATTGACGCTTACATCATGAACACAGAAATCGTCTGCCAGAAAATCTGAAGTGATACTACATTACTAAATTCTGTGGGAACGTTGAAAGAGAGCATAATAATTTAAGTTTTAGATATGTTTCTAATATTGTATACTATTCTTAACCTGTGAATACAAGATGTTGACAGAACAATATCAAAAAACTTTGTGGAAGTGTAAAAATATATGGTAGAAATAAAGTCGTGAATGTTTTGCTAATAATAACTCGGTAGTTGTTGACAGAAAATAAGACCTATATAATAATGCTATATTCATTTTCACACGATGTTGTAATGCAGTATCAAAATCTACAACGAAAAGGCCAGCGTAAGATGGTGCAACTCCTGCAGGAGGTTGTAAACTTCCTACCATATGATACACCTGCCCATGTAATTTAAAACAATATGGACCCCTGCCAGGAATGTCAACCGATTTGATGTGAATTGAAGTAAATGCCAGAGAATTGTTGAATTGCCCCCTAATATTTTCTAGGTAATTCTTGGTGAAGTCATCATTTTACTCTATGAGGTTTTGAAGTTCTTCACAAACTTTAATGGGCTCTAACTTAACCTTTCCCTTGTGGCAACACATGGTAGCTGAATCATCACTAAACTCCCCTGCAAACAACCTTGCAGAGCAATAAACGCACTTTTTATCCATATCACCAACACTATGTGTTTGCACTTCATTGTCTTTAGGGAAAAGGCGGGCAGTACAATATGTTTTTGGAAGTTTATATAGTCTTCTTCTTGTACTGATATTTTGATGGAGATGAAGTAAATAAGTTGATGACACAAAGTTGTTAACTTGCACTAATTGTTGAGTATTGAATGTGTCTTGTCTGCATTGGCGCTGAGCTTCTCTATCTTGCTGAAGTCGAAGTTGTCTTTGTTCGTCACTTTCGGTATTTCTTCTTCTACGTTCTGTGACGCGTTCCAATGGTCTGGAACGTCTTCCGGGAGGTCTCCCTCTCGGTCTGCCCGGCATTATGAAAACTGAAATCACAAATTCGTTTACATTAGTTTTCATTAAAATGAGAGCTATTCTTAGTGAACGAGAAATGACGATACCCAGTGAACACATTACGTAAATGTGATATCAATATGATATAAAATCAGCGTTTTTACATCATTATTACGTCATATGATGTCATGTGTTCACTGGGTATGTATCATCACTTCAGGTAATAGGATTCCTTATACGACTATTCTATGGATAGTACTTAATTAATGAAAATAGATTATTGCAAATAACGAATGATGACAAACTGGCAAAAACATAAAGAAAATAAAAATTAATTTTTTAATTAATAAACTAATTTTGAAGTTGTAAAAAAATTATTAATAAAAAATTAGTAAATATACAAATATTGTGACAAATATTTCGAAATAAAAATTTATTTTCTGTAATTCAAATGCAATAAATTTTTATAATTTTATAATTAATTAATTTCTTGTTTTAATTTGATTGACACGTTGTTTATACGTTATTTATACGTTTATACGTTGTTTATACGTTATTTATACGTTTATTTTATTCTATTCTATTCTATTCTATTCAGAGACTTCAGCGCCACCACGACACTTTATATTATCGACAACTGTTAAAATAAACAGATTGCCACCAGATGGCGACCCTTGTTTTTTTAAAATGTAATTTTTTTAAATTAAATTTTTAAAATGTAAGTTTTAAAATGTAATTTTTTAACGAAAACATTAATTTTAAGATATTTACTTATTTTTCGTCATTAGAGGGAAAAATAATCTTCAAAATGGCGTATCAAACATTAATTTTGATACAGTATTTAGCGAGATATTTCATACCGACCAAAAACACCTTTGAGAAATAATATATAGAGATTGTTACGACGGTCTACTCGATCGTCGTAGGTACAGAGGAAAACAACAAAATACAAGACACCAGTTAAGTCACTAATTACCAGCCTTAATTTCCACAGTTAACAGTTCGTAATTAACAACACAGTCTCTACAACAAATCAAATAAAAATTTTTCACACCCAAAAAATGTCCAATAAAATTAAACAAAATTGTAGTACAATTACACCGCCCGACTATGAAACACATAACACAATAATTATTCACTTTGACAAGCACTCAATCCACGCTAGCGGAAGTCGCTCACGTAACTAACTGACAACCCGGCAGCTATGGCTTTATATACGCTGTGCTGAGGCCGAATACAGCTTTCCCTCCTTAACTACACGCCGGCTGCTTAATGCGTAGCTCCTGGAACTCACCAGAATCATCTACGTAATGACGTACAGCTGCCACACTGGACGGGGGGAGTGGAGAAAGTTCTGGATTGTTCGGTACGCTTCTCGCAACACCGGCCTCTCTTTAAGCCTGTTCGTCCCGAACTGGCAAACCGTCTCTGGAGTAATACTTGGCCAGGCGATCTAGGTAGACGTCCTTGTAAAAGATAATCCTCCCATCCTTTGAATTCGGTCTCGTGTGATTCGAACATCAAGTTCCCAAGAATACGAGCCTTCCGCTCAACCGCTAGTTTTGCTGGAATCGCTCCCGTGCGTCATGTACTGATGACCTAAACACCACTGGCTGATCCAAGTCTGATTGGATCTCGTCAACAACCCAGGACAGTACCATCTATAATAAATTTTTTCGGTACGGAATTAGTTCCAAGAAAAGCCATTACCTCGGTCTGAAGTCTGCATGTTTAAACGTTTTAGACACAATTTGATGTAGACTACCAATTAAATCTAAAGCTTGACAACTGCACAGGTATAAACAGCAGCACACCAATTAATTAAGAATGTGAAAGTGTCAAGTTACGGCAATAGAATTACGTTGATGACAGCTGACAATGCTGTACTTCCTGTTTCGTATTTTTACATTTTATTTTGCACTTATCTGCATGTGTATTTTACTTTCAGCTTGCTGTTTAGATCCTACTAGAAGTAGCCTGTTTTGTTTATTTGTTTTACTTCTATGTTCCTTAAGGAAATGGAAGTATAGTGATGGCAAAAAAAATCGTGTTCGAGATTATTGCAGATTCTGATTGTACTACACTCAAAACATGAAAAAAAGTCATTTTTCGAAAACTAAAAACTAATAAAACAGAAACTACGGAAGACAGTAAACATAATTTTCTATGTTCCGTTTCTACTGTAACAAGTGGAAGCAGTAAAACACAGTAGTCACTTGAGGGCTGTGTACAGATCGAGCAGTTTAAAGCGCGTCCAACCGTTAAGACATTCATTAATCTCTCGTTAAAACAATGGAGTTTTGTAGCTGGGCACATTTACAAAACAAATTCATTAAACTAAATACGTTTTCTCTCTTCTTTGACTTGATTTTTATTAATTATTGTTCAGTTGAACCTAGGCTAACTTGGATGAAATTGTATTTTTAACTGGTATTATACAAACTGTTAAAAACTAAAGAAATCTTGAACACACACCGTGCAAAAACTGCGACCGAAATTATATCAGCCACTCCGGAAAAAATATAATTTCGGACGTGGACGTCATCGTCAATGCGTCCACGAACACAAACTGTCAATACCAAAACAAGAAGACAACACATCCCTGACGAAACACACCAAAAAAAACAGGACACATTTAAGATTAAAAAATATAAAACCCTTGGCACCAAATAACAATAAGAAAATCAGACTGTACAGGGAATGAATCGAGATATATTGGAAGGGGGAGGAAGCGGTCAAAGACAGAAATGAATATACTAAATTAGCGACATGTTGGAAATTCCTAACAGACAGTTCTCGCATTAATAGACAACATATGGTTACAACACATTCACCCAGGCTCGAACCCTCCCACGAAAACTGTCAAGCAAGGTATAACACGCGCGCCGAAGCTAAATCAACATCACTACACCTTGATAATCTTCCAGGATAACGGAACGCAAGGTCGGCAATATAAAAATTACATACACAGATGTACCCATAAAACTACTGCAACATATATACAGTATTTTACGTTTAATTATTATAGTATTGTAAAGTAAACTATACATTATTTTATTTTATTTTTTACACGAAACACAGTCATAACATTTTCATCCAAAAGTGTTTCCATCTGTGTATACTGTTGTCATTCAATGTTAAACTTATAACTAAATGAAAAAACTGTTAATAAAACATAATTTAGTGTAAATAATGGATGATGAACAGCGTCCGATAAATTTCACAGTCTAAGGGACACCTGCAACATAGAATTTGTTCACATGGAAATCTCAAACACACACACACACACACACACACACACACACACACACACACACACACACACACACACACACACACACACACACACACATCCTCGGAAATGTTACAAGAAAAATAAAGTAATCTATATATTGCAATGAAACACAGGATCCTGATAAGCAGGGCAGGCTTGTACAATACACAGACTATGAACATTCATGTTTAAATTGGTAGTTTGTTAGATTTGGTTGTGATATCAGTTGTATTTTAGTAAGGATAAGGAATTAGGTTTAGTAAAACTGTGTATTATTTATTTGTTGTTTATTCATGTACTATGTCTGTGGAAATGTGCGCGCGTGCGTGAGTGATAAACGTTTCCCCGGCTGTGCGTGAATTAATTATCGTCGCGTTATGACACTGAACTGAACATAGACTAATGTATTAGCTACAGTCCCTATATATTCCTGTCTATTAGTTGACATTCAAATATGATCTTATTAAAGTATGCAGTTATGCATGAGATAAGGGTATTCTGTGATTACCAAGAGTTATGCATGCTCCTACAAAGTTGATGCACTTTACGGCATGAAAAGTTGCTTGTCATGTTGTATGTAACCATGTGACTTCTTTCCACCAATTAAATGCTGGAAGGTAGTCGGAAATTTTCTTAAGCCTGTTGTTACACAGGCAGTTCTTCTCAGCCAGCTATCGCGATCGGGACGTGCAATTCTTGTTCAAGATTTTCCGCTTGCAAGAATCTGTAAAGACTATTCGGTGGTAGTAACGCGTGTGAAGACTCAGAACTGTTTGTGTATTACACCTACACAAAGTATTATTATTAAAACATAGCGTGCATAATTACGGCAGTTCTTCTCAGCCAGCTATCGCGATCGGGACGTATAATTCTTGTTCAAGATTTTCCGCTTGGAAGAATCTGTAAAGACTATTCGGCGGTAGTAACGTGTGTGAAGACTCAGAACTATTCGTGTATTACATCTACACACAGTATTATTATTAAAACATTGCGTGCATAATTACGAGAGTTCTTCTCTGGCAGCTATCACGATCGGGACGTGCAATTCTTGTTCAAGATTTTTCCGCTTGCAAGAATTTGTAAAGACTATTCGGCGAAAGTAACGCGTGCGAAGACTCAGAACAGTTGAATATTACCTCTTTACACACGGCATTATTACTAAAGTATTACGTGTGTAATAAGTGAGCTTGAACTATGCCACTGTGTGAGATATTCTGCAGTGCCAGTAAAATTTAATAATTACGTAATAGTAAATTTATCATCAAGGAGTTTCCGCGTTAGTGGAAGATTTCCGCATAGAGAGGTCTGCTGATCGCGGTAGACCCAGTGGTACGCGTGGACACTTGAAGAGTCTGGAGTGGTATAAGCTTATTATACCGTTGTTATATAAAACTCAATGTTACCTGAGATACTTGTAATTTATAAACTCTATATGAATTTTAACCAATAGTAAGATCCATAGAACCGTTGTGGTGTGCGAAGCGTCAGAGTCATCGTTGGAACTACAGGACACCAGCCCAGCTGAAAGCGTTTCCAGGGTGAACCGTCTATCATCAATAAGCCACGCCGGACGACTCAACAACGCAGCAAAGCACCCCCCCCTTTCTTTTCAGCAACTTCGTCGTGGGAATCATCACTTATGTAATGTATCACATCATGTGTTTGAACAGTGATTAACACTTTATAAGACTATATATATCAAACACTACCATTATTATACTTATCAAATATACCATATAAACAATTACATTTGTTTTGTGCAATAAATAATCTTAAACCCTCCAATATAGACTTGTGCTTTAAGATACACATACTACCATATCCTATGCGCCAATAGTTTAGTAATTTGTGTTGTGGCAATATATATATTCAATCACTTTCTGCTACGATTCGTTTCTTTATATATATATATATATATATATATATATATATATATATAAAATATTTAAAATTTATATTTATTTTACCCCAAGATGTTATTTTTCCCTTATTTGGAACATGTTTCGAGAACTTCTGTGTTCTCATCCTCAGCCTTTGTGATCTTGCGTCTGGTGAAGTATTTGTGTGTTGGCTGGATGTTATTTTGGTTTCTTGTTGGCCTCTGGTATTTTAAAGTGGTATTATTGTGTGTGATTATAGTGTATGTATTAGTATTTTGTGTATTTTCGATGTTGAGTGCTTTGAATATTGTGTCATGTTTTGTATTGATTTGTATTTGTTCAGGTATTAGTTTGTTTTGTGTTTTATGTTTGTATATTTGTAAATTTTCCCAAATGTTCATAGGCTCCATAATGAAATCTTCATAACTATAAAGCCTACAAACTTGAAATTCGGCACGTATGTTCCTCCCGGTTTCTAGGTGCTCACTAAGAAAAGGTTTGGAAAACTTCAATGCTTAACCGCAAAAAAACGCTAAAGACACCGATAATGCAGCTTTGTCTCAACTTTACGCTTCCTGGAAGTCTAACGTTTAATTTTTATTTTTCTTTAGGCTTTTGGGGAGCTCCTAAAACAGTATTTTTTTTCATCTAACCTATAACCACGAGGAGGCGCAAAAATAATCGCGAAACAGTTCACCCTGTCCTTCTATTCCATGCTATGTAGAGTTGAGGGTTTATTTTGAGTTCTAAGTTCGGCACATATATTCCTCTTGGGTTCTCGATGGTCACTAAGAAAGAGTTTTGAAAGCTTTAACGCCTATCCGCGAGAAAACGCGAAAACCGCAACACTGATAATGCCGCTTTTTTAGTTGTATCCTTCCTGCAGGACGCCATGACCATCAATAAGGCGCAGGGGCAGTGTTTGATAGTGGCTGGTGTTGACCTGAGGAGTGACTGTTTCTCCCATGGCCAGTTGTACGTGGCGTTCTTCAGAATCAGTTCACCTGACAGCCTGGTCATCCTCCAGCCAGAGAGGAAAACCAGGAATATTGTTTACAGGGAAGTCGAGAGCACTTACTCTGAGGGAGAGACTGAAACTGTATGTTAAGCAAGTTATTAGCCTGGCTACGTAGACCAAAAACCAGGAGTGGTGGTGGGATCAAAGGGCTTAAGACCATCTATTTTATTGTTGTTAGACTTACAATAAAGGACTGACTTATTCTCTAACAGAAACTTAGCTTACACTATCTAACTAAATAATACAGCATCATATTAACATATTTTTAATTTTCAAGCTTTAATAGTTGATTGATCAGGCTTGATCAAATTGATCTTCTTCAAGTTTGATCATCTTCAAATTGATCGATCTTAAAGAGCTTAAATAGTTACTCTTATTTTCAAAGTACCGGTATCTAAGCTTCACAAATAACCTATTTTTATTTTCTGATTTTACACTGTTTTTTTCTTCTGATAATCACCGTAGCGAAGCAGGGGTATCCAGCTAGTAGGTTAATAAAATATATAGTACTGTCCCAATATCCTTACCCGTTCTCATTTTCGTTATTTTGATTAATAAATTATTATAGGCATCGATATATAGTGAAAATCGCACATTCTTTTCGTTACTAAGTAATCAATAACAGAAATTGCTAAAAATTAATTTTGTTTGTTATAAAACAGTTTGTTTACAATTGCAATCGTAATAAATTGTTATATTTTTTACGAAGAAATTTATCTAGAAATTATATAACTCCAATGTGTGCTTGTGACGCCGAATGTTGGCGTTGTTAGGGTAACATGCAAAGTAAATTTACACAAAGAACTGGCTATAAAATAATATTCACTTTTATAAAGTAAAATCCACGTAAAAAACAATGCAAAGTAAGACGAGTTACTTACCTGTTGCTATACACATCTCTTTTTTGCGACAGATGTCAACAGTATTCGGCTTTTCAATAATATTCAGTTTATGTGCACATCACAGAAAAAGCGACAAACTCAAAGTAAGGTGGGATTGCCATTAAGTCCCTGCCTATTACTATATATGTCTTTTTTTGTGTAGCAAAACTCGTTTTCTACTAATACTCGGCTTTTGTTTTTTAAGCTTCCTTAAGCTTTTAAAAAATTTGCTTCCAGTGAAGTTTTCTACATTTTTCTGAATAACAAAAAAAATATTGATTACCTAACTAATGACAAATCTTGTTTTCATTTGTTAACAAATTTTTGTTTTGTTTTAATCATACTATTTAGAAATAATTGTAATTTTTATAACACATTTTTTGTTGTTGTGTTTGTTAAAAATATATTATTTTCTTTTCACTCTTCCAACCATTGTGTAAGTACATTAAACGTCATATATTTCCTAACCATGTCTTTAATTTCTTTAAACAGTAAGCAAAAAAAAAAAAAAAAAAATTACTCTGCTAACCTCACAGATAAAAACAACACATATTTTTGTTCGAATTTTATCTTGCCGGGCTGTAAGTCAGTAAACATTCTGTGATAACTTGGTCAATGTTACAGCCAACTGCTATAACTTTACGCACTGAAGATGGCCGTCAAATTTACGACCTAAACGTCTGCAGCCAAAAACTTTAGACCACGGCCGTACAGCCTGACAAGACAAAACTCTAACATCGACGCTCGCCGTAAAAGCCTCAGACATCTATTTACACGTATTTTTACTTTACATTATAAAATAGAACAATTTACAATTAGTACACTTCTTTTTATTCACATCGTAGTATAGTCTATGGATATTCAAAAATCTACAATCGCATATTCAAAACGTTGATAATGTAGAGCGGGTACGGATATTGGAATAGTTCTAAATATATAATGGAAGATATCAACAGATTTTTGTATATCAACAGTTTATTATAAAGAAGCAAATCAGAAATATGTAAATAAAATAGTAATTTTTAAGTTTTCCCTATGTTATTATTTGAAAACCTTTATGTAAAAAAGTATAAGATCTTGCAAACCTAGCCTCTTCAGATGTAATATAATATTTAACGAAATAATAAAATAATACGGGATTCCAGAAAAGCATGAAATACATTATTATTGATGTTGTCACTAGTAGAACAGGTAAAGTACTGGCACATTTAAGTGACTAGTCAGAGAGCGTCGAACGTAGAACTATGATTAATGCCCTGTGACATCCAGTAACTGTCCGATCAATGTGAACAGAGTATTGTAAAAGGCAAAAATAAAATTTTAATTTTCGAGACAAACGCTTTTCTACAGTAGTATTTATTGGGTGTAATAAAATTGCTTCTTTAAACAATATTTACTTCCCGGGTGTTACTTTTGCTAGATCATTTCTTCTTCTGCGTTCTCTTACACTAGATACTTGTTTTGTCTACAATTGCCTACCACAGGCTGCAACTAGAACAGACTCTAAAAGACAGGCAGTTTTGTAATTGTAAAAATCTAAATCAGGAATGGTCGCTATACCGCATTCACGTTAACGGATTCCTGAAAAGAGAATATCTTTATACTTAACAATAATCATAATCGTTTGATTAAGTAACTTAAATTCTTCCTGGAAGAAGCAGATAAATTTTTCGAATTCAAATTTTCTTGTGCTTCCTTAATGTTAAACCTAATTTCCTACAGATTTATCAAACATGCCTTTATCCCTCAGCCGACAGCAATTACATTGGAGAAGTACGCAAGCGGAGAGATTTTCCACACAAGGTTAAATTTACTCGTCATATTTTAAACGTAGTTAATCGTTATAGAACATGTTGAAGGCGTTAGTTTATGAAAATGTTTAACAAAACGTAAAGTATATGCATATTTAAAAAAGACAAAATGTATATATAAATCATTAATACTTGTCCATATATAAGTTGTGTGTTTGGCGTCAGCAACAATTGTCTTGATGATGACAATAAACATTGTCGAAACGTCGACACAAATAAGTTAAAATTTGTGTTATATTTCTGACCGATCCTCACAAACCCTTCACTGAAAAATTTTTATTTAGTGTTACATATTACGTAGGAAACAAAATTGTCCGCCAGTTTGTGATATTTATAAACGGTATCGTGAATCCAAAACCTTTTCTAAGCTGCAGCTGTGTTTAAAATGATTTACGAAATAGCACAGCAAAGACAAAAACAAAGAAATACTGTTATACATTCTCTATAAATAAAGAAACATGTACAGTAGAAAATTAGCGCCTGTTGTTTCTTAGTTTACGACTTTACTAAACCAACAAGAAAAGGTAAAAGAAAAACAAAGGTATCCATAATTAGAGATGTACAAAATGGTTTGATACAAATATTTAAATACAAAATACAAATACTTTTTGTGTTTTCCATTTCAAATGCAAATACAAAATAGTTTCTACGTTTAGTATTTAAATACTAAATGCAAAATAGGTATTTTTAAAATTCGTTTTTCAAATAAAATGCTTTTTTAAAGACAAATTATCAGTTTTCTTTATTGATATCAATATTGCTTATAAAGATCATGAGGACTTGAGGCCTCATAGACAAATTGAAAAGAGTACTTATATAGGTATATTATAATCCAGACTTTAACACAACAATTTTTTCAAATAAATTATCAGTCATGTTTCTTCTATGACGCCTCATGATCATGCCACCAAAGGAAAATAAACGCTCTACTGGTGCAGAACTTGGCAAGCACGTATTAAATTTTAGGAACACTTTTTTGATATTTGGGCATTTGTTTAGTGAATCCAAACTCGTATCGTCATCTTTCAAATATTGAAGTGTCTCTAAATCAATTGTGGTGTTAGCCGTGTCACTAGCTGCAGAAGAGTCGGAATCCTCTACAAACATGTAGTATGACTCGTTTTTTCTCTTATTTTTTCATACTGATTAGGTTTTTTTATGTCTTCATTTTTCATCTTTCTTACTTCTGCAACAAACAATTCTTTCACAAACTCCCTACTTCCTTTCGGCACATATTTCAGTTTAAAAAAGGGATATGATACGAATGCCAACACACTTTCTTTAGCTCTAAGCTCCTCGAATGAATAAAATTTTTCAAAACGTTTTTCTAGACTCTTCTTGATTACATCTATAAGCACACCACAATATGGTGGATTATCCATTTTTAATGAGTCTAGTATTCTTTTCATTCGCATTAATTCAGGTAGAAGGCATCCGTAAAATGTTTCTTTATCTCCTTCCAAACTCCTGATACCTTCAGCTATGGGCCTTGAGCAATTGGTATATTCAATTAGGAACTGTAATTCAATCTCCTTAAAAACTGCTAAACCTAGTTTTCTCAAAGCTTCATTTATAGTCTCCTGCCGTCAAAAGATCCATAATACAGTTATAATATGAATTCCATCGTGTTTAGTCATGGACTTGTTGGAGATTTTCCTGTAGATTCTAAATATATCTCACACGTTTTAGGCGACCTGGAACACAAATTCCAAACTGCATGGCATTTAGACATTGCTGCATCATGCAGTTTTCTGTATGAATTATTTCGAGATCTGGCCTTATCAATATCACAAGGAGGAATCAGATGTAATGTGTGGGTGGCACATTTTTCATGGTTAGGTAGTTGGTACATGTCATCAAATTCATCAGATCCAGAAAATTCTTTCAAAAGTAATACCCCATTCTCATCATAATCATCATCATTATCATTATGGTTGTCTTCATTTTCGTTCATTTCAGTATTTTCATTATTAGGTAAATTTCCATCACTTGTGTCTGTTTCCAAATCGGGTTTCCCATATACTTTAAAAGCTTTGACCATATTGGAGCCATTATCAGTTACAGTTTTTGTTATTTTTGCCAACCTCAAATCATATTCAGAATGTATATCAATGATCGGTTCTGCTACTTTGTAGAAAGTATGAGATCCTTTAAATCTCCTACAGGCAAGAGTAGCACTTTTCCTTTCAAATGTGTTGGAATCAATCCAATGCACAGTCATACGTAGATAACTTCTCTTTGATGATGACCAAATATCAGCTGTGGTACAAACATATTCCACATTTTTTAATTTATTTTTTAGATTTTCCTTATATTCAGTAAATCTTTCAGCAATTTTTTTATTACGTGTACGGCGGCACATAATTTTAGGAGAGTGTGATAATTGTTGAGCTCCTTCAATTAGAGCCCTAAAATAAGCATTTTCCACAACTGATATTGGTGACATTGTATCAACCACAAAATTCACAATAAACTTGTCTAAATTAACAGACTTTGGTAAGGTATTCGACTGAGTTGTTTGTTTCATTTTTTTTGATGTACTTGCTCTATCATCATCTGAATCTGTAACACCACTATTCCTCTTCTTTGTTTGTTGAGATTTGAGTTCCTCATACTCTTTGAATAAATCACCATGACCTTTTCCCTGCAAAAACATATTTATATTAAGGTAAAGGCACCAATTATGGAACACTTAAGGATTTTCACAACTTTAAATTAATAATAAAATAATAATTATGGGGCAAAAGAAAAATAAATCATGGATTTTTCAATTACCAAACATTCAAACTTTTTAAATATATCAGTATTTATTATAATTATTTAATAAATTATTATTAAATTTATAATTAAATTTAAAAAAGCCCAAATCGCCAATAACGGAACAGCTGTATCCAATTATGAAACACTAATTGCACCAATTACGGAACACTTGATGCAGGATTAGTTTATATTTTTTTAAATGTTATTTGTTGTAATTATAGTATTAATTATGATTATAAATTTATAATAATATTTTTTGCTTATTAAAAGTAATACAATATTACATATAAATTAATTTATGCAATATAAATAATTAAAACACGCAGTCATTATGAAGACTAGTATTTATTAAAATTTTTAAATATAGCTTATATATTTCAATGTTTTTTTTCTTATCAAAAAATATTATTACGAAAAAATATTAATATCACAATTATTTTTATAAAATTAACAAATAAAATCACCAAAAGTAATTATTTAAATAAAAATTTTAAATGTAAATTTTTTTTTGAGGTTATAACTTTAAAAATTTATGTTTTTAAATATGTACATAAATTGGTGAATAACCTGTTCAGCTACACCAATATTCGAACACCCCTTAATTTAATTTCAATGTAATAATATTATTAAAAAAAATATTTTGTGAAAATATAACTCTTTGCAGTACAGATAAAATAAAAAGTTTTATTAGTAATAATTTAAAAATAATTTTATTAATGAATCAAAGTACTTCTCCGTTGCACGTGACACTGCTATAAACCAATGATTTGCAGCAAACAGCTGAGACGCATTAATTATTAATTATTTTTAAGGATTAACAATTGAATAATACTACTGGTAAAGTACTTATTACACTTACTATAATTGTTAAAATAATTAAAAAAATTTTTTATAACGATTAAACAATTAGAAAATATTAAATTAACATATTTCTACCGAGTTGTTCCGTTATTGGTGTCTGTTCCGTTATTGGTGCCTTTACCTTAATTAAATTTCAAGTTAATTCTATTAATTCATTACTCGGAAATTACAAGAATTAAGATTATAAAGGAAAATATTATTTTTATTTATTTACTTTAGTAAAAATGTTTGCGTAAGCTAAGTAACACTACTTACTTTTATATGGTTTAAGAAGTTTGTAGTTGCATTAAGACTTCCTTTCAATGTTTTTGAGCATTGCTTTCATACAGCGGATATATTAATTTCACTCCCAGCATCCTTTTTGACATCTTTAAAACAGTGTTTCAATACAAATGGGATATTTGTGTTGTCCCTGAAATAAAAAATAGTGTAACATAAATCCCCATTCCCCTAACATAATAATAATGTACTTGTGCTTTATGAGCAAAAAATTCCAATCTGTCAGATCCCCAAGCTGGGTGATTTTTTTTTGAGAAATTTGTTTCAAGTAAAACACACTTATTTTAACGTATTCTGTATGATAATTGATAAAATAATTTAAAATGGATGCTATAATGACACCATTTTTGCGAAACATTTTCTAAGTTCATCCGTTCTTTAGTACGTTATAACGATAGAGATGGAGTAAACATAACATAATAATAAGTAAAATTTGTGTTAGGTAGTGTAAATAAAATATTATTGCTTTTGTACTTACATTTTGTAGGTTTACTTCATAGAATAACAAAGTAACGTGATGTGCATAGATACAACAGATAACCCCACGCCCACGACGCACAAACCGTAAACAGTCGATCAGAAAGGAACACAATACATACAATTCCACCAATACAACGCAATAACTGGTACTGATAAAACAAACTTGATTCGAAATAAACAAAATAGGCACTGATATCACTGCAATGCAACTTCAATAGTCAGTACCTACATGCAAACTTGTCGCAACTCGAAAACATGGTCCACAGACCACACACAACACACAAAGCTCGTAATATAACTTGACTTGCCACGCCTCTAGTGGTCAGTGTGAACAACTTTCGTAAAATTTATATAACTTGTAACGTTCGATCGATAATGTTGGTAATAATTGAGAAATGTTAAAAAATGTATTTTGCATTTAGTAAATAGAAAATACGTTCAAAAAAGTATTTGAAATAAATACAAAATGCTTTTTTCGAAAAAGTATTTAAATGCAAAATAGAAATAGGTATTTTACAGTTTGTATTTGCATTTTAAATGCAATTATTTCAAATATTTCACATCTCTGTCCATAATGTATACAATTTACAACTTTTTATGCATATAATTATTTTTAAAGAAAAAGTAACTAACTTTCAATTGTTTTGCATCAAAGTTTCTGACTACATGAACTGAATAATTTTAAGTATTCTGATGAAAGAGGTACGAGATGAACTCGTATCGTACTTCAAAAACAAAACATCTAAACAAACAGACACTTAATTAACACAAACGTTGTTCCAAAAATTTAGTTTAACAGAATGTTAACCTAATAACAGAGTAGCAGATAATAGTGGCCATAGAATGACGTAAGAATTACATTGCACTAATCCTGAAATTTGAAACGAAATGTATGAGCTGTTGCGTGTTTCCTAATAAATTGTATTAAGATCTAAAACTTATATCGGAGTTTTGTAGTGCAGATAGACATGTCTTTCAATTATGACAACATTTCTTGAAGCATCCAACTGTTAACAACTGTAGAGAAAAATTGGAAGTATGAAACACTACTGTGCTGAGAAATCGTGTTAAGAACTTCAAGTGTGTATACATCTAATTAGTTCGACTTCGCTCGCAAAGCTAAAACAATTGAAGCTTTTTGAGGGCCGTAACGTATTTTAAGATATTAAGGTATTTAAAAAAGTTTACATTATTATTATTTACTTTATAATCATCATTATTATCTTATTTCATGGCATAGGCAAGACGCTGCCTGTTCCTCTTGCAAAGATCCTCTAACCATCTCTTCCTCGCTTTACCCACACACCTGAGTCTTATAGATTTGTATTTCCATACTTCTTTGGCTAGTCTTGAATTTGACATTCTTTTTAAGCGTTTTTTAACCGTTTTTTATAACCTTACAACGTTTCATTCAAGTAAAAACGTGTAGCTCTTCACTTATGACATCATTTTTTATACGCTCAAGTTTAGAAGACATTTAAACTCCTCTTAAGAACGGCAATTGCAAGGCCAGTATTTTACTGTTTTGTTTCTTGGTTTTGTCTATAATTCACACCCATAGGAGAGTACAGGCTATACCTTTGTACAAATTTAATTTTTGTATCTTGACGTATAAAAGTTATAACTAAAGTAACAATTAACAAAAAAAAGAAAACCAGAAAACATCAGTTTATTGGAGATATTTGTGGAATAGAAAAATACCATTCCTAGTTTCTTGAATCTGACAGATTGATGTTTTATAATAAACTAACTTTTCATCATTAAAAGTAATCGTTAGTTACTATAAATTGGTTTAAGAGACCATCACTTACTTTCAGTCACTTAATGAATAATTCATTAACCAATTAATAAAACAATTTATATCAACTCTTTCAATAACAATAGGCATGAATCTATGATTTGCCCCACAAATTTCAGAACATGGACCAAATGATATGCCAGGTCGATTAATAAATATTCTTGCTTGATTTAATCGACCAGGTACAGCATCCACTTTAATTCTCATAGATGATATAGCTCATGAATGAATAACATCAAATACAGCTAATCTAAAGCACAGTTGCTTTACACACACACACACAGCACAGTTGTTGTTGTTGTTGTAAAGTACAGTTGATTGTTCTACAGATAGCCCACAGCTTACCTGATTTAACATCAGTATAACTCTTTTAAAAGGAAATATCATTTCCTAAAAATTAAAATGACTGAAATGTTTTTGAATTTTATAATTATTGTTTTCTCACATTTGGTGTACAACTCTGGGGATGCACAAACAAAAGTACAGAAACGTTATTCAGACATTTCAAAACAAATTAGTGAGATGTAATGTTAATGCCCCAAAGTACATACAAAATGAGGACATCCAAGGAAATCTGAAGATTATTTCAGTAAGAAATGAAGTTTAACAATTCACTAAGAAGCACGAGAAACGGTGTTATTTCTACCGCTGTTTATAATATTTCAATCTATCGCCCCAGTTAAAAACTATTAATTCTTTTGTTTAATCTGTGTAATAAAACATTGTCCCAAACATTGTGTACACAGGACTAGTGTAACGTAGTAATTAATATTCATATTAGAAATCACGGGAAAATCTTAGAGCGGCTATAACTGAATAATAAACAATTCTTAAAACTATCATTATATGTATTATTTGATTTACTTTAACCTGTAACGCCATTTTCTGAAGGACATACTGCCATGTGAAGCTGAAAAATAATAAAATTGCTTACGCGACTCTTAAGAGGCGGCAAAGCCCGAACCTGTTCCAGACGTTTAGAGATCATTCTGCGCAGCAAAATTACGTTACGTTCTGTCATGCGGTAAGCCCTTTCCAGCCGTTCCACGACTATTCGACCGTCATCCAAGGCAGCTACCAGGGTAAGTCAAAAAGTAAAGGCAAATTTTTAAAAAGGAACTTTTTATTGTAAAAACAAGATATTAAGTAACATCATTTCTCTACATAATCTCCCTCAACGTCTATGCACTTGGTCCATCTCTTGACAAGCTTTGTAATTCCGTCCCGGAAGAAGATTTGTGGCATCGTGCACAGCCACTCGCGCACCGCCTCCACAACCTCGTCATCCGACGAAAACTTGGATTCACCCAGGTGCTCTTTCATCGGACCAAAAAGGTAAAAATCACTTGGAGCTAGGTCAGGACTGTACGGCGGATGCTCCAGCAGCTCAAAAGCAAGATCTTGAAAGCACTGGATCGTTTTCCCCGCAGTATGAGGACGAGCATTGTCCTGAAGCAAAAGCACACCTTTTGAAAGTTTCCCTCGCCTCTTTGTTTTGATTTTGGGTTTCAGATCTCGCAGTAGCTCACAGTAGCTGTCACTATTCACTGTTTCACCTTTAAGAGTGTAATGAATTAGAAGTGGACCTTTCATATCCCAAAACATTGTCATCATCAAGTTTCCTGCAGAAACTTGTCTTTTGAACTTTTTTGCTGTAGGCGAGGATGGATGTTTCCACACCATACTCTGCCGCTTACTCTGTGGTTCGAAGTAATGGACCCACGTCTCATCAACGGTTACTATGCGACTGAGAAACTCTTCTCCTTCCTCTTCTAAACGCCTTAAATGTGATTTCGAAATTTCCAAACGTTTCTGTTTGTGCTGGTCTGTCAGTCGATGTGGTACCCAACGAGCACACACTTTGCGATAATTTAGTGATTCGTGGATGATTGCAACTGCTGAAGCGTGGCTAATGTTCAACGCATGCGCAATATCATCAATTTTGACACGACGATCATCATGAATCATTCGCTCAACTGTCTCGATGTTCTTGTCCGTCTTCGAAGTGGATGGCCTACCTGAACGCTCTTCATCGCCCACGACCATTTTTAAAGCGATTTATCCACTCATAAATTTTGCGTTCACTAAGAGAGCTCTCACCGTACTGCTGCTGCATTCTGCGAATAATCTCCGCAGGTTTAGTCCCTTCAGAGTGCAGAAAACGTACCACTCCCCTCATTTCTTCCTTGGTGCACACGGACAACGGGGCACTCATAATAAAATGCCGTGAAATCACTACGAATGGAGCTGAGCACTAAAACAACACAGCTAAAAAATAAAAAACTTTGAGGTTATGATATGTCATTGTTCAGTCAATGCTACCATCCATTGTAGCAGGGAAAATAAAATTTGCCTTTACTTTTTGACTTACCCTGTATGTGACTGTAATGTTGATCGGGCGTAGTGTAGATAGTAGATTTACGAGATATCAGTTTAGTTATACCTAAAAATATTAGAAGTGCAGAATAAAATAACCGTTTCGATGATTACTGTAATAGTGCGGAAATGTAATAAGATGATATTTATTGTTGTAGTTTGGACAAATTTAACTTGAATTATTGTACAAAAGTGCTTTTGATTTGCAACTGTTAGGTGTGTCTACTTGAAGTTTGTAATTGGTGACAAAATGTATGCCAGTTTTCCCCTCTTTTTACTGTACAAAAGATAATTCGTGTGAATTTTTCCTTTTCTGGACATGAGATAAAACTGGATTTTATCACACGACTCCTGTTTATGAAAACACTAACCGTCGTCGACTTCATATTTAGTATATGATTGCTTCGTCTCCAGTGCACCATCTCAAAATGGACCTAATTACGGATCTTTTCCATTCTGTTTGAAGATTACTGACAGCTTTTATCCCCGACCATTCTGTACACATGCGCCATCTACTTTCTTTTTATTTCTATTCTTCTATTATTCATTAAAATATATATTTAGTTTAGCTTGTATAGTTTCTTTAAATCTGTGATATGTTAGCTCACAACCATTTACTCTTCATTAAAACTCTATTTCCCCTGCTTCTGTGCGTTATTTCCTGGTTTTTCTAGTATCTATCAGTAGCGCGGGCGAGAAAATATATTGGAATTGGTATAAAAAAATTCATATTACCAGAATTTTTTATACGCTCTCTTAATGTTCTTTGTATAGATTTACGAATGATTATTTAACTTAATTCAAATATGAAATAAATAATAATACAATATCAAATTGCATCTACATAAAACTATTTATTAATGACTAAAATAGAATGGTTTTATTTTCATAATTGCCTTAATGTTAATTAGTATTAAATATTTACTTAAATATAAGAGTTTGTACTGGTCTTTACATTAGTACAACGCAGACTTTACCACATGTACACAATCGTATAACCTGGGTATACAAATAAATGGAGGCCTTGTGGCAGATAACAAGGCGCTGTGAAACTGTAACTGTTGAGCGCATACAAGGTGTTATTGCATTTCTACTCACCCAGATTTTATTGAGACAGATAAATATCACAGTACCTAAGAAACTCATGTAATGATGAACACTTCATAATCATTTTCTAGCAGCGTCAGTTGTTTGAACCAAACTATTCTAGTATTTGAATTATGAAAGATATCCGGGCTGTTTGGCCGTGGTCCATAGTTAAAATCAAAACCAAACGTTTCGGCAGCTCCACTGGCTGCCATCATCAGTGGAATTAAATTTCTGCACTTTGGGTGTCTACGTGCAGGCCCACAGTACTGTGGTATAGACCCAAAGTGCAGAAATATAATTCCACTGATGATGGCAGCCAGTGGAGCTGCCGAAACGTTTGGTTTTGATTTTAACCATGGACCACGGCCAAACAGCCCGGATATCTTTCATAATTCAAATGACACCGGCCGTGAAAGCCTAAGGAATAATTTATTCTAGTATTATTTGATAAGTAATGACACAAGTTCTCTAAATGTTTTTCAACAAAATAAACATAAGAAAACGTTTATAAATTATGTAAGTGTTTCCCAAAGCTTGTAGGAGAGTAATCAGGCTCCTGTCATAATTTTTTATGGTAGATGAATAATTGTGAAATATTGAATTTCATCTCGTAATAAACATACTTTGACCAAAATAGAAAACAGTTTATTTGGTGTAAGGATCTTACCAGTTAAGAAAATTCAACAATTGTTACAACCACAAAGTACACAAACAAAACAATAACAACAAAACTTGTAGGACCTAAAGAGAGCAGATGCGGACTGAACGACCTTTCCGTTATCGTCAATCAACAGCAGAAGGAATACGACTGATTTTCAAAAGTTGTCTGCAGAACTAAGGTGATATTTCTTAGAAATGTTATTATATTATTACAAAAACTGGTATCGAGTACAGTGCAATGTGTAACAAAAGCATTTGTTTAAATTTATAGAATAAACAAATTGAATCTTTTTGTAAATCCAAGTTGGTGAAACTTTTTGTCTGTTCCACAGCGACACGAGTTGGAATGCAAAAAGAAAACAATACCGCACTCGACCCAAATCCCAAACAGTCCACCCTCCCTCATATACTTTCAACCCTTGTCTACAGTGTATTCCAATTTAATATCCACTTAAATACAAAGTGGTGTACAATAACTGAAACTTGCACCACATACCACAAGAGATCTCTTACCATGGTGCCACTGGTAGGCCTATGTAGTAAACATGGATACACTGAACTAAAACGCGTTCTAAGACCAGTAAATTATTAATCAGATTTGTTAAGCCAGCAAATGTCAAAACTAAAAATAATATTACGTAAAAAATAATAAAGATATAAAGTAAAAAGTATTGTAATAACAAATGTTTTCAGAAAATGCGTGGTAATGTATTTTCCAAGGTTCCCTATTGCTTTAAGCCTTTTGATATTTTATAATTTTTTTGTCCTTCTCAGTATGCTTATATCTTCCTTTTGCACACTCTCTGACCTTCTCTCACAGCTTCACTTCTTCTCTCTTTTCTCTGAGAATCTGCTATGTCTATTGCATTCATTTTGCTTATGTGTACTGAGTCTTCTCCATGAGGAGTAAAATGAAAAGGCAAACAGAATAAAAAAAATTAGGGAAAATTTTCATAAGTGTGTATGAAGTGAAAGCCGACATGATGCTCTTCTTCAAACAGCCGTTACATGTTTCAAAGGAACCACATTTAATAACATACGGTTAGTACTTTTTTGTATTGCTCCTGATTAAACGACACTCCCATTACAATACAAAAACAAAATTCAACGCCTTACGTTATCATTTATTTACGTTGTCATCTTAAACGATTCCTTATTTTCTTACGTACGTTAACAAACATAGGAATAGGTCTCACTGAGCGGGGTCGTATGGTACATTGAAAAACAAAATACAGACAACAATAAAGTCATTAATTGCGCTAATCGCTTCCGTATTTTGTCAGGCGTTCTGTTAACGCCAAAATGACATCCAGACGTTACATCATGCATCTCCTTTAAGACATACTGCGCATTACTTTAGAGAACTATGAGCTGCACATGACCACGTTTCGTCTATCTGGACTTTTCCAAGCCCTTTTTAGCAATCCGTTTTCTAAGGTTAGAGATTCCCATTATGTCTAGTAGAACTTCAGTAATTCATAAGCATAGCAGACATCTTGCCAACCCGGGTAGCAATCTTCCTCTTTTGCTGTCAAGACCGGTCCAATATCTTTATCAGTCATCTGTTCATGTCGAAAATCTAGTGTCGTCCAGCCGTCTGCCAGGAATTCTAAAGTGATAGCCTGATCATGTTCCTTTGCGTTCTGTTCTTCCTTTTTGTGGCAATGTCGGCAGTCTTTTGAGGACGGACTTCGAGATAAGCCATCCGCGTTAACATTGCAGGCACCCCCCTAATGTTGTACCTTGAAGTTGTACTCTTGTAGACGTTCGAGCCACCTTGCCAACTGCCCTTCGGGGTTTTTAAATCTCACGATCCATGAGCGCGCCATGGTCTGCGCGTAGTGAAAAGTCTCTCTCATAGATGTATTTATAGAAGTTTTCCAAAGCTCTGACGATTGCCAACAACTCTCTCCTTTTAACAAAATAATTTCTCTCTGATTTAGAAAGCCTCTTGCTGTAATATGCTATTAGTCGTTCTTCACCGTTCTGCATTTGAGACAAAACTGCTCCTAGACTAGCATTTCTTGCATCTGTGTCTACGATGTACTTCCCTTCTGAAGCAGGAAAAGCAAGAATTGGGCGCGAACATAATCCAATTTGCAAAGTCCTAAATGCTTGATCACTCTCCTTCTCTCGACCAATGGAAATTTCGTTTATTTTTCCATTAGCTCATGTAGCGGTTTAGCAATACGAGCTCGTAGTAGCAATGCCTTTTTCAAAACATCTGTAATGTGACCATAGCCCCAGGAACCCCCCGAAATTCCTGTTTACTCTGCAGAAGTGTCCAGTCGCTAATGGTGTCTACTTTATTAGAATCCATGCTAACACCCGATGCCGAAACCAGATGGCCCAGGTAATGTACTTCCTTCTGGTATAGAGAACACTTCTTCAGGCTCAGCTTCAGTTGGGCATCGTGAATTCTAGTTAGAACCTCCTTAAGGTTTTCCAAATGGTCTTTGAAAGTCTTTCCAATGACTATGACATTGTCTACATAAGCAAGGCAATTTTTCCATGTCAGTCCTCGGAGTACCAGGTCTATCAATCTTTCAAATGTTGCCGGTGGATTACAGAGTCCAAATGGCATGACGATAAATTGGAATAAGACACTTGGGGTTGAGAAGCCACTTTTCCTTGCCTTCTTGTTCTTGATGAAGACCCACTTACCAATATCCACTCTTCAAGTCCAATGTGAAAAATCACTGTGCTCCAGACAGCGTGTCGAGTGTATCGTCAACGCGAGGTAATGGATACCAGTCTTTCTTTGTGACGTCATTCAACCTCCGGTAGTCTACGCAGAAACGGAATCCACCATCCTTCTTCGCTACCAGCACTACCGGAGAAGACCAAGCACTTGACGAAGGGTGGATTATTTCTTCCGCCAACATGTCCTGTACTGACAGAGATATTTCCTGTTGCGTAGCTAAGTGACGTCTTCGAGGATGTTGGCGTATCCGTGTTGTATCCCCGGTGTTGATGCAATATTGTACAAGAGGGGTTCTTCCGAACGAGAGGCCCTGAACTGTAAAAGAATCTATATGAATATATGGATGAATTTATGTTCATGTAAGCACCGTCGGTGTTCCTTTATCTCATCCATTAAGTGATCGTTGAACATCAGCTGTTAAACAAATCCTGAAGTTCCTCTGGTAATTTGGAAATGTCCGAAGCACTGGATCTTTGTTGCGTCACTCCGGCTTCGCAAACATAAAGCAATATGATGGAATGTCATACTCTGTTGAGGGCCAAAAAAACAATGGGTATTCAAGGGCAGAAAGAAAATAAAATACCCATAAAGTACACAAACACGCGTAGAGAAATGGGTGAGAGAAATGGTTGTCTCAGTGCGGGCAGCCTGCCAGGTCACGTTGACAACAATATGCGCAATGAAAAATGTTTACTACTCTGCGCTACATGTAATAAAAGTAATGTATGACGCAACTTCGGGCTGGTGTATAGATGGGGATTGTACGAGTATGACAAATCTAACTTTTTAAACGTTTCAGCTTGTTTTTCCATTATAGTTTAATAAAATTTAAGTAATCGTAGAAACAAAATAAATCACTTTGTTTCAGCTCTGAATCTACGATCAGATCAGTTTAACGTTATTTTCATTGGACCATGAAAAACGTGGGTAAAAACTATTAGGCATATGCCTAGGTCAATAAATGACATGTTTCATTATTATGCAACATTGCATAAAAACATATAAAGCAGGAAGGTAAAAGCATTTATCTAATTGAATTTTTGGTTTAAAATATCCAATAAATGTTACTTTATAATCCTTTGCAATGATTCGTTTGCTTCCCCATTTTCCTTAAAGATATATAATCATTACTAAGTCTTCGCACGTTTATAATATATTTTTAATTAGTAAGTGCCCTGGGTTGATTGACCTACTGACGTTATAAAAAAAACTTAGATTTTATCAAGAACCGAATATCAATTGGTCCTGATAGTAACTGAATTTTGAAGAGACCCAGAATAGATTCCTTTAATCTAGGTAATCTATTCTGTACACGCTATACTAACTATGTAGGAAATGTATCACGATTAATATATAAACTGGTATTAAAACATTGTTATTTGCCGATAACCAGGCTATCCTGTCAAACTATGAAAGTGTCTTACTGTTATCTGAGCACTTGTTGACCCAAATCTGCAAAGACGTTTGGTTTACAGACCTCCACACCAAAGATCAAGATGATGGTTTTCGATGGAACCGGTCTTATACAAGCAGAAATTGTTGTAAATGGTGCTCTAACGGAACAAGTTATCAACTTTAAATATCTAGGCTCTAATGTGTTTTAGATTGCAATTATGTGTTGACGAATCTGCACACAGTCAACAAGAGGTGGACCATTAAGATAGCTCTAAAATCAATAAGTAAGAAATACGTCTAAAGTTCTGCAAGGTGATGTCCGTACCCACAATTCTATATGGGCCTGAGAATGGACTTTAACAAAATTCCAGGCTAATCGTATTTAAGAGACCAAAAGTAAGATTTCTCAGGCACGTGACAGGAAATACTCTTCAAGATCGCAGAAGAAAATGTCGATGTACGGGAGGAATTAAATATTATAAGTAATAAACATAGGAGAGAATCGCCTAATATTGGATAAAATTTTTGGAACATATTAACCGGATGGATGACTGCCCGAACCGCAAACAACTACTGAATTATAAGCCGAATGAACGGAGCGGTGTGGACGTCGGAAAAAGCGCTGGATGACCAACACTAGCCTATCTGCTTGTTAGCGGAACAACCAATTTCTTGTTTAATCTTTGCTGACGTAGCAATGAAAAATAATAACAAATGTAGGTACAATTTGTGAAACAGAATATACAACTTAACTTCAAATAGTTTATAAATCGTCAAATGATGAAAATATTCTTTTTTGAGTGTTTATATAAATCGTCTTTATAAATTTTACAGGTGTAAACTGGCAAAAAAAAATTCCTTAAAACTGAATTTGTTGTGCTTTTACATGGAATCTTGAACTGCAATTGAATCTCAAAACAATGGATTGATATCTATTTTATCATTGTACAACTTAGCCTGTTATCAGCAGATAGTCTGTTCCATAGTTTAGGAAAGCACTGTACCCGGTAACTGGCTCTGTACACGTATAGCTGAATGTGTGCACAATATATCGGAAAATACACATTACTGAAAATGTACATACAATTTTCTATACCACAAAATCTAAATGATGTTAATTTATCATTTTATAAACATTTTTTAGTAATGTGTAACTGATAACGAAAATTTTTAAAATTATATTTAACTATTAAGTTATAAATGTTACACAAATGTAAACAAGTGATACAAAATTAGCCAATATTTTTTTTGAAAGCATCCAATGAATGGCCTAACGTTAAATCCACAAGAAGTGATGCATTAACAACTCGGATACAAAAGTGTAACTGGCATAAGAAAAAAAATAATAGTGAAAACAGATCATGGGCAAAGGCAGGAAAGAGAATGCCGTTACAAATAACGTATTTATTACCCTGAAACAATGGAAACTGCAGAATTGAAAATATCTCATAAAATATTGTAAACAAAGCTGCATAATGTCGTACCTTATGACGCACGATAGTTGTAATATTGTATCTGATAATGTATAGTGATATATAGTGCAGCACGTTAGTTCGTTGTAATTAGTGTGACTGATGTACTTCAATATCAATCTCAGTTTTGGCATAGTATCCAATAGCCGATGTGTTTTTGGCGTAAATTTGACAGTGGAAAAGTGAGTAAATATCTGTATTAAGGAATTTAATGGAGGTCCGAAAAGCGTTTACACAGCAAAGTGATGCAATCTATATTAAATAGTATTATTGTTAGAATCACTGTCTTGAGTTGAACTCCTTGCGAAAACAGTGTCCAACCAGAGGCTTGATGCACCGACAATCGAAGCTACACGAAGGCAATTCTATACTTTAAATACGTGGACGCAGTCGGTCGTTTTGACATTTGAGATTTGATAGGGCGGTGAGATATGCAATGTCTGCGCGTAGTCTCGGATAGTCCGTTCTAACCTTGATCACATAAGACATATTTAACAGCGATTTTACTCGATAGAGCGGGATAAGAATATTAAGAAATCACCGCTCTGTGTGCGGAATAATGATATGTAGTGAATAAAGTATATTATTTTTGGATAAAACAATCATACACTACTTTAGTAGTAGTAATAAATGACTAATTAATATAACAAATTTTATTGTAGAAGTAAACAGACAACAATCAAAAAATTAGTCTTGCGGATGAATGTTTGAAACTTATAGCTGTCCCAAAGTACTGTAAATTACCACACATGTTGCAGAACTATTACATTTTAAATATAGTAAGAAAAGTTTTGTCTTGTAAACGACACTGGAAATTTGAAAAAATGAGTCTCTTTTGAATGTTTCTATACAAATATGTTAACATAATATACGAGGATTATTCAGAAAGTAAGTTCCGTTTTTAAACATTGCCGCCGTATCGATGCCGTCACGCTGTTGCGCATGCGCGGCCAGTTCGTTGATTCTTTGGAAAGCCAACGACGCCGTTTGTTAACAACTATGCACTCAGAAAACTTTGTTGGACGTGTTTATAATGTAGAAAATATAGAGAAGCCCGCCGTGACTGAAAGTAGGTATGTGATTCGGTTCTTGAATGCGACAGACATTAAAGCAATTGAAATTCACCGTCATATTTTTGATATTTATGGAAGAAGAAGCAGTGAGCTATTCAATAGTACCTAGATGGATACAGCTTTTTTTCTTTGTCCGATCAGATTAAGCGACGTGGGATGCATACTCGGGACATTGCGATGAATCGTGACACTGCACACACACTGCCGCTGCAACGCTACATCTCCTGACAAAGTTTGGTTGGTAACAATTTGATCGACCGCGTTACAACGCAGACCTCACACCAAGCAAATATAAACTTTTCAAGCATGAAAAGCAAACAATAAATTTTTTGTTGGTGACCAACGATGTCAAAAATGGTTCAAATCACAGGCGGGAATTCTCGACAAATATGTCAACGCCTGGTGCCATTCAATGAAAAGTGTTTGAAAAATGACGAAAACTATATAAAAAAGTAGTTTAAGATGTGTACTTTAAGTAGCAATAAAAATATTTTGTAAATATATTCTTAGATTTCATTAATACTCTATTTGAACTTACTTTCTGAACAGCCCTTGTACAATGGAAAGGAAATACTTTATAGTAGATAAGGTTTCACATGAAAATAATTTTCAAAAAAATTTCCAGATTGCAGAAATTTAGAAAAAAATGTTATCAAAAACATGTAAGTCAGCATATTATAACGTGCCACACAATTCACTATAAAATCACTTCCTGTCCTATAATTCTTCTTCTCCTTTGTCTGACCTTTCTTTTTCTCAGCGTTGGGTTGTTGAATAAAATATGTTAAAAAATGTCTATGAAGATTATTATGATTTAATAACTAAAAACCAGGAGCCTTCATATTATCCAAGTTAACGTTCTACTGTGGGCAGGTTTGTATGTAAATACACACGTTATGTTTGTATGTGTGCATGTTTGTATGTAAATGCGTACGTTATGTTTGTGTGTGGGCATGTTTGTATGTAAATGCGTACGTTATGTTTGTATGTGGGCATGTTTTGTATGTAAATGCGTACGTTACGTTTGTATGTTGTCATGTTTGTTTTGGGGCTTGTTATGTCTAAGTGTGCTTGTCTGTACTGATACATTTCTTTTTGTTAATACCTTCGTAAACCAAAAATAAATTTTTTCAGTACATCAAACCTTACATTGACCACATTGTTAAAATTCACAGACCATCTCGGTCCGAGCACGTGGATCAGAGAATGAGAACAGTAGCAATTGTCAACCCTACTGGACGCACAGCGTTCAATGTTAAATTTAATTAAACCATTGAACTCTAAACCTTGAATTTCACTTACACTCACGTAGGCCTATAAGCTGAACATAAATTTCTCAGATCCCTTCGTTTAAAAGTTCTGATTAATGGAACATTGTGGATCTCACATACGTGAAAAATTACCGGGTCACATATGTAGTAATTCGCTTAGCTGTTTGGTTTGGTACTGTGCGCAAATAATTATTATCCTTAAAAGCATTATTTATTACAAAATATGTTTCAATAATTTCAAATGTATAATTAATAAATTAAGAAAGGAATCCACTGAATGTAAATCTGTAAAAAGAATATACTTCATGCCATGAATAATCACAAAGGAATGTAAGCATAATACTGAAGAATAGCATACCTTCCTATTATCAAAGCAACTTAAGAAAACTAACATAAAATTAAAAAGGAGTTAAATGAGTAAACTGCAATAATAGGGAATTAAAAGAAATTATACTAGACTAAATAATATCTCAGGTAGCAAATAAAAATTTAGTGAGCTTGAAGTGTTTATATACTCTAAAAGGATAGCTTGAACATTTATCGGAAAAACATAATTATACTAATTCTCGCAGTAACTCAACAGCAATTTTCTAAGTTGTGTTCGCCGCAATTGGCAGAAAGACATCTGAAACCAGCACAGCGTTTACACGTTATCGATTCCCAAGGGGGGCTGATCTAGCAGTTCAAATTAATTTTCACCGACTGAAATCTCGTAATCTGATCGCTTCTTTGGTAACCTCTACGTCTGATTTTTCTACAAGCAATAAATGTACTTGTCCAAGAAGTCTTCTTTCAAACAGAAAAAGTTTTGCTCAAAGAATCTGAATATTTTTACTATCAAATTTTATGGCTATAAATCATTGTTAATTACAAAACGCATACATTTATTTACCGATTTTAAAAATAACTGTTGTTATCAGACAAGTCGTTTATCATTAGTATTTTGATATAAGTCCCATATCATAAATTCCTACATGTCAAAAGTTATTTAAATTAATGTGATTTTAAGAATATCCATAAAATAATTTTGTACCCTCTCACAGACCCTATTCAACCGAGGTTAAGCATGCTAATGCATCAACTCACTAGTTTTACTAGTCCAAAAATACTTAGAAATAATGTTTTTCATAATGTTCATTATCAGATAATTTACAATGCTTAAACCTGCTATCTCAATTTAATCATAGAGCGTCTGTATATATATGTATATATTAATTTTTTGTAAAATATTTTTTTGTGTGTAAAATAAGTTAGTATTAGGGAAACACATAACGGAAAACGAAGAATGAAAAATTCTGGAAAACAACATGAAACGAGCAGGAAAACTAATGTACACATCAACAAAAATCACATAACAAACTGAATACAAAACCCCATAGATAACGTATAATGGTAAAGGTATAAGAAATAAAAATGAACAAATCAGTGTACTTAGGTCAGACAGGAAGATCAATTATGTGTTGGTCCCTTGAACACCATTGATGTCAATAGATGGTAGAAAGCAGTTTAGCATCCGATGCTATTTACAAAACAACGTGTAGAAAACGATAAGCTGCTAAAGAAATACCTAAAGAAATTAAGTTTATATATAATCACATATATATTTTTTTTTTGTAAAATATTATTTAGTATATAAAACAAGTAAGTATTAGGGAAAAACATAACGGAAAACGAAGGAAGAAAAATTCTGGAAAACACAACATTAGGCGAGCAGGAAAAGCAAATAAACACATTAAAAAAAATCGCATAGCACGCAAACTAAATACAACCCCATAGATATCGTATAATGGGAAAAGTGTAAGAAATAGGAACAAATCAGTATACTTAGGTCAGGCAGGAAGATCAATTATGTGTTGGTCCCTTGAACACCGTTGATGTATGATAAAAAGCAATTTAGCATCCGACGCTATTTACAAAACACCATTGTAGAAAACGATAAGCTTCTAAAGAAATACATAAAGGCAAATATATGGGTATCTTGGAAGCCTATATATATAGGCCTACAAATCTACTGAATTTGTATCTACTAATTCACGAACAAATAAATACAAATTGTAAATATCAAATACTATACAAGAACTATATATTAAGATATTAAATTAACAAATTACAGATTATGTACAGCATACGCAGTCACTCGCTCTCTCTCTCTCTCTCACACACACACACACACACACGCGCGCTCACACACTAACAGGTGCAAAATAAAACCACTTAACTTATAAAAAAGAGAAAACACTGGATTAACAGTTTTTACAAAGCAGTGACAATAATTAGTGGCTGACTAAGAGGGTAAGGGCGCACTCCAAACGTTCACTTTAAGACTGAAAAAAGTTTACAAAAAGTTTTATTATCTTATTAGAATAAAAATAAAGTTATTCACTGTCTGTCTGATTAATTGGTCAGCTACGTGTAAACCGTAAAAGTATTAAAATTTCACTATTTCTTACAATCATTTAGCTTTAATTCTCATGGAGTGCGTTTTACCTTTCAATGAAAAAACTTCTTTTAAAATTACCATCCATAATTCACGCTGTCCGGTTGAATAGTTTTTGCCCTAATGTAATCAAGCCGCTGAATTCGTTACAAATTGTATTTTTTAATTACACACAATGCAGACTAGAAAATATTTTTTATTGCACTTAGCATTTCTATTGTGACTTGAAAAATTGTCCACACAGTGACAATAATTTTTCCGTGTTACCATTCCAGTGCTAAAATTACAATCATGTTCCTTCTGTCCACTCTAACGCCGACATTTTTCTGTTGTATGAGCGTGTTCTATGCTTTATGAGCGTTCGTTTTTTTTTTCTTTTCTGCGACGTTTTCCAGCGTGTTTTGTTTCCACTTCATAAAAATTAGTGCCTTCAAATGGTAGTTTGTATTTAAAAATTAATTTGAAAATAGTTTGCGTGTAACTTTAATACCCTAGATTTGTTTTTTATTTAGATAAAAGTGACGAAAATATTGAAAACTTCAAGTATACATTTGATTAACTTTTTACGTAAATATTTTATTCTGCAACTGTCGAACTAAAAAATAAACTTGTCACTTTTCATGTTAATTAAAAATCGGTGGATTTTATATTCCATGACGTGTCAGATGTTATTAATTAACTATATACATATTGCAACAAGACAAATCGAGGATGCATAAACGTTTATTAGAACTGATAATATATAACATAGTCTCTTATCTGGAAATAGGAATTAATTAAACTAAAACAAATTTAAATCTTGTCTGCAAATTTTTTATATAAACAATTTATTAATTATATATTGTCTTCAGATACTAATGAATGTTTACTTGAACAATCGTCTATGTTACTTTATTGAAGAATTCTTTCTTGTAGTCCGGTTGAAACCTGCTGAATTAACGTTAACCTCTGGTCTCCTGCCGCTGTCACACGCGATTCACTCACGCACGTCGACTATCTGCCCGATATGGTTTTTGTTTACAAATCTTAGGTTTGGTAAGTAGGGTAGTTAGTTATTATTTAAAAGTGGTGTGTCTGACATACATCTTCCGGCAAGCCTAATGTGTCCGCGCGTTTATACAGGTGTATTCCGATGAATACATCTCTCCCTAAGTGGAAAATCTTGACTAACGCGAGTTAGCACTATACGATGTTCACATAACTTTGTTCTACGTTGTAATAACTCTTCGATTTAGCTTACTAGTATTTTGTAGCTAAAATCGAGGACTGTCGTCGACCTTATAGCAAACGTGTACTGTCGCGAAAAACTCGTACAGAGAGAACATCTGATTAGGACGAGTTGCAGACAAGAACTGTACGAAATTTCCTCTACCAGAGCAGATCGCAAATGAAAATTGGAGAAAACTGGAGCTTGTGATTGGTTGAAATCTAGAACACGTGATAGATTTCTACCTTGTTAGCTAGAAATAGTGTAAGACTATGCCAGAGTCTGCAAGATCTTCTATAGACTGTATATAAAAGTTTTATGATTTTTCTGCAGAGAAGGCTTCCACAGAAAAGGGAATTCAGTTAAAAAATACATAGTAAAATTATATGTATGAATTTATGGCACATGAAAAACGTAGCGCTATTTATGACGCAAACGCTGTCCAAGATTCATTCCGATACGTTAATTATTTTAGGAATTGTTCAGGAAAACACGAATAACACGCGCACTAAATTTGCACTTTACATGACAGGGAATAAATTTATGGGAATTTGGACATATAACACATAATTACCCATCTCTTATTTCAAAACGTACAGTTACTATTCAAACATTTGAGCAAAATCAATTAAACAGATGTCTATAACGTCATAAAGTGTGTAACTGTGTCTAGTAATTTCTAAAATAACTCTTACTGCAATTGTTCTATTGCTATATATAACACTGCCGACTTTGATCACAAGTCACTATTAATAAAAATGATAAATTTTTACCAGATGGCCTAAAATAGCTTTCGCTCCGTTAGAGATTCTTCAGAGGCTGCCGCTAATTGCAATGTCCGTCCTGCTTTTCGTGGCGGTGTAGTTGTACAAAACAAACGTTGGTTTGTGTGTGTGTGGTGTAATACACTCAAGTAGTGTGTGTGATTTAAATTGTGCCTCTTTATGATGTCCTTTTTATGTGTTTTGTGTGTTTGTATATTTCTAACTGTTCAAGAGTGTATAGTGTTTAGCCTTTTGTGTGTACGTGTAGGATTTCCATGTTGCTATTTATGTTTGTGTATGTATGGTCTGCCTCAATGAGGTGGTTTGCAAAGGTGGATTTGGTGGTGTAGTGTATTCGTTATATGTGTTCAATATATCTCTGTTTGAAGTTGGGTCTTGTCTTTCTTATACAGAATTTGTTACATCCTGAGCAGTTTAATTTGTAAACACCAGGTAAACCAAATTTTGTTGTTGTTTGTTTGTGGTTTTAACAGCGTGTGTTCTGTTTTCTTTGTAGTTCTGTATGCGATTCTGTATATTGCTTTTTTTTTATTTGCGGGCAATTTTTTCATTGTGATTATTGATATATATTATTGTTATAAATATGTTGTTTTCTGTCTTTATCTGTTGTTTATTTGGGTTTTATGTAGGAGTTAACTAATAATTATTTTATTATATCTGCTGGCTTTCACTAGATTCTTATTGTATTTTAGTTCAACTTGGTAGTAGTTTTCGTCTATTGGGATGTTGTTTAGTCTGTGTATTTAGAAGCGTGATACGAAAACTAAGCAACATTACAATAGATGAAAAAGATACACATAGAACACATAAAAGCATTACATCTATACCTTTGCATAGGCAAATAATAGTCACAAATTTATCAATGTATGCTTACTACGCAAAAGTAGTATGAACCTGAATGGTAATTTTTATAATCGTCATCGTCATCATCACCCTCGTGATACAACAGCAACAATATTATAACTATTATATTTCTGTAAATACTTTTATAACTTTAAGTTATTATTAAAATAACCATAACTACTACGGAAACAAGGCATAGTATTGAGATTACGATCATCGCCGATAAGGAACTGACGCTTTTCCCTATGTTTCAGCTGCGGGCGGAGCTTGCCTCAGTTGTTTATTAATTTGTGCGGAACGTTTACAAAATTGTGTTGCTAACTAAAGGCTTTTCCATTGACAATATGCATTATAGATTTAGATTTGTTCTGTTTGTGTGAATATAAGCTGTTAATTTAATGGACAAAAAAGTTTTATTTGTAGAAGCCTTGCTAAGAATTGCGTAATTAGGAATTTAATTGTTATTGAGTGTTTCAATCTAATTCAATTAGTTTATAGATTATCGTCATGTCCGTTTTCTCTGCTTTTAAAATAGTTTAGCTTGAAGACAAATAATGTCATTGCTTGTTGCTGTTCAGACAAGTTATGCTCAAAACTAAATCAATGGATATAAACTCATCAATCACAAAAGAATTATAGAGGAGGACGGAAAAATGTAAGCGGCACAAATTGCTCTCGTGATACTAATATCGACTTTTTATTAAATATATTTGTGAATCTGAAAATGTTTTCATTACTCAGGCCACGTACTGTGGAAATGAAATATGGTGGTTCCACTTTTACAGATTGTACATCACAATTCATTTGATGGAACGCTTTGATCCGAATTCATTTCATATATGCATTATTTGATTGCTTTTACATCACGTTGTTTCTTGATATAAACAATGAGAAAACAACATTGTGTTTTGTTTAAAATAATTTGTCAGATTCTTCAATTGTCCTGTATACCGTCCAATATACGCACTCTTCAAATGTGTTTCATTACGAGGACATTTCGACGTTGTTAAAATTTGTCACTTTTCTAGCAGACATTATATAAGATACTTTAACGTATATAGTATAACGTATCTGAATATGCGATTTGTTGTCGATATAAATCAGTGTAGTTGTAAGCATGGTTGTGTTACGGCCTGACAAAGCAGCAGACTTCATACACCATTGTTCAAACTAAATGGCGTGAATAATATACTTGCACTTTTCACGTCTTCTCCTTTGTTTTTGTGACAAATCCTACAATACGCTTCTTTTGTTGCTTCGTTCTCATATAATAAATTTGTAGCAAAATAAATACGATACCTAACTGGAAACAATTTCAAAAATATTAATAAAAAGAAAAATTATTTTTGTTTGATTATATTTTTGACGTTTGTTTTTAAATCGCACGAATTGTTCTGTTTCTATGTTTTCGTGGATTAAGGCAGGCATGCAAAACGTTTTGACTACTATTAAAGAAGCACGAAAAAGTAGGAGCGTAAAGCACACAATGCATAAAGTATACGGTGAATGTAATACAAATGCTTTACATTGTCAAATATAATCCTGCTAGAACGCTGGTTGCCTTTACACACTTGCAAAACAAGTTTACCAAACAATAGCTTCTTATATCGTTATACAAACATTTATATTGTTCAACGCACAGTCTATAAAGAACATACCGCTTCTTAAACAGAAATGTTTTCTTTTGTAGCTATTTACTTTTAGTAAAAATATGTCTTTACGTTTTGTGAAATTCTCATGAAAAACAAAACACAGGAGGCAATATAAATATTGCGTCTGTCACGTATGCCATTACTTATGTGTAATAGAATGTGTTATCAAAGATCACAGAAGACTGCGTAAATAATTTTGCGTACAGAACGAGTTTTAACCCTTAGAAAACAAAAAAATTCTTAGAAAATTACAAATTTCTTTGCTTTTAAAAACCACGTTTTTCAACCCCTGTGATGTTTTACAGAAGCCAGTATATTTATTTAGGTTTCCGCTCAGAAATAAGATTAATGTTATATAATCACTATTTAATCTCTGAGTAAAACAATTATAGAAAATTTCGTACATAACATATAGATTGCGATACTACAAACTGGGCTCTGTAAAATAATTGCATAAAATAAAAGTTTTATGGATCGTGAATTCCATTAACTTGTAGTATATCGGTTTTTCTATGGTTAAGTTGAATTAAAACACACACACACACACACACACACACACACACAAGCCTCAAATTGATGTAATGTTTAGGCCTATAGTCCTTTAGTATAATTAAGTTCATTGGTAAGTGAAAAAAATAACTTTTGTCATCACAATCATCATCAAGAAGGATTGAACCGAAAAATGGTTTGTTCCGGCCTCAAGCAGACAGACTATATCTGATCACTCCAACGTTCCTTAGTAAGCCCCACACTTCTTCGTCGTATTAGTTAGTAATTCAGTAATTGTTTAGCGGTTGCGGCAGTCATCAATTTGGTTAAGACGTTCCAACCATTTTAGCAATACTGGATAATGCTACCCAGTAGACTCGTAGTATTTATTTCCTGCCGTACGTCGACATTCCTTTGGCGAGCTTGAAGAGTAAAGCAAAATTCCATTGACCCTCCCTAAAATAACTTTAGTCTTAAATGCTTTTTAAAAACGTTTACCAACTTAACAAGATTAGCCTTTAATGTTTTTGCAAGACTTAATAAGAAATATACTGTAAGTAAAGCCTGTCAATAATTTTCATTATTATGAGCCTAGTAACTAGTAAATAGTTTTTCACTCCCCTGATCTTGTACGCTCTACTTGAAGTGTGATGAAACCAGTGACCTCGTGATTAGTGTACGTTGCCTAGTGACCTCGGGTGTGTCATCTCCACTTCTACATTCTTATCAAATTAGAGATTTCACTGGTAAACCCTCAGTCGATCCAGTTTCATGTCTTAGGTTTCTGGAAGCAAACAATTAATTGTGAATGATTACTCACAGTTGTCGCAGACTCTGCAACCATACACTGATGTAGTTATTGAGGTTAGCACGACCTCTTCCATTGACGATCAATTAAAACTGTACACGATTACTAAGCATGATTGATGTTGTGTGGTATACTGACGTCAGGTCGCAAAAAAAGCGTATCCTTCAATCTGATTACAATTATAAAACATATGTAATCTCAAACCTATAATTTACATCAAACATGTTTCTAAGGTGTTTTAATATCTAAAGACAGCAATAAGGAACATTGAATACAACTCGTCTAGATTTGTCAAATATATCCATTTAAATGCATTGCTATAATTTATTAAAATCAATAAAATCTTATAATTCATTAAAATTAATAAAATTAGTCTATCTCGTCTCACTGCTTTTCTTCTTCTACTGTCGTTATAATCCAGAATACGTTTTAGCCTCTTCAACGAGTTTTCTCTATTCAGCCATTACATTACATAATCTACTTCACCTTCTTAGAAATCTGAGAATAGAAGTTGAACAGTAGCTTAGAGGTACACAGTGTACAAACACCTCGAAGTGTACAAAATTTCATTCATTTCGCACATGCACACAACAGTCTTGTACAGTGTACAGTGTATGATGTGAACATCGGCTGCAACACAATTAACGAGAACAATGCAAGCAAGTGTGTGACGTAGAGGGAGATAATGAACTATGGAAGTGAGACAATGAACTGTTATCGCGTCGCCTCCCGTTTCTTCACTAAAATGATAACTTAGCTAAGGAGGGGGGTAATTCATGAACTGATTTGGCGCAGTATACTGCTTAGGAACGACTGTCGGAGCTCAACCCCTTCTTCCTCAGATGCGCTTCAACATCGCCGATTAATCTCTTCATTGGCTCTCCTCTTGATCTCCTACTTACTTGTCTCTATTTTAGAATTTTTCTGGGAATTCTGTGTTGTCCCATCCTTATTGTGTGTCCCAGCCAGGCTCTCCTTCTACTCTTATAAGCTTTGCTATATCATTTCCGTGTACTAGATTATTTCTGGGAATTCTGTGTTGTCCCATCCTTATTCTGTGTCCCAGCCAGGTTATCCTTCTATTCTTATAAGCTTTACTATATCATTTCCGTGTACTAGATTATTTCTGGGAATTCAGTGTTGTCCCATCCTTATTGTGTGTCCCAGCTAGGCTATCCTTCTACTCTTGTAACCTTTACTATATCATTTCCGTGTACTAGATTATTTCTGGGAATTCAGTGTTGTCCCATCCTTATTGTGTGTCCCAGCCAGGCTATCCTTCTACACTCATAAGCTTTACACTATCATTTCCGTTACTAGATTATTTCTGGGAATTCAGTGTTGTCCCATCCTTATTGTGTGTCCCAGCCAGGCTCTCCTTCTACTCTTATAAGCTTTACTCTATCATTTCCGTGTACTAGATTATTTCTGGGAATTCTGTGTTGTCCCATCCTTATTATGTGTCCCAGCCAGGTTATCCTTCTATTCTTATAAGCTTTACTATATCATTTCCGTGTACTAGATTATTTCTGGGAATTCAGTGTTGTCCCATCCTTATTGTGTGTCCCAGCCAGGCTCTCTTTCTACTCTTATAAGCTTTACTCTATCATTTCCGTGTACTAGATTATTTCTTCGTGTACAATACGTGAGTTCTTTGTATTCTCGACGAACCGTCGATTTTTTTCATTTGTCCAAAAAATTCATCTCAAATATATTTCGCTCAAATATTCTCAGACACTGTTCGTATTTTTTGTTAATACTCAGATTTGTTTATTACATTTTTAATTATAATTACTTTTTTATTGTTTTCGACGTTTATTATCTCACCGTTAGGTACACTAAAATTTACTTAGCAGGCCTATCATATCCCGAAACGTCTTGAATGTTTTGTCTGTCGAGCGTGTATTGCAACGGGTTGTTATTACCGATACGCGCACAAAATTAACTATTTCACTAACACACACTTGGTTTGCTGATACAAAAGTAGAGTTTACATCATTAATATCTTAATACTATGTTCAGCTTAAGTTATTGATTTACTGACAATAATTTCTTAACCGTCCATGCTTTTGCTACAATTAATCATGTGGTGCGGCTTACAATAAATCTGGTCCCTATCATTGGAATGAATGTTACAACGGTGGCAGTCATCGTAGTTTCGTACAGTGAAAGCAAAATAAGTGACACCAGATAAAATCTCTACTTACAAACTTTAATTAGACACACAAACAGTTACAAATCAACAAAAACACAATTATATCATATTGTCCAACACACAACAGTTACAGTTCCGCACTAGTCACATTAACAACGTAACATAAATCGTTGATAATAAACTAAACGTTTCCGGTCGATGATTTCTTGCTTATACTTTGCTGGGATTCCAGAATAATATACCAATTTCCGGTCAATGAGTCGAGAAACGTTGCGTAATTACAAGAGCTCTCGAACTCACTGGGAACTGTGTCAATGTCCGACCTTAAACAATTGCCGGGCAGAATGATCGACCAACGTCTGGAACAGTTGCGCAATCAACGCCTGTAAAATGTCACGCAGTTATGTTTGTCTCCGCCTAGGAATGTGAAATGGTTTTCACATTGCAATACACACATGTGCGTAGACTATATTTATTTCCTTCAGCCGTATAATTAAACGTAGGCATGGTATAACTACATACTACGATCACACACTCAAACACGCGCGCGCGTGTTGCGCTTAGAACGCTATTGAATTCTACAATGCTGTTGTTGATAAATGAGCTTACAAGTAGATTATTTATATTGTAACGAGACTACGGAATCAATTATTGAACAAGAGACGCACCGATAATTAACAGTCTTATTAACTTTTCAGTGAAATGATGTGATTCGATAACATCGAATAGTAACTGAATAGTAACTGAAACTGAATAGAACAGTAATTCAGTTTTCCAATACGCACTGTACACAACCGATAACACAAGGCACGTGCTGTAATAAAAGGCACTAGTTCAGAACGAAAATGTACCCGTCGACTAATGGGACTCTATTGAATGCATAATAGTCTCGCGGAATGACACAATAACGGACTACAACCACTGGTATAATTAGGGGGTAAATTACATTCTTCTCTTTATTTTATTTCACTCTTTGAGTCATCATATATATAGGCCAATCTACACGTGTTTTAAGAGAGTAACCAGTAAATCACATTTGTTCTAGGCGACTGGGTTACTTGCTTACAAAAAAGACACGTGTTTTTGTTTTCTGAAATGTCTGCTCTTCAGCCTACTACATTAATCATATTTAAAAGCTTGTAACAAGTAGAGCGTAAAAAACACTATATCAGACGAGGACTTTCAATTTACTAAAACGTTCTTAGTTGTCGTTATGGAAATCAAGCGTTACCTGAACCGTTACAGTCTAGTAATAATTTTGATACCCTCTCTCAGCGGCAGCAAAAACCTTAAGACGCTTATAAACTACGGCGCGGCGTTTGATGTCGGCTATTCTTTCTTTGTTTTCTTTAATTTTGATCTTACTTTGTACACTTTTATTAACACTACATTAATTTTCAATAACGCCTAAAAAAATTAATTATTATAATAATCAACTATTGTACTACTGTAAATGAAATTTTACTTATGTAACAAACCATCGTTTTATTACTTTTACACTCCTAACTTTAAAATATAACAAAGCAGATACAAGAAAATCTCTGTAATTCATGTGCAAGTCAAGTAGTGTCTTTCTAAACTTTAAACGTCACTTGTTAGGTAAGTGCTTTATTTATATCATTCACAGACTCTTTGCGCTCTTACTAATAAAATATGCTTAGTGTTTTTTTTGTGGGGGACTATACAATATTTTTCTTAATTCGGTTTAAATGTGCTTATATATAATTAATAATTACAGGAAGTCTACACACTCTCACGTGTATCTGTCTAAACAGGTAGAAAGACTAAACGCACCCAAAAAACCAACACACACACACACACACACACACACACACACAATATTAAGATAAAATAGTAGGCCTACGCTTTGCAATATCTATCCTTTTCTGCCACTCGAAATATTTTCCCTGAGGATTCTCTATCATATCTTCTTATATTTAAAAATCCTAGTATAACTGAGAAAGACTGGCGTAAGCAATGGACGTAGCGTGAAGTATTTGTGGTAGAAGTGATTAGCGTAATGGATTATCACAACATTGGCTTAGAAATAAATAAAAATATAATACATTTTAACTACCGCGTTAATATAACTAACATCTCGCATATCGGTAAATTCAATGACTGACAATATAGACAGTTCAAATGTCGATTTTTTAATTTTACAAGTAGGTATTTTATGCTTCAAATATTACAACTGTGTAGATTCAAGTAAAATTAACCAGTGGGGCGTCTTGCCCAGTACAGTATATGTGCGGCATCTGTACCATTTACCTGAGTTAGACGCCCCACTAGGCAACTGGATAGAACGAAGGGAGTGTGTGACTGACATCTAGAAGATAAAAGCTACTATGTATTTCACATAATGAAAAAAATAGAAAATAATTTTAACTTTAACTTCATTTTATACAACACTTTATAAAACGTTAAATTAGATCAGAGGTATGAGCAAAAGCCAAACTTACTTTCTTGTAAAAAAATTACCCTAACAGTTATTTGTCAGCCTAGTGAGATGAAACTTTCTCCACACAGCATGCTAATTCGAACTAAACTAGAATACAATTTGGGTATAGTCACGTATTACGTGACACGCAACGGTACTTCAGGTATAGGCTCACGTATACGGGTAGGCACCTCACCTGGATATGCCTTAATCTTGTTACAACGGTCTCACGGATCGTAGTATTGTACAGTGGAAACAAAATTGAGACACCGATGAAGTAATTAATTACCAGTTTTAATTAGTAAAAAATAAGATTTTGAAATAAACAAGGTAGTCTCATACACTGATCCAAGTTAAATTTGTCCACACACAATAATAATGTCAACTATTCGAGTCCCGCACTAATTATAACACAATAACCGCTTTCCACTGATCCGCAACAATCACATGAGGGTCACTCTACAATATCACCAGGTGTAACTAACTAATTAAATCTGCCGCTGTTGCTTTATATAGCTTGCAGGAGTTTCAGAATAATTTTCCTTTTGTCAGCGTTCCAGCATAATTTTCGTAGTTACAAGTGCCTAGACAGCCTGAAGCGATACGTGAGTAGACGGCCTTGGCAGATTTGACGCCGCACCTACTCAGCTAGCCGAGAAGCGTGTAGAAGGTCGCTCTCGAAAAGTCGAGAGCGTTACGTAATTATCGTAACAATATGAAATCGGGTTTTTAATATACGCTAATGCTATCACTCGATTTACATGTCGTAATTGTTACTTAAGTTGACTTTAACTTTGTTTAATTTTTTACATTCAGGAAATTAGATTTTTCTAAAGTGGCAGTTACTAAGGCAAACAGAAAATGCGATTAGACTTTCCACTAATGCGATTAAAAGTGAATATGTGAACGTACGGGTAGACTTGGAGACTACGGTAAGATAATATGATGAGATACAAGCCAGCAAGCCAAATCTTTATTATCTGCAGCCTTGGTAAGTACAGTAGATGTTTCTGCAGTGACTGTGTTTACATACAAAAGCAAAAAAGATAAATCTGCCAGAAATGGTTTTAGCACTGGCGGTCTCTAGCCCGTGGCCTCGTCTTGCAAATGATTATGGAAGAGGGAGCGGGAGGAGTATCAACCTTGCTAAAAACGTCGTTCCATCTGGCACCAGATGCGTTGCGACCTAGAGTAACTGATGACAAATTGTCATACGTCCGGAAGGCGGAAAAGGAAAATTTTCAATGGCGGAAAAGCCTAGGTAGTGGGTCACCGAATGAAATTTCCTAGGCCAGGTCTAGGAGTTTGAAGGTGGCAGTCTCACAGCCGGACTTTTGTGAAATCGGGTTGGCAGCCCTTTTAGAGAGACTCAGTGGTTCTTAATGGACTGAAAAGTAAAACCAATCTTGCAACCGTTACAATAAACTTAAAAGCCGCGCTGTATGTCTTGGTTCTTAACGGACTGTTGAGCAGAGGTTAAACAAAAGTAAAAAAGGAATCAGTTGTAAAAACGAACGACGTAACTGGCTTTAGGGCTTATGCTTGCAAAGAAGAAGAAAACGTATACCATGGATAACTGGTAAGAAGCAGGTGTGTAGAATTCAGGGGCAGCAGAAGACAAAGTGTAGGAAAAAGTCTAGATTCACTAGAGTTGTAAGGACCGGGAATACGTTCCTAACTCGGGTTTGGAAATGACCTAAGTACTAGATGCAAGCAACAAGGAAAGATGAAATAGTATGGAGATGTAAGGAGAATGAGGAAGAACTGACTTTTAGTGAGCAGGGAGAAGAACTGACGCAACACTCCGAAACGCTCGGTCTCTCAAATAAATGTAGGACACAAGAAGATGAAGAATTGTTAAGTAAGTACACATTATACTGTGTACGACCGACAACTGACAACTGAAATTAGACAAACAGTATTTGCAATTTTCATATTATTAATTTAACGTAAATTAAAGTTGGAACACCATCACCACGTGATATAAAAATTTTATGTAAGGGTGGCAGGTTATCTAGGGTTTATGTATACATCCACGCTATTAAGACCACTACTGCAACTGTTAAGAAGTACCTTTGCCTTAGTGTAAGAATATCTTTCAACAAAAATTTTGAAGCATTTCGCTTACCTGCTTAATAATTTACGTTGACAATCTATCGTTAAAATGAAAAAAGCTAGTGAACCGTATTTTCAGAGATTCAGAGATGAGATATGAATGTAGGCTTATGTCCATTTGCCGAATTTTTTGATTCTGCATACGTAGTCTGCTTGATAACAATTGGTTACTAAACATAATTATACTTTCTAGGAATATGAAACACTCTACTGCAAAAACAAGAGTAACGGCATATCGAGGCAGCGAACCAGCAAGCACTTATCAGACGATTGACAGAGAGAGCGACTTGACTATTTGAGGAATACCATTGTTAGTAAGAGGGTTTTAATGCAATGTTGCGTTAGATACGGGTTAGGCTACCTTCAAGCCAATTAACCGGTTTCGAAACAGGAGAAAAAGTGATGTACTCATACTGCTTGCTGTACTATATTCTGTAAACAAATTATGTTCGTAATAAATAAAATATAAATATATTCTTAAGAAATAGCCTTTTTAAAAGGTGTTAAAGTTGTATCAAATAGTATGACGTAAAAATTCCAGTAGTAAGAGTTTTCAACTGGAGTCCTAGATTAAAAGATATTACGCGTCTAGGGAAATAATGCCTAGAAGAATGTCAGATTTAAGATTTGTCAAAGAAATATAGAAGTATATCACTGGGCAGATTCAGAAATAGATAGCTGAAGGATCTGTAAAAGTACAATGGATAATTTCCTGTATAAGCCAGGGCGTTATGAAGAAAAAGGAAAAGAAGAAGATAAAGCAGAAGAAGAAGAAGAAGAAGAAGAAGAAGAAGAAGAAGAAGAAGAAGAAGAAGAAGAAGAAGAAGAAGAAGAAGAAGAAGAAGGAGGAGAAGGATTAGGGGGATGATGATTAGTGGTGGTGAAAAGGAGGAGGAACTTGAGAGGGATGAGGACGAGATGAGGAGAGGTGGCGAGGAGGAGGATAACAATAATGTTGTTGATGATTATGACGCTCACGATGGTGATTCTCTTGAAAGCACAATTCATGAAGAAGCGATATACTCGTGGAATAAAAGGCAAAAGGAATCTAGGCACGTATTTGGTAAAAATGTTATATTTTCCTGTTTAACAAGTAGGACATGCGGAAATAAACTACCTTATGGCCGCAGAATGCCAAAATCCTACACTGCGTTTGACCCTCCACAACTCCTCCTAGTCAAACACGTAATTCTTCAAGTGATACTTAACCTATAAATTGATTACGATAAATTCGATAACGCGAAAAAGCTATTATCTCCTGTGCATTAAAACGTTTCAAAAGCGTATGTAAGTTTAAATATATAGTACTAAGAAACTGAGAGATAAAGAGAGAGACGGACCCAAAATTATCAGATATACAGGAAAAATTAACATTTTACAATAGAATACGTACGCATTAGGGCAATGTAAGCCAGTCACAACAAATATGACTTTCAATAAGAATTTTTAATGCTGCTACTTTAAGAAGTTCTTATAGTATCTGGAAAAGTAAAAGAGTATAAAATACGAGTCTCAACAATAATGTAGGGCACAACTTTAACTTTGTCACAACAAAAAACAGAAGATACTTTAAGCAAATTGAAAACGTGACTAGAATGAAAATTTGGATAAATTATAGTCTGTTATTTATACATGTGAACCAAGGTATCTCGTCAGACAAAAGGGAGCAAGCTGCACTGTCATTGTTTGTTGTTTTAATCTGATATAAACTGGAACAAATCTAAGTAAGTTGTATGTACGAACAAACGGTAATTGCATAATTTAATTATTTTCTATTCGTAATATTCGAAACAATAAATAAGGCTTATTTTTAACATTTATTAAGAACAAAAAACAAATAAAGTCTATACAAAGCAATATAGTCAGGACGGTGATATTCGTATTTTACAGTGGAAACAAAATACAGACACCAATTAAGTCACTAAATATCAACTGTAATTAGTCATAAATCACAATTTGAAAACACTAGGCAAATCATACAATAACGCAAGTTAAATTCGTCCACACGCCATAATAAGTGTCAACTACTAGAGCCCCGCACTAATTATAACCCAATAATCACTTTTCACTAATTGACAACAATCACTTGATCCGCATTTTACAATCACGCCAGGTGTACTTAACTTCTAAGCCAGCAGCTTACGGTGTTAATTATCTCTGCCAATTTTTTGCATTGATTAATTAATTCAATTATAAATTAGAGTTAATGATGAGTTGATTTTATTGCTTTTATATATACAATGTTATTTCATTGTATTAATTTTAGTGCATAAATTAATTGAATTATCTTTTTAATTAGGTCGTGATTAAAGTGTATCTAACCCCAATTTTGGAAGGTCATATACAATGTTATTATTTATTATGCAAATTTATTGTATAAATTATTAATTCAATTATAAACTTAGTTTGTGTTATGAAGGTGATATCGGTACGAACTTTATCGTATCTTTACCTTATATAGCACCACGTTGTTGGAGCGCCATATACAATGATAACAAATTTGACTCTACTTAAATTTGTTGTGCCCCTCGTACTTTGGGAGTCATGTACCATGTAGTTAATGCCATGCGTTGGGCAGCCATATACTACGTTAATTAAATGTATTCCTTTCAATAGTTGCATGAGTTAAATTAGAGTTAATTTATAATTGACAATCAAACTTGTTAAACATGAAATTGATTCTGACTTAAACTGTCGACTGAGCTTCTAGTCTGAGTATCTTTGTAGGTAATGTAATTGATAATTATATTAAACTGAATCATGAACTATAGATCCTGTTTAGTGAGAAGTTAAGTTGTGAGTCAGGTCTTACACAAATCAATAGAATACGAACGAATGCATTCTAATGTACGTTTATTAAAATATCGTATCTCATCCTTATTCATGTCATAACATAATCGTATAATAAGAGCATTTACAAATCTTCTAAAAGACAATAAATTCTATACCACATTTAAATAATTGAAAGAACAAATTTAAAATAATTAAAAGAAAGATCAAATATAGACACTTAGTCGTGCGTAGTGACGTTACTAGCTACTAATTTGGTGTGCTCATAATTTGTATTAAGTAGTTTTACGTCAAAACACATTAAACATTCATATACGTGAAATACTCATATACTAACAATACACATTGTAACGAGCAAAAATTAAAAATTTTTAAATTTTTTCCTCGACGGAGTGCGTTCACACGAAGTGGTGTCAGCGACTTCTAGTCGACGCAATAAATAAAACGTAATGTGAAGATGTCAGAGCAGCGTCGCTAACAAGACAATAGGAAGACGTTAAGTTCTACTCAACTATAGAAATTGGATGTACGAGATGACAGGGGAAGTTTAACTAAAAATTATTACCCACAACTGCCGAGACAAAGCAGGCGAGGACACTCACACATGTACTGGGAATTAAGGCATACGTTCAGTCAGGTTACGTCAGAATACGAGGTACTGCAAAAAAGGGGAAACAAAATGTTTACAAAGGAGCGTACATACAGCACTTTCAGAAACAATGAGTGAAGCGGAGAATGGACAGGACTCCAATCATGCTACACAGCTGGAGATAACGTCTAAGTGTCAGACGCAATTTACGAGTAGAAAGTTAGGGTGACTTCACCAGCTAACAGATGTCCAGAATTATTAATAGTTACAAAAAAGGGGTGTAAGTGAGAACAATACTTCGGAAGGACCGGAGAACAAACGAGGGCAACTTAGAAAAACGCTGCGTATACCTCACACAAAAGAGTGATCGACAGGCGTATAATAGCTAGAGATTCTACGAAATAGGTCAACGTTCGACAGAACAAAATCGGGGGATGTCTGGCAACCTATCAGAAGACAAGACTTGCGAAGAACACTGGTGGAGAGGACAGTTTCCATAGTAACCAAAAGCAAAAGATGTATCAGAAGAAAGATGACGAAGAGTCCTAACGTAGTGGGACAAACTATTCCGAGAAAACTAGAAACTGACCTATCACGAGTAAGAAAAGGCGTGGACAGCGCGGAAGACAAAATTTTGAGTAGGGACGAATTGATAAAACTATATGTCTAACACAGGAACGAGGCCAGTATACTTTAATTTTTCAAGCCAGTCTATTCTAATTTTTGGAGAGTATATCTCAATTTCCGGAAGTTAGCCTATTTTAAACTTTCACTAATATATTAAAATCGTACGAGAGTACAGCTCAAGTTTCGGAAGCGAGTATATCAAATTCGTAAATTAACAGAATTTGTGAAATCGTCTGTCATAATAGTCAGACTTAGTAATATTCTAATAGCGAAATTCAAAGTGCGATTTAACGGACTCATGTAGTAACCAATTAAAGTGAACAATACAATCTCGACACGTTCGAGATTGTGTCTTTCTGTCATCATCACCGCAAGGAACGGACATCGCTGGACACTAAACGGATATTCCATAAAACTCAAGTAACCATTATTAATTTATTACTTTAAGTTGCTGCTACTGACCTGATTCTTTCAAAGAATTCCTACCCTGGGAAGTTATAAATAAACGTAATGAATATAATATGAGTTAAAAGTATAAATAACGAATATGTTAACAAAAAACTATCTGGGATTAATGAACGCATCAATAATTAGTATTTGAATTGTTATAGTATATGATTTATGTATGTATGTGTTCTTTATTTCAGCGAATATTTAAACTAGATCTTGTTTATTGGAATATGTATGTATTTACAGGTGGAACGACGTTTTATGTGTATGATTATAATTTACTATGAATGAATAATAAATTAGTTATTTAAGTTGATCCTACACATGCGTTTATCATTACAGATAACCCAGATGTTAACTTAATCTTTAAAGAACACAAAGTAATTTTCTATGAGTTTCTTTTGCTCAGTGATTTAAATTAAATTCACAATATTAATTGTTAACTGATATCATTTGTTGAGCTATAAATAATTAGAGTAATTATTCAGTTTATGCAAAATAATTAATGGCCACAAATGTAAATTACATTTACACTTATTCACTATATTAATTTCGTTCCAACACGGGACATAGATAATTAGAGTAATAACATATGATTAATTATATTAATCATAAAGTAATTAATTTATGCAAGTAATCTACATAATATTCATTATATTAATGGCTGCCCAACGCGTGTCACGAGGAAATAGGTTCAACTAGATAATCATAATCAAAATAAATTTATATAATTAAAAGTTAATTAATTTATGCAAGTAATTTACATATTATTCATTATATTTAATAGCGCTCCAAGATCGTGGGGCACGGCAAACAAAAATAAATTAATTAATTCCCTTTACATCATATTATTAATTGCATTTAATGGCGCCCAACCGCACGGCATGATACGTAGTAATAAAAGTAATTGAAACGTACAAGTTTGGCAAAGATCAGGCAGTAGTAGAAGTAGACAAAGTAGCATTATAGAATAGGAAATAAAAATAAGTATTATTGTCATAAGTCAGTTTGAATGATTGCTCGTAGGAAGGCAAAGATGGCAAGCAATTACGATAGCGTAGAGTTCGACGTTAATAACCAGTTAGGTATGGTAAATACGGAAGATAATACCACACCTAGCGACCCAAATAGCGCTGTAGAGAGTCCAGAGGATAGGGCGCGAGGACAGACGTCAAAACCAGAAGACGTGAGTCTACAAACCTTGATGGAGTTCATCCGACGACAGAGCGAGAAGCAAGAAGAAAACAGTAAAGTAATTAGCGAAAAGCTAGAGAAACAAGAAGAAAGTAATCAATTAATTAAGGAAAATTGTAGATCAATTAGTGAAAAGCTCGACCAGCATAAGGAAGAGATAAAACGACAGTCAGCGGAACAGCTTACGCAGATACGGTCCGAGATACGAGAATTCCAGCAGGCCTGGGAAGAGAAGATCAACGAATTACAAAAGAGACAAGATGATATAGTAAGAGAATTGAGAGAAGATGCGAACAAGAAATACGAAGAGATACAGGAAGCACGAGAAACCGATCGTCAAGAATGGATGGTAGCGATCCACAATACCCAGACGACTGTTAAAAAGATTCATAATAAATTTGATGCTCACGTCTAAGACGCCAATAAGAAGCATGAAAAGTTAAAGGCCGAAATACATGATACCATACGGCAGAAACAACAAGAACAAGGCGAAACAAACAATAACGTGATGCAGAAATTGGAAGAAGTCGACGGGAGACAGCGTTCAACGGAACAGAAGTTGGACGAAACCACGAAAGAAAAGACGACGCGAATAGAAGAATTGAAATGCCATTTAACAAAAGTAAAAGAGAACCAGGAGAGGCTACAGAGACAATTAATGGAAGGTGAGTGTGGCACGATGAACCGAATTAATGGACCTAACCACAACGACCTCAAATATAACAGTACTGACAGATTCGCCATGGAACTTCTTAAGGAGCTGTCCGAGGTACAAGAACTATACTACCCCACTGATAATATTAAGTGGATAGGTAGACATTTAGAGTTAGACGTCGGAATTTGGTGGCGAGTTATACGAAGCCAAATATCCAATTTTGAAGAGTTTAAAGAAGCGTTCTCGCAAAAATACTGGGGACAAGAACGGCAAGACAGCATACGAGATCATCTAGAATATGGTAGATTTGATTGGCGTGGTCCAATTAATGCGATCCAATATATAGAGCGCATATTATTGGAGAGTAGACAATTATCACCTACTCTGACAGACAGACAGTTGATCCGGAAAATCGGGCGTCATTTTGGGGGTGAGATCCAGCTCGCTGTTATCACGAGAGGAATTACAACAATTCCAAACTTTGAGTCTTTAATCATAGAATATACACAAATTCATCCAAGAAATAACTGGGAATCGAGTTATGTGACGACGAACGAGGGGAGAAATTCATACAAAAAAGTAAAAGTGTTACAAACAAAGCGAATGGAACGCAGAAGAAGGCGTGGGGTGATAGACCGCCCGTAAACACACAACAACACCGCTCTGGGGAGAGGCGTGCTGTCAACACAATAGAGTTCCTCAATAAGGGTGCGTCGACTTCGAGCAATGAACACAAAATGGCTCGCCAAGGAGAAAAAAAAATTCGTTTGTACAATAAAGGAGATAGCCAACAATACGGGTGGTTATCAAACTAACGTAATACTACCCGACTTAAGAAACGACTTGTTATGCGATAATGATGAGGAGATTGTCCAACGAATAATAAAATGTCCAGAAATAACTATAAAATTTAACAACGATATTACGGTACAAGCTCTGCTTGACACGGGATTCGTTATTACCGGATTATCGGAATCTTGGTTTAACCAGAATAAACAAAACATAGCACCTTATGAAATTTTACCGATGACAAATACTTTAATAATTAGCGCGGTAGGCAATAAATCAAAATTAATAAGGAAGCAAATATTATGTGATATTTATATCGAAGGGATTAAGCATGAATGTGTGTTCCTCATTATACCAGATCTGATAAAACCATGTATCTTAGGAATGAGTTTCTCCAGGAAGCAGGATGTCTCATTGACATGGGAAAAAGGGTCGTCGAATTAAAAGGAGAGGCTGACGAAGCTGCGTGCACAGTGCCAATGATGCATATGGAGGTGGTGGACACAGAAGAAGACGAAGATATCATGCGGAATATCGATAAGAAGGTGGAGAGTATTGACTGCGGAGATAAAAGGATATTGATGAGGTTAAGAGAGATTCTCGTAAGAAATAGAAGTTTATTCAGGGAGTGCCCTGGAAGGATCGAATGATACGTTCACGAGTTCCAAGTCACCGACCGGACACCGTACTTCCAGAGAGGATGGCCTGTCCAATTAGCATATAAATGGAAGGTGGATGATGAGATTAGACGAATGTTACGGTATGGGGTCATTGAGCGATCCAACAGCGCCTATATCAACCCACTTGTTACTGTTATTAAGAAAGATGGAAGAGTACGATTATGCCTGGATGCGAGGAAGGTGAACAGCGTGACGATTCCGGACTACGAGGGTGCTCACCGATAAACGATATTTTGGCTAGATATTGTGAAATGAAGTATTTATCCACCGTAGACTTAACCAGTAGTTTCTGGCAAGTACCACTGAAGCCAGAGTGCCGGAATTTCACCGCTTTTATGTATGAAGGCAAATGTTATCGCTTCACAGTTACGCCGTTTGGACTGAGTACAAGTTCTGCTGCACTAACCAGGGGATTGGACACAGTATTGGAGGAAGAAGTTAAGAAAAAGACCATCATTTATGTGGACGATTGCTTATGTTATTCCGGAGATCTAGAAACACATTTATCACATTTGGATTTATTGTTGACTAACTTAAGAAGAGCGAATTTGACCATCAATTTGGATAAGTCGCAATTCTTTAGGCAAGAAATTGCATACCTTGGATATCGTTTAACTACGCAAGGAATACAGGCAACGGATGAGAAGATTGACGCAATTATGAAGTTTCCAACACCTCGAAACCAAAAGCAACTAAAGGGTTTCTTGGGCTTAACAGATTTCTATAACCGCTTTACGGATAAATACGCCGAAACCACCAGACCGTTACTTGAATTATTACGAAAAGGACATAGATTCACATGGACACCGGAACTAAACAAATGTTTCCAACAAGTTAAAGAGCTATTTGTAGAAACAGTTATCTTGAAGTTTCCTCGAATAAGCCAACGATACTACATGCAGTGCGACGCCAGCAACTTTGCATATGGCGGGCAGCTATACCAACTGGACCAGGAAGGAAAAATCGGAGTTATAGCATTTACTAGCAAAACATTCAAGGCTGCAGAAAGAAATTACTACACCACTGAAAAGGAGCTCTTGAGTATTGTGAGATGTCTCGAAAAATTCCGTATATATATATTAGGGCAACCTTTAACCGTTATCACGGATAATAAGGCCTTCATGAACAAATGCCATTTAAATAATTCACGAATAACACGCTAGATTTTAAGTATCCAAGAGTACAAGTTCGATATTGTCCATTGTAAGGGCAAGGACAACATTGTTGCTGATCTTCTAAGCAGAAACCCAGGAGACGCCACGTTAGAAGAAATTAGCGATAATACGTGCGAATATTTAATTAATCACATAATGATCAAGATGGATAGAAAAGTAAGCAAGATAATTATGGATATTGGAAAATATCAACTTGAAGATACTAAACTTAGGACCATTATAGATAAGATTAATGAAGAATGTTTAGATAAGGAAGTAAGTAAATTTTATTGGTATATTAATGAGAAATTATATAGATTACGTAGGAGGGAATGGAAACTGTACATACCGAACAGTGTATCCGGAGAAGTAATTGCCGAAATACACCGGATGTATGGACACCCAGGAGCGAAGAAATGTACAAAATTGTTACAAGAACATTTTACCATAGACGGAATGTTGAAGAAAGTGAAGAATTACGTAAGGACGTGCGACATGTGTCAAAAATGCAAAGACGCAGGTAACAAGGTCCTGTTTGGCGGAACAAAAGCCATTGTCCCGTTAGGTAAGGGTGACCTAGTGAGCGCCGACTATTTTGGACCACTACCCGTCTCGTCCGCTGGGGTGAGATATTTGTTCGTCATTGTAGACAATTTCACAAAATACGTACGACTGTTTACACTTAGGAGGGCAACGACCGCTGCCACGTTAAGGAGGGTACACCAGTATTGTAAAGGGTTTGGATGTCCTAAAATAATTCTCACTGACAATGGAACGCAGTTCACATCAAGAAAATGGTTAAACGGCTTAAATGAGTTAAACATTCAACCAAGATACACCGCAATTAGAAACCCATGTGCGAATCTAGCTGAAAGGATTAATAGAAAACTCGTAAATTTATTCATGATCTTTGTGTGTCACCAACATACTAAGTGGTCGCGTTATGTACCTATAATTGAAAGTTGCATTAACGAGACGTACCACGAGACCATTGAAGTGACACCCTATGATGCACAGGTCGGCAAAAAACCGAAAAAATTTGGGAAAAATACCTAGACAAAGACATACTTCAAGTTAAAGGAGCTGACCACAACCAAATATTTGTAAAGATGAAAGAGAAGAGGAAAAAGCAAGCTAAGTTGTGCAATGAATCCAAAACCATTACTAAATTCCAGATTGGTGAGAAGGTTTTAATAAGGACCTATTATCAATCAGACGCGATCCAGAAAAGGATTGAGAAATTTTGTGAACTATACTGTGGGCCATACAAAGTACATCGAATTCTTGGAGATGCTACATACCAGCTCGTCGACTGCGATGACGAAAGCAAGATCCGAGGGAAATTCAATGTGAAACAAATGAAGAAATATTATGAGCCAGAGAACAGAAGGTGACATGAAAAGGAGAAAGTGGAAGAACATATCTTAATAAGTTAGCTGAGGGAGATAAGTCATCTACGTTAGGGTAAATGACGCGATTATCTCATTCAAGCTGGCTTAACTAAAAGAAAATATGTAATCTAAATGTCAAGTGTAACTTAAGAATCTACTTAGTTAATAGACCACTGATAATATGTTAGATAATAAGTGTGAGTTAATATTTTGATTGACATTCTTTATAAAGTATGGAAGTGAATACAAAGAACATTTTAGTTACGACTACTTATTCGTATAGCAATAAATTATTGAGACAAAGAGAGGAAGAAAAAAGGGACACTTAGAAGTAAATAAGTGATATTGAATTAATAAACTATATTGCAAATAAATTTTGTTAAAGTGAATGTACATCATTGATAGGTTAGGAATTTAAATTGATGTTATAACGAAGCAAATAACTCGTTATCAAAAAATATATTATGTGTATGTATATAAATGATCAAATAATATGAATATAAATAAAACTAACGTAACGGATATGTTAGTCATCAATCTAATTATATATAAAATTTTAAGAACAAATTATTGGTAGGATTATTTATACTGCATAAGATGGATGTTGTAGGAGATTTTCTTTAATTCTATGTAAAGCGTTACATTAAATCTATTGATTTGTTTGATATTATATTGCGTGAATAGTATTCTAGAAGGTAAAGGAATTATTTGCTTATTAATTAATGTACATATCACTCGTTGAATTTATGATTTGTTTTGTGATTAGAGAGATAAGGTACTTATACTTAATCAATATGTAAATTCGATGATGTTAAATGCGTTCAGCCATTCCAGATAGTTAGCAATAAATTCGTAGATGCAATTAAAACCAAAAGGGGGTACACCATTTATAGTACAAGTCATGAAAAGTAGGTTAATATGTTATATCCCTCCCGGAGGAAGATGAACATGGTGAGGCGACGTACAGGGGGCAGAATTTGGATTTGAGTTGTTCCCTAAGGTCACATCGTCAAATCAAAATTGAGGACGCTGTAACGAGCAAAAATTTAAAATTTTTAAATTTTCTCCTCGACGGAGTGCGTTCACACGAAGTGGTGTCAATGACTTCTAGTCGACGCAATAAATAAAACGTAATGTGAAGATGTCAGAGCAGCGTCGCTAACAAGACAATAGGAAGACGTTAAGTTCTACTCAACTATAGAAATTGGATGTACGAGATGACAGGGGAAGTTTAACTAAAATTTATTACCCACAACTGCCGAGACAAAGCAGGCGAGGACACTCACACGTGTACTGGGAATTAAGGCATACGTTCAGTCAGGTTACGTCAGAATACGAGGTACTGCAAAAAAGGGGAAACAAGATGTTTACAAAGGAGCGTACATACAGCACTTTCAGAAACAATGAGTGAAGCGGAGAATGGACAGGACTCCAATCATGCTACACAGCTGGAGATAACGTCTAAGTGTCAGACGCAATTTACGAGTAGAAAGTTAGGGTGACTTCACCAGCTAACAGATGTCCAGAATTATTAATAGTTACAAAAAAGGGGTGTAAGTGAGAACAATACTTCGGAAGGACCCGAGAACAGATGAGGGCAACTTAGAAAAACGCTGCGTATACCTCACACAAAAGAGTGATCGACAGGCGTATAATAGCTAGAGATTCTACGAAATAGGTCAACGTTCGACAGAACAAAATCGGGGGATGTCTGGCAACCTATCAGAAGACAAGACTTGCGAAGAACACTGGTGGAGAGGACAGTTTCCATAGTAACCAAAAGCAAAAGATGTATCAGAAGAAAGATGACGAAGAGTCCTAACGTAGTGGGACAAACTATTCCGAGAAAACTAAAAACTGACCTATCACGAGTAAGAAAAGGCGTGGACAGCGCGGAAGACAAAATTTTGAGTAGGGACGAATTGATAAAACTATATGTCTAACACAGGAACGAGGCCAGTATACTTTAATTTTTCAAGCCAGTCTATTCTAATTTTTGGAGAGTATATCTCAATTTCCGGAAGTTAGCTTATTTTAAACTTTCACTAATATATTAAAATCGTACGAGAGTGCAGCTCAAGTTTCGGAAGCGAGTATATCAAATTCGTAAATTAACAGACTTAGTGAAATCGTCATGTCATAATAGTCAGACTTAGTAATCTTCTAACAGCGAAATTCAAAGTGCGATTTAACGGACTCATGTAGTAACCAATTAAAGTGAACAATACAATCTCGACACGTTCGAATATCAGTACTTGTGTATTGTACAAAATAGACGAACTTAAAATTACTCAGTGCTACTAAATCACATTAAACATTATAGAACATGAAACATTTGAACGAACTAATCTAATCACACATACATTGATGGAAGGTGAAATAAGTGGCGAACAGACATAAACATTAATGTTAAAAATGAACATACAACACTCATTTTAAAATGAATTATTCAAACGAACACTAAACCCATTACTTATTTACACAACTCTACTTTGACGCGAGTGATCGTGGGTATATACAAGTGTTGTGCTATCGACGGCGGTCAACGAGATGTGTCTTTCTGTCATCATCACCGCAAGGAACGGACATCGCTGGACACTAAACGGATATTCCATAAAACTCAAGTAACCATTATTAATTTATTACTTTAAGTTGCTGCTACTGACCTGATTCTTTCAAAGAATTCCTACCCTGGGAAGTTATAAATAAACGTAATGAATATAATATGAGTTAAAAGTATAAATAACGAATATGTTAACAAAAAACTATCTGGGATTAATGAACGCATCAATAATTAGTATTTGAATTGTTATAGTATATGATTTATGTATGTATGTCTTCTTTATTTCAGCGAATATTTAAACTAGATCTTGTTTATTGGAATATGTATGTATTTACAGGTGGAACGACGTTTTATGTGTATGATTATAATTTACTATGAATGAATAATAAATTAGTTATTTAAGTTGATCCTACACATGCGTTTATTATTACAAATAACCCAGATGTTAACTTAATCTTTAAAGAACACAAAGTAATTTTCTATGAGTTTTTTTGCTCAGTGATTTAAATTAAATTCACAATATTAATTGTTAACTGATATCATTTGCTGAGCTATAAATAATTAGAGTAATTATTCAGTTTATAAAAAGTAATTAATGGCCACAAATGTAAATTACATTTACATTTATTCACTATATTAATTTCGTTCCAACACGGGACATAGATAATTAGAGTAATAACATATGATTAATTATATTAATCATAAAGTAATTAATTTATGCAAGTAATCTACATAATATTCATTATATTAATGGCTGCCCAACGCGCGGGACGAGGAAATAGGTTCAACTAGATAATCATAATCAAAAGAAATTTATATAATTAAAAGTTAATTAATTTATGCAATTTGCATATTATTCATTATAACATGTTAAACATATACATAGTTAAAATCCTGTTCCTGCAACAGACATATCAAACACATACATAGTTACAATAAACATATATATTAACAAGAATACATGTGCAATATTCTATAACATAATGGTCCCTACCTATGGATTCGTATCTATCTGACTCATATTTATTAAATTCTCAGGTGGTTTGGTTCTCAGTGTCAGGTCAGTGGTATTTGGTAAATTAATAATTATAATAAGAGATTAATTTTGTACGTTACTCGTTCTGTCGTGATGTATCGCTCCCATGGTGTATCCATGCGGGTTCCTTCGTTGATGGTTGATGTTAATCCATATGGCACTCGTGATTAACCCTCCCGATCTCTATATATACTTCGTTCGAGAATACCCGTCCGCACTCCGCGACAGTCACTATGAGTTTCGAGATTACCACAATATAAGTTGCGGCATTGCACTTGGAATCTGTCGACTATGCATATTCGAGTGAGTCTATTGACGCGGTACACAGTTTGATACCGTTATGCACCTAATAGTTATTCATCTTGCACGTTCACTCTTTTGCGGCGCCTAGATTGTTTTCAAGTTCATTAGGCAATTATTCACACTGCTGTTACTTGACTCAATTACGAAACAGTGTAGTATCACTACTTTATGTAATGGTTCAAGAATGTCACTGCAAAATGCTATCACCTTTATGACAGTGTATTACATATCATTTATATAGATCGTTATTCGCGTGTCATCGCGAACACTACCGTCCCGTTTTGGCAAACCTTATTTACGCACTTCCATTTAGTCTGAACAAAGTCTTTATCGTCTCTACTGAAATACGGTATACTTGAAATACGACGCTAAGTTTTTTATAAACTAAGCTATTGTTTTATAAAACTGAGTTAAAATTTTGAATGCACTGAGAACACAGAGCGCGTCCCCTAGCGTATAGAGTTTTTATTTCTTTCGATATTCCCACACTTGTAATTCCGATGATCACTCCAACTTCCCACCAAATCATTTCTGATAGACTTGTTTGATGAACCTCCCTGTGTCCTCTCGTCTCCACTCTGTATTTCTGGCGAATTCTCCACCCAGTGCCGTTTGGAGAGGGCTGTTCTTACACGAGATTTGCTCTCTGGTCTCCGGCTCCTGTTAGTACCATCCCCTTCAGCAGTTCCCTTCGGAATTCTCGTTCCTCATTGGCTGGTTGGCTTTCTCAACTTGAGTTTGACGCAGTCCACGTGGACTCGACGAATCGCTGTCTTACGTCCGTTGCCCTGTTCCTGGAATCAGTGTTAAGGCCTTGTTTTCGAAATGACATCTGCTACTTTTGTGTAGCGTGTCGAATTCCCTTATTGTTGAGACACTAACGCCTTCCTTCGGTGACTTACGGGTGGCATAACATCTGTGCTCTCCTCAAGCGTCATTCAGTCGCCTGACCCATTGTCTGTGCATCAACTATTGTCTTACTAGAAGTCGCACACATGGTTTCGAACAATACTCTCACCGTTGGCTCTGTATTTTTCTCGTTACTGGACAGATGTAAGGGTAGTCTTCCTTTGTTCTAACTGTGGAGTCAAGCGTTCCCACGCATGGTCCAGTTCGTTGTAACATGTGCCGTACTGCTCATTGTTCGTAAATGGTTTTTACGACGTTTTAACGGAAAGGAAAGGTTTGTTCCCTTTCGTCGCCCACCCTCGAACAAAGCTAACATGTGTCACTTTTGACGGGCTCTAATTGCTGGTGTACTTCTCTCGCAATACTCAAAATTTCAAAAAAAATCTCGGAAATAATAATCACATTACAAGCTATTGCTTATATGGGTCCCGCAGGTGATCCAGAATAATTTTCCATTCTTTTGGCGACGTGCCAGCATAATTTACATAGTTGAGAATCTGGAAAGTCCTTGAGTATTGAGTACACGACTTGACAGAGACACTGAACCCGCAGGGCTAGCCGAGAAACATGTAGAACATTTATGTAACTGGAGCTGCCGACTTCTTGAGAGCCTTACGTAACTTCCTTGTAATATATTTACGACTAAATAAATAAAATGATTGTCCGTCTGTATCAATTTAAACAAAGAACTGATTATATTCTCAAACAATTTTATATGTATTGCTACGTAATGCAGAAAATGTTGTACGCTATTACAGAACATTTTACGTGTTTCTGGACTATTCTAGTGGAATCCGTGTGTAATGTTATGTGCGTACGTGATTCTCAACATGCGTTAGCGAGATTGTTCCAGACTCACCGGCCGCGAGCGCTGTGTGCAAGCCCGGAATCAATTACGTTCCGTTTTTTGGTAGTGCTGATGCGTAATATGGAGTATTCTAGATATCTAAACGGGGTATAAATAAAAGATTTCAGCGGCGCTTACTTCAGTTATTGTCGGAGATTTACACAGTGCTGTTCAAAGTATTATGGCGAAGTGTTATGTGGTTTATAATTGCGGGGGACAATGCAATACAATTGTGTTTTATATTAGTTGATATTTTAATTGCGTGTGTACAATTCTTATTTGATTTTTTGTAAGATACTTTCTTGTTGATTACTAGCTGTTTAATTGTAATAATTATAGCTGGTGATTAGGGACTTAATTGGTGTCTTGTATTTTGTTTTCCACTGTATTACACGACGATCAAGGATACCGTCGTAACAGTGGGTCAGAAGTGCAACAGAACTGTTAATAGTGGAAAAACTAGATACTTTGTGCAAGACTAGTGCAATTCGTAATTAATTGTAAACAATGGATGCCAGTCAGATGATGGAAGCTTTCCAAGCGCTTCTAATACAAACATAAAAGCGACAAGACGAGAAAGCGGAAGCGAGACAGAAAACCTTCCTGGTGGAAGCAGAGGGACGACGACAACAGGTTGCAGAAGAAGCAGAAAGACGACAGGATGAAAAACGTAAGCAGGAAGCAGATAGAACGGAAGCTCTTTTTGAAGCTATGCAAAAACAATTGCAAGAACACAGTACCACAGAATTGGGACCCCTACGAGGTGAGCTTAATAAGCAAGTTAGTATAATATCGTAGATACAAGAATCAATGACATTAAAAATAGCTGAAGTAGAAAAATCTGTCTCGATTGTTGAAGAATCGTTGTCTACAAAAATACTTGTCATAGAAGAATCTGTGTCAAATAAAATATCTGCAGTAGAAAACTCAGTGGCAAACATAAAAGAACAAATTAAAAGTAAAGTTAAGCAATTCATGAAGATACAACAAAAACAAATTTCTGAACAGACTGTAACAATAATAAAGACAGAAAAGACAACAGAGAAAGTCACCCTGCCTGCGGTTGGGACAGTCCATGTCAAGGATCCAACCTTTGACGGAAGCGATCACTTGGCAACGTACCTTCGCTAATTTGAAGCTGCTGCATGCTCACATAATTGGACAGAGGAAGACAAGGCAGTCACTCGTTCTCGTATTAAAAGGACCTGCGGGAGAACTACTACAGAAAGTGCCACCTGACAGCCAAAACATTTACGCCGAATTGATAAAAGCTCTAGAATTGCGGTATGGTGATAAACATTTGGGAGGTGTGTACTATGCTCAGTTAAGAACCAGAGACAACGTTCCGGGGAGAGTCTTCAAGAGTTGGAGGCAAGTATCAACAGACTGATTAGATTGCCCTATCCTGAAGCAGGAGACGATTTTTGGATGAGGTTTGCATTGCAGACATTTATTGATGGCATCGGAGATTGTGAATTCAGCAAGTGTTATGAATTACAAGACACCGAAATAGCTCGGAAGCTCTTGTTCACGCCCTAGAGTTTGAAGCTTCCAAGTCAGCGACCCGCTACATTAATGGGTTTATGCCATCACATTTTAGTCAGAGTATCCCAGTATCACATTGCCGTTACGATGGGTACACAAAAACAATGTTGTCAAACAAAACAATTCAGAAGTTCAGGAACGCCGCAATGGTGTGAACGATGGGAAAAGACAGAAAACCGAAGTGTTACAACTGTGGGAAAGGGGCCACCTACAGACTGTTGGAAGAAGAAAATACAGAGAGAAGAGAGTGATCGCATTAATTGAAGAACTAAAACCACAGAACAGCAAACAGTTTCCACGTTACATAAGACCAATGGAAACTTGATCATTAATGGATTTTGCTGTAGGTAAACCATCATCATTTATAGTTGACACGGGCGCAACAGTGTCCATTGTGCGCCCCGACTTAGCCAGAAACTGCCAACCTCAAATTAGGTTTTGTACAATACAGACTGTGACTGGAAGCCCGTCAAGGTGCTAGGAAAGGTAAACGTACATATACGCCTGTGTCTTCTAGAGTTTACCCACCAAATGTTTGTTGCAGACTTTGTCAATGAAGTCATTCTTGGCACGGACATTATGAATGCCTACGGATTCGTTGTAAAATTAAGAGAGAACGTCCTGAAGGTTGGCTAAGAAAAGATAAAACTTTGCATGGCTAAAATGGCAGGGTGTGCTATCCATTCAAATAAGAAAGTTGCATTGGCCGAAGAAGAAGTCAATAGGTCTAGTCCAGTGGAACTCTACCTATTGGAGGCGGAAATAATTAAAGAACTAGCAAAGGAAGTACAAATAAGTAGAACGGCAATAGAAGTGATTGGAAAGCCAAATATGTGTGTCAAGGGGAAACCATTGTTTTGTTCCTGAGTGAATAGAAGAGCCCGTGGGAAAAAGTGCTGAAGATGAAGTTATGTAAGAGGTTCTTGACGAGAACCAAACAGACTTGGACAGGTACTGGCGTGTAGCTCATCTGTACGGGACGGAAACGGCATGACTCCAGCAAATTGGTGTTTGGGAGGGAGATCCCTCTTGCTAGGCACTTGATGTTCGGCTCACCTGACACTCAGTCCCAAGAGCCACAGAACTATTCCTCGCAATTAGGAAACCAAACGCGAGAAATGAATCGTTTGATAAGGGTATGGATGAAGGTAGCCAGTGACAAAAAAAAACGCGGTATGACATTCGCAGCAATAGTGTGGGTTTCCAAGAAGGAGATCAGGTTTGGTTGTTCAACCAAAAGCGCTGTCGTGGTAGCTCACCTAAACTTCAGACTAACTAGGAGAGACCCCACACTGTGAAAAAGAGAATCAATGACGTTGTCTATCGGATTCAACAGGAAGGAAAGCAAATATTCATGGTCGTCTAACTAGATCTCCTGCCTAATTATTACTTCAGACACGGCTTGCCAGTTCGGGACGAACAGGCTTAAGGCGGGGGAAATATGTTACGAATAGAACCTGCGAGAACAGCCGATAGGGTCCCCGCCCCATTCTCCCGCCCAGTGTGGCATTCTCAGCGAAAGCCAAGTTCAAATTTATTTTAGGCTAGAGGCTACTTGAGATACGCATTAGCGTCAGTATTAAGTGGCGTGCAAATTGAGATCCAGGAATTTTGCTAGAAAGCGTGCGCTACCTACAAAAATCCATAACAGCCGGCATATGAGGCAGTTCGTTAAACGATTTCTCCTTAGTGCGGATCGAGTAGTATTTGCGTAAAACTTTATTGTGTTAAAATTTAGTGTGGAATTCTTTATTATTGTGTCTGAACTAGTTTATCTTGGATTATTGTACAAGTTGATTAGAAACTGTTATTTTTGCTAATTAAAACAGGTTTTTAGTAACTTCATTGGTGTCTTGTATTATATTTTTACTGTACTATACGATTATCTAGGAGACAGTCCAAACAATATTTAACATTTGTCTTACCGAAATATATCCAGAAAGAAGACAACCACAGTACGTTATGAAACGCTCAACATCACTTTCTGCTAAGACGTAATTTTTAAATGATTATTAGGTAGCTACATAATAAATTTGAAAACCCTAATACGGATTTTATAGTAATAAAAGGTTACTTGAAATTCTTGGATTTTGTTGTCCATGACGTGTCTCTTGATTAACTAAATGTACGTATATTACTACCGGCTCGGAACCCAAAATTGTTTATTGGTAGAAACATAAAAGCTTTACCTTATAGCCTGAGCGTGTTTTCGCTTATTATAATCTTCGTCAAAGCTGCCACTGAGAAATTTACAAACACACAAAAACACATAAAAACGATATCCTAAACGAACAGACAGAATTCAAATCACACATATTATTCGAACTTATCACACCCCACACACACAACATCGATCCTTCAAAAGTCGGCGCCGTCGCCAAGAACAAGACGGACAGCGCTCCCAGTGGCAGCATCTAACGAAGCTTATAATAAGCGAAAACTGGTTAAGGCTATGAAATAAAACTTTTACGTTTTTACCAATAAAAACTTTGCCTTCCGAGTCGATAGTAATATACTTATATTTAGTTATTTGAAACTAATAAAAGTAAAAGCAGTACAATAATATGTAGGGAAGTTATGTAATGAAGAGAGCAAATATATAGCACTGAGATATGGTTGACCATAAAAGTTGATACAAACTGGGGAATTGCTGAAAGTAAGATAATATTTTTATTGAAATAAGTAAACGTGTTTTGGACAGTACAGCATCTTTTGAAAGAAGGAAGCTAAAAGGATATTTACAAGCATGCACTGTTACATATACAAGGTGCATTAGGCAAATTGAACACTATTAACATTATTGCCTGTTTTGAAAATGATAAATGAGTTTTGTAAGAAAAAATAAATAAGAAGGGAATTTCCATGCCGCAAGTCTAAGTTATATATATAGTTAATTTCAATAAATATTATGAATTATTATTTTAAATATATTCATGTAAATATTAAAATACATTTATATTAACATTATTCATTATAAATATTGTTACCACAATTACAGATGCTCTCGGAAAAGCGAGACTGTTGTTCTACACGCTTCTTGACTAGCCCAGCGTGCCTGTCTGTCTCAATGTCGTCCACTCATGTAGCAGAAGTCCCTTCCAGACTGTTCAAGAGCACTTGTAAGAACACAAATTATGCAGGTACGCCACCAAAAGGATGGAGAGATATTCTGGAACCTCCGCGGGACCTATGTAATCAACAGCTGCCACCTTTGTCAATTAGTTATAATGACCGATTTCTCCAGCGCGGATCAAGTGGTTGTTACGGAAAGTGATTGTTGTGTAGTTATTTCGGATTTCTTAATAGTTTATATTAATATTGTGTCTGGACAAGTTTAAATTGAATTATTAAATAACAGTACCTTGTTGATTTTACAAGGCACTATAAATTAATTAATTTGTTTTAAAAATTAATTAAAGCCGGTAATTTGTGACTTCATTGGTGTCTGTATTTTGTTTCCACTGTACTGTTAAAATATGTTTAGCATAAAACAATTAAAAATTGAAATTAGGATGGTAAGGTTTTCATGAAGTAAAAGATAGCATAACAAGCAATCTTTCTTTCACGGATTGATAACAAAAATTATCCCGAACATTAATTCAATTTAGATAATGGCGTCTGCCAAAACCTATAAATCTACAGTATATTTCTCCCACTGTATCAAATATTAGGGCTAGTCGATAAATCAAAGTATTTTCAGATGTTTCCTGGTTTGCTTTTTTTGTAGAGATTTTAGTAAATATGTGTCCCGTCGGACAATAAATTATTGGCCATGTGTGACTAAGTGACTAAAAAATACAATTGTCAATTGACGATTATTATTATTGGCAATAAATTAATTCACAATTGTAAAAATTTACTACACCAAGTGTTTCTTAACATTGAGAAAATGATTTACATGTACTCGTTAGAAAATAATTGTATTGATTTGCTGCTAGCAAAGATTAGGCCTAATCGTACAAAATTGTTGGAAACATTGCGTTATAGCGAGGATAACAGTAAAAAAAATATTTTTAACAATATGAGTAATAACTGATAATTTTATGGTGAATATTAGAAGTATTAACACATTATGTGCACACACTACAAAGAAACACTATAGCCTATATGTTATTAGGACAATTGAAAAAAATTACGAAAATATCAAAAGTAGACCTAAATTTCAAATAAAATTAAAGAAGTTGAATCGAGTAAGCAGAATGTATGGAACTATAATAAAAGACAAATTTAAAAACAAGACTCGATGGAAAGCAATGATGAAATTTGTATTGGCAGTGCTGACATGTGGCACTAAAATTGAATAACTGCTAATTGCACTTGCCTACAATGCAGAAGTTTGAATCAGATATAATAAATGATATAAGTAGTATATCCTACAACCTAATCAGAATGTAAAAATGTATAAACAGGCGTTATGAATACGGACAGAGAATTAGTGGATATGGATTTCCATTTGAGAAAAATAATTATGTAACTTGTGTAACCCTTATAAGGCAGAATTCGATAACGTATAGTACTCAAAACTGATTTTCCATAAACTGAGTGTAAGTTATTGTTTTCTCCCCTGAGTTTAGGAGAGGCGTTAGCTATCATACCGGTGTGATACTTACATATTTATCTCCCATATATCTCATCTTATACGACGTACGTCTGTTTTCCAGCTTTTTCTGCAACACGTAAGGATAATGTACTGTAATGTAATGTAAAGATAATTGGATAATGTAAACGAAGTTTCTCGCTGTACTAACCACGCATATACTAACTGGGTTAATTTTCAATAACACTTATTATTCTTCGTAAAATTCCACTACTAGATTATGAATTTAGTAAATTTTGATTATGTCTCTCAAACTTTTGTTCCCTTCTCCAATATTCGGCGTCTTTAATTTGTTAACATTTTCTCCAATGATGTTCGTAAATTTTTGTTGTCTGGTTACCTTGATGCTTTTATATTACTTTCAGACGCTGAAACGGTAAAGCAAACGTGTATGAAGTAAAACACGTTAATGTAAATGTATATATGTAATGTGTACGCATATGTATGGTTATGTAAATGTGTATGTATATGTTTCAGTGTAACAAAGGAATCTCTAATGTGATTAAACACGAATTTATCCTAAGAAATGAATTTTACTGTAATTGTACAGTCAATTTTTTGTTTGTAATCTAGTCTGATGGTTATACAAGCAGTAAAGTGTAAAACGTTTTGTAAGCAATATTAACGCAAACCAAATTAATAATAAATTATGTATTTAAACAAAGCACTAAGTGAACGTATAAATACATTTCTCCAATGTAAGTTATTGTGTGCGAGGCTCTCATTGTATAACAAACTTTACACCGACAGCGTAATGAATGTGTTAACGGTAGACTGCTCTTGCTCCTCGCACGCTGACAGCATTTACGTAGAAGCGTTATTATATTATGAGTTTCTGATATCTCTAATAAGGATGAAAAGCTAATTCTGGAACCACAGTCGTGTACTTTATTGTTCATGTACTTAGCATTAGTGTAAGCGCAATTATTCAGCATATGTACATGATTTAAACTACTAACTCATCAAACAGGATTTCCATTTCTTAACTCTCAGTTTATATTTTCATGTAGAAATCAATCTCCAAACACTAATCTCTACCCTCATATAGTCCATGAACATTTACACATTTTGAAAGAAAATTACGCGTCGTTTATTTTGTCAATTCTTCTGTCTCCCGACGCTTTCAAGATTTAATACCTGAATAGGTGTTTTCACTTCCGATTTTTTAGTTCTTCATTAGGGCGCTCTCCTTTGATACGATAATTATTGTTATGTCTCGTCGTTTTTACTTTCTCCTATTCTCTCTATTTCTTTCAAAAATATTTCCAGGCAGGCGACTCCTTTCCAACATACATCCTAACTAGCGGGCTTGCTTTTTATACGACTTTGTAAGATTAAGGGTGTTATTGTTTGTTAAACATATCCGGTTATTTTAATAACTGCTGAAGAGTGGAGAAAAAAGCCTGTAATGTTAGAATATACTACAAAGTTTGGTAAACAATTGGCTTAGCGTATTAGTCTTCTGAATAATCGGGTGTCTATAAAGCAAAGTAATAAGTATAAAACAAAGTAACAAAGTTTGGTATAACGTAAATCTGCTTCCACGAATACCTGCGAAATTGAAGTAAACGCACCAGGCAGAAAATTTAAAAACCAAGGAGTCTACTTCAGCTTTATCTGCAGGATTATATTACTACAGCTGTTATTGACTCTCACCTAAAGAAGATACTAGAATGGATAGTATCACTTGTACAAAGGTATATGTTATATTCCTTGATTGACAACTGTGATCCAGCCTGTGATCTTAGGGCAATGGAAAAACTAAACGGAAACGGTCTTATGACCATTGAATAGCTTAAACATAGGCGATGCTGTTAAAGCTAATAATGCGGAGCCTAATCAGGTCAAGCTCTCCAAGGCAGAGGTGTTATTCTGTTATTGTCGATGTGGATCCAGGACGTGGTGACATTAAGGCAGTTGATTACAGCAATGACAGGATAGGAGAAGAAAATTTTAAAATATTTATAAAGTTAATGCATCTTAATCAGAAATATTATTTCACAAAGGTTTCTGAAAATTGCTATAGACTTTAAAAGCTAACAGACTGTATACAGTCAGCAATACATTGATTTTTAAAAGTATATAATACAACAGGTTTACACTAATCATAACTGTAACAGTGTTAGGAAGAAAACTATAGTGTCTGACCAAAGTAAAATAGGACAAGAAAATCGATAATGGAAAACCTGCGGGAAAATTAAAGGGATTAAAAGGAACGAAGAAACTTTAAGTTAGCCTCACTTAAAACGGTAGTTCAGAAACAAGTTCGTACTTATGCACTTAAAGGTAAGTAATGAAACGTGATTTGACAATTACTTAGGTACTATAAAAGTTTTCAGTTTTCTTATTGTTCATTTATTAGCCCTCAACTGTCCCATCATCTCAAAGTTTCTACTATACTCTTCTCAATATTTATATTAATTAGACAGGTTCTAGACGATATGTAAGACAATCTATTTTTAAAGACCATGTACGTCGGATGACTAAACTAAAGTTTTTACAAGTTTTGGTGAATTGATGACGTCCAAGAAAAAAACTAAAATGCTGATCTCAGGAATGGCGTTCTGTAGAATAGTGAAAATTTGTTCCGAACTTGATTGAAGAATTGATTGAAGAAATAATTAAGTCATATGAGGTGAATTACAAGTTTTTAACTTCAATGAAACTTTAAAGGATTAGAAAAATGGAGGAAACAATAATTAGAACGAATTTCAGATTTAAGACTGTCTAAATAAGTGTGGAACTATAAACCTATCGGACACACGTGTATCGGTACACCAAGGAAGAAAGAGCTGGAGGATCTTTTTAAGGCGGAACGGGCACCACCTTGCCTGAGCCGTGACGTAAAGATGATGGTGCCTCTTCTCAGCATTCATCACTTCTTTTATCACAGTATTCCTTATTTACGACCACGTAGGCTTTTCAGTGCTTTTTCCCAACATCCTAAATCAGTATGTCGCAGTCTTTCTATTTGACTTCTGTTTCCAGTCCACGACTTTGTTATCTACAGCAATATTGTTTTCACTTAACACATGATTAGTAGCTGATTGAGCCATGATATTGTTACGACGGTCTACTTGATCGTCGTAGGTACAGTGGAAACAAAATAATTATAAGACACCAATTAAGTCACCACCACCAGATTTAATTTTAACAGTTAACAGTTCGTAACTAACAACACAGTCTCTTATAACAAATCAAATAAAAATTTTTCAAACGCAATAAAATGTCACTAATATTAAACACAATTGTATTACAATTATACCGCCCGATTATAAAACGCAACACTTCACTAATAGCTACTTGAACGTACACAGTATTCTCGCCCTATAATATCTCGAACCGCTCTGTAAATATATCGCCACTATACTGAAACTTAAGGCCGCTGCCGCCGTGTATTTATACCTGCGCTCACAGCCCGGAAAATTCCAAACTACGCCTTAGCGCTAGTGTGAACTACGTAATTAACTGCGGCCTTGACACAGTCCGCGCGCCTGGCGCCTTCGAGAAACCTCTCGAAAATGCGTCGACAAACACTTACGCCACACGCGTTACATCGAAATTCTTCGAGCACATTCGACAAACACGTAAATTGTTCTTTGATGTCGTAACACTGCCCCTCCTTAAGCCTGTTCGTCCCGAACTGGCAAACCGTCTCTGAAGTAATACTCGACCAGGCAATCTAGGTGGACGTCCTTGCGAAAGATAATCCTCCCGTTCTTCGAATTCAGTATTGTGTGATCCGAACATCACGTTCCCAGGAATGCGAGTCTTCCGCTCAACCACTAGTTTCGCTGGGATCACTCCAGTTGCGACACGTACTGATGACCTAAATACCACTGGCTGAACCACGTCTGTTTGGTTCTCGTCAACAATCTCTTCTGTAACTTTATCTTCAGCCACTTTGCCCTCGGGCGCTTCTATCAGCTCAGGAACAAGCAAGAGTTTTGTCTCGACACCCATAGTTGGCTTTCCAATCACTTCTTTTGTCGTTACACTTATTTGTATTTCCTCTGGTTGTTCTTACTCCATTTCCACTTGCAATAGTGAGGGTTCCTCTTGCCCAGCCCTGTTGACTTTTTCTTCGACTAATGCCACTTCCTTAATCGAATTGTTGGTAGACCCTGTCATTTTAGCAATGCAATGCTTTATCTTCTCTTGGCCAACCTTCAGGACATTCTCTCTTAAGTCCACAACGAATCCGTAGGCATTCATAATATCCGTCCCAAGAATCACTTCATCGACAATGTCTGCAACGAGCATTTGGTGGCTAAACTCGAGAAGACACAGGCGTACACGTAAGTCAACCTTTTCTAGCACCTTGACGGGGCTTCCAGTCACAGTCTGTATTGTACAAGAGCTAATTAGAGGCTGGCAGTTGCTGGCTAAGTCGGGGCGCACAATGGACACTGTTGCGCCCGTGTCAACTATAAATGATGATGGTTTACCTTCAGCAAAATCCATTAATGATCAAGTTTCCACTGGTCTTATGTAACGCGGAAACTGTGTGCTGTTCTGTGGCTTTACTTCTTCAATTAATGCGATCACTCTCTTCTCTCGATATTTTCTTCTTCCAACAGTCTACTTGTAGGTGGCCCCGTTTTCCACAGTTGTAACACTTTGGTTTTCTGTCTTCTCCCATCGTTCACACCATTGCGGCGTTCCTGAACTTCTGAATTGTTTTGTTCGACAACATTGTTTTTGTGCACCCATCGTAACGGCAATGTGATACTGGGATCCTCTGACTAAAATGTGATGGCATAAACCCATTAATGCTGACTAACTCAGGGCGCACAATGGTCACTGTTGCGCCAGTGTCAACTGCAAATGATGTTGGTTTACCTTCCGCAAATCCATTAACGATCACGTTCTCACTGGTCTTATGTAGCGTGGAAAGTGTGTGCTGTTCTGGGGCTTGACTTCTCCAATTGGTGCGATCACTCTCTTCTCTCGGTATCTTCTTCTCCCAACAGTCTACCTGTAGGTGACCACGTTTTCCACAGTTGTAACAGTTCGTAATTCACAACACAGTCTCTTATAACAAATAAAATAAAAATTGTTCACACGCAATAAAATGTCAATAATATTAAAGACAATTGTATTACAATTATACCGCCCGAATAAAACGAAACACTTCACTAATAACTACTTGAACGTACACAGTAATCTCGCCCGATAAAACTCGAACCGCTCTGTAAATATATTGCCACAATACTGAAACTTAAGGCCGCTGCCGCCATGCATTTATAGCTGCGCTCACAGACCAGAACGTTCCTAATTGCGTCTTAGCACTCGTGTGAACTACGTAATTAACTGCGGCCTTGGCACAGTCCACGCGGTTGGCGCCTTCGAGAAACCTCTCGAAAATGCGTCGACAAGCACGTACGCCACACGCGTTACATCGAGATTCTTCTGGCACTTTCGACAAACATGTAGATTGTTCTGTGATGTTGCAACAATATTATTATTACACAATACTGTTTTGACCATTGCAATGTCAGACTTTGTAATACACTCTGCTTTACCGTTTGTAGGTAGTCATTTCATACTTATTTTGACCGTTTTTCAAACTTAAATAAATAAAACTTGTTCCCGTACAATTTTAAAATAGTACGGAACTGATAAATCAAGTTTATTTTTTATTACAGTTGAGTCTAATGCTCAAGTTATATCTCAATTTTCCTTATACAACGTTAAAGTAAATGTAATTAAGAACTTACAAATTCTCGAAATACCCTGAACACACACACACACACACACACACACACACACACACACACACACACACACACACACACACACACACACACACACACACACACACACACACACACACACACACACACACACACACACCAGCAACTAAAGTAGTCATTGTTCTCTTTGTGTAGTTAACTCTGAACGGAAGCTTGAAAGGAATTAAATGAGAGAGGTCTTCTATTTACTCGCTTCCGTTCAGTTTTCATGAGGTCACTGAATTTAAATTAAAAGTGAGGGTTTAGAAGTGTGCAAAAAGATTATTTATGTTTTAATCTCTTTAACTATGTGAAATAGGAACAACGGCAAATTATATATAACAATTTAGTCACTGCAGAATTGAAAAAGTTAAATTGTGGAGAGAGAAAAAGTTATAACTGTGATTATTGTTAAGTCAAACAATAGTCAGTTTTAAACAAATAATGATTAGTAAGCCAGTTTTTCATTATATTATTACACTTTGATAACCACTAAGTAATTTTGTCCATCGTTATCCATGCATTTTCTTTGAATAACAGATTATTTGTAAGGCAGTAATGTGAACACCAGAGGAGCAATGGCAGTGTTGCAGGCAAATCAGTCTGTCTTCTTTTTCCCACATAGGTAGATACAATTTTCCCACTTCCCTACAAAAGTACCCACTGCCACAATTACATGTGCTTTATGCAGAGTGTAATATTTTAAAGAGTGTGAGTTTATTTGTAAAGTTTACTACTGTTAAAAGAATAATCTAAATATTAAGCCGCATTTAAAATAAGATAAAAAATGTCCTGACTCGCTGAGATTAATATGAATAATTTTTGAAATATTTTTTTATGCACTTAGCCCGTTATAATTTATTTACATATTACACTATACTTAACAAATTTCTAATGGTTTAATTCAACGAATAGTTTAATTAACAAAACACAATTTACACTCAATAATATACATTCGTTGCTACGTTTCAGCAGCATTGAAACATTTATAGTAAAGTGGAAACAGCATTTGTTGTGTTTGCTTTCAACGGTTTTATATGTATAACATATTAGACAGTGCAACTGTACCTAATTTATCCTGCTTTTGTTTTAATAATATTAGTTGCACTAAAACCATTTTCAAACATAAAAAGAAGGTAAAATAAATATATAACCTATAAAAGTATTTAAAGTTTGAAAGCTTTAGAATCATATCCATTCTTTGTATTTTAAATTAATAATTAACCAACGTCTGAATACATTTTCATCTGCACCAGTGTTAATATTTGCATTAGTAAGAATCCTCTATTCCGTGTATAAATTTGCTTTATTTATTTCAAAGGTTTTGTAAAATATATAAAAACACTTGGTAAGTTTCACAAATTCTTTAATTAACTCTGACAGCTGTTTCGACTAACTAAGCCATTGTCAAAGAGCGAGTGAATGAAATTACTGAGAACAGGATGTTAGTGGAGTGTAGGTGGTGAACATCTGTTTAGGGCGTATCTGGAACATCTGTGTTGTGATGGCGAGGGGGGGAATGTGTGCATGAGACAAGGGAAGGTCAGGTGTCTTTAAAAACTAAATACAATCATGAATGCAAAATATAAAATTAACTGAACTAAATATAAACTGAATGCAAAATTGAAAATAATGATGAACATTCAAAATAATATAAAATAAACTAAACTAAATAACAGATTTTAATAAAGAAGATACACAAAATTCAGTCTGTTCATTGGTTAAATTTTTGTTATTTTTTATTGCTTTTTTAATTTCTAAAATTTCTAACAAATCCATTTTTTTAACTTTTTACAATGTAGGTAAAAAATGGATTTGTTAGAAATTTTAGAAATTAAAGAAAAATATAAAAAATAACAAAAATTTAACCAATTAACAGACTGAATTTTGTGTATCCCCTTTATTAAAATCTGTTATTTAGTTTAGTTTATTTTATATTATTTTGATGTTCATCATTATTTCAATTTTGCATTCAGTTTATATTTAGTTCAGTTAATTTTATATTTTGCATTCATGATTGTATTTAGTTTTTAAAGACACCTGACCTTCCCTTGTCTCATGCACACATTCCCCCCCCCCCGCCAACACAACACAGATGTTCCAGATACGCCCTAAACAGATGTTCACCACCTACACTCCACTAACGTCCTGTGTTCAGTAATTTCATTCACTCGCTCTTTGACAATGGCTTAGTTAGTCGAAACAGCTGTCAGAGTTAATTAAAAAATTTGTGAAACTTACCAAGTGGTTTTTATATATTTTGCAAAACCTTTGTATTAATATGTTTCACCAAGTGCCCAACGAGTCATCAGTTAATATATTTATTTCTATATTTTTTGGACAGGAAGCGCTGCTTCTGCTTTTTTTTGAAGCAAGTGGTTGAATATATTTAATACTTTTCCGTGTAGAATTTCCAAATTGTTTTAGACTTTAAACATAGTAGCTGTTAAAAGAAAATCGGCTTTAAATTTGGTAAGCATATTTAACGTAAAATTTAAGCAAATTCTTCTAAAATTTTATATTGGTTCTAGTAAGAGATTTGGTTTATCACTTTGCCGTGATACATTTTCCTTTTACATAAATATTTTTTAATTGTATGAAATTATCAGACTTACCTTACTGTAGCTGGGTTACGGCTGTCTTACTTACATACTGTGAATCAATGCAAAATTTTAAGATTGTTCTACTACTGTTTTATATCTGCTACAGATATAGTGGAATCTTAGACTCAGCTGATTAAAATTCTATCTTCATTTGCAATAAAACGCGGAGAACGAGTTGCAAGAAAAGACAACATAATTTATTTATTAGTGTTAATATTTTATAAATGCATTAACATCAATTAAGTATTCAACTTAAGTACACTAATACTTCTGGGTACTGTTTGATAACTGTTTCAACACATGCCAGCAAAAGTTACCGTTTACTTTGGAAGGGAAGCCGGAGGAAGTAAGGAGGAGAAGACGTATGAAGCTGTAGAAGGGGATTTGAGAGAGATGAGAGTGGGAGGCTGGAGGAGTAAGGCTCTGGACAGAGAAGAATGGAGGAGAATCGTTGGCAGACCACGGTTCTACAGGGATCTTAGTGCCAAAAGGAGAAGAAAAAATAAGTGTTTTTATATCCTCTCCACACAGTTTGCAGTGAGAAATGTTTACTTTCTACTAGATTTTAACCAGGATTTGAATCTGGGTTCTGTTCCCACACCTTATTTAATTTGAATGTATGATTCATTTTAAGACCCAGATCCGTGTCTGCTACCTTAAAGGTTTTTGGAAGAGTTTTCTTATGTAAATTTTGTACATTTTCAGTAGCTTATCCTTCACTATCACTGCCACTAATCTAAAGCGTAGAAGGGTTGCTCCTCTTGACACAAATGTATGAGAAATTACGCACTCAAATACAGACATAAATTTTGACAACACAAAATTATTCAAAACTCTGTAACAGTACCTATCCCGTTGTTTATACACACTACAAGGATCGTCTGCACATTAGATACTTTCCTCCCATGTTACTTATTGCTTAAATACTATTGTTACTTTATTTCCAAATAATCTACCTCACTCCAAACTTGAAAGGTTTAGAACTGCTACTGGATACAACCTACAGCCTCTAGAGCCACTTCATGTTCAGTAAAACTCATCTTCCTTCACTTTGTAGAATATTTGAATCTTCATATTACGTAGCTAATATGTAAATTAGGGTTGGTAGCCATTTCGTTTTATAGTTCTGGCTAGGGGCCTGGAAACTAAATTTCAGTTGTCTTTTCATCTTTTATTAATCGAGAACTTATTAATTCTTTCACTCTGCCTTGTCCTATGTATTTCTGTTTAGACAATCTGTGCTTTTTTATAGTCTTTTATTTTCAAATTTCTTCAATGTTCCTAATACTTTTCGAAAGGTATTCTGACTTAAATATTTCTTCAGGAGGGTAATGTCTGCTAGATTGTTTCCAAAGTCAATAAATCAACAAATATTTGTTTTGTAGATTTACTATCAAAACGGTCAAATGTTACGTTTTGTTAAACTCTTCAAATTCATTTGGCCCAGATGTTCGTGGAATGAAATGCTAGATGTTGGATAGTGTCTAAATATTTATTTTACTTTCTAGTTAAACGTTTTTATTGTTCGTTTTCTACATTTACCTCTATTTATTTTGGTTTAAGAAACTTCCTTACTTTTTTGTTTTTTCGTAATCCATAGATTACTTTTTATACGACACTAAAAATTATGCTACCTAAATGTTTTTTTGTTTTACAAATGTATAGTAATGTTGTTTTTAATCAAGATGTATTTTTATAAATACTTTTTTTTAAAGTAATTAAATTTTGTTTCCTAACACTTTACCAATGCTTTCATTCTGTGAGACAATTTTTTTCAACTGTATAACCATAGTCGCACCGCCGTTTTCACATCGTTGTCTTTATTTCCAACAGAAGCCATCTTTTTAGCAGTCGAAAGATACAATAACCATTCAGTGCTATGCGGTCAGGTGAATATGGGGGATTTAGAAGAAACTAGAAGTAGACTTTCAAGTTTTTTAAAACCATTTTGCAAGATGCGCATTTTCCTGCTGTGAGAACACACCATAACTGAAAAAGCATTGCCTTTGTTACCTTACTGCGGTTTAGGTATCCAAACCGAGTTGCGTCATTCACATTTGTCATACCACTTACCACTAGTTGTCTTGTTACTATGAGATAAAATTTTGTCGTACTGACTTTGGATTTGTCTATTAGTACTGATTCTTTTTTTTTTTAGTTTCTCTATTCAAGAAACGTATCCTTTACAACTACTCGTAATTAAAGCATATCTGTAGAGGCACCACAGTTCTGTTTTGGTCTGATATATGTACAATGCGCGTTACTGCTGCGCCAATTCTGTGTGCATGGAAACATAAAATCACAGCACAACAGAAGATGACAATGTAATTTAAATGCGTAAGATCATACTAGTGTTACTTTTCGACTCATCTGCATAAATTATAGCAAAATAGTAATAAAAATATTTCATAATAATCAAGTAGACGAATCAAGAGAACAGAGTCTGTTTCATATCCTTTAATTATATTGTAGCATGACAGATAATACCCATAAAAATGAATGGTAAAATGATCATAAAAATAAAATAATAACATTGTTAAATCCGAGGAAGCAACATTAATAAATTAATTAAGAACCACCGTGGGGTACAATCACAGATTAAAATAAAAGTTCATGTAAAACTAAGGTTACAACGAGTGATGAATCATCAACATAAATTTAAAAATTAATATGAAAAAACGGTAATACCCAGGTAGGATAGGAGTAGGTAAGGAAGAAACCCAGAAAATGAATAAACCCACAATAAGAAAAGAAAATATGTTGTAAGAAACAAGAAGAGTAGGTAAAGAAGAAACCGAAAACATGATGACATCCACAAGAAGATGAAGGAAATGATTTTATAAGAAAAAAGAAGAAGAGGAGGAATCAATGAAGAAACAAGAACAAGACAGCATCCACAAGAAGAAGGAGTGCTCTTATAAAATAAAACCCAAACCCCAAAATAAATATAATAATAATAAATAAAAGTATAACAAAATATCAAATGTAAAAACTACATGTAAAATAGAATAGATGTAAGTAAAAAAGTGTATAGAGTAAGAATTGAAAGTGAACTAATGTGAGATAATAATATAATACCAAAAAACAAATCTTCATTATATTCTATAAATAGATTTCTTGATTTTAACAAAACTATGTAACTATTTAGAAATAAAATCAAGGAATAAAAAGAGAATCAGTGCAAGTTTTAGTGTTATAGAAAATAAACCATATGTTTCAATGTTGAAGTTCACAAACTAAGTAGATGGTGAAATATTACAACTTTAAAGTGCTTTAATTTGTGTTCATGAATAATGTAAATAAAGTATTATCATGACCGATAATACATGTGTTTTTTAGATAACTGCCACTCTTTTTATGTAACATTCATTAGAATGACAAAAATAAAACAAGAGCAGGGCGTACATAATAAAAGTGAAGTGACAAAGAGTCATTACCCCATAAATATAAAAACAGATAAAAACTGAAAGTAGAACTTAGTAAGAAACAGAGAATAAGATTATAATAGTTATGTTTTGTTTATATAGAATAAGGTATTAGAAATAAGCAAGTTTAAAAATGTCAGAACCACTAACATTCTTTATTTATAATATACTTATTACTGTTAATCATTGAGTATAAAATGTCTGATTTGGAAAGACAAATGTTAATTTGAATTAGGTGTTATGTATTAATTGTATGAACCATATACTAATTGTTATTTTGTTTACAATAAGAAAATGTTAATTTATGTCACAATAGCAATGAAAGTCAGAGAGGGTATAAACCAATATGTATTATTTAAAAAACTTTGTATGTAAAAACTGTTAGAAATCTAGGCCAAATGTTAAAAACTAAACAGCATCAAATTTGATGAAATAAATACAGAAAGACAATTAAACTGAAGGAATTTATATAAAGTAAATCAGTACTAAAGTCATGTAATTGGAAATATAAATAAGGAAGAATTGGTAAAATTATAGCCAGAATTATTGTTAAAAATGGAAATGTAAAAACTAAAAATTTAGAGAGGGGAGTCATATATATTACTGTATAATATTTTAAAACATAACCGATTAATCTAATTGCAAGAAATTAAGGGAAGATAAAACTTTTATTACAATCTGAGATTTAATATAATCATTAATATAACTTGTAAAATAGCATCATTTGGAAGACAAGGACAGGAAGTGTTTTTAAAACTTACAATTACAAAATGAGGTAAAAAATACCATTTTATATCAAAAACTTAATAAAACTACATTATTTGGTATCAAATTAAGCAGAATGAACTGAAGAAGAAGATTATGTATTTACTAGTTAATAAATTTGAAGAATAACAAAAATATAATCAGTTATATAATGTAACTTTCTCACATGCACAGGATGCAAATAAATTTGGAACAATGTATTGAATAAGATTGGTTTGGCTAAGACTTTAGCCGAAGACGAAGTAAGTAAATTAGTTGATTATTAGACGTTGAATGATACACTCGATGCGAGTACTTTGTAAACCTTAACCTAATTGCTAATATAGTAATGGCGAATGATTTATAAGCCTAAAGTGAAAAACGAGAGTTTCGGTAAAAACACATTTTTAAACGGAAACCCAGTGAAATAAATATCTCAGACATTCAATTACTACTACACCGAACAGAACACCAGTGAATATAACATTTAAACAATTAAAACAGTAAAAACACTTCACCACACAAAAGTGCAAATATCGGACTAACAGACAAAAGTGAAATTGACTTATTACTACAGTATTTTTCAAAGTACAACACTAAAACTGAACCAGAGACACTCCACCAACACAAGAAGGAAGAATTGCAGCCACAAGGACGAAAATTCAGAGGGAAAGCATCTTTTATTGAACTTTGAAACAACGAGGCGTGATCGTTTTGCAACTGTACACGAGGAGCAGCCATCATTGATTACCCACAATACAACGTAACACAGCCTTTACTCCTAAATGGTTTGAAATCTGCTCACTTACCATTATATATTAACTATCATATATGTATTTTAATCTTTAAGGTGATATATTTGTAATGTTATACTTTATAAACTTAACCCTTATTTCTCTGACTTTACCTAAAATAACTGCTAAAAGAATCCTAATATAAATAATTGTACGAATTAACGATACCCTGAGAATCGATTTATATATCGATAAAGAGTCGAAATAAAAAATAATTGTTAATAAAATTTCTTATATATTACATAATTGAACATTTTTTCATTCCTAAAAGATAATTAATATAATAAGTAAATTTAATAGAGTTAACTACCAGAATCTCACCACCCTGAAGGAAGATAACCTCCAAATAAGAAAAATACACAAATCGATTGTTATTGGAGATAATTCTATCAACTGACAAGAAGATTTAAAAAAAATACTGAAAAGGCGTTAAAACAATAAAAACAATTAACAAAAGATTCGGAACACTACAGAACATAATTAATTAATTAATTTTAATTAATCATAAATTTAAAAAAATTATAAACAACAAAAATAATTATTTTTACACAAACAAAATTAACAAATTTATATATTTGTATTTGTAACCGTATCGTTACAAATTGGCGACCAACTGAGGGGCTTTAATTAGCGATTGACAGGCCACTACAATTTGCCCAATCCCTAATTGGAGCTTGGCAGCAGCTATAAAGTCAGGAAAAAGGGAAAAATGCAACGACGTGCAACGTCAAAGAAACGGGCGGCGGAGGCCGAAAAGGAAATTGGAATTGATATTGAAGGCAAAGAGGCGACGCCGGTAGAAGACATAGGAAGGTTATTACCCGCAGTGGAACCTAAACAACCCGCACCACCAGAGGAACAACCCGAGAAACCCTCACAGACAGAGGACATGACAATACAAGAGATGTTAAGAGTGATGATGGAAGGCAATCAATCCTTAAGTAAAAAGATGGAAGGATTGAATAAGAAAATGGATGCCACAAAGGAAGACTTGAATAAGAAAATGGATTCTACAAAAGAAGAAAATAGTAAAGAAAGGAAGGAAGACAACCAATCTTTAAATAAGAAGTTGGAAGATTTGAAGGAGGACAACCAGTCTTTGAAGGAAGAATTCATAATAACCAAAGAAGAGTTGGGTAATAAAATCGAAATCACCAATAAGAGAATAGAGGAAACCAGCAAGGAAATGAAAGAAGACAACCGATCCTTGAGTCAGAAAATTGATGAAACTAATCAGAAAATGGAAGAAAATAACAGGAAAATGGAAGAGAAGATGGGGAAGAAGTTGGAAGAATTAAGAGAGGATAACCAACTATTCAGAGAAGAAGTAAGGAAAATTAACCAAGAAAACCTGGACAAATTAGACGAGAAGATGGAGTTGTTAAAGGAAGGGTTTAGCAGAAAGATAAACGATAATATGGTGTCGATAAACAAGAAATTAGAAGAAAAGACAACTAGGATCGAACGACGAATCACAGAAGCGGACGAAAGATGGAGTCAGAGGGAGCGAGAAGTACAAGATTTTAAAGCCGAAGTAAGCACTAAGATTAAAAAAATGAAAGAGACCAATAAGAAGGTGAAGGATAGTTATAAAAATTTATATCAGAAAATAGAATATACGAATAAGGAATTACCACATGATAGCAAACCAGGAACAGAAGATGTACCGAACGATAAAACGAAGGAACAAGTAGTAGTATTACCCGAAATTAAAACTAACGGAAACAAGGAAAATATTAAACATATGGAAGGGAAATCGAAGAAAATGAGAAGAACACGTCCAAGGAATTTAATAAAAACAAAGGAAGAAAGGGAGATGATGAACCATGGTTTAATGGATGTCAATAATATCCCAATTACCAACAAAAAAGAAATCATGAATTCCAGAGATAATGGAAGGAGATTAAGGGTAAATTCAGAAATGATTTACCACCGAACAGTAGTTTACCACTGGGAAAGGACCAGGGGCAAATGGCATACAACGGAGGTGGAAATATATAGTAGATTATCAATGATATCATTAGTCATTGATGGACCAGTGACATATTGATGTAAGAAACAATATGATAGAGAGAATCAAATAAGCTTTGCAGCCAGTGAAGGAATAACAGCAAGAAAATTGAAACAAGCGACAGAATAACCGCAGGGAAAATGAAGTACCAGGCGGAAACCAGAGATGTCACAAGTACTGGAATAATTATGAAGACAATGGTCGTCCGGACAATAAGGACAACCGAGATGATGGACCACGGTTAAATCAAATACCACACACCATCAAGAAAAGGGATGGATATTAAATAAATATGATAACCGACTACGGCGAAAAACAATTTTGAAGAGACAAGAAATAAATACCATTGAGGAGAAATGATATGAATAACAAACAAAGGACTAAACTGGGTTTTAAGAAAGAAGATTATTTAAGAAACTGAACCTTACCAATGAAAATATGAGCAACTGAGCGACATAAAGAAAATTATCAATCCTGGGTATAAAAGAAAATATAATAATAAGAAAGATAATTTTAAGAATAAAAATAATACATACGAACTGAAAGAAATAATTTCCGGAAGAATTAAAGGAGTGTACAACCAAGCCTCCATAAAAAAGTATTACGAAGAATGAATTTAGATGAAACAAATAAATTCTAAAGAACAGTAAGAACAACTTACCAATAATGTTTGAAAGAGAACATTTGGAATAATTAAAAAGAAGAAAATGAATTTATAATAAACATATAAATTCTAAAATTAGTAAGGTCAACTTACACAAATAACTTGAAAGAAACAATTTGGAATAAAAAAAGGAAGAAAACGAATTTTATAAAACAACAAAATCCTAAAATAAGTAAGGTCAACTTACACAATAATTTTTGAAAGAAATCATTTGAGATTAAATAAAAAAGAAGAATTTTGTAAAAAAAACCCGCAAAATTCTAAAATAATAGTAAGGCCAACTTAGTACAAATAAATTTGAAAGAAACCATTTCGAATAATTAAAAAGAAGAAAATGAATTAAAATAAACAACTAAATTCCAAAAGAATAGTAAGATCAGCTTACACCAATGAATTCTGAAAAGAAAGAAATTTAGAAATAAACAAGAAGGAGAAGAATGAATTTTGTATATTATAACGCGCAAAATTCTGAAATAATTGTAAGATCAACTTACACAAATAATTTGAAAGAAACAATTTGGAATAATTAAAAAGAAGAAAATGAATTTATAGGTAAAAACCCGCAAAATTCTAAAAAATAATAAGATCAACTTACACAAACAATTTTGAAAGAAACAATTTGGAAATAAATAAAAAAGAAGAATGTGAATTTTGATAAAATTATCAAAATTTTAAAACAAGTAAGATCAACTTACACAAACAATTTAGCCAGAAAAAATTTGGAAATAAATGAATTAAATAGAATTTGAATTTTGAATATAAAATATCAAAATTTAAAAACATAATAAGGTCAACTTATTACAAATGATTTATGAAAAATGTTATGGAATTAAATAAAAAGAAGAATATGAATTTTGTGTAAAATTAACAAAGTTCTAAAAATAAATAAGATCCACTTATAAATAAAGTTAGAAGAAAATAATATGATTAATTAAGAAAAAGAATTAAAAATAATCCAGAATAAATGTGAATATCTAACATTTGAAGGAGTAGAGAAGAAAAACAAAAAAGAGTGTGATATTCAAGAGAAGGCAAGAATTTGGAAATAAAGAGAAGAATTCATTATTATAATAAAATAATAAAAATCTAAAAAAGAAAAGCAATAATATAATAAGAACCACCTATGATTAACTATCTATGAAACTATTATGGAAACAAATAATCAAGAAAGATGATTATAATATTACACAGTTCTGAAGAAACAAAGAAGAACAACTAATACCAAACATATGGAGAAGATGATTTTGAAAAAATAATAATAGTAAGACATATATGAAACGCAAAGAGAAGAAGTACCAAATGAAATATAATATAAATAAATTAATTTTAATGAATGCAAAAACGGATTAATAACTTTCTGAGAGAAAAGAAAGAAAATATGTTTAAATAATATGATCACTATAACAACTTGAATATCAATTACAAAGAAACAAATTGAAAAATTTAACTAACATAAAATAAGACCATTCAAATAATGAATAAGAACCAAAGAGAAAAGACATATAAAAAAGTATGCTATCAATGTAAATAACCAGAAGAAAATGTAATGAGAATTCAGATGAAGAAGGAAAAAGTTACACGATAACTAGTAACAAAAATATTAAACAAGAGTTTCCAATCATAATTAAAATGAATATATCAGACGAGCTAAGAGTTAGAAGAATATATATAATGAGAATAATAAAAATTAAGAAGAATCATTGAGATAGAAAACGTGAGATAATCTGAGAAACAACGAAGTGAAGAATCCAAAGATATTTTTAAAAAAATAGTCATAAGGTGGACTGTTCTTAGATAATTTTTATTCGATTACTGTCAGTAGATAATTCCAGCAGCATTATGTTTTTGAGCAGAGATGATTTGCCTCTGGACTCAATTTGAAGTGATGTATGGCCAGCAGAGTATGTTGCCCACAGTGCCTCTCTGGACGGCCCCAGCTCACACGTTAGGGAACGTTAAGGAATTAATATCCCAGGGATAAAACACGAATTTTGTTAGAAAAGAAAATATATAATAATAATAATAATAATAATAATAATAATATATCTCATAAAACATTAATTATCCAAGAAGAATCTAAAGTCAGATAAGTGACTATAAAATTTATTAAGCTCAAATATGAAAAAGTCGATATAGACATGGAGAGAAAAATGAAGAATAAAAAATAATAAAATTGTCATAAGCAATTATTTCATCCATAATCAAGTATGAAATAATCACTTCTGGAGGAGAGCAATCTGTAGCATGACAGATAATGCCCATAAAATGAATGGTAAAATGATGATAAAAATAAAATAATAACATTGTTAAATCCGAGAAAGCAAAATAAATAAATTAATTAAGAACCACCGTGGAGTATAATCATAGATTACAGTAAAAGTTCATGTAAAACTAAGGTTACAACGAGTGATGAATCATCAACATAAATGTAAAAACTAAATATGAAAAAAAGGTAATACCCAGGTAGGATAGGAGTAGGTAAGGAAGAAACCCAGAAAATGAATAAACCCACAATAAGAAAAGAAAATATGTTGTAAGAAACAAGAAGAGTAGGTAAAGAAGAAACCGAAAACATGATGACATCCACAAGAAGATGAAGGAAATGATTTTATAAGAAAAAAGAAGAAGAGGAGGAATCAATGAAGAAACAAGAACAAGACAGCATCCACAAGAAGAAGGAATGCTCTTATAAAAAAAAACCCAAACACCAAAATAAATATAATAATAATAAATAAAAGTATAACAAAATATCAAATGTAAAAACTACATGTAAAATAGAATAGATGTAAGTAAAAAAGTGTATAGAGTAAGAATTGAAAGTGAACCAATGTGAGATAACAATATAATACCAAAAAACACACCTTCATTATATTCTATAAATAGATTTCTTGATTTTAACAAAACTATATAACTATTTAGAAATAAAATCAAGGAATAAAAAGAGAACCAGTGCAAGTTTTAGTGTTATAGAAAATAAACCTTATGTTTCAATGTTGAAGTTCACAAACTAAGTAGATGGTGAAATATTACACCTTTAAAGTGTTTAATTTGTGTTCATGAATAATGTAAATAAAGTATTATCGATAGACCGATAATGTAAATAAATAAAGTAGACCGATAATACATGTGTTTTTTAGATAACTGCCACTATTTTTATATAACATTCATTAGAATGGCAAAAATAAAACAAGAGCAGGGCATACATAATAAAAGTGAAGTGACAAAGAGTCATTACCCCATAAATATAAAAACAGATAAAAACTGAAAGTAGAACTTAGTAAGAAATAGAGAATAAGATTATAATAGTTATGTTTTGTTTATATAGAATAAGGTATTAGAAATAAGCAAGTTTAAAAATGTCAGAACCACTAACATTCTTTATTTATAATATACTTATTACTGTTAATCATTGAGTATAAAATGTCTGATTTGGAAAGACAAATGTTAATTTGAATTAGGTGTTATGTATTAATTGTATGAACCATATACTAATTGTTATTTTGTTTACAATAAGAAAATGTTAATTTATGTCACAATAGCAATGAAAGTCAGAGAGGGTATAAACCAATATGTATTATTTAAAAAACTTTGTATGTAAAAACTGTTAGAAATCTAGGCCAAATGTTAAAAACTAAACAGCATCAAATTTGATGAAATAAATACAGAAAGACAATTAAACTGAAGGAATTTATATAAAGTAAATCAGTACTAAAGTCATGTAATTGGAAATATAAATAAGGAAGAATTGGTAAAATTATAGCCAGAATTATTGTTAAAAATGGAAATGTAAAAACTAAAAATTTAGAGAGGGGAGTCATATATATTACTGTATAATATTTTAAAACATAACCGATTAATCTAATTGCAAGAAATTAAGGGAAGATAAAACTTTTATTACAATCTGAGATTTAATATAATCATTAATATAACTTGTAAAATAGCATCATTTGGAAGACAAGGACAGGAAGTGTTTTTAAAACTTACAATTACAAAATGAGGTAAAAAATACCATTTTATATCAAAAACTTAATAAAACTACATTATTTGGTATCAAATTAAGCAGAATGAACTGAAGAAGAAGATTATGTATTTACTAGTTAATAAATTTGAAGAATAACAAAAATATAATCAGTTATATAATGTAACTTTCTCACATGCACAGGATGCAAATAAATTTGGAACAATGTATTGAATAAGATTGGTTTGGCTAAGACTTTAGCCGAAGACGAAGGAAGTAAATTAGTTGATTATTAGACGTTGAATGATACACTCGATGCGAGTACTTTGTAAACCTTAACCTAATTGCTAATATAGTATTGGCGAATGTTTTATAAGCCTAAAGTGAAAAACGAGAGTTTCGGTAAAAACACATTTTTAAACGGAAACCCAGTGAAATAAATATCTACAGACATTCAATTAATACTACACCGAACAGAACACCAGTGAATATAACATTTAAACAATTAAAACAGTAAAAACACTTCACCACACAAAAGTGCAAATATCGGACTAACAGACAAAAGTGAAATTGACTTATTACTACAGTATTTTTCAAAGTACAACACTAAAATTGAACCAGAGACACTCCACCAACACAAGAAGGAAGAATTGCAGCCACAAGGACGAAAATTCAGAGGGAAAGCATCTTTTATTGAACTTTGAAACAGCTAGGCGTGATCGTTTTGCAACTGTACACGAGGAGCAGCCATCATTGATTACCCACAACACAACGTAACACAGCCTTTACTTCTGAATGGTTTGAAATCTGCTCACTTGTGCCGCGTTTTGGAAAATGCGGCGATGTTCCTATATCTATACAGTGGATGATTAAAATTACGTATTTGACGACGCGGGGGAATTTGTCCTTTGGTACGCTCAATGTCATCTTTGTCATCTCCGCCGGCCGACTCGCGCGCGCCCTATCTCTGTTACGTACAGTTTTTTTTCAAGAGCCTGTTTGCTCAGTTAAACTCCGGCTCTCGGCGCTTCACTTTCTGGTCCCCGGCTGACAGAGTAGATTTAACAGTTTTTCGTCTTCCAACTACTTCTATGGATAGGTAGAAGCCTACGTGACCTCCGGTAAGTCTATTAAGATATATATATTAATTATTTATAAAAACAAATTTCTTTTAATTGATATTAAAGTGGATGCGTTACGATAGATATTGCAGTGAGTCCTTAGCACGTGGCGACTATCAGGTTAAAATTTGTTTTATGTATGTTTAATCTCAACCCTGGTTAATTGATTGTAACAGTATTGATATAATTATGTTTTATATTAATCTAGTAATGATCCTACTAAATTAACTAAACCAAGATGGGGCGTAAGTCAGTAATTTTCTGAAATCCGTGTACATCACGGACTTGTTAAAAGTTGCTAATTCCTGTAAGTGCGCCATGAAAACTTTTGCTTAACTGTTAATTAAAATTATCATTATTATGGAGTCACTATAGTTGGACATATTATATATTAAAATATTTAATGGGGGTTAGTTTGGAGCGATTTACTACATTCAGTGGGGTTCTATACTTAGTCAATTTTCGGAGTTCATAAAGTGGACAGGCCATGCAATGTCAGTGGGTAAATGTGGTAGTGTGTTTTATGAACTTATGAGTAATCTCAGATATAATTGTGCAGGGTTTCTGATGTAGACGGAAATCTACCCCCCTCCGGAAGGACGGCCGAACAACTGCCTCAGATGCTGTAATTTCAAACACCTTCGTCAGCTGTGTCAGCCGGAAGCATGGACTAGATACACCCAACGGAACCCTCAAACTCCACGCTACTAACCAGGTGAAATTTAACCATATTAACCTAAATCTTGTGGCCGATAAACTCTTTGAGACTCTCGTGTAGACGCTCCAGTTTGGACAGTTATTTCCGGACAATGGGTGGCATATACTCGTTCTGAGAGTGTAAACTCGGCCAGGATCACGCACCACCCGGGTCGAGGGGAGTTCGGTAGATAGGGTTGAATCTAAATCTGTTTCTGTTTTAAGCATGCCTGGACAGATGTTTCTGTCCACGTTGGGATATTTATGTTTAATGGATCTTTTGGTTAATGTGGGCTCATGTATTTTTATTCATTAATGATCTGGGAGATGTTTTAACCCGTGGTCGACTCCCGTAGGAGCCGTCCACTGCAGGTCTGTATGTGTCAGATCTTGCTAGATCTCGCCCGATGCCTGACCCGGCCGGTAGTTAAGTTTTTTTGGAACACTGTGAGCTGGTTTTAATACCTTCATGACTTAGATTCCGCTTTACAAAATTCTGTTCCACTGTTTAGCTAATTTGTACACTTTAAATTTTACCATTGTCACAGTTTGTATTTTACCATAGTAAATTTGTAACGTTAATTTTTATTGCTCACTATACCAATTAATTAACCATTAAACAACACAAGATTAATCAGTATCAGTTATCAATATTCATGGTGGTCACGTTCCACTATTTTTACAAATTCTGTTTTGAAAGTAAAAAGGAAATATAAAATGCAGTTAGGCAACCGGACATCCATGTTAACCTTGTGATGGCACTCTTCATTATTGTCATTGACGTGATTCAAATCGATAATTAAACATCGGCATGGGATTTGTGCGCAGGCCGCAGGGCTTACATAGAACATTCAGTTAATACTTATCTTATTAAAACTTGGGGCATGTCTGCTCCACTCATTGGGACATTTTAATTGAGGTTTTGGGGGTTTAGTCACCTATTAATTGAACGTTGAAGGGGGCCGGATACTTGGTCAGAATAAGGGGGTTAAGGGTGTTTCAACAAGAAACTTATATACGCTGATAACCGGGGTGAACATGTGATGTGTTACTTATCTGTAAATGTCTGTTGATGTTAATTATATGTGTGTGTTTGTTTTATATGATTGTTACATTGTCATATTCATTATGCATGTGTATATTTCTATATATTTATGTCTTGCTAGGAAATGTGATTACTTGCAGGTCGAGATTGTGTGCCATTTTACAATTGTATTATTATCATTTCTGTAACATGCAACGATTTACTAGTCAATGATTATTCAGATATTTAATATTCATTCAGTACTTATTGATGTTAATAGTTTATTATTCATTGTTCACTTTTGGCAATGCACATATTAATGGAATTATATTTAAAAATAAAAAGACTTAATTATCTTGCCTTAAGGGCTCATATGTTGTACAAGCCGAGCACAATAAATATTGTTGTTGTTATCTCAAGATCAGTGTTTCATTTGCAAATCCCATCATACTGGACCCAGCACAATTTTGGCTTCTCTAGGCTCTAGCCTAGTTCTAAATAACTTGTGGCCTCTCTTTCAAAACAAATAAGCAAGGAGATAGAAATTTAAATATAAAATAAAATGAATAAGAAAAGCATAAAAAGGAAAGAGGGGTTACACACTTACCATTATATATTAACTATCATATATGTATTTTAATCTTTAAGGTGATATATTTGTAATGTTATACTTTATAAACTTAACCCTTATTTCTCTGACTTTACCTAAAATAACTGCTAAAAGAATCCTAATATAAATAACTGTACGAATTAACGATACCCTGAGAATCGATTTATATATCGATAAAGAGTAGAAATAAAAAATAATTTTTAATAAAATTTCTTATATATTACATAATTGAACATTTTTTCATTCCTAAAAGATAATTAATATAATAAGTAAATTTAATAGAGTTAACTACCAGAATATCACCACCCTGAAGGAAGATAACCTCCAAATAAGAAAAATACACAAATCGATTGTTATTGGAGATAATTCTATCAACTGGCAAGAAGATTTAAAAAAAATACTGAAAAGGCGTTGAAACAATAAAAACAATTAACAAAAGATTCGGAACACTACAGAACATAATTAATTAATTAATTAATTTTAATTAATTATAAATTTAAAAAAATTATAAAAACAACAAATTTTTTTTTACACAAACAAAATTAACAAATTTATATATTTGTATTTGTAACCGTATCGTTACAATATAAATCAAAATCCGTTGTAGCTTAGTGTTTTTTCAACTAATTTATATAACTAACGTGCGTCGCTAAATAATGTAAAACTTATCGGACCAAGCATCGATGTTGACACTTCGATTTGCTCACAGAAGGATAAGAATTTGAAGAAGTGTATAGACAATTGCACATAAGTCTTCTCCTTCTTTTTCATACTTTTCTATCGTCAAGGGTTGTGATTCTTTAGCCACTTTTGATATACCCATCTATATCAAAGCGTGAGGCAATTGATTTCTAACATAATCTTTTTCCTTCTGTATGCCAGCTTCTCAAACAGTAAGCAAACTCACTCATAAATATCTCTTACATAACACACACTGCTTACAATTCGAAGAAGTTACTTTTTGTCATTATTGTCATAATTGTAATCATAACAATCTTTAGCAAAGGTTTATCCAATAATTATTTGTTGCGGTGTCAAGCAGATATACTTGAACTGGCCACTCTAACGCTTCTTCTTCTCCACAGTTTCTGTCGTTTTGGCTTATAACTAAATAATTGTTTGGGAATGCGAAAGTTATCCATCCGGTTAAGGCGTTCCAACAGTTGTAGCTGATGTTGAAAACTCCTATCAAGTACACCCATAATATTCAGTTCCTACCGTACATCGACATGTCTTTTGCGATCTTGAAGAGTACGTCCTTCCACATGTCTGAGAAATCTCATTTTGACCGCATGACTACGACTGGCCTCCTCAGAACCGTAGAGATGTGTTGGGAGTCCATCACCTTGTAGGACTTCAGGCATGATTCTTGTTTATTACTTATTAGTTTTGTAGTTTTTATTATGTTCCCACACCTACGGTTGAACTTCTGCACTCTTTTCACCACATCACACTTTGTAATGTAAAAAATATTACACCCATATTTTCAAAATGATTGATCCGCTCCGGAACAGTACCATCTAGAACAATTTTGCTCATATGGGATCAGCTGTATGAAAAGCAATGAAGTAGGTTTTTATTCTGAACATCTGTAATACAACATCATTGCAGAAATTACTTGTGTGCGTATTTAATTAAAATCACTAACATTAGTAAAATCTTACTTGCCATTAATTAAAATATTAGTAACAGTTTTAATCTTAAAATTAATTAAAAAGACTTATAGTTATACAGAAAGTTTGTCATTTTGAAATTACTCACGAAAATATCATTAATTCTGACAACACGAAACACGACAGTTTTATCTATAAAACCAAAAACAACAATTAACGCCATTGCGAATTTCTGTATTGGTTATTTCAGTATTCCTACTTGTAGTATAAGCAAGTATACCCAAGTTAGAAACTTTATTCATTATTTTCTTTATTTTATTTCATTATTACATTTACATTAACCTTGATTGCATGAAATAGAGTATTGAAATCAGAGTTTTGTTGTAAGGATATTAGTCAACAAATTTTTGCGTTTTAAGTGATGTCATTTCTTGTTTAATGTCAGTTACTCAAAATACATATATTTTGTGTTTATGTTTCTTAAAACACTACACATTTCTGAGAAACACTAACAAACACGCCAAAAAATTGCGTTCTTTAAGTAGCCCCACGGCAGAAGATGGACGTGGGAACGTTTTTAAAGAATGTCATCAATATATTCAGGACACCTGTTAAATGTATTCATAGTTTTAAATAAGCTCTGTAATTTTGTAAGAGAAGAACAAATTCAATTTAAATTAAGAGGAGAGACAGTAACCTCTCGACGCACACTTGAGCTATATAACACCAAGTTTTACTACACTCCAGGAATTTGTGTTAAATTTTTGTTACGTTGTTCAGTTTTTGACTTTATTATTCCGTTATTACAAATCTAACATTTGCAATCAGCAGCAATGTAAGCCCTAGGAATGCAGCGTGGAAAGCTGAAAGTTATGATTTAACAGTCAGTACGGTTCATAGAAAGATGGGATGGGATTCATGTTAACGACACTTACTTTTTGCACACTTTTAAAGTTATTTCATTATAGGTTCACAGAGGGCCATTTAAAATTTTGTTTTCAAGAAGTACCATTTAGAAACATATAGTCATTTTAACTTTCTTTGATTTGTAAATGTCAAAAACTGTGATTAACGTTTGTGCAACATGATTTCTCAGGCTTTTGTAGCAGTAGTTATGTCGTAGATTAGCGTAAAATCTTAGATTTACTCAGTACGTGAAACTCAGATTTTAATTGTCACTTTTGTTTATTAAAATCAGGTAACAAAATGATAAAATATACGTTAATATTCTTTTTATTATGTTTTTCTGTTTTTTTACTCCCACGGTTCAAGAACGTCCAAAAACTCGATATTATGGTTCTTAAGTTTATCTTGCTCCGGTTTAAAATCTGAAGCCAACCAACTTTCTGGAAGGAAGCATCCCGGAATGGGTACTCTCGACTTTGATTCCGTGTTTCCAGTGTAATCTGGAACACCTCCCCCTCAAAAAAAAATTGACAGATTTTAGCTGTTGTCCCTGCTTTTGGAGGCTACCATGTACGTACTATCAAAATTTTTACATGATGCGACAGAAAATATTGTAAAGGAAGGTCAAAAGAAGTAAAGGAAGAATATTGATATTTTAAGTTGGCTTATGCAAGTTATTGCTTTGTGTGTATTAAACTTTTAAAAAACTTAAGAAAAATAGTGTAAGTAAACGTGTACGGATGTGAGGAGGAGGGAATCATGTAGATATTTACTTTATGTTTCAAGAAATTTGTCATTCTAGATCTTGCCTCTCTAGAACGTCTTATGTTCTATAACAGTAAATAGCTGACTATAAAATAATAATAAGTGTTATAAATAAAATAATATTAATTATCATCATCACCATCATCATCATTTACACATCACGAGAAAGGTAAGATACTGCCTATTTCTTCTTAAAACCCTCCAGTTATCTCTTCCTGAGTCTACCCACACACCTGTGTGCTGTACGTTTATATTTTCAGACTGGTTTCGCATGTAGGTATATATTTCCAGATTTATTGACCAGCCTTGAAACTGACTTTTTTTAAAGCGCCTTTCCCATTATTGTTTATAATCATTTATTAAATTGATCAGTTGCAATTTCCTCTTACGATTTAGCTTTTTATACCATCAACTTTAGAAAACCTTTCTTGAAAACGCCATTTCCGGTCCTTGTGTTTAATTTAACGTTTTTGCTGTCATACATAATTATCTATACGACAGCGCAGGGACCGCCATAACTTTGTCTCTTGACGGACGTTGCTTCCAATTATACGGTTGATTGAACCACAGATTGTCTAGACTTTGGGTAAATTGATATCAATATTTTACTTTTTATTATAGTTATATGACATTATAGAAATAATATCATGCCTTAAAAAGTTAAAGTCAGTCACCTGTTCTATAGTTATAGTACATGCCATTATCTTTTTTTTTAGTGGCGATTTTCATATTATATTGTGTGCAAATCCAATGAAGTTTAAAAATAGTTTCTTTAATGAAATATTTTATTTTGAATTAAAAGCAAATCTTCAGCAAACAACAACACATTCAAGTACCTGCCTTCTGATATTTTATATCAGAGTTTACTAGTTTTAAAATTAATTATTATTAGTAACATGCTGTGATGGCGATTAATGACCTCAAATTATCATATTTGCCTTAATTATCTGTAAATATTTTTGAAATAGTGAATGTCTTATTTTGTTAAAAATTAGAACACAAAGTACACAGCTCACACACACACACACACACACACACACACACACACACACACACACACACACACACACACACACACACACACACACACACACACACACACACACACACACACACACACACACACACACACACACACACACACACACAACAAACACAATTACCCTCCTGCTTTAAAGTAGTTGGCTGTAAGCTTGATTAGAAGACAAATTGTATATAGTCAGAAAAAGTAAGATAAAGAGTCAACATTAACGAACTACATTCAGACTAAGAAAAGGACGACTTTTGAAAAGTGAATCAATTTCTAACACAGAATACAAACTATGGCAGTCTAGCTGGGTAAGCTGATTACTACATTCATCGAATGCTTTGTTTTAATTTTAGCAGTTTTCTCAGAAAACTCCCTCGTACTTTTAAAGCTAGTCTTAAAACATTTTATTTTTTTAGTAAATTTTTAGACAATGGAAACTAAATTGTCCATATAATATACGTACATTAAATTGGTATTACACTGAGTTGTGCCTGAAGTTACAAAATTTAAAATTTTAATCATTGTTTATTTTATTTTTAAAATATTACTGACTCTCTAGTTCTGGTATTACTGTCATATTATGGTAAACACTTGCACAGCAATTTTGTTGCCAAGTTTTTCACCTAAAATATGTGTTAGTACTGCGTTCACTTTCCTACTGTTGTTACGGCTTCGAGTCGTGTTCCACTTTCCCCTGAAAGAACTATATATGCACCTTATTTTCTCCACGACTGATTGAGTAACATACTTAGAATCTTTTTAGTATGATTTCCGACAGACATCTGCAGCGATCTCACACTTTTCCACATCAGTACACGATCAGTGCTTACCCAGTTAATTTTCTTTGAGATTCTGTATTTGACGTTCTAGCTGGGTATCTTCAGTGTGTGAAAATACTCTCGTCTCGCAAAGCTGAAAGCCTAGCATGTTGAAAGCTGGTTTTCTTCGAATGACTCCTGGTGCATCAGTTTGTTATTGTAATTTAAATTTAATGTAATTCGGTCTTCTTCTATTTCTTCTTCTTCTCCTCCTCTTGGTTTTTTCTTCTACGTTTTCTTCATTTTCTTCTTTTTTTCTTCTTTCTCTTCCTCCCCTTCCACCTCCCCTTCTTCTCTTTCTAATTCTTCACGACTTAGACTGGTTAGTCTGTTCCGGCTCCAAACTGGTCGAACCATTTCTTCTTGGGTCTTTCCAGGCTTTTTCCTTTCGACCGATACAATAAGACTATCTTGAGGAATCTGTTACTGACCATTTCGCTAATCTGTTGTTTTCAGCTTTCTCTATACTTGATGATTCCTTTTACTTCTTCAACATTCAGTTGATCTCTTATCTGATCGTTTCTTTTCATATTTAGTTTTGTGTACCCAGCTATGAAACGTACAAATTTTATTTTCTCAGCCTAAATTCTTGATATTTGTCTAGCAGACATTGTCCAGGTTTCTCAGCCAAAACTAAGGGTAGGAACTGCCGTGGATGTGTATAAATTTATTATGGACTATTTCCTTGCCTTGTGTTTTAGATCACGTCAAAGGGTTCTTGCTATCTGGTTAAATTGTATTAATTTTTCTATCAATATCTTCTTTGTTTTTGCATGAGAGTTTACAGCCTAAATAGTTATATTTTTTGACTTGTTTTGTAATTTTGTTTTCTAAAACAATATTAGATCTAACTAACCATCTTCCTTTAAAAACCATACGTTCTGTTTTGTTGTCACATATTTACATATTAACTTTTAGTAAATTTTATTTAAGAAGTGGGACGTACTTTCTAGGTCACCTTTATCTGTGGCCAATAAAATCTGATCACCTGCAAACATCAGAGCCTTACGCATTTCACTCATAATTCCAGTTCTTTCATTTACACTGTTAGGCAAATCCTAACAGTTCCATCCAAAAACCGGTAAAAAGTGCGGTTAAAAAAAAAGGCAACCTTATCTAACGGCTCCACTTATGCAATTCGGTAAGATGTTATTGTCCCGGTTTCTCTTAAAAACCTGGTCTAGGCAAATTCCTATTCTTCTTCTCTCTCAGTAAGACGGTCAATTTAATTTTTACTTATTGTCATCGTTTTTATATAGATTCCGCAATTTCGTCCGCAAGTTTTTTGTAGTACTTTTTATAGTGTTTTGTAGTATCCAATAATAACAAGACCGTCTTTATTTTTAACGTACGTCGTTTTGGTTTCCTTAACACAAACCTGTTAGCACATACTACAACCAGGCAGTAGTAAGCAGTTTCAAATTTATTTAAAAATATCTTTAGGAAAGCAACATTAAATATTTAGTGTTTAATTCACGTAGAAAAATTGTTATATAAAATTGTTAATATAATACAATATTTATTTAACGCGTTTCAAAATAATTAAACTTTAGTTGTTCTGCGATGAATATTTTCCCTTCTAAAGTAATGTACGTAGTCATTGCTGCTGTTGATAATTTGGTTTGTGTTTTAAGATACGTACATACCGTTCTCTCAGGAACCAAACAAGTTAGAATCTGATTCAACTAAGTTTGCTACGCTGAACATTACTTCACTGAGTACATACATTTGTTATGAAGTGTATTCGATGTGCTTTGGAGTGTTTGAAAAGTAAGTTGTCTCAAGCGAAAGCTAACTAATGAACCAACAACGATAACAGACAGTCACAAAGTCGGAATAACAATGAGTTGAGTGAGAATAAACTTTTTTAGAAGAGGAGGCTATTTGCAGTTACGTGCTGGGAAATCTTGAATAGTTTTAACTAAAGGTAACTTGAGTGTACTCAAGATGAAATCGTTTTGGAGGGTTTCTATTGTCTAGTCAACAAGTAGGCAAGTAATTTATTTACATTTCAAATAACTTTAAAAAAGCAAAGTTTAATGAAATTTCAAAGGAATTTGTAACCATTAAATTGTAAATGATGTAAAATATGTCATGCGCTAAAAAATGTATGTAAAAATTTTCCCACAATTAGAGAGTTTTTAATAATAGGCTTATTATTCCTATCAAATGTAGGAATTAAACCATAACAGCTAATAATTTTTCAAGCAATTAAACATTGCTTTTTAAGTAAGGAAAATTAAGACTCTGGAATAAAATTTGAACTGTAAATTTTGCAACATTTTTACATTTGGAGAAACGAATAGAAAAATAATAATTAGAACGATAATTCTGAAGGAGTAACAACAAACAAGTTTATTTATATATTAATTTAATTAATTGCACTTGTATTGGACTTAATAGTAGTTTATTTATATCGTAGTATAAACCTTGTTAATTCAAAAGCCGTCACACTGAAATAGAAAATATTTCTTAATTATTTGTAAAGGTTTATTTTACAATCTTCTGAAACAAATGGCGTTCAGTTAAAAAGGAACTTCAAAAATAAAATTTTTATTGAAACTACGGTACACGACCAGAAGGCTTCGTATATAAATTATAACATGCTATTTGGAACATTTTTCTAAAAGCTTTAAAAATTAATATATTAGAGTCTCCATAAGTACAAGATTTCTTGAAAACTTTACATATATTTTAGATTATATATAACTAAGTACTAAAAATTAGTATTAGCTCAATGAAACTGTGAGGCGTTTCTTAATTTTAGGTGGGGAATAAAATCGACCACTAAATATTGACCCGTTTGATGTGTTCAGGGTTTTGTGGTCTCTGTCAATAGGAGATAATACGTTATAGCTTGTTCATTTTTATCATGATGGTTGAGTAAGAACGGCAGTTCTTACGGAACTAAATCTGGTAACCTCTCATACAGTTGGCAAAGATATTTGTCATTGGATCACGAAAATATTACTTTGAATGTCCACTTAATATCAAATTGGATGACGTATACCGTTGTCTCTGTCTTTCTATGTGACTCAGAAAGTATTTTGCTGACGTAACGTTTAGAAAAAATTATTTAAAAAAATAATTTTTCAATCTTTAAGTAAAAAGTAAGTTTGTTACCGTGTCCAAATTTGTCCATTGTTCTTGAAAATGATTTTTAAATATTTTTAAAATAACAATAAACTTGGTATGGAAGAAGAAAATGATTTTTATGTTAAAATATTCAAAAGTATATATTCTGCAAAATTTGTCAGAAGCTTTCAGTGATTACCTACTTCGTGAATAGGCCTATGGAAAGAAAATTATAAGTGATATAATAAAAGTATTCTATGTAATTTTTAAACGACTGATTTCTTATGAAGTGTGTTCGTGTCGGTACATTCCTGTCGTGTTGCAGAGTGGACGTTATAATTGCAGCAATGCACGAAAGAGTCAACTGGAATTACAATAACTCATTACGACTTTGCCAATGTTATATGATAGCATGAAACAAGAATCTGCTTTTGCAATGCTGTCTCAATCTTCAGCCAAGGAAGTTTGATTTTCCCAATGATGTTGGAATACACAGACAGTAATTTTACTGTTTGTCGTTGTTGAATTCACCGCCTTTTAGCCACGATTAATTGTTATACCACCCCTTCTATGTTGGTTGGTTAACAGCCTAATATTTCTGTTCTAACTGGAGGCTAACATTTTTCTTATAGGCATCGTAATCTATTGCATTATATAGTATCAAATTTCTTTTGTGAATACAGTCCATGCTCGATTCAACCCAGTTCAGTGACAGTATTAATATTCAAACAAATTGTCTTGAATCATTTAGTCTGTTTTGGTTACCTTTATTATATGTCCAATCAAAATCTAAGAATTTCAGGTGGAAGACGTATTATCAAGATGCACAAAACGTATAACCTCATAAAAGTTTAGTACACATCAGAAGTAATTGCTCAAAAGTCAGAAATATAGGCCGTGCAAAATTACCAAGAAGCTGACAAAGTACATGAGTTATATAGTAATTTGTATGGTACATACGATATACTGAAATATATAACACGTCTACATTGTGTAACACGGGCGTACTCGTAGTTTTTCAAATTTTAATTAAAACTTAAAGAAAGTATAAATGAACTGTGCAGTTTAGATTTAAAAAAGTAAAGGATAAAACATGTTTGCAGATCAGTAGCATTGCGAAACTTTCAGATGTACACCTAAATATTCTATAACAAGACATATGTCGGAAACATATTAAGACAAAATCAATTGTATAGCCATATAGTGATGAACTAAAGATAACAAAAAAAAAAGAAAATTAATCATTATTATTATGTCAAAGTGAAAATAGTGAATTAATTAGTAAATATAAAAAAGGCGATCCTGTAAAATCATTTCAAGATGACAGAAAGCTATTAATACAACACATTTATAAGGTCAAGTGGAATTTCAATAACTCATTACGATTTTTATCTAAAAGCAGAAAATAAGAATTGATTTCTGCAATATTGTCTAAATATGCAACCAATGAAGTTTTGTACTTTTTTTTAGCAAAAATAGCATATTTCTAACTCAAAATGCACAAATAAAGGTTAACATAATCTCTACACGTAACCTTACTGAGGTTCAACTTGATGTTATCTGAGTACCATCAGCACTACCTTTATTATTAGTGTATTTCACTACAACAAAACAAAACACCTAACCTTTGTAGTACTTAATTGTGATTTAATCCGGTAACGTAGTTTTACCTTTTGTTATAACAGTAATCAATTATGTCAATTCAATTCGAAAGCGGTGCTTTACGCAGATCGTTTATTAAGTTTTTTGGTATTTTTGTATTTTCCAAATAGAAATTAAGTTTTATGTTTAAATGTGGTAGGGATGAAATAGTTGTCTCGGATGAATAATTGGAATTATAAACAAATTAATCTAAATTTTTATCAAAATTGCTGCAACAAAACTAATAACATTTGACAGTGTTTCGGATCCTTGTCTCAGATTGTTAATAAAAATTTAGAACTGAGGTAAATTTTGTCTTTTTTAAATTATAAAATAAGCAAGATGAAACACCGATGTAAACATTAAAAAGCATTCTGACCGTAGGAGGGCGGTACTGTTTTTCTCCTTCCCAGCAGCAAACCTGTCAGCTTTTTGCTAATCAACATCAAGTTATTACAGAGCTCTAACCGACATCTACACTAAAGATGACAACCACGGCCATAGTCTAAGAGTCTGTAGCAAGAAGCAGGATTTAACCACGCCCATTTCTGATATTTCAAATCTTATTAAACTCTGGTATTGAAGGCTATTTTACATTAGAAACCTTGAAAAAATCTTTATAGTAATACTTATTTCAAGGAAATTTTATCAACTGTTAAATTGAAAATATTACTTTTACTTTTATATTATTTATAGTTTTTCAGAAGCATTTTGTCTGATATAGGCCTGCTCGTACAATAATTCAAGATAAATTTGTACACATGCAATAACAACGTCAACTATTAGAATTCCACACTAACTATAACACAATCACTTCGCCCCACTTAAATAAATCACCACTTGATCCGCACTAAGGGAAATCTCTCAACATAACTGAACTGACTAAGCCAGACGCTGTGCTTTTATGGGTCGTGCAGAGAATAGCTTTCCCTCCTTACTGTACGCCACCTAATGCGTATTTCTGCAGAGTACTCTGACTGAGGTACACCTGATTGACTAAGAAGGGACGGGTGCAAGACTTTATAGACTGTTCGATACGGTTCTCGTTAAAATATAGAAATGTGTATTTGATGATAACTGTATACGCTCTATAGTTATAACCCTTCTTGTATCCAGTGTGTTGGCATACTACATGTATTAAATAGATTTGTCGGATAAGGAATATGATGTAGACGAAGACAACTTTTAATACGGGTACCTCAGCTGAAGAAAAACTGAAAAAAACATATTTTGCAGACTATAAAGTATGTAAATTTATGTACTGTAGCAACACAATATGTGCTTTCAAAGTCAAAGATTGTTAATCAAGTAAGATCTGAACGGATAGTGTTTGGTCGATAAGTGAACAATTTATATAGCACAACAATGTGCACTTCCGTTAGATTAAGTGAAATATTTAAAAGTTATTGGTTGCTTGGTACCACGAATTGTGTATAACAAATTAAACAAAAGTACACAAATGAGCACAGTCAAATAAAAAATAGGGGTTGCATAATTAAGCAAGGAAACGTTTTTGTTATGAACAAGGTCACGTAGGAAACTAATATTTACAACTGTTTATACTTCATATATAAACATTAAGAAAACAATGACAAACAGAATTATCACTTTTGCACACCACTATAGAAAAATTATTCCGATTAGCGCTTTCAAGCTTCTCAGCGCATCGTCAGATCTCAAAATCGATTTTCCGATCTAACAATGAGCTGTGAAGCTTGAAAGCGCTAATCGGAATAATTTTTCTATAGTTGTGTGCAACGGTGATAATTCTTTTTGTGATTATAACCACTAACACAACTTTCATAATGAAACAATGACAGTAGCAGTGCGTGTTAGGTTCACGATAGTTGCTGCCGTAGGTTTGAGGCGATGGAAAAAGTCCAAATGCATCTGGCTTTTTATCAGATAATAAGGACGGCCAATCTACGCTGGAGTCAATGGGCTAGGATACCTTCTCCGAGAATAGATAGTCACAGCTTGATTTCACGCCGGAGGAGGAGCAAGTTACGTTTATAAGATTGCCGGCTAAGAATGCGCTGATGTCTATTCTTCGGCTGGTTTTCTTGCTAAATTAGCGGAAAACTCTGCTGCTGTATTTAATGAAGCTTGTAAAGTGTAAACGATATTTAGTGTATAAGTTTTTAAAAAGTGCTTACTCTCTATTAAGGGATTTTAAGTGTAAATTAAGTGTTTTGAGACGGTACAAGGTAGACCTATAACGTTTTAAAATATTTAACTAGATTTTTTTGATTTTCTAGGAGAGTATGATTTTTATGTAGCAGAACAAATTACCAAATTACCACATTCGTGACCAATCGTTCAAAAGGCATTTTTTTCTGTGGGTGATCATTCACCCAGTCATACAAACCCCTGTCAATTGGAACCAAGGAGAACATTTCAATCCGGTGAATTTCTATCAAAAACATTGCCAGCTTACACTCGACATAGTATTTATACTCAACATACTGAACCTACATGTGACAGATTTATGCACGCGCTTCGCTAGCCATACATGGGTAGCGGAACGGCAGCCGATGGCAGCTTATCGATTTGCGGGTTGTTAAAAACAACACTCATGTCTCACAGACATCACAGTGTTATATCAAAAAGCTTGGCGCCTTAACGAGCTATTTCTGCTTGCTCCGCTTGCAGCAAAGACGATACCACATTTGGATCAACCGCATCACTAAACTTATAATCACCTATGACTTCCAAGTTTGGAACCGGAATGGTTCTAGTAATTGGCTCGCATTTTGCCAGTTGCGACACAGTGCAATTTTAGAGCGCAATTTAGGGTACGGTTACACGAGTGTCTTTTTCCGGCCGTGCTCATAGTAGTCTCGTGCGTTTTTTCTCGTACGCACACGGACGGAAGTGTAGTCACATAGGCGGTTTATAATCGGACGGCAGCGATGGGACGTCTCGGATGGGAATCCCTATAGCTCTGGCTATAAATGTTAAATGTGTATATGGAGGGTAAAACGCAACTGGAGAAAAAACGTCCGTGTTTAGAATGGAGGGAAATTGGTTATCAGTAGTAGGTAACTCTTTATTAAAAAAATTTTTTACATTACAAATTTTTCATAAAGATGTCATCAACACCATGGAGTCCAAAATTAGTTACCATAGTAACAAGTAACTAACAAATGCTAAAAAACGCACTAAAGAAATAGAAAGTTTCGTTTAGATTTGGGAGACCTTGTAAATGCAGCAGAGTTGGCGACCCGTGCGTTTTTCTCACGTCCGTGTGACAATTTCATTGCCGCTTGTGTGTTAAATGAAATGCTTTTCCTAACCGTAGCCTACGTGCACGGCCGAAAGAAAAACGTTCGTGCAACCGTACCCTTATTAGGTAAGAACAGGTTTGTAAGTCGTTTGGTTGCAACTTAACGAGACCGTTCTGACATTTAGATAGACTTCGATGAACAGCTAACGCGACACATAATGCATCAACCATATTTTGTTGATTGGAATTTTATTTCTGATTACAAAGTGCAGCACACGTAAGTGGTTTCACAGATTGCACTCTAAACGTTTGTGGGGAACCGTACAGGTGGACTCGGCAAGGCTTCAATAGCCTGACCACGCGTAAATGCAACGTGGGAAATTGCAAGCGCTGCCGCAGCCTGAGATAGACGTTTACTCTATAAGATCAACTTGCTCCATACTTTACTGCCATCAAATAATTGATATGTAAATTAAATAACTATAACGATTTACCTCTCTACATTTCCCGTACCTTTCTACTTATTTATTGTAATATTTACGTCGACGGTTTTTTTTATAGTAGTTAATAAACTGATTATAACATTCTCAACAATTGACATAATTTTAGACAGGACAATGAACGCAGTTATACACATCCTTCTTTGGGTAAATGAGATAATAATCTTAAGGTCATGCTTCTGTTTGTTGCCACTTGGCCACTGGCGCTTATTTACACCCCGCTGAGAATCGAGAATAATCTGTCACTTTAAAAGATAGGCGCTTTAGAATTCGCTGGAAAGTATATCGATATCCGACAATCACTGACACCCCGCACAATCACTGTGTCAGTATCTGTGTATCGCCGCGCAGAACAATCACTAAACGTCTGGAACTGTTTCGTCCCTTGCCGTGTGTAGACACTATTCTTATTTAGCTCAACGTAGAAATATTTCAAGGGAAAAATAGGTGAAAATATGTGTAAATATGATTGTGTGTGTAGGTGAGTGTGTTGTCTGTTTTTTTAACGAACCGTTGTGGCTTTTGCCAAACAGCTTGATACTTTTTCGGGTACACGAGAATGTAAAGAACTTGAAGATTTCCTGCAAGCAAGCTGTACAGCAAAAGAAATTATGAACTTTATATTACATAACAAAGGATCTTGCTTTCCAAAATTAAGTTGCTTCATTGGAACTGTTGCTTTATTCTTACATTCATTATTTAATTTACATAATATACCAGCAACTGAATCACTATTTCTGATCACCTAAATGGCCCTTGAAACATCCGTTCACGGCTCGTAATTCAAACGCATTTTCTATTCAAGTCAGTGTCCTTTGTGATGCGCATTTTACAGTCCATTATGGATTCAAACGTAGACGGCTTTTACTTCTGAGAGAGTGTTCGGTTACTTTTCTCCGTGTGCGCTCTGTGGAATATTTATTATCTCGCTTTGTAGTTCTGTGCCAGGACCAAGATTTTCGAGTAAGTTTTTCGGCCAGAGAACATCCATGAAAATATAATTTCGGCACTAAACTGGAACAAAAAATACGTTACAAATTTACTGTTGGTTAGTGTTATTGCTTATTTAAAAACTTTTCTCTACGTTACTATACATTACTATAAGCAAAATAATATTCCCTATTCTTATTTGTAACTTATCTATTGTCAGCTACCTATTGCAGCTTACAGAAAAAGTAAAATTAACGCATCTGTTAGTAAAGACAATTACCGTTCTATAAATTAACGTCCTGTAAATGTCAGTAAAGTGTTCTAGTATTACGTTGTGTTTTTTGAAGTTTGGTTGTTGAGTTTTTACCTAAAGTTGCATCCACTTTTTCACATTTTTCCGTATAGCCTATATATTTTTAAAACTGCTTACATAAATAGTATTGAACCATTGTAAGCCTATTTAGTGACTGAGGAGAGATTACGTTTTACACTCAGGCAGATTTTATTACCTTATTAGTAAAGGAAAAAATTACATATATTTTTACAAAATATGAATGTAAAAAATTCAATTGTTGATTTCATTCAAACAAAAAAATGACAATAGTCTGGACAAACAAAAGAATGGCACTGGAAAGGTTGTCAATGAGAGTTATGGAATGGAGCCCACCAGGTAGAAGGAAAAGAGGAAGACCACCTATTCTGGCTATCTTTCACCTGGCTAGAAAAAGTTTAAACTATATTGAGGGAACGAGAAATTGAAGAAGATCTTTAAATGGACAAACAGCAGTGGAAGATGAGAATTCAATCACTGCTGTAATCTTTAGTTCCGGAAAATGTGTAAACACTGTACAGCCAAAATAATAATAATAAACTGCAAAATATCTCATTGCATTATCTTAATTATTTCAAAATATTTAATTACCCAGTACACTGAGTTTATTATCCTGAGTTGTCAATGATGAGTTGAATCGCAGAACAATTCATCCAGAACGCTAATGGGTTATGCGTTATGCGTGCTGCGTAAGCAAGTCATTGTTATCCATATAGAGCTATAAACAATTGTCAACTTTTGGACTGCAGTAACTGTACTATATTGTACACTAATAGTGTAAACTACCTCATGCTTTACCTAGACTGCCCACTCACCTGGCGAACCCATGCACAGGAAATCCGTCAAGGCTCTTCGGCGCACCTCTGTAAAATTAGGCACGTGCTCCCGAGTCTCATAATGATCCCCGGCTAGGTAAGCTCATAGTCAACACACGTGTATTACCTGTGATTACCTTTGACTGTTTTGTTTTGGGATACCTTACCGCTGTCATAGAAAATTGCTTCAGAGCGTTCTCGACCGGGGATTTAGCTTGCAATGTACCTGCTGGTTCTCTTCTCGAGCTCTCAGAAGAAGAGTAGGTGACACCCTGAGACACCTGGTACAGAGACAATCTATGGTCAGGCGGCTTGAGTAACCCACAATCGTCTACAGTTTTGACTCGGAAAATACAATCCAAGGCCAGGTGAGTCTTGGCAAGCGACCCTGTTTGTTACCCCAATTGGTATAACCCACCAATCAAAGATTTCTTCCTGCCCTCCCATAAGAATATAAGTAATATAAAATTAAACTCACCTAATGGCAGGAGTTTATTTGTAGACTCGAGACAGTGCACGACTCGCGTCTCGTGTCACTTGCTAGACGCACAACCCTCAGTTGAAGTCGTCAAGTTTGGCGACTGTGTTCCAAGCACTCGAGTTAAAGGATTACAGTATCAGTTTCATTACTCTTTTTTTCTACCTGGACATGCTTATCTGGCTAAACTCTTCAAGATAAGTTCATATCAGACCACTCACCCGTTCGACTCTCTTTTTATCTACGGGTAAAATTTCAAGCATTCGCGTTCCTACCCGGTCCCAAGCAGTATTAAAACTGCGAGCGGCACTGGTGTAGCAGCGCTTTCTGCCACTTTCTTACCCGGTGTGTGTGTGTGTGTCGCCACAAGAACTGTTGCTATCGTGATGATACCACTACCGCATTTACGCTAATTCCGGCTAGTTTCCGCCAGTGTCGCTTCTACTTAGCAGCTTTAAAGAAGTCAAGTAAATCCCCGTTGCTGCTAATTGCTCCTAATTCCCCATCGTCTGCTGCCTCGGCGCCCCCTTCTACGTCTGCCGTTGCTCCCTGTACAGCTGCTGTGGCCGCCCCTGCCCGCACGGGGTTCAACGGAGCGCCCAGTTACGCGGCAGCTACCGGTTCCAAACCATCTGTTTCCGTACCGACCAGCGACGTAATCAAGCTGCGCCTAAGAATTTCAACCGTTCAACGTTTATCTGAACGCAAAACTATTTGAGACCCTTTATCAAAGTTACACCTTTAACATTAGTCGGTTAATTATACAAAATAATATAGATTTTATTGTAAATTGATTTTGAAATGAACTGAAAGTCCCTCTAACATAATGTATTCTACAAGTAGTAAATGAGAAAATAAATCTAAGTGGCATTTCATGTCATAACAGGACAGTTTGCAGAGTACTGATAGCTGCAAAATACCGGGTTTGACAGTTTTTTTGTTTCAGACCGTTCCGCGGCGAGTTTAAATAACCCTTTAACAAAGTGCGCAGCCAAGCGAAAAATTACTCTTTTGGCAATCACTGCCTACCCTCAGCGAGCAGTCACACACACCCTTTCTTCATCTCATCTTTAATTAAGGGGTCAGTCCTGTAGTTTCTATCCATTTATCTTGGCTGTAACGTTTCATCCATTACTGTAGATAATTTTCTATATTCTTGCAGTTTTCAGTTTTTAAATATGCCTAGTTTAAATGTAAATCTCTATCATTGTATTATTATTGCAAGAGAATTTTTTCACTTTGTAACCAGTGTCCGTTGATCCATCCTTTTGTTTTGCAAGCTCAATAATTATCACTATATTTTGAGACTGAATTACAGTAAAATTTTACACATAATATTAGATTTAGTGAACTTAGATTTCCGTAATAGACAAACAATATTTATATCAATTTTTAACGTAACTGTAACATCTTCTGTGAAACGTAGAATCTTATTACACTTTACCATGGGGTACATACAGTTACGACAATTATGGAACGCTCTAGAACAGTGGAGAGTGTCGATCTACAGGTTTCTCTGGTAATCAAGACTGCGCAGTCAAGTAACCTCTAGACTGTTTGAGTACTTGTCAACTAAGCAAATTATGCTGGCACGCCGCCAGAAGAATGGAATATTATTCTGCAGTTTTGCAGGCTGTATATAAGCAACAGCGGCTGGCTTATTTAGTTACACTCGGCGAGATTGTAGAGGAGGATCAAGTGATTAGTGGAAAGTGACTACTGTGGTAAAATAGCACGGAACTCTAATAATTGACATTGTTATTGCGTGTGGACAAATTTAACTAGGATTGTTGAATGCGAGTACCTTGTTTATTTCAAGTGTTATTTGTGATTAATTAAAGCTGCTAAGTAGTGACCTTCATTGGTGTCTGCATTTTGTTTCCACTGTACCATGCGACGATCGATGAGACTGTTGTAACAATACTTTACAATTCTGTCTGACGTTATACAGTAAGAGAATTTAAACCAGCGTAATTCAGTGGCAAATATACTTATTTTTCACATTCACCCTGCAGAGAATAAATTTAAATGTTCCATATAGCAAAAGTCATTAGAGGTTCAGTTCTATTAAAAACTGGGACAAAGTAGCTGACCGTTGGAGCTGACCAACGGTCTATTTCAGCTGAATTTAGTTGGAGGGACAATAGACAGAAAATAAACATAACGATTTAGTAATGTAATAAGGATAGACAAAAAGACATCAAAACGCACGGTGAAACCGCGCCCGGCCTGTAGGAAGTGGACAATATATTGAGTAGGTGAGTACTAGAACTGGGAAAGATTTTATAATTAAAAACCCTCGCCCACGACAGCAGGGAATGTCATATCGCTGCGAGGCCTCCAACCCACCAATGTTTGACAGAAAAACGTCATAGAAAAGAAATGAAGAAGAGTTTGTATTTAGAATGTCAAACTGTGACAAGTGACGAAAAGACATCCACGAAAGTTTAAACTCTTTTGATATCCAGCATCCTTTAGGCTTCGTTAGGATTCAGACAATAAAATAAACAATATTAATAAAAGACGTATTCCAAACATACCTGCTTGAGAACATCATTTCAGTTTACGTAACTGGCAATAATAATAGCGTAATAGACGTGGAAGGGTAGAAAATAAAACACAGAAAATTTCACATTAGAGACATATATTTAATTTAAGATACACATTAGTCTATTTTTATTCATACAGATGTACTTTGTATTTGTAAAATATACTTTGACAAGTTTTTCCTACATTATTTTAAAACTTTTTCTCTTTTTCGGTTTCACACAATACGTTAAACAACTTATAAGGATGTTTAAATACCATTTGTCAACTGACAAACAATGAAATTGAATTTTGCAAAGATCCCATAATGTGGTTTACGTAGAAGTGAACTTACTATTTAAAATATATATTTTTAAATATTTATAAGGGCTGTATTATCACAAATTTTATGCTCGTGGTTTTAAATCAAGTCTGAGTGGAATATAAATTATATTTTCTATATTTTATTCAATGCCAGCGTACTTGAAAGTTGGGCTTACTGATTCAAAACTGTGATCAAATGTTTTACTATAAAACAATCGTAATTTTATATAATCGAAAATACATAAAAATGTGTGCTGTACAAATATCTTTACTTTACACTCATCTGTGTTTACAAAGCATTGGGTTAGTTATTGCATTTCTGTCACCAAACTAACGAACGTAATGTAAGAAATGTGAAATGTGAGCATTAATGTTAATTCTCATAAAGACCTGTATTGTATCAAACGTTTATCAAACTGTTTTACCAAGCATATAAATTTTGCAATAAGAAGATAACATTTTTTTAATTCGTATATTTTATTTTCTGTTTTCCTTTTCATGTCACGCAATATAAAGGTGATGTCTTATTTTTAAGTAATCGCGTAGGTTTTAGGTGTCTGAGAGAAAGTATGATTCCATACCTGCGAGAGCGTCTGTGTGTTTTTTAAAAAGAAATAAAATTCTCTTTAAGACAAATTGATTCTTTATAACTTTTTCCCCACAACTTTTTCTTTACTCTAAAAGATTTTAAAAGTGACCAAAATTGAGCTGACACTTAACGAATCTAAGTACTTTTTAAAAAGCATTGTGTTATGAATTTTCCTTTCAAATTCTACAAACCTGATGTCTGGATTCATAATTCTACAAAAAAATATTAAAATAGCCTCCATAATATTCAAGGAAAATTTCTTTACCCATTTTAATTTCACGAAATATCGTTAATATATAATAAATTTTAAAACACGTAAGCCTATGTACTAAATCCATGAAAAAAGAAAATCTGTATGTTTTGTTAAAATACAATTATTTAGAGCAAAATATTGTGTTTATTTTTCAGGGAATTTTTCTTAAATAATATATTTCGTCTACGTCAAGTGTGTGTATAGGGACGTTAAAATATATGTATTTTTTTTTACAAAGACATCATGCCGAAGATGGTTTTGAGACTGGTTTGATTGCGTTCAAAATAAGTCTTTTAAATTGTTTTCAATTAAAAAATACAAAATTACGTAGGCCTAAATCTAAAATCTTCCACTAATGAAATGAAATTGCATATACTTTAGTTTTTAATTCATTTTTAAATTCCTTTTATCATTTTATGGTTCAAATTTTACTCCTGTATTTCCAAACTCATCAGGTACATTTCACTCAGACTCTTGGTCACTTCCAGAATCATACTGTACTAAAATATCCTGCTTTTTGATTATTAAAGGCGTTTTGCTTTCACCTGTTGTATGTTGTCCTAATCCTAACACGCTATTACGATTCTTTTTAAGTAAATCAGATCTTACATAATCTTAAATAACTTTTCGTGATTTTTTTTTAACTTTGTCACAGAAAAAGCTTTCAAAATTAGAATTGTTAAATCACATTCATTATCATATGTAAACAACGACAAAATTTATTAATTCCAATTGTATGAATTTATGAAAAAAATTTAGTGATTAAATACACTTTATTCAAAATGTAATAGTTACACACCTTTTACATGTTTTACGTATTTGGTCTTATTATTTGAATAAAAATCGTAAAACTATTATTAATTGTAATAATAATTAATATTGTGTTATATCAGGAAACACATACGCCATGTGTATGTACTATTGTTAGAGCATTATTAATACTGTATAGGATAAATATTTCTTTGATGGGAGTAAAAAACAACTTTTATATTACTGTAATTTAAAAAATATTACAAATTTCTTGATTTCAGACTTCTTAATGGACGTGGAAATAAAGTATAATCTAATATTTCATTTACGAAATAGAAAGACGCATAGGTGTATTAACCTGACATAACTGATATATAAATTTGGTATATTTGAATACAGCGTAGTTATATACTTCTACAACATATTCACAGTTTTGTCGTTAACAGCTACTGAGTGTACTGACGCCAGCAAATATTCTAACTAAATCACTAATTTAGTAGCGACTGTGAGCCAATAATTGAAGAAAGGTTTTGTGAGTTTAGTCAACAAATCAATCGTATATCGAAATAAATTACAATAATTAAAAATATTAAATGTTAGTAAATTGATAAAATTTATTATTAGTGAGCTTAATAGCCTTATTAGTAGGTTATGTTATAAACTCTGCTTCATTTTCCTATAAAGGTTTTTTTTATTTTATTGTTTTCAAAGATAGCCTTGTTTAAAAACCCCTCATTATTTATGTCTATTCGTCTGCAACAAACAGAACATTAAGAATAATGTGCCTAACTATGGATTTCACAATAATAAGGGGCCTTTTACTATTGATGTAGACATAGTATAATGTCTGAGTTAACAGTTTACTAGTGCTACGACGAGCTAAAATATAACAGTCGAAATTAGACGACTTGTTAACAGGCGCCAACACACGAAGCTGTTTACAGATAATTCTGAGTGGCAGAATTACGTAATGCTTTCGATAATTCTAGGTGTCCCTTCCGCACGTTTTTGGACTATTCTATCGGCATTCAGGCATAATAATATTCTACCGGCATAATAATATTTGAAAACAATAATATTATGACACCTATTTTGTGCGTTGTACAAATTTACCTGTAATTATTGTATAATAGTGCCTTTATTGATTTTTAACTGTTGGTTGTTTATGTTTAATTTTGTAATTACCGACTTCACTGGTGTCAGTTACTTCGTTTCCAGTGTACTACAAGACGAGCCGTGACACCGTCGTAACAATAGTTTTGTTGACACCGCGTCAGACGAGCTAACACCGTTAAAGATTAGAAAATTTTAGTTATCACTGTTTCTATTTCTTATAGTATGTCTGCAAGTCTCTCACTCTTTCTTTCTCTTTCACGGTCTCTCTCTCTCTCTCTCTACATATTTTAGTAACTTCAAATATGTTTTTGGGATTCTTTCGAATTACAGTGGTTTATAGGGTATTTTTTAGTTACTGAGAAATATTTATTTTCGTTACGTAAAAGCCACCCACATATTTTACTGTTCTTTTAGCGTCAGAATTTTAAATCCAAATGTGGCAAAAGCAAAATATATTACAAAACTTGTGACTAATAATAATGTTGAAAAATACTTTGTGATATCAGTTCTGTACGCTGTCTTTATTTAGATATGAGCAGCAACCAAATATCTTATTATAGTTTTAATATTACGTAGGTAAACTTGTGTAGCCCAAACTACTGTATTCATTAAGATCAATTACTATTACCGGCATACTGTGAATCGTTTAATAGGATACAATCTCAAAATTGTGTTGACGAATCTCAAGTAGCCTGTTCTTGCCGTTTACATTTTGTGTAGGTAACAATAATGTTGTGTTAACATTACGTAGTATTTTTGCGTAAAATTAAAGTATAATATATTTCACTGGATTACAGCTTACTGTTAAAACTTTTAAGGAGAAAATATTATTTGATGCAGTGGTCAACACTTTCCTTGTGGCCTACATAGTTTTAAGCGTTAAGTACTGGATTAGAAAGATTAGCAACATTTCCATTCTCGTAACCACTGTAAACGTTTGTGCCTGAAAAAAATTAATTTTGTATTTCCCTTCCTCGCTAGTGTCACATAACGAGATAACCTTGTAAATATGGAATTCTTTTATAAAACTGAATGAAAATTTCTTTATATAAGGAGTAATATATTTTGTTAGTTTTCTAATTGCAAGCGTCACGTAAGACAAGAACAACAGTTAGAAATCAACAAAGGCAGTTTTATGGAATAATTCAAGTAATATGTGTCAAACACAAAATAATATCACCAACAATAAATATCACTTTGCTCTAGATTTCGCACCAATTAACAAAATAATCACTTTCCTCTATACCGTACCAGTGAATCCGAACCACACTAGTAATATCGATAGGAATATAATGAAATGCTAACCCGCCCGGTGACACTTACATGTATCCCCCAAAGATTCCAGACAAATCTACCACTGTAAAGTCGAGAAGAGTTGCGTAGATACACGCTTTCCAGAATTCGCTAGAAACTAGGTCAGTGTAGGACCTTGACACACTGCGCCGACTTCGACAAACTCAAGTCTTCTACGCCGTAAAATAATCGACAAAAGATTGAAAAGCCTGTTTCGATCCAACTCGAGTGTAGCGTAATTGACGCGTGTGACAAACGTCAAGTAACGGTCTTTTCTTCTAAATATAGCAATATGTTTTGAAAATGAATCCTTCCTATTTTAATAGAAATTAATGTTATTATAAGTGTGGTTTTAATTAAAATGAAACCTTGATTTTTAAATGCAAATATTATTTCTTCCAAAAATAATGTTTTACATATATTTTGTAATACTTAAATCGTTGTTGCAAGGACGAAAAACGTTTATTTATTTTGAAAGGATGACGTTTTGACGTTTACTAACATTGACGCATTTAGTAGGACTTCTTTGTCTCCTTCTACGCTGTTATGTCATAGTTTTATCCATCTTCTTATCCCTATATTCATAGATATTATTCAATCACATTCATATGCATTCTCATTTTAACAAATAAATTGAAATGACTTTGGATTTTCAATGAAGTGCTGATAACTACCTTCCGAAACGTATCGGCTTAACAAAGAGGAAGAATTATCTTAAATGCTTATATTGTTAGAAAGCTATAAAATGAATTTGTGCTAATCGGCAGCGTAGTAAAATATCTTTTTTAAAGTTAACGTCACTAAATGTTTGTTGACGGGGCGTTTGTTTAGATTGTTATAGTATAGTATGCGGGTAAACCTCTGTGGATCTGTAGAGAACATAATGTGTTGTGTTCAGTGTTGTGTTTGTGTGTGTGTGTGTGTGTGTGTGTGTGTGTGTGTGTGTGTGTGTGTGTGTGTGTGTGTGTGTGTGTACATTCCTTTCAAACCTAATCGTCTTTCTTATCCACACATGTGGGCCAGTCACACACCCTAATTTTAAAAACATCCAAATAGTATTCTGCAATTTAATTCTTAATCTTATCTATCTGTCCTCTTTCATTTACTTCTTAATTAGGTTACAAAATATTTCTTCATTATGAAATTTAATTTTAGTATTAATTAAATTGTCTAACCCTTTTTCTCTTTCATTCAATATTTCTAACTCCTTCCTAAGCTTCATTTCAACTGTGTTATTTACTACTTTTACAATTTCGTAGTCTTCCAAAGGATTAACAAACTTATGGTTGTCTTCTATGAAATGTTTTGCATATAACAAATATGTTGTTCTATTACCTTCTCCACGTTCGTGGTCAGACAACCTGCATAGAATTTTCGTCCTGTCTCACCTAGGTACACATTGTTGCGGTTATTACATTTTAATTCCGCTTTTCGGTAATACTGGGATTTTTTTCTATATTTTTATTCCTTATCTTATCAAATACCGTTCCTTATTTTTTAATAGCTATATTTACTCCGTATTTATTGAAACATTTTATAATTTGTCTGGTATGTGAATCTATGTATGTCAATGACCATGTATAATTCTTTTGTTCTGGTTCTATTTTAGCTTTTTGTATGTTAACACTTTTCATAACATTATCCACTATGTTGGTGTTATAGTTATTATTCCTTACAATTCCCTTCATCGTTTTTAACTCCTTATCTCTTGATTCGGTCTCTTTTAAACACTTCTGAGCTCTATAACAAAATGAATTGAGTGCCGCCATTTTATATCTATAAGGGTGGTAAGACTCTCTTGGTATAATTATAGCAGAATACGATTCTTTCCTGAATAAACCAAACTGTAGTTTCTCATTATCTTTAATTTCTATGTTTAAATCTAAGTAATTTATTTTCTTACCTTCTATCTCTTCTTTAAATTGTAAGATTTTATCCTTATTATTTACCTCATTTATAAACTCATGCACTTCTTCTATGTTTCCTTCCCAAATTACTAATACATCGTCAACGTATCTAGTCCATAATTTTATATTGTCTTTATACTTAGTGGAACTTATTAATTGCTTTTCAAAATAATTCGTGTATATTTCTGCAAGAATAGGGGATAATGAAGACGCCATAGGTAATCCTTTGTTGTGTATCTAAAACTTGTTATTAAACCTAAAATAGTTCTGATATACACATTCTTTAATTACTTTAATCAATTGTTTTTTATACCTGTATTCTCCCATATTATTATCGTTTATTAACTTAAAAAATTAAATCTGGCAGTCGTGGGAGTGTTAACTTAAATAACATGGTTACTGATTAATATAAGTTGTCTTTATATGTGTGACCGTTCTGCAATATTAATAATTAATATAAAAATTCTGATTGTGTCGTGGGACACACGCCAGAAGTGAGGACTTCAGTGTTGAGTGGCAAGTGAACTGATTCAACGAGTAAAATATTACTCGTAGATGTAGGGCCTATCTGAAATAAGAGATTTTGCTATAAATAATAATTTGCTATTCAAATAAGAGTAAGCAGATAATTAAATGAAATGAGGGGATAGTAGTGTTTATGTGTGTATTATTATGAGAAATCGATATTTACAGTGATCATAAATACACATTTGTTTATACATCACACTACGTTTTATTTTCAGTAGTCAACATAAAATATAAATAATAGTCATACGTAATGTAGGCCTAATAGTCATACGTAAACCAATAATGTGTAAGAAATGTGTTTTCCAATGTAACAATATGATTTACGCAATATTTAGTTGAATAGTAGAATGTGATAATTATTGTATATTTATATTATAATTATATATTATTTATTTACAATATTTATGGCATATATTATATTATGATTAATGTACGTAGTAGAATAATTAATTGTTTTACAATTAAAAGTAGGCGGTGTCCCGGCATAAATAGAAGCCTCCCGCGTACGGAATAGCACGGGAGTAGTCCGACGGGCCTTACAGGGAGTCCGTCCACAGAACCCGGGGAGTCTTAGGTCGGATCTCGCAGAAAACGGCCAGGCCAGAGTTCCAGCGCCTCGCTCGGCATGTCGACGTTTTTCCGGGCTTCGGAGAACCTTCCGTACCCCGGGGAGGTCTCTGAGAAGTTCCTAGCGCGGTAGTTCGACCGGCCTGGATGCTGGAAAAAGCAGTCGATGGCCCAGCATGAGTAGAAACCCCCCGCATAGAGAATAGCGCGGGAGTCGTCCGACGGGCCTTCCCCGGAGTTCGTTCGTCCACGGAACCCGGGGAGTCTTAGGACGGATCTCGCGAAAAACGGCCGGGCCATAGTCCCAGCTCCTCCCCCAGCATGTCGACGGCTTTTGCGGGCTTCGGAGAACCTTCCGTACCCCGGGGAGGTCTCTGAAAAAAGTCCTAGCGCGGGAGTTCGACCGGCCTGGATGCTGGAAAAAGCAGGCGGTGTCCCGGCATAAATAGAAGCCTCCCGCGTACGGAATAACACGAGAGTAGTCCGACGGGCCTTCCCCGGAGTCTGTTCACGGAACCCGGGGAGTCTTAGGTCGGATCTCGCGAAAAACGGCCAGGCCAGAGTTCCACCGTCTCGCTCGGCATGTCGACGGTTTTTCCGGGCTTCGGAGAACCTTCCGTACCCCGGGAAGGTCTCTGACAAGGTCCTAGCGCGGGAGATTGACCGGCCTGGATGCCGGAAAAAGCAGGCGGTGACCCAGCATAGGTAGAAGCCTCCCGCATAGAGAATAACGCGGGAGTCGTCCGACGGGCCTTCCCCGGAGTCCGTATACGGAACCCGGGGAGTGTTAGTTCGGATCTCGCGAAAGACTAGCGAGCCAGAGTCCCAACTCCTCCCCCAGCATGTCGACGGTTTTTCCGGGCTTCGGAGAACCTTCCGTACCCCGGGGAGGTCTCTCACATGGTCCTAGCGCGGGAGATTGACTGGCCTGGATGCCGGAAAAAACAGGCGGTGACCCAGCATAGGTAGAAGCCTCCCGCATAGAGAATAGCGTGGGAGTCGTCCGAAGGGCCTTCCCCGGAGTCCGTCTACGGAACGCGGGGTTCTTAGGTCGGATCTCTAGCGAAAGACGGGTGGGCCAGAGTCCCAGCTCCTCCCCCAGCATGTCGACGGCTTTCACGGGTTTCGGAGAACCTTATGTACTCCGGGGATGTCACTCACAAAGTCCTAGTGCGGGAGTTCTACCGGCCTGGATGCCGGAAAAACCAGGCGGTGTCCCGGCATAATGGAGGAAGCCTCCCGCGTAGGGAAAGGCGCGGGAGTCGTCCGACGGGCCTTCCCCGGAGTCTGTCCACGGAACCCGAGGAGTTCGCTCGGATCTCGCGATAAACGGCCGGGCCAGAGTCCCAGCTCCTCCCCCAGCATGTCGACGGCTTTCCCGGGCTTCAGAGAACCTTCCGTACCCCGGGGAGGTCTCTGACAAGGTCCTAGCGCGGGAATTCGACCGGTCTGGATGCCAGAAAATGTTATTTAAGTTAACACTTCTGTCGGCAGTTCCACGACTGCCCGATTTTTTTTATTCTTTAGTTTAGTTACAGTGATTTGATTTTTTGTTCATTTTTTGATTTGTACAAATTTTTCTTAAATATTTTATCTACTACATTCCCTACTTCCCACCTTATTCTTTTTTTATCATTTTCATTTCCTAGTTTTTGTATTATGCTGTCCCATTCAATAATCGTTTTTTATTGATTTAATTCTGGTGTTGGCGCATATGTTAAGCCTTTGCTAACATTTCTTTTTCTTCTGTATTGAAAGTTACCTCTGTAAGGTTTATTACTCTTTTTCCATAGTTATTCTTAGAGAGGTGTTCCTTTTTTACTTCGTTCTTTCTTATTAATTTATTTAACTTCCCTACCATCTTTTTATTCGTCTTTTCCCATTTCTTTTCTACGGACCCCAAACCAAAATTATATAATATTTCTTCTAACTCTACATACGAGTATATTTTTAACAATTCTATATGTATGTCATATAATTCCCTATTATACCTATTGATTAAGCCGTAAAGTGTCCTTATTTCTAATTTTATCCCCAACTTTTCGTTTGGTCTTTTACTTTTTAGCTATTGTATTCTTATTTTTAATTTTAACTTGCGTGTATTTTGGGATGACATTATTATCCAGACATTGTTTATTAAAGCATATTTTACTTAAACCCTCTTCTATTTAACTTTTAACTTAAGATATTTAAAAACTTTACTTACCTTATTGTTGTCGTTTATTACCTCATTGTTGTTGTCTATTACCTCTCGTCGATTACACATCTTAACAGAAGTTTAATGAAAAAAGTTGTGTTAGTGGTTAATATCATAAACAGAATTATCACTGTTGCACACCACTATATAAAAATTTTTCCGATTAGGGCTTTCAAGCTTCGCAGCTCATCGTCACATCGAAAATGAACAAATAACCTGAAAACAAACCCTTCACCCCCACCCCACCACACAATGCTCACACACAATAAGCTATAATTCAAATGTCCCTTCACCACCCTCTGAGCCCTGTCCCTCCATCTGGACAGTTACATATTTTTCTAGCAAATTCCTTGTGTTTCAGTGTTGTGTGTGTGTGCGTGTATGTACATTGCTTTTAAACCTAACGGAAGAATTTTTAAGTGAAGGAACATATGAAGAAATAAAGTATGATTATACAAGTAAGTACCAGTCAAGGATAAAACAAATGATGAAATAGATAACGTTTATAGAAGAAAATAAGAAAAATATTTATTGGAAAGTAATCCAACAGCACCAACTTTCAAAAGTCAGATTAAGATACCTAAAGAAGGGAAACCAATTAGACCGATTATTTCTTTTATTAATGCACCTATTTATAAATTATTAAAGGAAGTTAGCAGAGTACTGAAAGAGAAATATTAATTTGGGACAAAATACAACATAGAGAATAATGTAAAATTGATAGAAAAATTAGAAAATATTAGAATTAATGAATATACAAAATTGATATCACTGGATGTTAAAGACATGTTTACCAATATCACAGTAAATAAAGTTATTAAGTTAATAAACGATAATAATATGGGAGAATACAGGTATAAAAAGCAATTGATTAAAGGAATTAAAGAATGTGTAAATCAGAACTATTTTAGGTTTAATAACAAGTTTTAGATACACAACAAAGGATTACCTATGGGGTTTTCAGTATCCCCTATTCTTGCAGAAATATACACGAATTATTTTGAAAAGCAATTAATAAGTTCCACTAAGTATAAAGACAATATAAAATTATGGACTAGTTACGTTGACGATGTATTAGTAATTTGGGAAGGAAGCATAGAAGAAGTGCATGAGTTTATAAATGAGGTAAATAATAAGGGTAAAATCTTACAATTTAAAGAAGAGATAGAAGGTAAGAAAATAAATTACTTAGATTTAAACATAGAAATTAAAGATAATGAGAAACTACAGTTTGGGTTATTTAGGAATGAATCGTATTCTGCTATAATTATACCAAGAGAGTCTTACCACCCTTATAGATATAAAATGGCGGCACTCAATTCATTTTGTTATAGAGCTCAGAAGTGTTAAAAGAGACCGAACCAAGAGATAATGAGTTAAAAACGATGAAGGGAATTGTAAGGAATAGTAACTATAACAGCAACATAGTGGATAATGTTATGAAAAGGGTTAAAATACAAAAAGCTAAAATAGAACCAGTACAAAAGGATTATGCAGGGTCATTGACATACATAGATTCACGTACTAGAAAAATTATAAAATGCTTCAATAAATACGGAGTAAATATAGCTATTAAACAATAAGGAACGGTATTTGATAAGATAAGGAATAAAAATATAGACAAATTCCCAGTATTACAGAAAAGCGTAATTGAAATGTAATAACCGCAACAATGTGTACTTAGGTGAGACAGGACGAAAATTCTATGCAGGTTGTCTGACCACAAACGTGGAGAAGGTAATAGAACAACATATTTGTTATATGCAAAACATTTCATAGAAGACAACCATAAGTTTGTTAATCCTTTGGAAGACTACGAAATTGTAAAAGTAGTAAATAACACAGTTGAAATGAAGCTTAGGAAGGAGTTAGAAATATTGAATGAAAGAGAAAAATGGTTAGACAATTTAATTAATACTAAAATTAAATTTCATAATGAAGAAATATTTTATAACATAATTAAGAAGTAAATGATAGAAGACAGAGAGATAAGATTAAGAATTAAATTGCATAGGACTAATTGGATGTTTTAAAATTAGGGTGTGAGACTGGGCCACATGTGTGAATGAGAAAGACGGATAGGATTAAAAGGAATGTACACACACACACACACACACACACACACACACACACCACTTAAACACAAGGAATTTGCTAGAAAAATTTGTAACAGTCCAGATGGAGAGACAGAGCTCAGAGGGTGGGGAGGTCACATTTGAATTATAGCTTGTTGTGGTTGAGCATAGTGTGGTGGGGTGGAGTAGTGGTGAAGGGTTTGTTTTAAGGTTATTTGTTCATTTCCGATCTGACGATGAGCTGTGAACCTTGAAAGCGGTAAGCGAAATCATTTTTATCTAGTGGTGTGCAACACTGATAATTCTGTTTATCATATAACCGTCTACTGTTACTATGATGCTACTATTTTAATCTGTGACCGTTAATTACAGTCTTATTGAGTAACGTTACAAATGGAAGTTCTTTCATATAGTTATTCGTTTAGTTACATAGCAGTTTTTTGAAATTTTCTGAAAATAATAATTTGTTAAATGCTCTGTCTTTTTCTCACCTGTACAATTAATTGTAGCCCTCGATATTTATTTAACAATATTTTAGGTTTACCTGGGACCTATATAGGACTGTGAATATCGGCCAATGCTGAACAAGGAAAATTTTTAGGATTTGAGACTATATAACTGCGCGTTGCAAATGTTGAAACGGAAACATTGTATTATAAAAATAACGTGTTCCGCAGCACAAAGAAAGGATGTTTGTGTCTTAAAGTTTAAGGGAAAACGCATATTCGTAAGTTGTGTACTAGCAAAGTCCAAAGCAATAAGTTGTGTAGGCGAAGCTATGCAGGGTAATATCACAGCTTCTGAAAGATAAACAAACCAAAGTAGAAGATTTACACTTCAAACTTTAACAAAGACAGAAATAAACATAAGAAAAATATACATGCCATCATAAAAAACGGTATTTTCATCCACTACAGTAAACATACAAAAATAAATAGACCAGAACATTTAGTAACTTATGTGGGTCACGTAATAAGTTTGAACACACGCTGCGCTGAGCAATAAGCATGTAATGCGGTAAGAAATCCATGACAGTGTTTATTGTTTTCTATTTATTGCTATGTGTGAATTCGTACTGCATTTTGTGGCGTAATTTTTATATCACGCGTTTTATGTTAGGTTTGTTTCACGTGTTGTTGAATGTGTATGTACGATTGTTCTGATGTTTGCATCTGTACGTATCAGTGTATGAAACTACATATGTAGTGTGTGTGTGTGTGTGTGTGTGATTTGCCACTCCGGGATAAATATCTGTCAACGCGTCCGCGAACACGTTGTAGGGACAACACATCTCTAACAAAACATGACAAAGAAACAGGACATACTTTTGATTTCAAAAACACAAAAAATCTTGGCAAGAAGTAACTATAAGAAAATCAGAGTACAGAGAAGGCATAGAAATCCACCGGATAAGGGAGGGAGCGGTCAACGACAGAAACGAATGTTCAAAACTAGCGACCACGTGGAAATTCCTAACTGGCAGTTTACAAACTAACAACCAACATATGACCACAACACACTCACGCCCACACTCTAACCCTCCTACGGCAAAAATCACAAGGGAAGCAAGATATAAAACTCGCGCAGCATTGAAATCAACATCAGTACGCCTTGAAAATGTTCTGGGATTACGGAACAAAACGTCGGCATTATAAACATCACACACACGGATGTACCCAAAAACCTACTACAATATATATATATATATATATATATAATAACTATAAGACTGTGTCGTGTGTTATTATTTTTCTCCTCACGTTGTGTTGTCAATTTATAATGTATGAGATGTGTCTTGTCGGGTGTTACACTCCGCGCACTTATACTTACTTACTGTCTTTTTCTCTTCGAAGATGTAGTCCTGCAAATACAACTTATGCTAATATGTGTGTGTGGGCGCCACTTGGAAATTTAGTCCAAAAAATTATTATTATTTAAAATTAATTTTTTTGTTGTTAAATTAGTTATAGAAAAAAATGTAAACAAGACAATTTGAGTTGCAAATAACATACGTTTAATGACTTTCCTTTCATAAAAATTGTCTGAAGGACTAACAGTAAAATTATGTAAAATTGCAGAGTTACAAAAATTATTGACAAGATTTTATTAATTATCGGCTAATAATTATATTATTGCTCAGTTGAATCGCATGAATTTAATCTTTGAAAAAACTTTATACTCAGGACGTGACCCCTTTGAACTATCAAGACAAATCAGTGGGATGATTTACAAAATTCGTGTGAATTGAAAGTGTTTTATATATGTAGTACAATTGTGTCACAAAGATACCAGGTAAAAGGATTTTAATTTTGGACAACTCACGTTCCGGTGGGTAGGTATTTCCTTCACTGGACACTGTTCTTGGGGACGACTCCAATCTTGCGCCTCTTCGTATTTACGTTTCCTCACTCACTTGTAACTATTTAAAAGTCAAATTACGATTTGGAAACTCCGCACCAAATTTAAATAAAAATCGTACTGTTTCTATACTTTAAATCGTTGCCGGCGAAAAACAGCTGACTGCGTTCCGTGACCTCGCTATACTACCGTCTCAGCGCTAGCCACGACTCAATGTAGGCTTGCGTTAAGTAATTTGTTTGGGGGTTTTGTAAAAGTCTGTTTATGTCGCTAATACCAGCAAAACTTGATTTTTCTCTATTAAAATCGGTCCTTTTCAGGGCCGCTCGATACTTGGCTGTGTACGTTCTACTAAAACTGGCGTGCTGTTGCTCTATTCAACATGCACGTTAGCGATTTAGCGATATACTCCTTTTTCAGGTTAAGTATGTCTTTCGTCTGGTACGGGGAAAAGCCTTTTTTGAGTTTTCGAGTTGGATTCCTCTTCTTCGAGTTCGCCTTGGATTAGATGTTCGAATTCGTGTGTGAAGTGTCTCTCGTAGTTTCAAAGCATAAAGTTTTTTTGGGTCGATTTTGGTCTCGCCTATATACTCTTTGTAAGGTGCATTGTTTTAATTTTTATTCATGACGTCCGGTATTTTTTAGTAAAATTTTCTTCCGGAACGTTCGAGAATATGCAAATAGAACATCATGGAACAAATTCGACTTCCGTAGAAGCTTTAGAACAAAAACTTCTTTTTCTTCATACTCAAGGATTTTACTGAAATTATTCTGGTATTTGTCAAACAATTTTACAGAACTACTTACAATCTGTATGTCATTATTGTTTTTAGATTCTCTGCTTTCAACTGATTAAAACGATACCATTCATGATGGGTTTTAAATAAATTAAATATAATTAATTAACATAAAATACATATCCTTACCTTGTAGTATTTATACAAAATTATAGTTTTCTTATTAATAGAATGTTATTAAGTTCCTCGGCTCTTACTATCACATTAACAAATAACATAATTAGTTGTACATAACAAAACAAACAAATATTAATGCACATAACATACAATTAATTTCATTTTTCTGTAGGCATAACATATGGCCTACTTTTCTTGTCACTGTTATTTATAGTAATTTGTCTTTTCTGGTATAATTTCTGGGATTTTTTGGGTATTCACTTAGAGTTTGTTACATTGTTTATCTTTGGAAATACCTGGTTTTTCCTAATACATTTTAATTTTATTGTAATATTAATTAGCATCTCACTGTCTTTGGACAGATGAGCTATTTCATGTCTGTGACAAATTTCACTTTTATATTCAAAAATTCTTTATGAATTAAGCTTCTCTTCAATTGAGCAAGTATTTTTCCATTGTACATTATAGAATTATATCTTTTTCCTATATTCTTTCTAATATTAAACAATGAATCTGTCATATATGACTAATTTTATGACTGTTTTTTGAGCTCAGCCTAGTATGGTATAGGTAACTAGTTTTATAACTTGACTGTTAAAGTGTTTTAGGTGGTCATATTTATAGGTATAGTTACTTTATATTGTGGTTCAATTTTAAAATACAAGTTTGTTGCATTTTGATAACTGTAAAGTCATAAATTATACAATTTTACATGTTCATTACATGTTTTCAGTTTAACACTGTTTTTGTTACTGTTATTCTCATTGACTTCTAATCAATTTACAGCTTTCTCTATTTGAAGTATTTTGTTTGTCTTTGTCTAATTGACATTTACATCTAGTTCTTTCTTAATTTTATAATAATTAATTTTTACATACATCTGAGTGATTGGTCTCAACTCTAAAACTTTGATTTTCTGTTACAAATTTACATATTTTTTATTTCAAATTACATCCTATTTAATGATGTGTTTAAATCATTTGATACATCTATTTTATATATATTATAAAGTATTGGAATAGATCTTGTCTATTATTTCACAATAAATTGGTTTTTATGCTCTATTCAGAGTTACATTTCAAACATGTCATGACCTCATTTTGGTCATTTCTGAGATTACTTGTTTCTCTTATTATACAATATCAGTTTTATTCTATTCTTCACTTAAACAATATATGGGGTTTGAGTCTTGGTCAAAGTCTTCGTCGTTTTTACATATTATTGATATTAACTATTGGACAATATTACTAAATTTTTTGGATTACTTGGGTTCGATACTGTTTATTTCACCTTCTTCTTATGATAACTTACTTTTACAATTATTTTCTTTATGGAACGTTTTGTGACGTTAAAATATATATATTGCAACGTTACAAGTATTATACACAATTTTATACAAACCACTATGTTGTCTTTGGTATTGTCAATACCAAACACAACATAGTGGTTTGTATAAAATTACTAGTAGAAATATTTGAGACCACTAACACTCCAATACAACAATATATTATACACAAATACAAATACCATGTACTCAACGCAACTATGAAGTGTATCACACCGGCAAGGTCGCAGGATTTTTTTATTCTCGTTGCGTCAAGTATATGTAGTTGCACAATAATAAATTAATTTTCAAAGAGGACTGAGATGTTGATGACATGAAATAATTAATTAAAACCGTTTCAAATAATCATTCTAAGATTTATTAATATTAATCCAAAATATGCAAATAATAAATTTCGAATTACAAAAATAAAAAAAATATTCTCTCTTACAAAATTACAAAAACACAATGTAACCATCTATACTGTTCATGACATATACAAATAAACAACCATATGATCTTACTAGCTAAGCAGACATGTTAAACAAATTATCTAAACACTTTTTATTTCAGGGCGTCCGACTTTGACTAAAATTTTAAATAATTATAGCAACTCATTTACAAACAAAAATAATATTAAATCTCAAGAATAAAACTAATTGTTGCTATAACAAAATAAAAATATAACATTTACTTCTACTGATACACGCAAATTTTAACAGAAGATTATTATTTATAAATTTTCTTGTTAAATTAAATTATTTTCTTTAACTAAAATTTAAATTTATGTACAGTGATTATATTTAAACTACAAATCTGTACTGTTCATATATAAGTCTCCTTTTTAAGATTTCTTTTCACAAACAAATTATAATTGTTTATTAATCACCTGCGTACTACCGACGTTACTGTTGCGTATATGTGTGTGTCCTGAATCCTGAGAATTTGATGATGATGATTATGCTGATGCTGTGTTCTCTGTCTCTACGGGTTGTTGTTTATGATGGTCCAGAGTTCCTCCATAAGTCTTGTTGTGTGTGGTAAAGATCGGTCAGCAGACCAGCAGCGTAACGTTGTGTGAAGATATCTTGAGTCTGAGACCGCCCCAAAATTGCCGGTGGTATTTATACTGGACGGCGATCTGACAAGTCCAGGACTGTTTTCGACCTGTTAGATATTGTCACTTTGTTCAAAGCGTCCTTTTAATTACAAATCACTTTTTGGTTCATTTTCGCGATTTCGTATATATACTCGTAGCACGAGCGATATCATCGTTTGCATAATTTTTTTCTGGTCACTCCCATATAACACACTTATTAATTACTATTTAATGACACTAGTAATTAACATTAAATTACTTAGCGTATTTATTGTTGCACATATCTGCAATAATTTTTATATCACCATATTCATTAAAAATTCCTTAATGTAATGGTGTCTTTATAATTGGGATAAGTCCTAGTTCACAGGTATAAAACGTATTAATTAATTTATTTTTATCCGGTTAAAACCTGATTACAGACAACCCAATAATTCGTACGCATCACCCCATCGTAGACTTTTGTCTGTCGTAGCTTGCGTTCACACACACAAACACATTCAATAGCGTGGCAGGTGTACACTTTCTGACAATTCTCATATATTTTTTATGCTATATATTTACAAACGTGCGGGTACGTGTACATACATTAACATGTCGTTGCCAACATACTCGCTAATATTTTACATACATTAACAGTCAAAATAAAATGTTTTCAAATATAAGAAGAATAATTTTTCTTACCTACAGATTGCAAACTATATTCCTATATACAAAATTATAATGATGTTACATTGGATTTGAAAGTTAATATAATTAATTTTAAATTATACTTTATATTAACTTTTGTGTTTAGCTTACACGGTCGGTTGTCAATATTTGCAAAATTATTAAATACCGGGCTGTTAGGGTCGGTTGCTGTAAACCCTCGGCAACGTTTCGTATCCCACATTGGGGATCTTTGTCAGACCACCAGGGGAGATTTAAAGCCAGGCTTTCGCCACGCCCAATAGGATTTGGCATGGTATACTGAGCTAGCCTATTGGGACACGACCAGTTCGAGGCGCTGTGATATCTGGCGGTCGAAATTTTATAGGTAACCTCATGTTACCAGACGCCTGTTGCTTTTACCAGAAAAAAATTTCAAGTATCGTTCTGCCTAAGATCTACACAACTGTTTTCTTAACATTCTGTAGCGTTTTTGTGGCCTGAAAAAGATACCCGAGGGTGGGATACGAAACTTTGCCAAAGATGTAGTGAATTTACAGCTACTGGCCACAGACATACAGACCGCCATTTAATAATTTTGAGAATATATTTTATATTCATCATCATTATCATCATTACTATCGTGACCTACAACGATTAGGCTTAAAAAATCGTATAGAAATATTATCTTAACAAATAGATTAGAGTTGGCCACTCCGGGGTTTCTACGTTACATTCGTTTGCACAAATATTTATTATTTGTCGTAAGCTGTGTGTATGCAAGCGCGCATGTGTGTCCATAAAGTTTTGTTAGTTTATCATTTATATTTGCTTCCTGTATGGAATTGCTTCTGCCTCGATGAATTCATCAAGATCTGCTAATATTTTAATTTATCTGCTAATTTTCTGCAGCAGCGAATTTCGTTGGAGTTTCTCTATCTAACCAAACTGAGCCTGACTTACAGATTGCATGTCGTCACGTGAGTGTAAAGTGTGTACGTTTACGTGTGCGTTTTACAAAACCCAAATACATTATTTGAGAAAAATTAATAGAATATACTTGTTTATTTCCTATTTAATACCTCGTATTCCCATTCAGTACTGTCGGCCAATCTTTTTCATGTCAACAGTCAACCATACTTCTGCACCACTCTACTTAAAACATACGTAGCACAAATCTACTTACAGAATGTAGTTACATTGACTGTATTCATCATCATCATCATCATCATGATCATCATCATCATCGTCGTCGTCGTTGTCGTAGTCACCACGACGACCACCACCACCACCATCATCATCATCATTATCATAATCATCATCATAATCATCATCATCATCATCATCATCTTTACAACACGGCATAGAGCAAGGCGCTGACTGTCCCGATTTCAAAAATCCTCCAGTCACCTCTTCGTGGGTCTACCCACACACTTGTATTCTATAGGTGTTTTATCTGATTCAATAACCATACAAATTTTTGTTTAATTTACCTCGAATAATTTTTTATTTTTCTCAATATTTCTTAATTATTTTTAGCAGGGTAGCAACTGCCAACCTAAGAAGTTAAATCAACTGTTGTCCTTTACAAGTCTGGAAAAGTAACATTCATAATCAGAACGTCTTATACGTAACAGTTATATACCAAACGTAACATGGTTACGAGCAACAAACGTATAGTGTAGAATTATTATGTTCCACCGGTTAAAGAGTAAAATCCTTGCAATATATACTTTTTCACAAGTTACACTGCTGCACCTCTATTAATTTTTATCCGCCATGTCCGCACCCGCAATTCTACAGCCGTTCGTACGCAGCGGTGTAGTAATCTAAGTTAACTTAATGTAAGTAATGCGAGAGCAATAACTTACCTGTCTACAACAACTATAAACACTGGACAGACTGCTGTACACGATAGGAGTTGCTACTGCCATTACCTGCCTTGCATAATGTTTCCTTACTTACCCTATGAATGTAACAACTGTTGGCTATAACTGCTGTTTGCAGGCGGTAATGTTGAAAAGGATTTCATACGTTTTTGTAGACTGGCGCTGCCAGAAATTAAACCGTCTCAAGGTCATAACGGTTAAACAAATTGTCTCGCAGCCTACGTTTAATAAAAATGGTTTATAAAACCAACGTTACCAATGTACCAGGCTTGACAGATGCCAATTACGAAGTAAAAGAATTAAAAAAAATATATATATATATAAAACTATTACAAATCGACCTACATTGTAAACGTTATGTACTAAATGTGTTTTCACATATTATCGTAATAAAATTACATGTCAATAAAAATAAATATTATGGAATAATTAAATTTAATATTCTATTCTCTATTATTGATTGCTGTTATGTTATCACCCTTCTCTGAACTTAATTGCAATAATTATGTTACAGATTTGAAAAATAAGAATCATTAGCACTCTTAACATCGCATAATCTATAATTTTTATTCCGTGAATAAAATTTCGAATATTGTGTTTTGTTACTCTATTTTTCCTACTACGTTTACAGGAAAAATTACTTTTCTTCGTGCTTTGTATATTACTACATTCCAAAAGGGCACACTATAGTTCCTACAAAGGCTACCATTTCGGCGAATGGTAGTGGCATTAGGTAAAATTAGACGGTGTATATTTAACCAATAAATGTTAAGAACATAATATGGTGAGTCATTATCACAGTACTGTGTTCACTAACGTGTGTCACCTTACGTTAGCGCAAGCTCATAATTGGCACAGCCGAAACGTTTGCCAGAGATTATAGCACTTGACCACGGCCAAACAGCCTGGAATCACAATTTAACAACCTTGACTCCTGTGAAAGCCTTTGAAGTAATGTAAATATTAAGAAATTTGTTGAATAAAAATAGATGTCTATAAATGCATAATTAATGTTAAACAATATTATTAATATCACTTTAAAACTGATAATTCTGGTTCTCATAAACTGTAAAAATCTAATTTATAGTGTCATAATTTTCTCCTTTGTATACGTATGTCTGCTTTCACAGCCATTTTGTGTAGCTGTTCTGTGGTAGTCAGCAGCGATCTACACTGTCAGTTACCATTAATATATGAGACACTAAATGGTTGGCCTTTCTGTGTTCCGTTACATTAAATGACTCGCAGTGTCCCACTTCCTACGAGTCTTGTAATATTCCATACAGTCTGGCAACATCTACGTGCTTGTCTGCTATGTTACAGTAGAATTAATATGCGTATTAATGTACAGCGGTAGCTACGAGAGTATGAGTATCAGCTGAAAAAGTTTGAAGTAAACGGAAATTGAAAGCTGTTTGAAGTTCTTTAAATATTCAAACAAAGCAATAAGTAATAAACTTTTTTTGTAATTGTTTGCATGAAAACAATATTATTAATTAAGAAAACGCGTGTAACAGTTTACAAAATCCATACGATTAAAGACAAACTTTCATCGTTTCCCAGCGGTGTTCCTTAAATTGACTTGATTTGTTTCTTCACGTACGATGTTTGCAAGAGTCACTAGTACTGACCAAATATGGAATGTAATTCTTGAAGTAGAAACATTATTTTTCTAAAAAATTTCCAAGATTAATTATGTCACTTGTTGAACTCAAACTGGGACTATTTCTTAGGCAACACCGAAACGCTTGGTACCACGATATTGTCACTAGTCAATTTTATTGAAACATTGTGTAATATCGACGAATTAGTTTTTAAATGGATGCACTTTCCTTAATGTCGCACTGTATGTTCTATACATCGACACGAAATATGACACAATGCAGTTTGTACTATGGAATGAACTATTAATACATTCAACGTATAATGAACGTATAGTGGAAAAAAGTAATTATGTCTACTTATTTATTTTTACAAGTAAACTAAAGAGAGAACACAAAGGTTAATCATTTGCTTCAAATTGTTAAACTCTTTGAAGGTTTATGTACTTCATGCAGACAATTAATCATTTTTACTGTTATTTTTGTTAACAAACAAAAGGAAAAATGGCGGAAACAACAATTTGTTACAATATATATCATTCATAACACGGTTGTAGTACTACAAAATAATTAACCAGTAACCATTTTTTGTTTGACACAAACAACGTACCTTTTGGTTTGTGCAATTCTAATTGTTAAACATCCCTTCTTTTTTTGTATCGAACATCTCAGATAACATCGACAAAAACATTCGCATAACAAAATGCTTACCTTAGTTATGGATAAGTCTAAAACAACTTTAAAATTCTCAAATAAATGTTGAAGACAACCTGACAGATTTCAGGAACATTGCTTAATATAATTTTACACATAACAAATAAAATTGATGTAAACAAAGGTAACATTAACAAATATTGACATTACAATTAACATTAACAAAGGTAATGTAATAAGACAAAAACCGTGAGTTCACACACACACACACGCACGCGCGCGCGCGCGCACATTTTGTGTGTGTGTGTGTGTGTGTGTGTGTGTGTGTGTGTGTGTGTATCTGATGGTCGAAATTTGATTTAAAATTTTGTTCCTGTATAGCTGTTTTCCTGCATTGTGTCCAACTGTCTGTGTAAAGTATAGGGTTTTAAGTAACAGAACGCTGCTGTTTATCACAAAACAGAATGCCTGTACGTACTGGGTCGAGAAGCTCATCACTCTGTACACTCCAGGTGGACGGCATAAATGTTTACATGGGCTGTATTTAGTTAACACAAATGTTTACATGCAACTTAGAACGCTGATAACTTACTTTTTGAAACTTTTTGTTACACAGAACAGAGGACAGTACGCGATGCCTTCTCACGTTGGTTTGCAAACTCACACTCGACACCGAAGAAAAACAATGACTGTGACGGAACGTAAACGACGCTACGTAAAAAAATTCTATTTTATACGTAGACGACCGTTAGTAATTGACTCGACGACGGTAACGAAAACGACAAAACTACGAAAAACTGACTCAATACCCTTGAACAGGACTAAGGTGAGTTGCATGCACGCCAGCCGACTCGGATATACGTAAATTCCTTTTAACAAGGATTCATAAAAACCATTGTTGCTAAAGTGAAAGCATTTTGCAGAATTCCAAAAAGCAAAACATGGAAGAATTATTAGTGACGCAGGAGTGGTAGTATTACTGTCGGATTTTTTATTATGGATACTCGAGTTTAAGCGTTAATTACAAGTGAACCTGTAGGTCTACTTATAAACTAGTTACATCAAATTTTTGCGCATTTAATGTTGCGTTGATCTGTGTAAGAAACATATTTTTTGAAGGTTGATTTAAATTTTTGTCGCGGTTAGAGTAAAAAAGTCCATGTTTTTTTTGTGTTTTTCAAGAAACCGCTCTCTTTGAAATTATATAAATTAAGAACCCTTGGTCCAATCATAACTAAATTTTGATACAGTATGGGCACAAGTGTTTTCAGTACATTTCTTAAGTTACAAAATTGTTTTTTAATCCAAAAAAAAGTTGTTATTAGTTTTGTGAAACAACTTTTTCTCGGTACAGGATAGTCGTACAAAGGCAGACTTGGTCTTGTTTTAAAGCTCTTGATCGTGGTTATCAAAATCCACAACTGCTGCAAACATACATTGAGATGCCGATTATATACAGAGTGATATTCATGCAAGGGTTTGTGTGCGCTGGACCGTGTGTAAGCGGGCCTTCCTGCGTCGAAAGCGGGTGCCGTGTTGCCACGTTCAATCACCCCGGCCGCTTCACTGCAGTTGAACAGTTGCTGTTTGGATAATTTTAACACCTTATTAATGTTATAACATTGTTTTCTATTATCCATTTCCCATCACCAGACGGTGTCTTGAATCCTCCTCGCCATCCATAAATCTGCTGAATGTGTCCTCTGTATTGATCATAGTTGTCAAAATTATTTTCTAATGCATCCAGCACGTTTTCTTGCCACCCGTACCTCATCCTGTGGTTCTGTCCGCACCAGGTCTCGTCTGTAAAGAATATCTTATACCCCTGGGAACGTAGCTCTCTCATTTTTCTCAGGAAGGTATGCCGGGACGCAGCAACTGTCACAGATTCCATCAGGACTGGCTTCTTATTAAGCTTCTTATATCTAAATCCCAAGCTTTTAACAATCTTCAAGAGAGTAGATCTTAACATCTCAGGAAAATCTGCCATATTTTCAACAAGTTTCGTGTGGAAGTTTTTGATTGTGGGAAAAATATTGTTTATGTAAAAATCATGTATGCTCCTCCGTATTGTGCCCAAAGTGAAGTCATCAAGTTGGATTTTCAGACGTCCTCGCCTGACACACTGCTTCTTTCTTGATCCAGGTGACGTATTTTCTTCGTTTTCGTTGGTAGAGGCACTCACTCTCTTCACAGACGCTAAGGATACTCCAAGACACTGTGATACTTTCTGGTATACAGGAAACCTCGTGTCGCCAACCTTTCCTCCTTCACTCTTAAAAAAACATATAGCACTTAAAATCATCGCAACTTCACCCTCTGCGAGCGGAGGTCTCGGAGGCATCTTGACGTGATATAAACACAACGACCAACACAGCCAGAATGACAAGTGTTATGGGGACGAAGCAGATTTAAAGAACTGATGACTCAGACTGACCAATGTTGAAATGAGTCCTTTTTAACGAGCAAATCATACGTGACTGTGGGTAGGCCACAAAAGCCAGGGCAAAGTCCGGGTCTGGGGTGAATCATCGCGGAAACACCGCACCCGCCTTCACTGCCGTATGGCCCGCTTACCACACGGTCCAGAAAAGGTGATGGGAAATGGATAATAGAAAACAATGTTATAACATTAATAAGGTGTTAAAATTATCCAAACAGCAACTGTTCAACAGCAGTGAAGCGGCCGGGGTGATTGAACGTGGCAACACGGCACCCGCTTTCGACGCCGGAAGGCCCGCTTACACACGGTCCAGCGCACACACACCCTTGCATGAATATCACTCTGTATAAAACCGGCATCTCAATGTATGTTTGCAGCAGTTGTGGATTTTGATAACCAGGATCAAGAGCTTTAAAACAAGACCAAGTCTGCCTTTGTACGACTATCCTGTACAGAGAAAAAGTTGTTTCACAAAACTAATAAGAACTTTTTTTGGATCAAAAAACAATTTTGTAACTTAAGTAATGTATTGACAACACTTGTGCCCATACTGTATAAAATTTTAGTTATGATTGGACCAAGGGTTTTTAATTTATACAATTTCAACGAGAGCGGTTTTTTGAAAAACACAAAAAACATGGACTTTTTTTACTCTAACCGCGACAAAAAATTTAAATCAACCTTCAAAAAATATGTTTCTTACACAAATCAACGCAAATTAAATGCGCAAAAATTTGATGTAACTAGTTTATAAGTAGACCTACAGGTTCACTTGTAATTAACGCTTAAACTCGAGTATCCATAATAGAAAATCCGACAGTAGTAATATTAAAACTACCAGCAGTAGTAGTAGTGGTAGTAGTAGTGGTAGTAGTAGTAGTAGTAGTAGTAGTAGTAGTAGTAGTAGTAGTAGTAGTAGTAGTAATAGTGCTGGTAGTAGTAGTAGTAGTAGTAGTAGTAGTAGTAGTAGTAGTAGTAGTAGTAGTAATAGTAGTAGTAGTAGTAGTAGTAGTAGTACTATTAGGAGGAGAACAATTTGACGCCATTAATTAGGAATGTAGCTGGTAACGTACGGTTCCTTGCATGATATGCAACAGTCAGGCTACTCAAATTGCCTACATACGCCTTAAGAGATACAGGAATACAAATATGCATAAACAAACATAGATGTTAGTAAGTGGATCAACTTCAAAAATGTTTCAACTCTAACGTTCGTTTGCTTACTTACTGTAGTACAAGCAACAGAGAATTGAAACGATTCAGGATGTATTTACAATATTATGGATAATATACTAGAACGTAATGGGTAGTTGTTTTAAACACACCTTACGAATTGAGCATTTGCTTTAAAGGCTATAGTAAATGCTGACTTACTGATCTGAAAGCTTACATGTGTTTATTTTTGAAAATGTGTTCTCGAGAGTGTAAATAATAACCATAAGACAGTTCTGGGTTCCGCAATAATTTCTGAAATAAAACATAACTAGGGACACAGACTGTGCAAGATAATATGAATACGCTCCCGAAAAGCTGAATACCAGAGAAATTTAAATGAACAATTTAAATCAGTAGCATTAAGGTATTAATTATTTCATGTAACTAACTGAAATACTTGTAGACACAGAAAATAGAACAAAGTTAATCTTATCAATAAATAGCCTCCTTTCATATAATTCGCACGAATGAAGACCCGTTTTATTCAAGTGGCTCTCGTGCTGTGTGACATTCGTTATTGTGACTGAGACAAACTGGCAGCAATTTTACTTGGTGTAGGCAAAATGGTTTTTGTGACTGCCGCGCGATACGGGCAGTTTATCGGATTCCAATAAAAGTTTCATTTTTTTGTTGCACTGGAATATAGAATTTGAATATTTATTGTCCACAAAGAAGTTAGTCGTAGAATACGCTATATTCGGTTTTATATAAAATTTTGCTACAACAGAATAAATGTTTCCATGAAATTTGATTTATATGGTATATTGTAACAATTTAGGCTATGCATACCTGATAAATACACCAAATATCAGCGTAATTATGCAGCTACTTCACATCAATATACTCGTTGTACACATGACGTAAAGTTAATACAACTTTCAATTGCACATAATAGCCTCTGATATGGAAGTTTTATAAGTAAAGTTAAATGATTGTTGAGAAAATTAACAAAATAACTAAAAATAATCAAACATACTTGTATTAATTATTTCAGAGCATAAATAACACAATGTTACAATTTAAAATATTTATAACATTATAATCCCGTACATATGTTAATGCTTATAAATTATTCTAGATGCAGTAATCATCGAATGTATATTAGAACTGGTTTTGAAAGTTATCGGCATAGCAGAATTTTATACCCGAATACAAAATTGTAAAATTGTTCAAACATTTATATTACTGAAAGTTAATATTATTAATTTGTACGTATTAATGGTAATGAAAACACTATCCATACATTAGAGAATAATGTACCGAACAAAATAAATATAAAATATTGCAAACACAAATTTATGGTAAACCAATCTGTGATGTGACAATGGTTATTACTTCACATTTATACTGTTGTAAAATAATATTTACCGAGTACCATAGTCTATTGTAAAATTATCTGCTTATCGAAACTCACACGCTCTTTTTCAATTTCCTTTTCTCTCCTTTCTCGCTTTCTCATTCTCCCATTTGTACTCCAATACTTACACGCAGCATCCACACATGCGGTATACTTACAAGCACTCCATTTATATTTGTACACGCAGCATCACCGATTGCTACTCCCTCTCTCTCGCTCAGTAAAACGTGAATAAAACACACACACACACACACACACACACACACACACACACACACACACACACACACACACACACAGTTTGAACATTGTAAATAAGTTGATAAGAAACAATGTGATAAATGATAATTTTATGTATTTTTAGATTTTTAAAACAACATTAAATGCAGAGAAATTATGCGTAACTGTACCAGGGTGCATGTGGAGGGCGCGTGTGCGAGTCATAAAAGACAGATTAAGTAGAATGACTATTGAAATATGGAAAACTTTGAGATGGAAGTTGTACCAAATCACCGTCATAAAAAGACCTTCCGGATGGCAGTAATTGTTTTAACAATTACTAACAGAATGTATGTGTGCTTTAAGTAGTAATGTTTTATATCCCATAAAATTCTGTGTAAAATATTTTAGGCTTTCTGAAAATGAATTGTTCTGTACGATAAGCATGAATTGCTCTTAGACAGGAAAATATATTATCTGTAAGAAAATCATAAGAACGGTTACCAAAGAAGGAATGATATTAGTGGAAATTTAGTTTAAAAATAAGAATGATGAACGTACATACGTACAATCAGTATCTCTTCGAAATCAATAACTAGTAAACGCAGCTCCTAATTAATGACAATTGTTCTCCCAGTTCGAACGAACGGACGTTAGAATATCTCTGTAGAGTTACTGCGATAGTTAGTATAATTTTGTGGTATCCGCGAAAATGCAAGAAACTCCGTGTGTGTTATATAGAAACTTCAATTTAAGTAAAAAGGTGTAAGGCTAACACTCACGTTAAGCAGGAACAGTATCGGTTCAGGGTGGGAAATTGAATGTAACCGTGCCCGCGAGAAATATCTACATGACTCACGTGTTTATCCAGACAGGACCAACCAATCGCCTGAAAAATCTGCAGTCGACTTTAAAGCAGAGTAAACTTATATTATTTATAAAAACTTAGTTAATAGAAAAATTCTAAGAAAAGTTACTTAAGTAGAGAGTTTAAATAAGACTGAAAGAACTGTTAAATAATAATTTATTTTATTGGACAGAAATTAAATGTTATTTTGTAGTGTAAAGATAAACAAGAAAAATTAAAGTATGTTTTATAAACTATACAGAAAAAAAACACTGAAATAATTTGCGGAGACGTCACAGTAGAGTTTCTAAAATTAATATCACCATTCCAATATCATGTATCTTGACTACATATTCTATGCGACTCTCACATATTGATAGAATTTACAGCAGCAAATTTTGTGGGTTCAAATAGCAATATAAAAAGAAATTAATTAAATTAACTATTGTATGTCGAACAATGTTAGTAAGTAGTTGTATAGGCTCATACGTGTCGAATGGAGTCAATCAGGTGTTTTGAAAATTCGAGATTCGAATAAAATATTGTTACTGATAGCTTAATGCACCGATATCACTGTCAGTGCTTATGCAGTTATAAACATTGTCTGGTACTGTTGACCACATTATGCAAAACTATTAAATTTATTTCTAAATATGTCAATTCATAAAGGATTTTTTAGACATTACAACTTTGATCCTACGTGTATTAAAAAAGGAACATGTTTTATCACTTTACCAAAAAACAGCAATTTAGCCTAGAAATTAAACCAAATTATGTGTTTTATTACATTTCTCATGAATAGCATACTAGTCGAGAGTAATATACAAAACAGTCGGAAAGCTGTGGTTCCACGTTACAAAACATACGTTTCTACACTCTTAAAAAACAATTTGTCTTCTTCGGTGTCTGAGTAATAGAAACTTCATTTTTCATGAGATGTGTTTTGGGAGCAGGAGATAAAGGAGTCCTTCGCCCCATAAACACTTTTATTTTTTTTACTTTAATATTGCCATCTATTGCTGTAGTAACAAAGTTGATCTTATATATGGGTTTTCATTAGACCCATTAAAGAAAACCAGGCAATTGGTGAAGAAAAATTTGTATTCCCGTACATCAAACTTTACTGTGTCAAATATTTGTCGCAAGCTCACACAGCCAGTGTCAATACTACCAAAACACTCATAAACCGCACTGTTACGCCGTGTCAAGGCAATAAGAAGCGGAGAAAGCACAAGGCGTAAAAGCGTAAGAATAAAAGCGTAAAAAGCGAAGCGGCGTGAAGCGCCTAATACACAAAGCGTAGCTAATAACAACGATTATTTCTGTAGGGTGTTCCAAACTGGATGGCACCTAAGGGATTAGAAGATCCTTACACTCGCACACACACTCACAACAGGCCCGCCCAGGCCAGGCACGACCCGGGCGGTTCAGGGAAAAGTATACGGTCTAACTCGATACTACAACATTTTAACATGATAATGTTTTTAGGCTGGGGGGTGATTCCACAAGAATCGTCATCGAAAAACGTAACGCTTACACACTTTCGATTCCCCACAGTCTAGAAATTAGATATGTAACCGCAGCAAGACAGAAATAATCGCTGCTGACATTGAGTTTAGCAAACGTTTTAGTGAAAATAAATTTGGTTTTACATGCTCTGTTTGTGATCGTCTGTGGTTTGGAAATGGTTTACGTAACCAAACGTAATCCACATTATACGTTTCAAAAGCCTAAAACATTATCATGCTTCAATGTTTCGGTTTCTTCGAAATTCTTTGAATGCTTAGGTACATAAATAGAGAGAAAGAGAGAGAGAGAGAGAGAGAGAAAGAGAGAGAGAGAGAGAGAGAGAGTTTGTGTTTTTAATTTAGATTATAATCCAAATTAAAGTATAATTTTTGTAATCTCCGTGAAATTGTAAGAAAAATGAACTCAAACAGCACATAATTTCAATAAATATTAGTATTTTAGATTTATCTAAAACAAACGCAGAACTGGAGTAATTAATAAAGATTTTATTTTAAAGTAACTAGAACGATGATGATATCTTGATGATTATAAGCAAAAATGTATTTACAATTTACATTCGTGGTGAAACTTATGTCGGTAATATAAGAATTTTTATTTTTCTATAATAACAAATGCTGTCTTGTATGTAATACATATAATAAATTATTTTATTAAAAATGTATCCCAAAAAAAAAAATGAAGTAATATGATAACTTATACAACTGTATACAATTACATACAATTACCTATTTATATACTATATTAACAATATAAATATGATATTAAAATTTAAGCAACGTACTTAATTGAAAATTTATTATAAAGCATTCAAAATTACAAATTTACAATTAAAATGTACCAATTTACAATTTTTTATGAAACACTAAAATGTTATATCTAATAATAACTCACTTAATAAATATATTTACATACAAATAATAAAAAATAATGATATTAAAATAAGAAAAATGGAATATTCATATTTTTAGGAAAACCTCGTGTCTCAAAGATAGAGACAAATTAGACGAAAAATAGGCGATCAGTAGAAATAATTCGGAACAAGCTAAAATTTTGTACACTTGTTTGTATTAGACCTAGGAATAAGCCAGAAAAACTCAATTAAAATCAATGGCCGGGAACGGCCGCTATCTTGAAAAATTCATTTCTGGTATGTGTTTTTTAGTACTTTATATTTTTTGTGTAAAAACTATTCAAGCTAGGGGATAAAATTGTATTAAACCTTTTTTGTAGAGCATAAGATTTCCTCCTATTTGAAAAAAATATCTTATCTGTGGGGCTTATACTCTATGGCTGGAAACGGCCGCCGTCTTAAGAAATATATCTCCGGCACGTGTTTTCACGTGGTAAAGTATGTTATCAGCATACTTTTGTTTTTTGTGGAAAACTCGTTTAAGATAGGATACAATTGCACAGAACCTGTTTTGTAAAGCATGAAATTTTACATAAATGGGAAAATTTGCATCTGGGTATTCGAAACGTATTGTAGTTTAACAAGTTTTCCTAAATTAACTTTGCTTTAGTTATTTACGTTTTGCAAGTTTATACCTTTTTCATTCTCAAACTTAGCATGCTATTTCAAAAATTGCAAACCAGGGTGAAAATAGCAATTAGTTATGAAAATTTGATTTATTGTGCATGGTGTGGTGCACAATCTGGCAACAGCGCAACACACGCTTGAATGCATCACCATCCTTCGCCCTATAGAACAGATTCTAATGAGATCTATGAAGACTTCAATGGGGTTGACCCATGGCAGATGAGTATCGCCATCCACTTTAGCACAATGGATACTGGAAATGCCAGTGTGTGTTGAAACATGCTCTCAATTAGACGTCTTCGTCAGTCATGAGTACTCTGGGAGTGACAAACATTCCTCTGCATGCCACTCTTCTGTCAAACGTGATGTAAAAGATCTGGAGATTTTCGAATAGTGGCTTAAAGTTCACGAACCACTGGTTCCCAGAAATCATAACGTTATGTCCCTACCAACAGGTAATATTGGGGATGAAAGCCTCAACGGTCACCGCAGTGAAGAAGTTGGCACAGATCTTGTCAAAAGAAATGCTGGAAACAACTTTCATGATGTCAAATTTAACCTTAAAACGAGAGTTTTGCGACTCACTGCAGTTAACTCACACTCTCGAGTAAACGATACTGTGTTACCTTTGACATCTACCGTTCTCTATCAAAGAATGATTAGCAATGTGAAAGACAAAATGAAATATGTTCATATTTTGAATATGAGTTATCGCCAGTGCCATTGTCGTTGTTTAAACAAAGCGGTATGAGAAAGACCCGCAAATCTATTTACTCTATTTTCAGACCGATTTCGGATTTTCATCTACAGAATAGCAAGTATGTAGTTGACGGGGGCCATCTTCTACTTTGAGTGTATATACAAAACGTTCAGGAATTATGTGGTAGAGCACTATAGTCATGACGCGATAGTCGTGTTTGATGGTTATGATTCAAGTTAGGTTCTAACTAAAAACATGGAAAGACAGAGACGTTCTTTAAAAATGTCCTGCCCTGACATTATCTTTGAAGAAACTATGAGGTCAACTGTCGAACAAAGCAAGTTCTTGTCGAATTTGTCTAATAAAAGCCGATTCATTAACCAGGAGGCCAAGAAACTTGAAGATGAAGGCGCTACTGTTATACAGGCCAAGGACGATGCAGACACACTCATCGTCTAAACAGCCATAGTAGAGCGTCAAAGCAGCACCACCAAGCCGGTCGTCGTAGTGGGAGAAGATGTGGACTTGTTGATTCTGATGACTGCACTTACACCCCAACACAATTCTACTTTTTGAAACCTGGAAGGGGCAAAATTCCTAATGTATTATTCCACCCAAAAGACAACCATCAAGGCTTCAAAGATATCAAAGACCAACTACCGTTCCTGCATGCATTATGTAGCTGTGACACAACTTCGTCATTATTTAAACAAGGGAAAAAGAACATTTTCAAATTAGACCAATCTAACCCTGGACTTAGAGTTATGTTGTCAGTTTTCAATGATACGCCAGCGCAGCCTGAAGTCTTGCAAAAGACTGCCGGAGCTGCTGGAGTAAAATGTCTTTTGCACGTTTACGGACAAAGGATAAAGAAACTTTTTTAAACAGTACAGATAGAATAAATTCTGTCAGTTGGTGTCAAAAGAAAAAAGTGAAGTGAACTTGGCAAGTTTTCCAAAGACAACTGAAGCTGTCCATCAACATATATTAAGAGTTTTTAACCAAGTGCAGCTGTGGTACAATTGGTGAAAATGTTTTGGATCTTGAAAAGTAGGGATAGCAGAAACAGCATGGGAATTCCTTAGTTCCAGTTACAACCTTAAAGCCTCCCGCACCTCAAAACATTTTAAAGTTGGTTGTGTGTAGATGTATTAAAGGTTGCCACTCAGGACGTGGCTGCGTGAAAGAAGGTTTAAGGTGGACCTTAGCGTGCTCTCATTTTAAGGGGATTGGTTGCCAAAACTCACCGCAGCCTGTGGCAGAAGGGGAAGAAGAAGACTTTGAAGAAGAGTATGATTAAGATTTGAACCAACCTGAGGATGCAACAGGAATGGATTACACCAAGGAAGATGACGGGGTATCGGCCATTGAAATGACTTCCCACTTTGATCGGCCGAGCACATCAATAGTAACAAGAAAAATTTTGTTATGACTTTATATTTTTTTTAGCCAATTACTTACTACATACATTTTGACTTATTTTAAAACATTGTCACATATTATTTCATTTAAACTACTAAATGTTTGTACTTAACACCAATAAATGTATTGAATTTTTGTTCATTTATTTCTTGCCAGAATGCTCAAATAATGCTAGTAAATAGTACAATAACTAACAATAAGCCAGACAGACACGGCAGCAATATATACAAATAACATCATATTACAGCACATCTTGCATGTAAATTTTAAATTTGATCACTTAAGATTTGTAGAGATTTATTTGTGCTAGAACAGCTTAATTTTTTCTCTTTACGTTTTTGTAAAATCTCTATGAAATCAACTAAATATAAAAATAAGAGAAATTAGTTAAGTAAGAAAGTGCTGAGTATTAACAAAATATGAAGTTTGATATTTTCAAACACCTTTTTCCCCTTGTAAAAACAGTAATCAAACCTTAAATCCCTAAAAGGCAATATTATAATCATTTTTATGTTTAATTTCTTTATTATTATTTTTTTAACAACTACATTTTTTCTCAACATATAGCTTAAAAAAGTCTTCTTTGATTATGTGAAGCAGTAATTCAAGGTGTCCAGTTCATTTTTAAAACTTAAAGTCTAGCAGATCCAATGTTGATTTATTGTGGCGCATTTTGAACCGCACAGGTTCACTAGTTTAATAATATTAGTCTTTGGCCCACAGACTCAAAAATTTTGTTTGATAGAAAATATCATTCTCTACAAAAAAAAAGGCTAGTACAATGTTATTGTATCTTGAGTGGTATTTCAGAAAAACACAAAAATATACTGGAAATCACGAACCAGAAATATATTTCTCAAGATGGCGGCCGTTCCCAGCCGTAAAGTCTATGCCCCACAGATATTATTTTTTCTCTTTACATAAGAAATGTTATGTTCTACGAAAAAGGTCCAGTACAATTTTATTCTATCTTGAATTTTTTTTGCACAGAAAACAAAAATATGCGGAAACACACATACCGGAAATGGATTTTTCAAGATGGTGGGCGTTCCCATCAATTGATTTTAATTGAGTTTTGCTGGGTTGTTTCTAGGCCTAACCCAGACATATGTACCAAATTTCAGTTTGTTCCGAATTATTTCCACTGATAAATCTAATTTGCCTGTTCTATTTATTATATTTACAGATTGACACGATTTTAAGCGTTTAGTACCACCAAATTACAAATATGCTAAGCTTGTTTGTTAAAAAATTCATATTTTAAATATTGCAGTCACGTAGTGGACGCCCCAGTAGATGATTCATATCGGAGGCGTGACAGCCAGCTGCGTTTGTGTGTGTATTAGTAAGGGTCTCTTAATCCCTCAGGTCGATGCGTCTTTATAGACTTGGAACGTTCTATAAAGATGTTACATGCAGTAGCTCCGAATATATGTCAGAAATTGTATACTAATGTAAAGCTACACACACACACACACACACACACACACACACACACATCATTTTTTATTTGTTCGTAAACCTCCTTCAGTTTACCCACGATTATATTCTATTAGAAGAGAACCTAATTTCCTTACAATAAAATTTTAGAACTTATAAAACCTAATTCTAATATTAAAATCCGAACACTTGTTCTAGTATTTTGTTGGATACAGTAACTCATTGTTATGCTACAATAATTTGTGAAGTTTATTGTTTTTTGGCCACTTTCATGTAGTATATAATTTGATGTAAATTATATTGTGTTGGTCTGTGTTACAAATAGTCGATGTTAATACCATAGATACATCCAAGCCAATCAATATCAATTAAAATTAGCCTATCAATTATCGTATTAAAACTATACGTTTTCGTAAATCAGTACTTTTTAACGTTGGTCAAATTCTTAATTTTATAATACATTTGCCATTATAAAAGTATTTATTTCATTAATTTGCTGACATAAGTTTTGTTGAACACATTTAACGATCAATATCATAAATGAAAAAAAAAGTTAATATTCCTTGAAAATATGTTTGTTTCTTTGAACAAATGTCAGATTGGTGATGCTGACCAGTAATTGTGTTCAACAAAACCCAAATCAGTAGCAGTATTAATACAAACTGTAAAAAGAAAACTTAAAATTAAAAAACTAAGCTCTTGTATCAGAGCAAATTTTGTAGTAAAATGAAGAATTTATATAAATGTAAAAGCAAGGGCAAATAATTATTTAAATTATTTGGTAATGAGTACTTTATTTATCTACGGATAAAATATACTCGTAGGCCTATATATCTGAGAGAATTTAAGAGTAGAAGCGTCAACAAGGTAAACGCCAACTGAAAACTGAAGAGATTTAATACATTAATACCATGTGACACTACCATGTACAATGTACTAATATCGGCAGCCGGTTTGATTGAAAGTAACCAATTAAACTGGTTCCCTCTGTTATAATGTCTCAGACAGGAGAGACACTATAACGAGTACTTTAATACTATCGAATAATCTCATATGAGTATATGATTCATTGTGTCCAAGTACCAAACGTTTAAATTTGTCATAAATGAGTTAAAGAATTTACATAATATGGTTATCATAAGGAAGCAGAATAAACAGGTTTGCCAATTTGTAAAATGTTCATATGTCTGTAGTTGTTTTATCGCTGTAACTATTATTTGTATATATTTATATTAATTTATACCTTTATATTAAACAAAACTGTAACCAAAATTTTGTAGATAATAACTGAATGCAATATAACACAGATAGAAACAACTCAAGTATTTACATTGCTTATGAAATGTAAATAAACCACCTTCATTATGCCACACTACGATGAATGAAAGATAACATCTTGTACTACTTCGTGCAGTTAGACTAATAGCTATTCTTATTAGACTAATAGACTATCCCACTTGTTCTTATTAGATTTCAGTTGTTATGTTTTACTATCTCTAAAGCAATTCTCATCATCATATTTTTATTTCCTGTAACATAATTTATAATAGATAAAAGTAAGTAGCAGTTTGGAATCACAAGGGATGCTAATAGCTGTTTTGAACGAAAGAAATATCAAGTTGAATACAACAAGCATTATTTGCGGCAGGCACCACTGTGGTAGATTTTTTCATCAGCAGCCGGTACGTCGACAGAATAAACGCAGCCTTTCAAAGCTATTCAAGATTTTTTCAGCACTTAAAAAATCAAAACACCGAATAACAAGACAAAGCCAAATAAACAATCCTACAATTTAGTAAATTTAATATTGTACGCTGTTTATGTACGACCACTGTAGCTTTTTGTGCACAGAAATTTCGTCTTACAAGTCGTAATCTACTGTTTCTGTTTTCAGAAATAAAGAAGGTTTATCACATAGCCTCACATTATATACGACAGCGTGAAGCACACAATTCTCGTCTATTTTCTGTGGTTTCAGTTTCTGTGATGTCGGATTGTGCAGGGACAGAGAAAGATATGGAAGCATTCAGAAAGAAACTTTCTCTTTTCAACAAAGTACCGTGTTACAAGATACGTCTAGTTTATAGACGACCATCACTACCGCACGTAAGTATTTGCAGCTTTCTGTAAAACTAATTTATTTCAAATATTTTCAAAAGTCTTCAACATAAAGTGTAAGACTAGAAAAAATAGTGTACACCACTGCGGTGTTAATTAATTATAAATATCTCGTCTCTGTGTTGTCATTTGTCGAATACCACAATGATTACATCCTCTTCAGTCCCAACGTAAACACGTGTGTACAAATACATTTATATTTGTAAAAAATGTGTTACTTCAAATTTCCCGGTTGTTTGCCATGGATGCTTCTTCCATGTTTTGGAATATAACTTCATTGCAGTTGAATCCGTTATATTCTACTTGTATGCAGTAAGCAAGTTTGAGGAAACGAAAAATTCAGTGCAGTCACAAGTTGCAGGTAAAGATGCGTTTATACAGTACTTAAGTGTTGGTTTGTTGTGCTCTTGTTATTATTTTACACATGTTAGCGTATCAAACCACTGTTTCATTAAGTTACTTTTTTTTACTTATATTAACTTTCTAATTTTAAATAATTTGGTAGATTAGAATTTGTACAAAAATGTACATTAGGTCTTTAGTTGAACATTGACATAGATTTCAATTGAATCTAGTGTACACAAATAACGTAATTAGACATTTTATGTTATAACTCAAAATTAAAAGTTTCTATTTTGTATGGAGTACTTTGGGCTGTACATTCTCGATAGTAAGAAGAATTAGGATATAAGGACGGAACTAGGAGTCAACCCATTGTTTGAACAGCTAAGGAGCAAAAAAAGGAAGGTGGTATGAACGTCTGGGAATAATGGCAGGCAACACGATTCCAGTGCTAGCAATGGAATATAAATCGGTGAGTGAAAGAGATGTACGACTGCCAAGAGCAATGTGGAACCCGCAATAAGTTCAGGATAGAGCTTCATCCATGACGTTGATGAGGATGATGACGTTTTTATTTTACACTTGGCAGCGTCATCTGGAAGACAGAATCAGAGAGTTCCACTTACTGAAGAGTAGATATTGCTATTGCTAGACAACAGTGATTTTAAGATTGATGATATGAACAAGGACCTAGACTACATCCCGTCTTTAGAGAGTCACAGTAAAGAGGAAAATGAAAGTGAGCTGACTCAATTGAGGAATGCCGAGCACCTGTATACATATGAGATCAATCAGTATAAAAAATTAGATCAACCAGTGTTTTATAAACTGGAGCCAGTTTCGTACTCCCAGCACGGAACACATTATCCTGACGAAACAATAATTTGATATTACAGAATACTCGGTCGGTATTACTTATTACTGTATGATAGAAGAGAAATCATAATTTTCTTGCACGATGTATTATACATCTCATAAGTTACTACATATTGCGATAAAATATTTCTAAATATATAATTAAGCTCCAGAATAAAATAATATTTTTGAAGAATGTTAGTCATAAGAAGAAAAGCGAAGCAATTAATTATAAAATAATTTCTCGACAATAGTATATTAACGTCGAGAAATTATACGCTAAATTTGGTGAGAGACCCATTTACGTCAGAGCACAACGTACCAAGATTCACTTTAAATTTGTCAGAAACATTTTCATGTCGACAACAAAGAGACACATCTGCCTCTCCGGTCTCAAGTGTCTGCTGTTGACTCCGTCACAACTAAGTGTCACAGACGCATCACGTGACTCCCCTTGAAATCAGCACTACACTAATATTAACTGACTTACGCTGTAAATATACTGCATTTTTACCTCGTGTACGTTTGTGTAATTTTTTACTCAAATATAACAACAGCAATTTCCTGCACATTTAAGTACCTAAAAAATTGTAACGTTGTAAAATTATACGAACAATTTTGAAAGAATTACCTTTATACATTACCAACTCAGCAGCACATCGCAACTTCCAAAAAAGTTAGTTTGCTAAATGAAGAATACAATTAAATGAAACACAACTAGATCAAATTACTTTTGCCATTAAGTCTATATTTGTTCACAGATTAGCGCTTGCAGTACGGTAATTTAAATTAAACTCAAATTCTGTTAAACAGTAGGTGTAAATTTAGTTTAAAATTATTTCAATATTAAAATTAAAATTAAATTAGCATGTTATACCCGAGCATCATGAGTACAACTTACAGCTATGAGAAATGTCCTGGTTACTGAGTTGAAAACAGTACTCAACGCCTCGGCTTTGTTAGCAGTTAGTTCAACAAAAGCAAAACTAAATTAAACAAAACAGAATTATTAATCTATATTATTTTTGTTTAAAAGTGAATAATTTCTCTAGAGATTAGCATCAACAGCACTGAAGTTACAGAGTCAAATTTAAATGTAAATATCCACAGTTATGTTTGCATTAAAATTATCATCACAAATATATATCGAAACACAACGTCATCACAGAGCTTCAAAATATGACAAATATTCCACGTTTTTGAGGAATAAAAATTACCTTTATAAAACATTCCGCTACAAAAATGAATATTAATCTGACTGGTATAAACTGGTATGGTTGAACAAAGCCATTTAGCAAATAATTCATTATATATAAGCCATTTAGCAAAATATCGAAATTGAAAATCTTGTTATAAATAACAAACGCACATATTATATTTTTAAGTAGACTTTTTAAAATTACCCTACATATTTCACACAGTTTTTTAACACTGTGCCATTAGCATATCTGTATATAATGGGACAAGATACAACGACGTTGTAGAGTTAGCATTTTGTCAAATGTAAGAAGATTGAAGAAATGCCAGCTACCGTCCTTCGACACCACAACTAGAGACCAAAACAGGTACCTGAAGATTATCGTCTCTAGTCATGACATACCCTACAAGAGCTGTACTTCATCTGCTCTACGTTTAACTGCGAGTAGATTATATGGTGACCGTGCAATATAATTTGTTACAATTTGATGTATTTTAGTTTTTTACAGTGCCCTTTAATTTTATATTTTTTGATATTCACACAGTTACTCTGAAACATATAAGAACATGTTTACATCCAGCGTGTTGTTGATTGGAAATCTGATGTCTCACAAGACAACAACGATAATCTGATCACTCTAAGTAGACAAAACATCCTGGTACGTCTTTAAATAAACAGTTACAAATAGAGTGGAATTTATGCAATTTACACTGGTACTCATTTCGTAGGGTTTTTCGTAGTAATTACAACACTGTTTATACTGGCGCCGATCGCTGTGCGAGAGGATTACCAAGACAGAGACAAAGTGTCAGTTTCACCTAATTACAGAAGTAACTGTTGATTTGGGGGGGGGGGGTCCAAGGAGAGAAATTATTATAAAACGTGTAACATGGAATATGACAAAAATTATATTGTTCCATTAATCATTGGAGAGTATTGGACCCTCTAGAACATCACTCTTTTATGTAATTGCGTCTATTACTTTTATCATGGTATACTTTAAGTAACCGAGACTTACAAAAGTGTTGGCGATATTGTTAAGAGAACAAGGGGTACAGTTTATCACTCCAAGAAAGTGAGTGCACTTGTTAGTAGCGACAAATACGTCTCGGTCTGTTACCACGGGATGATGTGTTCCATTAAACATTTGGGTCAATTTTCATGTTGTTTATAGGTGTGACAGATAGAGACATATAAACACACTCACAAACTGTACGGAAACAAACGCTGGCTCCAATATACGGGAAGTGTTCCAAACAAGAAACTTTCATGTAAAAATCTTAAGAAACTTCTAAGGTAAATTTCTCATGCACAAAATTTAAAATATTCTTTCCTATTAGATGGCTGCACGATACTAACCCTAGGAGCAAAGAGGGACTGTTCCACATTTTAAAATATTTTATTTAAGTATTAATCATAAATTATCGTTTTACCCATCAATGTTTTTCGTATAGTGCTACACATTCTTCAATATATGTCAGTCTTATTTTAAATATCTTTGCCTTCTTCTAATATTCTATCAGTCGCACATAATTACCCAAATAAAATTAAAATGTGCTGCCCTGAGAATCTGTATCCTTATATCCTTACAGACTGTACAAAAAGGCTGCAGGATGTGTCAACCATAGATCATTAGGTAAGCGGATCCTACAGACAGGACACTAATTTTGTGACGAACAAGATAAATTCAAATTAAAATCAATTCATAATCATATTCAAATTATAAAATTTCGGAAACTTCTTAACGATACAATTAATTACGTGTAAACATATTATCAAAAGACATTTAAGCTTAATCTACTTTATGTTGATCAACAAAATATGGTAATGTAAGCGTCTAGTAGGCCTAAGTACTAGTAAGTTTTACCCCTTTGCCCAATTATTAAATTTGGAGTAAACTATTATTCCGTATAATTATCCTAATTTAGAATTTACACATCCTTATCTATAACATTGAAATTTATGAGACCCATCCAATTTATTCAGATTTTTGTTTCAAATAACTTGGTAAATGGAACTTTGTTGAGCATCGTTGTATACCAACTAATTATACAAATTTAATTATTAAAATTTTTATCCGGGCTGTAAGGCTGTGGTCTTATAAAATTTTCACGCTGGTTAACATTAATCAGCACATTAATCAGCTGATTGGAAATGTAATCAGACTTTCCGGCCTTACCTCTGGAGGCCACCTTCAGTAAAAAGTCTTCAGTAAACTTCTGACAAGATGTGGGTCAGCCTTTGCCACAGTCCTGTGGTTTACTTATGCACATCGTGTCAGTAGTTTCAAAGACCTTTCACTAAAGATGGACTACAGAAGTAAAGCCAAAACAACCTGATTACATTTCAAACTTTAAGCAGCGTGATAATTTCAGAAGACTACAGCCTTACAGCCGGGTAATAATTTTAATAATACTGACGCCAGCCAAGAAAGTCTAAGATTCCTTTGTATTTCTATTTCTATGATCTGCTGTAATGAGAGTGTATTGTCACAACATGAACTTTCTACCCGGAATCAACTTTTTTTTAAGTACGAATTCCTTTTCCTGTTTTGTTTTTTAGAATTTTACCGTAAGAATATTTATTATTTTTTACATCTTCAACTATGTCCATCGTTATCCAAATACATAGGTAAGCCATTTACAACTTTAGTCTATATCTTATGTCACCTGGTAAACTGTATCTTATACTTATCTCAATTCTCTGTTAACAGTTTCCTATAGCGCTCTCTCAACAGGTTCATATTTATTATTATAGTCGTTTAGCATTTAAATTTACCAATAAGACGTTTGTATAAGTAATGATGTACGCCTAACATGTTATACCTAGCGTTTAGAATGCAAACCGCTATGCCGGTCGATAACTAAACTATTTAATCCTGCTCTGCTCTAGTCCATATACAAGTCTCTCACTCTATTGTATTGAAACAAATAGACAAATTACTCTTACGACGGTCTCACTGATGGTCGTATGGTACAGTGGTAAACATATGGTAAAGTGGAAAAGAAAATACAAGGCACCAATGAAGCCACTAAAAACCAGCGATATTTATCACAATTAACAGTTTGTAATCAACAAGTTATTCAACAAGATTATTCTTGTACAATAATACAAATTAAATTTGTACACACACAAATTGCCTTACAGGCAAGCATATCTCAAATATTTAATATTTACGTTTCCTTAGTTTTATTATTGTGATTACCGCAATATAAATGCAAGCAGTACAGACACAGACACACACACATTTTTGTTTATTTTCTTACGTTTGCACGTTTTTTAAATAATTTGAAAGTCCGGAAACCCACACCAACACAACGCGTGCTAGCCGAAAAGGTGTCCAGCGTCGACAGCGATTTGGTTCCTGTGGGTCGCTGGCCAGTGTAACTACACGTGTTTACAGAGGAATGGTTCATAGACAAACTTTCCGTCTTTAGGGAGTGGAGCCTCTGCAAGATCCTCAGGGTCCATGAGAGACTTCGGAGCGCTCCTTTTTTCCGCGTGTTTGTTCTGTGAAACGTACACTGTAGATTCGCAGCTTTACTATGAGCAACGGTCCTTAGGGAATGTTGAACATTTTCAACGGTATACCCTTGTACAGACTAAAACCTGCTCTGATGTTTTGATTACGGACATCATAATATCAAAACTTTGGAAACTTGAGCACTACTTAATGGAGATAAAACATTAACTTTTACAAGCCATTAATTTTATGCATATTTTGAAGCAATAAATATTTTAATAAATTAATACAATCTCCGTATTTATTTCTATTATGATATAAGAATTACAAACTAATATGTGCATGTGTGTAAGTATGAAAAATATATAAAAGTTTTCTCCTCTGGAAAATTGTTGCCCCTTTTGTAAAATATTTTGACATCCCTGATGGCTAGGCATTTACTAGCCTGTGTGGAATATAGCGTTATGACATTGATCAGAATGGTGGGTGTTAAACAGAATACACAAACGTATTAAGGAAGACGTATAATACAAAACTTATTATGTTTTTTGGGAAATTTATAATTACACTGGTGAACAGAACCGTCGTTCAAGAAATCAGAAGACGAATAGAAAGAAAGACTCAATTTTAAAAAAGAAAAATGACAAGTATAGTATTGACAGGAAATACTTTAATAACACTTTAGACATCATTCATCCTCGGCCGATATACTCGCAACGAGACTTCAATCTCATTACAGGAATCTGACAGATCACAGCTCCCTTTGGCCAGCTCTTCGTTCGACCTACAAATATTTTATCCAAAAGAACACTCTTTCCTCACGAGGGTTAAGGATAGTCTTCTCACCCACCTGACATGGAGGTACCATTTTAGCTGAAACGTCATTCCTTCAGAACTCAAACATCTACTTATTTGATATTTTGTCACCTTATTTAGCTCTGCTTCTTGTCAAATATATATTATAGACACAAACATAAAATTCTCACCAGTCATGTCTTGTTAAATGTGTACTACGTTATCGTTAACAAAGAAGTATTCGGCAGTGCCATCGACTGCCATCAACAGTAAAAATCGAGCACGCTAACGTGAGGTGGTATACGTTAGTGACTGTGGTTAAGACTGAAGAAAGAAGTAGAAAGAAGTAGTCTCTATGTTAATATTTCATTTCAAAAATGCTTTTACATATAAATCTTAGAACATGGAAGTTATGTATGGTTATCCATACCGATATTGTAATTATTAAAACAGTACTGATAACCAAATATTACGTCGTTAAGTTAATCAAAATGCTCATATTATGTAAACACAGACAATTGTGTGGGAAAAATGGCAGTTTCTGGAAGTCCAGTTATTTATGTCACGTGGGGAGCAATATGTGTAATTAAAAATGTTTACTGTACTGTGATGAGCGTTATAAAAAATGTATTTTAACGCTTTGTGTGAGAGGGATTTTGTACGTTTACACCGCCTGCCTTGTACAATTGTTTTTTCATATTCAAGAAGATATTTTTTATATTACATGTGATATAATTTTACAATTTCTACTGGTAGTACTTATATATTTGGGAAATTGAGGAACGTAATTATACACACACACACACACACATACGTTTGTGTGCCTGCTGAGGTATGGAAATAATCAATAGTAACGAAAACATTCTTAGAATAATAAAAAGGGAATCTGGGTTCGGATTTGTGTTAAAACAAAGTAGACAAAATTAGAAATGACAAGATGGGAACAAGAGCAGAAGCAGTCATTGGTATAACGGAATCTGTCAAAGCTTAAGAATTAGGATTAATACTAGATGAAAAGTGATCTAAGAAGTTATGGAAACTTAAGTAAGATAAAAATTGAAGTCTGCTGTTGATTTGGAATGATGGTGTGACTAAACGAAAGGAGAATCACAGTTAACATAAAACGATAGGCTTATATTGCAGTAAGATTCCAGTATAAGACGACTGAAAAATATAAGGTCAAATATAATGTTTATAAAAAAGAAGGTCCAGTATAAGGTTTTATAAGAGATCTTAAAACAGATTAAAATGGGAGCAACGCTACAAGGTTTTGCTTGTATAGACGTTACTCTTCGCGGGTTCCGTGCCCGCACTGATCTTCGACAAAATTATTTAAACGTCATGAATTACAGGGTTTTCAAAATACTACTAAAGACATCAATTCAGCTGTTACTCTGTTGCTATCTAGGTTGAGCAGCCGTGTTATTGGACGCGTTATGAATTTTGACAAGCAAATTTTTTCATATTCGCCAGATTTCAAACCAAGCGTCGAAACATAACTGGCCACAAAAAGCTTACGAAAGTGATTACGATGATAAAAGATTACCAAATCACTAGATCCGTCCGGCTTTCTCCTATGAAACTTTTCATTTCTGCAATTTTTACATAATTGAGATACCAACCCATCGTATAAACCCAAACTTGAAGGACCGGGGTTTTTATTTCAGGGTCTCCTTCCCTTAATCAGATTGCCTTTGCCATGGCTTATGACGCCTGTCTACATACGCAGTGAGCCTTCTAAATCAGCTTTGTATGCCGTACAAAGACTGGTCAAAGGTTGTTCTAAACAAGATCGCTTTAGTAATGAAGAGATGAGAGATGAACTCAAAAAATTAAAGTTAAATGGGACAGTAGAATTGCATTGAAGGAATTGGAAGGATCATCTGCAGCGTATGGGCGATCTAAGAATACCAAAAGCAGCAAGTATCCTATACAAACCAGCTGGAAGAAAAAGCGTAGGGAGACTAAATAAAAGGTGGGAATAAATGCTATGAAGACGGCACAGGTCACCAGGGTCTGGGGAATCCTTGTTGGGGAAGAAGAGAAAAAAAGAGAACGTTTACCAAAAAGAACGTATGACTCAGGTGGTTGAACTGCTTGGGTATTAAGTTTAATCTGCTTAAGTTCAATACGGAGAGTAATAGCAAGGCGCTTAGTTAGTAGGCCTAACCTGAAAAAGGTAAATTGAAATCTTCAGCTCTCCTATGAAGAAAGAATGCGTACAAAATACAAAAGTATAGACATACACACTAAATAAGTTTAATGTATGTAACATTTCTGACAAGCTTTCCTAACCCAGAAAAGAAACGTTCTGACCATGTAAGAATTCATCTTTGTTTATCATATTGAATTAGTATTCCTCGTATCCAGTTATTTTTGTTCCATTAGCAGTTGGATACAATTCATTGTTACGATGACATTTTAGTTAAACTGGCAGTATAGTTACCGATCGTTAAAATTTGTGTTGACTCTACATTCGGTTGCTAAAAATTAAAACCATAAAATCAAAAATGACTATATATCTCAGATGACAAACTAATTTTTAATTGAACAGTAAAATTCACTGTTTGCATTGTAATTAATATTGAATAGAGTTTTAATTTTCTTGGCAATTTCAACGATAATTTTACTGTGCCATTCAACACAAAATGTGTCAACATCATTTCTTTTCCATGAATTCCTTATTTCACTGCTTTATACGTAAAAAGACAATATTCAATGTTTGAAAGCGTAGTAAGCCTTTAATACCTCTGTGTATCAAACCTGACGTGACATTATTATAGACGTCACTGTTTTGTTTGTCAACTGTGGACTTTGAATGTATATAACTTCAATAAAATATTATATAGGGATCACTAGTTCATCTGCAGTATGTGCGTGCGTATGCTGTCAAATACATTGCAAGTACTGTGTAATTGAGCCTTTCTATATCTGACAGTTTACAGAGTTTATGTTTTCCCGAACAAAAATAAATTTTAATTTACGATACAAAAGAACTGTAAAAATTGCTCTAATTTTAAAATTCAAACATTTTTTAAATGTATAAAAATATAATTAAATGTCATACAAGTATTAAGTTTGATATTTAATAATTTTAAGAACTAATGGTGTCTTCTACTATGTGCCCGATCTCTGAAAGTAGGCGATCACTATAGCCAGAGTTTTACGATTGTCTGTTAGACGATAGAGCAGTTTAGTACTTTTTTCTAGTTAACACTTCAAGAGTTGTCTTCGTCTCTCTCTACTGTTTCAACAAAGAATTTTGCTTTCAAAATAAATTACGAGAAATGATATTTTTCACAACGCAGTAAATGGCCCAAATAAACAATCTTCCTGCCTTTGCTGCTAATTGCTCTTTACTGTTCATTCTTCTCAGTACCTGTTTACTGGTGATACTTCACACATACAAGGTTTTCATCGTTCATCTGTTTAGCCAAATTTCAATAGCTTCCAGCCTTCCAACTTTGGTTCGTTTTAGACATCAAACCTAACTCTTTACAGAAATGTGGACTCTGCCAAATGCTGTCAAGTTTTAAATATAGAGAATCGTCGCAGTGCAATGCGTTTTTTTCTTGAAAGCCGTTTGTGCTTTTCTAACATGAGTTTTAATTTCCATATCAGGGTAAAATTTACAATAATGCAGCAGCCTATTTGTTTGCTTTATATGTAGAATGATTCTTTCTTTGAAGCCCCCACTGCCCACCTATAGGGAATATGCCATGTCCTCATTTGACCTATATGTTCTGATTTTGTCAAACCTTATTTGCATCTATCCTGCAAATGTTGCTGTTAATCACATCTATAATAACATTTCCTATAAGCCATTTTATTATTGTTTATGTTAGATTACTGTTGCTTTAAATTGAAGCCTTCACCATTGAGGTCCTCAAAACAAATTTAAGGCAGATTCAAACAAGATTGGCACATTCAGCCTTTGCAGATGAAAAGAGTATGCTCATAAAGATGACTCTCTCTCTCTCTCTCCCCCTCCCCCTCCCCACCATTTCTCCCTCCTGACTTATTTCATCTCTAGTTCAAAATGTTTATTTTGTTCCCCCTATATTTTTCCTATATGAAAATCACTTGTTTCATTTTTCCTACTGAATAAAATTAATTTTGTTTTGCTAACGATTATAACAAAACTCATCTCTTTATGAACGTTACTGACGTTGTTTAGAATTAGCTGTATGCTGGCCACATCTCCTGCAAGGATTACAATCTAATCTGCAATCAATAAATGTTAACATTTTTTTGAAATAGATGTAACATAATTTCTGTTATAATCCAGTAATATTCATTGGTAAATATAACAACGCACAAACATTCTAGACTACTAATATCATTATAATTTAAGAAATTTTAAAATGAATATTGGATTAGCTGGTAATAAACAAAAATTTACTTTTTTAATTAAGAAAGTTGGTGTACAGGTTATAATCACAAAGAGAATTATCACTGTTGCACACAACTATAGAAAAATTATTCCGATTAGCGCTTTCAATCTTCACAGCTCATCGTCAGATCGAAATCGTTCCGATCTAACAATGGGCTGTGAAACGTGAAAGCACTAAGGGGAATAATTTTTCTATAGTGGTGTACAACAGTGATAATTCTCTTTGTAAAAAAAAAAAAAAAACTAACGTATACTTTACTTGTTGTTCGGAAACTTTATTAGTTTTAAAAGCTATATAATCGTTGCTATCCTAACAGCAGTTAATCGCACAAATCGCAACAAATAATAGCTTTTCTAACTCCTAAATAGAGTACATCAGCTTGCAAATAAATTGTAAATGCTTTATTACACATATTTCTCGTGGCATATGTACATAACATACAACTGCGTCACTTCGTCCGCACTACATACGCTGGAAACATTTATTCCCACTTCTCTATTTGCCAAAGCTTTCGTACAGCATCTGATTAGTTGTCAAACAGTAAAAAGAGAGCACACAACCTTCACTGACTCTTCAACGTGATTTGTTGTTCCCTCGGCTAAATTGAAAATAACTTTTGTGTCCAGCAGGGGTTTTCAATAATTCTTATGTCTTTCAATACTTCCAGTTTGATTTAGTAAACTATTATCTCACCATGTCTGACATCGAAAAAAAGCCGTTGCATACACTATTACTCTGTTGTTCTCAACGTCCCTATAAATTTTTTTATTTCAAAGAATTTCTACATCTAAACTGAGTAACTCTTCGATTTTTTGCAAATTCGTTACTTATTATAATAGACTCATAATAATATTTATCACACATGGTTAATTAAACTGATAAAGTAGTATTCATTAATAATTTATTAACAAACTAAATACACTACTTATTATTTACTCACACAGTAAAATTATTTAATTTGTAGCTAAGTACAAACCTGTGTGGGTAGAGCGTTCACAGAAATTTTTATGCATAAATAAAGCTGTGACTTTGCTGCGACAGAACAAAACGTAACACATCTGAAACAAATTACTTACGTGACTGGAATAAAGTAGTCAAACAAAAACTATTTTTGTTTTTCCATGTATACGCAACGTGTAAAGGGAATTTTGCGCATATTAAACGTATAGAGTAAACAATCACATTTAACTACACAAGATGCGAACTCGATGTAGAGTAAGTGGGGTAATTGTAAGTGGCTTCGTCGTGTAAAACAACCGAGACAAAATACTAATGAACGTTACTTAGAAAATTATTGACTGTTTATATTAAAGCCAATTGAAGTTCCGCTGATAATTAAAAAAGAAATTGTTTTAAACAATGATGATTTCAATTTCGTAAAACTCCTGTAGTGTAATAATTTTGAAATTATTATTATCAGCCGTGCTGTTAGGCCGTAGTCCACAGTTGTCGTTGTTGACAGACGTTTCGGCCCCACCATCGGAGGCCTACCGTAGTGTCTAGATTGGCACGGTGTCCGCCAATTCTCCTCACGATGAGGTAGAGCCTATGTGTTTTGGCTGAGAAGGGCCACTTTTATAAAATTTAGTACACGATCTAAGCTGGACAGCAGCATCAACCAATCACCATCAAATGCTATCTGCTTGGCTTGTGAGCACTCTGTCTTTCATAAGGCTGCCTCCTATCATACGCTTGTACACTTCCGTGATCAACGGATAGAATTGAAAAAATATTTTTCAAACTAATTTTGAATACCAAGAAGAGACAACAGGTTAAAGTCTATCTTTTAGTAAAATACATGCTTTAGTTATTAAGGAACTTTTACAAAACGTAACCTACTTGGCTTTATCAAATTTACGAAATTTGCTTCTACTTCTGAATTTCATTCACAATAATTTACAATTAACAATTTACACTAAACCACTGTGAAATAACAGGCACCCATGTAAAGATAATAAGAACTAATGACACACGTTATCGCTTTGATTCATGATGCACAAAATGAATATGGCAGACAGGTGTTCGTCTACTTATAGTGGACGGAAGCAGAGGTTTAATGCAATTGTTCGACAAAGATCTACTTAAGTCGAACTTTGATTTAAATATCAACATTAAATTTTAATTTAAACATTTGGCAAAACGAGTGGAATTTTACACCATTCTTATTAGACTAAATTGATATACCTTTTTAAAAGCTTTTCAGTAATATGTTTCACAAAGTACCCAACGAGTCTTTAATAAATATCATTAATATGCCTTATTTTATTTCTTGTGTTGCGTACATTTTATGCTTCTTCTACAAATTTTTTATTGTGTCTTATTTTTGAATCCATTACCGTTTACACATAACCGTATGCATAGAGAGTCAGAAGTTCATAATAATCTGAACATCATGAGTAGCCGTATTACATTTTATGATATACTCGTATTTAATGATGACCGTACTTGATGGTAACAGTAAACATGCCTAAACATGCTTATTTATGTATCCTTGTTAATATTAAACATTATGTAGTATGTACCCTAATACAGCGTTAAAGTTCTGAATATTTTAATACTTTTTGAATTAAATTTTTTCAGTATGGCAGGTAGTTTGTAGTGCAGGATTATTAGTTGTGTCTAAATAGGCCTACTAGATTAAATTTTATGTTAGTTCATCTAAGCAAATTTTAAGTAAACTTGAAAACTGCTGACATCTGGTAACCCTATAAACAACTGATAAAACTTTATCAGCAAGAAAAGAATAAAATGTAGAATGAGCAGTTAAAGGAGACATTTTAATTTATATTAATTACATACTGTAAAACTTTTTCTACGGGCTGTAGAAAAGCATATACTAAATGCACACGTACATATGTGGACAGTAATGTGGTAATTTTCGCATTAATAGGTTGGCTAATCTGTGCGTTTCCAAATTGCTTATGATGTTTTTACAAACGACACAGTTGTCCGAGCTACGGCTGGCGGCAGACGTCATTACGTTTGCTCGCTTGTTCTGTCATCATAATTTTTCTTTTCGTCAGACAATCATTGTAGGCCTTAGGCCACAACATATATTGCATACTTGCAATACATCAGCAATACATTGCTAATGCTTTTTCATGTAGCTTGAGTGTCGCGTACTCGCGCCTCAAGTCTTACGACAATTCATACGAGATTCGTCTAGGCCTTAGGCATTAACATTTTAATCTTTTCAGACTTAGCCAGTCTCAACACCATGATTAAGTGTACAACAAAAACTTAAATAAATGTATTATACAGTCCACTATCGTCATTATTCTGCATCCTGGCAATAGCACCACAAACAGCATTCTTCCTATAGAACATTTTTGGTACACACGTGCCGATCTCAACATTCTTTAGGTCCACTCGGACCGGATCTCAATATTTTTTTGGTCCTATCGGGCCGCATCTTATACATTTTTTTGGTCGCTCCATGCCTGGATTCGTCATTTACTTTCTGCAACTTAACAGCGGTTTTCATCATTTTTCTGCCCCAATTTCTGGCCATCACGGGCGATTCAGCATATTCGCTGATCCGACCGTCTCGGGACTCAGTCAGCATTTCTTTCATCGCCATTGAGCCTCGTGACGACATCACTGCAAGAACATCCATGTGCTAGCGTCTACACTCCAGTTTAAGCAGTCATCTCTCCGGTCTGTGTGTTTGCCATCTTCTCCACGGCCTCGACGCTCCAGGACATCGCATACCAGGTACCACATCATTAACAGATTCGTACAATGGCTGAAGAAGGCCTCAAATTGTTCGTCAGAAAGAGAGGCGGCATAAAGTCTGCCATAGTGCGAATTAATTCGGCTATCATTAACTTTGATAAAAACACTAACATAAAACATTTTTTAACAGTTAGACTCGAAAGTCTAAAAAGTTTGGCAACAAAATACGATGAGGTACAGTCCGAAATTGAACTCATTTCTAAAGACATAAACGCTGCTCAAGAAGACCGAATTGAGGTTGAAGAGCTGTTATATTCAACAGAAGCCAATATCTTGCAATTGATAGAAAGCTTCAACGTTCAGACTGTATCTCCCATATTAACAAGCAACATACAATTAAAACCGATAAGTCTGCCCTGCTTCACAGGCAATATCTTAGAATGGCAGCACTTTTATTCAATATTTCTGGACTTGGTGCACGCCAGATCTGATTTAACGTCAGTGCAGAAATTACATTATTTGTATTCGTCTCTGAAAAATGAGCCGCTAGATTTAATTAAGGCATTACCTATTTGTAACGAAAACTATTCGATAGCGTTGAGTTTGCTGTCCGCTAGATATGACAACAAATTCATACTAGCTAAGTATTATATTCAGAATTTGCTTGAAGTAAAGTCAACAATTAAGGGCTCTGTACAAAGTCTGGCAGAATTCATAAATACAATAACGTCTTCCGTTAATTCACTGGCGGCCATGCAACTGTCAGTGGATTCATTCGAGCTTATCACTGTACAATTATTGTCAGCAAAACTGGATCTTACCACGTTTAAATTATGGAAGGAGTCTATAGAACCCTATAATCTTCCTAACTTTCAAAGCTTCACTCACTTTTTAAACGCACGTAGACAGTTGCTAGAAAATACACTGCCTATCGATGCCGGACAGCAACTCAACAAATCAACTTTAAGATTCAATAAATCTGACAAACAAATCACGAAATTCTGCTGGCAGCACTGCATTTAAAAGTTATCACTCAGCTTCAAACAATTATTTATGCTTATGCTGTAAATCTAGTCATCCAATTTACATGTGTGACAAATTTCGTGTATTAAGCACATCAGAACGAGGGCAATTTATATTAAATCATAAACTCTGTACAAATTGTTTAAGACCAGATCATTTTTCATCAAATTGCAAGATCAAACAATCATGTAAGATCTGTTCAAAACGACACCATACATTGCTACACATAAATAATGTGTCAAAACCAGATTCTGCCGGCAGCAGCAACTACTGTTCGCTTAAATTACAATATACAAACAATGTTCTTTTATCAACCGCAATTGTGTTTGTCATTGACCGGGCTGGCAATAGACAACCCGCAAGAGTCCTGTTATATGCGGGGTCACAAACAAATTTTTGTACGGAATCATTTGACAATAAATTACAGCTTAACTTGACTAAATCTAACATACCGATTGTTGTGCCGGGTATAAATAATACCGCTTGTTGTGCCACTAATTTAGCGTCTATACGCATTATCTCACGCTATCAAAGATTTAGTTTCCAAGCAACATGCTGGGTCTTATCTGCATTAACCCATAAATTGCCAGCACAATCTTTTGACATAAATCAGTTTAATGTCCCAGATAACGTTTTCCTCGCCAATCCACAGTTCAACATATCAGCTGATATCGATATACTTTTAGGAGCGCAATTTTACTTAGATTTAATTTTACCTAACAAATATGTAAGAGGTTCTCATTTCCCTACTATACAAGAAACAAAGTTAGGCTACATTCTAGCAGGCAATCTGCCCAAACACTGCCGTTATAAGGGTCCTGCTGTTTCGTTCCTGGCTAGGAACAACGACAGTCAAATTCTGGCGTCTCTCGAGAAATTCTGGGAGACCGAAACTATCCCTGATAATGTACCCATTAGTAACGATTCAGCTTGTGAGGAGCATTTTGTTAAGTCCACTCATCGCAATGAGGAGGGTAGGTTCGTTGTTTCGCTACCATTTGAGTCTGACAATCCCCAGTTGGGTGAGTCCTATGCTAGCGCTTGTTTGTCTCAATCTTCCGAATCCAATCTTTTTCCACCCTTTTTGCCTTCTAATCTGTCGTCTCCTGAATTCACTGCGGAGGAGAAACAAACCCCCAAACTTTCTTTCATGTCTACCTTAGCCATTGATCTTTCAAAGGGCTTTTCTTCGTTGCACCGTCTGACTCGCGTATGCGCTTACTGCTTTTGATTCATCAAAAATATTAGACTCTCCAGGGCTGAGAAAATTTCGGGCGCTCTTACCCCCGTTGAAATTCATACCACTCTTAATTTTTTCATAAAACAATCTCAGTCGATCCAATTCGCTGCCGAGATTAATTGTCTTCGTAATGGGTCTTCTGTTTCTATCAGGAGCAAGTTGTCTTCTATGGACCCGTTCCTTGATGAGTCTGGCGTAATACGCGTCGGCGGACGATTACAGCAGTCGCAACTACCTTATGACCATAAGCATCCTATTGTCTTGCATCCGTCGGCTCATATTACTCGCCTTATTATTGAACGCGAACACATTCGTCTACTCCACGCTGGTGCTCAACTCGTGCATCACTCACTTCGTCAACGTTGGTGGATCATTAACGCCAAGATAGTCATTCGCTCCATCATTCGTAGATGCGTCAAGTGTCTCAGGTTTAGTGCCAAAAATCAGGTTCAGAGGCTTGGTATTTTGCCATCTCCTAGAGTCACTCCTTCGCTGCCGTTTCTATTCTGCGCAGTTGATTATGGTGGTCCCTTCATGATTCGTCATGGCGGGCAGAAATCTAGGACTCTGTCAAAATCGTATGTGTCTTTGTTCATCTGCTGGGCAACCAGGGCCATTCATTTGGAATTGGTTTCCGACCTTACGGCCAACGCGTTTATAGCTGCCTTACGTCGTCTCATGTCCCGTAGGGGCATACCCAGCCAGTTATATTCTGATAATGGCACGAACGTTAGGAAGGCCCGCAATGTTTTGCATGACCTTTACAATCTTTGGCATAATAAGGATGCCACCTCATCAATCCAATCCTTTACGACCTCTCATGGTATTACATGGTCATTTATTCCGCCCTCATCACCTCATTTTGGTTGTCTTTGGGAGAGAGGTATAAAGAGTTTAAAGTATCATTCACGCCGCGTGGTAGGCAAGTCTATACTCACCTTCGAGGAGTTTACGACAGTTTTGTCTCAGATAGAGGCATGTCTAAACTCACGTACATTATTTGCCGTTTCATCGGATGTAAATGATCCGGTACCACTTAAACCTGGCCATTTTTTGATTTGCGCGCCATTAACGGCGATACCTGATCCAGACTTATCTCACGTTCCCATCTCTCGTCTTGGACGTTGGCAACTTCTCCAGAAGTTTGTCCAAGTCATTTGGAAGGCTTGGTCTCGCGATTACTTACATCAATTACAGCAACGTCACAAATGGAAATTCGCCAAGGACAACGTTTCCATTGGTGACCTGGTTTTACTGGTTGAGGATAACTTACGTCCATTAGCGTGGAAATTTGGTGTAATTACCGCCACATTTCACGGCCCAGACAACTTAATTAGAGTAGTTGACGTTCGCACGCCTACTGGCACCTATCGCAGACCAATCCATAAATTATGTTTGGTGCCTACTAGGGACGAACAGTAAAAAAAGGGTTTATTTTCCTTTGTATATATTTGTCAAAAATACATAAATCAGATGTTCAACGAAGACTTTGTTAGTTATAAGCACCTTTGTTTTTAGCATAAGCGTCAGTAAGTAAGTGTCAGTTTATTTAATATGCAAAGCTTTAATTATTATTTTGTATTTTCGTATATGCAACATCTGATTTATGCCTCATGTCTTTGCTTACTATTGTTTTTATATAAAAATTTTGTTATAATATTCGCATGGTCTGCAGCTATACAAACCATGTATGAATTTTCTCGCACATGTTGTCAATATGTGTGATATTTTGTTACTCCATGAATTTATTTCTCACAATTGTTCAACAAGTGTATTACATTTTGTAATTATCTAAACCGATTTCTATTGTATTTATTATGTATAACTTATATATATGTAAAACACGTTGTTTTATCCGCATCTACTGTCTATAACCATACGCTGCGCCTATATTTCTATATTTTTATATTTTTATATTGTATTTAGTATATGTAATTTGTGATCATGTATTGCACAATTATTATTCATGCTTTAATTATGACATACATGTCAATACACTTTGTGCTTACAATCATTCAACTATGTATAGCTTGTTTTCACATAACAATTTATTGTATATTCCTGAAACATCAGGTATAGCATGCATCGTGCAAACTATAAAGCGTCATGCTAAATTTATGTCTTTACATGTATAATTTTATAATAATTTTGTTTGTTCATTGTATTCAATACTATTGTATAGGCCTTATCGGTTCAAGATAACCATTATCACTTGCATAAATGTTACAATTTATCGGGCCCATCATGTGATGAGTCACCGATTATTCATCATTAAACATTTTCAAACCATGTATTTTTCATGTCTTATATTGTTTAATATTGTATACATACAATATATATTGGCAATACATTGCTAATCTTGCATTTATACTCATGTATAATTCAGGTTGTAAGCCGACTTTGGCCTGCTCAACTCTTAACTCAAGCTTATCTCTAAACAGTTAATGTTATAACTGTTATCTAAGATTTCAAACTCAAGGTTCAATACAACTTATTGAGATTGACTTTATTATTAAGAACTCTGTATTTTTCTATAATAAGTTATTAAAATTATTAAAATGTATTAAAAAATCCTTTGATTTTTTGCGGGCAGTTATGGAGAGTAATGTGGTAATTTTCGCATTAATAGGTTGGCTAGTCTGTACGTTTCCAAATTGCTTATCATGTTTTTACAAACGACACAGTTGTCCGAGCTACGGCTGGCGGCAGACGTCATTACGTTTGCTCGCTTGTTCTGTCATCATCATTTTCTTGTCGTCAGACAATCATTGTAGGCCTTAGGCCACAACATATATTCCATACTTGCAATACATCAGCAATACATTGCTAATGCTTTTTCATGTAGCTTGAGTGTCGCGTACTCGCGCCTCAAGTCTTACGACAATTCATACGACATTCGTCTAGGCCTTAGGCATTAACATTTTAATCTGTTCAGACTTAGCCAATCTCAACACCATGATTAAGTGTACAACAGAAACTTAATTGTATTATACAGTCCACTATCGTCATTATTCTGCATCCTGGCAATAGCACCACAAACAGCATTCTTCCTATAGAACATTTTTGGTACACACGTGCCGATCTCAACATTTTTTAGGTCCACTCGGACCGGATCTCAACAGGCTGCATATGCTTTCTCTTGTCATTATATTATTACCTACATACAATTTAATACTTTATAATGATATCCTGATATATTAATAATAACGACTACATTAGTATTTTAATATCATTTTGTATTGTAAGTATTATGCAGTGAATCGTGTAAGTATATTTCTTCAGTCCTGTAACTTGTCCTTACGGATTTTACAATTCCTTTCACCTTACTTCGAATTGGACAACGTTAACGATGCTAACTAACATAAATAGAGACATTTCTACTTTTCTTATTGTTTGCATATCGGATGTAAATTCTTTCTCACCTTTTGTCTCCGAAACAATAATAAAATTCACTCAACTACTTAAAAGCACTGCGTTTAGTGCTGGTGTTCCACAAAACTTATCTTCACATTTCCCTAATACAAAGAGCTGTGTTTACTGCTTTTTATAAACTTAAAGTATATGTGAAGTGAATGCTTTTACTAATGAACTGCCATGTTAAAAGCACTGTAAAAACTGCCGTGTTTAACAGCGTAAAAGTGTTGTGTGTGTGTGTGTGTGTGTGTGTGTGTGTGTGTGTGTGTGTGTGTGTGTGTGTGTGTGTGTGTAAACTGAACGCAAAAAACAAGAGGCAATAGCTGCTGTTTGCTGAAGAATGTATTGAAAAATAAATGATAGTAGCGGTGAAGTAAATTTGAGAATGTTTTTAACCAAAACACATAAACTGTATATCAATGAATGTCATTATAAAAGTAATTTTGAACATTTTCATGTCATATTATATTATTTAGAATTATTACTGTTTTTAAGCAAAATTAAATAGTACAAAAACCTGTTTGTTTACATCGTATTCCCATAGAATTTCTTCTGTAGGATACCTGCAGAGTGGGTTTTATGGAACAGATGAATTTGACATTTTGTCCGGTTTGTAATAAACGGTGTTGTCTTCCAGTCTCCAGCCTCCATTCCTGGTGATGAATAATCATCATTATACATCATTTCCTGTTCCCACGCTCAAATCGCCGTAGAGTCATTTATTACCTGTTGGCAACTTCTTTTAGGGCAATCTGCTCCCCGTCTTACGCTGGTCCATCTATCGCTGAAAATGGAGTCTCAGATCTATTGAATAAATATGTACCACTTTAGTTGGTTTCTCTTGTTTATTACAATATTGTAAAACCTCTACTTGTCATCATTATTTTGGTAGACGCTGCCATTATTAGATACCCCTTTAATTCTTGATACGTTTGCTAAACTTTGTTAGAATTTTATTTTTGTAGTAGCTTGAGGTTGCTTTTTGTTACTACCATATTGCGGATTCACGTATAAAAATACTTTTAACTACAACTCAATTAGGAAAGCGTTTTAAGCCCCCTGCCTTTGGCAGTGTACGTTAACAACGTGGCCAAGTTGCCCGGATCCAGGTTGGCCATGTTTGACGGCAGTGTGTGCTGTCGACGTCGTTACGAAGCTCTGCGAACAGCTTGACTCCTACGCTGAGTGAGCAGAGAAGTAGAGGGTCGCTATCAACGCGGCCAAGAGCACAGCTGTAGTCTTCTCCAGACGCAGAAGGCTCCCCGACAGACTCTACGTGGACGATACTTCCCTGCCCTGGTCTCTCGGGCTTAAGAGTATCGTCAGTACTCGGGCTTCACCTGTATCATCGTCTAACCTGGCGGACACAATCCGAGCAAGTAGCACACAAACCTGCCAATTTTTGTAAGCTACGACCTTTGCTTTGCAACAATTCAATGACTCGCGCCTAAGGAATCTCATCGTCACTACATATGTGGCGCCTGTGTTTAAATATGCGATCCCTGTGTAGGGGTACTTGGCAAAAACCTATTAGTAAATGCTTCAGCCTCTCAAGGAGCGACGTCTGCGCTGGGTGTCTATATCTCACTACAAAACTCATAATAAGACAATCCAAGACTGTCTGCGAGTTCGATCCCTGAACGCCACAATACGAGCACCTACCCGCAAGTTCTACTACCACTGTGCCCAATTTGGGGACAATCACCTAATTAGCGCGCAACCCACCTGTGCCAGGTAAAACTCAGCGAGCACTCACGCTCAATTAGATACTAACTGAACATCCACGGCCGGCAGCAGGCCACACCCTTATAAGCCAGTGAATTATAATCCCCGCGGCAGGAGTTGTGTAAGAAGTGCGGAACGCGGCAGCAAAATTCATTCCGTCGGACGACTAACAGCAAAGGACGAAGGCAAAAAGAGAAAATGGAAGGGAACGAAAACGAAGCGAAGTCCACCGATTGGGACAACAGCGGTTTCAACATCCCGCTGCCGAGTAAAGAAAACTGAGGAGCAGAACCAGCAGCGATGGCAGCCGCCGAGCGTCACAACGTGGCTCGCGCAGAACTCTCACCGCTACATCGGCAAATGGTGTCTCCAACCAACGGTCCTTTTGAAGACCACAAAAATAATACGTTTTATGATTAGCGCCAGCTGTTTTGTGACACACACACACAAACACACACACACACACACACACGTATACTGCCAAGTTATGTACTAGTGGTTGCGCGTTAAACATATGTCTTATACGTATACATAGGCCTACTCATCCAGCGTGTGCGATTTGAGCTTGTTTGCATTACGTCAAAGCACTACGTCAGATATGAAGATTACTTTTCTAGAGAGATGAAATAATTAAGATTAATTTGGAAACAAAATTGCGCTTTTTATAACACAAAACTGAAGTTTTGCTTTTTCTTGTTTGCAACTTTTGTAATCATAGTATACAATAACCAGTGAATTAATAACTTACTTATATAATTATAACCTTCGTACTTATATACTATTGTTACGACACCACAGAACAATCTACGTGTTTCTCGAACGATCCATTGGAATACGGCTAAATGTTGTGGCGTACGTGATTTCAACATGTTCTCGCGAGACTTTTCTGGAAGCCTCCAGCCGCGCGGACTGTGCCAAGCACCCAATTAATTACGTCGTACGTAGAGCTAACGCGCAGTATGGAATAATCTAGTATTTCGGGGGGGGGGTATAAATACCAGTACCCAACGACGTTCAGTTTCAGTTATATTTGCGATATATTACAGTGCGGTTCGAGTTTATTGTCGGGCGATTACAAGTGATTACTCTGTGAGTTCAAGTGTTTATTGTGGCTAAGTGTTGTGTTTAATAAACGGGCGGGACAATTATAATACAATTGTGTGGTATATTAGTTGACATTTTATTGCGTGTGAACAATTTTTATTTGATTTGTTGTAAGACACTGTGTTGTTAATTACGAACTGTTTAACAGTGATAATTATAGCTGGTGATCAGTGACTTAATTGGTGTCTTGTATTTTGTTTTCCACTGTACCTACGGCGATCAGGGACCGTCGTAATACTGTAAAAAGAAATTTGTTACATTTTGTCCTAACAGATATTACGTACAGACAATTAAAAGTTAGCAGTTTAACTAACAATTTGGACTTTTGATATTAGATGTACTTCAAATTATATAATCGCAATAGCCTGCAAAGAGTAAGAATGTTTACCGTGCTCAGTTAATGAAAAATATAAAAACAATAAAAATAATACAAAATAGTTAACATTTACTTATCTTTGGTGTAGTAAAATTCAAATACTTACAAACTGTTACAGCGACTTATGAGTTACGACTAAATTGATTGAAACATTATTTCTAGATGGAATGAAAAATGTCTGTTTCTTCCTTCTATATACTTTGCTATTGTATTAATTTAAATTTATATATACTACGTTTCCATTAAATTACTCTCAGAAAAAGTTCTTTGTTTTTTGTTGGATAATTTGGTTACGGTATTTTACAGTTTCTGTAGCAACTTAACAGAATGTGTTTTGGATATGACTAGACAGTCAGCAAGCCACTCTAGTTGTGTATTACTATTGTTTGCAAAGTTAGTTGTCGCAAACTGCGCTCTACCTCTGCTAATATATTGTTCATAGTAAAGGTAATGTTCTATTTACACGGTGTTACTGAACATAATAAACTTACGTAATTAGCCGCTATATCTCTACAGCAAAGCTGACGGTAATGTGTGAACTACCAGTAGTATATTATACTAAAAGTTACTTCTGACACACTGTACAAGCGTTGTAACGTTCAAATAGATATTTCGTATTCATACGTTACAAGTAAGTCATATTTATTCCGGTTTTCACATTATACCTTTAAAAATATTAATAGTACATACATTATAATCTAAAATTTACACCTATTCAAATAATTAAAATTGTTTACTTTGGAATGATAACAATCAGTCTCTAAAATATTACACATTGGTGACGAAAAACCTAAAGATTAAGTAATATTGGTTCCAATATTCCAGTTTTGGTTACTTGCTTAAGAATCTCAAAATATAAAATGTCACTATCTTAACTAGTTTAACAATTATGTAAAATCTCTTGTATGAAAACGTGTTCAATTCTTGGTAACTGGGAACCGTTTACCTTGTAAATTTACAACTTCCTCGTACGTTGTTTACATGGTAATTTGTAATGAATACTTACAACATCTAGTAAATACAACTACTAAATACATCAATTTAGACTACTGAAATATATAAAGAATTTTTATGTTTCGCATCAACTACTAAATACTACAACTAGGAAATACATCAACACTTCCAACTAATAAATTCGTTCAGCAATTTTTTTTAAGTTGTACAGAATATCAGTAAAGTATACACTTTTACTAGTGGCAGAGAAAAGTGCGTACACACACATGCACACATACAAATACCATGTTATAATATTTACATACACATTTTTATAGTAACTTATGGTGTACGATCCAAGAGCTGATTGTGTCAATGAAATATACAACATTATTATATTTTTTTCTAAATTGGCTTAATAAAATTTGGCATAAGAATGGTCAGAAAAATAAAATAAAGAAAAACAATATAAAACGAAAAAGATCATATAAGCTTTTTAACAAGCCTGATTATATAAAGAGAGCAGTCATTCCTGTTTTGCATGCTCGAACCACTAACCTTACAACTGGATTCATTCAACTATTTTTATTTCAGTTGTACAGAACAGCAGTAAATTGAACACTTTTACTAGTTGCACAGAACACACACACACGCGCACACACATATCATGTTGGGATATTTGCATACACATTTTAATAGTAAATTATATAGTACGATACAAGAGCTGATAATGTCAAGCAAACATAAAAATTAATTATAAAATTTCAGTAGTCTAAATTGGCTTGATAAAATTTAGCATAAGAATAGTTTGGAAAATAAAATAAAGAAATATAATATAAAACGAAAAAAGTAAGGTAAAAACAAAGTTTTGTTTTTGAAAAAGTAAGTAGGCACAGACTTTCGGAAAACTTAAATACGCATGTTAAAGTTACGTTATTGTGCGTATTGCTTGACCAAACGTAACTCACACGTTTTATATAGAATGACCACTGAATTCTTGTAAAAAAATAGATTTTTAAATGTAGTTACCAACTCCATCAATTATACAAGACTTATAGCCGCGTAACCATTTTACAATGATTACAAAAATTTTTAAAGGATAAAAGGCAAGGAAGTATAAAAATATGTGAAACGTGCCCGTAGTCAGCGAAGTCTGTAGTAGGGAAGAATGAATAAATAAGATGTAGCTGGTCGGTTACTGTTCTAAAGTAGCTAACGCACACCTGTAATAGAAATGAATGAATGAACGAATAAATGATCCAGTCATATCACGATATCCAATCGGTTTTTGGTCAAGCCGGTTCTCACAGAAATGAACAAACGATCCGATTACTACTGACTACTAATGTGTAATAATATTTGCCATTGTATAATACCATTATATTAATTACATATATTATAAATTTTATCTATGAAATTTTAATGTAATATTCCAAACAATATTTTTAAATAAAATGTTTGCAAGGTACGTAATATTATCAGCACTGTGCCTTTAAATTAGAAGTCTACTTTTCTTAATATTTAGTATAGTAATGATGAGGAGGAACATTAATGTAATAGTTTTAACAACGATTTTCAACAAATTATAAACACAAAAACGTAATACTGTAACCTAGAAAGCAATGTGTTTCCAAACGTTATGATACTTGCAGACGGTTTATTGTCTCGTATTGTCAGTTTACAAGAACACAGAAAATACTGCCGGCAATGTAATAGCAACTACATCTTGTGCACACTTACAGTGTACGTAAAAGCGGTGCTAAACTGTATGGAGGTACGGTAGTTTGAAGTGCTTATAATGACCGTAAAGTGTAACTGTTATTGCTCAAGGTTAATAACGACGGTAGTTATTACACCGTAACTGCAGAATGTTTAGGATAGAGGATTGTAAAACGTCTATGTTAAAATTATTTATCGATTGCTTTGCAGAAGACAACAGAATTATTTCAATAATACCAAGAAAGATTGTATACTATTATTTACTGATATAATAACTACATGATGGTTTTATCCATTTCTGACTACACATTATCCCCTGGGAAAACGTGCAGGGACACGTTGTCCCCTTCAATTGAAACAGCTATCAATGCTTCTACCTGGCCGTCGTAATTCTTTCGGACGCTGTCCCCACTTCCAAAGTAGTGCAATCTTAAATTTCTATTTGGAGTTTTCAAAACAGAAAATAATCACACGTACTGTAATCTGGGGAAAAGGTGGTTGGGGTACTAAAGGAATATAAGTATTTCACAACAAATCATTGTAATATTAATCAAGAGTTTTTTGTAGGATCCTTCGATTTAGATTATGATATGCTTGGTTACTCAGAACAAGCATTTATTGACCACATTTATGGATATTCTAAATTGTTTTATAAGATTAATGAAGATAGTTGTGTTAGTGGTTAAAATCACAAGCAGAATGATCACTGTGCACACCACTATATAAAAATTATACCGATATAAAAAAATCGGTATAATTTTTATATAGTGGTGTGCAATAGTGATCATTCTGCTAGTGTTTTATAAGACCTAAATATCTCTAAACAGTACATAGACAAATTATTTATCGGTAATTATTTGTAACGTCTCCCATACATCTGTTATTCTCTTTAAAGTTTGATAAATTGTCTTATTAATAAACCCTAACAGTTTATTCTGTTTTAATAAACGAGAAAATTTGTTTGAATAACGCTCTTCGACAATGATTATGCTGATACTGTGTTATCTGCCTCTACGGGTTGTTGTTTGTGATGCTCCAGAGTTCCTCCATACGTCTTGGTGTGTGGGGTCCTGATCGATCGGCAAACCGGCAGCGTGACGTTGCGTGAAGATTTCTTGAGTCTGAGACCGGCCCCAAAATTGCTGGTGGTATTTATACTGGACGGCGATCTGACAGGTCCAGGACTGTTTTCGATCTGTTAGATGTCATTTCGTGCAAAGCTTCCTTTTAGTTAATAATCACTATTTGGTTCATTTTCGCGATTTCGTAAACATACTCGTAGCATGAGCGATATCATTGTTTGCGTAATTTTTTTTGTGGTCACTCACAAATACCACACTTACTAATTATTATTTAATTACACTAGTAATTAACATTAAATTAATTAGCGTCTTCATTGCACATTTTTTCAATAAATTTATATCACCATACTTTTTAAATTTCCTTAATATAATGGTGTCTTTATAATTGGGATAAGTCTTTGTTCACAAATTTAAAACGTAATAATTAGTTTATTTTAATCCGGTTAAAACCTGATTAATGACAAACCAACAACTCGTACGTGTCTCCCCTTCTCGTCGTACAATGCAGGTCAAAACTAGCATACACACATACACACAAACGCTGTATTTTAACTCTACCAAAGCAGGTGTCACTTTCGGCAGGCCACAGCCTGCACTCTCCCACATACAAATATTTAAAACTGTTCGTCGTATTCTTTTTACACTAATTATTTACAAAACATACCGCCCTGGGCAAATATGCAAATATATGTATTCTTGCAATACACACACACACACTAGGTAGTATTTACATTTCATATTGGGTTTGTTTCCAGTTGTTGTCAGTCAAGCGTACTTTCATGGATTATTAAAAATAGCTCTGCTTCCGTTAATGTCGTAGAATCCAAAATGAGCAGGACGAACGTAGAGGCCAATAGGAGACAACTGGGCTTTTTAATATTTAAATATTTTTAATAGGGCAATCTTTACAAATCCCAATATTTACAAATCAATTCCAAATATTTAAAAAGAAAAAACCAAGTGACTTGATTTTAGAAAACATATTAAAAATTAATTTTAATAAGTGTAGAAAGATTTAATTGTGACGTCCTAGCAGACATTCAAAATTGATCTGTATGAAATACATACTCACTTTTTACTTTACAGAGATGAAGTTGCTTACATTTTTGTTTTTAAAACTTTAAATTGGCAAAACATTTCTAAGTTTATGAATTTTTAAATTGACTGGAATCACAGTTAACAAATTTATAATACTTAATTGCATATAAAAATGTTTGGCGACATGTGATGTACACTATCAAATCATAAAGTTACTCTTTTATATTTCTTAAAAGATACACAAATATTTTTAAAACATTCTGACATACGTGCATCAATAAAGCCGAATTATATATATTTATAGTGTGTTTGTGTTTGCGTTTGGGGTGTCTTAATCTAATATTTCAACTTTTATCTGTCAGTCAATTGTTTGTCTACACTGGCCCCTCCCATTTTTCTACAACATCACGCAAATGTTAAAGACATAATTTCTGTTATAGAAGAATTAGTTTGCAAATTCTACAACCTGTTACACAAATCAAACTGATACAAATCAGAATTTAGTGTCGGGAATTTTAAAATAATTATAAGACGTACAAGCTGTTATACTGTTACGACAATTATACTGTTTATTATAGCCTACTGTTTCGAACAGTCGACACGATTCTCGGCTAGGTGCAGCGCCTGTGTGAAAGCCGTGCAGACGTGTACCACTCCAGACTGTTCTAGTACTTTTAACTACGCACAATTATGATGGTACACCGCTAAAAGAATGGAAAATTATTCTGGAACATTTACGGGCTATGTAGGCATCCAAGCAACAGCGGCTGGCTTAGTTAGTTAGTTACACCTGGCAAGATTGTAGAGCGCGGGTCAAGTGGTTGCTGTGGGAAGTCATTACCGCATTATAATTAGTGCGGAACTCTTAATAGTTGAAATTATTATTGCGTGGGCAAATTTAACTTGAATACGAGAGTACATTGTTGAGTACATATTGTTATGTGTGATTAATTAAAGCTGGTAATTACTGATTCATTGGTGTATGTACTTTGTTTCCACTCTACCACACGACGATCCGTAAACCGTCGTAACAATATTTATTTAAAAACGCCAACAAGAAAATTCAGTCACCAATGTCGCAGGATAATGATGTGATTCAACAAGGAACAGAATCGGTACCTACCGAAAGTCGTGACGAGAACTAAAAAGGCAGAACTCAGTAAAACCAATTATCCTTAACAGCTTGTAGGTCAGGAGTATATATAGAAAGATGGGCACTAGTCCCACTAAAACTTGTCATTCACCAAGAAGGGATTCGCGTACTTGAGTGTTACATAATAACGTCACCTGCAAGCCAGATCTAAAACTGCAAAATTATACGGCAGAAATTAATAAACTTATCATTATATGTCTTAAGGCATTCAAGGAGAGAACGATAACTCGATACGACATCCGTGGTAATCAAATTAACATTTTAAGAGGAAAGACTACCATTAGTAATATAACAAAAGTGCAGTCAGGCTCACTACCAGAAAGCCTAATCAATTTGGAAGAAAAACTGGATGTACTCTTTCAGGATTCTATGAGAGGGTAAATGTAAAAATCAAGGCTATCCGCTTAGGGCGTCTAGCGAAATATTCAGCAAAGTCGATTCACGATATAAACAGGCTTTAAATAGGGGAGTGTCGGAAAACGATAAAAAATACGCAATTAGTAATAGAACGTCTCGTCTATTGAATAGGCCTATATGATGTCTTATCACGAAACTGTGTAAACTGAACAGAGCGTCAGTGCAAACGAAATGTGACGAACAGTGTATTGCTACGACAGCACAGAACAATCTACGCGTTTATCGAATGTGCCAGAAGGCCGTAGTAATTACGTAGTTCACGAGAGATAAGACGCAGTTTGGAAGCTTCTGATGTGTGAGCGTGACTATAAATACATGGGGTAGCGGCCTTAATTTTCAGTTCAATGCAAGATATTGGATAGCGCGGTTCGAGAGTATTAGTGCGATATACTCGTATTTCCAGAGCGGTTCGAGTTATTACTGTGTAGTTCAAGTAGTTATTAGTGAAGTGTTGCGTTTTATAATCAGACGGTATAATTGTAATACAATTGAGCTTTAATATTTGTGGACATTTTATTGCGTGTAAACAATTTTATTTGATTTTTTGTAGAGACTGTGTTGTTAATTACGAATTGTTTAACTGTAACAATTAAAGGAGTGATTAGTGACTTAATTGGTGTCTTGTACTTATTTTGTTTCCACTGAACCTACGACGATCGAGTAGACCGTCGTAACAGTGGTGTTAGAAGTGGGATAGAACAGTTAACAGTGGAAACAGTGGACACTTTGTACAAGACGAGTGTGATTCGTAGTTAATTGATAAACAATGGATGCCAGTCAGATGATGGAAAATTTACAGGCGCTGCTGTTGTAGACGGAAAAACGACAGGGTGAAAAAACAGACAGGAGGCGGAAGGAGCAGAAAAACGACAAGACGAGAAAGCGGAAGCGAGACAGAAAACTCTCCTGCTATAGACAGTAGAGACAGAGGAACGACGACGACAGGTGGCAGAGGAACGGAAGCGTGAAACAGAAGACATCAAAGCATTAATACACAAGTGGCCGTAACTGTTCCGCCAAACTCCGAAAAGATCATCATGGTTAGAACTGCGGTAGATACTAGGGGCAATCAGTGCACTTTATTAGAACCTCAGGTAGTCAGCACACCGGGCATACTAATTGCCAGAAGTTTAGTAAAACCTGACGAAACCGGAAATGTACCTATTAGAGTGGCGAATATTTTGGATCAAGCTATCACTTTACAAACCAATACGCTCCTAGGCAAATTGACTCCTGTGGCCTGGGTAGCCGGAATAACGCAACGAAGATCCAGTACTTCGGATACTTCCAAATTACCAGAGGAACTGCAAGAATTATTGAACAGATCTTCTAACGACCTCTCAAGTGGTGAAGTAAAAGAACTCGGACAGTTTTTACAAGAATTCAAAGATTGTTTTGCAGTTCGGGGACAGTCAGAGGGAAGAATCTCTCTAGTGCAACATCGCATCAATACCGGGGACTCAGCACCGATACGCCAATCTCCTTGGAGGCCTCCATTATCTAAACACGAGGAAATGTCTCGGTTAGTACAGGACATGTTGACAGAGGGAGTAATCGAACCTTCGTCAAGTGCTTGGTCTTCCCCTGTAGTGCTGGTAGCGAAGAAGGATGGTGGATTGTGTTTCTGCGTAGACTACCGGAGGTTAAATGACGTTACAAAGAAAGACTGCTATCCATTACCTCGCGTTGACGATACACTCGACACGTTGTCCGGAGCACAGTGGTTTTCCACATTGGTCCTGAAGAGTGGATATTGGCAAGTGGGTCTTCATCAAGAAGACAAGGAAATGACCGCTTTCTCGACCCCAAGTGGCTTATTCCTATTTAAAGTCATGCCATTTGGACTCTGTAATGCACCGGCAATATTTGAGAGATTGACGGACCTGATACTCCGAGGCCTGACGTGGAAAACTTGCCTTGTTTACTTAGACGATGTCATAGTGATTGGGAAGACTTTCGAAGATCATTTGGAAAACCTTAAGGAAGTTCTAACTAGAATTCACGGTGCACAACTGAAGCTGACCCCGAAGAAGTGTTCTCTATTCCAGAAGGAATTACAGTATCTGTGCCATCTGGTTTCGGCATCGGGAGTTAGCACGGATCCTAATAAAGTAGACACCGTAAAAGACTGTCCAGTTCCGAAGAGTAAACACGAAGTTCGGAGTTTCCTGAGTTTATGCTCATATTACCGGCGTTTTGTGAAAGGCTTCGCTACTATTGCTAAACCACTACATGAGCTAAAGGAAAATAAACGAAACTCCCCGTGGTCGAGAGAGTGTGACCATTCATTTAGAACTTTAAAGATTGCATTATGTTCACAGCCAATTCTAGTTTTCCACCTTTCGAAATGAACTACATTGTGGAACAGACGCAAGGGATACTGGTCTAGGAGCAGTTTTGTCTCAGGTGCAGAACGGTGAAAAACGAGTAATAGCGTATTACAGGTAGACGCTTTCTAAACCAGAAAGAAAGTATTCCATTACAGGGAGAGAGTTGCTGGCAATCGTCTGAGCGTTGGAACACTTACATAAATACCTCTATGGGAGAGAGTTTTCACTACGTACCGACCATACCGCACTTGCATGGCTCTTGAGATTTAAAAATACGGAAGGACAGTTGGCAAGGTGGCTCGAACTTCTGCAAGAGTACAACTTCAAGGTACAACATCGACGGGGGCGCCTGCATGGTAATGCAGATGGCTTATCACGAAGACCGTGCCCGGAAGGCTGCCGACATTGCCACAGAAAAGAAGATCAAAACTCAAGCGAACATGTTCAAGCCATCACTGTAGATTTCCTGGCTGACGGCTGGACAACACAAGACTGTCGACAAGAACAGATGACTGATGAAGACATTGGACCGATCTTGACAGCAAAAGAGGAAGGTCGCCGCCCGGATTGGCAAGATATCTGCCATGGTTCCGAAGTGTTGAAGGGCTACTGGTCACAATGGGAGTCTCTCACCTTAGAAACCGGATTGCTGAAGAGGGCTTGGGAAAGTGCAGATGGACGAGACGTGGTCATGCAGTTGATAGTTCCCCGAAGTAAAGTGCAGTATGTTTTGAAGGAGATGCATGATGGAACATCTGGAGGCGTTAACAAAACCTTTGACAAAATACGGAAGCGATTCTATTGGCTTCATGTTCGCCACGACGTATAGGAATGGTTTCGGACGTGTGAAATATACTGTATGCTGCAAGGAAGGGCTCACAAAGCAGAAGCAGGGGAAAAATGAGACAGTATAACGTTGGACTACCTTTCGAGAGAATTGCCATAGACATTGCTGGACCATTCCCAGTTACTGACGATGGGAACCGGTACATTATGGTTGTAGGTGACTACTTTACTAAGTGGATGGAAGCTTACGCAATTCCAAATCAGGAGGTTATCACTGTGGTAAAGCAGTTAGTTCACAACTTCTGTTGCCGTTATGGAGCCCCTATGGAAATCCATACGGATCAAGGGAGAAATTTCGAATCAGGAGTGTTTAAAGAATTATGCCGTCTACTCGGAATTCGCAAGACCAGGACAACGCCTCTGCTTCCTCAGTCGGACGGGATGGTTGAGAGATTCAATAGGACACTTGAGCAACATCTTTCGAAGGTTGTTGACGAGCACCAAACAGACTGGGACCAACGTATACCACTATTCCTCATGGCGTGTAGATCATCAGTACACGACACAACCGGCATGACTCCAGCAAAATTGGTGTTTGGGCGGGAGATTCGTCTTCCTGGGGACTTAATGTTCGGATCACCTGAGACTCAGTCCCAAGAGCCGCAGAACTATTCCTCGCAATTAGAAAACCAACTGCGAGAAATGAATCGCTTGGTAAGAGGACGGCTGAAGATTGTCAGTGATAAAATGAAAACTCGGTATGACATTCGCAGCAATAGTGTGGGTTTCCAAGAAGGAGATCAGGTCTGGTTGTTCAATCAAAAGCGCCGTCGTGGTCGCTCACCTATGCTTCAGTCTAACGGGGAAGGTCCCTACACTGTGAAAAAAAGAATTAACGATGTTGTTTATAGGATTCAACAGGAAGGACAGCGAAAGTTCAAAGTCGTTCACCTAGATCGCCTGGCTAAGTACAACTTTAGAGACGCTTTGCCAGTTCGGGACGAACAGGCTTAAAGAGGGGGAAGTGGTACGACAGCACAGAACAATCTACGCGTTTATCGAATGTGCCAGAAGGATCTCGATGTAACGCGTGTGGCGTACGTACTACTATACGCATTTTGCGAGAATCTTCTCGACTGTGCCGGGCTTCGCTCGGGCGCTCGCCCTGTGTCAAGGCCGTACTAATTACGTAGTTCACGAGAGATAAAACGCAGTTTGGAAGCTTCTGGTGTGTGAGCGTGACTATAAATACATGGGGTAGCGGCCTTAGTTTTCAGTTCAGTGCGAGATATTGGATAGTGCGGTTCGAGAGTATTAGTGCGATATATTTCCAGAGCGGTTCGAGTTATTACTGTGTACGTTCAATTAGTTATTAGTGAAGTGTTGCGTTTTATAATCAGACGGTATAATTGTAATACAATTGAGTTTTAATATTTGTGGACATTTTATTGCGTGTGAACAATTTACATTTGATTTGTTGTAGAGACTGTGTTGTTAATTACTAACTGTTTAACTGTAACAATTAGAGGTGTGATTAGTGACTCAATTGGTGTCTTGTACTTATTTTGTTTCCACTGAACCTACGTCGATCGAGTAGACCGTCGTAACAGTATATTAAAGGTTAAAAAAACAAACGTATACTGATTATTATAGTTACAAAACTGTATTAACTTTTTGAACTATGCGTGTGTTTTTGCGAGTGTGTGTATCGAGAGATATAATTATTTAATATGTTTAATATAAAAAGGAAGAGATATTAACGGTTAAGTGTGTTATGCAGAGAGACTTAAATAAATAACGTCTTAAGCTTTTTATTTAATTCTTGGAATTATTAAAGTACATATAAAATAATAGATGGTTAGGAGGTAGGGAGGGAAAGGGAGAAAATGAGAAAGAGAGAAAGAGACAAAGAGATAAAGAGAGAAAGAAAAAGAGAGAAAGAAAAAGAGAGAAAGAGATATTAAACAGACAAGTAAACTAAATGAAATTTAAAATTTTGAACTTTTAACAATGTTAGCTGATCCCTGACAATGTTAACAAACTAAGCATTTTAAGCTCAGCCAGTTAACTACATTTTAGAAAACTGAAATGTTTCATTACGAAGAGTATTCTTAACGCTCTGCTTGTCGCAGACAAATCAACATGATTAATATAGGCTGATGAGCACGCGTTTTGTTTAGACACTAATACACTTTACTCTTACAAGAAAATGTAGCGATAAATTACGAAAAAACTTTTTTTGGTAGTTACGATATTCTGTTAGAGCTAAGCTCCATTTAGTTTCAGAATTGCCTGAAACAATGATTTCTTCTTCGTTTCTTTCTTTTCTTGGTTCTTCTTCGTCTTCGTCTTAAACCTGTGGTATGACAATGCTATACTGGGACCCAGACTCCTTCAATATCCATCTCCTAGTATATCTGTTTTATGCACTGTTTTGCTGCTGCAACTCTTTTGTATCATTTCTAATGGTGCCACAACACCGTGTATATTGTCGTTTCTTATCTTTAGCTAACGGAAGTTGTCTTTTTGCAGCCGTCCTTTTGTATCTTTCCCTCTTTCTTCGTTTCTATCTGCACTGCTAATACTGAATTTACATCCTCCAGAAATCACGTTTCCCAACAATATTTGGGCTGTATTAAATCACCTTATTGATCAATCCAATCTTACTTTTAGTGGTTTTCAACCATTTTGTCAGTGTTCCAGCCTGGTACACATCACAGTCTAATATTAAAATCTAATGTTATCAAAATATACATGAATACATATTATAAACGGAACACACTAAGAACTCTACGTTGCCCTACCCGGATTCAAATTAATTACCGAATATTCAAAGACATTATACTTACTTTAATTCGAGTCTCTTCACTTGATTACTACTTTATTCTCTGTAGAAGAAGTGTTAGCTTATTCAATTATTTGAAATATGTTTGAATATTTAATTTCAATTTTAAGTAAGGAATCTTTGTGTTCTAAATTAATCGATATTGAGCGGATTTGTTTATCGGTTAGAACAATATTTAACAAATACTTCATTCATAAAACATACTACAAATAATTTTTGCGTACTGTTTTAAAGATATCTTAACATTCGTAAAGGTAGCGTGTGCTCTAACATTTAAAAGTTACTAAAGACGTAAAGTGAAGTAGAATTTTTTCGTAAATTGTCTGCAGTGGAAGGCACTGCACATACAACAAAAAGGGAATTGGAAAATATAAAATTAATTTTGTCCAACTGTCATATTTAAAATGTACTTGTCAAATATCGCGTTTATACTTCTAAAAACAAATGTATTAATTGCACAAACAGAAAGAGTACTTTTGTTTTCAAGTATAGTTTTTCACCTTCTGCACAGGTAACAAATAATCTCTGACCGACAGGTGACAACGTTTCCTGCCAAAAATGTTATTTTATAAAAATTAACAGACCTCTTTCTCTCAAACATTTTACTAGTATATTCATTTATAAATTTATTATTATTATTATTTGCTAATTCATTTACAAACCTCTAATGATACTTATACCTTATAGTGAAACGTACATAGTTGAATTGAAACAATAAACACATAATACAACTTCTTGCGGAAGAAACTATATTTAATAATAAACATAATATGTGTAAAGTTATATAATATTTTAACTTGAACAACTCAAAATTTTGCTTCCTCGTTGGTGTCATTTTTACCATATGTCTTGGTTAGTGATTTGTCTGTGGTTGCCCCTTGCCTCAAAGAGTTATGACATAGCAGACGGGACAAACTTTTGCGTGTAAGCAAAAACTTGCTCCCCTGCAAAACTTTGTTTGTGGAACACAATCGCATATGTGGTTTCATAATTTGAGGCTACATGTATAGCCTTTTTTTAAGACTGTATTGTGAAGCGTTCTTGTTTTCATCTAAAAAAGAAAAAAATTTTATGAAAACAGTATACACTTTCTTAATTTGACTAGGTAGTATTTTTTTTTCGTTTTGGATAATGGCTACGGCATGCGCAGAGAACACCTAAACTTTTCTCCAGCGTGAAGAGTTTTTACGGTAGAACGGGATAACAAAGGTAAGATAATACAAAAAAATATGACACCACAGCCACTGCGTTTCTCTTTCATAGTCAAAGTTGACCAACAAATATTAGATTTATTAAAAGTGGTGACAGTTTTAAAAAACAACAAATATAAGTAATTAGCAAGTGAACATGTAGGTCTACGTGGGTCAGCAAGTTCCGGCATATTTGTGTTAACTTTACAGTCATGAGATACTGAAGTAAAAACTTGTTTGTTTGTTATAGGCTACAAAATCATTAATGTATATTTCATTATGCTTCTTTGTTGCCAGCATTTAAAACTAAGACAATATTTCCCATATCTTGACAGTTTACATATACGATAACAACGAAAACCGCCGTAAATTTAAATTATGAAAATTCAGTGATTAAAAAGTGTTGTTTTCCTTTTCAGATAAAACTATTCTTTAGAGATAAAGTTTTAATTTCAGTTTATCTAAGCCTAAATCAGTTTTACTTACTTACAAGTTTCTTGAAATGCTGCCTCTAGGAGGAGTGTCTGTTACAGTGTTGTAAAATTTGGTGCCACTGTTTGAATTGGGTATTTATCGTTAATTGTATGCGATGTGTATAAAAGGCGCATCTTTGTCGCATGTTTACCAACGAAGCCACTTGTTACCAAGTTTAGACACAATTTGTAATCAACAAGGTACTTTTATACAAAATTCAGGTTATATTTGTCCACACGCAATACTAATATAACGATATTACATTACCGAACTAATTAACACAATAATCACTTTCTACTAATCCGCAAGAATCACTTTATCCGCATCCCAGAATATCGCTAGGTGCTACTGACTTCTGAACGACCCGTAGACGCCTTTGTGTGTGTGTGTGTGTGTGTGTGTTTATATATATTGCAAGAATACATATATTTGGATATTTGCCCAGGGCGGTATGTTTTGTAAATAATTAGTGTAAAAAGAATACGACGAACAGTTTTAAACAATTTTGTGCTGGAGAGTACAGGCTGTGGCCTGTCGCAAGTGACAGCTGCTTTGGTAGTGTTAAAATACAGCGTTTGTGTGTATGTGTGTACGCCAGTTCCGATCTGCATTGAACGACGAGAAGGGGAGACACGTACAAATTGTTGGTTTGTCATTAATCAGGTTTTAACCGGATTAAAATAAACTAATTAATACGTTTTAAATTTGTGAACAAAGACTTACCCCAATTATAAAGACACCATTATATTAAGGAATTTTTAACGAGTATTTTGATATAAATTTATTGAAAAAATAAATAATAAAGACGCTAACTAATTTAATGTTAATTACTTGTGTAATTAAATAATAATTAGTAAGTGTGGTATTTGTGAGTGACCACAAAAAAAATTACGCAAACAATCATATCGCTCATGCTACGAGTATGTTTACGAAATCGCGAAAATGAACCAAATAGTGATTATTAATTAAAAGGACGCTTTGCACAAACTGACATCTAACAGTTCGAAAACAGTCCTGGACCTGTCAGATCGCCGTCCAGTATAAATACCACCAGCAATTTTGGGGCCGGTGTCAGGCTAAAGAAATCTTCACACAAAGTCACGCTGCCGGTTTGGCGATCGATCAGGACCACACACACCAAGACGTATGGAGGAACTCTGGAGCATCACAAACAACAACCCGTAGAGACAGATAACACAGCATCAGCATAATCATCATCATCAAATTCTCAGGATTCAGGAGACACACACACACACACACACACACACACACACACACACACACACACACAGAGGCGCGCAACGGTAACGGCAGATGTACGCAGGTGATTAATAAACAATTATATTTTTGTTGTGAAAAGAGCTCTCAAAAAGAACTTACCTATGAACAGTAAAGAATTAAAAATTTAAATTTAAATAGTAGGTAAATAAAAGACTCTAATTTAACAAGAAAATCTAGAAAAGAAATACTAATCTTTTGTTGTATTTTAAAATTTGAGTGTGTCAGTAGAAATAAATAATAGATTGGAAGTAAATGTTATATTATTTTTATTTTGTTTAAAGCAACAATTAATTTTTTTCTTGAGATTTAATAGTATTTCGTTTGTAAATGTGTTGCTATTATTATTTAAAATTTGAGTTAAATCAGACAAACTGAAATAAAAAGGATTTAAATAGCTTGTTCAATATGTCTGTTTAGTTAGTAAGATTATATGGTTGTTTATATTTTTATAGGTTATGAACACCGAAGCAGGTTACATTGTATTTGTGAACCTTATAAAAGAGAATATTTGATTTATCTAATATTTGAATTTGAAATATTAGAATATTTTTCTATTAATATTAATAAATCATAGAATGATTATTTTGAAACGATTTAATTAATTATTTAATGTCAACAACATCTCCCTCCTCTTTGAAAATTATTTAATGATTGTGCAACTACATATACTTGACGCAACGAGAAAAAAAATCCTTCGACCTGGCCGGTGTAATACACTTGATAGTTGCGTTGAGTACATGGTAATTGTGTATAATACTTGTTGTAACGTTGCAATATATATATATATATATATATATATATATATATATATCCCACAGAAGATCCAGAATAATTTTTCATTTTTTTGGCCGCGTACCGGCATACTTTGCGCAATTACAAGAGGTTGAATAGTCTGGAGAGACTACGTGGGTGAGTGTTTGGCCTTGACAATGACGTTGTACTTTGGTGTAGCCGAGAAACGTGTAGAATGACCTCGACTTTTTGAGAACGGTACGTAATTGTCGTGGCAATATATACGGATTATGTACAATAACTATGTATGAAAAGTAAATACAGTTGGCTGTTACTGTTTACCCATTGTCTCATTCGTAAATACCAACAACGTGTTGCACGAGAATGAGATATAAGGGTACTGTTGAAAACATTTGCATGTTGTGCTACGTATCGGTTCAAACTTCTAGACTTAGTCTGTTTTATAAATTCTAGAAGCAATTTGACAATAAGTCTTGTAGGTGGTGATAAATAAAGCTGTACGTAATTGAATTCACCTATATGGTTTTATTAGAGTAGAGTTCAGTGGATTCCAAGGTAGAACTGTTGTGTTATCTGAACTGACTTATAATGCTTGAGGAACGGAAAACAAAATGAAACGAGCACATTAATAATGTATGAATCTTATACTTTGCTCGGTCAAAGTATAATGAGGTCAACTGAACAGTTGTCAGCAAAAGAAAGACAAAGAGACTTCGTACGTAAATACCGGACAATCCTATAGGTTTATAACACAACACAGCTGGTATCTTTTTGTATTGTTTGAATTAATATATCCTTTTATTATGCTATTATCACGCTACCAAAAGGAAAATTCATTACAATATTTTGGTTGCCTAATCCCATAGTTAAAGTGGTTAGTATTTAATAACTACAAAAATAACGTAAATGTATTAACTAACTAACTACCGTGCGTCCTTTACGTACAGCTAAAGAACAGAATAAGGTTAGGTGTATAGCGATCGCAGGCATAAAGAAGTCGTCACCTAGCGGCTGATGTAATAACTTTAGCGCTTATTGAAATTCACAGCTCAATATTCTACAATAGTTTTCATATGTATATAATGTCCCACTTCTCACATGTAGGACTACATTGAAAAGTAATCTGACAAGTGAAAACCTGAGGAAAATTCTCGGTATAATTCTGTTTACTAGGCTAAGTTATATACATTAGATTTTATTGAAAATAATTTTATTATCGTGTTTTTACGTTTTCGTTATGTTCAATGAAGTACCTTATAAATTCTCTAAAAAAAGGAGAGATAAAGAGATTTAAGAGTGAACGTAGTGAAAGGAGCTCTTAAAGCCATGTGATTTGGTTATTTAGTAAGAGTGAGAGAAGAGCAATAAGTTTAGAACGAACGGAAGGTCAGACTAAAAGAGAAGTATAGAAGAAGAATGCCAAAGCCAAGGCAGCAAGGTACAAGTTAACAGCTCAATGGAGGCTACTTTTGACGGTGAGAGAATAAATTGTAAACCAATCAAAGGGACGGCAGAGACTATACGGCATTGAGAAGCTTTGTAGAAAGGAAATATAACATAATACGTAAACTTTCATGAAGTATACAATAAACATTGAAACTCTATAGAAACTACACTATACTTTGTACAATATATTTTGTGTTATTTTTGTACTTTTATTTTTTGATATCCAATTAATGTATATGATATAAGTTATACGTTTACCCTGGTAGTATATTTAGCTTTAGAATAAATGGTGACGATTCTGATTACAACGACAAGGATGATGCTGATGATGGTAGCCTACTTACTTTAATGAATATAATGGTGACTATATTTTTATTGTCTTATATACTTATGAACAATTTTGTAATCAAATTTTATGGGTTATGTTTACATTACTATTAACAAATAGAAGGAGGGGGTTGAGAATGAAAATTAAAAATTATTAAAACAAGGAGATGAATTAGCAAATAAATATGCGTTGTGATGTCCGTTTGTTATTTTCGTAACCAGATGTTATAGTGTAAGTAAACAAATCGTGTTCACAGCTATTTATAAAAAAAAAGTTAGAAAATTTAATGGTTGTAATACTCTGATAAAACATATTACGGTTGATCTAATAAATACTCCTGTACAACTTATCGAATTAAGGAGTACAATTTTACAAAACATATTTATCTATATGTATTTTACAAATTTTCTCAAGAATGAAAATTTCTAGGTCTAATAGAGCGTTTTATATTTAATTGTCATATCTTTGTAAAATAAAAATTGTATAAGTTATACCTGTAATACATTAAGGGAATTGGGCTATCATATGGATACATTTTTTCATTTTTAAGTTAAATGCAAATGTTGAGAAAAAACAGAACTATTTTTGTTGCTCAATTTTTTGTTTATTTACCATCAAAATTTATACACCTTAGGGTTCAAAATAATGAAACTATTTTAGATAGCCAACATGTTAATTAAAAGTAAATAAAGTTACTGAAAATATACTATATGTTTGATGTTACATTGCGAGAATGACAGAACGAACAATAAATTGTTTTTAAATTTGTTAATTACATTGCGTAATGAGATATGCTTTAGTACTCTTATATTTCGCAGTTATTTTTTAATATCTTTTGTCACAATATTAGAATTTGGTTTACCACTATTAATTTTAGGTAAGCGATGCCCAAGTAAAAGCCAAATATAAAATTTGAAGAAAAAGCCAGGAAATTCAAAACGGTAGGACAAAACCATGAATATTCTGGTCGATGTTCATCCAACTTATATGTAACATCTCTAAGATTAAAAAGAAATACCTTCATATTTGCACTGGTAATCAATTTCTTGGAAACGTTACATTTAAAAATATTTACTAAATAACAAATTTTCCTCTTTTCTTAAAAAAAATCTTTAGCTTTTAACTGGAAAACAATGCTTTGAAAGTTTGTATTTCATTCAGAATTATTTATCTCAAATAAAAATAAGATGCATAAAAGCTGTAACGTTAAGTACTTTTACAGCGTTCAAATGCAATATGTTTTATGGGTAACTGATTTGATTACATATTGGTGTTTATTATAAAATAACAAATTTTTTCTCCTTCATCATCATCATCTTCTTCTTCTTCTTCTTCTTCTTCTTCTTCTTCTTCTTCTTCTTCTTCTTCTTCTTCTTCTTCTTCTTCTTCTTCTTCTTCTTCTTCATTTACATCTTCTATCTTTCCATAATTACGCATTACTGCTTGCTCCGGCGTATAGGAGTATGATTACAGACAATGGTATGGGAATATATTAGTTCTTTAGAAATCTGTTCATCTTTGAAAATAGTTATGGTGTATGGACATCATCTGCCCTTTTGTGAAAAATATGAATGCTGTACTGTTTTCAAAGCCAACATCGTACTGTGTTTCATTTGATCTGCACGTTCTCCGTTACACATATGTCTGTATACATATTCGAGAAGAAATTATTTCACCCCCCCCCCGCCCCTCCGAGAGATTAATGCTTACTGACACACACACACACGCGCACACGCACACACAGCAAGAAACTAAATTTTATCCTATACCACTAGCGTTTCCAATCGTGTATGATTGTACATATGTTCTTTGTAAGTATCAAACTGACATTTTTATGAAATAATGTGCAACAAAACTTTTATTTACACTTATAAAAAGTACAACTCATTTAATTCATCATTCATTTGTATTATTATTTTGTGTTCAATAAATGCAAAGATCGCAAACACAAAAATAATATAATTTACATAATGCCATGAGTATAAATGGCAAGGTGCGTAGGGAAGTAGAGTCTGCCAAGTATACGAATCGAATTTTACACACCATTTAGCTTGAAAAATTGTAAATGAGGACAACCGCATGCCAAGATCGTAACTTAACGCCTTTGCAGCTCTACTGTAGCCTTTGTCAAAATCTCAACGATGTTTTCCAGTATATTGACTCCAATATTTCCTTCATTAACACAGTATTTTAATGCATACAATACAATTAGTGAATACTTAAAATTTTAGTTTAACATACATTCTAAACTGGATGTAATACATTATGTTAACAGCAAGCAGCCGATACAGCCGTAATTGGTGGCCCTGTGTTACGTACTATTTCCACGCGATGCGCACAGCTTAACACTCGGCTAAGCAGGCAATTCAGTTGTACAGAAGCTGATTAGTGTGTACACTGTGATAGAGTGAGCACATTACTGCCACCCCGGCCAGTGATGCGCCTGTGAGTCCGTGCTATCACAGTTCGGTGGCGCCCATAAAGGATGTCGTACTGGCACTAAAAGCAGTATAGGCTTACAAAGCGTACTCTTTTCGTGTCGGTAGACTAGCATCCATTGCAGAAGAGGGACAGGCAGCGGTAACTAGCTGCACTTTCTGGCCCGGTGTTCTAGGTCCCGTGTTTATCAGGAAGATAGAAGATATTTCTAGTACCCGTTGCTGGTTCCTAGGTGCATGTGGGATGTGAGGTTTTGGAATTGGTTGGGCCAACGATCATTCTGGACCATTGGTGTATTATGAAATGGTACCATGAGTTTAGGAACATTACTTAGTCAACTTTCCATTCAGGCGTTCAGTAATTCTGAATATATTTTGTCAAGTTTCTTATCTTCACTCCGGCTGTGGAACCTAGTAGTTAAATCTATAAACACACGTATACCACGCTGTGCCCGAGCTAACGGTCAGCCCCCCTCAGTCGCAATAATCCATATCTATCGTTGCGAATGTGATTATGAGTTTCAAATGTAATTAAATGTTGTTTTGATTTGGTAAATGGTAATTGGTTGCAAATGGTAAATTAATTCTTGCAAATTCATGGTAATGGAATTGTGATTATTTGCTCAAGTCACTGATCGCCTATTCAACAGTTTTTTTAAATACCAGCTCTCCCTTAATCGCTTATGCATTAACATATCGTAACTATCAACTGACTGCCTGATCAAGAATAATGGAATATCGTATAGAGTACTTTGTTACGGACCGTCGTGTTGCACAGTGAAAACTGATTAAATAATACTACCTAGATACGTAGGTAATTAATCGCTAATTACGTACCAAATTTAATTAAAAACCAACAACAGTTAGAAAGTAACAAGCCCAATTATAGACAATAGTGGAAAATGAAGTTTTCAAAACATAACAGTGAATGACAACTTAACTACAATTTTTTTTTCTAATTAACACAATAATCATCCTTTACTGAACCACAATTCTAACTCTGACACTCACTTGTATATCACCAGGTGTAAGTGTACAGCTAATATATACCCCTCAGAAGTTTCGGACAAACCTACCACTTTCCTGCCGACGACTCGAGAACAGCTGCATAGTTAACAAGCGTTGTGGAATTCGCTAGATGGTAGGTCAGTGAAAGACCTTGGTAAACTGCGACGATCGAACAGCCTGAATAGCCTACAATGATCACGTAACACAGCGTGTTAGGTGTCACGTAAATGTCTTTCATCACAACGCAGCAATATCTATTAGTAATTAGCTAGCTGTACTGAAACCTTTTAATATATATGATACCTTTATTACTTTTTAATTGTGTAATACTTTAGGACATCTAAATGCCTATAGAAAAATAATTAAATGAAAGTCAGTATCGATCAAAATATATGAATATTTGAGCAAGTAAATAAAACAAATGTAGTATTTCTTAATATTTGTATTCAGTATACATTTCAAATCAATTACTTATTCACCATAATTACCTGTTACCATGTTTTTCCCATAACGTAAATTATACTTCGTAAACGGTGTTAAAAATTTGTAGACTTACAAATTTTTATTCGGGAAGGACATGACACTAACAGGTTAAACGTCAAACTCCGTTTAAAGTTTAGCTGCATTGATGTCTAAAACACAGCCATTATTATTATTTGTAATTTCATTAAAGGTGTGCGGATTGTATGAGTACACAGTACCTTTTAAAACATGTGACAAATTAAAATCAACAAAAGAAAATTTTAAACCATTGATAACATTACAGTCGGTTTTCATAGATGGTTCCTGAAATCTTGAAATATGTACATTTCGGAAATCCAACATTGTTGTAACTTTAACAACCTTTATAATTTTATCAATCTTGTACCTTTATGGTCACTCCTATAAAACAGTTCACTGTGATTAGAAAGTTCCTGAATAACTTATTTCAAGAATGTAGAAACGGAATATTTTGTAATTATTATATTTTCCTGTCAAAACTGTTGGATGCGCGGAGCGCTTACTGACGTTAATACTGCCCATCAAAAACGAGTTACTGAATGGCATGCAATGGATTTGTTTGTAACATTAATATCTGGAAAGTTGTTTGAAAATCTTCTTGACATTTGTTATACGAATAGGATTTTTCTGTAAGTCTCAACAGCAATGACGGTTGTTCCTTCCTAAAAGGCAAAGCTACCAAATGAAAAAAAACTTTAGATGACATGTCCATCGTTGACTGTTAGTATTGTTAATATTTTTGTTACATGAGCTACTCGTACAGAAATAATATCAGTATTTAGAAAATATCATACAAATTTGAGTGCGATTGCTTCAACGTATTGAAATTTGAGTTGCTTAAGTTTAGTAATTTAGAAATTTAGTAACTCTGTATAAAAAAGTTTATAAAGCAGTGTGATTACTGTTTACCTGATTACTGCTTAATTATTGTTTTAAAAAGATTTAACAATACAACATTTATACATTTGTAACGTAAAAGTAAGTGTGGTTGTTAAATAATGATGTAAATGTTTAATATGTAAATTACAATTAAAAAGTAACAATATACTGTTGTACTTCTAACAGCGTAAAGGCATATTGAGGAAGGCATTGTAGTCAGCAATAAACTGCAACCACTCTTTGTTATCCTGGGTCTCCTTAGTTTTAAACGTTTATCCAAGAATTAAAAACCAGCAACCTCTAAGTTACCAGCTAAGAGCGATAACCACTGGTCCAGTAAGTACGGGTTTCACTCGATAAAACAATTAAATAATAACAATGGAAGTGTAGTTTATATTTACATAAATGTTTTTACGTCAGTATTTGTCTACAGCTTGTATCTTGTTAACAGGATGAATATTTTTTATAAACAAAGTAACGATTCTTAAGTAATGAATAATTCACAACATAATATTAAGCATTTTAGATCGCTAGCCTATAGCGATATCTAAAGGAGATGCTGTAATAATAAAATTTGTATCACTACTTTATGTGATTTATGTTGTTGACAAGAAAATGTGTAACAGATGGTAAACCAATATAGTAGGCTTTTATAAGAAAATAATATCAGCTGTCCTTTGTTAGGATAACAATGCAAACACAATATCCCACTCAAGTATTCAAAGCCTGTAACGCCTGTACTTTCTCAGAAGAATGTTAATGTAATCCAAGATATGAGTTCTTTGTACCGACAACATAACAATAGGACAGACGAGTCCACCCGTTGTTAGGCTATCGGCGAAAGTGTCTGTTGAATGGACGAATTCTGTAGATGAAGTAAAGTGGGTTATAAGTAACGGTCATAGATTTACGAAACTAGTGTTATCGTAGAAGAACTTAGATACACTCACATATGTGACAGAAATCAACGTAAAAGTGTAGAAGTTTTAAGTTTACCAAGGTTTAAAAGAATGTGTGATAATAAATAAGAGCAGAATTATGTTGAAAGTGTATCTGAATTGATGTCTGAAATAGAGTCTTCAATATTATTTTCAATTTAATTACGAGTATATGCGGGTTGTATAAGCACGGGGTGTCCATACACGCGTTTAAAATGAACAAATTAAAATTTAAAACTCGTTACAAATTAAAATGAACAAAAGACACAAATTATGATTGATAACATTGTAGTCGGTTTCCATAATCGACCATCATAAGTCGTCCATCATTCCAAGAACTGTTTTCCTTTTTTGTTCAATATTTTTATTTGCAACAGTCTTGCTGGTTTTTATGAAATTTTGATTTAAGTAAGTAAAATTGTATCATAAGTTGCAAAATTATTTATGTCTTATATTTTCAAACAAATATTAGTTTAAATTGATTCCCGATTTTATAGAAACTTGTAGGTTATCTACACAATCAACGTTAAAATAAATAACTGTATGTGCATATATTTTATTAAATTCTTATAAAAAAACATTGCATTGTTCAGTTTAAATATTCGTCATTAAAACAATTGTAATATGTAGTTATTTCCGTTTACATAAAAATATACAGTATTTAATTATATTCTTTACTCGGTATACAGAGTAGGTGCTAATCACATGATGAGACGACATTCTGTTAAGGGCTGTGAATTTTTTGTAGTTATAAAAAGAGGTAGAAATGATTGTTTTGTGAGCTTATTCTAGAACGATAATTGTCCAAATAAGACGTCGAATTTTTAACAATATTTACATGTTACCTAAAATTAATTTTTTAACCCGTAATTGCTAAACATAAAAAAATTCACCTATGGCACAGATGGGTCCACGAAACCCTCATAAAATATTTTATTATTACAGAAAAATGACGGTAGTAAAACCAAAATAACTATCTTTTGTAACTGTAGTTTATTTAATATATAGTATATGCACTGTTATTCAGAACACACTTGTGTTATAAACAAAACAGTTATTTTGCTAAAATATTACAACTAATAAATGAAGCTTTATATAAATATTCTGTACACACAGTGGCTGAAAAAGTTACACTACAGACACAGATGGGTGCACGCGACCCGGTAACTGTAATTTCAAAAAGACTGGTAATTTTAGCAAACAATTAACAATGCTGCTGCAAGATAAACTGACTGGTAGAAACATACACAGTCAGGTAGCTTAGTAGCAACAACCTCATAGGCACAAATCTGAAAACAAATTTTTCTCGGCTCCTTTGTACCGATGTGTAGCAGTTACAGGTTTTAAAATTTACACATTCCTTACAGAATCTAGTTGTGCATATGTAGAGTTTTGTAGTACAATGTATGAATGAAATATGTAATTAGGCAGTCATCATGTTATAATATACTCAGTAAAATTGTTATACAGTGTGTTTCTGAAAACTGAATATGTGCTGGCTAATTCACCCTAGTAATGAGGTAAGATGCCAGGAAACTTCTAATTCATGCCAGGGAAGATCGTTCGTGAAAGCTGGCGCCTGATGTGAAAACTGCTGTCCGGTGTTCAGAGTCTTTTCCCCCGAGACTTACTGCTTACGTACAGTAAGATACATAAAGCCAATATTCCGCTGGGTTCCATCGTAAGTGCTATCAATTAGCTAACTTACAACCTGGCGAAGCTGCTCCTGCCGTACATCGGGCTAACAGAATCGTACGTGGTGGACCCTACACGAGTTTTGACGTCACCTATCTGTCATCTGTCCACCATGACTTACGTCCAGGGGGTCCTTGGCCACATCGCCAACTTGATCCAGGCTGACGTGAGTGCGATTTTCCGGCAAGTCCTGACGACACCTACTTCAAATATAGCGACAATTTCTACGAGATAGTTGAAGGTGATGCAATGGGTAGTTCCTTGAGTCTAGTAGTAGCCAAATGGAAAATCTTGAGGAGGTGAGGGCTGAATCAGCGTTGCAGGTCTTACCCTAACAGTGTTTGGTTTTTCGGTTTTACCTTAAATTCACAGGGGTGACGGACGGCAGGCTGCTGAATCGGAGGGGCGTGAGGACCATCTACAGTACAACAAGGCAGATATAACAGTTTCTAAAGCCGGTGAAGGACAGAAAGAATCCGCCTTGGTCGGGATGCGTGTACAGTGTGCCTTGCTCGTGCGACGAAGTGTACATCGGCACCACGAAGCGTGTTGGTAAACACAGCCGTTTTTGTAGCTTGAGACACCCGGAGAAACCTGTTGTTGCCGAGCATAAACATTCTAACGTGATCATCGCGTTTTCCTTGAGGAAACCAACATATTGTCCTCAAAGAGTGCCTACCACCCTCCGCTACACATGGAGTTTGTAGAAATCTTCACACATGTTTCGATCGTTATGAATCGAAGGGGATAATCTGGCTATGGGCTGTGCCGTTTGGTCTGCGTCGTAAAGATGTAACACGCTAGAATATAAGTTTCAAGATACCTCTTGTGTTCCTGCTTTATGACTCTGCCCAAGTAGGGCGATTTTGCTTTTTAGCAGGCCTTACATCGGCTGTTTGTGCTAGCTTGAACTAGTGGAGTATACAACTAGGTCGTTTCTACGAATCAGCTGGTCGTATACGGTACTGGCCCAGCCCGGTTATAAGCGAATAGGTCTCCGAGTATCTAGTCTATCATTTTTCATTTTTACCACAGTTATATTCCTTTAGAATATATAAACACAGAAAACATAATAATAACAGATGTTTTGCCGCGGTTTCTCAAAGAAACCGGGCGACAGTATGAAAGTATAATTTATTAATATAAATTGCGAATTTATTATTTCACGTTGTTCAGCTGCGCCGTGTTTTGGCGTTACCGCACGCCCGCGCCATCTGTTAGCGAAAGCAGGTAATTTTGTTCCCCGACTCATGCAGACCCGCTTGGCAAAATTCACCAGTCGGGCCTCGTCAACTGCAGCGTAAACAGCCATTCCTCCTGCGGACAGAGTTTTGGTTATTTATTGTATTTTCTATCCTATCATGAGTAGGCAGACGTTTAAAGACCTCCGGTAAGTAACTTATATATTTGTTATTCATTTGCTTGTAAAAAGTATAAATTTAAACAATAATTGGCGTAGATGTGAACGGATACGTTTGATAAGCATGCCTCGTGTGTGTGAGTCCTAAAGTATATTCATTGTCATATATTTTGATTTATTTAACCACTGAAACAGCCTTATACACATGTATTTAGTAAATAGTAATTGCCTATGTCAAAAGGGGTTTAAAAATTATGTAATGGGGAACTGTGATGTAGTGATTGTGAGAGCACGTGTCCAGTATTAACTTTTAACATGTCGAAGCACGCTAAACTTGCATACGCATGTAGGGATGCGTTATAAATTAAAACAAATATAAGGCATTGAGGCCGTGTGTGTGAACTATTTATGTAAGAAAGAAAGTTACACCTATTTATAAAGTACTCAGGGGAAATGTTCAGGGGTGGCAAGTGTTTGATTCCTGTTTGATTTGTTAATACAAGCTTGGGCAGTGGTACATGTGTGTGGTATGCTCGGGAATGACTTAGTTTGTCAGCGAATTAATTATTATTCATGCCTAGGGCTCCCGGAGCGATGGAAACTTGATCCTAGCATGGTGGAAATTCCATCCTCCACCATGTCCTGAACACACACACAACTCTCGTTTCTCGCCTGCTGGAGGAGAAAGAACCGTAAGGATGCCACTGTAAACACCCTCATCATACACGACTGACAGTACAGCAAGGCAGAAGTCCACCTGGGAAGCATCGGTGTAAAACGAGGTGATATGAATCCAATATTTGCATAATTTGGCCTCTGAATAAAACAACTGATATCGTGCGTTAACCATCTACAAAACTCATGTTCTAATTAACTGACTTCCTACAGCTTAAAACCATTTTAATTGTGCGCGTGCCCTGCTGGACATAATTTTTCATGCAAATTTTCATGTAACCTCGCCTTGATGTGTAATTAGTCTCGAGAACAATTGTAGGCCCGTTCGCTGGCATGTGTCCAGCGCTCATTAATTTTTATGCTTTACTTTATTTTTTTTACCTTGGCACTGAATGGGTTTGTAGAGGTTTGGGGGACTGGTATTTTAGTTAAGTAGGTAGGTGCAGTATGCAACAGGCAGATCTGGACCGGCCGATCTAGCATCTATTATAATCACGGGTCTTTTTGCTTTTTGCACATAATCAATTTCTTATTTCATAGAAGGGTTGGGAGTTTTCCTTAATCTGCAATTAGGTCAGGTTACATTTTAAAGTCAGGGGTAGTTACCTGTTTGTGCAAATCTATGCAAGCTCTCGGACATGTTACCTTATGTCGGGTCTGGCTCTTGTACTTCATTTCGGGTTTTTCCTAAATTTTTGTTATGGTTAATTGCTTTTTCGGATGCCGTGTGGAACATGTCAGCGGCGGGCCAATCCAGGTTATTGTCATTAAAAATTATAAATTGTATTTTCTTTTTATTACGGCCATTTGCCCTTTAGGTAATTTCGATGGTTATTGTATTTTGATAAAATTACCCAGGCTGTTTACAGGCATTTTAAATTTATAAACTGTTATTTCGATAAAACTGTACAGGCTGTTTACAGAGATTTGAAATTTATATATTGTGTTTTGATAAAACTGTAGAGGCTGTTTACAGGCATTTTAAATTTGTAAATTGTATTTTAGATAAAACTATACGGGCTGTTTACGGGGATTTTAAGTTTATAAATTGTATTTTGATAAAATTATCCAGGCTGTTTACAGGCATTTGAAATTTATAAATTGTGTTTTGATAAAACTATACAGGCTGTTCACAAGGCTTTTAAACTTATAATTGTGTCTGTGATTTACATGTATGCTGTATGTTAAATTATGTGTAATCGTCTAATAAAGGTTGTTATCTTGAAATAATGCATGTTCAAGAAATTTATGAAATAAATAAATTATAAATATTCAAGAAATAATAACATAAATTTATAAAATAAAAAATTTCGGACCTCTCCGAAACATAATAAAGGTTGTTATCTTGCTGTTACTAGAGTATTAATTGCAAGTCCAGTCTCATTGGACCCAGCACACTTTATGCTTCCTTCTAGGCCTTCAGCCTAGTCTTAAATATTCAGTAACCTTTTTAAAAAAAAAAATCATAAAACTCCCACACAAATAAAAAGAGGGTTACAATGTTCAATACATAATTTCTGTTTACTGTTTTACACATTATTCTATACCACACTACACGTCTTTATATCTTATTATTTGTCATGCAATTATTGTTTAAAAAACCTTATTCCTGAACTAAAACAATTTTCTCTTACCAATATTAAATATCATATTAATTAGTTATAACTTAGTTGATACTGCTTTTATATATATTTAATAGAACATGACACAAAGTATTTAATCAAAACAAGTATAACAATATTTTAACTTGACTTGTACACATACCTTTCCGTAACAGTTATATAGCATCTTATAACATTAACAAAACATGGTATTAAAACATCTTACAAAATAAACCTAATATTTTATTTTTTATTTTGTACTTCAGTTGGTCTAGTCCCAAGTAGTTAAGTATTTATTTTTTTCTCTAAACTCTCAAAATGTATAAATTTCTAAGGTTTATTTAAGGGAAACCGTCATGTTACAACATACATATACAGACAATATGTAAATTTGTTTACTGTAAGAATAAGATTTATGAAATAGTTAGGTGAACGTAAGAATGTGATATGCGCAGTGTAATATTTCAATGTTTTACAAAAAAGGTAAAATGTTTATTTTTTAAATTAGTTTGTTTCTGCTCTGTGGTGGCGATCTCGAAGTAAACAGCGAACATTTTCCTTCAGATGTGATTAAAACGAAAAAAATTAGTAAAATGTATAATGTATACTGTAATAATGTAGTAATGTATAATATATAATGTAAGGTAAATAATTTTTAATGTATACTTTATTATTGTGATAGAATTTTGAACACTTAGTATATGCTCACTTTTTTAAAGTATTACGCTTTCTTTAAAGCAACAGTATTTGTGGGGGTGGGGAAATAATTATTAGTTTTGTAGGGATAAGAGATTTGATTGAGGTGGCAATCCTTTTAGATTAAGCTACTCCGTGACACGTCGAAACAGTTTACAGCTATAGGAGTTTAAGGTATACGGTAGATTAATCCAACGTTTAATGTTTAAACCACAGATTCAAAGGTGAATATGATGTTGATCATTCATACTTAGATATGTTTAGTATTAGGACAAATATCGGTATGGAGAACCATACATGACTTCCATATTCTAAGATTTATATTTAAAATCATTTTCGAAATGAAATATTACCATAGAAACTACTTCTTTCTACTTACTGCTTCAGCCTTAACCACAGTACTGTGGTCACTAACGTATACCACCTCACGTTATCGCACTCGATTTTCACTGATGATGGTAGTCGATGGCATTGCCGAAACGTCTGGTTTTGTAGAAAACATTGGACTACGACCAAATATCCCGGGAAGGAATTTTAACAAAAACTACTTCTTTGTTGCCAATAACGTTGTACACATATATATAAAATGTATGCATAAAATTAATGGCTTGTATAAGTTAATGATTGATCTCCATTAAGTAGTGCTCAAGTTTCCAAAGTTTTAATATTATGATGTCCGTAATTAAAACATCAGAGCAGGTTTAGTGTGAATGAGGGTACACTGTGGACACAAATTTTCAACATTTCCTATTGAGCGTTGCTTAGAGTAAAGCTTCGAATCTACAGTGTATGTTTCACAGAACAAACACGCGAAAAAGAAGGAGCGCTCCGAAGTCACTTATGGACCCTCAGCATCTTGCAGAGGGTTCATTCCCTAAAGACGAAAAGTCTGTCTATGAATCGTTCCTCTGTAAACACGTGCAGTTACATTGCCCAGCGATCCACAGGAAGCAAATTGATGTCCATTTTTTCGGCTTGCACGCGTTATGTTGGTGTGGGTTTCGGCACTTTCCATTTAAAAAGCGTGCAAATGTAAGAAAATAAACATGAGTGAGGCCAGAAATAACGTGAATTGTGTGTGTGTGTGTGTGTGTGTGTGTGTGTGTGTGTGTGTGTGTGTGTGTGTGTGTGTGTGTGTGTGTGTGTGTGTGTGTGTGTGTGTGTCTTACCTGCCTTTTTATTGCTGTAGGCATAATAATAAAATGGAAACGTAAACATTACATAACTGAGATATGCTTACCTGCCACGAACGATATAATATTTTATACATGGAGGAGTTCAGTGACATACACACGTACAGAAGAATTATATATATAAAGATATTAACTCATACATAATTTACATTAAAATGAAAAAATTATAATTTTATTGCCTGGCAACAAAATTATTTTATTTTTAACAATTACCATTGTTTGAAAAAGTTTAAATGAATTTTCAAGTATTTTACTGATGTTAAAACGTAAAAGGTTGCAAGTAAACTACCCCTTCCCCTTAACCAATTTTCACCGAAATCGGAAGTCCTTGAGACCTCTACAATTTAGGGACGTATGCAAATAATTATTTGATTCTGTTTGAGTTTGCGGCTGTTATCGTTTGCCATAGAAAATACGCTTGATAAAAAAACGTTGCAGGTAAACTACCCCTTCCCCTTAACCGATCTTCACCAAAAACAACAGGTCTTGAGAAATCTACAATTCAGGGCTGTATGCGAAACATTATTTGATTCTGTTTGAATTTGCGGCTGTTATCGTTTGCCAAAAAAAAAAAATTTCCCTTGATAAAAAAAACCGTTGTAAGTAAACTACCCCTTTCCCTCAACCGATCTTCACCAAAAACAACAGGTAGTGAGTACTCTACAAATCAGAGCTGTATGCAAAAAATTATTTGATTCTGTTTGAATTTGCGGCAGTTATCGTTTGCCATAGAAAAAAAATCTACACACAGACAGACACAGACACACAGACACACACACAGACACTTTTCGGAAAACGACTTTTTTCATGTTTTGAGTGTAGTACAATCAGAATCTGCAATAATCTCGAACACGATTTTTTTTGCCATCACCATGCTTCCATTTCCTTAAGGAATATGGAAGTAATAGAAAATTATTTGTAACTAACTTTTATACTAATCACAAATACTGTTATATTTATGAAAACAAACAATTCTATACAGACATATTATAATTCTTAGAGCAGGGTGCTCTACGTGCAGTGAAATATGGTTGAACCCCTACAAACACAAGACTACAAGCTAAAATTTCTCCAGTACTTAGGCCATAATTCCCAGTTAACGCCATAAAGTTACAAAGTGTATTGTTCCTAAAGTTGTAAATTACATCCCAGTCTTACCTTTCTGTGCCACCTGATATTAAACTTATGGAACAAAACCATTATTTATGGAAGACCCAAATAAGCCACTGTTCTCGTGACGTACATAGGTTTTACGTTATATAAAGGTATTACAAAATATTAACTAAACACATTCTCTTAACGTGAGATGGGTAAATTTTTATAAACTTTAAAGTCTGTCCGTGAATCTAACAGAATAAGTACAAACGTGTAGTATATTTGTGTGACCCAGAAAAAAATCCATGAGAAGTTAAACCACACTGGAAGGCAGAAAGAGGCAACTGGCTTCTCCGTCTCTCTCCGGCTTTTCAAGCGGTAACTCAAAGCGTATGTTAGGGAAATATATACATGTCTGCTGACGGGTGTGGCCCAGACAACATTCATCTTTTCTAATTAAAAAATGTCTTCTTTGCATATCCGTGGGTCTCTATTGTAGTTAATTAAATGGAAATGAAAAGTTATTTGTTTTTAGATTGGAAAACTCTTGTGTTTCAAATTATCTGAATTTCCTACAACAATCATCGTTACTAAAAGATCACTTATTGCAGTTGCCACCTTATTTCCTCAAGCTCTTATAATCTCAGCTGGAGAATAATACCCTGTCACGCATTAACCCGTACCAAAAATTGTACGCAAGGCTAAGAAATACATTTTTATAGCTTTATTTATTTGGCACTACGAACGTGAGACATCGCTACGAATACAACATATTTAGTAGATAACTTATATAAATTACTCTACGGATAATTTTTAAAAACTTATGTTAATATCTACTCACGGTGGAGTTTCGGTTGTTCTTACTATGTGAATATGCTTTTGTGTTTGTGTGCTTTTGAATGTGTTTATGCTTTACATTTTCATTTTAATAAATGTATAAACAAACATGACCTAAGCAGAATTGGAGCTGCATTACACAGTAAATGAAGTAGAATTATTACTTACAATTTGATATATTTGAAGTGGGAAAGACGAAACAGTCCAAATTCAACTTTCTTCAAGGCAGTTTTCAAAAAGTACACGTACCTTAAAATTCAACTTTCGTACGCTCAAGATAGTTTACATTCCGTTTAGATTTTACAGTAGTTATACTGTCACAGCCTCACGATTGATTTAAATATCAATGCACCTTGTATACTACACCGTCGTTGCATAGACCAATAGTATATTATGACATATTTAGAGTTTTATGAAGTATATTACAAAGGCTTAGAAAAATAAGAAGACTAGGGCACGCACACATTTATTCAAACGACAAGATGGTGATAGAGGCATAGGAAATATTAGTATCCTACACACGGACAGCCCTTAAGTTTAAAAATTCATTCTAGGGCTGATTCTGGTGGAAACACAAAATTTTCCGTCAAGCATTATTTTCTAACATATTCTACGTAAAAGAATATTGTCTTCATCATTATACGTTGGTCAACCTTACACCTACAGACGCGGGTGCGTGCACGTGAGAGTGTCACTGTTTAGATAAATACTGAAACAAATCTGCTGACTGTAATACCATAGCCTGTAATGTCATGCTGACATCAGCAGAGTGTGGCTTCATGTGATCATCTCATGTCAGCATGATGTCAAATGACCTTGCGTGGCCTACTAGCTCCTTCTAGCATACCTACTACTTTTGGTCAATGAAGACTGTGGCGATATTTTAGGAGACAATGCTGTTGTTTTTTGACGAGGCTACACCATGTTATACGGGTACAGAATTAGTACGACAAAAACTTGAGATTGAATAAGCCTTGGTATCCTGCTTTGCAAAGACCTCGGATATCGGTTGAGACTCGAGCTAGCCGCGGGAGTAGTCAACCTCGTCTCGAAGCAGCCTTGTTACAAACGGTAAAGCCGTATACAAACATTTGAAGCGTCGCGTTGTCTGCGGCCTGGACTTCATCCTTTCCTTACCTGAGTACTATCAGCTCTACAGAACAACCACTCCCGATTCGGGCAATACACGACGACCAACCTTAATGTCATCCTCAAGCTTAGCTTCTTGTAAAAATGTTTAAGTTAATTTTTGTCTATCCCAATTCCCAAACTCTCTTCAGAAAACTCTACTTAGCATGCTGAACACGCTGCTTGTTGACGTTATTTTTCCACCGGCACGGAGGCTCTTTGCCTGAAAGTCTGCTAACTGTGTGCGCGACAGGTGGCAACTATCACCTTGATTGGTTCCAGTAGCAGTGTCACGACATACAATCTTCACCCGCCCGCCAACTACCAAACAATCGTGTTAGTAGCAATCTTTCCACCCATGTGAACCACCACAGTTTTCTTCTGACAGCCACAGGACTCGACCCAGATGCTGCAATTTAGCCATAGGAGCAAATACACCCCGCTCAAACAATGCTAAACACTACATGCTACATTTTGCATGTCAGTTGTGCTTGGCCTAGTGACATGCGACGACCGACAGCATAAGTAAAAGGTGGTAGGGAGCGACCACTGCGAAACGATCACTGGAGTTGGTGCTATAGGCAACCCTATGTCATTAAAGTAGACCAGGAGATATCGTCATTATTACTCCAACGGCGACACTAATGGTTCAAAGTAACTATTGACATATATTACTAGTAGGCTCCTTGTGCTGCAGAACTCGCTCACCATTTTAAACGACTACATTTATTATTGCATAAATTTGATACTAGATAATTTTTCAATTATCATAAAAACTACAAAACCCCTATTACGTTGCGATTATTTTTCAAAAAAACATCAATTGTAGAGGAAACATACAAATCTCACAGAAAATTTAAAACACTCGGATTTGTGTTAACATTACTTATAGTCTCACAACCGTCAGGATTTGTATAAATTAAAACAAATTATGATCCTATGTTTGTTATTTAGGTTCGAAACAGTTTTTAAAGTCTAGAACTGAACATTATACTCAGATTTTTATTAAAACTGTCTTTAACGCCATAGCCCACATGTAATTTGTAAATTGTTAAATTTTTGCCCAAAATTTTAGGCACTGGAATTCCAAAATTTTGAGATTTAAAAAAATGAACACTACTTTAGATGCTAGTTAAACATTATTTTAATTATACTCTACATGAATTCTTGCGATTACTTAAAAATATTTACTTACCTTTTAACCTCCAACGTCACAAACATTTAGAATTGAAAAGTGACTACTATATTCATAGGTTGGTTAAAGCTTCTTTTAATTTGATACCCGACTTGGACTTTTGCAATTTTCTCATAACTTACAGCTTTCACATACTTGCATTCTGCTCTCCTGTTTATGTGAGGTCAATCTAAAAAACAATAGGTTTCTGTAGGGTAAAAGTATGGGACAAATACACCCAGTTTTTACTAAAACACGGTTGAAACGTTCAAAAGGTATCATTTTATATATATATATATATATATATATATATATATATAAAAAAACGGACTGTAGCAGAAAGAGACTAAATATATATATATATATATATATATATATATATGTATATGTTTAAGATCGACAGACATACAAATGGCAAACGGTCGAGTTAAAACTGAGAATTTTCTTCGCTAGTTCAATAAATTTCTAAACACCTCACTTGTTGAGATCCTTACAATAAATGATGTAAAATGCCGTTACGATTCCCTTTCTCACCATGACAAAATGCCATAACACCCTTGAGAGAGTTTTGATTTTAAAGTAATCGGAGTTGCAAATCACACCAGCTGCTCCTACGTCTTTAGTAAAATTGTCTAACTACACTCTCAGGATGACTACCCGGTGGTGGTAGGGATATATGATGTTTTAAAGCAATATCCACGCCCTAATAGGTCGGAAGAAAATATTTTAAAAATGGGCGGCTCAGTAGACCAGTGGGTATGGCACCTGGCTACTAATCTGGAGGTCCCGGGTTCAATTCCCAGGCCCGCACCATAAAATATAGGTGCCTTTTTCAGCCCCCAGGTCCAGCCTGTTGAAAATGAGTACCTGGGATAACATCCTGAGGATAATAATGGGCGGCTGAAGAGTAGTGCTGGCCACACTGCCTCCCTTGTATGCCGTACGGCTCACATAAGGCAGCCTACCCTGCCTGACTTCTAAGCTGCTTCGGTAGTTCACATGGGAGTCATTATTTTATTAGTTTTAGACTTATAAACTTACTTTAGAAGTATCTTAACTACGTCAGTGTAGGAGAAAATTTTTAACTGTTTTATACAAAACTTTACAAGTACATGCTGGGACACATGTGCCTTCAAAAATATGTATTGTATTTTTGATAACTTCTACTAATAGAAAGTTTTATAAAGTTTTGATATTAACTGGGGACAATTTAAAAAAATATTAGTGTGATGTTTCTGTATTTGAAATATATCAACTGTTTCGATAAACAGTATGTCATCATCATGACATATATAAATGGGAAACAGAAATCATTATCTGCACCTAGGAATATAGGCATACACACAAAATATTTTGATCTAAAGTTATGGCGTGGTGTAGTTATGTCTTATTGCACGTTATACGTGTGAAATAGTAATTACTCTTCTATCTTTAACTATTCAGAAACGTTTTCACAGAAACGCTTATTATGCATGCAGGTCTACATTTATCCCTCTACTGCCCGTATGCTGATCGGATGGGTGACCAGGCTACGGATATAGATCCCTCCCCGTCATATCAGTAAAATACCAAAGCGTCTGATGGACGACCCAACATAGTCTCCTACATGGGTTCTTCCTAGTAAAGAAACAACTTATAACCCAGCATACAACTGCCTGTGACATCACAGATATACAGCATCTCTTAAATAGCGGTCCTAGAGCAGGTGTGCGAGCCTTTTGATATGGGATACACGAGCTGTTGTCGGCCGACCAAAGCTAAGTGACCAAGTGAGTCACACTAGTGACAGCAGCGATCCACGACTTGGCACTAGAAAACTGGATGTGTATTCATTGGTTCCCGGTTAATGGTGGACTGAACAAAATGCGAAAAACCGCTGAGAACCTCACTTTGCAAGATTCTCACCAAGTTGACTCACAATATAAGGAGAACACCCACCACACATTCACTATGTAATGTCCTTAAGATAATATGATTGTTGCAGTCATAGGAAAGTGTTTACCCACGGCACTGGTCCCAGACGTGAGGGTTGAGACCCGTCCCCTACAAGGTATAAGGTACAGCCACCTATACTGGGTCTGATGATAACAATACATTTTATCGAAACCTTGTAAAAAATATTTCTTTAGAAATTTAACGGTTACTTACGGCCTACTCAATGTTATGAAAAACGTACGACACTGATGAGGCCGTCAAAACTGATCATCATACAGCAAATACGCAACACGTATTGATCAAATATAGTAAGGAGTGAATGTTACTGTCTCACTTTATTACATACTTTTTGTGGGCTGTTGCGTAATTCCTTGGCTTGTCCTTTACTTAAAATATATTTTCCTACAACTAAAACAAATTTTCTTTACCAAAAGTTATAACAAGTAGTACTGTTATAGATAAAATATATTAAGGGAGCATGAAGCCGTTTCTTTAAAACTGAAGTACAAACGATATTTAACAAACTTGAGCTGAAGAATGTAGATTAGATTATTTTCAAGGATTTCGGACATTGTTAATTCCATATTCCTTAAGGAATGGAAGTATGGTGATGGCAAAAAAAATCGTGTTCGAGATTATTGCAGATTCTGATTCTACTACACTCAAAACATGAAAAAAAGTCGTTTTCCGAAAAGTGTCTGTGTGTGTGTCTGTCTGTCTTGTGTCTGTCTGTCTGTAGATTTTTTTTCTATGGCAAACGATAACTGCCGCAAATTCAAACAGAATCACATAATTTTTTGCATACAGCTCTGATTTGTAGAGTACTCGCGACCTATTGTTTTTGGTGAAGATCGGTTGAGGGAAAGGGGTAGTTTACCAGCAACGGTTTTTTTTTATCAAGGGAATTTTTTTTTTTGGCAAACGATAACAGCCGCAAATTCAAACAGAATCAAATAATTTTTCGCATACAGCCCTGATTTGCAGAGTTCTCAAGACCTATTGTTTTTGGTGAAGATCGGTTAAGGGAAAGGGGTAGTTTACCTGTAACGTTTTATGTTTTAACAAGGGTATTTCCTATGGCAAACGATAACAGCCGCAAATTCAAACAGAATCAAAAGACTATTTGCATACAGCCCTAAATTGTAGAGTTCTCAAGACCTATTTTTTTGGTGAAGATCGGTTAAGGGGAAGGGGTAGTTTACCTACAACGTTTTTTTAACAAGGGTATTTTATATGGCAAACGATAACAGCCGCAAGTTCAAACAGAATCAAACAATTTTCAGCATGCAGCCCTGATTTGTAGAGTACTCAAGACCTATTGTTTTTGGTGAAGATCGGTTGAGGGGAAGGGGTAGGTTACCAGCAACGTTTTTTTTTTCTATGGCAAACGATAACTGCCGCAAATTCAAACAGAATCAAATAATGTTTTGCATACATCCCTGAATTGTAGAGGTCTCAAGGACTTTCGATTTTGGTGAAGATCGGTTAAGGGGAAGGGGTAGTTTACCTGCAACCTTTTACGTTTTAACAAGAGTAAAGTACTTGAAAATTTATTTAAACTTTTTGAAACAATGGTAATTGTTGAAAATAAAATAATTTTGTTGCCAGGTAACAAAAATAGTCATTTTACTTCCATATTCCTTAAGGAATGGAAGTATGGTGATGGCAAAAAAAAATCGTGTTCGAGATTATTGCAGATTCTGATTCTACTACACTCAAAACATGAAAAAAAGTCGTTTTCCGAAAAGTGTGTGTGTGTGTGTGTCTGTCTGTGTGTCTATCTGCAAATTTTTTTTTTATGGCAAACGATAACTGCCGCAAATTCAAACAGAATCAAATAAGTTTTTGCATACAGCCCTGATTTGCAGAGTACTCGCGACCTATTGTTTTTGGTGAAGATCGGTTGAGGGAAAGGGGTAGTTTACCTGCAACGGTTTTTTTTAGCAAGAGTAATTTTGTTTGTTTGGCAAACGATAACAGCCGCAAATTCAAACAGAATCAAAAAATTATTTGCATACAGCCCTAAATTGTAGAGTTCTCAAGACCTGTTGTTTTTGGTGAAGATCGGTTGAGGGAAAGGGGTAGTTTACCTGCAACGTTTTTTTAACAAGGGTATTTTCTATGGCAAACGATAACAGCCGCAAATGCAAACAGAATCAAATAATTTTTTGCATACGTCCCTGAATTGTAGAGGTCTCAATGACTTTCGATTTTGGTGAAGATCGGTTAATGGCAAGGGGTAGTTACCTGCAACCTTTTACGTTTTAACAAGAGTAAAGTACTTGAAAATTTATTTAAACTTTTTGAAACAATGGTAATTGTTAAAAATAAAATAATTTTGTTGCCAGGCAATAAAATTGAAATTTTTTCATTTTAATGTAAATCATGTATAAGAGAAAATATATCGCGCTTGGCAGGCAATCGTATCTCAGTTATGTACTGTTTACGTTTCCATTTTATTATTATGACTACTGCAGTAAAAAGGCAGGGAAGACACACACACACACACACACACACACACACACACACACACACACACACACACACACACACACACACACACACACACACACACACACACACACACACACACACACACACACACACAAAATTCGCGTTATTTCTGGCCTCATTCATGTTTATTTTATTACATTTGCACGCTTTTTAAATGGAAAGTGCTGAACCCATAACAACATAACGCATGCAAGCCGAAAAAGTGTCCAGAGGAACGATTCATAGACAGACTTTTCGTCTTTAGGGAATGAACCCTCTGCAAGATGCTGTTTATTATGTTAAGAATTGTAATAAAAGAACTTTATACGTATCCTAGTTATTGTAAATAACAATCATTCAATCAGTAATTAGTTTATCAAAAAGACATAAGTTTATCAAAATATTGTCTACTAATCGACAGTTTAGTCTATAATAGAATAAAGTTATCAAGGATGCCGAAAAGATTTTACCGTTAAGTACTTTTATTATAGTTCTGAAGCGATAAGGTTGACTTTATTATCTGCCGATCGAATTATAATTAAAAGTTTATAAAGTTTATTTCAGTGCTCATACAATTGGAAGGTGTATAATAATTCTAATTGTAATTATAGATTCTAGTGCAATATCAATTACTATGTTCCATAATATCTAGCAATGCACTTTGAACTAATTACACATTTGTCAATAATTACACCATTACACTATCACCAAGACATTATTCAAATAATCACTATTATTGTTAAATTGTAAATTAAATATAAGCATAGCTTAAAGATTATTACTTTTTCATACAATGGTAACCTCAAAATGTCGAACATTTTCAGACGAGATTTATTGTTTTAGATTAAGAAAATATGGTTAACAGATGTAACTACTCTCCTATTCTGAGAATTTATAATTGTAATTAACCTATTTTAATTCTAAATTTCCAAGTACAATGATTGTCTAAGATTAATAAATTTGAACCACGCTTTATATGGCGTAGAGCATGATCAGTTAGATTCATTTTATTTATCTTTCGTTCTTTATCTTTTGTTGTTACGTTTATTGTGAAGATATGTACTATTACACTATCGATGGTTTCGTTTCGATGTTTTCCTTTGAACACTTCGAAATAAAAAGTATTTAGTTTTTTTCCTATTAAGCAGGTAAAGCATAATAGGTAGATGAGTTATAGTTAATAATAATTTGTTTTTTATAGGCCCAAATTCAATTTCTATGGAATTCACGCAGGGGAGGTTCAGCTGTTGTTGACGTGTGACAACACCGTGTGGAAGAACTACACAGTAAGCGTTTGATTTTAATTGCAAAGGGAGAATAGATATTTAATTGTGGTCCAAATTAACAGAATTTTGTGTAGAATGAGTAGACTTCGCATTACTGGCTATTATGGACTGAATAAATTATAGTCTGTAATTTAAATAGCGAAGCGACTTGTCAGTTTTAACTAGCTTTTGTGTGTGTGTGTGTGTGTGTGTGTGTGTGCACGCGCGCGTACCGACAACCGGGGACTCTTTCCATATTTTATTCATTAGTAATGACAATCTCTTATTACAACAGGTTATCACCGATGAAGAAGCTACATGCGCAGGGAGTAATAATACTTGAGAATAATAACCTAATTAATTTAACTATCACTATAATTATCCAACCATAACTTGTATAAAATGCTTAATGCTGGTGAGGTTATTACTTTTCCCTAAGGCTACCTTCAAGTCAAATCAAATCGTACCAATGTTATACACTAATTCTTATATAGCAGGGCTGCAGTACATAAAAATAAAAAAATAAAAGAATATATATATAGTTTAGAACCAAGTTATTTATTATTCTTTTTCTTTTTTATACAAATTATACATTATTCTCTCTATTTACAATATATGTTCATAATCATAAAATAATTCTTTATTACGTTTTCATAATTTATACTTGATAATCTATTCTAAATTTAATTATAATTTTTTTTTGATTAAATTTTATATAAAGGATTACTAAACTTTTCGACTTTTATTCTTGAATGCTTTTTATTAATTTTGTGACATATTTCCCTTAACGAGTACCTGCGATATGTACACATACAAGGCCATATCGATATGAACTCCATGTCAGATAAATTTTAAATTATATTTAACATCATCACATAATGCCATATCATTTTGATTTAATTCTTAATTAATGATATACCCATCTTAATGTGGTCCTTATAAGTCGAAATTGTCTTTACAGTGTAAATGTTGTTTTGCAATGGTTGTTCTTTTATAATTACATATGATATTGATAATAATTCACCAATACTTCTTGCAGCTAGTGTGGTCAGACAGTGACCTCAATTTTCCTTAATTCTGGTTAAATTAGTTTTTCATACTAATCATTGTATACACTAATATTGGAAATACATATTATATTGCACATTTATGACATTGTTCATCACTGGTTTATATTATTATAGAAATTCTGAGTGTGTTTAATGTGTAAAATTTTCTGTCCAATTTCAGTCTGTGTATTTGCATTAAACACCACACATACCACATTTAATTAATAAAATTGTATCACTAGGTTCGTCTTTACAATGCCTTCTATCATTATTTTATAACTTACACTAGTTTACATCGTTTTGGTCTTATTTTATGCTAATTACAAGCTGATTTATAACCAAGTTGACGTTACCTGGGACCTCCTGTTAGACAGCAATGGTCTATTTTTTGGCTATCTGGTTTCAATGTTTTACTGGTTACTATGTGACACTTGTTAATTATTATTTACTCTCTTTATGATTTCTACCTGTCTACAGGTGATTACTAGGTTCTTTTTTTTGTTATTTTATTTGAATTTGCCAGTATTAAAAGCATGCCTGGTACACTGTTCTGATTACATTAATTGTTTTATTAAGTTCTTGAACCTTATATAATACTTTGTACACAGTTACTTATCATTCCTTTCTTAGGTGTTCTGGTGTTCTGGTGTGATTTTGTGAGTATTTCATTCTTTATCTTTTGTTGTTACGTTTATTGTGAAGATATGTACTATTACACTATCGATGGTTTCGTTTCGATGTTTTCCTTTGAACACTTCGAAATAAAAAGTATTTAGTTTTTTTCCTATTAAGCAGGTAAAGCATAATAGGTAGATGAGTTATAGTTAATAATAATTTGTTTTTTATACGCCCAAATTCAATTTCTGTGGAATTCACGCAGGGGAGGTTCAGCTGTTGTTGACGCGTGACAACACCGTGTGGAAGAACTACACAGTAAGCGTTTGATTTTAATTGCAAAGGGAGAATAGATATTTAATTATGGTCCAAATTAACAGAATTTTGTGTAGAATGAGTAGACTTCGCATTACTGGCTGTTATGGACTGAATAAATTATAGTCTGTAATTTAAATAGCGAAGCGACTTGTCAGTTTTAACTCGCTTTTGTGTGTGTGTGTGCACGCGCGCGTACCGACAACCGGGGACCATTTCCATAATTTATTCATTAGTAATGACAATCTCTTATTACAATAGGTTATCACCGATGAAGAAGCTACATGCGCAGGGAGTAATAATACTTGAGAATAATAACCTAATTAATTTAACTATCACTATAATTATCCAACCATAACTTGTATAAAATGCTTAATGCTGGTGAGGTTATTACTTTTCCCTAAGGGTACCTTCAAGTCAAATCAAATCGTACCAATGTTATATACTAATTCTTATATCTCAGGGCTGCAGTACATAAAAATAAAAAAATAAAAGAATATATATATAGTTTAGAACCAAGTTATTTATTATTCTTTTTCTTTTTTATACAAATTATACATTATTCTCTCTACTTACAATATATGTTCATAATCATAAAATAATTCTTTATTACGTTTTCATAATTTATACTTGATAATCTATTCTAAATTTAATTATAATTCATTTTTGATTAAATTTTATATAAAGGATTACTAAAATTTCGACTTTTATTCTTGAATGCTTTTTATTAATGTTGTGACATATTTCCCTTAACGAGTACCTGCGATATGTACACATACAAGGCCATATCGATATGAGCTCCATGTCAGATAAATTTTAAATTATATTTAACATCATCACATAATGCCATGTCATTTTGATTTAATTCTTAATTAATGATATACCCATCTTAATGTGGTCCTTATAAGTCGAAATTGTCTTTACAGTGTAAATGTTGTTTTGCAATGGTTGTTCTTTTATAATTACATGTGATATTGATAATAATTCACCAATACTTCTTGCAGCTAGTGTGGTCAGACAGTGACCTCAATTTTCCTTAATTCTGGTTAAATTAGTTTTTCATACTAATCATTGTATACACTAATATTGGAAATACATATTATATTGCACATTTATGACATTGTTCATCACTGGTTTATATTATTATAGAAATTCTGAGTGTGTTTAATGTGTAAAATTTTCTGTCCAATTTCAGTCTGTGTATTTGCATTAAACACCACACATACCACTTTTAATTAATAAAATTGTATCACTAGGTTCGTCTTTACAATGTCTTCTATCATTATTTTATAACTTACACTAGTTTACATCGTTTTGGTCTTATTTTATGCTAATTACAAGCTGATTTATAACCAAGTTGACGTTACCTGGGACCTCCTGTTAGACAGCAATGGTCTATTTTTTGGCTATCTGGTTTCAATGTTTTACTGGTTACTATGTGACACTTGTTAATTATTATTTACTCTCTTTATGATTTCTACCTGTCTACAGGTGATTACTAGGTTCTTTTTTTTGTTATTTTATTTGAATTTGCCAGTATTAAAAGCATGCCTGGTACACTGTTCTGATTACATTAATTGTTTTATTGAGTTCTTGAACCTTATATAATACTTTGTACACAGTTACTTATCATTCCTTTCTTAGGTGTTCTGGTGTTCTGGTGTGATTTTGTGAGTATTTCATTCTTTATCTTTTGTTGTTACGTTTATTGTGAAGATATGTACTATTACACTATCGATGGTTTCGTTTCGATGTTTTCCTTTGAACACTTCGAAATAAAAAGTATTTAGTTTTTTTCCTATTAAGCAGGTAAAGCATAATAGGTAGATGAGTTATAGTTAATAATAATTTGTTTTTTATACGCCCAAATTCAATTTCTGTGGAATTCACGCAGGGGAGGTTCAGCTGTTGTTGACGCGTGACAACACCGTGTGGAAGAACTACACAGTAAGCGTTTGATTTTAATTGCAAAGGGAGAATAGATATTTAATTATGGTCCAAATTAACAGAATTTTGTGTAGAATGAGTAGACTTCGCATTACTGGCTGTTATGGACTGAATAAATTATAGTCTGTAATTTAAATAGCGAAGCGACTTGTCAGTTTTAACTCGCTTTTGTGTGTGTGTGTGCACGCGCGCGTACCGACAACCGGGGACCCTTTCCATAATTTATTCATTAGTAATGACAATCTCTTATTACAATAGGTTATCACCGATGAAGAAGCTACATGCGCAGGGAGTAATAATACTTGAGAATAATAACCTAATTAATTTAACTATCACTATAATTATCCAACCATAACTTGTATAAAATGCTTAATGCTGGTGAGGTTATTACTTTTCCCTAAGGGTACCTTCAAGTCAAATCAATTCGTACCAATGTTATATACTAATTCTTATATCTCAGGGCTGCAGTACATAAAAATAAAAAAATAAAAGAATATATATATAGTTTAGAACCAAGTTATTTATTATTCTTTTTCTTTTTTATACAAATTATACATTATTCTCTCTACTTACAATATATGTTCATAATCATAAAATAATTCTTTATTACGTTTTCATAATTTATACTTGATAATCTATTCTAAATTTAATTATAATTCATTTTTGATTAAATTTTATATAAAGGATTACTAAACTTTTCGACTTTTATTCTTGAATGCTTTTTATTAATGTTGTGACATATTTCCCTTAACGAGTACCTGCGATATGTACACATACAAGGCCATATCGATATGAGCTCCATGTCAGATAAATTTTAAATTATATTTAACATCATCACATAATGCCATGTCATTTTGATTTAATTCTTAATTAATGATATACCCATCTTAATGTGGTCCTTATAAGTCGAAATTGTCTTTACAGTGTAAATGTTGTTTTGCAATGGTTGTTCTTTTATAATTACATGTGATATTGATAATAATTCACCAATACTTCTTGCAGCTAGTGTGGTCAGACAGTGACCTCAATTTTCCTTAATTCTGGTTAAATTAGTTTTTCATACTAATCATTGTATACACTAATATTGGAAATACATATTATATTGCACATTTATGACATTGTTCATCACTGGTTTATATTATTATAGAAATTCTGAGTGTGTTTAATGTGTAAAATTTTCTGTCCAATTTCAGTCTGTGTATTTGCATTAAACACCACACATACCACTTTTAATTAATAAAATTGTATCACTAGGTTCGTCTTTACAATGTCTTCTATCATTATTTTATAACTTACACTAGTTTACATCGTTTTGGTCTTATTTTATGCTAATTACAAGCTGATTTATAACCAAGTTGACGTTACCTGGGACCTCCTGTTAGACAGCAATGGTCTATTTTTTGGCTATCTGGTTTCAATGTTTTACTGGTTACTATGTGACACTTGTTAATTATTATTTACTCTCTTTATGATTTCTACCTGTCTACAGGTGATTACTAGGTTCTTTTTTTTGTTATTTTATTTGAATTTGCCACTATTAAAAGCATGCCTGGTACACTGTTCTGATTACATTAATTGTTTTATTGAGTTCTTGAACCTTATATAATACTTTGTACACAGTTACTTATCATTCCTTTCTTAGGTGTTCTGGTGTTCTGGTGTGATTTTGTGAGTATTTCATTCTTTATCTTTTGTTGTTACGTTTATTGTGAAGATATGTACTATTACACTATCGATGGTTTCGTTTCGATGTTTTCCTTTGAACACTTCGAAATAAAAAGTATTTAGTTTTTTTCCTATTAAGCAGGTAAAGCATAATAGGTAGATGAGTTATAGTTAATAATAATTTGTTTTTTATACGCCCAAATTCAATTTCTGTGGAATTCACGCAGGGGAGGTTCAGCTGTTGTTGACGCGTGACAACACCGTGTGGAAGAACTACACAGTAAGCGTTTGATTTTAATTGCAAAGGGAGAATAGATATTTAATTATGGTCCAAATTAACAGAATTTTGTGTAGAATGAGTAGACTTCGCATTACTGGCTGTTATGGACTGAATAAATTATAGTCTGTAATTTAAATAGCGAAGCGACTTGTCAGTTTTAACTCGCTTTTGTGTGTGTGTGTGCACGCGCGCGTACCGACAACCGGGGACCCTTTCCATAATTTATTCATTAGTAATGACAATCTCTTATTACAATAGGTTATCACCGATGAAGAAGCTACATGCGCAGGGAGTAATAATACTTGAGAATAATAACCTAATTAATTTAACTATCACTATAATTATCCAACCATAACTTGTATAAAATGCTTAATGCTGGTGAGGTTATTACTTTTCCCTAAGGGTACCTTCAAGTCAAATCAATTCGTACCAATGTTATATACTAATTCTTATATCTCAGGGCTGCAGTACATAAAAATAAAAAAATAAAAGAATATATATATAGTTTAGAACCAAGTTATTTATTATTCTTTTTCTTTTTTATACAAATTATACATTATTCTCTCTACTTACAATATATGTTCATAATCATAAAATAATTCTTTATTACGTTTTCATAATTTATACTTGATAATCTATTCTAAATTTAATTATAATTCATTTTTGATTAAATTTTATATAAAGGATTACTAAACTTTTCGACTTTTATTCTTGAATGCTTTTTATTAATGTTGTGACATATTTCCCTTAACGAGTACCTGCGATATGTACACATACAAGGCCATATCGATATGAGCTCCATGTCAGATAAATTTTAAATTATATTTAACATCATCACATAATGCCATGTCATTTTGATTTAATTCTTAATTAATGATATACCCATCTTAATGTGGTCCTTATAAGTCGAAATTGTCTTTACAGTGTAAGTGTTGTTTTGCAATGGTTGTTCTTTTATAATTACATGTGATATTGATAATAATTCACCAATACTTCTTGCAGCTAGTGTGGTCAGACAGTGACCTCAATTTTCCTTAATTCTGGTTAAATTAGTTTTTCATACTAATCATTGTATACACTAATATTGGAAATACATATTATATTGCACATTTATGACATTGTTCATCACTGGTTTATATTATTATAGAAATTCTGAGTGTGTTTAATGTGTAAAATTTTCTGTCCAATTTCAGTCTGTGTATTTGCATTAAACACCACACATACCACTTTTAATTAATAAAATTGTATCACTAGGTTCGTCTTTACAATGTCTTCTATCATTATTTTATAACTTACACTAGTTTACATCGTTTTGGTCTTATTTTATGCTAATTACAAGCTGATTTATAACCAAGTTGACGTTACCTGGGACCTCCTGTTAGACAGCAATGGTCTATTTTTTGGCTATCTGGTTTCAATGTTTTACTGGTTACTATGTGACACTTGTTAATTATTATTTACTCTCTTTATGATTTCTACCTGTCTACAGGTGATTACTAGGTTCTTTTTTTTGTTATTTTATTTGAATTTGCCACTATTAAAAGCATGCCTGGTACACTGTTCTGATTACATTAATTGTTTTATTGAGTTCTTGAACCTTATATAATACTATGTACACAGTTACTTATCATTCCTTTCTTAGGTGTTCTGGTGTTCTGGTGTGATTTTGTGAGTATTTCATTCTTTATCTTTTGTTGTTACGTTTATTGTGAAGATATGTACTATTACACTATCGATGGTTTCGTTTCGATGTTTTCCTTTGAACACTTCGAAATAAAAAGTATTTCGTTTTTTTCCTATTAAACAGGTAAAGCATAATAGGTAGATGAGTTATAGTTAATAATAATTTGTTTTTTATACGCCCAAATTCAATTTCTGTGGAATTCACGCAGGGGAGGTTCAGCTGTTGTTGACGTGTGACAACACCGTGTGGAAGAACTACACAGTAAGCGTTTGATTTTAATTGCAAAGGGAGAATAGATATTTAATTATGGTCCAAATTAACAGAATTTTGTGTAGAATGAGTAGACTTCGCATTACTGGCTGTTATGGACTGAATAAATTATAGTCTGTAATTTAAATAGCGAAGCGACTTGTCAGTTTTAACTCGCTTTTGTGTGTGTGTGTGTGCACGCGCGCGTACCGACAACCGGGGACTCTTTCCATATTTTATTCATTAGTAATGACAATCTCTTATTACAACAGGTTATCACCGATGAAGAAGCTACATGCGCAGGGAGTAATAATACTTGAGAATAATAACCTAATTAATTTAACTATCACTATAATTATCCAACCATAACTTGTATAAAATGCTTAATGCTGGTGAGGTTTTTACTTTTCTCTAAGGCTACCTTCAAGTCAAATCAAATCGTACCAATGTTATACACTAATTCTTATATAGCAGGGCTGCAGTACATAAAAAAAAAAAATTAAAGAATATATATATAGTTTAGAACCAAGTTATTTATTATTCTTTTTCTTTTTTATACAAATTATACATTATTCTCTCTATTTACAATATATGTTCATAATCATAAAATAATTCTTTATTACGTTTTCATAATTTATACTTGATAATCTATTCTAAATTTAATTATAATTTTTTTTTGATTAAATTTTATATAAAGGATTACTAAACTTTTCGACTTTTATTCTTGAATGCTTTTTATTAATTTTGTGACATATTTCCCTTAACGAGTACCTGCGATATGTACACATACAAGGCCATATCGATATGAACTCCATGTCAGATAAATTTTAAATTATATTTAACATCATCACATAATGCCATATCATTTTGATTTAATTCTTAATTAATGATATACCCATCTTAATGTGGTCCTTATAAGTCGAAATTGTCTTTACAGTGTAAATGTTGTTTTGCAATGGTTGTTCTTTTATAATTACATGTGATATTTATAATAATTCACCAATACTTCTTGCAGCTAGTGTGGTCAGACAGTGACCTCAATTTTCCTTAATTCTGGTTAAATTAGTTTTTCATACTAATCATTGTATACACTAATATTGGAAATACATATTATATTGCACATTTATGACATTGTTCATCACTGGTTTATATTATTATAGAAATTCTGAGTGTGTTTAATGTGTAAAATTTTCTGTCCAATTTCAGTCTGTGTATTTGCATTAAACACCACACATACCACATTTAATTAATAAAATTGTATCACTAGGTTCGTCTTTACAATGCCTTCTATCATTATTTTATAACTTACACTAGTTTACATCGTTTTGGTCTTATTTTATGCTAATTACAAGCTGATTTATAACCAAGTTGACGTTACCTGGGACCTCCTGTTAGACAGCAATGGTCTATTTTTTGGCTATCTGGTTTCAATGTTTTACTGGTTACTATGTGACACTTGTTAATTATTATTTACTCTCTTTATGATTTCTACCTGTCTACAGGTGATTACTAGGTTCTTTTTTTTGTTATTTTATTTGAATTTGCCAGTATTAAAAGCATGCCTGGTACACTGTTCTGATTACATTAATTGTTTTATTGAGTTCTTGAACCTTATATAATACTTTGTACACAGTTACTTATCATTCCTTTCTTAGGTGTTCTGGTGTTCTGGTGTGATTTTGTGAGTATTTCATTCTTTATCTTTTGTTGTTACGTTTATTGTGAAGATATGTACTATTACACTATCGATGGTTTCGTTTCGATGTTTTCCTTTGAACACTTCGAAATAAAAAGTATTTAGTTTTTTTCCTATTAAGCAGGTAAAGCATAATAGGTAGATGAGTTATAGTTAATAATAATTTGTTTTTTATACGCCCAAATTCAATTTCTGTGGAATTCACGCAGGGGAGGTTCAGCTGTTGTTGACGCGTGACAACACCGTGTGGAAGAACTACACAGTAAGCGTTTGATTTTAATTGCAAAGGGAGAATAGATATTTAATTATGGTCCAAATTAACAGAATTTTGTGTAGAATGAGTAGACTTCGCATTACTGGCTGTTATGGACTGAATAAATTATAGTCTGTAATTTAAATAGCGAAGCGACTTGTCAGTTTTAACTCGCTTTTGTGTGTGTGTGTGCACGCGCGCGTACCGACAACCGGGGACCCTTTCCATAATTTATACATTAGTAATGACAATCTCTTATTACAATAGGTTATCACCGATGAAGAAGCTACATGCGCAGGGAGTAATAATACTTGAGAATAATAACCTAATTAATTTAACTATCACTATAATTATCCAACCATAACTTGTATAAAATGCTTAATGCTGGTGAGGTTATTACTTTTCCCTAAGGGTACCTTCAAGTCAAATCAAATCGTACCAATGTTATATACTAATTCTTATATCTCAGGGCTGCAGTACATAAAAATAAAAAAATAAAAGAATATATATATAGTTTAGAACCAAGTTATTTATTATTCTTTTTCTTTTTTATACAAATTATACATTATTCTCTCTACTTACAATATATGTTCATAATCATAAAATAATTCTTTATTACGTTTTCATAATTTATACTTGATAATCTATTCTAAATTTAATTATAATTCATTTTTGATTAAATTTTATATAAAGGATTACTAAAATTTCGACTTTTATTCTTGAATGCTTTTTATTAATGTTGTGACATATTTCCCTTAACGAGTACCTGCGATATGTACACATACAAGGCCATATCGATATGAGCTCCATGTCAGATAAATTTTAAATTATATTTAACATCATCACATAATGCCATGTCATTTTGATTTAATTCTTAATTAATGATATACCCATCTTAATGTGGTCCTTATAAGTCGAAATTGTCTTTACAGTGTAAATGTTGTTTTGCAATGGTTGTTCTTTTATAATTACATGTGATATTGATAATAATTCACCAATACTTCTTGCAGCTAGTGTGGTCAGACAGTGACCTCAATTTTCCTTAATTCTGGTTAAATTAGTTTTTCATACTAATCATTGTATACACTAATATTGGAAATACATATTATATTGCACATTTATGACATTGTTCATCACTGGTTTATATTATTATAGAAATTCTGAGTGTGTTTAATGTGTAAAATTTTCTGTCCAATTTCAGTCTGTGTATTTGCATTAAACACCACACATACCACTTTTAATTAATAAAATTGTATCACTAGGTTCGTCTTTACAATGTCTTCTATCATTATTTTATAACTTACACTAGTTTACATCGTTTTGGTCTTATTTTATGCTAATTACAAGCTGATTTATAACCAAGTTGACGTTACCTGGGACCTCCTGTTAGACAGCAATGGTCTATTTTTTGGCTATCTGGTTTCAATGTTTTACTGGTTACTATGTGACACTTGTTAATTATTATTTACTCTCTTTATGATTTCTACCTGTCTACAGGTGATTACTAGGTTCTTTTTTTTGTTATTTTATTTGAATTTGCCAGTATTAAAAGCATGCCTGGTACACTGTTCTGATTACATTAATTGTTTTATTGAGTTCTTGAACCTTATATAATACTTTGTACACAGTTACTTATCATTCCTTTCTTAGGTGTTCTGGTGTTCTGGTGTGATTTTGTGAGTATTTCATTCTTTATCTTTTGTTGTTACGTTTATTGTGAAGATATGTACTATTACACTATCGATGGTTTCGTTTCGATGTTTTCCTTTGAACACTTCGAAATAAAAAGTATTTAGTTTTTTTCCTATTAAGCAGGTAAAGCATAATAGGTAGATGAGTTATAGTTAATAATAATTTGTTTTTTATACGCCCAAATTCAATTTCTGTGGAATTCACGCAGGGGAGGTTCAGCTGTTGTTGACGCGTGACAACACCGTGTGGAAGAACTACACAGTAAGCGTTTGATTTTAATTGCAAAGGGAGAATAGATATTTAATTATGGTCCAAATTAACAGAATTTTGTGTAGAATGAGTAGACTTCGCATTACTGGCTGTTATGGACTGAATAAATTATAGTCTGTAATTTAAATAGCGAAGCGACTTGTCAGTTTTAACTCGCTTTTGTGTGTGTGTGTGCACGCGCGCGTACCGACAACCGGGGACCCTTTCCATAATTTATACATTAGTAATGACAATCTCTTATTACAATAGGTTATCACCGATGAAGAAGCTACATGCGCAGGGAGTAATAATACTTGAGAATAATAACCTAATTAATTTAACTATCACTATAATTATCCAACCATAACTTGTATAAAATGCTTAATGCTGGTGAGGTTATTACTTTTCCCTAAGGGTACCTTCAAGTCAAATCAAATCGTACCAATGTTATATACTAATTCTTATATCTCAGGGCTGCAGTACATAAAAATAAAAAAATAAAAGAATATATATATAGTTTAGAACCAAGTTATTTATTATTCTTTTTCTTTTTTATACAAATTATACATTATTCTCTCTACTTACAATATATGTTCATAATCATAAAATAATTCTTTATTACGTTTTCATAATTTATACTTGATAATCTATTCTAAATTTAATTATAATTCATTTTTGATTAAATTTTATATAAAGGATTACTAAACTTTTCGACTTTTATTCTTGAATGCTTTTTATTAATGTTGTGACATATTTCCCTTAACGAGTACCTGCGATATGTACACATACAAGGCCATATCGATATGAGCTCCATGTCAGATAAATTTTAAATTATATTTAACATCATCACATAATGCCATGTCATTTTGATTTAATTCTTAATTAATGATATACCCATCTTAATGTGGTCCTTATAAGTCGAAATTGTCTTTACAGTGTAAATGTTGTTTTGCAATGGTTGTTCTTTTATAATTACATGTGATATTGATAATAATTCACCAATACTTCTTGCAGCTAGTGTGGTCAGACAGTGACCTCAATTTTCCTTAATTCTGGTTAAATTAGTTTTTCATACTAATCATTGTATACACTAATATTGGAAATACATATTATATTGCACATTTATGACATTGTTCATCACTGGTTTATATTATTATAGAAATTCTGAGTGTGTTTAATGTGTAAAATTTTCTGTCCAATTTCAGTCTGTGTATTTGCATTAAACACCACACATACCACTTTTAATTAATAAAATTGTATCACTAGGTTCGTCTTTACAATGTCTTCTATCATTATTTTATAACTTACACTAGTTTACATCGTTTTGGTCTTATTTTATGCTAATTACAAGCTGATTTATAACCAAGTTGACGTTACCTGGGACCTCCTGTTAGACAGCAATGGTCTATTTTTTGGCTATCTGGTTTCAATGTTTTACTGGTTACTATGTGACACTTGTTAATTATTATTTACTCTCTTTATGATTTCTACCTGTCTACAGGTGATTACTAGGTTCTTTTTTTGTTATTTTATTTGAATTTGCCAGTATTAAAAGCATGCCTGGTACACTGTTCTGATTACATTAATTGTTTTATTGAGTTCTTGAACCTTATATAATACTTTGTACACAGTTACTTATCATTCCTTTCTTAGGTGTTCTGGTGTTCTGGTGTGATTTTGTGAGTATTTCATTCTTTATCTTTTGTTGTTACGTTTATTGTGAAGATATGTACTATTACACTATCGATGGTTTCGTTTCGATGTTTTCCTTAGAAACACTTCGAAATAAAAAGTATTTAGTTTTTTTCCTATTAAGCAGGTAAAGCATAATAGGTAGATGAGTTATAGTTAATAATAATTTGTTTTTTATACGCCCAAATTCAATTTCTGTGGAATTCACGCAGGGGAGGTTCAGCTGTTGTTGACGTGTGACAACACCGTGTGGAAGAACTACACAGTAAGCGTTTGATTTTAATTGCAAAGGGAGAATAGATATTTAATTATGGTCCAAATTAACAGAATTTTGTGTAGAATGAGTAGACTTCGCATTACTGGCTGTTATGGACTGAATAAATTATAGTCTGTAATTTAAATAGCGAAGCGACTTGTCAGTTTTAACTCGCTTTTGTGTGTGTGTGTGCACGCGCGCGTACCGACAACCGGGGACTCTTTCCATAATTTATTCATTAGTAATGACAATCTCTTATTACAATAGGTTATCACCGATGAAGAAGCTACATGCGCAGGGAGTAATAATACTTGAGGATAATAACCTAATTAATTTAACTATCACTATAATTATCCAACCATAACTTGTATAAAATGCTTAATGCTGGTGAGGTTATTACTTTTCCCTAAGGCTACCTTCAAGTCAAATCAAATCGTACCAATGTTATATACTAATTCTTATATCTCAGGGCTGCAGTACATAAAAATAAAAAAATAAAAGAATATATATATAGTTTAGAACCAAGTTATTTATTATTCTTTTTCTTTTTTATACAAATTATACATTATTCTCTCTACTTACAATATATGTTCATGATCATAAAATAATTCTTTATTACGTTTTCATAATTTATACTTGATAATCTATTCTAAATTTAATTATAATTTATTTTTGATTAAATTTTATATAAAGGATTACTAAACTTTTCGACTTTTATTCTTGAATGCTTTTTATTAATGTTGTGACATATTTCCCTTAACGAGTACCTGCGATATGTACACATACAAGGCCATATCGATATGAGCTCCATGTCAGATAAATTTTAAATTATATTTAACATCATCACATAATGCCATGTCATTTTGATTTAATTCTTAATTAATGATATACCCATCTTAATGTGGTCCTTATAAGTCGAAATTGTCTTTACAGTGTAAATGTTGTTTTGCAATGGTTGTTCTTTTATAATTACATGTGATATTGATAATAATTCACCAATACTTCTTGCAGCTAGTGTGGTCAGACAGTGACCTCAATTTTCCTTAATTCTGGTTAAATTAGTTTTTCATACTAATCATTGTATACACTAATATTGGAAATACATATTATATTGCACATTTATGACATTGTTCATCACTGGTTTATATTATTATAGAAATTCTGAGTGTGTTTAATGTGTAAAATTTTCTGTCCAATTTCAGTCTGTGTATTTGCATTAAACACCACACATACCACTTTTAATTAATAAAATTGTATCACTAGGTTCGTCTTTACAATGTCTTCTATCATTATTTTATAACTTACCCTAGTTTACATCGTTTTGGTCTTATTTTATGCTAATTACAAGCTGATTTATAACCAAGTTGACGTTACCTGGGACATCCTGTTAGACAGCAATGGTCTATTTTTTGGCTATCTGGTTTCAATGTTTTACTGGTTACTATGTGACACTTGTTAATTATTATTTACTCTCTTTATGATTTCTACCTGTCTACAGGTGATTACTAGGTTCTTTTTTTTGTTATTTTATTTGAATTTGCCACTATTAAAAGCATGCCTGGTACACTGTTCTGATTACATTAATTGTTTTATTGAGTTCTTGAACCTTATATAATACTTTGTACACAGTTACTTATCATTCCTTTCTTAGGTGTTCTGGTGTTCTGGTGTGATTTTGTGAGTATTTCATTCTTTATCTTTTGTTGTTACGTTTATTGTGAAGATATGTACTATTACACTATCGATGGTTTCGTTTCGATGTTTTCCTTTGAACACTTCCAAATAAAAAGTATTTAGTTTTTTCCTATTAAGCAGGTAAAGCATAATAGGTAGATGAGTTATAGTTAATAATAATTTGTTTTTTATACGCCCAAATTCAATTTCTGTGGAATTCACGCAGGGGAGGTTCAGCTGTTGTTGACGTGTGACAACACCGTGTGGAAGAACTACACAGTAAGCGTTTGATTTTAATTGCAAAGGGAGAATAGATATTTAATTATGGTCCAAATTAACAGAATTTTGTGTAGAATGAGTAGACTTCGCATTACTGGCTGTTATGGACTGAATAAATTATAGTCTGTAATTTAAATAGCGAAGCGACTTGTCAGTTTTAACTCGTTTTTGTGTGTGTGTGTGTGTGTGTGCACACGCGCGTACTGACAACCGGGGACTCTTTCCATATTTTATTCATTAGTAATGACAATCTCTTATTACAAAAGGTTATCACCGATGAAGAAGCTACATGCGCAGGGAGTAATAATACTTGAGAATAATAACCTAATTAATTTAACTATCACTATAATTATCCAACCATAACTTGTATAAAATGCTTAATGCTGGTGAGGTTATTACTTTTCCCTAAGGCTACCTTCAAGTCAAATCAAATCGTACCAATGTTATATACTAATTCTTATATCTCAGGGCTGCAGTACATAAAAATAAAAAAATAAAAGAATATATATATAGTTTAGAACCAAGTTATTTATTATTCTTTTTCTTTTTTATACAAATTATACATTATTCTCTCTACTTACAATATATGTTCATAATCATAAAATAATTCTTTATTACGTTTTCATAATTTATACTTGATAATCTATTCTAAATTTAATTATATTTTATTTTTGATTAAATTTTATATAAAGGATTACTAAACTTTTCGACTTTTATTCTTGAATGCTTTTTATTAATGTTGTGACATATTTCCCTTAACGAGTACCTGCGATATGTACACATACAAGGCCATATCGATATGAGCTCCATGTCAGATAAATTTTAAATTATATTTAACATCATCACATAATGCCATGTCATTTTGATTTAATTCTTACTTAATGATATACCCATCTTAATGTGGTCCTTATAAGTCGAAATTGTCTTTACAGTGTAAATGTTGTTTTGCAATGGTTGTTCTTTTATAATTACATGTGATATTGATAATAATTCACCAATACTTCTTGCAGCTAGTGTGGTCAGACAGTGACCTCAATTTTCCTTAATTCTGGTTAAATTAGTTTTTCATACTAATCATTGTATACACTAATATTGGAAATACATATTATATTGCACATTTATGACATTGTTCATCACTGGTTTATATTATTATAGAAATTCTGAGTGTGTTTAATGTGTAAAATTTTCTGTCCAATTTCAGTCTGTGTATTTGCATTAAACACCACACATACCACTTTTAATTAATAAAATTGTATCACTAGGTTCGTCTTTACAATGTCTTCTATCATTATTTTATAACTTACACTAGTTTACATCGTTTTGGTCTTATTTTATGCTAATTACAAGCTGATTTATAACCAAGTTGACGTTACCTGGGACCTCCTGTTAGACAGCAATGGTCTATTTTTTGGCTATCTGGTTTCAATGTTTTACTGGTTACTATGTGACACTTGTTAATTATTATTTACTCTCTTTATGATTTCTACCTGTCTACAGGTGATTACTAGGTTCTTTTTTTTGTTATTTTATTTGAATTTGCCACTATTAAAAGCTTGCCTGGTACACTGTTCTGATTACATTAATTGTTTTATTGAGTTCTTGAACCTTATATAATACTTTGTACACAGTTACTTATCATTCCTTTCTTAGGTGTTCTGGTGTTCTGGTGTGATTTTGTGAGTATTTCATTCTTTATCTTTTGTTGTTACGTTTATTGTGAAGATATGTACTATTACACTATCGATGGTTTCGTTTCGATGTTTTCCTTTGAACACTTCCAAATAAAAAGTATTTAGTTTTTTTCCTATTAAGCAGGTAAAGCATAATAGGTAGATGAGTTATAGTTAATAATAATTTGTTTTTTATACGCCCAAATTCAATTTCTGTGGAATTCACGCAGGGGAGGTTCAGCTGTTGTTGACGTGTGACAACACCGTGTGGAAGAACTACACAGTAAGCGTTTGATTTTAATTGCAAAGGGAGAATAGATATTTAATTATGGTCCAAATTAACAGAATTTTGTGTAGAATGAGTAGACTTCGCATTACTGGCTGTTATGGACTGAATAAATTATAGTCTGTAATTTAAATAGCGAAGCGACTTGTCAGTTTTAACTCGTTTTTGTGTGTGTGTGTGTGTGTGTGTGCACGCGCGCGTACTGACAACCGGGGACTCTTTCCATATTTTATTCATTAGTAATGACAATCTCTTATTACAATAGGTTATCACCGATGAAGAAGCTACATGCGCAGGGAGTAATAATACTTGAGAATAATAACCTAATTAATTTAACTATCACTATAATTATCCAACCATAACTTGTATAAAATGCTTAATGCTGGTGAGGTTATTACTTTTCCCTAAGGCTACCTTCAAGTCAAATCAAATCGTACCAATGTTATATACTAATTCTTATATCTCAGGGCTGCAGTACATAAAAATAAAAAAATAAAAGAATATATATATAGTTTAGAACCAAGTTATTTATTATTCTTTTTCTTTTTTATACAAATTATACATTATTCTCTCTACTTACAATATATGTTCATAATCATAAAATAATTCTTTATTACGTTTTCATAATTTATACTTGATAATCTATTCTAAATTTAATTATATTTTATTTTTGATTAAATTTTATATAAAGGATTACTAAACTTTTCGACTTTTATTCTTGAATGCTTTTTATTAATGTTGTGACATATTTCCCTTAACGAGTACCTGCGATATGTACACATACAAGGCCATATCGATATGAGCTCCATGTCAGATAAATTTTAAATTATATTTAACATCATCACATAATGCCATGTTATTTTGATTTAATTCTTAATTAATGATATACCCATCTTAATGTGGTCCTTATAAGTCGAAATTGTCTTTACAGTGTAAATGTTGTTTTGCAATGGTTGTTCTTTTATAATTACATGAGATATTGATAATAATTCACCAATACTTCTTGCAGCTAGTGTGGTCAGACAGTGACCTCAATTTTCCTTAATTCTGGTTAAATTAGTTTTTCATAATAATCATTGTATACACTAATATTGGAAATACATATTATATTGCACATTTATGACATTGTTCATCACTGGTTTATATTATTATAGAAATTCTGAGTGTGTTTAATGTGTAAAATTTTCTGTCCAATTTCAGTCTGTGTATTTGCATTAAACACCACACATACCACTTTTAATTAATAAAATTGTATCACTAGGTTCGTCTTTACAATGTCTCCTATCATTATTTTATAACTTATACTAGTTTACATCGTCTTGGTCTTATTTTATGCTAATTACAAGCTGATTTATAACCAAGTTGACGTTACCTGGGACCTCCTGTTAGACAGCAATGGTCTATTTTTTGGCTATCTGGTTTCAATGTTTTACTGGTTACTATGTGACACTTGTTAATTATTATTTACTTTCTCTATGATTTCTACCTGTCTACAGGTGATTACTAGGTTCTTTTTTTTGTTATTTTATTTGAATTTGCCAGTATTAAAAGCATGCCTAGTACACTGTTCTGATTACATAATTTGTTTTATTGAGTTCTTGAACCTTATATAATACTTTGTACACAGTTACTTATCATTCCTTTCTTATGTGTTCTGGTGTGATTTTGTGAATGTTTCATTCTTTATCTTTTGTTGTTACGTTTATTGTGAAGATATGTACTATTACACTATCGATGGTTTCGTTTCGATGTTTTCCTTTGAACACTTCGAAATAAAAAGTATTTCGTTTTTTTCCTATTAAGCAGGTAAAGCATAATAGGTAGATGAGTTATAGTTAATAATAATTTGTTTTTTATAGGCCCAAATTTAATTTCTGTGGAATTCACGCAGGGGAGGTTCAGCTGTTGTTGACGTGTGACGACACCGTGTGGAAGAACTACACAGTAAGCGTTTGATTGTAATAGCAAAGGGAGAATAGATATTTAATTATGGTCCAAATTAACAGAATTTTGTGTAGAATGAGTAGACCTCGCATTACTGGCTGTTATGGACTGAATAAATTATAGTCTGTAATTTAAGTAGCGAAGCGACTTGTCAGTTTTAACTCGCTTTTGTGTGTGTGTGTGCACGCGCGCGTACCGACAACCGGGGACTCTTTCCATATTTTATTCATTAGTAATGACAATCTCTTATTACAACAGGTTATCACCGATGAAGAAGCTACATGCGCAGGGAGTAATAATACTTGAGAATAATAACCTAATTAATTTAACTATCACTATAATTATCCAACCATAACTTGTATAAAATGCTTAATGCTGGTGAGGTTATTACTTTTCCCTAAGGCTACCTTCAAGTCAAATCAAATCGTACCAATGTTATACACTAATTCTTATATCGCAGGGCTGCAGTACATAAAAATAAAAAATAAAAGAATATATATATAGTTTAGAACCAAGTTATTTATTATTCTTTTTCTTTTTTATACAAATTATTCATTATTCTCTCTATTTACAATATATGTTCATAATCATAAAATAATTCTTTATTACGTTTTCATAATTTATACTTGATAATCTATTCTAAATTTAATTATAATTTATTTTTGATTAAATTTTATATAAAGGATTACTAAACTTTTCGACTTTTATTCTTGAATGCTTTTTATTAATTTTGTGACATATTGCCCTTAACGAGTACCTGCGATATGTACACATACAAGGCCATATCGATATGAACTCCATGTCAGATAAATTTTAAATTATATTTAACATCATCACATAATGCCATGTCATTTTGATTTAATTCTTACTTAATGATATACCCATCTTAATGTGGTCCTTATAAGTCGGAATTGTCTTTACAGTGTAAATGTTGTTTTGCAGTGGTTGTTCTTTTATAATTACATGTGATATTGATAATAATTCACCAATACTTCTTGCAGCTAGTGTGGTCAGACAGTGACCTCAATTTTCCTTAATTCTGGTTAAATTAGTTTTTCATAATAATCATTGTATACACTAATATTGGAAATACATATTATATTGCACATTTATGACATTGTTCATCACTGGTTTATATTATTATAGAAATTCTGAGTGTGTTTAATGTGTAAAATTTTCTGTCCAATTTCAGTCTGTATTTGCATTAAACACCACACATACCACTTTTAATTAATAAAATTGTATCACTAGGTTCGTCTTTACAATGTCTTCTATCATTATTTTATAACTTACACTAGATTACATCGTTTTGGTCTTATTTTATGCTAATTACAAGCTGATTTATAACCAAATTGACGTTACCTGGGACTTCCTGTTAGACAGCAATGGTCTATTTTTTGGCTATCTGGTTTCAATGTTTTACTGGTTACTATGTGACACTTGTTAATTATTATTTACTCTCTTTATGATTTCTACCTGTCTACAGGTGATTACTAGGTTCTTTTTTTTGTTATTTTATTTGAATTTGCCAGTATTAAAAGCATGCCTGGTACACTGTTCTGATTACATTAATTGTTTTATTGAGTTCTTGAACCTTATATAATACTTTGTACACAGTTACTTATCATTCCTTTCTTATGTGTTCTGGTGTGATTTTGTGAATGTTTCATTCTTTATCTTTTGTTGTTACGTTTATTGTGAAGATATGTACTATTACACTATCGATGGTTTCGTTTCGATGTTTTCCTTTGAACACTTCGAAATAAAAAGTATTTCGTTTTTTTCCTATTAAGCAGGTAAAGCATAATAGGTAGATGAGTTATAGTTAATAATAATTTGTTTTTTATAGGCCCAAATTCAATTTCTGTGGAATTCACGAGGGGAGGTTCAGCTGTTGTTGACGTGTGACGACACCGTGTGGAAGAACTACACAGTAAGCGTTTGATTTTAATTGCAAAGGGAGAATAGATATTTAATTATGGTCCAAATTAACAGAATTTTGTGTAGAATGAGTAGACTTCGCATTACTGGCTGTTATGGACTGAATAAATTATAGTCTGTAATTTAAATAGCGATGCGACTTGTCATTTTTAACTCGCTTTTGTGTGTGTGTGTTCACGCGCGCGTACCGACAACCGGGGACTCTTTCCATATTTTATTCATTAGTAATGACAATCTCTTATTACAACAGGTTATCACCGATGAAGAAGCTACATGCGCAGGGAGTAATAATACTTGAGAATAATAACCTAATTAATTTAACTATCACTATAATTATCCAACCATAACTTGTATAAAATGCTTAATGCTGGTGAGGTTATTACTTTTCCCTAAGGCTACCTTCAAGTCAAATCAAATCGTACCAATGTTATACACTAATTCTTATATCGCAGGGCTGCAGTACATAAAAATAAAAAATAAAAGAATATATATATAGTTTAGAACCAAGTTATTTATTATTCTTTTTCTTTTTTATACAAATTATTCATTATTCTCTCTATTTACAATATATGTTCATAATCATAAAATAATTCTTTATTACGTTTTCATAATTTATACTTGATAATCTATTCTAAATTTAATTATAATTTATTTTTGATTAAATTTTATATAAAGGATTACTAAATTTTTCGACTTTTATTCTTGAATGCTTTTTATTAATTTTGTGACATATTTCCCTTAACGAGTACCTGCGATATGTACACATACAAGGCCATATCGATATGAACTCCATGTCAGATAAATTTTAATTATATTTAACATCATCACATAATGCCATGTCATTTTGATTTAATTCTTACTTAATGATATAACCATCTTAATGTGGTCCTTATAAGTCGAAATTGTCTTTACAGTGTAATGTTGTTTTGCAGTGGTTGTTCTTTTATAATTACATGTGATATTGATAATAATTCACCAATACTTCTTGCAGCTAGTGTGGTCAGACAGTGACCTCAATTTTCCTTAATTCTGGTTAAATTAGTTTTTCATAATAATCATTGTATACACTAATATTGGAAATACATATTATATTGCACATTTATGACATTGTTCATCACTGGTTTATATTATTATAGAAATTCTGAGTGTGTTTAATGTGTAAAATTTTCTGTCCAATTTCAGTCTGTGTATTTGCATTAAACACCACACATACCACTTTTAATTAATAAAATTGTATCACTAGGTTCGTCTTTACAATGTCTTCTATCATTATTTTATAACTTACACTAGTTTACATCGTTTTGGTCTTATTTTATGCTAATTACAAGCTGATTTATAACCAAATTGACGTTACCTGGGACCTCCTGTTAGACAGCAATGGTCTATTTTTTGGCTATCTGGTTTCAATGTTTTACTGGTTACTATGTGACACTTGTTAATTATTATTTACTCTCTTTATGATTTCTACCTGTCTACATTTGATTATTAGGTTCTTTTTTTTGTTATTTTATTTGAATTTGCCAGTATTAAAAGCATGCCTGGTACACTGTTCTGATTACATTAATTGTTTTATTGAGTTCTTGAACCTTATATAATACTTTGTACACAGTTACTTATCATTCCTTTCTTATGTGTTCTGGTGTGATTTTGTGAATGTTTCATTCTTTATCTTTTGTTGTTACGTTTATTGTGAAGATATGTACTATTACACTATCGATGGTTTCGTTTCGATGTTTTCCTTTGAACACTTCGAAATAAAAAGTATTTCGTTTTTTTCCTATTAAGCAGGTAAAGCATAATAGGTAGATGAGTTATAGTTAATAATAATTTGTTTTTTATAGGCCCAAATTCAATTTCTGTGGAATTCACGAGGGGAGGATCAGCTGTTGTTGACGTGTGACGACACCGTGTGGAAGAACTACACAGTAAGCGTTTGATTTTAATTGCAAAGGGAGAATAGATATTTAATTATGGTCCAAATTAACAGAATTTTGTGTAGAATGAGTAGACTTCGCATTACTGGCTGTTATGGACTGAATAAATTATAGTCTGTAATTTAAATAGCGAAGCGACTTGTCAGTTTTAACTCGCTTTTGTGTGTGTGTGTGCACGCGCGCGTACCGACAACCGGGGACTCTTTCTATATTTTATTCATTAGTAATGACAATCTCTTATTACAATAGGTTATCACCGATGAAGAAGCTACATGCGCAGGGAGTAATAATACTTGAGAATAATAACCTAATTAATTTAACTATCACTATAATTATCCAACCATAACTTGTATAAAATGCTTAATGCTGGTGAGGTTATTACTTTTTCCTAAGGCTACCTTCAAGTCAAATCAAATCGTACCAATGTTATATACTAATTCTTATATCTCAGGGCTGCAGTACATAAAAATAAAAAAATAAAAGAATATATATATAGTTTAGAACCAAGTTATTTATTATTCTTTTTCTTTTTTACACAAATTATACATTATTCTCTCTACTTACAATATATGTTCATAATCATAAAATAATTCTTTATTACGTTTTCATAATTTATACTTGATAATCTATTCTAAATATAATTATAATTTATTTTTGATTAAATTTTATATAAAGGATTACTAAACTTTTCGACTTTTATTCTTGAATGCTTTTTATTAATGTTGTGACATATTTCCCTTAACGAGTACCTGCGATATGTACACATACAAGGCCATATCGATATGAGCTCCATGTCAGATAAATTTTAAATTATATTTAACATCATCACATAATGCCATGTCATTTTGATTTAATTCTTACTTAATGATATACCCATCTTAATGTGGTCCTTATAAGTCGAAATGGTCTTTACAGTGTAAATGTTGTTTTGCAGTGGTTGTTCTTTTATAATTACATGTGATATTGATAATAATTCACCAATACTTCTTGCAGCTAGTGTGGTCAGACAGTGACCTCAATTTTCCTTAATTCTGGTTAAATTAGTTTTTCATAATAATCATTGTATACACTAATATTGGAAATACATATTATATTGCACATTTATGACATTGTTCATCACTGGTTTATATTATTATAGAAATTCTGAGTGTGTTTAATGTGTAAAATTTTCTGTCCAATTTCAGTCTGTGTATTTGCATTAAACACCACACATACCACTTTTAATTAATAAAATTGTATCACTAGGTTCGTCTTTACAATGTCTTCTATCATTTTTTTATAACTTACACTAGTTTACATCGTTTTGGTCTTATTTTATGCTAATTACAAGCTGATTTATAACCAAGTTGACGTTACCTGGAACCTCCTGTTAGACAGCAATGGTCTATTTTTTGGCTATCTGGTTTCAATGTTTTACTGGTTACTATGTGACACTTGTTAATTATTATTTACTCTCTTTATGATTTCTACCTGTCTACAGGTGATTACTAGGTTCTTTTTTTTGTTATTTTATTTGAATTTGCCAGTATTAAAAGCATGCCTGGTACACTGTTTTGATTACATTAATTGTTTTATTGAGTTCTTGAACCTTATAAAATACTTTGTACACTGTTACTTATCATTCCTTTCTTAGGTGTTCTGGTGTTCTGGTGTGATTTTGTGAGTATTTCATTCTTTATCTTTTGTTGTTACGTTTATTGTGAAGATATGTACTATTACACTATCGATGGTTTCGTTTCGATGTTTTCCTTTGAACACTTCGAAATAAAAAGTATTTCGTTTTTTTCCTATTAAGCAGGTAAAGCATAATAGGTAGATGAGTTATAGTTAATAATAATTTGTTTTTTATAGGCCCAAATTCAATTTCTGTGGAATTCACGCAGGGGAGGATCAGCTGTTGTTGACGTGTGACGACACCGTGTGGAGGAACTACACAGTAAGCGTTTGATTTTAATTGCAAAGGGAGAATAGATATTTAATTATGGTCCAAATTAACAGAATATTGTGTAGAATAAGTAGACTTAGCATTACTGGCTGTTATGGACTGAATGAATTATAGTCTGTAATTTAAATAGCGAAGCGACTTGTCATTTTTAACTCGCTTTTGTGTGTGTGTGTGCACGCGCGCGTACCGACAACCGGGGACTCTTTCCATATTTTATTCATTAGTAATGACAATCTCTTATTACAACAGGTTATCACCGATGAAGAAGCTACATGCGCAGGGAGTAATAATACTTGAGAATAATAACCTAATTAATTTAACTATCACTATAATTATCCAACCATAACTTGTATAAAATGCTTAATGCTGGTGAGGTTATTACTTTTCCCTAAGGCTACCTTCAAGTCAAATCAAATCGTACCAATGTTATACACTAATTCTTATATCGCAGGGCTGCAGTACATAAAAATAAAAAATAAAAGAATATATATATAGTTTAGAACCAAGTTATTTATTATTCTTTTTCTTTTTTATACAAATTATTCATTATTCTCTCTATTTACAATATATGTTCATAATCATAAAATAATTCTTTATTACGTTTTCATAATTTATACTTGATAATCTATTCTAAATTTATTTATAATTTATTTTTGATTAAATTTTATATAAAGGATTACTAAACTTTTCGACTTTTATTCTTGAATGCTTTTTATTAATTTTGTGACATATTGCCCTTAACGAGTACCTGCGATATGTACACATACAAGGCCATATCGATATGAACTCCATGTCAGATAAATTTTAAATTATATTTAACATCATCACATAATGCCATGTCATTTTGATTTAATTCTTACTTAATGATATACCCATCTTAATGTGGTCCTTATAAGTCGAAATTGTCTTTACAGTGTAAATGTTGTTTTGCAGTGGTTGTTCTTTTATAATTACATGTGATATTGATAATAATTCACCAATACTTCTTGCAGCTAGTGTGGTCAGACAGTGACCTCAATTTTCCTTAATTCTGGTTAAATTAGTTTTTCATAATAATCATTGTATACACTAATATTGGAAATACATATTATATTGCACATTTATGACATTGTTCATCACTGGTTTATATTATTATAGAAATTCTGAGTGTGTTTAATGTGTAAAATTTTCTGTCCAATTTCAGTCTGTATTTGCATTAAACACCACACATACCACTTTTAATTAATAAAATTGTATCACTAGGTTCGTCTTTACAATGTCTTCTATCATTATTTTATAACTTACACTAGATTACATCGTTTTGGTCTTATTTTATGCTAATTACAAGCTGATTTATAACCAAATTGACGTTACCTGGGACCTCCTGTTAGACAGCAATGGTCTATTTTTTGGCTATCTGGTTTCAATGTTTTACTGGTTACTATGTGACACTTGTTAATTATTATTTACTCTCTTTATGATTTCTACCTGTCTACAGGTGATTACTAGGTTCTTTTTTTTGTTATTTTATTTGAATTTGCCAGTATTAAAAGCATGCCTGGTACACTGTTCTGATTACATTAATTGTTTTATTGAGTTCTTGAACCTTATATAATACTTTGTACACAGTTACTTATCATTCCTTTCTTATGTGTTCTGGTGTGATTTTGTGAATGTTTCATTCTTTATCTTTTGTTGTTACGTTTATTGTGAAGATATGTACTATTACACTATCGATGGTTTCGTTTCGATGTTTTCCTTTGAACACTTCGAAATAAAAAGTATTTCGTTTTTTTCCTATTAAGCAGGTAAAGCATAATAGGTAGATGAGTTATAGTTAATAATAATTTGTTTTTTATAGGCCCAAATTCAATTTCTGTGGAATTCACGAGGGGAGGTTCAGCTGTTGTTGACGTGTGACGACACCGTTTGGAAGAACTACACAGTAAGCGTTTGATTTTAATTGCAAAGGGAGAATAGATATTTAATTATGGTCCAAATTAACAGAATTTTGTGTAGAATGAGTAGACTTCGCATTACTGCCTGTTATGGACTGAATAAATTATAGTCTGTAATTTAAATAGCGATGCGACTTGTCATTTTTAACTCGCTTTTGTGTGTGTGTGTTCACGCGCGCGTACCGACAACCGGGGACTCTTTCCATATTTTATTCATTAGTAATGACAATCTCTTATTACAACAGGTTATCACCGATGAAGAAGCTACATGCGCAGGGAGTAATAATACTTGAGAATAATAACCTAATTAATTTAACTATCACTATAATTATCCAACCATAACTTGTATAAAATGCTTAATGCTGGTGAGGTTATTACTTTTCCCTAAGGCTACCTTCAAGTCAAATCAAATCGTACCAATGTTATACACTAATTCTTATATCGCAGGGCTGCAGTACATAAAAATAAAAAATAAAAGAATATATATATAGTTTAGAACCAAGTTATTTATAATTCTTTTTCTTTTTTATACAAATTATTCATTATTCTCTCTATTTACAATATATGTTCATAATCATAAAATAATTCTTTATTACGTTTTCATAATTTATACTTGATAATCTATTCTAAATTTAATTATAATTTATTTTTGATTAAATTTTATATAAAGGATTACTAAATTTTTCGACTTTTATTCTTGAATGCTTTTTATTAATTTTGTGACATATTTCCCTTAACGAGTACCTGCGATATGTACACATACAAGGCCATATCGATATGAACTCCATGTCAGATAAATTTTAATTATATTTAACATCATCACATAATGCCATGTCATTTTGATTTAATTCTTACTTAATGATATAACCATCTTAATGTGGTCCTTATAAGTCGAAATTGTCTTTACAGTGTAAATGTTGTTTTGCAGTGGTTGTTCTTTTATAATTACATGTGATATTGATAATAATTCACCAATACTTCTTGCAGCTAGTGTGGTCAGACAGTGACCTCAATTTTCCTTAATTCTGGTTAAATTAGTTTTTCATAATAATCATTGTATACACTAATATTGGAAATACATATTATATTGCACATTTATGACATTGTTCATCACTGGTTTATATTATTATAGAAATTCTGAGTGTGTTTAATGTGTAAAATTTTCTGTCCAATTTCAGTCTGTGTATTTGCATTAAACACCACACATACCACTTTTAATTAATAAAATTGTATCACTAGGTTCGTCTTTACAATGTCTTCTATCATTATTTTATAACTTACACTAGTTTACATCGTTTTGGTCTTATTTTATGCTAATTACAAGCTGATTTATAACCAAATTGACGTTACCTGGGACCTCCTGTTAGACAGCAATGGTCTATTTTTTGGCTATCTGGTTTCAATGTTTTACTGGTTACTATGTGACACTTGTTAATTATTATTTACTCTCTTTATGATTTCTACCTGTCTACATTTGATTATTAGGTTCTTTTTTTTGTTATTTTATTTGAATTTGCCAGTATTAAAAGCATGCCTGGTACACTGTTCTGATTACATTAATTGTTTTATTGAGTTCTTGAACCTTATATAATACTTTGTACACAGTTACTTATCATTCCTTTCTTATGTGTTCTGGTGTGATTTTGTGAATGTTTCATTCTTTATCTTTTGTTGTTACGTTTATTGTGAAGATATGTACTATTACACTATCGATGGTTTCGTTTCGATGTTTTCCTTTGAACACTTCGAAATAAAAAGTATTTCGTTTTTTTCCTATTAAGCAGGTAAAGCATAATAGGTAGATGAGTTATAGTTAATAATAATTTGTTTTTTATAGGCCCAAATTCAATTTCTGTGGAATTCACGAGGGGAGGATCAGCTGTTGTTGACGTGTGACGACACCGTGTGGAAGAACTACACAGTAAGCGTTTGATTTTAATTGCAAAGGGAGAATAGATATTTAATTATGGTCCAAATTAACAGAATTTTGTGTAGAATGAGTAGACTTCGCATTACTGGCTGTTATGGACTGAATAAATTATAGTCTGTAATTTAAATAGCGAAGCGACTTGTAAGTTTTAACTCGCTTTTGTGTGTGTGTGTGCACGCGCGCGTACCGACAACCGGGGACTCTTTCTATATTTTATTCATTAGTAATGACAATCTCTTATTACAATAGGTTATCACCGATGAAGAAGCTACATGCGCAGGGAGTAATAATACTTGAGAATAATAACCTAATTAATTTAACTATCACTATAATTATCCAACCATAACTTGTATAAAATGCTTAATGCTGGTGAGGTTATTACTTTTTCCTAAGGCTACCTTCAAGTCAAATCAAATCGTACCAATGTTATATACTAATTCTTATATCTCAGGGCTGCAGTACATAAAAATAAAAAAATAAAAGAATATATATATAGTTTAGAACCAAGTTATTTATTATTCTTTTTCTTTTTTACACAAATTATACATTATTCTCTCTACTTACAATATATGTTCATAATCATAAAATAATTCTTTATTACGTTTTCATAATTTATACTTGATAATCTATTCTAAATATAATTATAATTTATTTTTGATTAAATTTTATATAAAGGATTACTAAACTTTTCGACTTTTATTCTTGAATGCTTTTTATTAATGTTGTGACATATTTCCCTTAACGAGTACCTGCGATATGTACACATACAAGGCCATATCGATATGAGCTCCATGTCAGATAAATTTTAAATTATATTTAACATCATCACATAATGCCATGTCATTTTGATTTAATTCTTACTTAATGATATACCCATCTTAATGTGGTCCTTATAAGTCGAAATGGTCTTTACAGTGTAAATGTTGTTTTGCAGTGGTTGTTCTTTTATAATTACATGTGATATTGATAATAATTCACCAATACTTCTTGCAGCTAGTGTGGTCAGACAGTGACCTCAATTTTCCTTAATTCTGGTTAAATTAGTTTTTCATAATAATCATTGTATACACTAATATTGGAAATACATATTATATTGCACATTTATGACATTGTTCATCACTGGTTTATATTATTATAGAAATTCTGAGTGTGTTTAATGTGTAAAATTTTCTGTCCAATTTCAGTCTGTGTATTTGCATTAAACACCACACATACCACTTTTAATTAATAAAATTGTATCACTAGGTTCGTCTTTACAATGTCTTCTATCATTTTTTTATAACTTACACTAGTTTACATCGTTTTGGTCTTATTTTATGCTAATTACAAGCTGATTTATAACCAAGTTGACGTTACCTGGAACCTCCTGTTAGACAGCAATGGTCTATTTTTTGGCTATCTGGTTTCAATGTTTTACTGGTTACTATGTGACACTTGTTAATTATTATTTACTCTCTTTATGATTTCTACCTGTCTACAGGTGATTACTAGGTTCTTTTTTTTGTTATTTTATTTGAATTTGCCAGTATTAAAAGCATGCCTGGTACACTGTTCTGATTACATTAATTGTTTTATTGAGTTCTTGAACCTTATAAAATACTTTGTACACTGTTACTTATCATTCCTTTCTTAGGTGTTCTGGTGTTCTGGTGTGATTTTGTGAGTATTTCATTCTTTATCTTTTGTTGTTACGTTTATTGTGAAGATATGTACTATTACACTATCGATGGTTTCGTTTCGATGTTTTCCTTTGAACACTTCGAAATAAAAAGTATTTCGTTTTTTTCCTATTAAGCAGGTAAAGCATAATAGGTAGATGAGTTATAGTTAATAATAATTTGTTTTTTATAGGCCCAAATTCAATTTCTGTGGAATTCACGCAGGGGAGGATCAGCTGTTGTTGACGTGTGACGACACCGTGTGGAGGAACTACACAGTAAGCGTTTGATTTTAATTGCAAAGGGAGAATAGATATTTAATTATGGTCCAAATTAACAGAATATTGTGTAGAATAAGTAGACTTCGCATTACTGGCTGTTATGGACTGAATAAATTATAGTCTGTAATTTAAATAGCGAAGCGACTTGTCATTTTTAACTCGCTTTTGTGTGTGTGTGTTCACGCGCGCGTACCGACAACCGGGGACTCTTTCCATATTTTATTCATTAGTAATGACAATCTCTTATTACAATAGGTTATCACCGATGAAGAAGCTACATGCGCAGGGAGTAATAATACTTGAGAATAATAACCTAATTAATTTAACTATCACTATAATTATCCAACCATAACTTGTATAAAATGCTTAATGCTGGTGAGGTTATTACTTTTCCCTAAGGCTACCTTCAAGTCAAATCAAATCGTACCAATGTTATATACTAATTCTTATATCTCAGGGCTGCAGTACATAAAAATAAAAAAATAAAAGAATATATATATAGCTTAGAACCAAGTTATTTATTATTCTTTTTCTTTTTTATACAAATTATACATTATTCTCTCTACTTACAATATATGTTCATAATCATAAAATAATTCTTTATTACGTTTTCATAATTTATACTTGATAATCTATTCTAAATTTAATTATATTTTATTTTTGATTAAATTTTATATAAAGGATTACTAAACTTTTCGACTTTTATTCTTGAATGCTTTTTATTAATGTTGTGACATATTTCCCTTAACGAGTACCTGCGATATGTACACATACAAGGCCATATCGATATGAGCTCCATGTCAGATAAATTTTAAATTATATTTAACATCATCACATAATGCCATGTTATTTTGATTTAATTCTTAATTAATGATATACCCATCTTAATGTGGTCCTTATAAGTCGAAATTGTCTTTACAGTGTAAATGTTGTTTTGCAATGGTTGTTCTTTTATAATTACATGTGATATTGATAATAATTCACCAATACTTCTTGAAGCTAGTGTGGTCAGACAGTGACCTCAATTTTCCTTAATTCTGGTTAAATTAGTTTTTCATACTAATCATTGTATACACTAATATTGGAAATACATATTATATTGCACATTTATGACATTGTTCATCACTGGTTTATATTATTATAGAAATTCTGAGTGTGTTTAATGTGTAAAATTTTCTGTCCAATTTCAGTCTGTGTATTTGCATTAAACACCACACATACCACTTTTAATTAATAAAATTGTATCACTAGGTTCGTCTTTACAATGTCTTCTATCATTATTTTATAACTTACACTAGATTACATCGTTTTGGTCTTATTTTATGCTAATTACAAGCTGATTTATAACCAAGTTGACGTTACCTGGGACCTCCTGTTAGACAGCAATCGTCTATTTTTTGGCTATCTGGTTTCAATGTTTTACTGGTTACTATGTGACACTTGTTAATTATTATTTACTTTCTCTATGATTTCTACCTGTCTACAGGTGATAACTAGGTTCTTTTTTTTGTTATTTTATTTGAATTTGCCAGTATTAAAAGCATGCCTAGTACACTGTTCTGATTACATAATTTGTTTTATTGAGTTCTTGAACCTTACATAATACTTTGTACACAGTTACTTATCATTCCTTTCTTATGTGTTCTGGTGTGATTTTGTGAATGTTTCATTCTTTATCTTTTGTTGTTACGTTTATTGTGAAGATATGTACTATTACACTATCGATGGTTTCGTTTCGATGTTTTCCTTTGAACACTTCGAAATAAAAAGTATTTCGTTTTTTTCCTATTAAGCAGGTAAAGCATAATAGGTAGATGAGTTATAGTTAATAATAATTTGTTTTTTATAGGCCCAAATTCAATTTCTGTGGAATTCACGAGGGGAGGTTCAGCTGTTGTTGACGTGTGACGACACCGTGTGGAAGAACTACACAGTAAGCGTTTGATTTTAATTGCAAAGGGAGAATAGATATTTAATTATGGTCCAAATTAACAGAATTTTGTGTAGAATGAGTAGACTTCGCATTACTGGCTGTTATGGACTGAATAAATTATAGTCTGTAATTTAAATAGCGAAGCGACTTGTAAGTTTTAACTCGCTTTTGTGTGTGTGTGTGCACGCGCGCGTACCGACAACCGGGGACTCTTTCTATATTTTATTCATTAGTAATGACAATCTCTTATTACAATAGGTTATCACCGATGAAGAAGCTACATGCGCAGGGAGTAATAATACTTGAGAATAATAACCTAATTAATTTAACTATCACTATAATTATCCAACCATAACTTGTATAAAATGCTTAATGCTGGTGAGGTTATTACTTTTTCCTAAGGCTACCTTCAAGTCAAATCAAATCGTACCAATGTTATATACTAATTCTTATATCTCAGGGCTGCAGTACATAAAAATAAAAAAATAAAAGAATATATATATAGTTTAGAACCAAGTTATTTATTATTCTTTTTCTTTTTTACACAAATTATACATTATTCTCTCTACTTACAATATATGTTCATAATCATAAAATAATTCTTTATTACGTTTTCATAATTTATACTTGATAATCTATTCTAAATATAATTATAATTTATTTTTGATTAAATTTTATATAAAGGATTACTAAACTTTTCGACTTTTATTCTTGAATGCTTTTTATTAATGTTGTGACATATTTCCCTTAACGAGTACCTGCGATATGTACACATACAAGGCCATATCGATATGAGCTCCATGTCAGATAAATTTTAAATTATATTTAACATCATCACATAATGCCATGTCATTTTGATTTAATTCTTACTTAATGATATACCCATCTTAATGTGGTCCTTATAAGTCGAAATGGTCTTTACAGTGTAAATGTTGTTTTGCAGTGGTTGTTCTTTTATAATTACATGTGATATTGATAATAATTCACCAATACTTCTTGCAGCTAGTGTGGTCAGACAGTGACCTCAATTTTCCTTAATTCTGGTTAAATTAGTTTTTCATAATAATCATTGTATACACTAATATTGGAAATACATATTATATTGCACATTTATGACATTGTTCATCACTGGTTTATATTATTATAGAAATTCAGAGTGTGTTTAATGTGTAAAATTTTCTGTCCAATTTCAGTCTGTGTATTTGCATTAAACACCACACATACCACTTTTAATTAATAAAATTGTATCACTAGGTTCGTCTTTACAATGTCTTCTATCATTTTTTTATAACTTACACTAGTTTACATCGTTTTGGTCTTATTTTATGCTAATTACAAGCTGATTTATAACCAAGTTGACGTTACCTGGAACCTCCTGTTAGACAGCAATGGTCTATTTTTTGGCTATCTGGTTTCAATGTTTTACTGGTTACTATGTGACACTTGTTAATTATTATTTACTCTCTTTATGATTTCTACCTGTCTACAGGTGATTACTAGGTTCTTTTTTTTGTTATTTTATTTGAATTTGCCAGTATTAAAAGCATGCCTGGTACACTGTTCTGATTACATTAATTGTTTTATTGAGTTCTTGAACCTTATATAATACTTTGTACACTGTTACTTATCATTCCTTTCTTAGGTGTTCTGGTGTTCTGGTGTGATTTTGTGAGTATTTCATTCTTTATCTTTTGTTGTTACGTTTATTGTGAAGATATGTACTATTACACTATCGATGGTTTCGTTTCGATGTTTTCCTTTGAACACTTCGAAATAAAAAGTATTTCGTTTTTTTCCTATTAAGCAGGTAAAGCATAATAGGTAGATGAGTTATAGTTAATAATAATTTGTTTTTTATAGGCCCAAATTCAATTTCTGTGGAATTCACGCATGGGAGGATCAGCTGTTGTTGACGTGTGACGACACCGTGTGGAGGAACTACACAGTAAGCGTTTGATTATAATTGCAAAGGGAGAATAGATATTTAATTATGGTCCAAATTAACAGAATATTGTGTAGAATAAGTAGACTTCGCATTACTGGCTGTTATGGACTGAATAAATTATAGTCTGTAATTTAAATAGCGAAGCGACTTGTCATTTTTAACTCGCTTTTGTGTGTGTGTGTTCACGCGCGCGTACCGACAACCGGGGACTCTTTCCATATTTTATTCATTAGTAATGACAATCTCTTATTACAACAGGTTATCACCGATGAAGAAGCTACATGCGCAGGGAGTAATAATACTTGAGAATAATAACCTAATTAATTTAACTATCACTATAATTATCCAACCATAACTTGTATAAAATGCTTAATGCTGGTGAGGTTATTACTTTTCCCTAAGGCTACCTTCAAGTCAAATCAAATCGTACCAATGTTATACACTAATTCTTATATCGCAGGGCTGCAGTACATAAAAATAAAAAATAAAAGAATATATATATAGTTTAGAACCAAGTTATTTATTATTCTTTTTCTGTTTTATACAAATTATTCATTATTCTCTCTATTTACAATATATGTTCATAATCATAAAATAATTCTTTATTACGTTTTCATAATTTATACTTGATAATCTATTCTAAATTTAATTATAATTTATTTTTGATTAAATTTTATATAAAGGATTACTAAACTTTTCGACTTTTATTCTTGAATGCTTTTTATTAATTTTGTGACATATTTCCCTTAACGAGTACCTGCGATATGTACACATACAAGGCCATATCGATATGAACTCCATGTCAGATAAATTTTAAATTATATTTAACATCATCACATAATGCCATGTCATTTTGATTTAATTCTTACTTAATGATATACCCATCTTAATGTGGTCCTTATAAGTCGAAATTGTCTTTACAGTGTAAATGTTGTTTTGCAGTGGTTGTTCTTTTATAATTACATGTGATATTGATAATAATTCACCAATACTTCTTGCAGCTAGTGTGGTCAGACAGTGACCTCAATTTTCCTTAATTCTGGTTAAATTAGTTTTTCATAATAATCATTGTATACACTAATATTGGAAATACATATTATATTGCACATTTATGACATTGTTCATCACTGGTTTATATTATTATAGAAATTCTGAGTGTGTTTAATGTGTAAAATTTTCTGTCCAATTTCAGTCTGTGTATTTGCATTAAACACCACACATACCACTTTTAATTAATAAAATTGTATCACTAGGTTCGTCTTTACAATGTCTTCTATCATTATTTTATAACTTACACTAGATTACATCGTTTTGGTCTTATTTTATGCTAATTACAAGCTGATTTATAACCAAATTGACGTTACCTGGGACCTCCTGTTAGACAGCAATGGTCTATTTTTTGGCTATCTGGTTTCAATGTTTTACTGGTTACTATGTGACACTTGTTAATTATTATTTACTCTCTTTATGATTTCTACCTGTCTACAGGTGATTACTAGGTTCTTTTTTTTGTTATTTTATTTGAATTTGCCAGTATTAAAAGCATGCCTGGTACACTGTTCTGATTACATTAATTGTTTTATTGAGTTCTTGAACCTTATATAATACTTTGTACACTGTTACTTATCATTCCTTTCTTAGGTGTTCTGGTGTTCTGGTGTGATTTTGTGAGTATTTCATTCTTTATCTTTTGTTGTTACGTTTATTGTGAAGATATGTACTATTACACTATCGATGGTTTCGTTTCGATGTTTTCCTTTGAACACTTCGAAATAAAAAGTATTTCGTTTTTTTCCTATTAAGCAGGTAAAGCATAATAGGTAGATGAGTTATAGTTAATAATAATTTGTTTTTTATAGGCCCAAATTCAATTTCTGTGGAATTCACGCATGGGAGGATCAGCTGTTGTTGACGTGTGACGACACCGTGTGGAGGAACTACACAGTAAGCGTTTGATTATAATTGCAAAGGGAGAATAGATATTTAATTATGGTCCAAATTAACAGAATATTGTGTAGAATAAGTAGACTTCGCATTACTGGCTGTTATGGACTGAATAAATTATAGTCTGTAATTTAAATAGCGAAGCGACTTGTCATTTTTAACTCGCTTTTGTGTGTGTGTGTTCACGCGCGCGTACCGACAACCGGGGACTCTTTCCATATTTTATTCATTAGTAATGACAATCTCTTATTACAACAGGTTATCACCGATGAAGAAGCTACATGCGCAGGGAGTAATAATACTTGAGAATAATAACCTAATTAATTTAACTATCACTATAATTATCCAACCATAACTTGTATAAAATGCTTAATGCTGGTGAGGTTATTACTTTTCCCTAAGGCTACCTTCAAGTCAAATCAAATCGTACCAATGTTATACACTAATTCTTATATCGCAGGGCTGCAGTACATAAAAATAAAAAATAAAAGAATATATATATAATTTAGAACCAAGTTATTTATTATTCTTTTTCTGTTTTATACAAATTATTCATTATTCTCTCTATTTACAATATATGTTCATAATCATAAAATAATTCTTTATTACGTTTTCATAATTTATACTTGATAATCTATTCTAAATTTAATTATAATTTATTTTTGATTAAATTTTATATAAAGGATTACTAAACTTTTCGACTTTTATTCTTGAATGCTTTTTATTAATTTTGTGACATATTTCCCTTAACGAGTACCTGCGATATGTACACATACAAGGCCATATCGATATGAACTCCATGTCAGATAAATTTTAAATTATATTTAACATCATCACATAATGCCATGTCATTTTGATTTAATTCTTACTTAATGATATACCCATCTTAATGTGGTCCTTATAAGTCGAAATTGTCTTTACAGTGTAAATGTTGTTTTGCAGTGGTTGTTCTTTTATAATTACATGTGATATTGATAATAATTCACCAATACTTCTTGCAGCTAGTGTGGTCAGACAGTGACCTCAATTTTCCTTAATTCTGGTTAAATTAGTTTTTCATAATAATCATTGTATACACTAATATTGGAAATACATATTATATTGCACATTTATGACATTGTTCATCACTGGTTTATATTATTATAGAAATTCTGAGTGTGTTTAATGTGTAAAATTTTCTGTCCAATTTCAGTCTGTGTATTTGCATTAAACACCACACATACCACTTTTAATTAATAAAATTGTATCACTAGGTTCGTCTTTACAATGTCTTCTATCATTATTTTATAACTTACACTAGATTACATCGTTTTGGTCTTATTTTATGCTAATTACAAGCTGATTTATAACCAAATTGACGTTACCTGGGACCTCCTGTTAGACAGCAATGGTCTATTTTTTGGCTATCTGGTTTCAATGTTTTACTGGTTACTATGTGACACTTGTTAATTATTATTTACTGTCTCTATGATTTCTACCTGTCTACAGGTGATAACTAGGTTCTTTTTTTTGTTATTTTATTTGAATTTGCCAGTATTAAAAGCATGCCTAGTACACTGTTCTGATTACATAATTTGTTTTATTGAGTTCTTGAACCTTACATAATACTTTGTACACAGTTACTTATCATTCCTTTCTTATGTGTTCTGGTGTGATTTTGTGAATGTTTCATTCTTTATCTTTTGTTGTTACGTTTATTGTGAAGATATGTACTATTACACTATCGATGGTTTCGTTTCGATGTTTTCCTTTGAACACTTCGAAATAAAAAGTATTTCGTTTTTTTCCTATTAAGCAGGTAAAGCATAATAGGTAGATGAGTTATAGTTAATAATAATTTGTTTTTTATAGGCCCAAATTCAATTTCTGTGGAATTCACGAGGGGAGGTTCAGCTGTTGTTGACGTGTGACGACACCGTGTGGAAGAACTACACAGTAAGCGTTTGATTTTAATTGCAAAGGGAGAATAGATATTTAATTATGGTCCAAATTAACAGAATTTTGTGTAGAATGAGTAGACTTCGCATTACTGGCTGTTATGGACTGAATAAATTATAGTCTGTAATTTAAATAGCGAAGCGACTTGTCAGTTTTAACTCGCTTTTGTGTGTGTGTGTGCACGCGCGCGTACCGACAACCGGGGACTCTTTCTATATTTTATTCATTAGTAATGACAATCTCTTATTACAATAGGTTATCACCGATGAAGAAGCTACATGCGCAGGGAGTAATAATACTTGAGAATAATAACCTAATTAATTTAACTATCACTATAATTATCCAACCATAACTTGTATAAAATGCTTAATGCTGGTGAGGTTATTACTTTTTCCTAAGGCTACCTTCAAGTCAAATCAAATCGTACCAATGTTATATACTAATTCTTATATCTCAGGGCTGCAGTACATAAAAATAAAAAAATAAAAGAATATATATATAGTTTAGAAACAAGTTATTTATTATTCTTTTTCTTTTTTACACAAATTATACATTATTCTCTCTACTTACAATATATGTTCATAATCATAAAATAATTCTTTATTACGTTTTCATAATTTATACTTGATAATCTATTCTAAATATAATTATAATTTATTTTTGATTAAATTTTATATAAAGGATTACTAAACTTTTCGACTTTTATTCTTGAATGCTTTTTATTAATGTTGTGACATATTTCCCTTAACGAGTACCTGCGATATGTACACATACAAGGCCATATCGATATGAGCTCCATGTCAGATAAATTTTAAATTATATTTAACATCATCACATAATGCCATGTCATTTTGATTTAATTCTTACTTAATGATATACCCATCTTAATGTGGTCCTTATAAGTCGAAATGGTCTTTACAGTGTAAATGTTGTTTTGCAGTGGTTGTTCTTTTATAATTACATGTGATATTGATAATAATTCACCAATACTTCTTGCAGCTAGTGTGGTCAGACAGTGACCTCAATTTTCCTTAATTCTGGTTAAATTAGTTTTTCATAATAATAATTGTATACACTAATATTGGAAATACATATTATATTGCACATTTATGACATTGTTCATCACTGGTTTATATTATTATATAAATTCTGAGTGTGTTTAATGTGTAAAATCTTCTGTCCAATTTCAGTCTGTGTATTTGCATTAAACACCACACATACCACTTTTAATTAATAAAATTGTATCACTAGGTTCGTCTTTACAATGTCTTCTATCATTTTTTTATAACTTACACTAGTTTACATCGTTTTGGTCTTATTTTATGCTAATTACAAGCTGATTTATAACCAAGTTGACGTTACCTGGAACCTCCTGTTAGACAGCAATGGTCTATTTTTTGGCTATCTGGTTTCAATGTTTTACTGGTTACTATGTGACACTTGTTAATTATTATTTACTCTCTTTATGATTTCTACCTGTCTACAGGTGATTACTAGGTTCTTTTTTTTGTTATTTTATTTGAATTTGCCAGTATTAAAAGCATGCCTGGTACACTGTTCTGATTACATTAATTGTTTTATTGAGTTCTTGAACCTTATATAATACTTTGTACACTGTTACTTATCATTCCTTTCTTAGGTGTTCTGGTGTTCTGGTGTGATTTTGTGAGTATTTCATTCTTTATCTTTTGTTGTTACGTTTATTGTGAAGATATGTACTATTACACTATCGATGGTTTCGTTTCGATGTTTTCCTTTGAACACTTCGAAATAAAAAGTATTTCGTTTTTTTCCTATTAAGCAGGTAAAGCATAATAGGTAGATGAGTTATAGTTAATAATAATTTGTTTTTTATAGGCCCAAATTCAATTTCTGTGGAATTCACGCAGGGGAGGATCAGCTGTTGTTGACGTGTGACGACACCGTGTGGAGGAACTACACAGTAAGCGTTTGATTTTAATTGCAAAGGGAGAATAGATATTTAATTATGGTCCAAATTAACAGAATATTGTGTAGAATAAGTAGACTTCGCATTACTGGCTGTTATGGACTGAATAAATTATAGTCTGTAATTTAAATAGCGAAGCGACTTGTCATTTTTAACTCGCTTTTGTGTGTGTGTGTTCACGCGCGCGTACCGACAACCGGGGACTCTTTCCATATTTTATTCATTAGTAATGACAATCTCTTATTACAACAGGTTATCACCGATGAAGAAGCAACATGCGCAGGGAGTAATAATACTTGAGAATAATAACCTAATTAATTTAACTATCACTATAATTATCCAACCATAACTTGTATAAAATGCTTAATGCTGGTGAGGTTATTACTTTTCCCTAAGGCTACCTTCAAGTCAAATCAAATCGTACCTATGTTATACACTAATTCTTATATCGCAGGGCTGCAGTACATAAAAATAAAAAATAAAAGAATATATATATAGTTTAGAACCAAGTTATTTATTATTCTTTTTCTTTTTTATACAAATTATTCATTATTCTCTCTATTTACAATATATGTTCATAATCATAAAATAATTCTTTATTACGTTTTCATAATTTATACTTGATAATCTATTCTAAATTTAATTATAATTTATTTTTGATTAAATTTTATATAAAGGATTACTAAACTTTTCGACTTTTATTCTTGAATGCTTTTTATTAATTTTGTGACATATTTCCCTTAACGAGTACCTGCGATATGTACACATACAAGGCCATATCGATATGAACTCCATGTCAGATAAATTTTAAATTATATTTAACATCATCACATAATGCCATGTTATTTTGATTTAATTCTTACTTAATGATATACCCATCTTAATGTGGTCCTTATAAGTCGAAATTGTCTTTACAGTGTAAATGTTGTTTTGCAGTGGTTGTTCTTTTATAATTACATGTGATATTGATAATAATTCACCAATACTTCTTGCAGCTAGTGTGGTCAGACAGTGACCTCAATTTTCCTTAATTCTGGTTAAATTAGTTTTTCATAATAATCATTGTATACACTAATATTGGAAATACATATTATATTGCACATTTATGACATTGTTCATCACTGGTTTATATTATTATAGAAATTCTGAGTGTGTTTAATGTGTAAAATTTTCTGTCCAATTTCAGTCTGTGTATTTGCATTAAACACCACACATACCACTTTTAATTAATAAAATTGTATCACTAGGTTCGTCTTTACAATGTCTTCTATCATTATTTTATAACTTACACTAGATTACATCGTTTTGGTCTTATTTTATGCTAATTACAAGCTGATTTATAACCAAATTGACGTTACCTGGGACCTCCTGTTAGACAGCAATGGTCTATTTTTTGGCTATCTGGTTTCAATGTTTTACTGGTTACTATGTGACAATTGTTAATTATTATTTACTCTCTTTATGATTTCTACCTGTCTACAGGTGATTACTAGGTTCTTTTTTTTGTTATTTTATTTGAATTTGCCAGTATTAAAAGCATGCCTGGTACACTGTTCTGATTACATTAATTGTTTTATTGAGTTCTTGAACCTTATATAATACTTTGTACACAGTTACTTATCATTCCTTTCTTATGTGTTCTGGTGTGATTTTGTGAATGTTTCATTCTTTATCTTTTGTTGTTACGTTTATTGTGAAGATATGTACTATTACACTATCGATGGTTTCGTTTCGATGTTTTCCTTTGAACACTTCGAAATAAAAAGTATTTCGTTTTTTTCCTATTAAGCAGGTAAAGCATAATAGGTAGATGAGTTATAGTTAATAATAATTTGTTTTTTATAGGCCCAAATTCAATTTCTGTGGAATTCACGCAGGGGAGGTTCAGCTGTTGTTGACGTGTGACGACACCGTGTGGAAGAACTACACAGTAAGCGTTTGATTTTAATTGCAAAGGGAGAATAGATATTTAATTATGGTCCAAATTAACAGAATTTTGTGTAGAATGAGCAGATTTCGCATTACTGGCTTTTATGGACTGAATAAATTATAGTCTGTAATTTAAATAGCGAAGCGACTTGTCAGTTTTAACTCGCTTTTGTGTGTGTGTGTGTGTGTGCACGCGCGCGTACTGACAACCGGGGACTCTTTCCATATTTTATTCATTAGTAATGACAATCTCTTATTACAATAGGTTATCACCGATGAAGAAGCTACATGCGCAGGGAGTAATAATACTTGAGAATAATAACCTAATTAATTTAACTATCACTATAATTATCCAACCATAACTTGTATAAAATGCTTAATGCTGGTGAGGTTATTACTTTTCCCTAAGGCTACCTTCAAGTCAAATCAAATCGTACCAATGTTATATACTAATTCTTATATCTCAGGGCTGAAGTACATAAAAATAAAAAATAAAAGAATATATATATAGTTTAGAACCAAGTTATTTATTATTCTTTTTCTTTTTTATACAAATTATACATTATTCTCTCTACTTACAATATATGTTCATAATCATAAAATAATTCTTTATTACGTTTTCATAATTTATACTTGATAATCTATTCTAAATTTAATTATATTTTATTTTTGATTAAATTTTATATAAAGGATTACTAAACTTTTCGACTTTTATTCTTGAATGCTTTTTATTAATGTTGTGACATATTTCCCTTAACGAGTACCTGCGATATGTACACATACAAGGCTATATCGATATGAGCTCCATGTCAGATAAATTTTAAATTATATTTAACATCATCACATAATGCCATGTTATTTTGATTTAATTCTTAATTAATGATATACCCATCTTAATGTGGTCCTTATAAGTCGAAATTGTCTTTACAGTGTAAATGTTGTTTTGCAATGGTTGTTCTTTTATAATTACATGTGATATTGATAATAATTCACCAATACTTCTTGCAGCTAGTGTGGTCAGACAGTGACCTCAATTTTCCTTAATTCTGGTTAAATTAGTTTTTCATAATAATCATTTTATACACTAATATTGGAAATACATATTATATTGCACATTTATGACATTGTTCATCACTGGTTTATATTATTATAGAAATTCTGAGTGTGTTTAATGTGTAAAATTTTCTGTCCAATTTCAGTCTGTGTATTTGCATTAAACACCACACATACCACTTTTAATTAATAAAATTGTATCACTAGGTTCGTCTTTACAATGCCTTCTATCATTATTTTATAACTTATACTAGTTTACATCGTCTTGGTCTTATTTTATGCTAATTACAAGCTGATTTATAACCAAGTTGACGTTACCTGGGACCTCCTGTTAGACAGCAATGGTCTATTTTTTGGCTATCTGGTTTCAATGTTTTACTGGTTACTATGTGACACTTGTTAATTATTATTTACTGTCTCTATGATTTCTACCTGTCTACAGGTGATAACTAGGTTCTTTTTTTTGTTATTTTATTTGAATTTGCCAGTATTAAAAGCATGCCTAGTACACTGTTCTGATTACATAATTTGTTTTATTGAGTTCTTGAACCTTACATAATACTTTGTACACAGTTACTTATCATTCCTTTCTTATGTGTTCTGGTGTGATTTTGTGAATGTTTCATTCTTTATCTTTTGTTGTTACGTTTATTGTGAAGATATGTACTATTACACTATCGATGGTTTCGTTTCGATGTTTTCCTTTGAACACTTCGAAATAAAAATATTTCGTTTTTTTCCTATTAAGCAGGTAAAGCATAATAGGTAGATGAGTTATAGTTAATAATAATTTGTTTTTTATAGGCCCAAATTCAATTTCTGTGGAATTCACGCAGGGGAGGATCAGCTGTTGTTGACGTGTGACGACACCGTGTGGAGGAACTACACAGTAAGCGTTTGATTTTAATTGCAAAGGGAGAATAGATATTTAATTATGGTCCAAATTAACAGAATATTGTGTAGAATAAGTAGACTTCGCATTACTGGCTGTTATGGACTGAATAAATTATAGTCTGTAATTTAAATAGCGAAGCGACTTGTCATTTTTAACTCGCTTTTGTGTGTGTGTGTTCACGCGCGCGTACCGACAACCGGGGACTCTTTCCATATTTTATTCATTAGTAATGACAATCTCTTATTACAACAGGTTATCACCGATGAAGAAGCTACATGCGCAGGGAGTAATAATACTTGAGAATAATAACCTAATTAATTTAACTATCACTATAATTATCTAACCATAACTTGTATAAAATGCTTAATGCTGGTGAGGTTATTACTTTTCCCTAAGGCTACCTTCAAGTCAAATCAAATCGTACCAATGTTATACACTAATTCTTATATCGCAGGGCTGCAGTACATAAAAATAAAAAATAAAAGAATATATATATAGTTTAGAACCAAGTTATTTATTATTCTTTTTCTTTTTTATACAAATTATTCATTATTCTCTCTATTTACAATATATGTTCATAATCATAAAATAATTCTTTATTACGTTTTCATAATTTATACTTGATAATCTATTCTAAATTTAATTATAATTAATTTTTGATTAAATTTTATATAAAGGATTACTAAACTTTTCGACTTTTATACTTGAATGCTTTTTATTAATTTTGTGACATATTTCCCTTAACGAGTACCTGCGATATGTACACATACAAGGCCATATCGATATGAACTCCATGTCAGATAAATTTTAAATTATATTTAACATCATCACATAATGCCATGTCATTTTGATTTAATTCTTACTTAATGATATACCCATCTTAATGTGGTCCTTATAAGTCGAAATTGTCTTTACAGTGTAAATGTTGTTTTGCAGTGGTTGTTCTTTTATAATTACATGTGATATTGATAATAATTCACCAATACTTCTTGCAGCTAGTGTGGTCAGACAGTGACCTCAATTTTCCTTAATTCTGGTTAAATTAGTTTTTCATAATAATCATTGTATACACTAATATTGGAAATACATATTATATTGCACATTTATGACATTGTTCATCACTGGTTTATATTATTATAGAAATTCTGAGTGTGTTTAATGTGTAAAATTTTCTGTAGAATTTCAGTCTGTGTATTTGCATTAAACACCACACATACCACTTTTAATTAATAAAATTGTATCACTAGGTTCGTCTTTACAATGTCTTCTATCATTATTTTATAACTTACACTAGATTACATCGTCTTGGTCTTATTTTATGCTAATTACAAGCTGATTTATAACCAAATTGACGTTACCTGGGACCTCCTGTTAGACAGCAATGGTCTATTTTTTGGCTATCTGGTTTCAATGTTTTACTGGTTACTATGTGACACTTGTTAATTATTATTTACTTTCTCTATGATTTCTACCTGTCTACAGGTGATAACTAGGTTCTTTTTTTTGTTATTTTATTTGAATTTGCCAGTATTAAAAGCATGCCTAGTACACTGTTCTGATTACATAATTTGTTTTATTGAGTTCTTGAACCTTACATAATACTTTGTACACAGTTACTTATCATTCCTTTCTTATGTGTTCTGGTGTGATTTTGTGAATGTTTCATTCTTTATCTTTTGTTGTTACGTTTATTGTGAAGATATGTACTATTACACTATCGATGGTTTCGTTTCGATGTTTTCCTTTGAACACTTCGAAATAAAAAGTATTTCGTTTTTTTCCTATTAAGCAGGTAAAGCATAATAGGTAGATGAGTTATAGTTAATAATAATTTGTTTTTTATAGGCCCAAATTCAATTTCTGTGGAATTCACGCAGGGGAGGTTCAGCTGTTGTTGACGTGTGACGACACCGTGTGGAAGAACTACACAGTAAGCGTTTGATTTTAATTGCAAAGGGAGAATAGATATTCAATTATGGTCCAAATTAACAGAATTTTGTGTAGAATGAGTAGACTTCGCATTACTGGCTGTTATGGACTGAATAAATTATAGTCTGTAATTTAAATAGCGAAGCGACTTGTCAGTTTTAACTCGCTTTTGTGTGTGTGTGTGCACGCGCGCGTACCGACAACCGGGGACTCTTTCCATATTTTATTCATTAGTAATGACAATCTCTTATTACAATAGGTTATCACCGATGAAGAAGCTACATGTGCAGGGAGTAATAATACTTGAGAATAATAACCTAATTAATTTAACTATCACTATAATTATCCAACCATAACTTGTATAAAATGCTTAATGCTGGTGAGGTTATTACTTTTCCCTAAGGCTACCTTCAAGTCAAATCAAATCGTACCAATGTTATATACTAATTCTTATATCTCAGGGCTGCAGTACATAAAAATAAAAAAATAAAAGAATATATATATAGTTTAGAACCAAGTTATTTATTATTCTTTTTCTTTTTTATACAAATTATACATTATTCTCTCTACTTACAATAAATGTACATAATCATAAAATAATTCTTTATTACGTTTTCATAATTTATACTTGATAATCTATTCTAAATTTAATTATATTTTATTTTTGATTAAATTTTATATAATGGATTACTAAACTTTTCGACTTTTATTCTTGAATGCTTTTTATTAATGTTGTGACATATTTCCCTTAACGAGTACCTGCGATATGTACACATACAAGGCCATATCGATATGAGCTCCATGTCAGATAAATTTTAAATTATATTTAACATCATCACATAATGCCATGTTATTTTGATTTAATTCTTAATTAATGATATACCCATCTTAATGTGGTCCTTATAAGTCGAAATTGTCTTTACAGTGTAAATGTTGTTTTGCAATGGTTGTTCTTTTATAATTACATGTGATATTGATAATAATTCACCAATACTTCTTGCAGCTAGTATGGTCAGACAGTGACCTCAATTTTCCTTAATTCTGGTTAAATTAGTTTTTCATAATAATCATTGTATACACTAATATTGGAAATACATATTATATTGCACATTTATGACATTGTTCATCACTGGTTTATATTATTATAGAAATTCTGAGTGTGTTTAATGTGTAAAATTTTCTGTCCAATTTCAGTCTGTGTATTTGCATTAAACACCACACATACCACTTTTAATTAATAAAATTGTATCACTAGGTTCGTCTTTACAATGTCTTCTATCATTATTTTATAACTTACACTAGTTTACATCGTTTTGGTCTTATTTTATGCTAATTACAAGCTGATTTATAACCAAGTTGACGTTACCTGGGACCTCCTGTTAGACAGCAATGGTCTATTTTTTGGCTATCTGGTTTCAATGTTTTACTGGTTACTATGTGACACTTGTTAATTATTATTTACTCTCTTTATGATTTCTACCTGTCTACAGGTGATTACTAGGTTCTTTTTTTTGTTATTTTATTTGAATTTGCCAGTATTAAAAGCATGCCTGGTACACTGTTCTGATTACATTAATTGTTTTATTGAGTTCTTGAACCTTATATAATACTTTGTACACAGTTACTTATCATTCCTTTCTTATGTGTTCTGGTGTGATTTTGTGAATGTTTCATTCTTTATCTTTTGTTGTTACGTTTATTGTGAAGATATGTACTATTACACTATCGATGGTTTCGTTTCGATGTTTTCCTTTGAACACTTCGAAATAAAAAGTATTTCGTTTTTTTCCTATTAAGCAGGTAAAGCATAATAGGTAGATGAGTTATAGTTAATAATAATAAGTTTTTTATAGGCCCAAATTCAATTTCTGTGGAATTCACGCAGGGGAGGTTCAGCTGTTGTTGACGTGTGACGACACCGTGTGGAAGAACTACACAGTAAGCGTTTGATTTTAATTGCAAAGGGAGAATAGATATTTAATTATGGTCCAAATTAACAGAATTTTGTGTAGAATGAGTAGATTTCGCATTACTAGCTGTTATGGACTGAATAAATTATAGTCTGTAATTTAAATAGCGAAGCGACTTGTCATTTTTAACTCGCTTTTGTGTGTGTGTGTTCACGCGCGCGTATCGACAACCGGGGACTCTTTCCATATTTTATTCATTAGTAATGACAATCTCTTATTACAATAGGTTATCACCGATGAAGAAGCTACATGCACAGGGAGTAATAATACTTGAGAATAATAACCTAATTAATTTAACTATCACTATAATTATCCAACCATAACTTGTATAAAATGCTTAATGCTGGTGAGGTTATTACTTTTCCCTAAGGCTACCTTCAAGTCAAATCAAATCGTACCAATGTTATATACTAATTCTTATATCTCAGGGCTGCAGTACATAAAAATAAAAAAATAAAAGAATATATATATAGTTTAGAACCAAGTTATTTATTATTCTTTTTCTTTTTTATACAAATTATACATTATTCTCTCTACTTACAATATATGTACATAATCATAAAATAATTCTTTATTACGTTTTCATAATTTATACTTGATAATCTATTCTAAATTTAATTATAATTTATTTTTGATTAAATTTTATATAAAGGATTACTAAACTTTTCGACTTTTATTCTTGAAAGCTTTTTATTAATTTTGTGACATATTTCCCTTAACGAGTACCTGCGATATGTACACATACAAGGCCATATCCATATGAACTCCATGTCAGATAAATTTTAAATTATATTTAACATCATCACATAATGCCATGTCATTTTGATTTAATTCTTACTTAATGATATACCCATCTTAATGTGGTCCTTATAAGTCGAAATTGTCTGTACAGTGTAAATGTTGTTTTGCAGTGGTTGTTCTTTTATAATTACATGTGATATTGATAATAATTCACCAATACTTCTTGCAGCTAGTGTGGTCAGACAGTGACCTCAATTTTCCTTAATTCTGGTTAAATTAGTTTTTCATAATAATCATTGTATACACTGATATTGGAAATACATATTATATTGCACATTTATGACATTGTTCATCACTGGTTTATATTATTATAGAAATTCTGAGTGTGTTTAATGTGTAAAATTTTCTGTCCAATTTCAGTCTGTGTATTTGCATTAAACACCACACATACCACTTTTAATTAATAAAATTGTATCACTAGGTTCGTCTTTACAATGTCTTCTATCATTTTTTTATAACTTACACTAGTTTACATCGTTTTGGTCTTATTTTATGCTAATTACAAGCTGATTTATAACCAAGTTGACGTTACCTGGGACCTCCTGTTAGACAGCAATGGTCTATTTTTTGGCTATCTGGTTTCAATGTTTTACTGGTTACTATGTGACACTTGTTAATTATTATTTACTCTCTTTATGATTTCTACCTGTCTACAGGTGATTACTAGGTTCTTTTTTTGTTATTTTATTTGAATTTGCCAGTATTAAAAGCATGCCTGGTACACTGTTCTGATTACATTAATTGTTTTATTGAGTTCTTGAACCTTATATAATACTTTGTACACTGTTACTTATCATTCCTTTCTTAGGTGTTCTGGTGTTCTGGTGTGATTTTGTGAGTATTTCATTCTTTATCTTTTGTTGTTACGTTTATTGTGAAGATATGTACTATTACACTATCGATGGTTTCGTTTCGATGTTTTCCTTTGAACACTTCGAAATAAAAAGTATTTCGTTTTTTTCCTATTAAGCAGGTAAAACATAATAGGTAGATGAGTTATAGTTAATAATAATTTGTTTTTTATAGGCCCAAATTCAATTTCTGTGGAATTCACGCAGGGGAGGTTCAGCTGTTGTTGACGTGTGACGACACCGTGTGGAAGAACTACACAGTAAGCGTTTGATTTTAATTGCAAAGGGAGAATAGATATTTAATTAATGTCCAAATTAACAGAATTTTGAGTAGAATGAGTAGACTTCGCATTACTGGCTGTTATGGACTGAATAAATTATAGTCTGTAATTTAAATAACGAAGCGACTTGTCAGTTTTAACTCGCTTTTGTGTGTGTGTGTGCACGCGCGCGTACCGACAACCGGGGACTCTTTCCATATTTTATTCATTAGTAATGACAATCTCTTATTACAACAGGTTATCACCGATGAAGAAGCTACATGCGCAGGGAGTAATAATACTTGAGAATAATAACCTAATTAATTTAACTATCACTATAATTATCCAACCATAACTTGTATAAAATGCTTAATGCTGGTGAGGTTATTACTTTTCCCTAAGGCTACCTTCAAGTCAAATCAAATCGTACCAATGTTATACACTAATTCTTATATCGCAGGGCTGCAGTACATAAAAATAAAAAATAAAAGAATATATATATAGTTTAGAACCAAGTTATTTATTATTCTTTTTCTTTTTTATACAAAGTGTACATTATTCTCTCTATTTACAATATATGTTCATAATCATAAAATAATTCTTTATTACGTTTTCATAATTTATACTTGATAATCTATTCTAAATTTAATTATAATTTATTTTTGATTAAATTTTATATAAAGGATTACTAAACTTTTCGACTTTTATTCTTGAATGCTTTTTATTAATGTTGTGACATATTTCCCTTAACGAGTACCTGCGATATGTACACATACAAGGCCATATCGATATGAGCTCCATGTCAGATAAATTTTAAATTATATTTAACATCATCACATAATGCCATGTTATTTTGATTTAATTCTTACTTAATGATATACCCATCTTAATGTGGTCCTTATAAGTCGAAATTGTCTTTACAGTGTAAATGTTGTTTTGCAATGGTTGTTCTTTTATAATTACATGTGATATTGATAATAATTCACCAATACTTCTTGCAGCTAGTATGGTCAGACAGTGACCTCAATTTTCCTTAATTCTGGTTAAATTAGTTTTTCATAATAATCATTGTATACACTAATATTGGAAATACATATTATATTGCACATTTATGACATTGTTCATCACTGGTTTATATTATTATAGAAATTCTGAGTGTGTTTAATGTGTAAAATTTTCTGTCCAATTTCAGTCTGTGTATTTGCATTAAACACCACACATACCACTTTTAATTAATAAAATTGTATCACTAGGTTCGTCTTTACAATGTCTTCTATCATTATTTTATAACTTACACTAGTTTGCATCGTTTTGGTCTTATTTTATGCTAATTACAAGCTGATTTATAACTAAGTTGACGTTACCTGGGACCTCCTGTTAGACAGCAATGGTCTATTTTTTGGCTATCTGGTTTCAATGTTTTACTGGTTACTATGTGACACTTGTTAATTATTATTTACTCTCTTTATGATTTCTACCTGTCTACAGGTGATTACTAGGTTCTTTTTTTTGTTATTTTATTTGAATATGCCAGTATTAAAAGCATGCCTGGTACACTGTTCTGATTACATTAATTGTTTTATTGAGTTCTTGAACCTTATATAATACTTTGTACACTGTTACTTATCATTCCTTTCTTAGGTGTTCTGGTGTTCTGGTGTGATTTTGTGAGTATTTCATTCTTTATCTTTTGTTGTTACGTTTATTGTGAAGATATGTACTATTACACTATCGATGGTTTCGTTTCGATGTTTTCCTTTGAACACTTCGAAATAAAAAGTATTTCGTTTTTTTCCTATTAAGCAGGTAAAGCATAATAGGTAGATGAGTTATAGTTAATAATAATTTGTTTTTTATAGGCCCAAATTCAAATTCTGTGGAATTCACGCAGGGGAGGTTCAGCTGTTGTTGACGTGTGACGACACCGTGTGGAAGAACTACACAGTAAGCGTTTGATTTTAATTGCAAAGGGAGAATAGATATTTAATTATGGTCCAAATTAACAGAATTTTGTGTAGAATGAGTAGACTTCGCATTACTGGCTGTTATGGACTGAATAAATTATAGTCTGTAATTTAAATAGCGAAGCGACTTTTCAGTTTTAACTCGCTTTTGTGTGTGTGTGTGCACGCGCGCGTACCGACAACCGGGGACTCTTTCCATATTTTATTCATTAGTAATGGCAATCTCTTATTACAACAGGTTATCACCGATGAAGAAGCTACATGCGCAGGGAGTAATAATACTTGAGAATAATAACCTAATTAATTTAACTATCACTATAATTATCCAACCATAACTTGTATAAAATGCTTAATGCTGGTGAGGTTATTACTTTTCCCTAAGGCTACCTTCAAGTCAAATCAAATCGTACCAATGTTATACACTAATTCTTATATCGCAGGGCTGCAGTACATAAAAATAAAAAATAAAAGAATATATATATAGTTTAGAACCAAGTTATTTATTATTCTTTTTCTTTTTTATACAAATTATACCTTATTCTCTCTATTTACAATATATGTTCATAATCATAAAATAATTCTTTATTACGTTTTCATAATTTATACTTGATAATCTATTCTAAATTTAATTATAATTTATTTTTGATTAAATTTTATATAAAGGATTACTAAACTTTTCGACTTTTATTCTTGAATGCTTTTTATTAATTTTGGGACATATTTCCCTTAACGAGTACCTGCGATATGTACACATACAAGGCCATATCGATATGAACTCCAAGTCAGATAAATTTTAAATTATATTTAACATCATCACATAATGCCATATCATTTTGATTTAATTCTTACTTAATGATATACCCATCTTAATGTGGTCCTTATAAGTCGAAATTGTCTTTACAGTGTAAATGTTGTTTTGCAATGGTTGTTCTTTTATAATTACATGTGATATTGATAATAATTCACCAATACTTCTTGCAGCTAGTGTGGTCAGACAGTGACCTCAATTTTCCTTAATTCTGGTTAAATTAGTTTTTCATAATAATCATTGTATACACTAATATTGGAAATACATATTATATTGCACATTTATGACATTGTTCATCACTGGTTTATATTATTATAGAAATTCTGAGTGTGTTTAATGTGTAAAATTTTCTGTCCAATTTCAGTCTGTGTATTTGCATTAAACACCACACATACCACTTTTAATTAATAAAATTGTATCACTAGGTTCGTCTTTACAATGTCTTCTATCATTATTTTATAACTTACACTAGTTTACATCGTTTTGGTCTTATTTTATGCTAATTACAAGCTGATTTATAACCAAGTTGACGTTACCTGGGACCTCCTGTTAGACAGCAATGGTCTATTTTTTGGCTATCTGGTTTCAATGTTTTACTGGTTACTATGTGACACTTGTTAATTATTATTTACTCTCTTTATGATTTCTACCTGTCTACAGGTGATTACTAGGTTCTTTTTTTTGTTATTTTATTTGAATTTGCCAGTATTAAAAGCATGCCTGGTACACTGTTCTGATTACATTAATTGTTTTATTGAGTTCTTGAACCTTATATAATACTTTGTACACAGTTACTTATCATTCCTTTCTTAGGTGTTCTGGTGTTCTGGTGTGATTTTGTGAGTATTTCATTCTTTATCTTTTGTTGTTAAGTTTATTGTGAAGATATGTACTATTACACTATCGATGGTTTCGTTTCGATGTTTTCCTTTGAACACTTCGAAATAAAAAGTATTTCGTTTTTTTCCTATGAAGCAGGTAAAGCATAATAGGTAGATGAGTTATAGTTAATAATAATTTGTTTTTTATAGGCCCAAATTCAATTTCTGTGGAATTCACGCAGGGGAGGTTCAGCTGTTGTTGACGTGTGACAACACCGTGTGGAAGAACTACACAGTAAGCGTTTGATTTTAATTGCAAAGGGAGAATAGATATTTAATTAATGTCCAAATTAACAGAATTTTGTGTAGAATGAGTAGACTTCGCATTACTGGCTGTTATGGACTGAATAAATTATAGTCTGTAATTTAAATAGCGAAGCGACTTGTCAGTTTTAACTCGCTTTTGTGTGTGTGTGTGTGTGCACGCGCGCGTACCGACAACCGGGGACTCTTTCCATATTTTATTCATTAGTAATGACAATCTCTTATTACAACAGGTTATCACCGATGAAGAAGCTACATGCGCAGGGAGTAATAATACTTGAAAATAATAACCTAATTAATTTAACTATCACTATAATTATCCAACCATAACTTGTATAAAATGCTTAATGCTGGTGAGGTTATTACTTTTCCCTAAGGCTACCTTCAAGTCAAATCAAATCGTACCAATCTTATACACTAATTCTTATATCTCAGGGCTGCAGTACATAAAAATAAAAAAATAAAAGAATATATATATAGTTTAGAACCAAGTTATTTATTATTCTTTTTCTTTTTTATACAAATTATACATTATTCTCTCTATTTACAATATATGTTCATAATCATAAAATAATTCTTTATTACGTTTTCATAATTTATACTTGATAATCTATTCTAAATTTAATTATAATTTATTTTTGATTAAATTTTATATAAAGGATTTCTAAACTTTTCGGCTTTTATTCTTGAATGCTTTTTATTAATTTTGTGACATATTTCCCTTAACGAGTGCCTGCGATATATACACATACAAGGCCATATCGATATGAACTCCATGTCAGATAAATTTTAAATTATATTTAACATCATCACTTAATTAAAGACAACAAAGCTAATAAAACAGATCTACACGAACACTTCAGTGAGTGTAAAAGCCAAGGACGAATTATCAGATAATGTACCTGTAACAAAATGGATCAGGCAAGGGGAATTCCTTAAGTTCTATACTCTTAAATGTAGTTATGGTAGAAATTATTAAGCAGTTAAAGCATAATATTTGGTAGATGAGTTATAGTTAACAATAATTTGTTTTTTTATAGGCCCATATAAAGAGGTTACGCAAATTATTCAACACATTTAAATAGTTGGCTTTTACAATGCCTAGAAGCAAGCGACGTTCTACAGATTCTCTTAATAAAACACGTAAAGTGCAACGTCAAAATTGTCAAGAAGACGATAAAGAGAGAAAAGTCAAAATTGGCCGAATCGAAAAGAAACGCATAAATAAAAACGTGATTAAACCTTCCGTTTCAACTATAAACAGAATAAGAGAGCAGAAAGTTAAATATATAAAAATCAAAAGATTAGATCCTTTTTTTAGAGAAGATGAACGAGAAAGAGAAAGGAAGAGAAAGAATGAAGTAAGATTAGATGAAGAGCATTACGAAACAGAAAAACTAAGAGAAAGGGAGAGAAAGAAAGAAGTCAGATTAGATGAAGAGTATTACGAAACAGAGAAACTAAGAGAAAGGAAGAGAAAGAAAGAAGTCAGATTAGATGAAGAGTATTACAAAACAGAAAGAGGAAGAGAAAGGGAGAGAATGAAAGAAGTCAGATTAGATGAAGAGTATTACGAAACAGAAAAACTAAGAGAAAGGGGAAGAAAGAAAGAAGTCAGATTAGATGAAGAGTATTACGAAACAGAAAAACTAAGAGAAAGGGAGAGAAAGAAAGAAGTCAGATTAGATGAAGAGTATTACGAAAAAGAAAGAAAAAGAGAAAGAGAGAGAATGGAAAGCGTTAGAATCAACCTTGATTATGCTGCAAAAGAAAAAGAACTCAATAAAAAAAGAATGAGAGAGTTGAGAGAAAATTATGATTATAGGAAACGAGAAGCGGTTTCTGGTATGGTTAACAAGAAAACCAAAAGACAAAATGATATTTACAGGTATAGAGAAAATTTTGTGAAGCAACTACGTACATGTAATAGTCAGCAGTCAATTGAAGAAATAGAATTTCTGAATGCCATTAAGGATGGACCGACTCATGTTTGTTGTTGTTGTGAAGGATTATTTTTTTTACATTCTATTGTACGTTTCGATGTGGAAAAAATTAAAAATAAAATAGAAAATAAAGTCAAAGATTCTGAACTGTTTCTGAGAAAAATTGTGAACGTAGAACCTGCAGAATCAGTATGTAAAACTTGTAACAACAAATTAATAAAAGGTGAAATACCTAAAATGGCTACGTCTTGGGGAATGAAATTTCCCGTAGTACCTGAGTGCATAAAATGTCTAAGCAGCTTAGAAGAACGTATGGTGGCACCAATATTAAGTTTTATGCAGATACGACCTCTGAAGAGATTTGCTTTAAACCCTCAACTGGGAATGAAAGGAAGCGTTATTAATATAATGATTGAGCTTGATGAGATGCTTCAAGTTTTACCTAGATGTTTTGACAAGATGGCAACAATACAAGTAAAATTAAAACGGCATATTGTCCATAAGACTGATTACATGTTTGAGAGAATAAGACCAGCAGTCGTATGTGAAGCTCTCAAATATTTAATAAAGACACCACTTTATGTAAAACACAAAGTACAAATTTCTGAAGAATATTTGTCAAGGTATGAAGGTGATTTTGAAGAAGAGGTTGATTTCATTACTGAAAAGAGTGATGGCGTAGACAATGAACCAGCAGAAAATAACAAAGATAGTGATGTTAATTTTCAGTGTGATTCAGATGAGTCTGACGATGAGAATGAGCAGGTTTTAATTGTCAACAGAAATCAAGAACTAGTTGGAGAAGAGAGCTGTACTAAGATTATAGCTCCAGGACAAGGATTACATCCCATTCCTTGGCATAAATTTCCTGATTTAGATGAGCTCTGCTTTCCATCTATTTTTGTAGGGCAAACGATTAGAACTCATCCGAAATTAAGCTATTCAGAAAGAACTAAGTCCGAGGCCAGACGAGTGGATAGACGTAGTTGTGTGCCAGAACGATTGTTTTTTATGGCGAAATGTAAAATGGAGAGAAGTTGTTCATCAAACATAAACATGTGCCTAAGAAAATTAAAAAAAAGGAAGTTAACATCAAAGTCAAGGATGTTTTAGATGGTAAATTCATCAACGAAGCAATGAAGAATGATGAATGCTACAAGGTTTTGTCTCAAATACGCTCCTCCCCAGCTTACTGGGAATCTAAGAAGAAACAGCTACTGGCAATGATTAGGCAATTAGGAAAACCAACATTTTTTATTACAGTATCAGCAGCTGAAAATAGCTGGCCTGAGCTACTGAAAATGTTATTAAAGTTATCGGCTAGAAAAAACGTATCAGATTTAGAAATTTTAAATTTAAATGACTATGAAAAGACATCATTAATTAGAAATGATCCTGTCACCTGCGCTCGCTATTTTAACCACAAGGTCGCAAAACTAATGACTCTGCTCAAATCTCAGTCTGGACCTTTTGATGACAATTGGGTGACTTTTTGATTCTTATCAACGTGTCGAATTCCAGCAGAGGGGATCTCCGCATGAACACATTTTTCTTTGGTGTAAGGATGCACCAAAATATAACAGAGATGATGAAAATAGTGAAAAGATCTGCATCGAATTTATTAACAAATATATTACTTGTAAATATGATGAAAACAACCCACTAATGAGTTTACAACGTCACAAACATACGGATACTTGCTATAAGGGAAACAAAAATTTAAAAGTATGTAGGTTTGGATATCCTTTACCTGTGATGCCGAAAACTATTATTTTAAAGCCGTTAGAAGAAGAAGAGAAGACAGAGCAGGTTAAAAAAAATTCTGTAAAGGTAAATAAGCTTATGTATAGTTTTTTTATGAAAGATAATAATGTGTCATTCGGCAATATTCTTTAAAAATTAAATATGTCTGAAGATGATTATATTAATGCAGTTAGATATGGAATTGATAGGGATACAATTTTTTTGGAGAGAAATTCATTGTCGGTAGCTATTAATTGTCACAATTCAACAATTTTGTCGCTGTTTTCTTCAAATTTGGATTTGCAATTTGTGTTGGATCCTTACAGTTGTGCATCATATATTATTAATTATATAAGCAAAGTAGAAGGAGGTTTATCTAGGTTGTTAAGGGAAGCGGCTTCTGATGTGAAAAATGAAAAAATGAATACAAGAGAAAGGTTAAGTAAAGTTGCAAATGTGTTTCTAAATAGTAACCTAATGTCTGCTCAGGAAGCTGCTTATCATGTTCTGGAATTACCTCTTTCAAAAAGTAGTCGAGCCTGTATATTTCTTAACACTAGCCCGAGTGAAGAAAGGCTAAACATGTTAAAATCGAAACAAGAGTTACAAAATATGGATCCGGAATCAACCGACATATCTTTACCAAACATATTCTCAAGATATGCAAATAGGTGTAATAATTTAGAGACTATTTGTCTTGCTGATTTTTCAACAGAATATAAATCAAACAGACGTGAAAAAAACAAAGAACAAAATAATGAGGACTTTGAATCAGAAGAATACATAGACTGTTACAAGAAAAAAATTCTACGTTACAGAAGATACAGGCTAGATCAAGACGAATACAGTTTTTATCGAGAGCAAGTACTCCTCTTTTTCCCATGGAGAAATGAGAAGGAGGAAGTTCAAAATATTGACAGCAAATTTATATATGAACAACACATAGACATTATCAATAAAAACAGAGGGAAATATAATATGATTAATGAAGATGAAATGGAGCTTGCACTTGAAATTGCACATAATCATCGACTTAAACAGGAAGAAAAAGATTATAAAAACTTGTTAGATAATGAACTTCCAGAGGAATTTAAAATAAATGTTGGAGTCCAAGATGGGAGCAAAGCAGGAAATAGTAGTGATAATGGTAAATTTAAAATTATTGTTCCTTCCAGAGAAAAAATAGAAAATTTGTTTTTCAATTTGAGAAGACTCAATAGAGGCCAGAAAGAAATTGTAATGCATGTTTTTAAAAATATGAAAAGTGGAAACATCAAACCTGTAAGGCTGTTTCTCTCTGGAGCTGCTGGTGTTGGTAAAAGCATGGTTATTAACGTGCTATACCAATTAATTACTAAATATTTTGATGAACAAAAAGGTGTAAAAACAAATTCAATTAAAGTTCTTCTAACAGCTCCGACAGGTAAAGCAGCTTTTCTCATCAACGGCGAAACCATTCATTCAGCATTTAGCTTGCCAGTAACACAGTTTGGTGGCCTCATGCCTGAATTAAGTTCTGACACAGCAAGTACACTTAGAGTGAATCTGATAGATTTAAAGTTACTAATTATTGATGAGGGTTCTATGGTGGGATCACGAACACTTTCAAGAATTGATACGCGTTTACGGCAAATAATGGGGAAAAATGAGACCTTTGGCGGTGTTTCTCTTCTTATTGTAGGCGACTTACATCAATTATCACCTGTAATGGATTCTCCCATTTGGAAATCACCGAAGGTAAATGAATTGAGCATTTTTAATGATAAAAATCGACTTTGGTCAGAGTTTTCATTTTATGAATTAAATGAAATCATGAGACAGAAAGGAGACACAGAATTTATAGTAACACTAAATAACATAGCAGACAATGTTATGAACGAAAAAGACTTTAATTTATTGAAAACGAGAATAGTTCAACCCGAAGAGGTTCCTGAAAATGCGATTAGACTGTATCCCGAAAATGAAATGGTGCAGAAATATAACCAAGAAAAAATTAGAAAATCTAAAGAGAAACCTTTTAATTCCATCGCGCAAGATACAGTTTTAGGAAACATACCTTTACAGACAAAAGATAGTTTGTTAAAATCAATTAGAAATAAAAAGGTAACAGAAATGCAGGGTCTATCGAATGAAATTACTTTTAAGGTAGGTATCAAGTACATGATCACATTTAATGTGGATGTTGGAGATGGACTGGTGAACGGCGCGTGTGGAATTTTACGATACTTGACAATGGGAGAAGAAAATATTATTTTGATATGGTTGGAGTTTCCAGAGGAAAGAAATGTAGGTCTAAAAGCAAGACAGAAATTTAAAGACTATGCAGCTGCAAATGGAATAAATGAAGAACTAATACCAATTGTAAAGAGTACAGCAATTATAACAATGGATAAAAATTGTCATCAAATAATGAGGAAACAATTTCCTGTTGTGCCTGCAGAAGCTCTTACAATACATAAGAGTCAGGGACAAACTTATGAAGCAGTTTGTTTAGATTTTCGAAGGATAAAGAGAGTGACAAGAAAACTGTTATATGTCGCCATGAGCAGGGTAACTTCTTTGAAAAACTTATATATCTTAGGAGAAATGAACATGAAGTATTTCCACAATGGAAGTGTAAGTGACTGTCAAGAAATACAGCGACTAAGAAAAGAAAATGTTGCAACTCTTTGCTATAACGATTTAAAGGACACAGTTGGAGCAGTCATTGTGTACCACAATGTGAGATCTTTGACACTATACCTTGAAGATATCAAGACAGACGACTGGTACTCAAGAGCACATGTCTTAATTTTTCAGAAACTAGAACAAAGGGCTCAGAGCGGATTGTGATTCCAACTTATCAGATTAAGTACTCATCAGATGAAAATCCAACAACAGGACAGAGAGGTCTCATGTGCCTAGCAAAAGAGAACATTGATTTTAAATTATTGGAGAGAAAAATTGTAACCGAAAAGAAGATAACAGTTGACGGTAGGTACAAAGGACACGTTGAAATGATAACTGTTCAGTTGAAAAATATTTACTTAATAACGGGATACAAATCACCGGGTGCAAGCATTAGTACATTTTTTGACGTTGTAGATGGTATGATTGCTAACTTAACTGGAAACTACACACAAATTTTAATGGGAGACTTCAACATTAACATAGCTAATTTGGAAGATTCAGCAAATTTCAAAGGTAAACTTGAACATAGGCATCTGAAAATTGCACTGATAAATGAAATATACACCACAGACATAAAGACACAAATTGACATAATATGTACAGATACCAACAAGTATTTAGCAGGGGTATATGAGAGTTATTTCTCAGATCATAAACCCGTTTTTATAGAAGTAGAGGATTGTGTTGGAACTTTGCCAGTTATAAATAAGGAATCTGAAAGAATACAAAACAGAAGTAAAATCATAGATGTGGAAGAACAACTATCATTACAGGAATTACAGGTGAATAAATTTAAGTGTACGTCAGAAATTACATCAATTGAAGATATGGCGCAAGAAATAGAGAAACTTTTTCCAAATCATGGTGAAAGAATACAAAACAGAAGTAAAATCATAGATGTGGAAGAACAACACTCATTACAACTATCATTACAGGAATTACAGGTGAATAAATTTAAGTGTACGTCAGAAATTACATCAATTGAAGATATGGCGCAAGAAATAGAGAAACTTTTTCCAGATCATGGTGTTGTGTATTATCAGCTAGGTAGAGCTATTACTATTTACAAACATGATTTGCTATCTCTCAAGCCAACATTATCTGCAGCTGACGTTGACGCTTTAAAGAGACAATGCATAGGCGCCTTCGATGGCTGGCTAACGAACAACATTATCGATGGATTTTTTTTTCAGTTTATCCCAGGAATATGAACAATTTTCATACGGAGATTCTATATTATCACAATATATAATGAGTAATTTTGATGAGGAAACAAGAGAACAGTACATAACGCAGAATTTAAGAGTGATGAACAAATCCCATTATGCCATCCCAATAAACGTCAATAACTCTCATTGGATAGTCGTTTGCATTCGCTTAGATTTGAATATATATTACATTTTAGACCCGCAACAGAGTCATATATCAAGAACATTATTGAGCAGAGTGAAGTATTTTACGGATAAAATTTTACAAAAATTAGACCAGCCATCTGAAGAAATGTTATATGTATCAAAAGAAGCAATAAGACAAACGGATAGTTATAACTGTGGAGTATTCGTTTGCAGGTTTGCAAAACAGTTTGCTGCTGATGGTAACTTAAATGACCAACTGTTTGAACCTGATAACTTCAGATTGGAAATTTTCAAGAAAAATACATCTTTCTGTTAAAACCTACTCTGTTACAGAGAAGTAATATAATAAACTGAATTCAATAAGTAAATAAATAAATTTAATAACTGAACGATTTAATAAACCAAAAGAACGAATATTACAAGAAGAAAGTTAAAACAATTCATACATTCTATCCTCAAATTATTAATGAAACAGCTATGAAATTGTCAAAGACAGAAGAAGAATAAATTACACTTACTGCCTTTATCTAAAAGTTTATGAAGGTTATGTACAAAAAAGTGATCTATTTAATAACAAATTAGAAAGAAGATTACAAGAAGAAAGTTAAACCAATTCATACATTCTATCCTCGAATTATTAATGAAACAGTAATGAAATTATCAAAGGCAGAAGAATAATAAATTAAACTTACTGCCTTTATCTAAAATTTTATGAAGGTTATGTACAAAAAAGTGATCTATTTAATAAAAAATTAGAAAGAAGATTACAAGAAGAAAGTTATACCAATTCATACATTGTATCTTCAAATTATTAATGAAACAGCTATGAAATTATAATTTCATACTTTGTAACTTTGTACACAGTTACTTATCATTCCTTTCTTAGGTGTTCTGGTGTTCTGGTGTGATTTTGTGAGTATTTCATTCTTTATCTTTTGTTGTTACGTTTATTGTGAAGATATGTACTATTACACATAATAGTGCTACCGCTTGAAGAATCATAGAGTCGACGCTACACGGAGGGAGAGCCGACCGACGCTACACGGAAGGAAAACCGACTGACTGCACGGAAGAGGGCCGGCCAACGCTACAAAGAAGAGGACCTGACCGACGCTACACGGAAGGAAAGCTGACTGACTGGCGACGCTGCGCCCCAGATTAGTATTTATCTATTGTATTTATATATTGTATTATGTATTGTGTTTGTATTTATACGTTTTTACGTATGACGTACTTCATATACGGTATATATATATACAAACAAAAAAGTAAAGCAGACAAATATATATATATGCTTAAATTCGAAAAAATGAGATATATACCTATGTATGCAGGTACACGTACGTCTGTTTTTGGGAGTGAAAGGCTGGTAACGGGTACCGAACTGAGAGTTCGGTTAATGCCCACTGGTACTGACGAACGAGTCAGAGCTCGAGCTAGCCGGCTCGAGTCAGCTCTGCCAGCAAATCCTACTTCCAACGTCCAAGTTCGTGACTCCCGGGCAATGCTCTCTGTACGCACAGAGAGTAGCTGATGGAAGAGGGTGCAACACGATTTTGCCACCTACAATATTTGGTTACGAGATTATATGACAGACGAAAATAAAATAAATTTGTAATTTGAACTTATGTTGTCATCTGTGATTTTATTTCCGTAATAAAGAGTTTATTGATTGTAAGATTTCGATGTTTATTTTACTTCCATATTCCTTAAGGAATGGAAGTATGGTGATGGCAAAAAAAAATCGTGTTCGAGATTATTGCAGATTCTGATTCTACTACACTCAAAACATGAAAAAAAGTCGTTTTCCGAAAAGTGTCTGTGTGTGTGTCTGTGTGTCTGTCTGTGTGTGTGTCTGTAGATTTTTTTTCTATGGCAAACGATAACTGCCGCAAATTCAAACAGAATCAAATAATTTTTTGCATGCAGCCCTGATTTGTAGAGTACTCGCGACCTATTGTTTTTGGTGAAGATCGGTTGAGGGAAAGGGGTAGTTTACCAGCAACGGTTTTTTTTTTAGCAAGGGTAATTTTGTTTGTTTGGCAAACGATAACAGCCGCAAATTCAAACAGAATCAAATAATGTTTCGCATACAGCCGTAAATTGTAGAGTTCTCAAGACCTATTGTTTTTGGTGAAGTTCGGTTGAGGGAAAGGGGTAGTTTACCTGCAACGTTTTTTTAACAAGGGTATTTTCTATGGCAAACGATAACAGCCGCAAATTCAAACAGAATCAAATAATGTTTTGCATACAGCCCTGATTTGTAGAGTACTCAAGACCTATTGTTTTTGGTGAAGATCGGTTAAGGGAAAGGGGTAGTTTACCAGTAACGTTTTATGTTTTAACAAGGGTATTTCTTATGGCAAATGATAACAGCCGCAAATTCAAACAGAATCAAAAGATTATTTGCATACAGCCCTAAATTGTAGAGTTCTCAAGACCTATTGTTTTTGGTGAAGATCGGTTAAGGGCAATGGGTAGTTTACCTGCAACCTTTTACGTTTTAACAAGAGTAAAGTACTTGAAAATTTATTTAAACTTTTTGAAACAATGGTAATTGTTAAAAATAAAATAATTTTGTTGTCAGACAATAAAATTATAATTTTTTCATTTTAATGTAATATAATATTTTTCATTTAATACAGCAATAAAAAGGCAGGTAAGACACAGCCTGGCTGTTTGGCTGAAAATGATTTTAAATATAAATCTTAGAATATGGAAGTCATGTATGGTTCTCCATACCGATATTTGATTATAAAATATAAATATTTACAAGAAAAGAATTTTCAGTTTTCAAAATTTAAATATATTTTTATAAAACAATGGGTTCTTCATTGAGGTGGGGACTTGACAGTGACAGGGCTTTCCACCAAATTCAGCAGAGTGACAGGTAAGCCCAACTCTGATTGGCTCCTCAGATTTCCCCAGCGTTAGTAGGTTCTATGAAAATATTTTATTTCAAAAATGATTTTAAATATAAATCTAAGATATGTTTTATAAATCTCATGTTTTATGTTTTAACATGGGTAATTTTTTATATGACGAACCATAACTGCCGTAAATTCAAACAGAATCAAATAACTTTTTACATATGTGCCTGAGCTACAGAGAACTCAATGTCTGTTGATTTTGGTGAAGATCGGTTACGGGGAAAGGGCAGTTTACCTGAAACATTTTTTGTTGTAACATGAGTAAAGTACTTAATTTTGATAAAGTATCCTGATAAGATCTTAATAATCCACTGTAGAAACGTAGATGAAATATCTATAAATGAAGAGGCTAGTTGAACGGGCTGGGGGTAATTTTCTATAAATCAAAATTATAGTTGAAGGGGGAGGGGATAATTTTTTTTTATATGTGTACTACGTTATTGGCAACAAAGAAGTATTTTTTTGTTAAAATTCCTTCCCTGGCTGTTTGGATGAAAATGATTTAAAATATAAATCTTAGAATATGGAAGTCATGTATGGTTCTCCATACCGATATTTTCATTCTCGATTTGAATATCTACACATCCACTTGCTTTATTACTTAATAAAGTCACACTTCTGCTAGCCACGCTTATCTTCACGCATTCTGTAAGATAGATTGAATTGAAGGAAACATACAAAGACAGACATGTACGAAATATATTAAATAGCAGTGGCAGGAAAGTGGGGCGAGGAAGACAGACCGTTACAGACCAAGAAAAGCCGTTATTCTCAAAACTCAAATTAATAATAATTTACCTTAAAAATTAAAACGTAAGGAAAGACTAAAAAAATCTGTAGTTTTTGACTACAGTGAAAACTAACAAAACTTTCTTCCGCTTATTGTCAATTGACCGAGGAGGTGTAATTTCATTTTAATGGTTTTTTGACTAAACTAAACTGTCGTACCTGATGCGGTCAACGTGAAATACCCCCAACCAACACCAACTGCCGTCCCACATGAATGAGTCATAGTGTGATGTGAGGTCTCTTCAGTGGGAATAATAGGCTTTTATTTTTTCCAGGATAAGATTAGTCAACCACGGCAATATCTCAACAATATGACAACACTTTCTTGTACCCCAATCCTCACGGATCCTTTCAGATCACTCAATTTATATGTTAGTAAAGGCACGGTCCATCTCGCAGTTCCAGGATTTCCTAGAAGCTTTGCAGGGAAATTTGAAAACAAAATATATCCACGTATAGTGACTTTTTTTAGCCCCTCTAGGTCCCAAAAATTGCTACTTTGTGATTGTTTCTTGTAGGGGTACATTAAACAAATGGTGTGCGGAATGCTGACCTCAATAAACAATATCTGCAGGCAATGCATAAACAATCAAGATGGTGGGTACTGGTTTCGACAAATTCCATGCCTGAATGTGGGTACGTGAGCGATAAACTGGTAGTCACCTGTAGATAATACTGATACGTGCGTCGAGATGAAAGACAATTACGTAACGGCTTTGGAAATTCGAGATTGTCTTTCTAAACATTTATCGAATAGCCCTTCGTATACGTAGCTGGCACGGCATTCAAGGTCGAATTTTGACCTAGTTTTTATACAGTTCTAGAGCCTGTAACTATTCTCGGAGCGCTGCCGGTAAAGTATTACATGTCCCTGGAACTGCTGCAGCGTGTATATTAGCGTCAGTGGCTGGCATAGCAGTTAGTTACACTGGGCGATTTTAGAAGTGCGGTTCGCACTAATTGTTGCGGTATATTCAGAAGTGATTATTATGTTAATTAGTAGAGAACTAATATGATGACATTTTTTATTGGGCTTGAATTATTGTATTTTTAATTTTTAATTATTGTTTCGGACTAATTAAATTTGCTGACTCCATTGGTGTCAGTTATTCCGTTTCCACTGTACCCACGGGGATCCGGTGTGATCGTTGTAGCAATACTTAAAACATGAAAGTAACTGCAGGTATAATTAGTATAAACGGCAATGTATAGGGGTGCAAGATAGGTGTCTGTAAAGTTTTCGTGATTACAAGAAGTGTCAGTTTCAACATTCACCTAAGTTAAATACTACATTTGATATTACATTCACGTAAGAAAAGCACTACATTTTCGATGCTTTGAATACTGACATAGTGCAATGTGAAGAAGAAGTTTACAATTCTAAACTATTCCATTTCTTAATGTAAACCAAATATGTTGGTTTAATTTATGGGTTTACGTAATGATGGTTTCTGCTTTAACTTAGTGTTTAAAGAATTGAAAGCTATGGTTAGGAAAAATATAGAATTGAATGTATCCACAAAAGGACTTAAAGAGAGAAACATTATTAACATGACGTATTTTTAACAACAAACAACAACAACAAAAGTTAAAAAACACACTTATTTCTGATTAGTAAGTTTAAAACAAAAATAACTTATTAACAAATGGAAACAAGATTTGTTATTCGTTAGGTGCTCAATAATCTTTTATGTTATTCAGTAAAATCTCAAAATTTCACTGGAAGAAAATTTTGAAAAAAATACAAAAATAAAAAATGGAAGCATATATAGCATCCTGCCTTACTTCGAGTTCGTTGTTTTTCCAGTGATTTGTAGAAAACCCCAGTATTAGTGGAAAACGAGTTCTGCCATAAAAGGGAAACATGTGTAGTAATAGGCAAGAGGTGTATCAAACCAACCCCGCTTTATTTCGATTTTCTTTCTTTTACGAATATTTCATAAAAAGCAAGTATAATTGTAAAGGCATATTGGTTCTACGTGTAAATTTAGTTTACATGTTAATCTAACAACGCCAACGTTTGGCGTCACAGGAACACTTCGGAATTATAGTATTGCTAGAAATATTTCTCGTAAAATATATTACAATGGAACACGATTCAAATCGTCAACAAACTATTTTATAACACACGCACAAATATATATTTTCACGATTTCTGTTTATCCAACTAAAATTATAGGCTATGCGATATTCGATATGTAGTGGCGATGTCAATAATCGCATAATCGAAATATAGAAAATGAGTGCGGGTACGTTTGTTGGAACAGCACTAAACTTAGGAACAGCACTAAATTTAAATATAGGTCACATATCGCAGAACAATTTGTAGTTTATAAAATAAAATTATTTGTGCAGAACAAATGAGCGGCTAGATCTATTAAAGTCTGCACACGATCACTGAGGAAATCATCGGTGTATCTCAGTAGTGAGAATGAGAATTGGGGTCCAACGCAGACGGGATAGTGAAAGGATCGAGTTTGTTTGGGCAGCCATTGTCCGACAAGGACCTTGCTGTGTCAAGTACAATTGATTGGCTCTTTGTATGCGTCAGAGGTCTGCTAACGTACGTATTTGTATTGGCAATGCGTGTCACATCCATACCAACTGAGCCTTGGCATGGGGCAGCACAGATCACATACACTTGACAAACGAGAAAATTATAATTTTGGTTGTACAACGGTTTAAAAAAACGGTTATAACAAAAAAATAACCGGTTAAAACAGAAATAAAAACAAAATATAGAAAAAGTAAAAAATGGAATTATTAGAAATTTTTGAAATTAGAAAAGCAGTAAAACGTAACAAAAATTTTACAAACGAACAAACTGAATTCTTTATAGCCAACCTCCTTTATAAAATCTCTTATTTATTTAGTTAATTTTTTGATTTTGATTTCCTATTATACTAGATTTTACAGTCGCTTGACTTTCTCTAAAGCAGCTCTAACACTCCTCGAACTAACACACCCCACATATTATATATTAACAATATAGTTTATTAATTTATAAAGTAATTAATTAATATGTATTAATGTATTAAGTATGTTAAGTAGAAGTATGTTAAAACAATATACTTATAGTACATTAGCATACAATCAAGACGGAGGCAGCGTCCTCATCGTCAGCCACGTTGATTTTTAAACTTGTTGATTATAAACAGATTCCAAGTAGGAAAAATATATCTTCATTGTATACTAATGTACAGTTAATTCATATATGAAGGAAAGAACTGCAACAACAAGTACTTGAGTTAAAATAATATACTAATATAATATATAATATAATTCTGGTAAGACAGCACTCCGTGGCCGGCAGACCACGATTCTCGTAATAATAAAAATAAATAAAGATTGGTCGTATTAATAATATCAATTGTACTCGTAATTACTAAAATGGGAAGCAAATGTATATAAAAATAGTAACTATAGTTATTAAACCTTAATATATATTCTTAAAGCTTGCACTTGAACTATGATGAGCGTGTAGCTAAGAAAAAAATAAATTATATTTTATTTTTATGAGGTGCGGGTAATATGGAATTTCATTTAGTCTTTCATTATTATTACAATATATTTATGCCAGCTTCATTTGAATTTCAGATTAAACTGAATTCGTTATGTTTTTACCATCACACTGACATTAAAATTAAAATTAAACCTTCACAATGTTAGAATGCATCTTTTAAATTACATGTTGAAAAATGTAAGGTAATATGCTTTAGGGAGAGCAGTATAGAATATTACACATTTTACACGGAAAATTGAGTTTATTAACAATTTTTTTAAATGGCATTTAAAAAACAACAATTTTAATGTGAGACAGTAATATCTTACAAAATAATCTTAAATCAGGAATCAGGAATCCTGAATTCTTTAATTAAAAATGATATTTTACGTTGAAGATTACACAATAACGAGGAAAATTAGAAGAAAGTTTAGTATATTAACAAATGTAAGGAAAGTGTTTTTAACAATTGTAAAAAAATATATGCACTACAAAAATAGAAATAAAAAATGAAATATTAGCATCAGGATTATTATCGTAAATTATGCTTAACATAGAATATAACATATTTGGCACTATAATTTTAACGGTTATTGTAAATATTTTGTCAATATTTCCCAAAAAATTTAAAAAAGGCAAGTTTTGACACGCAATATAAAAACAATACAAGTAATATCATAAAATATTTAAAGTTTTAATTTGTGAAAAAAAAATATTGACAAAAGTAAAAAATGTAAGGAGCTACGTTGTTTTCTACATCTGCACATTCACTATGCGGTCATAAAGACCACATAAGACACTATACCTACCCAAAACAAACATTCAGCATCTTGGTTAACAGGTATCTTTTCATCACCTGCAAGACTGAGACGATTCATCAGAATGGAAAGTCAGGTTCTCTATGTTACTACTACTGTTATCTTCTTACATAGAAGTGAGAATAACTTCTTCCTCAATTGTTTCTTTTTATACAAAATCCTAAGTGAAGATGATGTAATTTCCTTATTCTCCGTTTTTGGAGGACGTTTCCTACTGGGTTTACTGAGAGAAATCCCCGGAGTCGCCTTATATAGTCAAACAGCGATTAGTGTAGCCTTACCACATCAGTCTGTAGTTTCAGACAGGCTCGTCCTATCAGTTCAACTGTATATTCTGGATAAGCACTCTAGTGTTATGCCTCAATCACATGCGAGTCTCCTCACTGTAGTAACTCTTCAGAGAGCACCCCAGTATAGATTTATCAAATGGTTGGAGCTTGTGTGTGATGTTGGTTGGTAAGCAAATTATTTTAAAGTGGTTAGCTCTTCCCATGTTTATGAAATCAATATTTAGTTTGCGACTAGCTTACCCATATAATATCAACAAGATTTGTGGTTAGCTCTTCCCATGTTTATGAAATCAATATTTAGTTTGCGGCTAGCTTACCCATATAATATCAACAAGATCTGTGAATCTTATGTAGGTTTAGTATTATTAATAATATGTTTAAACCACTGAGTAAACAAATTTGTTAGCATCTAGCCTGGTAGATGGCATAAGGTACACCAATTGAACTGGAAGGTGTTCCTTCCATAAGCAAATTGGTCATATTTTTTTTGGGGGGGAAGGGAAGTACTAACTAAGTTTATCAGTAAACTGATAAAAACCACCTTCATCTGTCTCCTGGAATCTACAGCTTTAATGATGCAGACAGTAAATAAGAGACGATTATAGTCTCAATTTTCTACTAAGCATATGAATCGGCGCACATATATGTAGACCGTAATATGTTATTAAATAAAGTAAACGGTTACATTCAATCTTGTGTATTTTTATTCGTGTTAAATATGTACAGTATATAAATACGGTGCGTTAATAATAGTCCGAAAATTTCAAAATGGTCTCTACCAAATTCCCTTTTACAAGTTTTTCTATCGTAGGTCGTCGCTTCGTTAAGACTACTTTTTCTCATGGCCATCATTTATTCCCGGATTCTGTCATTCCACGTCCTTTCCTGATGGTATAAATGCAAGTGATTTTTTTGCGAGTAATTATTAAATCCGGTTATCAACATTGGCATTTAGTCTGTACACTATTATGTCCTTTTTTCGTTATATTTCTAGTTTGCTCATTTGGTATCCTTGAATCTAACACTCATTCAAAGGGTTTTTATCTCTGTTACCTAGTTTATCATTTCTCATGACCCATATTTTAGTAGGTTGCTACCAACTCTATAATCTTAGCATCCGTTGACAATGAAACTTGTTCTTATTAAAATTTATATTAAGCATGACACACCGTACTAAGAATTATTTCGTGTTATGTCAGTTGCAAGTATTAATACATTTTGATGTTTTATGTCTCAGCAGTAAATTCGTCCCTGGCTGTATTTTCCCACTGTCAACATACTGCACATTGGAAAACTTTGCTACTATGATTAAATCAACAAAGCATTTGTGTGCACTGCGAGCGCACATGTGTGGGCGCGCCAGAATGCGTGTTGGAGCCAATGCAAGCCGCGCGCGCCCGCACTGACCCCCAACACGGAGACTGCAACGCACGACATGTGTCGGCTCAATCAATGAGGTGTGAGTCTGTACGCGTGGGCGACACGTGCGTGCGCGCGCCGAGGTGCGTGTTAGAGTCAATGCAAGCCGCGCGCGCCCGCACTGACCCCCAACACGCAGACGGCAACGCAGGACATGTGTCGGCTCAAGCAGTGCGGTGTGAGTCTGTACGCCTGGGCGACACATGCGTACGCGTACCAGATTTGGCGTTGGAGTCAATACAACTCGCGCGCGTTCGCACTGACCCCGAACACGCACACTGCAACGCAGGATATGTGTCCGCCAAACGGGTGTGTGTGAGTGAGATGCCCGTGCCCTAATCGTGAAAATCAAAACAGTAAAACTCACATGTACCTGGAGTATTTCACAGTGGGTAAACAGGCCAGGAGATGAATTTATCTGCAGAGACATCGACAGGACACGTCAGCAATCGTTGCCGCTTTAAATTACACTAAATAAATACGTTAAATTTTGATTGATTGCCTAGAAACATAAGAAGTATTGTTATTAACAAATACAAATATTTTTTTCTATATGCAACTTTCTATGCTGCGCAAGGAATTAATTCTTATCACAGTACTCATCATCGGTCATAATACTTCTGTTTCTAACCATATTTAACGAGACAAAGGCTTACCAAGGCCCGCTGTGGCCTTTCATTTTGTGTCCTCAGATAGAGGCCCATAATTTTTATTGTACAAGTATAAAATTTATAGCTTTTAATAGTTAGTATTTATTACTAAATATTGAACTCACTATTTACAGGTTTTAACGAAACAGAAACAAGAAGAGATATAAAAGTCAAAGTTTCATATAAATTAAGTTACAAAGAAATTAAATTACGATTAATGTTTTCAAGCCTTTATTTTACGGAATTAATCCGTTATATAATTTAAAGAACATGAAGCGGTTTTTTCTGTATTCCAAATTGCCAAGGTTCTCACGCATCGTTGATCTACGAAGAGTTTTTCTTTTGGTTTTGAAAAACTTTTTTGCAACAGGCAACAGACAAACAAATTGTTAAGAAAATACTGTAGCATCAGATGTAGGTTGGGAAAGGAGTAATTGAAGTCCCACTTCATAATAAACTGAATAACTTCCTTGGCTGTCCATGTAGGATTAAGTACTGTGGCATTAATAACACGTACTAATGTCGAATTATTTTTATATACCACTTCGTCTTTATTATAGTCACATACACATACAGTATACACGGTTGAGCTTTCCATGGTGGCACAAAATTACCAGCGCAATCATGCATGCAACGAAAGTGATTAGAAAACCTCTTTCAGTGGCAGTAAAGACTCCTAACTGTCGTTTGCTTCTTTGTACTACAGAAAGCCCCGTTTCATTCACAGCAAACAGGCAATTACCCCAAAAATTAAACATTTTATAAAGACGTAGCAAATCAAAACATTTTAATACTTTATCTTTACTGAAATCTCTAACCCTCTGACACAATGTTCCAGTTGGTTAAAGTATTGATAAAACATGTTTGTGTCTGTTTAATTTTGTATTTATAAATGTAAATAAAAACCATGCTTAATGTGGTTTCTTATGGCCAGTTGGTATGCTATCCTTCTGACATGTAATCGTCTGAAACCATAATACAATTATTCGATTTTTTAAAGACACCTTACGAATTATTCTTCTAGTTCTTGACTGAATACTGGCTTACAACAGAATGACTTTGATGTTGAATCACTAGGTGCACTAGACTTCTCAGCAACTAGCAGACATAGAGTAGATCTGGCTACTTTAAAAGTTTAAGCAGACTTCAGAATTCCCATTTGCTTGTTGCGGACCTCTTGTATAGCTAACTCCATATTTATTGGGTTCCACTTACTCTCATGGGTTTCTCCTCTTTGACGTATCTGAAACGAAAACGTTAAAAGTTATTTAAAACTTGTGAATTAAAACATTTTCTAATTATTTTTTGTATTGTGTTACCTATTTAGTAATTTTAATCCTTCCAAATAAGAATTATATACATTTCTGTCTTTTGATATTTAGAGAAATACTGTAAGAAACTGTGCTGCTTAACCGTTCATTGACTCAGCTCACTAATTCAGTAATTTTTTCATAATAGTTTAATTAAGGAAGTTGTGTTAGTGGTTATAATCACGAACAGAATTATCACTGTTGCACACCACTATTGAAAATTAATTCCGATTAGCGCTTTTAAGCTTCTCAGCTCATCGTCAGATCGGAAATCTCTACCATAAAAGAAATCTCCGATCTGACGATGAGCTGAGAAGCTTGAAAGCGCTTTGAATAATATTTATATAGTGGTGTGCAATAGTGATAATTCTGTTTGTTTTTCATAATAGAATAATATTGTCATTTTAATATATATTAGAATAATTTAAAAATTATTATTTGCTTCTAAAATATTGATTGGTGTTTTAATTAAGAGTGTTAAATTAAGGGCATGTAATGTAAAAATGTATACGGGCATAATGGAATACTGATAAAATATACGGGCAATATGGAGTAATATGTTCCATATTGCCCGACTCACCATCTTTGTAAAGAATTAATTTCGTTAGGTTATATTACATTAGGTTCTAACTATTATAACTTAAATATATACAAAAATAAACTTCAAACTAAGACATTAAGGTGATTAGAATTGATTGCAATCAAAAAGCAGTAAAAAGTAAGAAACATTTGACAAACGAACAAACTGAATTCTTTATATCTCCTTTATTCAAATCTCTTAATTAGTTTAGTTAATTTTTAGATTTTGGTTTTCTAATATACTTAGATTTTACAGTCACTTGACCTTCCTTTATGTAGCTTCTCTACCCCCTTCCAACATACATACCCGACAACCCCCCTATACTGTCATTGTTTAGTTGTTCTTAGCAGTTCTTTAAGAATATCTTAATAGTCTGAAAAAATTGTCAGAGGTTAAAAATAAACTGTGAAACTTAACAAGCTTTGTGTGTGTGTGTGTGTGTGTGTGTGTGTGTGTGTGTGTGTGTGTGTGTGTGTGTGTGTGTGTGTGTGTGTGTTTAACGTGTGTAGTAATATGTTTCACCAAGTGAGCAACGAGTCATCAACCAATATTTTGGATTTTATTCTTACTAGCACTGTATGTGAGAGTGTTAATTTACATTTCGCGAGGACAAAACTAATTTTACCATAAATACTCATCTTTTCACATTTATAGTAATACATTAGGTCAGCAGCGCTGCCAACAGTATCATAATACTGATGGTTCTGTGAGTTACCACAATCCGTCTAGGAACACCAAAACTGTTGCTAAGCACCATATTATCTGCACTGCAATGCATTATTCGACCTTATGCTATGTGGTATGTATACTTATCACTAACCTAGAGGGTTCAGATAATTATGTCAATATCCCACAACTCATAAGAATAATCACAATCCACACACTCATAAATTTCTTGTTGTTGTACCGACCATCTAAACACCACATGCCAATTTCAATTCTTTATTCTTTGTTATTTTCTTTTTCTCCAATATTCTTTCGTATTTTTACTGTGTCTCTTCTTCCTGTCTTCTGGGCTCTTTGAACCTGCGTTTTTCTCTCTCCTAGCCTGGACTCCTTCCATTTTTAAAAATTTTGCCCGAAAAAAGTTTTTCAATTGTTTTTCCTGCGTTTATGTTATATTATACATTCCTTTAGGATTCATTAATACAACTTGATGTTGACTTCTTTTCCACAGATACTTGAAGTTCTGATTTGTTAACCTATTGTGGCCTATTATATATAAATGTAAAAAAAAAAATAGTCCCCTTTCTCTCGTTGTTTCTGTTATATATTCTATAGTCTGATAAATTCTTATTTATTTAGATTCTTATGAAAAGGCATGCTATAAAAGTTACTTTCTACAGTATACTATTAAATAATTCTCCGTACAACTATTATATTTTAGAAGTTGTACTTATGTTAGTTGCTAAATATTTTACATCTACTTTTATTATACGATTAGATTTACAAGACTCTTGGTCATAATATATGGTAATAAAATATATTACGAACCTTTATTAGTAGGTATCAAGTGCGGATACTTACTTGTATACAAATGTAATCACCAATAGTGTTCTTGATGTAAAGCGACTTAGCAGTTTTAACTAAACTGTTTTACATTTGCTGTCTGTGTATATGTCTGTGTCTCTGTTTGAGGTATGTCTCATGATAACTTTGAACACATTAGATTTTTGTAAAACCTAACTAGGATGTCTACACTTTCACCCTGAAATTTTATATTATTTTTGAGATTTGAAAAATATAATAGTATTGGAGGCAAAATAGTAAAAAATCTCGCAAGCGCATATGATTACCAAATTAACGAGAATTTAAACCAAAATCTTACTATAGTATTTGTTTATAAAATTATCAGAATCCTTAGAAGTCATGGCCGAAAGTTTAAACACATTAGTAAAATTTCATTTTCACGAATTCATGTGGAGTAATACATTAAATAGAATTTTAACTGACATCTGAAAGTAAAGTTTCGGTTTGGAAATATCAAACGTGTAGATTCCTATGGCTAAACGTTTTGTACAAAATTTTAAAAATCCAGCACACTCTCAGATGAAAAACAAATTACAATCCTTAATTAAATGTTTCAAATTTGTAGTGTTTATTATATGATTGTTGCTGTAAAATTTTTTTTACTAAAGAAATATTAGGTAACTCAAGATTTTTGTAGTTATTTCTACATTTAACCTTTTTTTAACACCGCAAGGTACGTAATAATAGGAGTACTTCGTTAAAAATAGTGAGAGAATTCTGAACTCTAAACACTTATTATTAATAATTACATATTATTAGATTAAGTAATTAAATATATTAATCATATAGGTATAACATTACATACTGTAATGTTATTATAATGAGAAATTTATATCCTTTGAGTTAATGTTATAATTTTGTGTTGTGCACACCAGTAGAGAAGAACTAATGTCTGTGTAATAAATGAAATCGATTTTACATTTAGCAGTTTTTATCCGTATAAGAAGTATACAAATTGCTACGAGAATTTCACGGTTCTTCGTCTTTATACAATGAAACCAAATAATTAAACGTTTTAGAAATCGTTAATTATAACTTTAATTACAGATCAATTAAACACTTGTGTACAATTTACAGTCTGACGGTTTACGATTTTACCAATAGAGCGCAGTGTAAGAAATAATACCTATAACTTATACATTACAGTGTCGCAATAAATAACACAGATCATTAGCACACAATAAATCATAGTATATTTGCTTTACACTAAGCACTTATAAAAAGAAAACTGCATTGCAATCAGAAAACAACTTGCTCGGAGCTTAAAAACAGAAATTTTTACTCAGTCTAGGTGATTGGTGTAGGTGACAAGACTAATCTGGTTGTAGGCAGAAGAATTGACCCACGTCTGAAGAGGTCGAGAATGTGCGAGAATAATAATTAATCTTGATGCTCACGCAGCGCGTGTAATGCAATATCCTCACCTCATCAATATTTATAATAATAATAATCACTAAAATGAGCGAGAGAGAGAGAGAGTGAGAGAGAGAGAGAGAGAGAGAGAGAGAGAGAGAGAGAGAGAGAGAGAGAGAGAGAGAGAGAGAGAGAGAGAGAGAGATTGAGATAGCGAGGGAGGCCAGGGAGGTAGCGCTAAATCTGCAACACTCTGCTATTAATGAATTTACTGACTATATCTAATGTAAAGGGATTGAACCGTTAATTCTTGCGTGTTGGCTTTCCTAAATAACTCTACAAATGTAAAAGGAAAATGAAGAATTTCCTTCTTCATAGAAAATGTTAGTAACACACGCATACGTTAAGAAAATGCAATATCTTAGTTTTATGTTGCTGAACCCACAAATTAAGTAAATTTAACTGTAATAATTGTCTGAAAATAATATTTTTGGAGAGATTTTAGACGTTAAACAAAACCTAGAACTTATAAGATTCTTACAGACTCAGATAAAATGTTTTTCCCTTTCTTTCTTTCCAATAAATATAGCTATTGGAGAACAAACAGATACATTCTCTTTTTAGACAGTGCGTTGAATTAACAAACGGGAATAACACAGTGGTATGGAATATCAACGAGATTAAAAAATACATTTTCGTACTTGAAGTCTAACGCCTTCTCGTCTCCAACTTCATAAATACCGTCCAGTTTCATAAATATCTCATTTACCCTTTAAATACATAACACAAATTCTTGAGTACAATAAATGGGATAAAAATACAAAACATATTATTTCCCCAAAACGGAACAGAATCTCTCAAAGAATATTTCTCGGTTAAAATATGTTGTGTCCACTGTTTCTTTATAAAAGTTATTGATACGCTTACTGGCTTTCTTTTATAGCTGTATTGTTGTGTGAACTAAGTATTATTAAAATCTGTTTACCCTTTCCAAGAATACAACAACACGCTTAGGATAACAATATTCATCACCACAACCCGTGGATTGATTTTTATTACATAAAGAACAGTATCTGCATAAAAATTGTTTTCAGTACAGAAATATTTTTAGATTCTCTAACTATATATCGGATTCTTCAAAGCAGAGACGTAGTTAATATTTGTTATTTATTCATTACGTTTGTTTATAGCAAATGGAATTTATTGAACACATTAATAGAACGTTAATTGTTTGTAGAGTAAATTTCTAAATTACGAACAAATAAAATCTCTTTAGTTACCAACACATATATATTCCACTACTTACAATGAACACAGTGTTTCATACCCACAAGAATGTATAGCGAAAAGTTGTCCCATAACACTTATGTAGTACGTTGATTTGGAGCGACACCGAAATATGTACAGTAAATAATCGCTATAATATAACGCCCTTTTAAGTTGTTATTTACTATATAATCGTGCATAGTAACATCTTTATTTTCGTCTTTGTCTTCCGTTACAAAGCTTAGCTTACGCTACGCTCTGTTAGACTTCATCTTCGTTCACGTGAGGAGGCAAAACTCTTCAACGTTTTTGCTAATTGTTGCTAGTCGTGGCGTTATATCTTCTAAAAACGCATTTCTTTCAATAACATAATTAAACATCATTATATTCTGCAGTTGCCGCTAAATTATCTGATCAACGCAGTAGTATTGGAGAGTTAGGAGAAAATCTCATTTTGTACCAGAGAAATGCGCTGCAGAGCCTTCTTCCGTTCTCAGAATGTGAAATGTGTAACAAAATTTACAAAAAAAAAAACTAATATTATATCTCTGTTTTGGTACTGTTTTCTTCTGCAATGCTGCTCTATATTGCTTTATGTTTGTCTTAATGATGTCACGTTTATGTCGCTATTTAAGCTACCGCCAAATTCCGGGATTCGTATATTAAGTGACTACTTCTTGATCTGTTTATATCTACTATCAGCAGATAAGCCTCCCAGTTTACTATATAGTCATTCGCATGTTATTCACCTTTTCTTTGATTAAGAAGGCATTAGCAAACGACGTGTTGCTTGTTTGTTGCAGTAATTGTCTGTGTCTTGTTACGTTTTGCACTGTTCTTCCCAGATGTCCACTTATTGTTAAGTAATATTACAGTTACAGAATTGTGTACCGCAGTTGCAACGATGTTTTGTGATAATGACACTGGGATACATATGCTACAAAAAATAAAGTTAGTTAGAAAAATAACAACACTACATCATACTGTATTTACATGTCGTAATACAAATTACAGAATATATTCGACATCTTTTAAAGTGTTCGCGAATACTAATTTATTAAAATACTGAATCCTAATAAAACTCCTGCAACTTGACAGTAATATGTTTAAATATAACCTATTATACCATAACTGTACACTAATATATTAGAGTTTTATTAACTGTATTTTAACTATAATCTGGTGAATATAGTTTTAGTCAATTGCGTAAAAAGGAATACGCTAAGTAGGAAGTTAATGTCAAATAGTTGCTCTGTAATCGTGCTTGAATGAATTTAAAGATAAAAACCGGCCTATTTCTTATAAACGTATTTTTAAATGTTCCTATAATAAATTGATTTTTGTATCAGTCAAATATCATTAAACAATATGTTTTTTTATGATTTAACTACTTTTGTGCATATTGGGCTACACCTGTCAACTACACACAGGACACAGAAAATATATCTATCAAAGTTTCCTACATTCATTAAAACAATATAGCTTCATTTAAATTTTTACAATAAATTCTGTATACACAATAATAAGTAATAAATAATGCAATATCAATGAGTCATAAATTGTTGCCAAAAACTCAAACTGAAATTTCACACATTTAACTTGATACAACCGATAGGCAATTTAAAGTTAAATGTTTACTGCAGTTAAAAACAAAGCTGTTATATTCGTTATGTTTCCAATTAACCAGTAGACTAAATTATTCAAATTTTAATAAAATATTTAAATAATACAAAAATTTTAAAATTTATAAATTATTTAATGTACAACAAATTTTTACTTTATTACCAAAGCTAACTACTTCGTTACTGCTGTACGCGCCAATTAGGCGGCAGCGCTATGTAATTATCTGGCTGGTACAGCGATGATGGGCGTTACTGTGTTGGTCAATTCGGCACGGAAATTATGAGTTACATCTTTCCGGAAACGCACTGTCGATAAAATTAATCCTGCATGAGTGCAATATTTTTTTTATTTATAAACTTCATTGTGGTTATAAAAACTTCATTATCATCATCTGCAAGGATTAAACCATGAATGGTTTGTTCAGGTGTCAAAGAGTCAAAAAGTCTGGAGCTGGTCACTCCAGCGCTTCCTCGGACGTTCCACACCTCACTTTTCCGTCCCTTCGGCTTATAGAGCCATAGTTTTTGGGGGGGAGGGGGATGCGGCAGTCATCCATTCGGAAAAGATGTTCCCACCAATTCAGCCGATACTGGGCAATCCTACCAAGTATACTCATAATATTCAGTTCCTGTCGTATACATGTGTTTCTTCTATGATCGTGGAAAGTATATCCTGCCACGTGCCTGAGAAATGTCATTTGCCGTTCCGATAAAGTCCAATTCAGAGACCCATAAAGAAGGGACATCAGCTTGCGAACTTAACAATTAGCCTGATGGTCCCGCACATAAGGTTAAACTTACTCAATTTATTCACAATGTCGTTGCTTGCATTATAAGACACACTGTAGCCCTGGATTCAAAATTGCTGACGTGTTCCAGGGCAGTACCAGCTGTAACAATTTTTGCCCGTGTGGGATCAGTTCTATGGAAATCCATTATATTGGTCTTAAGTGTGGATATTTCTAATCTCTAGTCTTTGCAGAATCGATTTAACAAATGTACATCCATCTGCAATTAGTTTTCCGAGTCCAACAGAATAGCATGATTGTCCGCAAACCACAATGTATCAATTTCAGAGTGGCCAATCATAAAATTCTCTTTAAGGCACATCTGCCAGTTTTGTATGTCATTGTCAATATATAAATTAAGAAGAGTACAGCAGGTGATAATGGACACCCTTGTCGTACTACGCAATTAATCAGGCCAACTCTAGGAACTGTTCTCGGTTTCTCTGCTTTAAGTACAATTTTATTTCTTACATATAGAGACTATGTATTGCTCTAGTTAGATGTTGTGGGATCACTTTCGTTGTCATTATTGCCCACAACTTGCTCCGACTCACTCTGTCAAACGCCTTCTCGAAGTCGACGAAAGGCATGTATATAGGCAGCCGATACTCTCTACGCTTTTCAATGAGCCGGGCTTTTTAAATATGTAATTTCAACATGATCTGCCCTTCTTGAAGTCGTTCTGGTCTCTGAAAGCATGGTCTCTGTTATTACATTGAATCGTGATCGTTTTCTTAATATAGATGCATATAATTTCTATCTAGCATTAAGAATGCTGACTTCTCTGTAATTTGGGAATATGGGAAGGCTGACTTACCTTCGTTGAATATAGAAATTACCTTTTCAATCCGCCTGTTATCAGTAACATGGCCAGTGGTCCAGTGTAGATTAATGAACTGCAATAAACGATCATGCAGCAAGGGGTTGGTGCACACTTTGTAAACTCCAAATTTAGCCAATCAGAGACCGGTGCTTTTCTATTTTTACAGTAGTGTGGAGCAGCTATTTTACCCTATAAAATACATACAAATTAAGTTTCAGTAACACAAATATCTGAACACTTACCTGTATTCAAAAAACCCTTTTATAAATTTAGTATGTTTTTCTAAATAGTATACATTCAGACACTATGTTTCTATGCAATATTACCAAGTGTACAGTTATGCAAACAATGAGAGTATTGTATAAACAATGAATTTTACCTAATTAACACTAGTCTACTTAAAACGTGTTAAAATTTAGAAATGCACACATACATTAATTTATAATTACCCATTTGGAAAAAATAACGAACACGGAATCGCACAAAAATTGCAACTACTCCCGTAAACTTTCAATAACTCCAGTTTCTACATTAGTTGTTGTTGCTGTGTCTTGTTTCAATTTTATCACTCTCACTAGTGCAGTCGTGACAACTAGAACATGTTATCTAATGCACGTCACGTGTCATGACATTTATCACATCTTCAAACAAATCCGTGTGCGCTATTCATACTGAACATACGAATTCACGTAGTATGATTGGGTTATCGTCCTAGAAGCTTATATAATAACCGGCTACACTATGGAGGCCGCAGAAGCTACTAGACGACGCAGCTAACATTAGAAGCACTTCTACCATTCACGTGCCTCCAGAAATTCTACCTTATAAACGTCAGAACAGTTGACTTTTATTGAACAGAAATGAAATGATTTGACGAATTCTAGTACAAAACATATTAAAAATTAAGTAAAAACATGTCGTTCTATGAAAGAAATATACATAGAAGAAAAGGAATAAATTTGTGGATGTAGAAATTACAAACAGGTTTTATATATCATTTTTGATCATCTAATTCTGAATACATGGCTTTTTGCAAGTACATGCTTTTTTCATTAATGTTTAGAAAACATAAAACTGTAAACATTTTGAATTAGGTAAAAAAAAAATCTTTATTTATGCTTATTTGTTTACTTTTCATGAATACTAAATGTTGGGAAATTTACAGTAAATTTTTAAAAAAGTTTGATACCGGATTTACAAACATATCATATTAGCATAATAATACGAACTCCTCAAAACAGAATACAAATAAAATTATACAGTCATTTAATCAAGACTTGAAACATGTTCGTAGATTGTTGACAGGGGCTGTGTAAAACTCATCGTCATACTGCGCATCAACCAATGGACGGTGGTACAATTGTAACCAGATATTTATAATGTAGAATAAAACGGAATCTAGAGCCGATTATTTGAACATTATGGAAGGAAAAAATGAATTGAAAATCGCACACGTCATAGTGTTGGCCGTTTATATGAATGGCGAATATTACTAAATAAATTTGAAATTGAAACTGTGTACTCTGTGCGTTTTAATAATATATATTTATGATGAAAACTTAAACATATATATATGGCAAGTACGAATGTGAGTGTAATACTTAATGCTCTATATTGATAATACGTTCAGTGCATAACACAACATTGGTAACACTTGCGTAGACACGTCTATATTAAATGGTAATTTTGACTATCCCGTTTGCTTTCGATTGTTAAAATTACATTCCCTTGCCAATTTATTAAGCCGCCGTAATTACCTTATTTTGTAATGTATTTAATATTCTTATAACAAACTTTAGCTTAAATTACATTTTTAATTCTCCTTGAAAATCCTTTAATATTTTTTAATCTTTACCTTTAGAACAATTGATTGTTATGATTCCAAGTCAAAATAGTCAGTTAAATACCTTTATCTAAGTAGTGATATCTCTATCCCTTATTTCTTATCTAAACAGCTCCCATATATTTCGGGCCTGACTGAAGCTTAAATGTTAACATGTAGCCTATCTATCTCAGGTTGATGAAGCACATTAATATCCGCATTAATAGCAGTCCCTTTTTCTTTAAGATATTCATTAACTTTTATTAAAAAACAATGTCTATGTATATTCATTTAATATTTTAATGAACTGTATTTCATTTCATAAAATAATAATATTTTTACAATAATTGTTCCCTTCCACGTTACAACAAGAGAAAACAGTGGACACATTTCACTTTAGTCTTCATGCTTACGAGCTAAGAATAGAATATTTTCCTAAGCAGTTTCTTTTAGTTCCTTGTGTGTAACTGTTGCATTCGTCTCGCTTCTATCTTGCATGTTGTTTTTGGATCTACTCTCATCTTCAGGCAAACGCTAATGCACTTTTCTGTACAAAAAATTCGTTTTCTTCATGAAAAACAAACATCATTATTATTATTATTATTATTATTATGTAAACGGTGAGAGGTATATTTTGAGTGGTTATAACACAAATTCGTGGAACGAGAAAAAACCCGGTATTAAGTGGCGTAAGTGTTCGCCGTGAAGCAAATGTCCCTCAATTTGAATGCAATTGATTTCCGATTCCTTTCCAAGAAAACTTTAGAGATTTTAACAGAATGGTGAGTATAATTAGTAAGAGCGCATAGTATATTATCGATTCACTCTCAGCAGCTTTCCACGTCCCATCTTGCGGCCTTGCAACTGAGCAGAAAGCACACTTTAATAATGTTTTTGTGATTCTGCGTTTCTTAGATCTCAGCAGTGATTTAACAAACATAAACAAAAGCATATTGTTCTCTGCTGACTACACTAAACAATAAATAATTGTGTTGATATATTAACATTTTTTATACAGGCCTGTCATCTTTACACGTCAATTTAAATGTTGCAATGTTGTATAGGAGTGCCTCTGTTAATTTCTAATTGTTGTGTGTATCTAATAAAATTTATAATTAGTGACTTCATCTGGTGTCAGTTATTTTGTTACAACAGTAGGCCTACAAACGATTAGTCATGCGACCGTCGTAGTGAAACGGTATAGGTGTTAATTGAATACCTGTACAACAAATAACAGCAGTCTGCAAGCCTAACAAAACTACACAAGTTTGTAATAAAATTATTTAGTAGTTATATAACGTACATGGTTTAGATGTTTCACGTCTCAATGTCAATACGTGTATGATATTTATTACTATATTTCACAAGATTTACTAACTGTTATGCATAAAGAACATAGCATAAAACGTTTGTTATTAACCATAATGGTATTTCCAATTACTTGAAAGAATCTTGACGTGGCAGATGAATTCTGTCTCACCCATTTGGCAATGTTATTTACAACACAATTGTAGACTGTCATTGAAAACGATACAGGTTACAATATTTTAAAAATATAACGGTTTATTAATGGATATTTTTACCTGAAATGGAAGTTATCATGTGACTACTAAAATAGTTAGGACATTTATCAATACACCTTGTTCTACCGACTTAAATTAAAGTACACATGTATAGTGAAAACTGACTTAATTGAGTACAGATTGATAGAAAACTCGGCAGTACTCATATTTAAAGTCTAAGACATTTATCTCTAACAAACGGAGAGAGTCACAGAGTGTTATAGAAGAAATATAATGTTTAGACCAACCACACGTGGAAAGATTTTTATAATTCCTTATTACACACGAGATACTGTAAACGATTGCTTCCATTCTTTAAATAAATATAAAATCAGTAATAATAACGCTTCCAACTGTACTTTGGTTTTCGTAATTTGGTAACGTAAACTAACCGAAGGTGTTTTCAATTTAAATTTGTGTGTTTGTATGTCTGTCTGTGTGTCTGTTTGTTTGGCGTATGTTTCACGACATAGTTGGATCACACTACAAATGATTAAACAAAAAATAGAGTTGCGTTCGTCTTGACACTTTCATCACACATACTCCTATTGTTTCTTAGATTAATCGTATGTAAATAAGGGCACGCAAGACACAAATGGAAGAGGTTAAATTAAATGAAAAGCATAATTCATGTGATATATTTAATTAATAAAATCTTGTATAAACTCAGAAAAAGTTTTTAGAATATTTAAATGTTGCACCTAAAAATTTATAAATATTTTGAAAATAATTTGTGAAAATGCACTCCGCCTAGGAGTACTTTCAACCCAAACAGTACAGTGACTAGTTAGAAAATTATGTAAGTTTAAGCCTAAAATTGGAATTGAATTTTAAAAAGGCGTAAAAATTTATTTATATCATTCATAAGGAAATCAGTACGTTACATTCTAACCCAAATTTCTTCTGGCCTAGCAAGCATCATTAAAACAATGTTTTGTTCTGTAAATTTTGAGCAAATTTTGTACATTCTTTTCTAATAATTATTTATTCTGGTAAATAAATAGCACGCAATAATAATCTCTAAAACTGTATAAGATAAGTGAGACATATTATATTGAGACCAAGACTTATGTTTATGTGAAGAAATTAAAACACCAGATGTCTTATAAAGTGGTTATTCTGATTCCTCAAGATATTTTGTATTGTTAATACAGTTTTATGTAATTCATTTGTTAAATATTTCTTTAAAGGAGAAATAAAAATGGCCTGTGATGTTTATTCTGACGATAGTAACTAAATATAACAGCAATCAAAAGTACATTATACGATTTGCCCATCATCATCATCATTATCAGTACCAATTTAAAGAATCAGTCCCATAAATCTGTTTTGGTTGAATATTCCATATCTTACTTGGCCTTTCAGTGTTTAATTTTCGCTAGGCCTATAACCAAATGCCAGCTTAGTTAGTCTTTGTATGCCCATTCATTTCAGACGCTACTACCAATTAATCCTATCTTCCCGGACTCGATCAATTTTTGCATAATTATTTCTACCGTACGGAACACTCATGACGTTTTTGTTTATAAATATCCACGTTCGCTGCTGTATGGTAACTCTAGAACCGCTTCCATTTTTCTAAAATTTAGAGTATGTACATTTCTAATAAATTTACTGCAAATCGTTTTACAACAGGTGAATTAGCGGACAATCATGTGTGCACAATGATGTGCTTGTGTAATCACTGACAAAGCGATACCAATTATCGTTAACTGCAGCGATTAACGTTCCGCAAGCTATTACCGCACATTCTATTACGGTTTAGTCTAATGCGCAGCGTGGTAAACAATGTTAAACTGCCACAAAAAGTAGTAATTGCCGTTTCCACGCAACTACAGTTTATACGATAATAACACTTTTTTGTAGTGTTTTTCTATATCGGTGGTTCACGGCATTGTACAAGTTTACATGTATTACTCAATGAAATTAAACCGTTAAAACTAATAACTTCATAAGTCGCAATAACTCTTTTGAATTACTGTAAACTTTATGTAGCCTATTTATTTGGTCTTCAAACCATTCTTACCATACTACTGTAAAATGTTATGGAAAACTGTAGAAAACAAACGATTTTGTAAAACAACTGCTATAAAATTGTGTTCGTATTAAAAGAGAACATATTATAACAACAATGTACGGTTTATTAAAATGACCAGTGAACAAGTCGTTGTCTGAAATTACAAAAACCTGTCGCGTTTAACTATCCGTAATACCTTAACATCCAAAGTGAGGTATACAACTAAGTAAATCTATTTATAAACAGAATAAATTTGGTAAATTGATTGTCTTTTTGAAGTTATCTTCAACTAACGTTGCTGTATAAAAGAATCCAGTTGTTACGGAGAGTGGAAAATGTCTACAATTTCCAACATTTTCTTTCCACGTAACACACATATATGGTCTGTTTACAATCCATTCGTGTGAATACATTTAACTATTTACAAAGTAATATTAAACTTAAACCGGATAAAAGACAACAAATAGACATTCAGAAATTATATAATCGTCTATGCTCTCTGTGACTCATAAATACAGTCAGAAACAGTTTCTAAACAGCCTGCTAATTGCTAATACACCAATGCCCTTCTCTAGCCGATGAGCGATGCGGCTTTTCGTTATATGTCAGCTTATAGAGTAGTAAGTTGAGTCTCAAATATATAACCAAATTGCATATAGAGAATTTTATCCTTTACGGAGGACCCCACAACGCTCGGTGGTCTCTACCGCTGCAAGACATCTCAGAGTTCTAGATTCTCTTCCTTATATCTCTGATGCCCATTATTCTAGATTGCCATCCATTGAAAGTTGTTTGTTTCACTCACTTTCAACGAACCTAATAAGAATCTTTGTAGACTCTTTGTTTCTCAAGACGTTAGAGTAGGTCTAATCAACGGGTACGGGTGTTTTTAAATTTTTTATGTTATAGTTTACCTGTAACAGGTAGTAAAGCTGTGAGGAAGTTTCATTAAGTGGTTAGGTGCTTACGTACTGAGCACCAGTTTGTGCGTGCCCGGAGAAAAAAGAAAGTTTGCACAACACCATGTATTATCAGTGTTTAGTCGTACAAAAATGGTTTGAATGAAAACAATAAAATACAGTACATGTTTAGTTTACAGTGAGGGAAATCACTCAAACAAAAAAAAAGTAGAAGACTACACTTTGAGCTACGTGAAGAAGATTAATGTAAACAAATTGTATTTAAACATTACCTACAATCCGCGCTGACACCGGGGGTGTAGGCAATCATAAATTTGTGTAGGCAATTTGTAAATATTATCTAGACAGACTTGAAAGATATATTTTTGAAGATAGAAAACGTTTTAAATATAATAAACTGGAGATAAATATTTAACAATAAGCAAAAGCAATTATTGTTCATTTCTTTTATAATGGAAATATCAAGTGACTTTTGCGCCAGCCTGTGTACGCTGATATTCAGTCAGTAGCCAACCTACAAACTTGCTGCGGTGTATCAGGTGTAGAGAGAGGTGTAACGTTTTTAAATTGTGAGTCGCCTAGCTAAGCAGCTGCAACCTACATTTCAGTTTAGAGTAACGCTAATTTATGGTGTTGGGTGACACAGCAAGCTGTACCATCTACTCTGGCTGATTAGTCACGTTTAAGGCTCACGCTTCACTAAACCGCATACCGTAGTTGTGCACGACAGTATGTCCAACTTGTAATTGATTACAGCAGGCACGTAGCCGGGGGGGCTCGAGGGGCTGAAGCCCCCCCAAATCTAAAAATTAGATTTATTCCTTTATTTGCTCCAACTGTGTCTTGTTGTTTTCGGGTATTTTTTAAACCTACTACCATCCAGACACTTTACGTAGCAAAAATGTTAGCACTCGGGGGAGTGCCGACAGAAGTGAAAACTTTTATACTCAGGCCTGGAGAAACGCTTTGTGCGTGGAAAAAACATTTAATTTAGTGGTATTACAAAATTGCTATGAAATATCTACAACTGAAAATTATGAAAAATATTTTTTTAATAAAATTTAATTAAAACAATGTAAAATTTAATCTTAATCAATTATAATTTTCAAATAATAATTAATTTAAATATAAAAATAAATTTTTGTTATGATAAATTTATATTTTAAAAAGCACAATACTGGAACCTAACCTAAAAAAGTTACGTGTTTTTCGAGAGATTTTACGACACACTCGGCGCGATACGACTTCGGGTCCGAAGAGCGAGCTGCCTGTTTATGATTACATCGATGCTGTTTGTGCTCGTGTCACTGGAAGCGGAGGGTGGACGTTGCAGAGAACGTAATCCGGGAGTCGGGGGAGAGGGGCAGGCAAATCGGCCTGAGCGCGCGAATGGAGAGAGGGGACCGCCTATACTCTCTGTATATGTATAAGCTGATGACTCACCGTAACGGAAGAAAGCGTAACCGATGAGATGCTGTCGCGAAACTCTATGTTTTCTCCATACAAAAAGTGTTTCTCCAGGCCCGCCTATAGAAGTTTTCACTTCAAAAAATTTAAGTCATCTAGGGGGCAGTAGCAAAACTAAGTCTTTGCCTTATAACTCCTTAAACGAGTTAGTGTAGTAAATCGATACTTGATGGCGACACTTGATGACAACGATGGGGCGATAGTTGCGACCAATTATAAAAACTATTTTATTTTGTGCAGAACAAGAATACCTCTTAGAGGTGATCATGACAGTGGACCTCTCTCTTTGGATATACTTGAAAAAAAGGATGGAAAATACCGAGCTCTTTTGCGATTAAGGGCAAACTCTGGTGATGAAGACTTAAAAAGACACATTATCAATAGCCGTAGAAACGCCCGCCACGTACTTGAGCCCAGATATACAGAATGAAATTATACAGATATGCTCAAACATAGTTACCAAAGAAATAGTTTCTAAGATAAATAATGCAAGTTGTTTTAGCCTACTTGCCGATGAAACTATGGATATTTCAAGCACAGAACAACTTTCTATCTGTGTCAGGTATGTAGACCTACTGATTCATAATGGCGATTCACAAACCCTAGTAATTCGAGAAGATTTTTTGGGATTTATCCCAATTCATGATCGATCTGCAGAAAACTTGACCAAAGTCATTTTGCAGCGATGTGAGGAGCTAGGACTTGACATGTCTAAATGCGTTGGACAGGGGTATGATGGAGCAGCCAATATGGCTGGCCACATCAGTGGTGTCCAATCTAGGATCAGACAGCAGTATCCGAAGATGAGATATGTTCATTGTGCAAGCCACCGCTTAAATCTTGCACTGTCAAATGCCATGTCAATTCCTATGGTAAAAAACTGTCTTGGTGTTGTCAATGAATTAGCTAACTTTTTTAGAAACCACCCCAATGCAAATAAAACTCTTCAGGATGCTATTTCAGTACATGCCCCAGAGAGTAGGAAAAGAAGACTTCTCCGGCTTTATGAAACCAGATTCATCGAAAGGCATGACAGTGTCCTTACATTTGTTGAGATCTTTAAATCCATTTGCATCAGCTTGGAAGCGATTTCTAACAAGACATGGAAGATTTCTTCAACAGCCTTAACTTTGTTGGCAGCCGTGGAGAAGAGTGATTTCCTAGTCAGCCTATTGGTTTGTGACAAACTCTTTAGCTTTACTCTGCCATTGTCTGTGTTTATTCAAGTTAAGTCTCTTGATTTATTATCAGCTCTAAGCCATGCTAAAGAGGTTATTGTTACTCTTAAAAAACAACGAGAAGATGCAGAAAAATGTTTCAAAGATATATTTAATTCTGCATCACGGGTTGCGGAAGAGATATTCCTAACTAAACTGACGGTTCCAAGACTAACATCAAGGCAGACGATGCGTGCGAACCCTCAAATTACTAATGTTGAAAAATATTACAGAGTGACTGTCTTCATTCCTTGTGTTGAGAGTCCCTTTCAAAATTTATCTGATAGATTCATATCAAATGAGGATATTCTACAAAGTTTCCAGGTGCTTCTTCCAGGCTATGCTTCTATTGATGAAACGAGCAAGTTGGAGAGACTATCTCCATACTTTGACGATCAAATGTCATTTTCTGCAGTAAAAGCTGAGTATGAACTGTGGTGTGAAAGAGCTTCCACTATTGACACCGACTCTGAGGTCCTGAAAGTATTGGAGTATTGCAATGCGACTTATTATCGTACAATCAACCACCTCTTAACTGTCTTGGCTACGTTGCCAGTGACAACTGCTAGTGTAGAGAGATCTTTTTCTACAATGAAAAGAGTGAAAACTTTACCTCGTAGTGTAATGAACGACGACCGACTAAGTGCACTTGCCATGATTTCCATTCACTGGGATGTTACTGTGGATCCAGATAAGGTGATCAACATTATGGCAGGGAAGAAATCAAGAAGACTGCTTCTGTAGTAAATAAAAAAAGAGACATGGTGCTCGCTTGTAGCAATAATAAACCCCTGTTGGAATTTGGAATTTAGGAGTGTAAGGTGCATTGGTAGGGCCTAATTTGTTAAAGTCATTTGTAGCTCAATAAATTTCTATTTAAAAAAATAGAGTAGTAATTAATCTTCCTTCTTCATTAGCCGGATTTAACATTGTTTGAACACAGAGCCGAGCAGCAAATCTTTAGCCTTGATATGGCCACCGCCGGAAAAATTTCGAGAAATGAACCCCACCCGAAACAAAATTCTGGCTACGGGCCTGGATTACAGGACGAACGTAATTTCTATCACGTCAGTAGGGTGGCGTGTTAATTTATGGAAACAATAATATTGCGGCCGCTGTACTCTGATGTTTAATATTTTAATAAACACAACTGAAACTTTAAATGGAACAAAATTGTGCGTATGTGTGTGTGAGAGAGAGAGAGAGCGAGAGAGAGAGAGAGAAAGAGAGAGAGAGTTAGTGGATATAGCTCTCTCCTGCTTTCTTCTGTTTTCCTATTGGAGTTGATCCTGTTAACGCGATCCTATTGGTAGGATGAACGCTACGACTTTCAGTACTGTCATGATAGTAGATCTCAATAGAGACAAGTAAATATCGGTATAGAGAACCATACATGACTTCCACATTCAAAGATTTATATTTAAATCTTAATATCGCCTGCCAAGCGCGATATATTTTTTTCTTATACATGATTTACACTAAAATGAAAAAATTATAATTTTATTGCCTGGCAACAAAATTATTTTATTTTCAACAATTACCATTGCTTGAAAAAGTTTAAATGAATTTTCAAGTACTTTACTCTTGTTAAAACGTAAAAGTTTGCAGGTAAACTACCCCTTCCCCTTAACCGATCTTCACCAAACTCTAAAGGCCTTGAGTCCTCTACAATTCACTGACGTATGCAAAAAATTATTTGATTCTGTTTGAATTTGCGGCAGTTATCGTTTGCCATATAAAATACGCTTGATAAAAAACGTTGCCGGTAAACTACCCCTTCCCCTCAACCGATCTTTACCAAAAACAACAGGTCTTGAGTACTCTACAAATCAGGGCTGTATGCAGAACATTATTTGATTCTGTTTGAATTTGCGGCTGTTATCGTTTGCCATATAAAATACGCTTGATAAAAAACGTTGCCGGTAAACTACCCCTTCCCCTCAACCGATCTTTACCAAAAACAACAGGTCTTGAGTACTCTACAAATCAGGGCTGTATGCAGAACATTATTTGATTCTGTTTGAATTTGCGGCTGTTATCGTTTGCCATAGAAAATACCCTTGTTAAAAAAACGTTGTAGGTAAACTACCCCTTTCCCTTAACCGATCTTCACCAAAAACAATAGGTCTTGAGAACTCTACAATCTAGGGCTGCATGCAAATAATCTTTTGATTCTGTTTGAATTTGCGGATGTTATCGTTTGCCATAGGAAATACCCTTGTTAAAACATAAAACGTTACAGGTAAACTACCCCTTCACCTTAACCGATCTTCACCAAAAACAATAGGTCTTGAGAACTCTACAATTCAGGGCTGTATGCGAAACATTATTTGATTCTGTTTGAATTTGCGGCTGTTATCGTTTGCCAAAAAAAAATTTCACCTTGATAAAAAAAAACCGTTGCCGGTAAACTACCCCTTTCCATCAACCGATCTTCACCAAAAACAACAGGTCGTGAGTACTCTACAAATCAGGGCTGTATGCAAAAAATTATTTGATTCTGTTTGAATTTGCGGCAGTTATCGTTTGCCATAAAAAAAATCTACAGACACACAGACACACACACACACACACACACACACACACACACACACACACACACACACACACACACACACACACTTTTCGGAAAACGACTTTTTTTCATGTTTTGAGTGTAGTAGAATCAGAATCTGCAATAATCTCGAACACGATTTTTTTTGCCATCACCATACTTTCATTCCTTAAGGAATATGGAAGTAAAAATTATATGCCGTAAGCAAACTAGTACCCAACGGCTGCAGACTTTACTTTGTACTAAACTATTGTATCCGTGGTTCATTAAAGTAGTAATACTAACAGCTGCTAACATTTTACATCAAAACAGTATGAAGTGTGTGTGTGCGTTTACATTATTAAATAGAAAACAAACAGGGCTGTTTTGCCGTGGTCGGTTGCTAATAATTAACTGCATAGTTGGCTACCTTTCAGTCCCACAGTCGGGGATCTTCTTCTGTTTTGCCGTGGTCGGTTGCTAATGATTAACTGCATAGTTGGCTACGTTTCAGTCCCACAGTCGGGGATCTTCTTCTGTTTTGCCGTGGTAGGTTGCTAATAATTAACTGCATAGTTGGCTACGTTTCAGTCCCACAGTCGGGGATCTTCTTCTGTTTTGCCGTGGTAGGTTGCTAATAACTAACTGCATAGTTGGCTACGTTTCAGTCCCACAGTCGGGGATCTTCTTCTGTTTTGCCGTGGTAGGTTGCTAATAATTAACTGCATAGTTGGCTACGTTTCAGTCCCACAGTCGGGGATCTTCTTCTGTTTTGCCGTGGTAGGTTGCTAATAATTAACTGCATAGTTGGCTACGTTTCAGTCCCACAGTCGGGGATCTTCTTCTGTTTTGCCGTGGTAGGTTGCTAATAATTAACTGCATAGTTGGCTACGTTTCAGTCCCACAGTCGGGGATCTTCTTCTGTTTTGCCGTGGTAGGTTGCTAATAACTAACTGCATAGTTGGCTACGTTTCAGTCCCACAGTCGGGGATCTTCTTCTGTTTTGCCGTGGTAGGTTGCTAATAACTAACTGCATAGTTGGCTAGGTTTCAGTCCCACAGTCGGGGATCTTCTTCTGTTTTGCCGTGGTAGGTTGCTAATAACTAACTGCATAGTTGGCTACGTTTCAGTCCCACAGTCGGGGATCTTCTTCTGTTTTGCCGTGGTAGGTTGCTAATAACTAACTGCATAGTTGGCTAGGTTTCAGTCCCACAGTCGGGGATCTTCTTCTGTTTTGCCGCGGTAGGTTGCTAATAACTAACTGCATAGTTGGCTACGTTTCAGTCCCACAGTCGGGGATCTTCTTCTGTTTTGCCGTGGTAGGTTGCTAATAACTAACTGCATAGTTGGCTACGTTTCAGTCCCACAGTCGGGGATCTTCTTCTGTTTTGCCGTGGTAGGTTGCTAATAACTAGCTGCATAGTTGGCTACGTTTCAGTCCCACAGTCGGGGATCTTCTTGAGGGCGCAAAGCAACAGAAAACAACAAGTGCGGCAGATCTTAGCCAAACAATACGCGGGTACGTTTACCGGGTATGACCAACAGGCGGCCGGTAACACAAGATTACCTATATCATCTCGACTACCTAATCTCGGCTATTCGCAGGCCGTTCTTGACCCCGCGATTATGCAGAGTACAGAATTACATGTATTTCCTGTTGAAAAACCTACTGGCTAATTGCATGATGTTGTTACTACATGTATTATTGTGTTGATATTGTAACAAGAACCCAATCGAACAGCCTAGAACGTCCTCCACCCGCCCCTCCACTAATCGAGTATGTGTACCTCAGTCAAGGCCGCGCTTAAGTACGTTCCAGAGTACACTGGAGAACACTTGAAACGCATTAGCTGGCGTGCAGTAAGGAGGGAAAGCTACTCTAGACCTTTGCGTGACCTATAAAGGTAGATCTGGATTAGTCAGATCAGTTCGTTGAGCGATTTTCCTTAGCGCAGATCGAGTGTTTGTTGAAGTAGGTTATTGTAGCGAAGTGTTATTGTGTTTTAGTGTGTAACTCAATTATTTGACATTATTATTGTTTGTGGGCAAATTTTCCTGGCATTATTGTACGAGTTGATTACAAATTGTTGTTTGTGAGTAATTAAAGCGGGTTATTAGTGACTTCATTAGTGTCTGTAACTTGTTTCCACTGTAGAATATGACGATGAGTGAGACAGTCTAACAATATGTTTATTGTATGCAAAAGTAATAAACTTGAGTATGATATAAGACAAAACTACGGAATTACGATTAACCTACTGTGAACATAACTAATCTAAAATAACTATATGATATTGCACCATAAAACTGATAATCCATAAGACTACATACATTGTATGTGTGATATAAAACCGCATCGTAATTTACTTGCTTTGTAGTTTAGTTATAAAAACTTGATGTAGTCACGACACGTCTTATCTTTAAAAACTAAAAGTGTAGTCAAGGAATTCCATTGAATTCAAATTGTTCCTTCATCACCTCCTTAAAATTTATATAATCTTTTCCTTAATGCGTACTTATTTACTTATACCGTAACCTCTCCTGCTAGCGGTGTTGAAGTAAATCAGGCCCACTTATATACAATGACACTGCTGCTAACCATCCACTTTTTGAACAAGCGTTCTCTTTGAAGAGACCAGGATCTTATCATAGGAGAATGTCTGTTACCCTCGGCTGCACATGGAGTACGTCAAAGTCTTTAAATATGGTTCCGTCGTGATGAACAGAAGAAGAGAAAAACTCGTATTAAATAGGATTTTGTATACTGTCCTCCCAAACCAATTAGATAGCACTTGATGTTGATTGGTTGATGATGTTTTCTATCTTAGGTCGTGCTCGTATGAAGGTCTATATACGTGGACATTCTTAAACAAAAAAACCAACTCTCTACCTCATTGCGGGGGGTTAATTGGTAGACACCGTGCCAATTGTTACCAATACTGTCTATACCCTCAAACCGATGTGAGGCCGAAGGCTAGCCTAGCTTTCTGTCAGGATAGCCTTCAGACCACGGCGTAACAGCTCGCCCAATAATTTTTCCAACTATTTGCCGTTTCAAATTATAAATGCATTCTATTGTCTATAATATTAGTTATTTACGTAAAGTATCGATGTTAATTTTTTACTTACATGTTCCTTAAGGAAATGGAAGTATGGTGATGGCAAAAAAAATCGTGTTCGAGATTATTGCAGATTCTGATTGTACTACACTCAAAACATGAAAAAAAGTCGTTTTTCGAAAAGTGTCTGTGTGTGTGTGTCTGTGTGTCTGTGTGTGTCTGTAGATTTTTTTTCTATGGCAAACGATAACAGCCGCAAATTCAAACAGAATCAAATACTTTTTTGTATACAGCTCTGATTTGTAGAGTACTCGCGACCTATTGTTTTTGGTGAAGATCGGTTGAGGGAAAGGGGTAGTTTACCGGCAACGGTTTTTTTTATCAAGGGTAATTTTGTTTGTTTGGCAAACGATAACAGCCGCAAATTCAAACAGAATCAAATAATATTTCGCATACAGCCCTGAATGTTAGAGTTCTCAAGATCTGTTGATTTTGGTAAAGATCGGTTATGGGGAAGGGGTAGTTTACCGGCAACGTTTTACGTTTTAACAAGGGTATTTTTTATGGCAAACGATAACAGCCGCAAATTCAAACATAATCAAATAATGTTTTGCATACTGCCCAGAATTGTAGGGTTCTCAAGACCTTTTGTTTTTGGTGAAGATCGGTTAAGGGAAAGGGGTAGTTTACCGGCAACGTTTTATGTTTTAAAAGGGTATTTTCTATGGCAAACGATAAGAGCCGCAAATTGAAACGGAATCAAATAAGTTTTTGCATACAGCCCTGGTTTCTTGAGTACTAAAGACCTATTGTTTTTGGTGAAGATCGTTTAAGGGAAAGGGGTAGTTTACCAGCCATGTTTTTTGTTTTATCAAGTGTATTCTGTATGGCAAACGATAACACCCGCAAATTAAAACAAAATCATATAATATTTTGCATACAGCTCTAAATTGTAGAGCTCTCAAGACCTATCGTTTTTGGTGAAGATCGGTTAAGGTAAAGGGGTAGTTTACCGGCAACGGTTTTTTTTTATCAAGGGAAAGTTTTTCTATGGTAAATGATAACAGCCGCAAATTCAAACAGAATCAAATGATGTTTTGCATACTGCCCTGTATTGTAGAGTTCTCAATACCTATTGGTGTTGGTGAAGATCGGTTAAGGGAAAGGGGTAGTTTACCTGCAACGTTTTATGTTTTAAAAGGGTATTTTTTATGGCAACGATAAGAGCCGCAAATTCAAACAGGATCAAATACGTTTTTCATACTGCCCTGTTTTGTTGAGTACTAAAGACCTATTGTTTTTGGTGAAGATCGGTTAAGGGAAAGGGGTAGTTTACCAGACACATTTTTTGTCTTATTAAGGGTATTTTGTATGGCAAACGATAACAGTCGCAAATTCAAACAGAATCATATAATATTTTGCATACTACCCTGAAATGTAGAGTTCTCAAGGCCTGTTGGTTTTGGTGAAGATCGGTTAAGGGAATAGGGTTGTTTACCAGCAACATTTTATGTTTTATCAAAGGTAATTTTTTTTGACGAACGATAACTGCCGTACGTTAAAACAGAATCAACTACTCTTCTGCATACCTTTTTGAATTATATAGTACTCAAGGTCTGTTGATTTTGGTGAAGATCGGTTAAGGGAAAGGGGTAGTTTACCAGCAACGTTTTATGTTTTCACAAGGGTATTTTTTCTATGACGAACGATAACTGCCGTAAATTCAAAGAGAATCAACTAATGTTTTGCATACAGCCCTGAATTGTACAGTTCTCAAGACCTGTTGTTTTTGGTGAAGATCGGTTAATGGAATAGGGTAGTTTACCAGCAACGTTTTATGTTTTATCAAGGGTGTTTCCTATGGCAAACGATAACAGCCGCAAATTCAAACAGAATCAAATAATTGTTTGCATACAGGCCTGAATTGTAGAGTACCTAAGACCTGTCATTTTTGGTGAAGATCGGTTAAAGGAATGGGGTAGTTTACCGGCAACGGTTTTTTATCAAGGGTAATTTTTTTCTATAGTAAACGATAACAGCCGCAAATTCCAACAGAATCAAATGATGTTTTGCATACAGCCCTGTATTGTAGAGTTGTCAATACCTGTTGGTGTTGGTGAAGATCGGTTAAGAGAAAGGGGTAGTTTACCAGCAACATTTTATGTTTTAATCAGGGTAATTTTTTATATTACGAACGATAACTGCCGTAAATTCTAACAGAATCAACTAGGTTTTTGCATACCTTTTTGAACTAAAGAGAACTCAAGGTCTGTTGATTTTGTTGAAGGTCGGTTAAGGGAAGGGGTAGTTTATCAGCAACGTTTTATGTTTTAAAAAGGGTAATTTTTTTTATGACGAACGATAACTGCCGAAAATTCAATGAGAATCAAATAATTTTTTGCACTCTTTCCTGAGTTGTAGAGAGCTCAAGGTCTATTGATTTTGGTGAAGATCGGTTAAGGGAAAGGGGTAGTTTACCTGCTACATTTTATGTTGTAACAAGAGAAATGTTTCCATGACGAACGATAACTGCCGCACAATCAAACAGAATCAAATATTTTTTCCATGCTTCCCTGAATTGTAGAGGACGGAAGGTCTATTGATTTTGGAGAAGATCGGTTAAGAGAAAGGGGTAGTTTACCTGAAACATTTTATGATTTAACAAGAGTAAAGTACTTAATTTTTATAAATAAAGTATCCTGATAAGAAGCTCATAGTAATCCACTGTAGAAACGTAGATGAAATATCTATAAATAAAGAGGTTAGGTGAACGGGGTGGGGGTAATTTTCTATTATTAAAAATTATAGTTGAAGGTGAAGGGGAGAATTTTTTACATGTGTACTACGTTATCGGCAACAAAGAAGTAGTTTTTTGTTAAAATTGCTTCCCGGGCTCTTTAGCCGTAGTCCAATTTTTTCTACAAAACCAGACTTTTCGGCAGTGCCATCGACTGCCATCATCGGTGAAAATCGAGTGCGAAAACGTGAGGTGGTATACGTTAGTGACCACAGTACTGTGGTTAATGCTGAAGCAATAAGTAGAAAGACGTAGTTTCTATGGAAATATTTCATTTCAAATATGATTTTAAATATAAATCTTAGAACATGGAAGTCATGTATGGTTCTCCATACCAATATTTTGTTAAAGTAATTATCTAAGAATTCTTTAACAGTCGTTCTGCTTTCCTAGCTTTTAGGGATTGTTAAGTTCCTCTCTCCCCGCGTTTAAGAAAGAAATAATTAATCATACAGTCTGTTCTGTCTGTTTAGGTTCGTACGTTTTTCATTAAAAATTCCTTAAATTTAATCCAAATTTAATGCGCCTAAAGGCATACAAATAAGACACTGATCCTGGACAATTAAAAGAACAGAGTGAATAAGATAAATGATGATGTTTATTTTGCTACAGGAAACAGCAAAATGTAAAACAGTAAACAAGAGAATTTACGTAACTCTGGTTAACGGATTAAAATTGACGAGACTACGGAAGTAAAAATTGCAGGTACATGAAAAGATGAAGACTTAAATTTTTAACAATTGGTTTAAAATTGGAAATTACGTACAATCGAATTTGGCTGTAAGTTATCACGTGCTTGCGGTGTTTATAATATGGTTACAATGACTCGCTCAAGCTTTACGGTCTGTGGACGATTTCAGTATTTACACTGTCATTCTGTATTTAATTATAAACAATGGCAGCGGATACTGAGATTAGATGTGTGGTTTCACAAGCCCACGACCACACTCGGTAATAAAAAAGTAAAAAATGATCGACTGCCAGTGTGTTTGTTGACAGGGAGACAAAATTCAAGAGAGAATTCTTGGTTTATCTTAATTTTATTTTGATGGTTAAACTTCTTTTTGATAAATATAGGCTGTTAAATAGACAGTGAATTAAAAATTATTTCTTAGAACTCATCCAATACTTTAGGCATATATTTCGTCATGGGTTTCTTGTAAATTGTATAAGGAATTGAACAGTCATAGTCGAGTGCCATTTATATACAAAAACAGCAGTGCCTCGGAGCATAGTCCTCTTACTGACTTGATACTAAACATTCTGCGCTGTCTTGAAGACATTATAGGTATACATTTTTTTCTTAAATGTTTATGCTCTTTCCTGTAAAAAATTAATAAACAGCTGATTAAGAAAAAGTTGTTGTATGCAACTGATTAAAAAAAAACATCAGCAATGCATGCAAACAGTTTTAGTAACTTCAAAATAAATTTTTTTGTTAGTCTTTTGTTACAATGACGATAGAATTTAGAGGACTGTTCATAAACACGACATAAGAATTTCAAATTTAAGACAAAGTCAATGACACATACAGTTGATTTAACAATATTTAAAACATATAGTAGGTTTTGAAACTGCTTATGTTATAAGTGTAGACAAGTAAAGTTTTTGTTTATAATATTTAAACCCTGTGAAAATAAGTTTACAAAACAATAATAATTTTCAAAGGACAACCAGTGTGAACACTGTGATTACTGTGTGTAGAATACATTGTAAAACGTATATAAACTTTAAGACTTGATTATATTATAGTCAAATTTACTAACAGATATTGTATCAAAACAGAAAATTTTGTAGAGTCCGGTTTTGACTGAAAAACACATATGAAAACTTGACCCCTCTATTTAAGAGTGGTAGTAAGAAAATTAAGAGTTGGTAGGTAGATACTTAAACATTCATGGTTACGGTATTAATTCTTATATTTCTTTTAAGTTGGTTCTGCATTGCACACTAAGTAGAAATAAATAAATGAATAGTATGTACTGAACATTCCTGAAAGTACTGGACGGTTTGGAATATGCAGTTAATTTAATTCAACTTGATTAAATAAAGCCTGACATTCATCTCACCGTAGTAGTGAGGGGGCAACGTTTTCTTATATGTGTTGTATAGACAAGGCGCTAAGGAATGCCGGGACAGATGATCTTTTGTGATAGCATGATTCCTTTTACCAATACCTCCAAGAATGACGGATAAGGGAGTAAAAGGATAGAGCACCCTATTGTCATCGGTATGGGAAATAATTCCTAAAGACAGTTGAACTGTCAAGTCAAGGGTATAGAATTGAAAAGTCGCCGAGAAACCGTTTAATTATTTAAGTCAATATGATTTTCCCTTGTTTAAACGCCATGAAATGGCGGGAGGTACCTGGTTATTAAAAGACTGTCTTACAGAAGGGAAGAAATTGCAAGTGTACTAACCTTTGAGTTTAGGAGATGGAGAAAAAGACATGTAGTGAAAAAGACCATTATTACAAAGGTTCTTTTGTAATACGAGTTTTTTGACAGGAGATCTATAACGCATTTGTTCACTGTTATTCGGGTATAATTAATTTGCAGCGTCTTTAAATTGACATTTATTGCAAATTACTGTCAGCTGCTGTCTTGTTAATGTACGTTCGTATTACACCAATACATCTGTATATTTTAGTAACTTCGACGTTTGTAAATTTTGTGTTGTGGGTAGGAAAGTCATATTCTATTTTAAAATGTGAGCTCGCGCGTCAGTGTGTGTGTCTGTGTTTCATAAATAAATGCCCATATTAAAAAACGTTTACTTATAACAAAGCAGGAAAGCGATCGCCACCTTTAAATATTGTGAATAATAATAAAGAAACTGATTTTCTCGTAGTTGATTTTTGCACTTGAAAAATTACAATTTCAAGACAATTTTTTCAGATTACATTTATTGTAGATATTTTACTTCTAGTAATCTAGGATAGTGTTTCTAGAATGTGAAGCGTGAGTTGTGATAGTTGTTGATTGATGACAGGGGATACCGCGATTAGGCACGTATCCGGCCCTACGAATGCTAATGGCTGCTAATGCAATGACTGGAATGACAGCAGAATGACAGAATCGTGAAGAATTATTATGTCTATCTTAAACAACCGTGAACACGTATTTCATTCAATAAAACGAGTCAGCCACATTGGTAAAGGCAAATTAAATAAACTGCATACTAATGTAACAACACAAAATGCTGCAACACACTGATTAAGGTTACACAGTACTGTGGTTAAGGGCCTACGTAACCTCAGTCAGTGTCTAAACAGAGGGTTGCCAAACCAAACATTCATGGAAACAAGGACGTACATTCACCAACCCTCTTAAAAATATTCAAATATTGAAAGTAGAAAATAATTTAAATAAAAGGAGATTATATGAAGGGTTAGAAATTTTAAAGGTAAAAAAAAAGAACAGTAATATACTAATGAATATACAAACAGAATTTACTAAAGAAGAAATTTTTTTTATACTGCAAGAGTGAGATATGTGTATTCCGTTAGGGGTTAGTATAAGTTGATAAAGCTGGGTGTGGATCAAAAAGTAGTAGATGGTAGGACGAGGCTTCGTAGTAAGTAGCAGGGGCGTGGCTTAACGGAGCTGAGCCAATAATAGGGTATTGACTAGTAGACTTGTTTACAAATTGACCTGTCATGAAGGCAGATTCACTGGTATATATACGGGTTCCACCGGGATATTTTGTGTCGTGGTTTAGGACTTGAAAATGCTGGAAACACTGAAAGGCCTCGTCCATAACATGACATTTAGCAGTTTAGCAAATAACCACGACGAATTTGGAGTTACAGACTTTACCCTTCGTTACGGATCGTTCTTCATCATTGAACAAGGTTTACAAGGCGGTTGAAAAGTATAGGTGTACAGTCGTCAACTCATCTTTCCGCACCTAGTTTTCACCTGTAGTTTACGTAGGAACGCAAAAAACGAGTTTATTGCAAGTTTTGTGGCTGCCAGAGCTCAGTGGCTGCCGTCGACTGGTACCCTTCGTCTTCGCGATACAGTTTGCGGATCCAAACCGCCACTTCTGACCAAAATCCCTGAGCATTAAGATTTTTCTGGTAATTTTATTTTCATTAAAGAAGCAACTACATTATCTAATTTATTTAATAAACGATATCAACAATTCAAATCGTTTCCATGGTAACAAATTGACATTTATTTTTTTACAAAACAATATTTTTAGTTCATAATTAATAGGAGGTAAGCTAGACGTGTTTTATACTCGATAATTACATAATGCATATTATACATTATTGTACTCATTTATTTATTGATAGCGTGTATATTATATCTTCACTATGTCAGGAACACAAAATTACACAAAATTTAAATTATTTAAGGGTAGATAATAATCTATCAGATATAATAGTAATACTTATGTAGCGTCATTTAAACTTATTTACTAAATTTAGGACTAATATAATGTGCTTTACGATTGTATTTATCTCAGTATTTAGTGGTATGTTACTCGAAATTATTATGGTAGGGATAGGTATTATATTGTTAATCGTTTTCTTTCCTTCAAATGTTTGTCTTAGCTTTTATCTTAACGAATTATGTATTTAATAGGTAATCCAGTTTTATTCTATTGGAGTTTTTATAATTTAAGAAAAATATTATTTTAGTTCAAGTTCGTAATTAATAAAACATTTTCATTTATTATTAATGTCTGACTATGCTTCTCCTGATTAAATAAAACAGGCTTCAAACGATTAAAAATATTTTTTCTTGTGTTTTACATATAACAATTTTAAATGGTGTATTGAAATCAATTTTTACGACAAACAGTTTGCTGATATTTGTTATCAAATAAATAAACGAGTTTTAAAGATTCTCTTTTTGATTCAATTTAGTCAGCGTTTACCAATTTCCTGTTTCCCGTTATCGATTGTAATGTTGTGTTATTTTAACACAGCATTAATGCTTTTTGTCTACCTTTTGGGGGCTTTCCGTTGATTTAATTACATATTCATTTAAATATTGAAATTATTACACTAAGTATGTTATTAGAAGTTTTGTAATTTTTAATACGTTCTCTTAGCAGAAACTTTAATCATTATGTTTTAACGTCGAAATAAAAGAATTTATTTTTTCCTTATCGGTTTCTCTCTCTCTCTCTCTCTCTCTCTCTCTCTCTCTCTCTCTCTCTCTCTCTCTCCCCCCCCACACACACACACTACTGTTTACTTGGAACAGCTTGACTATTTGCTAAAGTACAGTGAAAATTATAAATGTCTTACAAGAAACAGTAGGCCTATGCCTTATTCTGTCCGAGCTTTTCACGGCCGGCTTCAATGATGTGAGTACTTCGGCTTGCCGGGCTGTAAGGCCATGGTCCATGGTTGTTTCCAGCAGACGTTTGCTTATAACATAAGGCACGGCCGAAACGTTTGCTCAAAACGACCATGCACCACGGTCCCTTACAGCCCGGCAAGCCGAAGTACTCATATAAGTATGCCTTATATTTAGTGTTTGTTAATAAACTTTGTTTACTGCTGATAGTTGGTAACACAAGACACAAAAATATAATATAAGTTATTCGTGTAAATAAAAGTTTTTCAAATTAATCATAAGTCAAAATTATTTATGACGGCTTATTTACCACAGTGTATGGTACACAAGTTGTCTCACATTCAGAAGAGTTGCTTCTGATATTTGAGAGAATAAATTGTCCCATTAGGAAGACAGTGTTCACTTTGTTAATATTAATATTAATGAATGTATTAACACGTTTTAATATACTTCTGGTAACATATAAGGTGTGAATGTCGGTGGAAGAAGAATTGAATGTATAAGGTTTGCTGATGAAATGGCTGTTTTAGCAGGAAACGAAGAGACAATAAATGAAATGATAAGAGATTTGAATTTAGTATGCGAGGAATATGAAATTAGGGTTAATAAAGAAAAAGCTACGTGTATGGTGATTAGGAGAGTAGGAAAAAGGGCAAACTTAAGGATAGGGCAAGACAAAATACAACAGGTGGATTTGTTTGAATATCTTAGAAGCTTTATAAGTAAAGATATGTCATACATTCGTACAATTAGAGCAAGAATTGCTATAGCGAAAGAGGCATTTAATGGAAACCAAAGACCGCTGTGTGGCAAAATTAATGACAATTTAAGAAAAAGGTTGGCCAAATGTTATGTGTGGAGCGTTGCTTTATATGGTGCAGAGACATGTACACTGATGAAAGAGGATGAGAAAAGGTTAGAAGCATTATTGAGATGTGGGTTTGGCGAGGAATGGAAAAAGTAAGGTGGGTTGATAAAGTAAGGAATGATGAAGTTTTAAGAAGAATAGGGGTAGAGAGAAGAATCCTGAAGCTAATAGAAAGTACGAAAAGGAATTGGTTAGGTCTTTGTTTAAGAAGAGACAGCTTGCTTACAACTGCCATGGAGGGTGTCATAGAAGGAGAAAAATGTAGAGTGCGTAGAAGAATGATGTTAATAGACAGCATTAAAATCAGAGGTGCTACGAAGAAACGAAAAGACTGGCATGCGATAGGACAGCTTGGAGAACTTTTACCATTTGAAGACATAACTTAGGGCAGAACAGCAAATAATAAATATACTTCTGAACTGTTGACTTTGTAAGTATCACAGTTAAATCTTTTCTGTAGAAAAGAAGGCCTCGACTTACCTACCTAACCTTTAACACTGATGCCTGTATGAATTCAATAACAACTTAGGTGAATACTTTAAATGAAATTTTATTTATATTCTTCCTTAGGCTAGTCTAACTCTGGCCACTGAAGGTGCCTCACTTTCACAGTAAAACGTTTTACTACTAAAAAAAATAAAGTACCACTTTATGTCAAACTGTTAAGCTGATTTGTTTTTAAAAGTATATAAAACGAAATCTTTCAATCTAGACTAATTTTTTGTTCTCCAAAATTACTAGTGAGTTTGTAGCTGCTGATACCTGGTAAAATCGTCTGTTTCCGTCAATGCGCAGACGATGTTAAAGAAGCAGGCTTTAGTATTATACAAACATTTGTTTTGTTTTAATTGATTATTTTTCTTTTTTTTTCTAGCTATTTATCCTATAAAATGGGTTTCATCAAGAAATGTTGCCGATGTAAGTCACTAAAATTTCTACTATATATTATTTATTTGTCTTTAGTTGCTAAGCAATATCATACAATTATTGTATTACACGGTAATGTGTGTGTGTATCCATATATAAATAGTTGTAGTTTGAATTTATCTACATTATTTTGATTTATGCACGAAAATCCATTGATAAATCATGCGCAAAGATTATCAGATTTACGTACTTGAACACACACACACACACACACACACACACACACACACACACACACACACACACACACACACACACACACACACACACACACACACACACACACACACACACACACACACACACACACACACACACACACACACACACACACACACACACACACACACACACACATATTTATAATGTATTTAACATTTATAAATTTTTTACCTCAAGATATTTTTCCTTATTTGGTACATGTTTCAGGAATCTGATTGTTCCCATTTATGGCTTGCTGTTGGTTTTTGGTATTTTATACTGGTATTATTGTGTGTGATTGTGGTGTATATATTAGATTTTTGAGTATTTTCGATGTTGTGTTCTTTGAAAATGCTGTCATGTTTTGTATTGATATTGTATTTGTAATGATTTTGTAATAATTGTATTCAGGTATTGTGTGTGTGTGTGTGTGTGTGTGTGTGTGTGTGTGTGTGTGTGTGTGTGTGTGTGTGTGTGTGTGTGTGTGTGTGTGTGTGTGACGTTCATACATATTTACTACGATTTTTCTTCCTTCTTGACATAAAGTAACTAATTTTTTCAATGAGTTCCGTTATTGGCAAATTTAATGGGTAGCACTGAGAACAGGATACAATATGTACTTAAAAACACTTTTTAGAATAAAGCAAAGTAAGTTGTTACAAAATGGCTTATTAATCAACATAACAATAACAACAACAACAACAATAACAACAATAATACTAATAATAATAATCTGTAAATTATTAAATATAATTTTGTCTGGAAGTAAATGTATTATATTTTTATGATTTCATTTTTAGGTGAACTGAAACAATAAACAAATATTACAAATACTTGTAGAAGAAATTATATTTATTAATATACACAATATTATACAATTACTGCGAAATATTTGCGAGTTACGTATATAAGAAAAGATTAATAATAATAGTAATAGTAATAATAATAATAATAATGTTATAACCATTATTATAACAGTAATAATAATGATTATTATTATTAGCGTTATTATTATTATTGTTATTATTTTAATATTATGATAGTGTGTGTGTGTGTGTGTGTGTGTGTGTGTGTGTGTGTGTGTGTGTGTGTGTGTGTGTGTGTGTGTGTGTGTGTGTGTGTGTGTGTGTGTGTGTGTGTGTGTGTGAATATTTACTCCAGATTACACAATTTTTTTTATTACAGATACATAAGATTTGGTAGTCAGTAACAAGTTGTACTTGTTAACGTACAACGATGGAATATGTTATATAATTATTACAAACGTGTTTTATGTATATTTCAGTTATATTCTGCTGCAGTTCCCTGGGTCGCCGTGCCCGTAGGAAGAAGGAGAAGAGTAAGTTTTCAAACAAAAGAACACGTAAATTTTAAGTGATAATTTTTTAATCGACTACTCCATTAAGTGATATGAAATGCATTCCTTTTAAACATAGAGTTAGTATTACACTTTTGTGGAATGTATCTTTGTGTATGCAATGGAGACAACCTTTGTGTATCACAAGAGCACGTGATAGACAGCCGCTCAGCGAGCGAGATGACTGAACCAGCTGAGCTAGTCAAATGAATTTTTAAAAGAACATCAACAGTGTGTAACGTCTGTCCAAGTGAAAAAACTAACCTCAAGCAGCGCCAGAAATTGTGTGCATTTAAATTCAATAGTCTAGTCTGTAAACGTGATATTCGTGTGACAACTAGTGAGGAACACACTAGGGTAAGCCACTAGTGAGAAGGCCACAGAGAAGAAGTTGGTGCCAATCACTCTAGAAATTAGAGATCTTGACAGCTTGACAACAATAGATGAGGAGTAAGCTTAAGAAGCAATTACCCATGAGTGTCAGGGCACTGTTTGAAGTTAACGTTTATCTTACGAAGAGTAATAGCAGAGAATAGAAAATGGAAATGGTGGAAATGGACGAAGGAGGGACTGTAAAGCTGCTCGAGACATCGGGAATCAAAATTGGCTGGCTAAGTTTTAGAGTACGACTAAATTTTATGACGGCATGCTGTTTTCGATGCTTTGGCTTCGGTCACAAACAGGACAAGGGCAAGGGGCCGAATAGATGGGGTTCGATGCATGACGTGTCACATGAGGGACAAGTGAACTGAGAGCAAAAATCGTTTCTTGTGCACTAATCTAATATTAACAACAATCTTCTCAATCATATGCCGGGATCAGGATACTACCAGGCACTTGAGAAAGCAAAAAGTAAATCAAGGTGTTGAAGGTCCTACGTAGAAGCAGGAAGTTTGATATCTCTTGAGATACTCAGGCTATTGATATAGCTTGATATTATTGAGCAGGACGTACTCGTATAGTCTGGGAACTGCGGCGACATGGATGCCAAACTCCCAGTGAAAATTAATGGATCAGTAGGCCTATTACATATGTAATTTGTTGCTTCACTACCAGTGAAATTATCGACAGATTTTCGGAGAAGGTGGATAGGCTTGATAGATATGGAATTAATTCCCATTAACAGAACAACGTTCACGTTATGTTACATTGAAAAACGTTTGGAATTGCCTGAGGGTACAATAAGAAAAAAAGAAATTTATATACGCATTCATAGGCTATATCGTGTACACACACACACACACACACACTTCACAAAGCATAAAATTTTTCCCCTACAGCGGACATCACATAATTTTTTTACAATCTTATATTATTACCTTACGTACCATTACAATTTCCTATGTTACGTTAGTGAAGTTTTGCTCCAAACCACAAACTTTGTCTTATTCTTATATTGTAGCTGCAACTTGCTTGTAATGTGTTTTATTATAATTAATGAGTTTATTGGATATCATGCCTCTATGAAGTATATTTCTCAAATGTAATTTTCATCATATTATTTGCAGGGGCTACTACTTCTGTTTCCGTAGAAGACCTCTGCATATGTCCGGCCGAAGATCTTGGCCAGTCCCCAAGAGAGAACCTTTCCCAGTCCCAGGCCGAAGATGTTTGTCTGTCGCCGACACAGAACGTCAGCCAGTCCCCGAGAGACAATATGTCCCTGTCCGCCAGTGAAGACTTTTGCCTTTCTCCAAGAGAAGACATATGTCCCTCACCGACCGACGATTTCTTTCGGTCCCAGAGCGAAGAATTATGCGTGTCTCTGACAGTAGCACTCTGGCTCTCTTCAACTGAAGACCTGTGCGCATCCCGGGCCGGAGATCGTTGCCAGTCCGCTACAGACGATCTGTGCCTGTCCGCCAGTGAAGACTTTTGCCATTCATACACAGAAGTGCTCCTCCTTTCTCCAACAGGAGACTTATGCCCCTTGCCGACCGAAGATATCGTGTTGGCTCAGACCGAAGAATTGTGCGTGTCTCTGACGGAGGCACTCTGGCTCTCATCGACTGAAGACCTGTGCGAATCACCGGCCGAAGATCGTTGCCAGTCCCCTACAGACGATCTGTGCCTGTCCGCCAGTGAAGACTTTTGCCATTCGTACACAGAAGTTCTCCGTCTTTCCCCAACAGGAGACATATGCCTCTTGCCGGCCGAAGATATCTTCCTGGCTCAGACAGAAGAACTGTGCGTGTCAATGACGGAAGCACTCTGGCTCTCCTCCACTGAAGACCTGTGTGAATCCCCGGCCGAAGATCGTTGCCAGTCCCCTACAGACGATCTGTGTCTGTCCGCCAGCGAAGACTTTTGCCAAACGTACACAGACGTTCTCCGTCTTTCTCCAACAGGAGACCTATGCGTCTCGCCAACCGAAGATATCTTCCTGGCTCAGACCGAAGAACAGTGCGTGTCTCTGGCAGAAGCAATCTGGCTCTCCTTGACTGAAGACCTGTGGGCATCCCCGGACGATGATCGTTGCCTGTCGCCGACACCAAACGTTTGCCAGTCCGCAAGAGACGATCGTTGCTTGTCATCGACAGAAGAAGTCTTCCTGTCACCAAGAGACAGTAAGTAAAACATTGTGTTTCGATTCGTATAAAACGTATGCGTGGAAGATGTGGAGCCGAGGCGGAATATTAAATATTTCTTAACACAGCATTTCCAGCCACGACTAAAGAAAATGATTTTTCTCAAAGTCTATTGTATGAAAATATTTAATTACAAAATTTAAAATTTTATTTCATTGACAATTTTTGATATGGTTTTAAACACTACACAAAACGTAACTTTAATGTTTGTAATCTTTAAAATTTGTAATATTCCCCAATTTGGATTTAATTGTTGATAATTGTTTTAAACACATGTTTAATCATATATTACATGTTAACAGACGCAGTACAGAGAATGGCAGTACCGCGGTCGATTCCAATCGCCATCGAGGTATGTACCGTTACAGCTTTCATTATAATATTATATGTATTATTAACACAGTTTACCAAAAGTTGAGTTTCAATCTATGTTTGGCATTATTCTGTACTGCTTTTAATCTTGTGAGTTGCTACAACGGAATGTTATATGAAAGTATAATAAGTATTTCAAAATACAACGTGGTATTGAGTATGTTGAGTAATAATAACAATAAAACAGTACTCACCATTCCAGCCAGGAAGGATCCTCCTGTGCTTTCAACGTAAACAAACGTTATTATTATTAATATTATTATTATTATTATTTAGTAATATATTTGTTTAAACAGGATTTGAATTTTGACGATTTCTATTTGTTAGTGATACATTTATCTTTGTATTAATATTCTGCTCCCCTGAAGATAATCTCTGTGATCCTGTAGAGGTCTAAACGTTGTGTTTCTTAATTTTGACTTATGATGGCTGATGTCCGAAACCTTATTATTTGTAATAAGTATGTTGCGCCATCGATTAGTTTTAAGAATCAGATCTGAGAATATTATACTGTATTAACATTATATATGAGAATGAGATATTAACATTATTTTAACAAGAATCTCTAAACACAGTAATTGTATTATTCTAATTTTAGTAGAATTTTAGTATTATTCACTAAACATTACTCAGTTTAGTAGAATGTAGTTGACTTCCAACTTGTCAGTAGAATTTTTACAGTTATTGTATTGTGTTTTGCAGACATCTACGGAGCGTTATTACTACTGTGACGGTACCGAAGACATCTTCATCGTAAGTAACATTTGTAATACACTCACGTTTGTATCAGTCTAATACAGTCTTAATCAGTGGTTTCCAAAGTGGGGTCCGCGACAATGTTTTAGGGAGTCCGCAGACACTTTTAATTTAAAATTAGAATTTACCGTAATTTTCTCCGATATTTTATGCTCTAACATCTAAATTTTATAATCTTAAAACAATTAGAAGAAGATTCCAGTATTTAAGGGGGGGGTTCAAACTAAATGTAATTGTAAAAGTAATTTCAAACTAATGGCTTTAATAATGTCTTTAAATCATGTCGTGTAGCAGACCTGTTTGTCAGCCGAGCTGACCAGACCTCGTCTTTACAGTACAAAAATAAGACTCATTGGAAGACCTTTCACCTGACAGTTTTTTGACATTATTAACTGAACTTTCATATTCACCTGAACTTCCAATTTGACATTAAAATTACAGTTTTCGCAATTACAGCTAGCTGACTTCTGGTTATATGTAATGACTGGCTATCCTGAACTCGCAATAAAAGCTTTGAAGCGTTTAACTGTGTTTCTCTCTACTTACCTGTGTGAAACCGCATTCTCCCTGCTCACGTACTTGAAGTCGATGTTAAAAAAAAACTTAATGCCGAGAGTGACTTAATATTTAAATTATCAGACATTGTTCAAAAGCAGCTTCACTGTTCACATTATACTATGTTTGATAACATTATTATTATTATAATTTTACAATTTAAGAGAATTTTGATTTTGATTTTAATTAAAATATAAGAGTTCCTATCATACTTCATGTTTTTTTAATTTAAGAACTCAGACGGGGTCCGTGAATTTTTAAATTATTTGGGAGGGTCCTCGGACTAAAAATTTTGGGAACCACTGGTCTGAATGATTGAAGTTGAAAGGTCATGTAGACTAGTTGGAACAGTGAACCTGGCTTGAAACGTCAGTTATTATTTAGCTATCTGACAGTAAAATTAAACTTTGAGTTCATATCGATGGTGTTAGAGAATAGATTCGTCTAGCGTTTCGACTTTACTGCAACCGTCTTTTGCCGTATTTATCCTTTTTCTGGACTCTATCTACGAATACTTGGTTAAATATTTTTGGATGCCAAACAAAATTATCCTATGCTAATTTAAGAACGTTAATTAACTTGCTTTCTCTTTCCGCCATATATGTTTTTTTCATAGCTATCGATAACAACACACTTTTTATACAACATGTTTTCGTTAAATCTCGATGATTATTAAGTAATTAAATCTGATTGGCAACTTTATTTGGCATTTACATTGACTAAATATAAATTGCAGCTTTTACTTTTTTGAATATTTGTAATTCTATAGAAGATTATAATAGTGTTAACATTATTACATATGTATGGACAAGGCGTATACTACACATACAACTATGTAGGGCCTAATCTATGTGAAATTTAGCGCTACTGTCAGATATTACTAACGTTCATATATATGTGGTAACGAAAAAAAAATTGTCTGCTCCTCTTTATTTATTAACGTTGAAATATTTTCACGCCCCGCGTTCGAAGCCAATCTGTAATGAGAGATTCTATTTCTCCTGTTTTTAGTTATTTGATTATTAAAATAATGGTTATTTATTTATTAGCCTTATTTATACTGCCTTATTTATACCTTATTGGTTGGAACCTAATTTGTACTGTTACTAAATTTGATGAGGTGGGTTGAGTTTTCGTAAATTAATTTTGTCTATTAAAATTATTTATTTAAATAAAAATAAATAATTATTTGTTCTGATGGTTTTGAAAAAAATTAGTAAAATAATTGTTTGGCGGAATTGGTTTTGTTGACTTTCGTGTTCGATGTAGTTTCGAGTCAATTGTAGTTATCTTCGTGGTCCTTTATTGACGGTGAACTTCGAATCGCCAATATTATTTCACTTTTCTTTTCTCAAACAAATAATCTTTAACATTACCTTATCCTATAAATAAAATTCATTCAACATTGACTAGGAATAATTATTAATATTTTTATTTTCATTAATTCAGTTAAACAACTCTAATGATCGAAGTTATAAAGTGCCTGTATCGATTCTTGCTTACAGTTTGATTCTAAATTATTTTCATATAATATCTCAGTTCGGGGTTCTTTAGACTGTTATTAACGTTCAAAATGTCCACAACGAAGTACTACACATTACAATTATTTAATTCTTATTTACTAATACAAATAAATTTTATTTTGAATAAAGTGTGACTAAAATAATAAATTAATTCCAATGTCAATGCAATGCATTGTGGTGCTACCCAGAGTTCAAAGTATATAGACAAGATGGCCGCTTGTTGTCCAGATAACTCTATGTGAAATGTATTCACCGCCAGTTTTTTTTTTCAAATAAAATAATTTATACCAAATGTTCACTGTGTTTAAGTTAGTTTTCTTTTCTTACCACTAGTGTTCTGTTGAAGAAAGTGTTAGTGGATTTAATCTTGGTGTTGTGAAGTTATAACTGTGTTATTGGTTAAAAAGTTAAGTCTCACCAAATTGTAGAGTTATTTATTCACTTTCTTGGTTTTTTCTTTAATATATTATTTGTTTACTTATTCTTCTTTTATTTATTATTATTTTATATTGTCTTCATTTCTTTCATCTAATTTTGATTCTCTTGTTTATAATATTTTCACTGTTTTCTTCCGCTTAGATCTGATTCTTTGTTATACTTTGTAGCTCTTAACTGCACAGAGATGACCTGGATATTTTCATGTCTAACAATAGAATAATGAGTTTTTCTTTTTCTTTCAACTGGCTTGACCAAAATTAGCAAAATTCCCATTGGTCAATACTGTTGGGTTTAAGTGTCATGTGACCCTGATTATTTAAAATTTAAAATTTTTACATTTTCTACTCCAACTTACTCCCTATTTTGTTTTTAATAAACCTTAAATTAGTTAACAGAATGATATTCCTAATAAAGATACAAACATTTCGACATCTCACATGATACCTGTGAGTACCCTAATAGTTAATTTAGAAATTTACAAAATTCTATCTTATAGATCATTATATATAAGTTCTGACACTTCCCACATTATATTACAATGATATTAACAATTATAATGTTGTTGTTAACATTTAATTAAGGCCTATTTTGGTACTTATATCATTTCTTATTAATATAAATAATGTGGTGGTTTACTTTAGATTTACTATAATTTTTATGTAGACATTGGCCTATTACTTAATACTTCTTAATAGTATAATGTTTCAATTTATAACATTATGTAGCCTGTTGACCTTTTACATTTTGGCTAATTATAATTATTCCATGATACTACATACAAACGTTAACATGAAACAAACATTAAAACAATATTATGCCCTTATGGCTAAAACTCTAATTAACACTAAACATTAAAATTAGGCTTTCAACATTTGCCTAATACTGAATACTAATATTTTGTCCCAGTGTTAGTTTATTATTAACTGTCCTTTAGTATAATTACACATTATCTGAAAGAGTTAGTGACTAACATCAACGCTTATCAGTACTCTTTAAAATATAAAACATAGTTTGATATAGATACCATTATTAAAACAAACTTTATTTATTATTTAGTTTGGTTTATTACGCTAGTGTTCACTTAGAGAAATGCTATTAATTATTACAGTCCTATCTGTAATTAGCAATTATCCGCTCTAACTTATTTTTTTTCACTCACTCTCAACCATTAATACAGAGTTCTTTGTTTATTTATCTAATGCATTTATTATGATTATACCTTGTTCGGTACCCATTGTGGTCATTTGGTACTTTATGTTAGAGTTCTAATCTATATTGGGTCTTCCATTTCGTCGCGTTACATGTGTGTGTGTGTGTGTGTGTGTGCGTGTGTGCGCGCACGCGTGTGCGAGTACGTGTGCGTGTGCGTGTGGAGGGAAAGAGACGAGACACACACATTAAATAAACATTGATTAAAGGGTTAAACTCAATAAATGATTATTCTATAATATTACGCTATTGTGAACATATAAACATTAAACTTTTGTTAATTTTCCAGGAGGACACCGAATTTTATGAAGTGTCATACAATGCGATGGTTGGACGTCATTTGTATTTTCAAGAACGCTTGGTCCGGATTCATACCACTTTCTTTTACGGACAAGAAGTAAGTTGCAAGCATAATGTCAATGTTTATTGAGTTCGTTTGGCTTTTATTTTTTACTTGACCATCAATATACCGAGTCCCTAAAAATAAAACAATTTCTTAAAAAGAAGACCGCTTTTTAGTTTTTTAGGTTTTGTTAAACAAACATAATTAATTGTTTTTATAATTGGCTCAATATACTTAAATTGTTTTAGTCCTTTACGTCAAATTAAATAATTTTGTCAAAGAATTCGTGGTTTTGTCCATTTTCCAAAACACGCCCGTTACGTAAATTTTAAGCAGCTGGTAAGTAATGAAGAAATTGACAGGCATTTATATAAAATAGAAATTTTACAACATACGAAAAATTTTAGTTCTGCCGCTAAGCAATAGATGTCGCTCCGCGAACTTTTAAACTGTCCCTCGTACTTTATTATTAATGCTTTTATTAAACTTTTATTATAATGCTTATTAAGTAAGATTTATTTGTATTAAATACTTATATTTCCGTCAGTCTTGGTTAACAAAGGAATGCTTTTATTTTTCCAGTGGGCCGCTTACTTCGCCGACTGCTTCGCTGCGGAGGACACCGAAGTAACGGAAATGTTCTAAACACCTTCTGAACATGAACGAACCACTAGAGCAATGTTCTCGCAGCAACGATTTACAGGGGGGGGGGGCTCGCACGCCACCTTAGAGCCCCCATGGGAGGGAGGGCCCCTGCCGTCGTGGCCCCACCTTGACGCGGTGGCAGGGCTTACGCTGTACAAGCAAACGAAGAGGGCCACTACGTTACCTTACGTACAATACCTAGTGGTATCTTTTAGTGGTAGCGATCAAAGTACTACGTCGAAGAATTTACTTTGGTCAACGTGTCTCAGCTGCATTCCAGACAGTCTCCAAATATAATTAATGGCATGGGTTACCTGTCACTACTCCAAGTAACCATCTATGTTTGGTATAATAAAATTTTGGTATTTGGTATAATAATATATAGCAGGATACATGTACAACAAGCGATAATAAAACAGAAGTAACTTCTGGAGCATATGTGTATTTTTGTTTGATTACCTAATTAATTTGGACTCTGAAAACAGATTCCAGATGGATATACATTGGTTAAATCGAATCTGCAAAGACTCTAGGTTGCAGATATCCACACGTAAGACAAAGGTGGTATCTTTTTGTGGCACTGATCCCGTACGGGCAAAAATTGTTACAGATAGTACTGTCATGGTTCTATGGTCATGGAGAGTATACACTGCCACGTTCCTGATAAATCTCATTTCAGACTCTTGGATGCGACTGTCCTGGGCTTTCCTTAAAGTCCAATTCTCAGACCCATAAAAAAGTGTGGGAAGAGCTTTTGTATATTTTTAGGCGTGTTCCTTTACTTGCTGACTTAAGGGTTCGCCTAATGGACCCGCACATAAGTTTGAACTTATGCAAATTGTTCACCATGTCGTTGCTTGCATTATAAGACACACTGTAGCCCAGGTATTCGAAACTGCTAACTTGTTCCAGGACAGTAGCGTCTGTAACAATTTTTGCCCGTACGGGATCAGTTCCACAAACGCCATCGTCTTGGTTTTAATTGTGGATATCTGCAATCCAGAGTCTTTGCAGATCCCATTAAACAAATTACATTATATTAAAAATAATTTACATATAGATTACATTCATATTAAATTATTTATTACTAGTTGTAGGGATTAGTATAACAGCAAAGATCCAAAAACATTCAGCACACAAATACTACTTTGTCATTTTCTTGCCCTCCAGAAGCATATGACCCTCTAGCCTCCCCACTTGTTGCGGCCCTGACTATTTCAGCGCAAAATAGTGGACTGTTTAAAAAATTACATTATTCACGCACGGTAAGTAAAAATATTTTAACACGTTGTTGTGCACTTATCTATTATTGATTCTATATGCCAAATAATTCCTTACCGCTATTCAAGGAGTATTCCAACCCTTAAAGCGAGTGTGCGATTGCGACGGAGCCCTTGGGGTAGAATTAACGTGTCAGCATCTCATCGATGTGTCACGAAGGTCACTTGTTAGGGCACGTGTGCTCGTGTCGCGGCGAGTAATAAACAGTATTTCCGTCGGCCTCCCTCGGGATACAAGGCCAAACGTCTTCGCATCCCCCGCAGTCGCCCGCAGCTTAGTGTAGTCCTACAACATTTGTAACCGACTTTTTGTATATTTCAACTTGTTTTCACTTTGTCCGTCTATTTATAGATAAAATATTACTCCGATATTTGTTTCCTTCCCTCTTTTCCAACCCCCTCTCATTTTGTGTGTAATAACAGATTCCGTAGACGACTGGCGTGTGTGTGTTTTCATACCGACCTAGGACTAACCGTAAATACGCATGTACGTATGTATGTAGGCCTACTTAAAGGAAGACATTATTACAGTTTTTCCAGGGTTTAAAATTCAATAGTTTTTCACTTGACAGGATATTAAAGAGCAAGCACTCCGGGGAACCGAACTGCTACGCTGTTTGTTCTCGCACAAGGATTTAGGTTTATTGCAAAAATTTAACCTGCAGCGTTATGCCTTTCTTTTTCTTTTTAAAGAGAGAGAAAAGGAGCGTATGTGTATTTAACGTGTATGTGTATTTAACTAATTTATTTTATTTCGTTCTTTTATTCGATTTATTTTACAAAAGAAAAATTACGTTTCCTGATTTCATTCGTAAAATTCTTTAACAATATTGATTACTTAATAATATTTGTTCTGTATTCGTGATATCGCACGAATACAGAAATGCGATATCACTTAGAAATGCGTTACCATCCCGGAAACTACGATTTTACATCAATAGAACTCCGGAAATGTTATAACAAAAACATAAATTCTGAAATTAATTCTTAATTAGCCGCAGATTTATATCATTCAGAGTGCGAAAATTATATCAAGCAGGAGGACTGACGCATCTTAAAAAAGTACAACTATGCCAATCAATGGAACAGTTAAAAGACGACTCTTTTAAGTTTAAGAATGGTCAGAGATATATTAAATATGCTTTGCAGTGATGATATACGCAGTGAGCTTAAGGTGTCCCCATTGTGTGAAGAATTCATGAATATAAGAATAGACGGAGGAAGCATGTTCTTAGCATGGAAAAGGACTCTATACCAAACCTGCATGTACCAAAGATTATCCACTGAGTAGTCGTAATGTATAAAGGCCCAGAACACGAAGATTTTTAAATACACTTAAATTATTTGTAAATAATAATAATAATTTGAATTCACAATGTAGGATGTAAGGCTTCTGAAAACGGAACAGGTTGTTACACCTACTCCAGGGCGGAAGAAAAAGAGGAAAATTAATACACACGATTCGGAATGTGATTATCGATAATAAATTTTAATTTGTCCCTTCCTAGCAACATACACGCTTTGCTTGTTTGACACGTGGGATTGAACATCGGCTGTTATTGCACGTAGAAATGTTTACTCAAAATTTTAATTAAATTTGACTTCTGTTTTCATTTCCTTGAAATCGTTCGCGTTTAAACAATAAAATTTAATATAAACATTAATCGTTTTGATTAAGACAGAAAAGGCAATAAAAAAATTCATTTCTCCTTCAGTTTCTCTCCCCCTCTGTCGTCTTCTATCTCTCTTTCTATCTCTGCATAAGGAGAGAGGATATAAAGAGACAGACAAACAGTAAGAGAGAGGAAGGAGTGGGTGGGGAAAAGACAGAGTTTTCAGAGGGGGAGAGTGAGAGAGACTCTGTGTGTGTGTGTGTGTGTGTGTGTGTGTGTGTGTGTGTGTGTGTGTGTGTGTGTGTGTGTGTGTGTGTGAGAAGTAATACTATATGAATGTACAATCAAGACATTTTCTGCTTACTTTAGACGTAATTCGAATATCAAGCAGTAGGCATATGCCATGGCCGGTTCTAATAGAAGGCCGGAATATTAAACGTGGCAACGTTGCGTCTGAGGCCTATAAGCATAGTATAATAAATAGCTAAAGTGAACATGTTATACTTTTATTTAATTTTATAGCATTACTAAAATCATGAGTAGGCCTATTTATAGCTAAATCTAAATTATTTGGTCTATGCGCACTTTGTACTATACGTTCGAATTGAAGAAATTAGTGAATTAGTGTTAGACTTAATGAATTAGTTTTGTTCGAATTATTGAATTCGTATCGTATGATGAGTACGTATTATATTTCTCAAATAATATAACAGTATTTTACGTAATAAATTTTTAATTTTCAAAAAAAAGAATTATAAACCTGCTGTTAACCGGCAATTAAAAATTATGCGATTTGATTATTGAAATATATAAATTAAGACACCGCCTAGTCGGTCTCAAAGTATCCGCTGTTCCAGTGTTGCCAAGTTTAATATTCCGGCCTTCTAATAGAGGCGGCCGTGCCTATGCTCAACGTCAGCACCAGTAGATGTGAGCCTACTACTTGATATTCGAAAAACATCTGAAGTAAGAAAAAATGTCTTACTTGTACATTAATATATCAAGTCACACACACGCGCGTGCGCAAGCATGCACTGTAGTTTAAGTCATATATATTAAATTTGAGAAAATTTAAGGCACTATGCCTTCTAGAATGTGACTCGCAACATAAAACTGTAGACGCAATTGAATTTTACCCCAACATCGGTAGGCCTACCTACCTGGCAACGGTACCTAAAATATTACCCGAGGGGAAACTTAAAACATTCTCTTTTCTATTCCGCGTGTTATATTTTGTAGACAGTGAACGTAACGATGTGTTAAGTTATAATATTTTAAATTAAGGAATGGTGTAGTAAATTATTGTAATTTTTTAAACCTTGCGAGTTCATAATTTTAATGCTAAAACTACCTTGCTAAAACTACTTGTATTGTTAATACATTTTTACTTCCATATTCCTTAAGGAATGGAAGTATGGTGATGGCAAAAAAAATCGTGTTCGAGATTATTGCAGATTCTGATTCTACTACACTCAAAACATGAAAAAAAGTCGTTTTCCGAAAAGTGTCTGTGTGTGTGTCTGTCCGTGTGTCTGTCTGTGTGTCTGTCTGTAGATTTTTTACTTCCATATTCCTTAAGGAATGGAAGTATGGTGATGGCAAAAAAAATCGTGTTCGAGATTATTGCAGATTCTGATTCTACTACACTCAAAACATGAAAAAAAGTCGTTTTCCGAAAAGTGTCTGTGTGTGTGTCTGTCTGTGTGTGTGTCTGTCTGTGTGTCTGTCTGTCTGTGTGTCTGTCTGTAGATTTTTTTCGATGGCAAACGATAACTGCCGCAAATTCAAACAGAATCAAATAATTTTTTGCATACAGCCCTGATTTGTAGAGTACTCGCGACCTATTGTTTTTGGTGAAGATCGGTTGAGGGAAAGGGGTAGTTTACCGGCAACGGTTTTTTTTTATCAAGGGAAATTTTTTTTTTGGCAAACGATAACAGCCGCAAATTCAAACAGAATCAAATAATTTTTTGCATACAGCCCTGAATTGTAGAGTTCTCAAGACGTATTGTTTTTGTTGAAGATCGGTTAAGGGAAAGGGGTAGTTTACCAGTAACGTTTTATGTTTTAACAAGGGTATTTACTATGGCAAACGATAACAGCCGCAAGTTCAAACAGAATCAAATAATTTTCTGCATACAGCCCTGATTTGTAGAGTACTCAAGACCTATTGTTTTTGGTGAAGATCGGTTGAGGGGAAGGGGTAGTTTACCTGCAACGTTTTTTTTTCTATGGCAAACGATAACTGCCTCAAATTCAAACAGAATCAAATAAATTTTTGCATACGTCCCTGAATTGTAGAGGTCTCAAGGGCTTTCGATTTTGGTGAAGATCGGTTAAGGGGAAGGGGTAGTTTACCTGCAACCTTTTACGTTTTAACAAGAGTAAAGTACTTGAAAATTTATTTAAACTTTTTGAAACAATGGTAATTGTTGAAAATAAAATAATTTTGTTGCCAGGTAACAAAAATAAAGTCATTTTGATTATAAAATATAAATATTTACAAGAAAAGAATTTTCAGTTTTCAAAATTTAAATATATTTTTATAAAACAATTGGTTCTTCATTGAGGTGGGGACTTGACGACAGTGACAGGGCTTTCCACCAAATTCAGCAGAGTGACAGGTAGGCCCAACTCTGATTGGCTCCTCAGATTTCCCCAGCGTTAGTAGGTTCTATGAAAATATTTTATTTCAAAAATGATTTTAAATATAAATCTTAGATATGTTTTATAAATCTCATGTTTTATGTTTTAACATGGGTAATTTTTTATATGACGAACCATAACTGCCGTAAATTCAAACAGAATCAAATAACTTTTTACATATGTGCCTAAGCTATAGAGAACTCAATGTCTGTTGATTTTGGTGAAGATAGGTTACGGGGAAAGGGCAGTTTACCAGAAACATTTTTTGTTGTAACATGAGTAAAGTACTTAATTTTGATAAAGTATCCTGATAAGATCTTAATAATCCACTGTAGAAACGTAGATGAAATATCTATAAATGAAGAGGCTAGTTGAACGGGCTGGGGTAATTTTCTATAAATCAAAATTATAGTTGAAGGGGGAGGGGATAATTTTTTTTTATATGTGTACTACGTTATTGGCAACAAAGAAGTATTTTTTTGTTAAAATTCCTTCCCTGGCTGTTTGGCTGAAAATGATTTTAAATATAAATCTTAGAATATGGAAGTCATGTATGGTTCTCCATACCGATTTTTTTCTATGGCAAACGATAACTGCCGCAAATTAAAACAGAATCAAATAATGTTTTGCATACAGCCCTGGTTTGTAGAGGCCTCGCGACCTATTGTCTTTGGTGAAGATCGGTTGAGGGAAAGGGGTAGTTTACCTGCAACGGTTTTTTTTTATCAAGGGAAATTTTTTTTTTTTGCAAACGATAACAGCCGCAAATTCAAACAGAATCAAATAATGTTTCGCATACAGCCCTAAATTGTAGAGTTCTCAAGGCCTGTTGTTTTTGGTGAAGATCGGTTAAGGGAAAGGGGTAGTTTACCTGTAACGTTTTATGTTTTAACATCGGTATTTCCTATGGCAAACGATAACAGCCGCAAATTCAAACAGAATCAAAAGATTATTTGCATACAGCCCTAAATTGTAGAGTTCTCAAGACCTATTGTTTTTGGTGAAGATCGGTTAAGGGAAATGGGTAGGTTACCTACAACGTTTTTTTAACAAGGGTATTTTTTTTGGCAAACGATAACAGCCGCAAATTCAAACAGAATCAAATAATTTTCTGCATACAGCCCTGATTTGTAGAGTACTCAAGACGTATTGTTTTTGGTGAAGATCGGTTGAGGGGAAGGGGTAGTTTACCTGCAACGTTTTTTATCAAGCGTATTTTTTTTGGCAAACGATAACTGCCACAAATTCAAACAGAATCAAATCATTTTTTGCATGCAGCCCTGATTTGTAGAGTACTCACGGCCTATTGTTTTTGGTGAAGATCAGTTGAGGGGAAGGGGTAGTTTACCAGCAACGGTTTTTTTTTATCAAGGGAAATTTTTTTTTGGCAAACAATAACAGCCGCAAATTCAAACAGAATCAAATAATGTTTCGCATACAGCCCTGAATTGTAGAGTTCTCAAGACCTGTTGTTTTTGGTGAAGATCGGTTAAGGGAAAGGGGTAGTTTACCTGCAACATTTTTCTAACAAGGGTATTTTCTATGGCAAACGATAACAGCTGCAAATTCAAACAGAATCAAATAATTGTCTGCATACAGCCCTGATTTGTAGAGTACTGAAGACCTATTGTTTTTGGTGAAGATCGGTTGAGGGGAAGGGGTAGTTTACCTGCAACGTTTTTTATCAAGCGTATTTTCTATGGCAAACGATAACTGCCGCAAATTCAAACAGAATCAAATAATTTTTTGCATACTTCAGTGAATTGTAGAGGACTCAAGGCCTTTAGATTTTGGTGAAGATCGGCTAAGGGGAAGGGGTAGTTTACCTGCAATTTTTTACGTTTTAACAAGAGTAAAGTACTTGAAAATTCATTTAAACTTTTTCAAACAATGGTAATTGTTGAAAATAAAATAATTTTGTTGCCAGGCAATCTGAAAATTTCAGATTTTGTACCACAAAATCTGAAAAGATTATACGATAGTTTATGAAATGGTTAATAATACGTCAGTGGAAGGTGTAATGAGAAATTAGCAGAAATGGAAACCTGGGGAATGTTAACTGTTCTGTAGATACAATTTTGTCAGAATGTTTGGAAATGATCATCAACATTGAAGACAAAGTAAGCATATTAAGAAACATATGTAAGTACTTATTATAAAAAAATAATGTTTGTTTTTTGATAAAGTCATTTTGATTATAAAATATAAATATTTACAACAAGAAAAGAATTTTCAGTTTTCAAAATTTAAATATATTTTTATAAAAGAATGGGTTCTTCATTGAGGGGGGGACCATGTCACTCACTCCATCTCAAGCCTCCTCTCCCATTTTGCAGAAAAAGAGGACCCTGTCAAGGCTGATACTTTGACGACAGTGACAGGGGTTTCCACCAAATTCAGCAGAGTGACAGGTAGGCCCAACACTGATTGGCTCCTCAGATTTCCCCAGCGTTAGTAGGTTCTATGAAAATATTTTATTTCAAAAATGATTTAAATATAAATCTTAGATATGTTTTATAAATCTCATGTTTTATGTTTTAACATGGGTAATTTTTTATATGACGAACCATAACTGCCGTAACTTCAAACAGAATCAAATAATTTTTTACATATGTGCCTGAGCTATAGAGAACTCAATGTCTGTTGATTTTGGTGAAGATCGGTTACGGGGAAAGGGCAGTTTACCAGAAACATTTTTTGTTGTAACATGAGTAAAGTACTTAATTTTGATAAAGTATCCTGATAAGATCTTAATAATCCACTGTAGAAATGTAGATGAAATATCTATAAATGAAGAGGCTAGTTGAACGGGCTGGTTATTATTTTTAACACACATTTTTAAAACATATTTTTAGCTTTAACTTCGCTCACAATTTAAAAAAAAATTGTAGATATAGCTATTAAAAAATGTGAAACGGTATTTGATAAGATAAGGAATAAGAATATAGAAAAAATTCCAGTATTACAGAAAAGCGGAATTTATAAATTAAAATGTAAAGACTGCAACAAAGTGTACCTAGGTGAGACAGGACGAAAATTCGTATGCAGGTTGTCTGACCACAAACGTGGAGAAGGGTAATAGAACAACCAATTCGTTATATGCAAGACATTTCATAGAAGACAACCATAAGTTTGTTAATCCTTTGGAAGAATACGAAATTGTAAAAGTAGTAAATAACACAGTTGAAAGGAAGCTTAGAGAGGAGTTAGAAATATTGAAAGAAAGAGAAAAAGGGTTAGACAATTTAATTAATATCAAATTAAATTTGATAATGAAGAAATATTTTATAACATGATTAAGAAGTAAATGATAGAGGACAGATAGATAAGATTAAGAATTATATTGCATAGTACTAATTGGATGTTTTAAAATAAGGGTGTGTGACTGACCCATGTGTGTGGAGAGGAAGAGGGTAAGTTTAAAAGGATGCACACACACACACACAAAACACTGAAACACAAGGAATTTGCTAGAAAAAAATGTAACTGTACAGAGGGTGGGACAGGGTTTAGGGGGTGGGGAAGGGTCATTTATATTATAGCTTGTTGTGTGTGAGCAGGGTGGGGGAGAGGGGTGAAGGGTTTGGTTTCACATATTTCCTGTCTATTCCGATCTGAGGATGGGCTGTGAAGCTTGAAAGCGCTAATCGGGATAATTTTTATATAGTGGTGTGCAACAGTGATCATTCTGATTGTGATTTCAACCACTAACACAAATTTCTTCATTAATTATGGATTAGTCAATGCAGGAAGAGATAAGGTAAAATTGACAAATGTAGTTACCAACATCCAACAATGGTGGACAGGCAATTAAAGGAGATATGCAATAGAAGAAATAACAATAATCCATGGAAACTGGTCAAATGATGATTGAACATACAGTCTTGGAATTCTGATAATATACAATATAAGAGAAAGTAATGGAGGGAAGAAGATGAACATTGGTTCACTTTACAGTTAAGAGTTAATACACTATAAAGAAGAGGAACTTAAAATAACAGAATAATTTTTGACAAGACAAAAATATAAGAAGAAGAAGAAGAAGAAAAGAAGAAGAATATAACAACCAAGAAATATTGAGCTTGACTTTTCTATGAATGAGATATGTGCAAACGCAATTTAATCTGTTAGTGCATAACTAACGTTTCAGGTTTGTATGTTATACTCATATCATTATTAATCAGTGTAATATTTACAACCAGGTATTTGCTGTAAACATTCTCCCAGTACAATCACACAGATATATAATTTACACAATTTATTATTAGTTTTACACAGTAATTATTGGTGGATCTAAGCAGTATGAGGACTAAAATCTCAAAAGTTTTTAACCAACTAATCATAGACTGATTTTCATGAAAATAATTTAGACAATATTCTGGGTCTGCTGATTTCTTTAAAGCTTAAGCAGTGTTTCTATGTCTTACTTATTTAATAGAAAAAAATTCTGGAGGCCAGAAGATAAATTTAAGTCTACTGGATCCTTGATAGGAGATTTTCTCTATCAGCGCTCCCAACGTTAAAATGAACCACCAAGACCCTATGGTGAAGGTATCTGTGAAGGTATATGATTTAATTGTAATAAAATCATTATGCATTTCTTTGTATAATGTCTTATCTATCCCTACAGACACTGTATATAATTAGGTGTGCTTATTAGGCCTATAAATATGCTATTTACTTATCTTACTGACACTAAAACCACATTGTTAGAGATGACATTTACCAAACAGCAGACAAAAATGTAGTGATAGACAGTCATAATAGTAATACACAGTAATCTACAGACAGTAAATGTAGATCATTCTTCAAAAACATGTAATGTTCTCCTCCATAATCACTTTTATTTATTTAGCATGCCAGCTCCTCTTTTCTTATATTCAGCTCATTATCTCATCCTTATAATTAATTATGCATAAGTATACAGTTGGATAAAATGATACACTTTATTTTTATTTTCACTTCACATTATTCTTATTCAGTTTCATTGATGAGCTGCCTTCTTGTTTGTATAAATTCATTACTAGGGAATTAGGCTACTTATATTATATCTTTTATCACAATTTGATAATTGGTAACTTCAAGTAACCAGAGAATGCATAATAATTTTGGTGGAAATTTATGAAAATTAGGAGATGATAAAGTTCTTTAAAAATTATATTGCTGTTTTTCTATATATTGAACAAATACTGAGAGACAGTAATGATTTTTATATAATATCATATAGTAAGACTATAATCTGTTACTGATACAATTAAAATTGATTTGTGGTCATTCAATTATTAGAGCTCAGTCGGTTGCCTAGGAATCTTAACAGAATTTAAATTTTACGATGTTTTTAAAAAAATACACATTATATGCAGTTCCACTTATCCTGGCCGCATTTTTAGTTTTTTATGATGTAAAATTATTTACACCTGCCTGTAAGGAACCTATATGGTTCAGTAGTTCAAAAGGAGAAGTCAGAAGACCTAAGTTGATATACATTCTGGAACTTGCAGCAACTTTCGTAGTTATAGCAGAATTCATTTTCACACTCGAATGTAAGAAGATTCATATATTATGTGCCTTCATACTCCAACTCTTATTTGGAATGTTCTTTTTTGAATTTGTAATATTTTATTTCTGGAATGCCATTGAAGAATTTGCCTACAAGACTTTACCTAAGAAAGTGGAAGAACTATCAGGAGCTGATGAATGTTTATTCCATATTATTTGCCATGATGATCACAAGCCATTTACAATTCTTCTCTATATAATAACATTCTGTCTGTTTTATTGTAGTCTGCATCACTCACGGCTTACATGTGATTTTGAAATAGAATTATATAATGATAGAAATCAAAATTACAGACAAAATGATGGATATTATGGTGCTTTTAATGGGATTTACCCTATTTATTATCTACCTGAAGGTTATGTCCCTCATCAAAACTACAATAATTCTCATCAAGTTGAACGACAGAGGTAGTCCAAGACGAGATGTACACACCATCCAACAAAATCTTGTGAGGTTTGTACATCTGTTAATGATTAAAAACTAATAAAAACCTATTAAAAATATTGTGAAATTACTGTTTCTCTATTAGATAATGTATAGTGTACTATTCTAATTTCAATGGATAACAGAACGTAACTCCTGTCATGTGGAAAATATCAAGAAAGCCAATCATCCAAACAAAAAGGCTGTCTTTATGTATGGTAAATCTGTAGGCATGTAGGGTGGGTAGGGTGTAGGCATGCACATGGTGGTCTCAGAAGTAATATACATGAAAACAAAGAGATATAAATGGTCCATTTATATAATGCTATTACTAAAATTGTAACCTCATTTTACTGTTAAGTCCAGAATATACAGAATTTACATAGGCCTAAACATCTGCTGAGAAGCATGGATACTCATATATTCAAATATTTTAAAAAATATTCAGTTTTTTGTAGTTAATGATATTTACAGATCTGTTATTGCATTATGCAGAATATGTAATTTGGTTCTTGATGAGAAGGAGTACAAATGCACACTTGGCTATTTGTCCATTCCTCTCTAAATTTGTAGTGAATTAATTTCTTTGACATTTAAATAAAACCGTATATCAGCCAGATTTCATGAGGCAGAGTCCTGAACAATTACAAGTTCAGACTGACAGCATCAGCAAATATCTGAGAAAAGTAGCTGGTAAAACTTAGAGACAGGACGTAAATGAGAAGAATACAAACAGAAGAATTAGAAATGACACCAACTATTTAAAAGAAAACACCTACAATGGTATGAATGTTTAACGTGTATGACACCAAGAAGATACACCAAAAGATCTTTTAATTTAAAAATGCCGGAATAAGAACAAGGGGCTGATCCAGAAGCGATGAGAAGATAATATGTGAGATCTGGCAAACTCTGCAAGGAAGAGAATCATGGAAGTGAGGCAACTGGCAAGATAGAAACATTTACAGAAGATGGATAGAGGACCCAACTCTATATGGTATAAATGGGAAGAGGGGAAGAAGCATGAAAAGAAGAAGAAATACTGTTAAAAAAGTTATTTTTAACTGAACTGCAAAAAGACAAACAACATGATGCAAAATACGGAGAATAACATTTTCTCTTGGAAACAGGTATTTGCATTTGCTACTGCTGTTTGCTTTTCTTAATAACAAAGCTTTAATTACATTAATTTTAAAAATGTTACAGTGATACCAAATGTGTGTTTCTATAGAAATAATGTTATGAATTACTGTTCCTTTAAAGACAGAATGAAGATTAATACTGAACGTATCTAAATCTTCCTAATGAGTAGTTAATGAGTACAGACTGACCACACATAATATACTGTCTAAGGGTGTAAGAGGATCTTGATTCTCACTGAAAAGCCCCATTTTCTTTTGGCAGCCTTTAATATTTATTACTGAAATGTATATATAAATAATGTTTGTCAGTTTTCCTTTCTGGAACTTTACCAGGCAGTACTTGTGATACCATAATTGTCTGCCATTTATTAGGCCATATTAATCTGTTAATGTGTACATAAGAAATTAAAAAAATTTACTGCTTCAGCATTTTATTTATTTCTTAGAACTAATTATTAAATATTTGTTTGGTTTACATTACAGTCATGTTGCTTGTAAACTGCTTGATTTCAAATTCATAATGTTTTTAGAAAAATATTCGCAATACGGAATTCCTCTGATTCTGGCAGCAGTTTTAATATTTAATGATATAAAACTCTTCATGCATGCTGGCACGCAATTGGACAATAAAGAAAAAGAAATTAACGTAAGAAGCCCGTTACTTGCATACTTTCTTGTTTTGGCTGCCACTTTATTGGTAACCACAGAATTAATTTTTGATCATAAACTATTTGCAAATTATCACATGATATGTGAATTTATACTGCAGTTCTTGTTTGGAATGTTTGTTTTTGAATTTGTAACACAGTACTTCTGGAATCCTATTGAATATTTCACTTATCACACACTGCCAAAAATTGTGGAAAAACTGGCACGTGGGGAAGAGTGTTTATTCTATACAATATGTAGTGATGACTGTAAACCATTCACACTGTTTCTGTATGCAGTGTCATGGTTCTTATTCTACTGTGGTTTGAAACGTTCAAAATTAACTTGTAAACCTCAAGACAGCTCACCAGAAAACAACAACAACTATTGGACAAGTGATAGAACCAATAATTCTTATTGCACTACTGGCAACAACAACTACAGCCTCGATAATGTGGATGTAGCACCTCCTCTACCTTCAATTTATGATCAACAAAAAGGCACTAGAATGTGTGATATTAGTCGGCAGGAACGGCAACACAATAAAACTCTAACAAGCCATCATAATAAGTCTACTGATCAAAAATTGAAGAAGAAAAATGATACAAAAAAGAATACAACCAACGCACATAGAAGTCGACGAAAGAGCCCAAGAAAAAACACAGCAGGCTTGAATAGATGTATGGACTGCAGGTACAGCAAATAAAAATAGATTACACCTTTTTGTTAGTACTATTTGATGCAGCAATGTCACCGTTCTGAGAAAATAAGTAGGAAACATAGCTTAAATATTTTATGCCATCTTGCTATTGTGTCTAATAAAACTGACAATAAATTGTGTCAAATAAAAATATGTGCTAGTAAACATAATTAGTGGCAGCTTGTTCTTAGGATTCAATGGTTCATATATGCACTTACAACTTAAATATGCTTAAGGCTTTGTTGAGCAAATGGTCTCATATTTAATTAATGATTTGTGAGATGTATGTAATGACTTTATAATAATTAATTTGTGTAGTATGTAAAATCACTCATGACTGGTACTCAAAGTTCAAGTAGTTTTCAGAACTTCCTGAGTACGGTAAGCAGGTGAACAGGGTAACTCCATACATGCACAAGATGCAGTTTAGTGGCAGAGTTACAACAAAGTCTGAAGTGCCCCAACCACAGATATCAACAGCATCATACTCTTTTTTTTTAATTATACATTTTTAAAGTGATGTAAAACAGAAACACAATCTAATGTAACCAATATCTGATAATAATTATTATAGTCACGTGTATCATTTGGAATTGGATAATTATGCTTACATCGTAGAAAATTCAGAACACTGAATACTCAACTATCAAAAATCACGAACTGCTTCTGAATGTACAGGAGTAAACTTGTAGTACATGTCACATTCATGTAACATGGGGACTTTTGAAATACCAGTAATGCATTTGTCTAACACACCTTCATTTACACAGCCTAAAAATGACAAAAAAATGATGGATTCTGTTCAGACACTTGCCAACAAATATACCTTGCAGTTTGTTAACACCAATCATGAATACATATTTAAACTATGATTTTGAAAATAAAAACCTTATAGAAAATATATTAATTCTGTCAGACATTAACTTGCCAATTATTGTGAAAGCCAGAATTCCTGTGCAGACAGGCGTGCTGTGCATACTTGAGCAATTGTATCTACAGTCCTGTATTACCCTAGCATTTAGGTAAAATTTTTTACTATACTAGTGTCTTTATTTTTCATCAACAGGCAACATGTTAAATGGGTCAGGAAATGTAGTTGTTGAATTTTTACAGTAGGCCTAATCACTGTTAAGCTTTGTCGGTGTTAATTTTTAGAATGGAAAGGCAGGCATTAAGAACTCTTTAATATTTGTTCCCTCCAATGTGCTTAATTAAATTAATGCTCTATGTTTAGTGTTCCAAAACGCCACTGTCTTTTGGAGTAAACACATTGTAAGAATGTATGTGCATGAACTGTCACTAAACTGTTGATCCCATACTGTATCTTACCATGCTCTCTGCAAAAAGGTTGTTTAGTGGTTAGATCTTAATACGAAGCCTGGTTAACTAAATAAAATAGTTAAAATATTTCAAAACAGACAAGAGTACTCCTCTATACAATACCCGAATATGGCAAATTTTTAGATTCTTTCTCATGTACTCTGTAGAATTATTATTATTACTATTATTATTTTTGTTTTAAGCATACAGAATGTTGTGAAAAATGTTGACTGTGTACTGGGAGGGTGACGAGGCTATCCTTTGCCCTTATTATTTCCCATTAAATAAAGTCAAGTCTACTAAACCTGAGTAGGCGCAGTCTAAACAGGACTTTTGGAAATAATTCGCCCTGAGATGAGAATGTTATTCGTTGGTATGCACCAAAGCGCCTTGGGCATGCACTACTGCGTTCTTCGTTTCAGGGTGGAAAATCAACGCATGTGGATTCGTATGGTTAAAACTACAAACAACATAACAATTAACACCTGCATGTCCAGCAGAGTTAGCACAGGTCAGATAACAACTGGTGAAACGTCGGAGGTCAATTTGCAAAGGGAGGGAAATGTCACTCGGAATCCGAATGTCTCATAACAGTGTGCTTCAATGTAGTTTAAGAACCCACAACGTAAACACTTGAAGCGATCCACTAACCCTCAACTAACTAGCTATCTAAAAAAATGAAACGTGTAGTGGTTAAATAGTTTAAGGACTGATTTTAGACTGATAAGGATGACAAATACGCATTCGATACTGTCACGCTCGAAGCTCATATCAATACAAACCACAAAATTCTGAAACATGGTATGTTTTTGAACACGTATTGACCGCACAACACGCTAGTCAAATTTGTAACCTGCAGGTGCCAGCTAATGTCGCGTGTGAATAGTGTCGATACAATCGATACAGTACTAATTTACGCAAAGTACCCTGAAAGTACTTTATTTTTCTCGGTATCGACTAGTTTTCGTGTCGGTATCCAGCCAACGGCCAGTGCCCGAAATTAGTACCGTACGATTCAACGAGAACGCCTTCAAAATTAATTATTCAGTGAAACAGCATCGGACGTTTGTGCTAACAACAAAGGTCAGGTGGGCGACACACAAACCCATGCACACTGGGGTCCTTACGAATTCTACAGAACATAATATTTATATTTTCTTAAATGTTTAAAAATATTACTGTGCCGTAATAGCGTCTTACACATTTTATCATCGGGTTTGTTAGTCAGAAATATTTAGCAATAAAAGAAGTTGTTTGCAAATAACATATTCTTACGGCGATACGTAATACTATTTGTGTACGCTAGTGAGTTATGTTGATGACCCATCGCGTAGCAATGTGTGTGTAAACAATCAAAGAAAATATCTGAATATTCCAGTCTTTTTATATCTTGTAACTCGTATATAACTCCGGGGAATCCAACTCCTAGACTAATAATACTGTCTCGGCCAAAAGGACGACAGTCGGAGCCAAAAGTGCAGCACTTACCGACACTGTTTCTGTGTATAAATAACGTTTCGAGTCCACGTTGCATGGCATTGCCACAGTCGGTATTCATTAACTGCAGCTTATCACATCCAATGAAGTCGACCCGTAGTGTCGTCATGCTGCTGTCGGTGTAGCCGTTGTTTAATGATGTGCACAAACAAGTCAACAACGTAACTACACTGATGCGAGATAAATTTTATTAATTCGAAATTAATTAAAAAATTAATCACGACTGATAACAGTTGCTTTGGTAATGGTTTAAACCTTCGTCTACCCGTGCCGACGGGTAACGGGACGAGCTATAACCTTCGTCTGGACTGCTACCTTTCTGATGGAGAGGGCACTCTCCATGTGTGAGAATAGACAACTACATCTTTTCCGAGACATATGTCACCGCCGGCGTTCCTTACGTAAGCGTTTTCTATTCTCTGTTTAACTTAACGACGTATCCCGCCGAGAGTCTGGATAGCCACTTTTGGGGACTTAGATTGTAACGCAGATAGAAAAATCAAACGACTGCAGCGCCAGTTCGTGGACTGGAAAGTGGCCATCAACGCTACCAAGAGCACCGCGGTCATATTCTCATGCCGCGGGGGCATCTACGAATCGGCAGAACGTATTTGCGCTGGTCCACAGAAGTCAAGCGTCTCGGCGTCCACCTAAAATGTTCAACTCACCTTGTGTGAAAAATCCTAGACAGTTACCAAGGGAGAGTCTGCTCCCCTGGGTTGTTTCCATACTTGCTAGCCGCCCTATCCAAAAACTAGGTAAGATTATTGTAGGAAAGTATCTGCTGCAGGTGAACTGGTATCCAGTTCCAGTATCCAGACGGCAAACCTCTTTTGATCTCTTCGAAGGTTATACTATGGAAGAATCATGAACCGAAGGCACATACACATCTACATTTACAAGATGAGCGTAAATCGAAAAGAGGACCGTTCATCGACTCCGGGTCCACAAAACCTCTAAGATTAGTTTCGGTGTTTAAGGTATCAGTAATCGTTGGTTAATATATTTACAATATTTTGTTCGCTTTTGTTGCAAACTCGGCTCAAAAGCAGATTGTCATAAATGAGCTTTATTTCTGTGCCGATTTTTGAAAGCGTATTGAAAATAAAACAAAATCAGCTGTTTCAAAGAAGACAGAAGAATATCTAAGGGTCGCTAGAGCAGAAGGATAACATTCGGACGCCTTGCGCAGACCTTCTCGATGCTGTCTCTGTGTACCAATCAGATTGCACAGATAATAAGATTAGATTACAGTGTTGCGTCCACGTTGCCGCTGTGTTGCGACAATTAGTATTCATTAACCGCAGCTTGTCGCCTTAAGTGGAACCGACCTATTCACGTGCAGAAACAAGTCAACAACGTAACTACACTGATGCAAAATAAACAGTTAATTACCACTGAAATAGTTGCTTTGACGCCGACCTCATCCTTCTGAGCAAGGTCTGTTAATGGCCAGTAAGCACAAAAGCGGTGCGATGGTATAAGGCTGCTGACACACGGGCCACTCTGTGGCGCCACTCAGTGGCTCGTATGAATATTGGTTCGCTTCAGAGACGCGCCACTCAACATTTGCTCAGTGATAAAAGATTGTTTCATTTAGTTTTTACATCAGTTTCATCATGGACTCTGACGAGGAAGTTCTTTCTTCTTGCTCTTCTTGTACGTCGGCGACGCCGTCGTAGACAACGTCGATTCTGGATGCACCAGATAACGTGTGAACGGTTGGTAGTGGGACAGTTTTATACACTAATGAGTGAGCTAAAAGCAGACAATACGAAATTTTTAAACTACTTCAGGATATCACAAGACACATTTAATCAGCTTCTTAAATTGCTACAATTTCACATACAGAGGCAAAGCACAAATATGAGAAGGATGTTGTGGGAATGGAAGAAGATCGACCTGTCATACAACCAGTGTGCCCACGGCTTTAGTAATAAGAGAGAAGTTTGCCGAATTCTTTTGTACACAAGAAGGTGTAACGCCAAAACGCAAAAAAAGGAAGTTGAAGCAAGTGGCAGCTGTTGGATTGACATTGACGTATGTGGGAAGCTATGAAAGGAGTTGACACAAAGAAGTGTAACAGCCTTCAGTGTCGACGTGCACATGTCTGTAGGTATCATAAATCTAACAAGAGCAGAGGTTTGGCAGAGAGAAAAATTACAAGGAAATACAGCAGAGGCGTGTGAACAAAGTTAACAAGTACAGCTGAAAGCGTGGAGCAATTAAGGAATTGTTCTGGCTGATAGGCAGAACAATCGCCAGAACAAAGTACAGTGAGAAAATACTAAGAAGGAATAAGACGGAGGCGAACGCACTAATCAACGAGGCTACTGGACGCGTAGCGAAACCAAAGAGTGGTCCTGGTGAGAAGTACACGCAGAAATACAAAAGAGAGCCACACAGGAGGTTATTAAACTCATGTAACGAGTACATCTGGACGTTAAAGAAAAGGGTGATTATGAGTAAAAGATAGCAAAAACACCAGAGAGAAATTTACTAAAGCCACACCAAGTGTGTGAACTCTAACAGAGGATGCAGCTGGACATTGGAAGACAATGCTGAAATTGGTCTCGCCTGGGTATAGAAAAGTCAGCGAGGGGCCAGACAAAGAGATACAGCGAAATCTAGAACAAAGTGGAGTACACTCATTACCCAGAGGCAGCTGTGCGTTAGAAGAAAATTAAAAGAATGTGTCTGAATGGGACATAAGAAAAAGGTGACAGGATGATTGACGCATGTGAAATCGAACTATCGTCACAGGCTGAGGGTGGAACCAAAAGGAAGGAAAGGAGAGTAGGGAAGTACGATATCCTATCAAAAACCAGAGTTCAACGTAGGCGGGTTTCCAGAAGTAAAGTTCTAGGAAGTCTAGAACGAAAAACCAATGGAAACGTCGCGTAGGAACGTGTAAAAGAAATAGGAGGGAATTTTCGTCGAAAGGAAGGACGATAACCAATGATAAAGAAGGTGGTGGACCACGAGAGTCTTAAAGGGGAGTTAGGTGGAATTAGTATATAAAATAAGCCGAGAGCGCGATCGAGGAGTCTAATAATAATCTTTCGGAGGAGTCGGTCGGAAGTGTTGACGAGATGATTATAAGTTTCGTGGAGTCTTAACGTAACAGTTCAGAGTCTTTACGGAAACTCAGAATTAGTCGGTAGTGAAAGTCCGCGAATTGACTTAAAACGTATGAAGGTATAACATATACAAATAATTGTGAAGATTTGTAACTTATAGTATATTTCGTAGAACCAAAGTTAACAAACAATGTGTATAATAGCTACAATTAATATTGAGAAGTGCGAACTAAGGTTGTAGTAATATATAACTTATAAAACAATTCGGATCGAAACATAAGTTCGAAAACAGTTGTGTAAAAATTATAAAGCGTGTAACAAGAATAAACGTTATCACTAGTAACCGGTAATTATTTATTGGAACGTCGGAAGATGACGGAGTGTCTTAATCAGAATGTAGTGATCAAAAAAGTGTTCAACTATCATGCACTACGAGAATAAACCACGATATGATTAGCGCATCTACACTTTCATGGCAGAGCTAAGGAGTTAACGATAATCAACGCAGTTCTACACGCCGCATTTTGGATAACTTAACAAGAGTAAATTTTATGCATTAATTAATACATTGTTAAAACACCTGTCTGTCCTACTCAAAGAATCTACGTATATAACTATGCCATACTTAAAAAACTCACGTGTCTTATTAAAGATAAACTTCATATATTAAACATGAATCCATTTCTATATAAAATATGTGTAAAATGATATTTAATAGAGATAAGTATTAAATTTTACCTTGAGATAGAGATCTTAGAATTAATGTCTATTGAGATAGATCATGATATTAAATTAACAAATGATCATAAAATATTAAATCATATGGAATTAATATGAATGCCAAGTATAGTAATAATAATAAATGCAAATTATATTGATAAATGTGTATGCGTTTTCGTTATTTAATAACTACCTGTGGGATGATACAGCAATTAGTATTCTTGAGCATATAAGATTTCTTTGTACTCATCACGCATAAGTAACTCAACACAATTACAATCATCAATTACAATTACATCAGTAGACTTCATTGTAACTTTAACTGCCGTTGCTATATTGAAAAAACGTAATCTCTTAATTAACAATATAATTAATGACAACGAGTAATAAAAACAGTTTAACATTATATTTGGCGCTCCAATAGCGGGCTTTAAGAAGGTAATATCTAGCAAACGTAAATTAGAGTTATATTTGACGCACACAACGTCGGGCAAAACAGTTTAACAGCACAATGCCATGGCAAGACAGAATGATATACTGACCTTTTTCAGAGAAACGTTGTCTGATACTGTTTCACTATCGAACCATAGTCCTAATAAAAAATATTTTAACAACTTATTTTGTGTCAAAATGTGTTCTTACTTAAAATATATCTCGCAGTGGACATATTTGTTTGAAAATAGAAAGGGTTTCTATTTATATGAATATTGTTCGTTTGTCACATCTAATTTGTTTCAAAGATTTTGATGGATTATGTTAAGAACATTACACCCACGTACACTCTCTTTACCTTCCTCCTCCCTCCCTACACCCCTCTCTCTTCCACACACACACACACACACACACACACACACACACACACACACACACACACACACACACACACACACACACACACACACACACACACACACACACACACACACACAATAATCGTATTACAGTAGACGAAATATTAATCAGTTTGGTGTTGAGTAATCGTTTAACTGTTGGTTTCCTGAAGGCCAGACCTAAATTTGTCTGCAACTGTAAACTGTCTGCATTGTTCGCAAGATTGTTTTGACTCATATGTACTCAAGTAGTGTTTACATAAAACATTGTTAAGACCGTCTCGCCCGAATTCGCTAATATGCTGTTATGTAATTTAGAAGTCATTGCTTATAGCGAGCGAAAATTTAAAAAATTTCAAATTTTCTTCTCGATCGATTTTGTTTACACGCAGTTGTGTCAACGACTTCAAGTAAAAGCAATAAATAAGGCTTAATGTGAAGATGTCAAACCAACGTCGCTAGCAGACAATAGAAAGATGTTAGACTCCACGCAACAATAGATATGAAAGTTCAAGATGGCAGGAGAAGCTTGGCTAAAAATTATTACCCCACAACAAACTACACAATGCCAGGCTAGGGCACTCGCACGTGTACGGAGAACTGAGGCGAACGTACGCTCGGGGGTTACGTCAGAATACTATGGTACTGCAAAAACGACAGGATGTCACAAAAGAGTTGAGGGTGCTGCACTTTACAGAGACAATGAAAGAAATAACTAGTTGAAAAGACTCGAGGATGCTGCACAGCGGGAGGTGATGTTTACGTGACGGACACAATTTACTACGGTTAGAAAGTCGGGGTGGCTTCACCAGCCAACGCATGTCAGAAATTATTAATAGCTACAAAAAAGGGGTGTAAGATAGAACAATACCTCAAGATGACCAAGGAAATAGATGGGGGAAGTCAGAACAACATTGCGTCTGTCCCAAACAAAAGGGTGATTGACAGGCGCGCAACGACCAGAAATTCGGCGAAAAGGATCAACGTCCGAACGAAGAAATGTGGGGGATGTCTGACAACTTATCAGAGTACAACGTCTTGCGAAGACACCGGTGGAGAGGAGAGTTTCTATGGTAACCAGAAGTCAAAGCGAATCATGGAACACAAACCAAAAACCCTGAAGAAGTGGGATAAAGTATTCTAAGAAAATATCGAGCTATCGTAAGTAAGGAAAGGCGTGGACAGGCTCAAGACAAAGTTTGGGTAGGGACGAGTTGATAAAAACTAACTGTCTAACACGGAGGAGGGTCAGTCTTATTAGATTTTTTGAACATATATTTTGACTCGGTATTACTGTGCTCAGTCTTGTAAAATTTATCAGTCTTAGTGAAAACTCAGTGTTATAATATTCGGACTTAGTAATTTCAAACTGTAAGATTCAAAGTGCAACCGGAAGTAATACGCGAACACAACAGTATAAAATGTGCGAATTAACGAACTTAGTTAAGCATTAACATTATTAGGAATTTCCGAGTGAACAATTCGAGCGACTCAAACGAACTATCATGTAATCTCGGCACATACACGAAACATTATTAGTGTTCTGTACAACTTAGACAGAATTACATTTAGCCAGTGTTAATGAATTACACTAAATGTAGCAGAACATTTAAATACTTGAACAAACTAATCAACCAAGTAGTATAAACGCATATACATCAACACAAAGTCAAGTGAATTTCTGTGATGAACGGACATCGACATTAACTTTGCGAGCGTGGACATACACCACTCATTTTAGAATGATCACACATTATAAAGCGAACTGATCTATACAAACTGACATTGAAAGCACATCATATCCACACTACTCTGTAATTGACGCGAGTTCACGTGTGTGTACAAGTGACAGTGCATTCAACTTTATTCAACAAGATGTGTTCTTCAGACTTCACCACAACAAAGAGGCCGACCACCGCTAGACCATGAGTGGATATTCTTATCTCAAGTAACAATTATTAATCTATTAATTTAGTAACTACTACTGTCCTGACTCTTTCAAAGAATCCCCACCCTGGGAGTTTTTAAATGAATTTGATAAAAGAATAAATTTAAAGTTATAAATAATGAACAAGTAATCGAAACTATCTGGAATTAATGAACGCATTAATTAATTATTATTTGAATTTATTGTATATCATGATTTATGTATGTATGTCTTTTTCAGCTATCAGATAAGCTAGAACTTGTTTAATGATATATATGTGTTATTTGATGTATTTACAGGTACAGCAAACTTTTTATGTGTTATGAATATAAATTGACTTAATGAATAATAAATTAGTCATTTTAGTATAGTTAAACAAATGCGTTCATTATTACTAAAACCTGCATGTTAAAGTTTCACATAGAACACAATTAAACGAATATTTATAATCGTACAATTTTCATGTGTAACAAAAGACCATGATTAATTTACTAAAGAGTCTCTTGTCTATTATGCTAATTGGTAATTAAAATTGATAATTGACAAATAACTAACAAATATACATCGTAATTAGCATAATAACACCGTATGCTGTTTTTCTTCTGTTGTAATTATGATACTCAACAGTAAACTGATATGGCTAGAGACTGATCTTGCAGGGAGAATATTGTTACATATTTGTTACACTTGTAGTAGCCATATGGGCTAGATCCAAATGTATACGACTGTTGCAGAGAATGATGTTAAATTTTTTTATGGTGCAATCCATAGGCTACAATACAATAGTTATTACAGAAAATATTACATTCATATTTACTCAGTTATTCTTGTATTATTTTTATATTATTATTAATAATAAAAAATTTTGTGCAAGAATATATTTTTTATTATTTTTTGAATATAACACTGTTTAAATACTGTTTCTTTAAATAATTATTAATTTGTATATCTGATGCTCTTAGTTAAATACTATTGAAACAGTGTTATATTAAAAAATAATTAAAAATATATTCTTGTACGAAAAGTCTTATTATTATTAATAACAATGGGGAAAATATAAAAACTTGTTCAAAGCTGAATTGCATGGTACTGAAGTTTTTTCCGGACTGCCCAAGCTCTCGCATTATACAAAAATTAGACATTAGTCAAATACTGCACTTTTTAGACCTTGTATATGTATTTTGTTTGTATTCTATTACATACACTTAGGCCTAAGTTTCTGTCACAATATAATTTCACAATAAAATGTCTACCAAGTTTAGACATTCAAGACTTTAGATGACTTTAGTTGTTTTATGAAGTTTACACATTGGTTTAGTGCAGTACGCCTACTTTATTATTATTACTACTATTCTAATTTTTATTACATACTTTAGTACAGGAATGATTAGAAACATACCTGATTTATTTTTTATCAGGCTGTCCATTTCATTAAATTCAATTATAAATCGATCAGAGTCAAAATCCGTCATGATAGTTTTAAAAGTTTTTAAATAGTTTTTAGAAACAAGAAAGTCTTATAAAGTTAAAAAAAATTATTAAGAAAACTCCTAAAGTTTTATAGAAAACACAGTGTTAATACACGCTTCACAACACTACTCTGAACACTGCTGTGGCGCCACTGAAAGTGGCCCGTGTGCAAGCCTCAACGCCACAAATCGTCGCCACTCGTTGCGGGTGACAAGTGAGTAATAAGACACACCCAGAAACTTTTAAGATTTGTCAGCTTCCATAAATGACTGCGCCCACCAGTATTTTTTTTTATTTTAGCAGGTGGCAAGAAAGTTAAAAAATGATGCTTAGTAATTATCCCGATCACGATTTTCTGTTGGATACCTTATCTTTAGCGCGCAATACAATGAGCAGTATTTCTCAAGTTTAAACCGAAACAAACATGGTTAACGCGGAGTTACGTTACAACACGTGGTGACCACGCTCAAGTGCCAGAGCAGTAGCGGACTAAAGGCGGGGGGCGGCCCGCCCCGGGCCCCACTTAGTAGGGGGCCTCCAGATTTGGAAAATTAAGTTTAAGAGACCAACAAATTACTTAAAACCTGTCATCAAAATGATTACCAAACAGTGGATAATTCAGAGTGCGGAAATCAGGTCAGTTACTCGAATGAACGAATTCACAAAAAGTGATCACATATTGCGCGGGTGAACAAAACCGTGAGTGACATCGAAGACAACAGCACGTACAACTGTACAGAAAGTAACATAGTGTCTGTTATGCACTAAAACTGCTGACTTGAAAAAAAATTGCTATTATTTGCAGCAACGATAAATTTGATTTGCAGTATATACCTAAATAATACTACTTATATTAGGCTATTTCTTTAAACTTCCTATTACAATATGAAGGTAACGTTTTTATTCAAACATTACTATAGCTCTTTATAAAGTTTCCTAAGTTGGAGTATCAATACAGTAATTAGACAATAAATGTATAACAGTTTTGCTATATATTACATAAAGATAAATTGGATTATAAACATCCGTCTTATGGGAGGGAGACCTCAGAAAGAAATCCGCCCCGGTCCTCCACTGTGCCAGAGAATCGATATATCAGATATTATTTGCCAGAAATAACCAGACATAAATAATTAAGTTTTAATAGCTTTGTTAAATATAAAAACAACATTAACTGATACACATACAAAAGTTTACAGTAGAACGTAGGAATCAGTCAGGTCATTGTAATACAATTTTTAACAACTTACGCAATCGAACATTTAATTTTCATACTTTATTTAGTTTAAACATGAACACTCAAGATTGTAAATAATAAATAAAACAATGACATCACCAACGAATACAATGACGTTACTGTTTATTGGTATTCATCACAGTCCGCGAAACATATTGTGTAAATTGAGTGCAACACTGACAACACTGACTCGGCAGAATTTCCGTCAAATGGACACAATAAGGTGACAGATTACAACAGCACACAGACATTATATGCTTTAGTATAGTACACGTACATTAGTGCAGTAGAAATAAGTGAAAAAACACCTTGAGGTGGAACTAATTGGAACAAAAATGATTCTTGTTGCAAATGGTAGATAACACGCTCCTAATCAACATACTAAAAATATACATCCGAATTGTCGCGCAAAATGCGTTTTTTTTGGCCGCCATCTTGAAAAAACATCAAAAATTAAAAAAAATCATAAAAGATCATGTGTGGTATCAAATTACAGGGAATTTCATGCTGAAAAAGAATATGATATTGGTTTTTGGAAATCAAAGGAAATAACAAAATGGTGGCCGAAAAACGGAAAGCTTTTGCAGTATTGAAAAACATATTTTTATTATTTTTAACACACATTTTTAAAACATATTTTTAGCTTTAACTTCGCTCACAATTTTAAAAAAAATGTTAAATTAAAAAAAATTAAAATTTGATTATTTAAAGTTAAAATTTCACATTAAACAAAATCTATAATTTGAAAAAGTTATACAATAAATGAGTTTATTTCATCAAAATCAAATCTCATCTTGATCTTCATCTAAATCAAAACTGTCTCCTGTGTTTGTACAGTTCTTTCCACAACAGTTTTTACAAACTACGGAACATGGAAGTCCATATCGGCGACATGTACATTTCATGGTGGTACATGGTTCTTCAACTGTAGTTTTGCAGGCACATTTAATCATATTTAAGAGTTTGTCTGGTGCTGGGCTCAAGTCTGTTAATATCGGCTGAAATTCTCCATCAACCAACTGCCAACCCCATAGTGTAGGATCAGGGGTTGGCATATCAAGATTTTTCCAAATAAAAACCTGCAAATGCACTCGAAGTAGGTGGTATTTCGCTGCATTTTGTGTTGGAGGCAAACGAGCTATATCAAATTCTTTTTACTTCCATATTCCTTAAGGAATGGAAGTATGGTGATGGCAAAAAAAATCGTGTTCGAGATTATTGCAGATTCTGATTCTACTACGCTCAAAACACGAAAAAAAGTCGTTTTCCGAAAAGTGTCTGTGTGTGTGTGTCTGTGTGTCTGTCTGTAGATTTTTTTTCTATGGCAGACGATAACAGCCGCAAATTCAAACAGAATAAAATAATTTTTTGCATACAGCCCTGATTTGTAGAGTACTCACGACCTATTGTTTTTGGTGAAGATCGGTTGAGGGAAAGGGGTAGTTTACCAGCAACGGTTTTTTTTTATCAAGGGAAATTTTTTTTTTGGCAAACGATAACAGCCGCAAATTCAAACAGAATCAAATAATGTTTCGTATACAGCCCTGAATTGTAGAGAGAGTTCTCAAGACCTATTGTTTTTGGTGAAGATCGGTTAAGGGAAAGGGGTAGTTTACCTGTAACGTTTTATGTTTTAACAAGGGTATTTCCTATGGCAAACGATAACAGCCGCAAATTCAAACAGAATCAAAAGATTATTTGCATACAGCCCTAAATTGTAGAGTTCTCAAGACTTATTGTTTTTGGTGAAGATCGGTTGTAGTTTACCTGCAACGTTTTTTTAACAAGGGTATTTTCTATGGCAAACGATAACAGCCGCAAATTCAAACAGAATCAAATAATTTTTTGCATACGTCCCTGAATTGTAGAGGACTCTAGGAATTTTGATTTTGGTGAAGATCGGTTAAGGGGAAGGGGTAGTTTACCTGCAACCTTTTACGTTTTAACAAGAGTAAAGTACTTGAAAATTTATTTAAACTTTTTGAAACAATGGTAATTGTTAAAAATAAAATAATTTTGTTGCCAGGCAATAAAATTGTAGTTTTTTCATTTATGTATTTTTTCTCAGTTATGTACTGTTTACGTTTCCATTTTATTATTATGACTACCGCAATGAAAAGGCAGGGAACACACACACACACACACACACAATTCGCGTTATTTCTGGGCTCATTCATGTTTATTTTCTTACATTTGCACGGTTTTTAAATGGAAAGTGCCAAACCCATACCAACATAACGCATGCAAGCCGAAAAAGTGTCCAGCGTGGATAGCGATTTGCTTCCTGTGTATCGCTGGGCAGTGTAACTGCACGTGTTTACAGAGGAACGATTCATAGACAGACTTTTTGTCTTTAGGGAATGAACCCTCTGCAAGATGCTGAGGGTCCATGAGTGACTTCGGAGCGCTCCTTCTTTTCTGCGTGTTTGTTCTGTGAAACGTACACTGTAGATTCACAGCTTTATTCAAATCAACGCTCAATAGGAAATGTTGAAAATTTTTGTCCACGGTGTACCCTCATACACACTAAACCTGCTCTGATGTTTTAATTACGGACATCATAATATTAAAACTTTGGAAACTTGAGCACTACTTAATGGAGATCAATCATTAACTTATACAAGCCATTAATTTTATGCATATTTTTTATATATATGTGTACAACGTTATCGGCAACAAAGAAGTAGTTTTTGTTAAAATTCCTTCCCGGGATATTTGGCCGTAGTCCAATGTTTTCTACAAAGCCAGACGTTTCGGCAATGCCATCGACTTCCATCATCAGTGAAAATCGAGTGCGATAACGTGAGGTGGTATATGTTAGTGACCACAGTACTGTGGTTAAGGCTGAAGCAGTAAGTAGAAAGAAGTAGTTTCTATGGTAATATTTCATTTCGAAAATGATTTTAAATATAAATCTTAGAATGTGGAAGTCATGTATGGTTCTCCATACCGATATTTTTTAGTGTTTGGACGAACTATATTCACGATTGCCTTCTAGTTGCTTACTGAAATAAGAATTTTAATACTGAAATAGATTATAATGTCTGAAAATTATCACTGACTGCTGTAGTTTATTGTTGTGTGCAAAATCTTTATTACAATGCAAACAAGTATGACACGATTTTGTTTATAACATTATTTTTTCGTATGAGCCACTATGGACTACGTACTGTTCAACCGGTTCCTCCCTTCTCCTCCTCTGTCTGCCTCCTCTCCCATATTTCCTTCATTCTTGACGACGTCTCTCCCTCTTTTCGTCAGTCCAGATGGCATCTGTTCCCTTCTTGCGTTTTTCCTGAATACCTTAGGCATTTTGTAATTTTTTTTTAGTGGTAAACGTCCTTTAATGTCTTGTTGAGCAAGATAGAGTTTTTGTACTACTTTTTCTGTTTCTTTGAACCATGTATTGGGCATTTTGAACTTTCTGATATTGTCGAAATTTTCCCTGTTAGTATGTCAGGATTCAATCTTTAAATATGTCCATAGAAAGTAATATATTTTGTTTTTTTCCATTTTATTTTTCTGAAAAAATTTTGTAAAATTTAAACTTGTTTCCAGATTTTTCTGTAACCTGTTTGTTCTCGAATGTGTCCTTTCCTACACTGTGTTTCTTTTCGTTTCGAACACAATATAGGCCTATATGTTGGATACATGCATATAGTGGGGAGTTCCTATACGATACGTCGTTATTCAGTACTATATTATTTTCTCTAAGAAAACGAAGAATTTTTGAAAACAGTAGATTTTTAGCACAATAACCAACTGAAAATTACTATAACATATTTCATAAACTAAATCTTTTTGCCCATGACTTACGAGTTTATAGGTTCCAGGCCATCGAGTAGGCTCGTGTTCATTCTTCCAGGTTTCGTACCCATGCGTGTGACGCTTGTTCCAAAATTCCAGTCACGACTGACGACCGTAACGCCAGTTTAAAAGTAATTTTAACTTTAAACAATTACTGAAAACTTCTTAATTCTTCTTGTTCCGCTCTCGAAGATTGTAGATTGTCATCAACGACAGTTCCTCCGCTCTTGCTGAGTCTCCACACATCTTTTTCTCTTCAGGTTCATAATTTGAAATTTTCTAACGGAGCCTTGGTTCTCATACTACAATTGCACGTTTTATCTACTTTAATTTTATCAAATTTACGCCCCTCAATTCTATCGCTTACGGAAAATGTATACCTAGCTCTGCACTTAAGACACGGTTGCTGATCACGTTCGTTCTCGTATCCAGCATTCTCAACAATTTCATCTCCATACACTGTATGCGGTCAATAATCTTCTTAGCTAATGCCCATGTTTCAGAATCATACTCGTGTAAGAGACTATTAGGGGCGTATTTACAGAAGAGGACGAACGGACCGGATCCTCCCCCGCCCGAGGGTCGAAAAAATTGACGAATTAAAAAAAGTTGTGTACGCTATTATAGTAGTAACTCTTTTTACTTCCATGTTCCTTAAGGAAATGGAAGTATGGTGATGGCAAAAAAAATCGTGTTCGAGATTATTGCAGAATATGATTGTACTACACTCAAAACATGAAAAAAAGTCATTTTTCGAAAAGTGTCTGTGTGTGTGTCTGTCTGTGTGTGTGTCTGTCTGTGTGTGTCTGTCTGTACATTTTTTTTCTATGGCAAACGATAACTGCCGCAAATTCAAACAGAATCAAATAATTTTTTGCATACAGCCCTGATTTGTAGAGTACTCGTGACCTGTTGTTTTTGGTGAAGATCGGTTGAGGAAAAGGGGTAGTTTACCAGCAACGGTTTTTTTTATCAAGGGGAATATTTTTTTTGGCAAACAATAACAGCCGCAAATTGAAACAGAATCAAATAATGTTTCGCATACAGCCCTGAATTATAGAGTTCTCAAAACCTATTGTTTTTGGTGAAGATCGGTTAAGGGAAAGGGGTAGTTTACCAGTAACGTTTTATGTTTTAACAAGGGTATTTCTTATGGCAAACGATAACAGCCGCTAATTCAAACAGAATCAAAAGATTATTTGCATACAGCCCTAAATTGTAGAGTTCTCAAGACCTGTTGTTTTTCGTGAAGATCGGTTAAGGGGAAGGGGTAGTTTACCTACAACGTTTTATGTTTTATAAGGGTATTTTCTATGGCAAACGATAAGAGCCGCAAATTCAAACAGAATCAAATACGTTTTTGCATACAGCCCTGTTTTGTTGAGTACTAAAGACCTATTGTTTTTGGTGAAGATCGGTTAAGGGAAACGGGTAGTTTACCGGACACGTTTTTTGTTTTATCAAGTGTATTTTATATGGCAAATGATAACAGCCGCAAATTCAAACAGAATCAAATACGTTTTTGCATACAGCCCTGTTTTGTTGAGTACTAAAGACCTATTGTTTTTGGTGAAGATCGGTTAAGGGAAACGGGTAGTTTACCTGACACGTTTTTTGTTTTATCAAGGGTATTTTATATGGCAAATGATAACAGCCGCAAGTTCAAACAGAATCATATAATATTTTGCATACAGCCGTGAAATGTACAGTTCTCAAGACCTGTTGGTTTTGTTGAAGATCGGTTAAGGGAAAGGGGTAGTTTACCTGCAACGTTTTATGTTTTAACAAGGGTATTTTTTTTTGACGAACGATAACTGCCGTAAATTCAAAGAGAATCAACTAATGTTTAGCATACAGCCCTGAATTGTAGAGTTCTCAAGACCTATTGTTTTTGGTGAAGATCGGTTAATGGAATAGGGTAGTTTACCAGCAACGTTTTATGTTTTATCAAGGGTGTTTTCTATGGCAAACGATAACAGCCGCAAATTCAAACTAAATCAAATAATTGTTTGCATACAGGCCTGAATTGTAGAGTACCTAAGACCTGTCGTTTTTGGTGAAGATCGGTTAAGGGAAAGGGGTAGTTTACCAGCAACGGTTTTTTATCAAAGGTAATTTTTTTCAATAGTAAACGATAACAACCGCAGATTCAAACAGAATCAATTTATGTTTTGCATACAGCCCTGTATTGTAGAGTTCTCAATACGTATTGGTGTTGGTGAAGACGGTTGAGGGAAAGGGGTAGTTTACCAGCTACATTTTATGTTTTAACAAGGGAAATTTTTTATATGACGAACGATAACTACCGTAAATTCAAGCAGAATCAACTAGGTTTTTGCATACCTTTTTGAACTAAAGAGAACTCAAGGTCTGTTGATTTTGTTGAAGATCGGTTAAGGGAAGGGGTAGTTTATCAGCAACGTTTTATGTTTTAAAAACAGTAATTTTTTTATGACGAACGATAACTGCCGAAAATTCAATGAGAATCAAATAATTTTTTGCACCTCCTGAGTTGCAGAGAGCTCAAGGTCTATTGATTTTGGTGAAGATCGGTTAAGGGAAAGGGGTAGTTTACCTGCAACATTTTATGTTGTAACAAGAGAAATGTTTCCATGACGAACGATAACTGCCGCACATTCAAACAGAATCAAATATTTTTTTGCATGCTTCCCTGAATTGTAGAGGACGGAAGGTCTGTTGATTTTGGAGAAGATCGGTTAAGAGAAAGGGGTAGTTTACCGGAAACATTTTATGTTTTAACAAGAGTAAAGTACTTTATTATTATAAATAAAATATCCTGATAAGAAGCTCATAGTAATCCACTGTAGAAACGTAGATGAAATATCTATAAATGAAGAAGTTAGGAGAACGGGGTGGGGGTAATTTATATTATTAAAAATTATAGTTGAAGGTGTAGGGGAGAATTTTTTATATGTGTACTACGTTATCGGCAACAAAGAAGTAGTTTTTTGTTAAAATTGCTTCCCGGGCTCTTTAGCCGTAGTCCTATGTTTTCTGCAAAACCAGACTTTTCGGCAGTGCCATCGACTGCCATCGTCGGCGAAAATCGAGTGCGAAAACGTGAGGTGGTATACGTTAGTGACCACAGTACTGTGGTTAATGCTGAAGCAATAAGTAGAAAGACGTAGTTTCTATTGAAATATTTCATTTCAAATATGATTAAATATAAATCTTAGAACATGGAAGTCATGTATGGTTCTCCATACCGATATTTACTTGTATGTTCCATAAGGAAATGGAAGTATGGTGATGGCAAAAAAATCGTGTTCGAAATAATTGCAGATTCTGATTGTACTACCCTCAAAACATGAAAAAAAGTCATTTTTCGAAAAGTGTCTGTGTGTACGTCTGTCTGTCTATCTGTGTGTCTGTCTGTGTGTCTATAGATTTTTTTTAAGGCAAACGATAACAGCCGCAAATTCAAGCAGAATCAAATAATTTTTTGCATACAGCCCTGAATTGTGGAGTACTCAAGACCTTTTGTTTTTGGTGAAGATCGGTTAAGGGAAAGGGGTAGTTTACGAGCAAAGTTTTTTTATCAAGGGTAATTTTTACTTCCATATTCCTTAAGGAATGGAAGTATGGTGATGGCAAAAAAAATCGTGTTCGAGATTATTGCAGATTCTGATTGTACTACACTCAAAACATGAAAAAAGTCGTTTTCCGAAAAGTGTCTGTGTGTGTGTCTGTGTGTCTATCTGTCTGTCTGTGTGTCTGTGTGTAAATTTTTTTTCTATGGCAAACGATAACTGCCGCAAATTCAAACAGAATCAAATAATTTTTTGCATACAGCCCTGATTTGTAGAGTACTCACGACCTATTGTTTTTGGTGAAGATCGGTTAAGGGAAAAGGGTAGTTTACCAGCATCGGTTTTTTTTATCAAGGGAAATTTTTTTTTTGGCAAACGATAACAGCCGCAAATTCAAACAGAATCAAATAATATTTCGCATACAGCCCTGAATTGTAGAGTTCTCAAGACCTATTGTTTTTGGTGAAGATCGGTTAAGGGAAAGGGGTAGTTTACCAGTAACGTTTTATGTTTTAACAAGGGTATTTCTTATGTCAAACGATAACAGCCGCAAATTCAAACAGAATCAAAAGATTATTTGCATGCAACCCTAAATTGTAGAGTTCTCAAGACCTATTGTTTTTGGTGAAGATCGGTTGAGGAAAAGGGGTAGTTTACCAGCAACGTTTTTTTAACAAGGGTATTTTCTATGGCAAACGATAACAGCCGCAAATTCAAACAGAATGAAATAATGTTTTGCATACGGCCCTGATTTGTAGAGTACTCAAGACCTTTTGTTTTTGGTGAAGATCGGTTAAGGGGAAGGAGTAGTTTACCAGCAACGTTTTTTTATCAAGCGTATTTTCTATGGCAAACGATAACAGCCGCAAATTCAAACAGCATCAAATAATTTTTTGCATACGTCAGTGAATTGTAGAGGACTCAAGGCCTTTAGATTTTGGTGAAGATCGGTTAAGGGGAAGGGGTAGTTTACCGGCAACCTTTTACGTTTTAACAAGAGTAAAGTACTTGAAAATTCATTTAAACTTTTTCAAACAATGGTAATTGTTGAAAATAAAACAATTTTGTTGCCAGGCAATAAAATTATAATTTTTTCATTTTAATGTAAATCATGTATAAGAGAAAATATATAGCGCTTGGCAGGCAAGCGTATCTCAGTTATGTACTGTTTACGTTTCCATTTTATTATTTGGCTGGCTGTTTGGCTGAAAATGATTTTAAATATAAATCTTGGAATATGGAAGTCATGTATGGTTCTCCATACCGATATTTTTCTATGGCAAACGATAACTGCCGCAAGTTCAAACAGAATCAAATAATGTTTCGCATACAGCCCTGAATTACAGATTTCTCAAGACCTGTTGTATTTATTGAAGATCGGTAAAGGGAAAGGGGTAGTTTACCTGCCACATTTTTATGTTTTAACAAAGATAATTGTTTCTATGACGGACGATAACTGCCGCACATTCAAACAGAATCAAATAATTTTTTTCATATGTGCCTGAGTTGTAGAAGATTCAAAGCCTATTAATTTTGGTGAAGATCGGTTACGGGGAAAGGGCAGTTTACCAGAAACATTTTTTTTGTAACAAGAGTAAAGTACTTAATTTTGATAAATAAAGTATCCTGATAAGAAGATCTTATTAATCCACTGTAGAAACGTAGATAAAATTTCTATAAATGAAGAGGCTAGTTAAACGGGGTGGGGGTAATTTTCTATAAATGAAAATTATAGTTGAAGTGGGAGGGGATAATTTTTATATGTGTACTACGTTATCGGCAACAAAGTAGTAGTTTGTTGTTAAAATTCCTTCCCGGGCTGTTTGGCCGTAGTCCAATGTTTTCTGCAAAACCAGACGTTTCGGCAGTGCCGTCGACTTCCATCATCAGTGAAAATCGAGTGCGATAACGTGTGGTGGTGTACGTTAGTGACCACAGTACTGTGGTTAAGGCTGAAGCAATAAGTGGAAAGAAGTAGTTTCTATGGCAACATTTCATTTCGTAAACGATTTTAAATATAAATATAAATCTTAGAATATGGAAGTCATGTATGGTTCTCCATACCGATGTTTGCCATCACCATACTTGCATTCCTTAAGGAATATGGAAGTAAAAATCTACACATAGATAGACACAGACACACAGACACACCGACACACACACAGACACTTTTCTAAATATGACTTTTTTTCATGTTTTGAGGGTAGTACAATCAGAATCTGCAATTATCTCGAACACGATTTTTTTTTCCTGTCACCATACTTCCATTTCCTTATGGAACATGGAAGTAAAATATCGGTATGGAGAACCATACATGACTTCCATGTTCTAAGATTTATATTTAAAATCATTTTCGAAATGAAATATTACCATAGAAACTACTTCTTTCTACTTACTGCTTCAGCCTTAACCACAGTACTGTGGTCACTAACATATACCACCTCACGTTATCGCACTCGATTTTCACTGATGATGGAAGTCAATGGCATTGCCGAAACGTCTGGTTTTGTAGAAAACATTGGACTACGGCCAAAAATCCCGGGAAGGAATTTTAACAAAAACTATTTCTTTGTTGCCGATAACGTTGTACACATATATATATATATATAAAATATATGCATAAAATTAATGGCTTGTATAAGTTAATGATTGATCTCCATTAAGTAGTGCTCAAGTTTCCAAAGTTTTAATATTATGATGTCCGTAATTAAAACATCAGAGCAGGTTTAGTGTGAATGAGGGTACACTGTGGACAAAAATTTTCAACATTTCCTATTGAGCGTTGCTTAGAGTAAAGCTGCGAATCTACAGTGTATGTGTATTGTATGAATCTACAGCCGCAAATTCAAACAGAATCAAAAGATTATTTGCATGCAGCCCTGGTTTGTAGAGTGCTCAATGCCTGTTGGTTTTGGTGAAGATCGGTTAAGGGGAAGTGGTAGTTTACGAGCAACGTTTTTTTATCAAGCGTATTTTCTATGGCAAACGATAACAGCCGCAAATTCAAACAGAATCAAATAATTTTTTGCATACGTCCCTGAATTGTAGAGGCCTCAAGGACTTTCGATTTTGGTGAAGATCGGTTAAGGGGAGGGGGTAGTTTACCTGCAACCTTTTACGTTTTAACAAGAGTAAAGTACTTGAAAATTCATTTAAACTTTTTGAAACAACGGTAATTGTTAAAAATAAAATAATAATGTTGCCAGGCAATAAAATTATAATTTTTTCATTTATGTATTTTTTTCTCAGTTATGTACTGTTTACGTTTCCATTTTATTATTATGACTACCGCAATGAAAAGGCAGGGAAGACACACACACACACACACACACACACACACACACACACACACACACACACACACACACACACACACACACACACACACACACACACACACAATTCGCGTTATTTCTGGCCTCATTCATGTTTATTTTCTTACATTTACACGGTTTTTAAATGGAAAGTGCCGAATCCATACCAACATAACGCATGCAAGCCGAAAAAGTGTCCAGCGTGGATAGCGATTTGCTTCCTGTGGATCGCTGGGCAGTGTAACTGCGTGTTTACAGAGGAACGATTCATAGACAGACTTTTCGTCTTTAGGGAATGAACCCTCTGCAAGATGCTGAGGGTCCATGAGTGACTTCAGAGCGCTCCTTCTTTTCCGCGTGTTTGTTCTGTGAAACGTACACTGTAGATTCGCAACTTTATTCTAAGCAACGCTCAATAGGAAATGTTGAAAATTTTTGTCCACGGTGTACCTTCATACACACTAAACCTGCTCTGATGTTTTAATTACGGACATCATAATATTAAAACTTTGGAAACTTGAGCACTACTTAATGGAGATCAATCATTAACTTACACAAGCCATTAATTTTACGCATATTTTTTATATATATGTGTACATATTTATCGGCAACAAAGAAGTAGTTTTTTGTTAAAATTCCTTCCCGGGATATTTGGCCGTAGTCCAATGTTTTCTACAAAACCAGACGTTTTGGCAATGCCATCGACTTCCATCATCAGTGAAAATCGAGTGCGATAACGTGAGGTGGTATATGTTAGTGACCACAGTACTGTGGTTAAGGCTGAAGCAGTAAGTAGAAAGAAGTAGTTTCTATGGTAATATTTCATTTCGAAAATGATTTTAAATATAAATCTTAGAATATGGAAGTCATGTATGGTTCTCCATACCGATATTTTTCTATGGCAAAAGATAACAGCCGCAAATTCAAACAGAATCAAATAATTTTTTGTATACAGCCCTAAATTGTAGATTTCTCAAGACCAATTGTTTTTGGTGAAGTTCGGTTAAGGGAGAGAGGTAGTTCACCTGCAACATTTTATGTTTTAACAAAGGTAATTTTTTCTATGACGAACGATAACTGCCGCACATTCAAACAGAATCAAATATTTTTTTGTATTCATTCCTCAATTATAAAAAAATTAAGGCTTATTAATTTTGGTGAAAATCGGTTAAGGGAAAGGGGTAGTTTACCGGCCACGTTTTATGTTTTAACAAGAGTAATTGTTACTATGACGAACGATAACTGCCGTACATTCAAACAGAATCAAATATTGTTTTGCATGCATCCCTCTATTGTAGTGTACTCAAGGACAGTTGATTTTGGTGAAGATCAGTTATGACTAAGGGGTAGTTTACCTGCAACGTTTTATGTGACAAGGGTAATTTTTTCTATGACGAACGATAACTGCTGTAAGTTCAAACATAATCAAATAAGTTTTTGCATACATCCCTAAATTGTAGAGTGCTCAAGGCCTGTTGATTTTGGTGAAGATCGGTTAAGGGGAAAGGATAGTTTACTAGCAACATTTTATGTTGAAAAAAGAGAAATTTTTACATGACGAACCATAACTGCTGTAAATTAAAACAGAATCAAATAAATTTTTACATATGTTCCTGAGTTTTAGAGTACTCAATGCCTATTGATTTTGGTGAAGATCGGCTATGGGGAAAGGGTAGTTTACCAGAAACATTTTCTGTTTTAACATGAGTAAAGTACTTAATTTTGATAAATAAAGTATCCTGATAAGAAGATCTTAAAACATAGAACATGGAAGTCATGTATGTTTCTCCATACCGATATTTTGCTCTCTATTCGAATCTTCTACAATGTATCTGTTGTACACGGTTCTTCGACCCGCATTTTATGTTTTCAAATTTTTTAATTTAGTGGTTTTTACCATGTAGAAAACTTACAATTAAAATCTTAAAACTTGTCCGTTATGCTGTACATACGTAAACCTTAGCTCGAAACGCTCCGTTGACAAGCGCACCACAGCCTCTACCGATAACTAATTAGTACACCAACTTTTGTAGCGCGAGTTGAAATAAGTAGCTGCGTCAAAGGTAGCCCGGGTTCCTAAGGTGGTCCATTTGTGATTTCTAGTACTAGTTAGTTGGTTAAACAATTTTTTAACTTGTTTTTAAGACTACGAAAGTTGATGATATTAAGTAACAAGTATTAAACATGTATTTTAGATATTTCAGTGCAAAAATCTACAGGCATATGATTTTTTATTTTACAGAAATATGGGTCGAAGATTGGGGAAAAGGGACACAAGACCCGCTGACACGAGCGACGAATGCTGTGTTGACCGAGACGTGGGCTGTAAGAAGAGCAGCAGCTACTTTTGGTATACCCAGAAGAACTCTACGGAACCATAAAGCCTCTAATAGTTTTACTAAGGTAACAGGTAGGAATCCTGTTTTATCAGTAGAACAAGGGCTTGAATTGTGTAAGAGAATTCACCGTTTAGCTGATGTAGGAATGCCTGTTACACCAAAGTTTATCAAACGTACTGTGTACACTTTTTGTGCCATGAACAGTATTAAACAAACATTTAATGATGAACTAGGAACCGCAGGAAGAAAATGGTTTAAGCTTTTTATGCAAAGACACCCTGACATCAGCAAGAGAAAGGCTCAAAATCTAAACCCTGCAAGAGCCCAAAAATTAAACAGATTCATTGTAAAGGATTATTTTGATAAGTTGAAGAGTGTAATGCTCGAAATAGGTGTCATGCAAAAAGCTCAGTCTATTTACAATGTGGATGAAAAAGGCAATCGTCTGTGCTTGCATAAGGCTCCAGTTGTTTTGGCTTGAAAATGGGCTAAACGAGTCCACAACATCGCTTCAGAACATGGACAAAATGTGACAATCGTTTCATGTGGAAATGCCTTGGGACAGGTTATTCCTCCCATTATTCTCTTCAAAGGAGAACGTATGAGACCAGAATGGGCTGAAGACTTACCATCTGGTAGTCAAATAGTTATGACACCTAAAGGTTAAATGAACTCTCAGACCTTTGTAAAGTGGCTAGATCACTTTGTAAAGTATAAAGTACCAGGTCCTGCACTGCTTATTTTTGATGGCGTATCTTCTCACCTGGATGCAAACATTGTTGCAGCTGCAGATGCTCATGAAGTTACACTGTTTTGTGTCCCAAGTAATACAACTCATGAATTACAACCAATGGATAAAAGTGTGTTCTGCGCATATGAAACTTACTGGGACGATGAAGTGTTGCTACATTGGACCCAACAGGCTCGCAACTCAGCTAAAGCTAGTGACGAGATAGGTGCTGACCGAGTGATAAGAAAAAGCAAATTCGGAAAAATCTTCTCACGGGCATGTGCAAAAGCTGCAACACCTTCAAATGTAATAGCTGTGTTTCAAAGCAACCGGTATATACCCGTTTGACCCGTCTGCTATCAAAGATGAAGCCCTTGCTCCCAGTGAGATAACTGAAAGGCCACATCAAATGGAGTCAGGAAATCCTCTTCTTAATGCAACATCAACAAAGTCTGTTGCTCATCAACCTAAAAAGAGACCAGCAGAAGAGAAAAAAACAGAAAATCACCCCAAAGAAAACCTCAGAAACCCTTGAAGAGGAAACTAGCTTACAGAGAAAGTGATTCCTCAGTGTCTGACAGCGACTACTCCGTCCATGACTCACCTTCAGATGACTTGAGTTTCAGTGATTCTAAATTAGACAAGCCAGAAAATCGAACGGGACAGTCACCAACTTTTCATGAGATCCTCCAAACGCCCAAGGCCTCTGAGAAAAAAATGTTTAAACCAAGAAAAAATGCTATCAACTACCGACCTCAAAAAGTCCTTGTCAGTTTATTTGCACAAGAGAAAAACGTAAAGGTAGAACCTAAAGAAAAAGTAAAGAAAAATAAAATTATCAGCAAAAAATGAAGACGTTGACAAAATCTACAACTGAGCAACGAAGTACTAGTGGAATTAGTTCAGAACTGAAGAACGTTCTAAAAGAAAGTTGGTACTGTCATCTTTGCAAAACAGATAGAGTGTGTGACATGAGATTGTGCAATCAATGTAGCCGATGTGTGCACGAGGAATGTAAAGGATTAACAAAACATGACAGAATTCCATTTTTTCAATGTTCTTGTTGCTTAGACATTGATAATTAAATTTGCCAATGTGAAGTGCTGATCTGTGAAATTCAAATCAAGTTTGCTTCACAAAAACTAATGTATTTAGGTACTTTGCATTTTCAGTACACTATGGGATTGTAAGTTGTAACAAAATAAAAATTCCAATTTTTCGAAGTTACAAAAAAAATTATGATATTAATAAATTTTGTTGAGAATAAAAAAAAATTATTTTTTTATTTTATTTATTAATTGATTAATTATTTAATTATTTCTGATGCCTTCATGTAATTTTTATTTATTTTAATTATTAATTTAATCAATTTAATAACTTAGAATAACCAGGATGGTTTTTCCGCGTTAACTAGATTGTCTCCAGTAATAATCGATTAGCGGTCTTGGTTTATTCTATGAGGTTACTCCTTCAGTAAGATTATTTCCTTCTTTTCTTGGAATCCAGGTGTAAAATCTTATCTAAAATTCTACTATCTAAATTTTTACCAATAAATGTAACTCCAATTTATAATATTCAATGAATTTATTAACATTATTAAGAATAATCGATTTTGAATCGATTAGTTAATCGACAAAACACAACCTCGTTTCTCAGGACGATTGGTTTGGTTATATAAATTAATAAAGTTAAATTACAGGTTCTTTTAGCTGTTGTTTTATAATAGTCAGAGAAAGGCAAAGCTGAAAAGTATAATGCTTACAGAAAAAACTTATTAATTATAAAAATATAGTAATATTATTTTAAATATAAATGTTAGCAAATTAAATTGCTCGAACCCACACGCTGTATGATGCTCTGCCGTCCTCGCTAAGGATTATGGGACTAGTCCAAAATGGCCGCCCCCGTGCTGAATGTATACGAGACGCCTTCACTGCAGAATTTTTCCAAGTAAAAGTTGGTTATAATGTATTTCTCTTCCAAGTAGTAGTGGTTAATTACTCTTCATCACCGTGGAATTATTCAGGAGTAGTGGTCAGTTGTTCGGCGCTGCAATCAGTGTTTTCAATGTGTTTTTGTTCCAATTGCTGGTAGGTTTTACAATGGCCAATTCTGTGTCGATAAAATGTTGTATCCACCTTATATAGTTCTATTATCTGGATTACTACTTCAAATCTTCATAAATCACTTAATTTGGTATATTCCATGTTAACTCAGTATTTATTTATCGTATTTTTACACTTACCTGTTTTAATTTTATAGGTTTGGTTATATTCAAAAATTATCTTCTCTCTTTTTAAAATAGATTCATTTGCGTGAGCTCGTTTCGAAGTGTACGTCTCAACGGGTAACAATCAACTAACTCCTTCTTCCTCTATACTATCAGTTCTGGCTGAATTAATCTTAAATCTACATAATTTTAAACAGATGGCATTTCCGCCTAAATAATTGACTTTTACATTATATGGTTAATTATATTTTTACTATTATTTAATTTTATTAAATACTAATTACATAATTATTTTCCTTAGCTAATTCTACGTTATTTAATACCAAACATGATACACTTTGTAGTATTTTTAACTCGAAAAGTCAAATTTACAGTATATTAGAATGTAGGACTTAACTGCACTTCCTGTCACCTCAAATGGTTTACAATTCCTATTATGTTCTAGTTACCATTGAGCAAGATCACTAATTGAAATAAAATGGTTATTTTCATTTAATTCTTTGTAATTTTTTGATTTGGGTTATTTAATTTACATATTATCTTTACTTTAGGCTTTCCTCTTATATTCCAGTGTTATTACACTTGCATTTTTTCTAATAATATCTTATACATTTGTTCAATACCTTTACAAAATATTGTTACAGTTATAATATATAGTAATTGATTTACATTATATAATTTTCATCAATTTAATTAATTTCCTTTATTTTATTTACTAATTACAAGATTTGTGTGATTTACCATTTGGCCTAGATTTTATGTTAGTTCATTTACAATATTTATTATTATTCCAGCTTCCTAATACCCTCTCTGACCTACAATTCTTATGACATCTTAACTAAATTACCCTTATTTAAATTAAAGTAAGGTTTATTAATAATTAATATTATTAAAACATAACAACAATTTTATAACAAAAAATTATACTTCATCTCAGACATTCCAGCCTGGAGTTCAATGAACTGTTAAAATAAACAAAACACAACTGTTTTTCCATCAACTAAAATATTTCTTAAAATTAATTTTCATGCAGTCCTTGCTGTTTTTGTTTTATTTCAGGGATGTACCCTTGGTCACTTCACTACTTATTGCCAGCTCTTATTTTATCTTTTGTCATTTTATTTAACGTTGTGAGATACAGAGTGGCACTTACATAGAAACATTTTTAGTCTATTTTCATAATAAAATAACTTGCACTGGTCCACTGTTATTCTCTGATCTTATCTCTATTCAGTTTTCCAGTCTTATAAGATTAAGAATCTTATTTACAGAGGATTATCAAGATTTGTTTTTTCATTATTTAAATATCTTTCACTGGTACACTTTTACATTTTGGACACGTAAATATATTTTGATATTTTTGATACAAGACGTAATTTTGATACATCTTGGACACGTCATGGACAACGAAATCCAAGAATTTATTCTAGAACCTTCACTTACACCTAATTCACATTTACTCTTGTTTTATTGCATTATACTTTTCTCATTTAGTTTCATGTTTTTTGGGGGCTTTTAAATTTATTACATATGGTTGTTTCTCTAATAGTTGTTCTTTTATTTTGGATGTTTGTCTATATTGGGCATTTCCTGACCTGCTCCTACACTACCTGGGTCTAATTACTTTATACATTGGCCTATCATTATTTTTCTATAATTTCTTATATATATTGCATGGTTGATTTTAATTATTTTATCTCTCCTAACTATTATTTCACTACTTTGTGGTCCTTGACTAATTTTTATAGTGGTTTTCATTGATGTCATTTTATTTTTATTTTATATATGATCATTTTTTAAATAAGAATAATGTGGATAATCTGTCATGCTACAATGTTGAGCTCAATTTTTTGTGTTACAAATATAATTTTGTGTCACATAATTAACTATGTCAAGTTAAATAATTCTGAAGAAAATTTTATGTTCATTTCAATTTTAGTATTTGACATTGGAATTGGTTTTTTAAGAATAATAAATATATTTTAATATTTATAAGTTGCTTTTATTGAAATAACCCTATTATTAGCCTTACGAGTAATGACTCAAATGAACTTTTAATTTACGGGCCACCTTTGGTACCATCGGTGGGCCACTTTTGGGGCACCCTGTTCCTAAGGTAGCCCACGGGTTGAATAATTTTTAAAAAATCATGTAAAAAGGGAAATAATATTTTTATTTAACAAGAGTAGGGGAAGTGACAAAGCACCGACCCAAGTATTTGTTTCATAAGTTTCAAAACATTTAAAACAGTACAAGTATTTTTAATAATTTTTTCAACCTTAAATATGGCCACCTTTGGCGCACCTGCCTTATAACTTTAAAATGCTTCTGGCGCTGTAGTACAATTAATAAATACAAGCAGTTGGTCGTCGTGATGATTATCATGTTATGCTTCCTGCCCGTAAGCGTTTCGCGCGTTTCCATGCCCTTAACTTTTAATTTTGCTATACCACCAACGCAACAAGCAACAACGAAGGGCGAAACAGATAAAACCCGAGGTATGATGATATACATAACAAGTCTAACGTGATGTGTATTATATTATAATGTCCTATCAAATTCCAAATAGAAATTATCTATTTATAATACTGCAAGTTAAATTCAATGTTTACTTTATAAACATTGTTTAATTACACATTGTTTAATAAACATTTTCAGAATTATATTAAGGAATATTATACTAATAGTTTCTCTATTATACCAATAACGTTGTTCAGTGTTGTATCATTTTCAGTATCATCATCATCATCATCTTCACGTCAAGTCGTAGGCAGCTGCTGCCTAATCCGCCTTTAAAAATACTCCAGTCATCTTGTCATGGGTCTACCCACACACCTCCGTGCAATAACTTCATATTTCCAGACTTTGTTTGACCAGTCTAGAATCTGACATTCTTTTCAAATGTTTTTCCCGTTGTTGTTTGTAATCTTTTTTTATCTTTCATTCAAGCTTAAAACTTGTGTTCCTCTCTTACGACTTAATTCTTTAGTTGCAGTCGTCTACCGCTAACTCCGTCCGGCTGTTTTCTTTGAAAATTTTGAGTACACTATTTTACCCATTATGGGCCGCCAACCTACAGATAGGTAAGTCATGTCGAGAGGTTGCTTCCTTATGGGCCACGACTTCCGGTAATTTAAAATCAGAGTTGTCCCCCCCTGGCCCCCTATCAATACTGCAATTTACAATATTCATTTGCGTTGTTTTCTTGTCTTGCTTTTCGTGCAATTTAGCGTTTATGACAACTAATTACGCAGCCATTTTCTTTCGTTTATACAAATGTTTACAGTTCTCTAAGGAGCCGTACTCTATTTATTTTGCTCAGCTCTAATTTCGTTGCATCGAAATAAACACAGCCTACAAAATTTCTAACAAACACTTCAAAACCGTACAATATGTATTGCAACACTTCACATCTCTCTTGCATTTAATTTAAAGTTAAGTTAAATTTTTAAATAACTTTGTTAACAAATACTTTAAAATAAATTGCATTTTTTAATATTACGAACGCAGAACTTACCAATAACATTAGCGTCAAGTTACCTATCGATTACATGCTCCCGGAATTGTTTATATACTGTGAAAATTAAAACATGATCGCAGACAAGAAAAGAATAAATAAGTATATTCTCTTTTTAAACAAGATAACAACATCAACCGAGTAATAGTATCTGTGCCTATATGCAAACAAATACAGATGTATGGAAATAGGTAAAACAGAAAAATAGTTTGACTGCTCCCTGTTATTCAGCGTGTCTATGCAATACAAAATGACACAGAAAGGAAACAAATACGGAAAGTAAACCAGAATTTGTATTTAACATAAGGTACCGTATATAAAAATTACCTAAAGCAATTAAAGGTAACAATTACGTAGAAACACGGAAGATTCCCATTTACAAACAGGCAAATGAAAACAATACAACCTCATTCAAATCATATTCGCTGTCATAGTAAAAGAAAATCTACATACAACTACATATAAAAATAAAATATTATCACAAGAATGTACTATTAAAAACATCCAAAAACTGAATGCGCTTGGAATAAAAGGAAATAATGCCATATAAGAAAGCAAAACAATAAACTTTTATCTTCCACTGTTTAAATAAGTAGCAAAAATCACGTGGCACATACAGAGCCATGAATTTCCAAAAAAGTACCATTTATTGTACCAAACGTGTACAGGACTACACGCTAAGACTATTCATATAAAAATGCTACGCTGTTGATGGACTCTGTGTAAGCAATACTGTATTGTCATACAACTGTCATTTCATAAACTTGTTTGGGTTTTTCACCACCTATTAAACGTTTGCGTAAATTTATTAAAAAACTGACACACTCTATACTTGTTATTATATTTGTAATATTATTGATGCTTTTTAACCTTATTTGTGTTAGCTTTCTTAATGTTTTAAGTGTTTTAGTTAGTACAGTGGAAGACGTAGTTTTTCAAGTTATTACAGAATTTTATTAAAAGTAATAGAATAATAATCATATAAAATGCAACATATTTATTATATACATTTAATGAAGCTACATTTTTTATGTGAAAACGCGTTAGCATATATTAGGAAATATTAGCAACAAATTGTTGTTTTAAATTTATAAGTCGTCATTTATCACATTCAAAAACATTCACTTTCAATAACATAATAAATATTTAATTATTTGTTTATATTATTATTAAAAAGTAGATTTTCGCATATATTAATTATCTTATATGGTTTCACATTTTATTACAATAAGTATGTTCTTGTAACGGAATATACAAAAATTGTCTTTATTCATTTTAAAATAACCGTGGTCAGACTTATTGGTATATACTGTTTGATTTTTCTCTCCCTACACTAAAACTGTTAAAATTCCTCTTGTAACAAATTTTTTATTTAACAAGTAACGTCTTCCTAATTTCAGATAGATGAAAAGGTTGCAACCTTACTGTTTATTTGCCACACTTTTAATTTAAATTCACTTCGATCGTCAAACGGAAGCGGATGCACAGATGCACTTATATTAAATTGCATAATACCTTAAATTTAAGGTAAACAATATACAGAGAACAATGAATCTTTTGTGTGTATATGAGGAAGAGGTATTGCGTCTGAGTGTGAGGTGGTAAGTTTTCGGCAATTAATTAAATGTGTCTAATTAAATTTATCTTAATCGTCTGTAAATATGTGTATCATTAAAGTTTCCGATTGTTCCTAATAAAGGTAACGTATAAAAATACGTGAATGTTTTTAAATGTTTTTAAAATGTGTTTTTAATGTTCACCTTATTGAATAAAAGTGTTGTTAATATCGCTTATAAAATGAACATAACTATACAATTGAACTGTTTTATCTGTATTGTTATTGAAAACAACCATAGGATATTAAAACGTAATTCATTACTTGTAATACAGGTTTGCGTCCAGTAATGAGAATATGCTTTAGAGCTTTATAAATTCGACTCTATTAAAATGCAAAATAAAAAGTTTATAAATATTAAAAAGTTTACTAAAGACTAGTTCTACAAATTTTACATTGAAAGGAGGTGAAAATAGTGTAGTGACATAGTTCTACGGCGGTAGAATAGTCACGTACCGTCTAGAAGACCATCTCGAATTATTCAGTGCGTTACGAAATTCTGTCTTCTGTCGGTGTATACACATGGAAACCATCAAGTAATCATTCAGCAATACTGTAGGTCTACCATTTTCTTAGCTTAGTATCAGACGAAACGTCATTTCCCAAAGTTAAAATCTGACTTCCGTCATATTGTTTGCCAGTAGAGTCTCGATACGAAAACTGGCAGATTTATTACGCCACTTCCATGACATAGGCAAACTGCATAACTTGTGCGCCATTCTGTCTGCGGCTCGCATACAAGATCAACATTAACGCAGTAGAAACTGCTAATATTTGAATCGCTTAAAACTACACTACTATTTTTGTCGTAATATCTAGAATAGGCCGTAGATTCGACTCTAACATTGTTCGGGTACAGGCCGCCAGTCAGTCATGCTCCGGAGTGTTACTAAGTCAGCTTATGATACGGCAATTCGTTGTGGTTTTAATGTAAAGTGATAGTAAATTGCTGTGTGTGGACGTCTGGTGACTTGTATTATTTACTGCGATAGTATGAAATGAGTGATGTTTATTTATTCTGTGCTGGATAACTGTAAGCTAGAACATGTGTCGTACACGGGTGTCTTTAATTACATTAAACTGTAAATAAAATTTCATACCGCAAATTGGCTCTGTTTCACTTTAATTTTTATTGCTTAAATATAACGACAAATGCGACTGACAAAACAGTATGCGGAGTCAACAGAAAACTCAATTTCTTGCTCTGTGTTTCAGGAATAATTAATAAAAGTGCCTCTTCATAACAATAATTAGATTTCATCTGACACTGATGTTGCCGTGTAGTCCTTTGGAATCGTAACGAATATTAAATAAACTTTTTTAGCAATATGGTAAAAGAATGTGCACGAGCAGAATTTATTATGCAAAACATTTTACTTGCATTTTTATTTTAGACATTATTTTAGATTTGTCTGCACTACGGGGAAAAATTGCCAATTTTACATAGCAGATTTCTAATACGCTAGGATTAACTAATATATCTTTTTATTAACAGCTTTCCAATTCTGTGTGTATTGAGAGTGGGTTTGTGTGTGTGTGTGTGTGTTGCAATGATTACGTATGTTAATTGTATTGCATTGCATTATAATTAAATTTATTAAATTTTTCAAGCAGGTTTAGTCAAGCATTTGTTCATTTATTGTTGCTTTTTCATTCGACTTCCTTCGCAAAAATGAAAGTAATGCTTTTCGTCAGTAATTTTGTTTGTATCTGTGCTGTCTGGAAGTTAACGGCTAGACCTATTAAAATAATTAAGATAATATCACCTTTCGTTTTTGCCTCTCGAGTATCAGTGTGTGTAAAATATGTTAAATTTTATTTTATCGAAATCAAAGAACTATTCTGTAAGCCATTTGCTTGCGTTAGTTTATAGAAACACAAATAATATGTCGCGTACCGACTATACCCTCACCCTTCTGTGAGTGGAGATCAGGACACACGCCCATCCTGCTCTAAAAGGGCCCATCAACTTGATCCAGTGTCTGCTAAAACAAAAGGCTTACGTGAGCACAGATACAACTTTAAGTGATTCCCATAAAAATTGCAAAAGTTTCGTAAACGTTTACCAATTGGAACGTGCAAATCTAAACTAACATTTTTCATTTGAACTCACAAAGTCACAAAAGGAGGCATAATACTAATACAATTCGACTTGTGTCTTAACTTGGTCTCAGAGAGTAAACAGTTGGACCGTGTAGTCACACATTACACGAGTCAATTTCGTAGGCCGAATGTCATTAAGTACTTACGTATAATTTTGTACCCAAATAAGCACAAGCAAGGAAGGGAATAGTTTCCAGTCTTTGGTATCTTTTCAAACAGATGATCAGTTTTTATGAAACAAAAATAAATATTTTTATTACTGTTTACGATCTCATATTGTATACACATAAAATAAAACTAGTATTTTGAAATTTTTTGAAACGATACTAAAGTGGCAAACACAAAATGCTGTGTTTATACGAGTACTTTTACTAAATTACGTATAACCAAACCTTTTTTGTCCGCCACTAAAATTTTTCAGAATTAATCCGGGACACATTTAAAAAGATGAGACGTATGACGTTTGTTTCAACTACTTCAGTTTAGTAATTCGTTTTTCACAACAGCACAACTTTATTGAACGTTTACTAAAAAAATGTTCAAGCTCGAAGGCCTATGTAGGTACTGAATAATTGTTAATTTAACAAATTTGTAATCCTTATTGTTTTATGTAAAAATGCAGTCTATTTACGAAATGCCATAAGCACTCTGCCATAGCGACAGGGCATTATATCAGCAACTATCGTTTACTTTGCTGTGAAAATGTATTATTAACAGGTATAGTATTACATTTTTTAATTTGTTGTTACAAAGCAGTACCATCATGGCTATAACATGGCTCCGACTGTAGCAATCAAGTAGTCAAATAGAAAGTACAACTGAACCAGTTGGTGAAAAAACTACGTAGAACTCTACTTTTGAGGAAACAGAAGAAAACATTAATGGTTTAATTGTTGTCAATATATAAAATGTTTATAAAAAACTTGTTGTTACCAGTGTTTATAAAATATCACTTTATATAAAACTTTGCTTCATTTCGTACTGTATGATATGTATGATATTTTTTGCCCTTAAAATATATTCTCCTTTTTCTACTCATTGTTATTAACGTTTATTTTACTTGATTCCCAATATTTTCCTATATATCTTCTCTTTAGAATTATAATTTCATCGTAAAAAATGTTTGTAATAGTTCTCAAATTAAATTTTACACACAAAAATGTATCACTCTAGCTAGGTTTCAATAGTTTGTATAGTTTAAATAACGGACCTGACAGAAAATGTAAGTAAAAAGTGATTTTGATCTTGACTTTCAATTATTAGTTTCAGTCATCTTAGTTTCAGCATATTATTACTATGTTTAGTTTTTAAAGAAACTCGAATGTTTGTACAGTTGAGTATACTCCTCTCGAAAACATTCCATTAAATTATAAAACCATTAACTGTTTTTTTTGTGTGGAAAGACAAAAGCCGTCATTCAGGTATCAAATGAAATGTTGAAACCAATAACACTGAGTACATAAATTAATAAAACACACATTTATTAAAGTTTTGCCATTAATGAAACTAAATTCTTGCACAAAATAGTGGAATAAACTCTAGGCTATATACAATAGCAAGAATGCCAGCTGAGCTTGCCACTGGTACTATTATGAGAATGAAAAAGAGACCTACTACGACAGTTATTCCCTTCTTCTACTCAACACTGAGCAACCAGTAGGTTTTGACTGGCTGAGAATGTTAGTAACGTTCTCTCTTTCGGCCACTATTTGCGCCTACCATTGATAAACAAAATAGCTATGTTAGTTTTATTTATCAAAATGTCTACTTATTTCCTTTTTCACTCATCGATTTAATTGTTCTGAGAGGTAATTCGATGTCTATGAACAGACGTCAGCTGGAAAGAATCCAGAATACAGAAATGAGTTGTTGGGAAAGAAGTAAACTAGGAGGTAAATAAGAAATGTTGTGATAAAAAGAATGATAAATGTTGGGAAGTATATAGACTCTATACTCTATATTATAGAGTAGAGTTTGTGGAAGAAAACATATTACGATGTTATGGACATTTGAGGTGTTGGGAGATGGGAGACTGTCGAAGGAAATGGTCTGGGAATCTGATGGAAGCAGAAGGGGTAGTCCGCCCTGAGAGTTCGGTGGAAATATAAATGACTTGTTCAGAGTTATGTTACAATTACATGGTTTATAAATTGTCTGGTTGAGGTGTGGAAAAACTTGAATAAAAATATAGTGATGTTACAAAACAAAATCTGACATATATGTGTGCTCTTTAGCCATGTAGGAAAGCAGCTCAATAACAGTAACATTATAGTGTTTCATTTCATTTAGGCACGTTTTTTAAACCACCAGCAATTCTACATACTGTAATATTAACAATGTTAATACACCCGCTTATATGTTTTTACTTAGTATACTTTTGATTGTCTACGTACAATAGCGTGGGTTTATATTAACAACTGTGAGAACATTTTCTGAATAGTAACTCTAGACGTTACGTGCATATAAACAGTCTATCCTATCTACCTCGAAAAACGGCTTGCAAATGGCTGTACACTCATTAAGATGAATCTGCGGGGTTTTTGGATTAGAGATCTCTACATTAAATATATTAAGACCGAGGTGATGGTTTTTATGGATCCGTTCCATGCGAACAAAAGTTGTCGTAGCTGGTACTGTTTTAGACCAGGTCAATAATTTTAAATATCTATGTTACAAATGTCTTACATTACAGAAAACAAAGCTGCAGAAGTTCAGCCAAATGTGTGCCATCAGCAGATTTGTAAATTAGGAGATTTGCCAATGAGTAAAAATCACGCCTACATGGCAACAAATTCTACGTGGTGATACCCCTACACACACTTCTTAGTGGTCTCATAATTAGAATTTAACATTCAAGCCGCCGAAACAATATTTATAAGGCAAGTGAAAGGAGTACCATGGTTTGTACCGTGCTATTTCTCCGGTTAAGGTCGCAAAAGGTATGTCGATGGTCGGGACGAAGATAATACCATGAGTATTCTTAACAGGAATGCCCAATATTAGCTAAACTGGTTTAAACACCTTAACTGAATGGATCGTTAACACACTATAGAATTATAAGCCAAAAGGATGGAGTTAAGTGTGAGACGTCCAAATAGTGGTTGTAGTGACCAGCTCTAGGAGAAAAACTATTTTTGGTTTAATCCTTTCTAAAGGTGATCATGATGATGATGGCAATACGTTAATTAGTACGACACTTTTATGCTAGAGAATTAAGCAAATATAATGTGCCAATTTAAAATTTTGCAACTATTCTTTACATTATACTCAATCGTATACCATTTGTTACAGAATATCACAATAATAATAACGAAGTAAAATGTCATTTGAATTCGTGGTTTCTGACTATCACTACAACGTGTCTAGGAAAAACTATTGAACTTATACAGCATAATCTACTAGGAATTATAACTTTAATAATTACACAATGTACAATTTTTTCTTTCAGAAAAATTCTACGTGACCGTCAAATTCTACTTGCTGTTGAACTCCTTGTGCGTAATTATTATCGTCTCACTGTATTTCTCCTGTTTACGAACCAACAGTTTTCAAAAGGTTTTTTATTTACTAACCGAGTTACACTTGTGTTAATGAGTCTAAACTTTAACAATGGTTTCTGACTTCTGCAGTCGTAAAAATGTTGTAAACTCTTCAGCTGTTCCTGCGCCCACAATAACGTTTTATGTTTCTATGGAATATAGGAATCACACAAGCACTGTATACTGTTGACCCTTTTATAGTTGTGCCCACAGCAGAATGTACACTACGATCTTCCTCAAGAGTGCACTGAATGCAGTTGCGTTAGAAATATACATAAAACTAATTCTTTTATGATATCAAACTTTTTAATATACCTACGATTGTTTTTGAAAACTAAGTTTTTATAGTTTTTCTTTAAACAATTGAATTAGTAATTTTTTTCTAACAATTTACATTTCTTACACACTTACTACTTCTTTATCTACAGTTTCAGTGACCAAGAAATTTGCGTGAGCTTTCCCTACAGCCTACGTCGGATACGTCGTAATGTTTTCCATGACTACCACGTACTTTGAATAACTATATTTTTAGTTAACCCTAATTCACAACACTGTCCAATTTATCCGTATAAATGTCATCTGTTAGCCAGCAAAAACACGTCAAATGTTGTCACTGCTTTGCTTTTACACGAAGATAGTCTTGGCTATGCCTTTATTGGTTCGTTCCTCTTGTTAGCTTGTGCCTTAGTGTTCCGTCAACACATAGTTAGAAATATTATTGGCCGGACTGTTAGGCCGTGGTCAAGAATCTATGCTGGCAGACGTTTCGGACTCATCATCAGAGACCATCATCAGTGTCGGTAACAATTAGCACGGTGTCGACCAATTCCCCCGAGTGATGAGATAGAGAATGTATACTGTGTTTAAGAAGGCCTTCTTATATAGACTGGAGTCGAACAGAGTTCCAAAGGCTTTTTCGGCCGGCGTCTACATAGTCGAAGTCATTATTGTCCGGTAATCTGCAGCAATCAGATATAATGTTTCCAAATATGTGGACGCCGCGCCGCGAAAGTCTAAGGAACTCTGTTTTATCAACATTCAGTTTCATTCGACACTTACTCATCTTGCTGCTGACATCTCCGACATAGTTATAACAAATAAGAAATATGTCGGATTGGGGTAATATAAGATTGGCGCTAATATAGTTATAAGAAACGCTCAATCTACACTAAGGAAAATCGCTCTACGTACTGCTCTGACTAATACAGACGCTCTGCTTTTATAGGTCGCGCAGAGGTTTCCCTCCTTACTGCACGCCAGCTAATAACGTATTCCAAGTTTCTACAGAGTACTCTGGAACGTACTTGAGCGTGGTCTTAACTCAGGTACACCTGCTCCAATAATGGAGGGACGGGTGGAGAAAGTTCAATAGGGTTCTCGTTACAATATATTTACAGCAATTTTTACTCGTATGCGATCGATGAGCTTCATGAAAACCCAATACTTTGTTCTTCGATGTGAACAACTGTAATCCGAGATCATTGCAGATTCGATGTATGAGTGTAAAGCCATCTGCAAGCCACTTTTCGAGCACTGCCAGGTAATTTTCTTTCCAAACGTGTATTGTTGGTCGACCATAAAAGGGTAAACATATCTCGAGATAGATGTGTAAATTAAAGGGCAAACAAAGAGTTTCCAAATAAAATTGTTATTCCAAATAGTCTGCTAAAGTTATTCTAAATGTTACGCATTAATGGTTTAAATGATGATTAGTACTAAAGCTTAGTACATGAATAATAAACTACTACGGGCTTAGTACGCAACTGTAGTTCCTGAATTAGCTTTCCATTCTTATTACAGATACCTACAAACTCATAATATAATAGTGCTTCCATGTAAATGCTGTGTACGAGGAAGAAGAGCAGTCTACCGTTAACACATTTGCATTCATTGAGCCGGCGGTGTAAAGTTTGGCACACAATGAATGCCTCGCATACAATAATTTACATTCGAGGTGTGTGGTTAAACATTGACTTTTCGCTTTGTTTAAAATACATAATTCATTACACATATTACGTTAATTTATACAACAGGATTCACATGTAACAAACTATATTAAAAAATATTTCATACTAAATTAGTAAATTTTTAGTAGATTACCTTTATAATAATACTTTACCTAAAAGGATTTTATCTCCTAAACGTTACCCTTTATTATTTAAGCGCCTTATGTTATTATGCAGGCTTTCAAAATAATATACCATACAAAAAATGATAAACTAATGTGTAAAAAACCCACTGGAAATGTGTTAAGAATGTAAGGACACGGGTATATAACAAGTATCATCTATTCTCTGCGCCCGTTACTTGAACAATTAAGTGAATTAATTTTTATTGAATAAATTGAGTACATAAATAGCGAACAGTTGAAAGCAAGTATTTTGTGGCTATGTGGAGAAACAGGGTCAATAATATAACTATGTAGGGTTGATTATGTGTTACATAAAGTGTAAACCAGGTATACCTCTTAACTGGGAAAAATCTAATTTCATATAAGAGAATATTGTATTTATTAGTAATGATAAATAACAATAATATCAATAAATTCACAGAGCCCTGAGCTGTCCCACTTGACAGAATTAACTTTACATTGTTTATCTTACATTTCACTCTTTCCTTCTTCTTTCTTAAAGGAACTTAATAATGTTTTATCAAACAATAGATTTTAATTTTTTTGTTTTATATGAATGCTAATCTGGTTTAATATAATACGGTTTTCTCTTGAATATTCCCAATAAAATTTAATTTCTATATTTTACATTATTTTCGCTGTCATTATTAAGTGATAATTGAAGTACACTATCAATGGTGTTTCTGTACATACGATACAAATTTGTTTTGTCCCTAACTTCTTAAAACAACGACAGTGTATCTTGCTCCATTCTTGCTGATGAGTTATATCGGTTTCCAACATGTATAAATAAATAGCCTGTAATCTACCTAACTGTTCATTATAGTCACGTTTTCAATTTGCTTTAATTTTTTTTTTCGATGACAGAATTGATATATTTAATCAACTTTGTTGCGACTCTTTTCTATACTGCTTCAAGTTTTTTATACTATAAGAACTAATTTAAATTACAGTACGGTACGTAAAATGCTTATTAAACAGTCATTTTTGTAACGACTAAATTGACACTTGTACTTCTTTTTGTATGTGTATTCTATTGTTTATAGTTTCTTTTTCTTTAAACTGTCCAAGTAATATGTACATTTTTTGTTATTTACTCTATTTTCTGCGCCCATATAGTGTATTGGATTTTCAAAGCGTAGAAGACAATAAACGTTCGAGATACCGATTTTTTATACGACGCAATTTATAGTTTTAATACCTCCTAAAGATCTGTGTGTGTGTGTGTGTGTGTGTGTGTGTGTGTGTGTGTGTGTGTGTGTGTGTGTGTGTGTGTGTGTGTGTGTGTGTGTGTGTGTGTGTGTGTGTGTGGAAAGGGGAAGTTTGGGTACTAAAGATCCCCCCTCATTGTGGATAAATTGAAAAGTTTTTATATAAAATTAAGCAACATGTAGTGGTGAAGATATACTCACAGTATTTAAGTTAAGTAATTAGCCAAAGTTGTTAAGAGAGCATTGATATAACATGTTACATTGCAGTAAGCTGTAGGTTTGTCGCAAGTACAAATTTGCTTTTTGTAAACAATGTTAAGCTTTTGGGGGTTGAGCGATGCTCACATTTTTATCCTGCTCTTTGAGTTGATGTTACACTAAATAGTAGGAATCACATAATTTTTGAATGTTTATCCAGCTTGCATTGTATCCAACTTTGTTTACAGATATAATAAGTAATGCAAAAGTTACTATGTTGAACAGTGTTTGCTTAAAGTTTGAGTATTACACATTTTGAGACGAATCACCTTTTTCGGTTTCAAAGAAATGTGTACTATTTCTATATGTGTACTATTACTGTTTTTATTTCCTTACAACATTGTGAACATAAATGCTAAAATCGGTAAATAACAAATTTTACTTTTTTGTTTAACATCTTGACACTGTTCTCCGAAATATTGTAACATGTTCCTTAATATTAACGGTATTAATGGCACTGAAAAATCGACTACTTTAAAACAATTGTGAGCTTTGGTTACTCACACAGACGCGCATTGGTAACAAAATGGAATGCATTATAAGTACTTACTAAACAGTTCTGCATATAATTCGTAAGGAAATATATCTAAAATAATTCTAGTAACTCATGTCGAATAACTTTATAGGCTAACGACATGCCAAATTGAGCTCAGAGCGGAGTAAAAAGTATTTAATGTTTCCGTACAGACTAGATAAATCATTTTCCCTAAAGGCTTATTGTGGGTAAAACGATGACGTCCAAGCTTACATACCCGCACAGGGAATATATGAAATACACAGACACGTCGCTACAGCCATATTTCAAATATATTTCGTTGTGAACACACTTTATTGTACAGAACGCAACAACGCCCATGATTATACCGCGAAAAATATGAACTACAAATCGTGGTGTCGGTCTAGTTTCGCGGTATACTAGAGGCAGTAAAATGCTACTTTTTGTAAAATAAAAGTTGAAAAGTATATGGCAGCATGTACTTGTTAAAACAATGGTTAAACAACACCTTAATAGTGTATAGATAAGAAGTGCCTCAACGTGACATAACCGTTTCTGTTTGTATTCGTTCTCGGGTGTTTTTAATATATGTGTTCCCGCGTCAATAAAAATCTCCGCCATCGATATCTACTAAAACGTTTGGTACTAAACATAGACAATCTATGGCCTAACAGGCCGTATAATTGTAAAAATATATGCTTGTACTTTTTAATCTTTAACTTCAAATTTTTGTTTGGGTTATATAAAAGACGTTGTCCAAGATTGTATTCTTAAGCAAAATCGTTATAACATTATACACATTTTATTATTGAAAACGATGACCATTTACAAAAGTTCTAGCAAGCCTAACAAATTACGTTACTTTAAATTAATAATATGATTCATGTAAGCATCAGTTGTGTATTGTCAGCAGCCTGCTCAACCTGTTTGAATAAATAGCTAATTAAAGCCTTTCCCTGATTTTGTTCATGTATGTGTTAGTTAGACCGCGTGTTACGGAACCAGAGTTCCCTCGGACCCCCAAAGGTTTTTGACCCTGGATATTTATTATCAAGCACTGGAAATTATTCCCGCTCATTCTTCTTACTTGTTCAAAACGTTTACATTTACCCGCTTCTATCTTACTTATTAGTATCTACTTCGATCATTTCCTGTATAGGTCTATTTGTTCTTAATCCTTTCGACTCTACTGAATATTTAATTAACTCGTGGAAACCACTTTACGTTCTGCTCGCGACTCCTATGCACCTGTTTTCCAGTTGTTATTCGTTCTTGCTACCATATGTAAGCATGAACGTTCCATTTCACCTATTTGTCTTTCCAAGCCATAATTCTAGAATTATCAATTACAGTTTCACGTTTGTTGCTAAACCTGTTCATATATTATAGTCATGTTTGGTCCAAAGTATCTAAAAACTGAACATGTTAAAAACTGAAATATTTAGAAGTAATGTCGTTTTCATAAAATCAAATTTTAGTTATGATAACTTACGACATCTAAGAATCTAGAATCGGTATATCAAAATTTTTACATATCTATTCAATTAAATATACACTTATATTTTCAGTAACCCTTGTTAAGGCTAATTATTTCTATATCGTCGTATAAACAATTACTCAAACTTGCATTTCTAACCAAGTAAATTTAGCCATCACACGGGTATACAATTTTTCACTTACGCACTTTCTCTCTCCCTTCTCGTTCTCTCTATTTCTTTCTCTTTACACACACGCACACAAACACACACACACGCAAGTGCATATTTTCTTGTAAAATCTGATATCGTCTTATAAATTTCGTAAAACCTTCTATAACCATATTTTCTAGTTATTATAAGAATATTGGAATAATTACCTTATTATCTTATTTATATAAATGTAGATAAAATATGTTTATGTAAACTGTGTATATTTTATATGTTTACGTGTCAAAGAGATAGAGCAAATCTGAAAGGATGGTTGTACCTAATCAGATAATTTTAACATTACGATCCAATTCTACACGCGTGTTCACATGTGTATTTCCATTGCATTAATGTGAAACCTAGAGTATTCTTAAAGTTTATCGTATTACCTGGAGTTTAGATTAAAAATTACGTATTTCTACTTTCTGATGTTAATATAATCAGCACAAATGTTATTAGGAAAAAACAAATTACAGCATGTATAATGTAAAGCAGACTTTTACCCAATGCAAGTAACAATTAAATAAATTTAGTCATGTGTTGAAATTAGATTAAATTACAAAACTACTTCATTTGCTACGTTGAGATGAAAGACAATTTAGTGACTCGTGTCGCGTGTCAACGATCGATGCTACTTCAGACACGTTTCTAGCGGGTTCTGGAGCTTGTGTAATACGTAATTCGCTCGACACGTCATCCGAAAAGTGCCAAATTATTCTGGAACCTATGTTGTATATAAATATAAGCATTGAACGGTGGTTAGTTTAGTTTTACCCTGGCGATGGGAACTGTTTTTGCAGTGATTATTGTATTAGTGCAGAACTGAATTAAGGTGACATCTATTATTGTGTGTTGGTAACATTTATGCTGAATGATTGTGTAAGATTGCCTTTGTTGCTTTCTAACTGTTGTTAAATTCTATTTAAAGTTGTCATTAGTGACTCCATTAGTTAGAGTTATTCTGTTTCTATTGAACAACCCGATGATCGGTGTGACATGTCTAAACAATATTATGTGCACTAAATTTTATTAAAAAAAAAAAAAAAAAAAAAAACTCAAACTTATAAATTATTTATGTTTAAGTGTGTAATGTAAAACTTATGTTTCTATGTATGTATATCACATGTAAGCTGGATTTATTAAAACTATAGATCCCAGAAAATTGATCAGGAAAATACTTCTACTTTAGAGTGCAAAGTGTCTGAAAATGGTGTGAAGGAAACAATCACAACATATGAAGACAAAGAGTCTTAAATACTTAATTTTTTACGTATCAATTAAGAAAAGATTTGTGAATACATTTAGTTGTTCTCATTCTTCTTTGCAAGCATAAAGATAAAAAACTATCACATCGTTCATCGTTACTAATGATCTCTCCACCATTTCATCGGCAGTCCCAGACTACTTCTACCTTTAGGCATACACGCGTATATTGCACTTATGTGTGGTACTCTTAATGGGTCCATACGTTCTACATTATCAAACCAGTTCTGTCTATATTATCTTACATGTCATTAACTGGTAGGACAGCTAATTCATGACCGATGTCCTTATTTCTTTTCCTATCTAACATGGTATACCCTGCCACTGCTCTAAGGAGCCTCAATTCTGGACTTAACAGTCGATGTTTTACAATTTCTCATATTTCCAAGTTAAAATCGTCAAAGTTTAAAACGGTAAAGAAAGTAATTTGATAATTTGATACCTATTTGTAAAACATTAAATTTGTAGGTGTTACACAATATAAAGGTTGTAAATATAAATATGTAATAGTAAAGATTAGAAATAAGTGAACAAGAAGAATAAGATGACATCAAACAAAATATATAAAGAGACTATTAAGTTTAGCAAATGTGAGAGTTATGATGAAACTACTAGACTGTAAATTCACAGAAACATTAATTTTCTTAACGACATCCAAGACCGTTTCAGTAAATTTAAAGCTCTCGCTTGATATAGTGCTGTTTACGCTCTACTTGTTAAAATCCTTTAAATATTATAAGACGATAAAGAGCAGACATTTTTGACAACAAAAAAACACGTGTTCTTCTTTTGTAACAAAGCAACTCAGTCACCTAAAACAAATGTGATTTAGTGATTACTCTGTTGCTATGCATAACTAGTTAAGAATAAAAAATTAATCAAACTATCAATTACTTTTACAGTACAAATGTAATTTGTAAAAAAAATAACTTTGAGAAAGCAAAAATTTCAGAAGTAACTTACGTCTTATCTTAAACAAGGAAGTGCCATGAACAATAGAAACGTTTTAATTTCTGTAGCAGTTTGATCAATGTCATTGTTGACGTCATTGTTACCATCGTCAGCACATTGAATTTTTTTTACAATCGTATCACACACCCTGTCTTCTTTCCTCGTGAGAAGCAATTTGCATAAAAATTATACACCATAGATAAACGTCAATTGTAATTATTAAAATTTACAATTGTTATAAATTGTAAAATTGTAAATCACGTATAACGACAAATTTTTAATATGCTTACGTCTGTAAATTACGCAACTTGTGTAGTAGCAACGTAAGTCAAAGTCTGCAACAATGTTTGTAAGGTAGGCCAAAGTCGCAGCTTCTAATTGTGTTAAAATATAACAATAAAAACAGTGCGGGATACCAGACCGTTTGGGAAATGGAATCCCGTCCGTTCATGTTTTATATCACCTGTTGCTATTACAGTAAACTATAAATATTTATTCAAATATTAATAAATACGTTGCAAGTAAAATTTTATTGACTATATTATTATGTCTTAACCTGACACACGTTTTACAAAATTATGCTGTAAAACCTTTAAACGTTTTTATATGAATTGTTTTATGTAAATTCAAATAAAAATCTTTTAATAAAACGTGTTAAAGATTTAAAAATCTTTAAATCTATTGTTTATTAATATCTTTTAATCTTTTAATCTTATAATTCTATAAAACGTGCGACAGAAGAAAACACAATAACATAATTCAATAAAAGTTTATTTTCAGAAGTATTTATTATTTGAAAGAAATATTCATAATACAGGAAACCTGCAAGAAAATAAAAATATACGTACAAAATAAAGATACAGTACATTAAAGGAATACAATATTTTCTAACAAGAAAAGATGAATTAAGTGGTATTCTGTTAAAGATGCAATTTTCTCATGTTTCTAGAATATATTTTCTGAAATAAAGCTGATGTAAAACAGACATATTATCAACATAAGACAAATCATTTAATAATACTTTTCTCTATTAAGGGACAGTAAAATTTTCTCGGTGAGATTTCTTGCGTTAGTAAGAAACTGCAGCCTTCATTACTCCAACTTTATAGAAAACTAGTTGTTGAACTCCTGCACCCTGGTAAACATTTACGGATTGTAATTAGTTATATGTAAGCCAGACTAAGGAAAAATTATTTGATGGGTTACTTTACCATAGAAATCCATATTTTAGCCGAATATTTATTAATCTAATTAGGCTGCACAATGTATAAAAAATATACATACATTTGCAGACATTTAAAACGTCAAATTAATAAAAAACATACAAAAAGTAAAAGGTTCACCGATACAGAAATGAATATCTGGGAAAATCTCCATATTTACAAACACGATAATAATAATTTACTAATTAAAAAACAAATTCGAATAAAAACAAAACAATTTGATTTATTTAAAATGATACAAACATTAAAATCATTTTAAAAACATTAAATACATTATTAAACAACTACTACGGAAATCGATAATACAATTTAAATTAAAATAAAATTAATTATTGGTCAATTATTATAGTAATCAAGACAAATCGATTATCGTTAATTCATATAATAAAATCTGAACACAATAATTCTGTGAATCGTGCCGTAGGTGATAATACAATATATAATTGAATAAAACTTTACTTTCAGAAGTAAAACTACTTGAAGAAACCTTCATAATATAATAAACCTGCAAAAAATAAAGAATAGTTACAGAATAATAACACACACCCATACACACACACACACACACAAATACACAAATATATATACTTAAAAAATTCATTTACCAATAGAATATTAAAACTTTAAAATTTTGAGTTAAACACACCTACTCTACCTCCTCACAACGCACACACTCACGAACATCAATAATAATATAAAAAAGTAAAGTTTCATTGTATTTGGTTTTTTGAAATTGCTTTCAGTTAGTTATCGTACACAGTTTGCTATAGGCCAACACTCATTATATGAAAATGAAGCAAACAGATGGAGGTCATTGCAGGATTTGTCACGGAGCACAGGGCAAGACGCATATAGTTCCAAGTATACGCTCAGAATTATCCACACAATTTACATTGAACAATGGTAGGCGTATATAAAGTCTGCTGATTTGTCAGCAAACACAACTATGTTTGCAACTCCACCGATGTATTTGCCATCTCAACGTATTACATATTCAGAGAGAGTAGACTGCATATAATATGTCATCTTATATAATGTCGCCGACAAATTTAAGGAAACTTAACAGGGAAATATGGATATACTGAAAAATAGCTGAAAATGCGCAAATTGAACTGTAAATAAAATAAACGCAACATCTGTCTAATTACTTGAAATTACTCGTACAACATAACTTCATGTTGTCGTTTTATGTCAAAAAAAGTGTTGTAAAAACAATCAATTAATTCGATTATTATGTAAACCCAACCAACAAAATGCGGATTATTATGAGTAACTGGTAAAATAGAAACAACATTTATCAGGTCAGCTTACACGGCCTCAGTAATGAAAACATAGCATAGTCACAATAGTATTTCATGGAAAGCCGATATTAGTATTACCAGAGCCAACGTACGAATATCACAGTGCTGACAATATGCGGCTTACACTATCCCTGTCTTCTTGGTATTGCTGGTCAAAAATTATTTCAGTTCGTTGACTTTGTTGTCCATAACGTGTCCAAGTGTTATCACCAACTATTCCGATGCAAAAAAAATAGTTGTGTATTGTTTTCAAATAGTATGTTCGATTTAAATTGCGTCCGTTCGTTTTAGAATTTTGTTTATATGTGGTATTTATATATTGTTCAAGGGTGACTAGTTTCCGGCTAGAAAATAATCTAGTGTAATTGTAACATTATATTTGTATAATAATGAACTATGTATATACGGTAAAAGGCATTCAAAAGTATTCAACTCGATCTCTCAACATGTGGGTATATTTTATTTTATCTTAAATAATATTATTTTTGCTACTTACATTATTCTTGTAATAACATTTAAACATTTAGAATGAGCTAATATTCTTTAAAGTATTACGTTTTCATAAATGCTAGGTATTTTTGGCAGTTGGAAAACATTGAATAGTTGTATGAGGATTAGAGATTTCTTATTGTTCTGGCAAAACCGCTTTGTCGTTTCAGCTATTTCGTGACGTGTTGAATAAGTTTGCTGCCGTGGAAGCTCAAAGTGCTAGATAAAACGTGGCATTTGCCTAACATATTTATTTGGCAAACGTTACAATGTACAGTTTTTTCTACAAGCCAGCTTTTCCTGTTGTTTTACAAGAGTGTTTTGTTCATTTATTAATGTAGCAAATCCTTTGCTTAATTTGTTGATAGGAATTTCTGTACAAACAATAATTTCATGTCATTTAATAAACGACTTTTAAAAATGCAGATTTTGAAGAAACATTTGTAAGGTTTTTTTTACAAAAATATGTGTTGTTCAGAAACTGTGATATTGTTCATACCATAGACTACTGTGGAATTTTTTAAATATAGTTTTTAGAATATATAAATCAGTAAACTACAGTTTCATAAACATTTTTGTATTTAGACGCGTTTGATGTCAATTTTATCCATGCGTGCTCGAAAGAATCTCATTTCAAATTTACAGACGTTAAAATTAAACAATTGTATTGGTCAGAAATATGAAATATTTAAATTTCATATTTAAATAAACAAACAAGAGGTTAAAATATAATTATTAACAATTTAGTGTTTTTATCCATGTGGTAGCACTTAAATCGAACACAATTTATACCCAAGTTATGAGGAAATTAGTTATAAAATTGTGACTATATTCCTCGGCTCTTGTCGTCATCAAATGAAAGCAAAATACGCACGTGAACGTTACCAAGTAAGGAAAATTTGGTCGCGAAGGAGAAGACATGGTCAAATGACAACACTGGACTAAACATGGAAAAATTAGTTGCCAATGTGTGGGCATTTTTTGGAGTCACAACGGAATTTCCAAGTGTAATTAAAAAACTACAATGCATAACGAATGTTGGAAAAATCAAACGGTGTCTGCGTGCCACTGGTAATTTTAAACCACTGTTTTATAGAAAGATAGAGAGCGTGTCGTATTGTGTGTAACTTTTTAATTGTAAGAAATCGACAAAATTCTGCTGTTTTCTATGGCGTACATCTAATTCGGCAATTTGTATATAGATCAGGTTTACTTGTAAATGTATTTTACTAGCTTAATATAATTTATTCATAAACTTGTTTATTTCCTGCACAGCAGGTTACAGACCGGAATTATTCTCTTTACCAGTTTCTAAAATTACTGTCATTGCTTGCAACAACGAACCTAGTCTTAATGAGGTTTCTTTTTGACTTTTTAGTATTTTTTATTGTTGTTCATGTGCGTGCGTGTGTTTTAAAAACGTTTAGTTTATAATAAATGTACACAACATACCATACATAACATACACAAGTCTCATACGTAACATACATAACATACATACGTATGTTATGTTACGTTACATAACATAACGTGATATGTATTTTTTCCTATATTCACAACAATATTATATCTATTATCAAATATAATTACTTTTTCAAGTACGGTTATATTTGCATAAGTAATTAATTATATTTGATAGTGTATATAATATTATACAAAACTGCAAGAAACTTAAAGAGTTACTTAGACATGAAATGATATTTACAATAAAATAAAGATTATACATTCATGAAACGATGAAATAATTAACTCTGAAGTGACTAATTTTCCTTAAGCTTTTCCCTTGAATGCACGCCCGAGTTAACTGCAAGAAGAACAGGCTACCACACTGTAGAGGCAGAAAACAGGAGAAGGCGTATGTGAAACATTCTACGAGTTGTGTGAGGGGCTCGATGATAAACCACGGAGGCGTGTTATCGATGTTCCTACACCTTCGAAATACATGGCTATTCTATCGGCATTAGGGCCGATCTCGTCAGATGGGTCGCTACAGAGGTTGAGTATACAAACAGTGGTTTTGGAAGCGGTCAGGCAGTTATATCTGTAAGGTACGTTAAAGCGAACTGAAGCGATGGAAATTGTTATTTGGAATTGTTGCGATTTGCAAATGCGTCCTCATGTTGACAGTGTTTCATTGTTAACTGATAGTCGTAAATTACTGAGTGTTAATTTTATTGTTTAGTCAATTGTATTGTATATAGCGACAGATTTAATGAGTTCTTTAAAACCTGTAAGTGGTGGGTGATTTCTTACAGGCTAGATGTCTATTCGGACTGCTCCATGGTAATATTTTCCTCGCATGACATTTCAGTCCCTGGAATCTGGCGTAATCCTCATAAGCTAAGCTGTAAATGGCGGTTGACAGACTTTGTTGAATCCCAGACCTGTTGTTAGGTCTTTCAACAGGGTCTTTCTACCACCACTCACAGCTTCTGATGACGATCAGAGATTTAGTCCGAATAGAGAATTTACCAGTGTTAATTAGATTGTATTTGTTGTTTGTTACTTTAGTGTGTTTGATTTGATTTTGGTGTTTAGGTGTCAGAACGTGCACTACTAAAGTATTTAAATGTTTTAAGCAAACTGTACCATCCATCACTGTTACATGTCTCTCAAGGACATTCCGTTAGGATAATGCAGCGCCTTAGGAATTTGTAATTCGTTTGCGGAGCACTTGTTTAATTAACTTGTGTGACAAGCATAACCCCGCAAGACGTTATGTAATATAAATATATTAAATTATTTATAATTTTAATATACAATAATATATAAATATACAATTCCTGAATTCTTATGTTTGAATGCCTTTGCTTATTCAAAGTAAGTTTTAAATAAGTAATTCTATAGACTGTTTTATTGCGCCGTTTTAAGACGACGTTTCTTGCGATCATTGTCACAACATAGATACTTATTAAGAAGTCAACGTTACATAAAAAGTAATGGTAGCGGAAGAAACCGTAACAAACTGTAAGAGACACGTGTATTTTAAAAACTGAGAACTTTATTTTTAAAAAACTACATCAACAACAAATCAAACAAAAAATAAAACAACACTGTAATGAATTAGCAATAGAATAAATAAGTACTTCTCGGAGGAAAATTACGGTAATAACAGGGGAAGAGATATTTATATATAGTAGAAATACTAAGATGAAAACAAACAGTTTTCATGTGGGTATCACACACTAAAAAGCGGCAAAAACGGCGTAAGTCAAAATCAAGAGGAATAAATGGCATTTATTATAAACTGTAAGGTGCATAGCAGTTTTCTACATCATATTAGATCAGTCTAGACGAGGTTTTAAAAAAATCAAGGCTTTTAGAAATAATCAACACTAATAATTACTTAACGCTTCCGGGCTGAAAGGCCGTGGTCTAATCCGGTGTGTATCAGTGGCCACCGGTGGTGTGGCCGAAACGTCTAGCACTGTAACAACAAGCATTCCACCACGGCCTTTCAGCCTGGAAGCGTTAAGTAATTATAGTGATACCGGCCGTGAAAGCCTACGTACTAGAGTCAACACTTAAATAATTTTCACACTTATTCCAAATTAGTAACAATTAGAGTTTAATATTTTCAGTTACAAATTTATACGGATAACAGTTTCAATGATAATTCTAAAGGTATACATCAAATACTGTATTTAATTGTACACTGTTTTGGTCAAACTTGTAGCAATTATTGTACATTAAGTAATATTTTAAATACTACCTTTATATTCTAAAAGATTGAAAAATTCTGTGTTGATTGATACGTTTTTTCAATAACGACATCGTTAAACGTTCGCGTTCGCTTTTAGACATTTACGTATTTATATTGTTTTAAATTATTTATTTCATGTTGAATTTTAATATTTTAATAAATTGACAAATGTATCAACCTAAATGATCACGATTATTTTAAGTTCTGATGATGGTACAAGTGTCCCGAAACATGTCAACTTTGTGAAGACGTTGTTTCTTGAAGCCGCAGACGGTAAGTTGCAATATATTTTATTCATATGTATTGTGTGTGTAAATGTAATAAAAACGCCAGCATTAAGTATACAGAAGGAAATTTAAAATATTAAGTTAAAAAATAAATTTGACAAATTTAAAAATAAATGGATTTTTGAATAAACTTAAAAATTTTGTAAGTTAAGAATTAAAAAAAAATTGTAAATTATAAGTCGATATATTCCATTGCAAAAAACGAATGTTGAGGTGTTATTCAGAAAGTGTTTGAAAATAGTAATAAGAGTATTCTTCTATATTGTTACGACGGTCTACTTGCTCGTCGTAGGTACATTGGAAAACAAATTACAAGACATTAATTAAGTCACTAATTACCTGCTTTAATTTTTACAGTTAAACAGTCCGTAATTAACAACACAGTCTCCTACAACAAATCAAATAAAAATTGTTCACACGCAAATAAACGTCAACTAATATTAAAACACAATTGTATTACAATATACCGCCCGATTATAAAACACAGGACTTCACTAATATCCACTTGAACGCACACAGTAATATCGTTTGTAATCGCCTGCCAATAACTCGAACCGCACTGTAATTATATCGCCACTATACTGAACTTAACGTCGTTGAGTACTGGTATTTATAGTCCGCCGAAAATCTAGACGATATCACATACTACGTATTACCTCTAAACTATGACGTAATTGCTTGCGCTCTTGACACAGTGACAGCGGCCGCGCAAATGCTCGCACCGTGTAGCAAATGCGTCGAAAGGACGTACGCCACACGCGTTACATACCGGATCCCTCTGGAACATTCGATAAACACGTAGATTGTTCTGTGATGTCGTAACAGAGCCCCCTCCTTAAGTCTGTTCGTCCCGAACTAGCAAATCGTCTCTGAAGTAATAAATAGCTAGGCGATCTATTTGGACGACCTGGAACTTTCGTTGCCCTTGCTGTTGAATCCGATAAACAACATCGTCGATTCTTTTTTTCACAGCATAGGGTCCTTCCCAGTTAGCTTGCAAATTAGGTGAGCGATTACGACGGCGCTTTGGGTTAAACAACCACACCTGATCTCCTTCTTGGACACCCACACTATTGCTGCGAATGTAATACCGAGTTTTCATTTTATCATTGGCAAACTTCAGCCGTCCTCTTACCAAGCGATACATTTCTCGCAGTTGGTTTTCTAATTGCGAGGAATAGGTCTGCGGGTCTTGGGACTGAGTCTCAGGTGATACGAACATTAAGTCCCCAGGAAGACGAATCTCCCACCCAAACACCAATTTTGCTGGAGTCATGCCGATTGTGTCGTGTATTGAAGATCTATACGCCATGAGGAAAAGTGGTATACGTTGGACTCAACAACGCTACCACTCAGACTGTTTGCTACTCAACGGACCCAGACTGTTTGCTACTCGTCAACAACCTTCGAAAGATGCTGTTCAAGTGTCCTATTGAATCTCTCCCTTGATCCGTATGGATTTCCATAGGGGCTTCATGACGGCAACAGAAGTTGTGAACTAACTGCTTTGCCACAGTGGTAACCTCCTGATTTGGAATTGCGTAAGCTTCCATGCACTTAGTAAAGCAGTCACCTACAACCATGATGTACCGGTTTCTATCGTCAGTAACTGGGAATGGTCCACCAATGTCTATGGCAATTCTCTCGAAAGGCAGTCCAACGTTATACTGTCTCATTTTTCCCCGGCTTCTGCTTTGTGGGCCCTTGCTTGCATCACATATTTCACACATCCGAACACATTCCTCTAGGTCGTGGAGAACATGAAGACAATAGAATAGCTTCCGTATTTTGTCAAAGGTTTTGTTAACGCCAAGATGCCCTCCTGATGTTCCATCATGCATCTCCTTCAAAACAGACTGCACTTTACTACGGGGAACTATCAACTGCACGACCACGTCTCGTCCATCTGCACTTCCCAAGCCCTTTTCAGCAATCCGTTTTCTAAGGTGAAAGATTCCCATTGTGTCCAGTACCCATTCAGCACTTCGGAACCATGGCAGATATCTTGCCAATCCGGGCGGAGACCTTCCTATTTTGCTGTCAATATCGGTCCAATGTCTTCATCAATCATCTGTTCTTGTCGACAGTCTTGCGTTGTCCAGCCGTCGGCCAGGATATCTACATTGATGGCTTGAACATGTTCGCTTGAGTTTTGTTCTTCCTTTTTGTGGCAATGTCGGCAGTTTCCCGGGAACGGTCTTTATGATAAGCCATCTGCATTGCTATGGAGGCGCCCCCGTCGATACTGTTCCTTTAAGTTGTACTCTCGCAGGCGTTCAAGACACCTTGCCAACTGTCCTTCCGAATTTTTAAATCTCAAGAGCCATGAAAGCGCGGCATGGTCGGTACGTAGTGAAAACTCTCTTCCATAGAGGTATTTATGGAAGTGCTCCAAACTCGGGCGATTGCCAGCAACTCTCTCCTTGTAACGGAATAATTTCTCTCCATTTTATAAAGTGTCTTGCTGTAATGCGCTATTACTCGTTCTTCACCGTTTTGCACTTGAGACAAAACTCCTCCTAGACCAGTATTGCTTGCGTCTGTGTCTTCGATGTACTTCCCTTCGGAAGCTGGGAAAGCGAGAATTGGGTGCAAACATAATGTAATTTTCAAAGTCCTAAATGCCTGATCACTCTCCCTCGACCACTGGAAGTTTCGTTTATTTTCCGTTAGCTCATGTAGTGGTTTAGCGATAGTAACGAAGCCTTTCACAAAACGTCTGTAATATGAGCATAACCCCAGGACACTCCGAACTTCGTGTTTACTCTCCGGCACTGGCCAGTCTCTTACGGTGTCTAGTTTACTAGGATCCACGCTAACACCTGCTGCCGAAATCGGATGGCCCAGATACAGTACTTTTTTCTGGAATAGAGGATATTTCTTCGGGCTCAGCTTCAGTTGGGCACGTGAATTCTAGTTAGAACCTCCTTAAGGTTTTCCAAATGGTCTTTGAAAGTCTTCCCGATGACTATGACATCGTCTAAATAAACAAGGTAAGTTTTCCATGTCAGGCCTCGGAGTACCAGGTCCATCAATCTTTCAAATATAGCCGGGGCATTACAGAGTCCAAACTGCATGACGTTAAATAGGAATAAGCCACCTGGGGTCGAGAAAGCGGTCTTTTCCTTGTTTTCTTGATGAAGACCCACTTGCCAATATCTACTCTTCAGGTCCAGTGTGGAAAACCACTGTGCTCTAGACAACGTGTCGACATCAACGCGAAGTAATGGAAAGCAGTCTTTCTTTGCAACGTCATTTAACCTCCGGTAGTCTACGCGGAAACGCAATCCACCATCCTTCTGCACTACCAGCACTAGAGGTGAAGACCAAGCACTTTACGAAGGTTCGATTACTCTCTCTGTCAACATGTCCAGTACTAACCGAGACATTTCCTCTTGTTTAGATAACGGAGGCCTTGAAGGAGGTTGGCGTAACGTTGTTGTGTCCCCGGTATTGATGCGATGTTGCACAAGAGAGGTTCTTCCCAATGACTGTCCCCGAACTGTAAACCTTCTTTGAATTCATGTAAAACTGTCTGCTTTCTTTTACCTCACCACTTGAGAGGTCGTTAGATCTGTTCAATAATTCTTAGAGTTCCTCTGGTAATTTGGAATTATCTGAAGCACTGGATGTTCGTTGCATCATTCAGGCTACCCAGGTCACAGGAGTCAATTTACCTAGGAGCTTATTGCTTTGTAAAGTGATAGCTTGATCCAAAATATTCGCCACTGTAATAGGTACATTTCCGGTTTCGTCAGGTTTTACTAAACGTCTGCCAATTAGTATGCCCGGTGTGCTGACTACATGGGGTTCGAATATACAGAACTGGTTGCCACTAGTATCTACCTCATTCTAACCACGATGATCTTTTCGGACTATGGCGGAACAGTTACGGCCACTCCACCGATTTTTCTGCTGTCGTCATTGTTGATAGCATTACCTCTTTGCCTCCGATTCTCAAGACATTGTTTTTGAAATCGACTCTAAATCCGTATGCGTTCATAACGTCCACACCAAGAAATGCTTCATCCACAATGTCTGCAACAAATACTTGAATGCTTAAACTCAAGTCGACCGAGGTGTAGGTGTATCTCCACTTTTCCATACACTTCTACTGGCCGTCTAGTAGCTATTTGCAAGCTGCAAGAGCACCCGATTGGCTTGAGATCTTTCACCACGTCGGGGCGCACAAAAGAAACTGTTGTGCCTGTGTCAACTGAAATCGAGGTTGGTCTTTCTTGAACAAATCCAGTAACTACCAAGCTCCAGCTGTTTTTCTGAAGTTTAGAAATTGCGTATTGTCTAGGGGCTTCGTTCCTCCAGTTAGTCTGCACACGCCCCGTTGTACCGACTATTGCTCCGTTTCCCTGCTGCTGAATTCTATCCCGACAATCTCGTTGTAGATGTTCAGGTTTCCCACATCTATAACAATTCGGTCTTCCATCCTTTCTTAATTTATTCTGTGGCGCCGACCGTCGAGTCTCTGTTCCTTGTTCTTCTTCCTCATCGTCTGTGCCGTCGCGATCTTTTACCGCGCACTTTTCCACTTGTCCAACCAGACGCTGGTTTGGCGGCCTCAAATTGCAAAGCATGTATCACTGCATCCGCACTGTTCTGGTGTCTTGCCATTCGTAACACTTGCTGCAGTTCGTTATATCGGATACCGGCAGTAAATGTCTGCATCGCAAAACTCGTTCGAGAAGCTTCTGGCGCTTCAGGATAGGCCAGTCTAATTAGTTTGTATATATACTTGCTTCAAACTCTTGAAGGCTCTCCCCGGCATTCTGTCGCCTTGCTCTCAACTGGGTGCAGTACACATCTCGCAAATGTTTATCACCATACCGTAATTCCAGAGCTTTTATCAATTCGTCATAGATGTTTTGGCTGTCAGGTGGCACTTTCTGTAGTAGTTCTGCCGCGGGTCCTTTTAATGAGAGAAAGAGTGAAACTGCCTTGTCTTCCTCCGTTTATTTGCGCATGCAGCAGCTTCGAATTGGCTTAAGTACGTCGCCCAGTGCGTTCTTCCATCAAAGGTTGGGGCCTTAACATGAACTGTCCCATCCGAAGACAAGGTGACCTTCCCTACTGACTTATTTTTTGTGTCTTTCTCTGTCTTTATCATTGGTACAGTCTGTTCACAAAGTTGTTTTGGTTGTAACTTCAAGATCGATTTCACTTTTAATCTGCTCTTTTATATTTGTAATCGAGTCTTCTGTTTTTGTTGACACAGCTTCTTCCACACTCAAGACAGATTTTTATTTTATAGCTGACATACTTCAGCTATTTTATTATTTTATTTGACATGGATTCTTCTACATCAGATGTTCTGGTAATTTGATTGTTCACCTCACCTCGTAATTCATCTACCTCACCACGTAGGAAACCCAAATTTGCGGTAGTATGTTCTTGCATCTGCTTCTGCTATAGAATTAACACTTTAATGTCTTATATTTCTCGTTTCCGTTCCTCTGCCTGTCGTCCTTCCAACTCGAGGAACAGTGTTTTTTGATGTTCCTCAGCCTCTTCTCTTTCCTGCCTGCGTTTTTCATCCTGTCGTCTTTCTGCGTCTTCCGTCTCCTGTCTGCGTCTTTCCTCTGCTTCCAGCAGGAAGATTTTCTGTCCCTCTTCCGCTTTCTCTGAATCCTGTCCTCGTCGTTCTTCTGTCTGCAACAACAGCGCCTGGATTTTTTCCATCATCTGACTGGGATCCATTGTTTTCCGATTAATTACGAATTACTCACGTTTTGTTCAAAGTGTCCACTGTTTCCACTGTTAACCGTTCTATCCCAGTTGTGACACCACTGTTACGAAGGTCTACTTTCTCATCGTAGGTACAGTGGAAAACAAATTACAAGACACCAATTAAGTCACTAATTACCTGCTTTAATTTTTACAGTTAAACAGTCCGTAATTAACAACACAGTCTCCTACAACAAATCAAATAAAAATTGTTCACACGCAAAGAAACGTCAACTAATATTAAAACACAATTGTATTACAATATGCCGCCCGATTATAAAACACAGGACTTCACTAATATCCACTTGAACGCACATAGTATTATCGTTTGTAAACGCGCGACAATAACTCGAACCGTACTGTAATTATATCGCAACTATACTGAACTGAACGTCGTTGAGTACTGATATTTATAGTCCGTCGAAAATCTAGACGATTCCACATACTACGTATTACCTCTAAACTATGACGTAGTTGCTTGCGCCCTTGACACAGTGAGAGCGGCCGCGCAAATTCTCGCACCGTCTAGCAAATACATCGACAAGCACGTACGCCACACGCGTTACAATCCGGATCCCTCTGGAACATTCGATAATAACGTAGATTGTTCTGTGATGTCGTAACAATATTAAATGTATGTGAGTATAATAAGCTGTAAAGGATGAAAAGTGAGAAGTGAAATGTAACAAAAAGTTAACAAAAGCTGATACACTTTCAATGGGTCTCGCTTTTTAACATACTGTTGGAATTAAATTACATCAACCATAAGAACCACAAATATTGAGCTCATTTAAGTTTCTTAATTCAACTTGCATTCATATGTTACTGTAAAATACAACAGCTTTATGAGCAAACAAAGACTATTCAAACAGTCCCTCATAAATGCAATTAAGTTACTCTAAAACTAATAACCGTTAACAGAGGGTACCGCAGGCAGGCGGCTATATTCTGATTATTAAATTACAATGTTTGAACACGTTTCAATTCTGAAACCTAATAAGGGCAACGGGGCATTGTAATTATGTAATATAAAATTCGCTGTCCACACGTCAAATGAAGCAAAAACGTGACACTAATTTAGAGATAATAATATATGGCACGCGACACGAGAGTTTGAGCTTACAACAGACAAAATCAAATGTATTTTAAACAAATTTCTCTTTCAAGATGACAATATATACCACATAGTTAAGATCTATAATAATATGCGGTTTTCAAACGTGTGGAGTTTAATTGGAGGTCATTATTTGCAATAAAGGCGTAGAGAAAAACCATCCACTTTATTTAATTTGGTAGAGAGAATCGTTTAGTGGCCATAGCTGTAACCAATATCACGAATAAATTTCAATCAATTTGCAGCATTTTTGGTAAAATCTTTAAGAAAAAAGTGGAAACAATTCCAATATAAAATTCTCTAAGACACTAAAAACTCCGGTACTGCTGCATGGGAGAGACACGTCAACACTGTAAATAGTTAACAATTAATTGTAGGGTCAGAACTGAAGTTCAAACAGGGGTTAACTTGTTTTTGGTCAATAGGGAAAAAAGCTTTTGTCGGTCGATTAGAAACTAATGCCTCAGGATAATTTAAACCAATGCAGCAATAATATTGTCGTTCACTAAATTTTTATAAACACAGTGAACGAAGAGAAATATTGACTTGTGTTTTAGCAATCTTTTTTCACACTATCCAACTTATTTTGCCTGCATGGAAAATTAAAAAATTATATTTTGTGAAAAACACAGTTTTGTTAAGGAGTGTGTAATGTCGTGCCCATTGACAAGAAAGCCCATTGAATTAAAGTTTGATGAGTTTGAAATATTGCTAGTCGAAGATTAGCTGTACATAATCATCGGAGTCTTTAACACCAGCACTTTGTACGTTGACTTATGGTATTCATATTAGTGTTATTGGCATCACATGTTACGGAAACACTAATAAGAATTTTTTTTTTTTGTAATTAAGAGAATTCCGAATAGAACTGGAATTTATTATTAAAATTAATACATATTACGATATTACGTATTATTATTTATATAAACTAAGGTTTTAAAACTTTACACAACTAAATAGATATTAATTATTATTAAATTCATTTTATTTATTGACTACCTCTTCATCTTCGCTTCCAACAATCTGAACATTCTTGAAGATTTCTAACAGGGGTTTCTAATAAATGACTGACTATGAAAAGAAAAGAGTGACTCTGATGTGAAAAGAGTGCATTCGTGTATACAGTTTGCCTACCTGAAGCGTATTTTAGGAGCGACTTTAATGGAACTTTGAATACAGAGATATATTCTACACATATATAAAAACACAAACACAGTGTTCATTATCTTGATAGCCTTCTCCCTAAAGATATTAGTATTCTCAATTAAAATATCAAAATGACTGTCACAAACATTGTTTAACATTTTGATTTGCTTTAAATGAATAAAAACGCTGTAAAGGTAAGACATTTGTCGTTTAATCATATGACCACGATCACAGCTATATAAATAGTTGCTCTATAGTTACAAGCTTGGCGTTCTTTCTGTCCAAGTTATGTGTCCTGGCTTGGCGAATATCAGATGCGTAGATTTAACGAAAATATTTAGTAAACTGCTGCAACATACTTTAATGTATTTGTGTTTATCATTATCTTATTTGCCGGTTTCGCATGTCAACCAAATAATCAGGTCTTTCGAATAAGTTATGGTGGGAAAATCTCTAAGAATTTTGTAGCTATTATTGTAGTTCTCTGTGGCTCAAATTTTTGGCTTTTTTCTGATACAATTTATAAATGACAAAATTGTAACATGTGTTGTAAATTAAGCCACATGAACCTTTAAGAAAGACTGAAGTTCGTGCTTCCCATTGTTTTATCTCCTGGCAGGGTCATCTTGTTTTCTACGGATCACAGACAAGATTGCAGAGTAGGCAGGTACAAATTATATGTTTTCTAACATAAAAACAAAAATAATCACGTACTTTGGGAAGATTGTACATCCGCGTCATATGTTTACCTGTACGACATGACTGACATCCTGTACAAGAAAAAAACGGATGTCAGTTCTTGGAGTCCTTAGGATTAACGCTTCTCTTTCCTCAGCACAGAAGAAGTATTGTTTTAAAAGATAAAATAAATTTAAAATCACTAAGTGATTTAGGAGACATTTTAAGTATACGGTTTCTGTGTCACTTTTTCCAAGTTTCTTACAAGAAGCTATTTAGTGCATGCTCCTGTATCTCTGCGAGAGGCCCTTAAGTTGTTTTTTTGTAAATAGAATGACTTACCTGACAGCATACGTGTATTTTACGTGCTGAAAATACGAGGCCGATACAATCGGTTTATCATCGATCGCTGTTTTACTTTTTATGGGACTTTTCCTCAATTTCACAAATTTTGTCTATCGTGTCAAAATGTTCGTTATCCAGCGACGACAGTGCATTCAATTTGTTCATACCTAGCTAGTTTTAAGTGGTCTTTAAAATTATGAACTATCGTTTTAGAGAAATCTCACTATTTGTACATCCAAATTCATCACCAGAAAGATAATTCATTTCCGCTCACGAATTAACTCGTTAAGCTGTATATAAAGAAGGTTTAGAGACAGACAATATCATAATCGATACATATATAATCTGTCGATTCTTCACTGGTTTCCTATACAACATCGGTAACGTTGTATACGTCACTAAAACTTTTCTAATTTCAATAACTTTTAATATATTCTTATTATCAATGAATTCACAACATTCATTGAAAACTCATTAGACACTTGGTGAAACATATTAGTAAAACGTTTTAAAAACAACACTTGGTAGTTTCACAAATCGTTCTTAACCTCTGACAATTGTTGCAGCCTATTATGCTATTCTCAATGAACTGCTAAGAATAACTATATTCACTGAATGTGTGGGAGGGTGAACATGTGTTAAGTATGTGAATATAGACATGCCAGTGTGATGTGTATGGTGAAGGAGGTGGAGTAGCTAGTATAGAGAAGGCCAAGTGACTCTAAAATCTATGTATAATAGGTACGCAAATTCTAAAATTTATTACAATTGAACTTTTTTGAACTTTTAAGTTAATGAATTGTCAACAAATATAAACTTTTTTCCTTACACGCATTTTATTAGTACATTTATTTTAAGGAAACAAGTATATAAAGTTGGATGACATATTGTGACCTGTCATGAACAGACTATTACTACAAAGTGACACATTCATATCCACAGTTGAAAAGCTGATTAATTCATGTAATATAGTTTACATTTTTCTCGCTGTCAATCATTCAACCATTTTTCCAATACTTCACTAGAATTTATATCTATTAAAATAGACAATAAGTAAATATATTATAAAATTAATTAAAATTAAAATTCGATTTCATTTGTAATATGCCTGTAATTGCAAATTTGATTTACACCGACTAACTGTTACGTAGTTTTAATACTTGACAGTAAGACGCATGCGTTATCTAAATGTAGTCCGTTGAAAAGTTTGTTCTTTTTGTTACTTCTTGAATTTCTATAATATTTGCTATTTCTATTATTGTTTCAAAGAGTGGTTGTTAAAAAATTAATTTTCCTTAATGAATTATAGAACGGTCCCTTTTCGTTTTAAAATGTTGCTTTCTTCTAACACGTACACTTTAAATATTTTAAATACTTATTCGCAATTTGTTTACTTTATCGAAATTATATTTTCCTTTAATCTAATCTCTAATCTGAGGAAAATTATGATTGAAAATAACATTAAGCGAGACAAGCCTACTTGTAACGTAACATAGGCAATCATTAATTTGTACTTTTTTATGTGACAATGTATCTCTAAAATTATAAGATTGTTGCTTATATTCCTGTTTATAGTATTATTCATGCATTATATTATTAAGAGGTAATTAGTTAAATTTTTAGTCATGATGCTTCAAATGGAAAGGTCACTAATTCTGTAGTAAAACTTGGAAGGCCAGTGAGTACGTACCTGTATAGGGGTTATAATAGCTTATGCGTGGGTTCTGGTTTTTGGGTACCAGAGAACTACTCTAACACTTTTTCTCTAGCTACGCTACCATCGGCATAGTCCAAAAGTTGCATTAAACCATGCGAACCCGCTTGCCAATACGGATCTATAGGCGATGTTCTTGAGCATGATGCGACGTAATTCGAATAAAACGCTTTTGTTACTATTATACAGTTTCCGTAAATTATCTGTAACGTTTGCTTCTTGCTGTCTTTAGTGCATTATACCTTAAGAGCTAGAATTGCATTGTATGATAAACATTTCAAAATATATATTTATTATACGACCTTATACTTAACTTCCGATTTATGTTATTAGAGTGAAGAGACTTAAGTCGAAAATTAAGAACCTTATAAAACACAAAACTCCGATAACTAGATTGCTACACCATGCGCCTTTCCTGATTTTCTAATCATAATAATAATAAGCATAATCCTTTTAATGTTTTCGGTGGAGAGAAAAGCATTACACACCGTCAGAAGACATCCGATTGGTTTCCTGGTGTGTGGAACTCTCACCGAATAAAAAACCTCCTCTTTACATGGAGGGGTTCATCTCGAGACTACTGTTCGCACTACTTCAGGGTTGCGCCTCGTCTCCCGCCTACTAGACTCCTACACCTTGCTGTTTTTTTATGTTTTGAGTTTTGAGTCTGCAGTCGACTTCTTTAGCCGCAGAACCGGCTCCCCAAAATATCGCAACCTTCTCCCAGGTATGTCTGCTCCTGGGCATGACGCGTATAATATTAACGGGCGTCATATGTCTGAACTACATCTCAAGCCTTCGTCTTTCCCACACCAACCAATCAAACTTAAATTACGTAATGTGGGCATCGTCAAAGACTGAGTCGTCAAAGACACATGATGGGTCTTCAACACTTATTATCTTATACATTAACTCAGGAATGTGTCCTCTCATTTCAAGGAACTGGTATAAAAGTAGTCCACGTTTTGAATTTGCTTTAAATTCGCTCTACTTTCTCAGTAAGGTACCCAGCTATCTCTTCCCTGGCTTGGTTCTTCTCATCCTACCATACCTGTCAGCACCGTATGCAGTGTTTCCTGGCCACCGTTCTTCCTTCCAATATTACAAGTAGGCCTACTTCCAAGTTCTTCACAAGGTCTCGCAAAACGCTCTTCCTCTTTTCAGCCGTTAGATGTATTGGCATTGTACAGCGACACAGCTTCAGATGTACTGGCACGCTGTGAAACCTCGCTAAACAATGAGGTATCTTCTTCCGACTGCTACATCCGAGTTCCCTCATCTGTCTTTGATGAATTTAATTCGTGACAGCAAGACTCGAGATAAGCGATGTCATTGGTCCTTCGATACGCGGCTGCGTTCCGTCTACGGTGTCTCGTCTCCTGGGTATGGACCCATCGCAGATCTCCCGTACCAGGCACATTGCCTTTCCAACAAGGTCCTCTAATGAGCCCACGGTGATCATTGTCGCCTCCTGTCCGCTCTCAGTGACTGCCTGCAGATTGTATTTGTCTAATTTGGATCCGTTCCGGTAAAGATAAAATACTGGTGATCGCTTCCAGAATAATCTTCTAAAATCCTTTATATTTTGCGCCGCTAACCAGAGTCCTGGATTGTCTCATCGCAACATTATAATCCAGATTGTAGGCATCCCGAGTGACTCGTTGTATCAACCCGGAACGTCTCTGTTGCAATTCTGGTTGCTGATAATCAACAGGTTAGCGCCCACGTCCAATCTCTCCTTTTCCAGTAGTGCATCCACTGTTCTGCTCCTATGATTTGCGCTTTCTCGAGAGTTTGCCTGAGCACAACATATTTCAGAGCTGAAGGCACGAGCCGCGTTCCTTGCACACAAAGCATTTCTAATCAGCCCCGCAGTCCGTCTTCAGATGGCATACACCGCTGCATTTGATGCAGACACCAGGTTGGTTTCTGTTGGTACTCTTGCAGTGCGTCACAAGGAGACTATACCGCACTTTGCCACAACACAGCTGATCTTAACGCAGCCAGTATCGAGAAGTTTACTAGCTCCTCGCCCACCCAGCTACACGATGGCCATCATCCGATACCGGGTATTTATTTTCTGAGTGTAAACATAATATCTTCGACAGATCCCTGACATCCCCGCCATCTCTCATGACGGCTTCTCTTGTAGTGAGATAGGTCTTTAAACTTGAGGGTAGTCCTGGGTTCCAGGCTGCGAACTTCAGTTGATTTGGCAAATATTCCCATAACGTCACCCAAAACCCCTCTTTGTCCTGCGTCTTTGAGTACAGGGCAAGCAGCAGCTCTCTAAGTCGAGATTGACGGGTCAACCTAATCTCCGTACACGTTTCCTTAAGTTTAGATTTACTTCTAGCTTTAGTTAAGACAAGCGCCCGTCTATCCCAAGATAGCCTTTTTCAGAAGAGCGGTTTGTCTTCTTTCAACGAAGTTTGTAAATTATAATAATTCATTTCTCCAGACTGAGTCTATCTAACGGCTTACAAATGAAGACTGATTAAATTTTCTGCCTTTAATTGAACTTACGATGTTTGAAATAGTAATGACGTACCATAAGCACTCCTCTGTTTAGTCCTCTTTATGGTGTCTGATATGCACTTATTTAACTTTACTGGATTCAGTTTTTTTCACCCAATTACTTTCCTCAATTGGTACTTTTCCTTTTTTTCGCTTTCTTTCTCAGGTAGTACGGTGGGAGGGAATTGATGACAGCTGAAGAGTAATTACAGCAAGCAGATCATTTAAAAAATAACACAGAAGGAGTAACATTCACACAAAGTATTAAGAGGTTAAGCCTGGTGTCACGTATTCTTATTGCTACTGTATAGAAAATTTGCTTTTCACCAACAAAACTTTAGCATCAGCAAGAGTTTTACTTTTTCTCCTAACACTTATGCGTTTTGTTTTGATAATTTTGTTCCCATCCGATTGAATTCGTAATATTGTTCTTTTTATTTTACATTGTCTATTAATAAGGTAGGTTGCTTTTGTTTAACTTTATTTCTGTATGTTTTATTTTAGTTCCTGTATGTATTATTTTAGATCAAATTGTATGAATTCTACCTGTCAGAAACTAATAATTTCACACGGCAATTCCTTGAAATGATAACTATTGAAAGTAATAAGCAACATTCGGTAAAAAAAAAAAAACAACGTACAGAGCCTCAGTAAGTGTTATTGAAACCTTATATATTCTCAAAAAACAAACGTAAACTAGAAATCTGACTTCTCAACAACCCTATTAAACCGGGGGGGGGGGGGGTTAACCCCCTCACTGGTAACGTTATACCTGACAATTCTTTACTTTGTGCGTTCGCTCCTTCTCCAGTCACGTAATAGATTGACACAGTGTCCACTATGCAGTACACAAAGTGAGAAAAAAAAAGTTATTTGTATCATAATGTTTTTGTATTGCAGTGTAGTGTATAGTGTTATGTAATGTGTGTATCTGTGACTCAACAATATATGTAACTACTGTTATTTATTCTATACAACACGACACCACTGTTAATATCATACAACTTATATATAATACTTAGAACTCTCATTACAATTATATTACTTTATATTTTATGTTGTAAGCATGAATATGAGATAAAATAAATCTCGAAACATTCCATAAAAACTGCATTTTACTAGACCGGAACTTGATATCAAGTGGAAACCTAAAATATTTTATATATTTTAATTTTTTATAATACTTAAAATTGTTTAATATTCCGTATTTTAGATAACATTTAGTGACTTCTCGCACCGCAGTTTACGACACTGTTAAATAATTTAAAAAAACGTTACTTCTTAAACACTTTACAATATTTATTTGTTGACTTATATTTACCTGTGACGATTGTTTCGGAAATCATAATTTTGTTAAATAATATTCAGTAGTTACATACCATTTAACATCATATAATAATAACAATATTCGTAAATAATATTCAATAGTTAAAATAATATGCAATTAAATAATTGTTGTATTCTTTAAGAATAACTCGTATATTCTTTAAGAATATTTTGAAACCATTGTCAGTCATTGATAATACACATTAAAAAATATGTATTGTAACCAGCTTACCAAGTGTTATTTCTGTTTTAGTTAATATAACTAGAAAGTTCCTAATACTTATTAAGTTGTTTTCAAAACGGAATATGTAATTTAGTATCATCGACAAAAAATTTTTTGTAAAATTCATGTGTTTTTATGTAGTGGTGTTTTGCAGTGATGGAAGTTCAAGTCGCATTGCGTTGTAATCTGTAAAACGTGATACAGAATTGAAAAATGAATGAGTAGACGTTTTAAAATAAAATTCAAATAGCTTTGAAATTAAAAGAAAAATAATTAACGAGTTTCTTGATTTGTGGCATTTATTTGAACACCAAACGGAAAATTCAATTTTACAAGTAGTATTAAAAAATACATTTTTATATAGGAGTATTTCTTTTATAGTTTCAACTCTGCTAAACGAATTTCTTTTAGGAAACATTTCTGCGGCAGAACAGTAATAAATATTGGGCCTTTCCTCTTACCTTTTGCAGGGAATCTCAATATAGCCTGTAAAAGCTTGGTTCTGTTAGTATTGTTATAAAAAAAGTAACTATCGGTTCATGCTCTTAGAGTTACATCGTATGCATAAGATAATATTTGAATGTTGATATCTTTGAATGTAATTTTCCATTTCCTGAAAGCATCGTGGCTATGGATATTAAAAAGTGTTTGATACATAGAAAAAGTGTTTGTCATGACCTTTTTGTTTGTAGAAATTGCACGCGTTAATATTTCATTAACATATTACAGGGTTTTATGTCTTTGCATAATCCACGTAGTGTTCGAATTAGTTGTATTTACACTAACCTCTAACGTACATTATACTCCTAAATGTTGACCTACATTGCCTACTTTGTGGGAATGCAAAGAAAGAGGTGTGTTCTGTAAAAGGCAATTTGTGCCTAATATTTTAAATTCACAAGAAGGTGTACCAAACTGTTTAAATAAACCTTACAACATATATGTACGTTTGTACGTATTTACGCATTAATATTTCTATCATCATGACTTTAGACACTAAGTTTAGATTGAAACAACATTTCAATGTAAAACGTATGGATAAAAGGTACACGGATTAAAATATAAACTTTATACTTTTTACAAATTCCTAACTCACTCAACGTTTTATTTTAGAAAGAGCTATTTAGTTTAGCAAATAATTGGTGCATTGTTTCTTCGAAGATGTTTTAGTGTGTATTTATGTAGACAAAATCTTAAATATTTATGGCAATGGGACTTGAACACTGAACACAAAGACCCAAAGCCAGATACAGGCTAGTGAAATGACATTTTTGCGATCAGTACTATAAGTATCATGGAGAGGCCGGCTATGAAATGATGCTATAAGAAACATCCTTGGAATATAAAACCTAAGCAAAAGGATAAAGCAATACAGGCAGGATTAAAGAGACCATGTTGAAAGGATGCCTAAGAACAGGATACCAAAACAAATTTTATTTTATAATCCGAAAGGACGGCTGAATATTGGGAGACACAAGGAAAAGGCGGTCGGACCAAGTAAACAAATTTTTGCCTATATAAATATTATACGGAAACAGTTAGTGAAACAGCTACAAGAACTGCTATGGGGAACGAGCTAAAGAAGACTTGTAGGCGTTGTCGAGCTTTTATAGATATTTCTAAATTTATTACAGACAAAAATCTAAAAGCCGGTTTAGCTTGTTATTACAAAGAATGTTACAAAGAATGCATAAGAAGTTATTTTCAGAATATACCAACAATTATTAGAGATCATAAAGCATGTGAAAATTGCAAAGAGAATAAAGGTAATTCATGATTAACTGAAGATAATTACAGCAGAGGTAAACTAAATACTTATTGTAAAGCCTGTTTTCATAAACACTATGAGAAAACAAACACGTTGTTAATATATGTGAATGAGGGAGAACAATCAAAATATTCTTTTACCTTTCTAAACCTTATACACTAAGATTCATGACAAATTAACTCAAAATAAGGAAAATATATAACTTATGTAAGGTTTAAATGCTTCATAAGTCTTAACTTTCCAAATTGATATTTTTCTTAATAAATTGCGAGTTATAAAAACCATACGAGTTCAAGATCAACAAGATTCATCAACTACAAAGTATAATTTGTCTTTGAATAAAAAACTTCTATAAAAACTATATTAGTAGCTAAATTTATTTCAATGTACACCATAACTTAAACCATTCAGTATGATACAAAGCCATTCAGTCAGTTGTATCTCAAAAAGTGTTATTTAAATTTCAAATTAGTACTTCACTAAAATATTTATATTTCTTAGTAAATTATGTACTCAAAACCAAGCTACAAATTAGGCTTGACATATTTAATCAATACACGTGTTTCTTTTAATTATTCTAAATATAATGCTAATTTTGTTTTTATTATTTGCTGAAAGTAACGAATTCTACATGCGATTTGCTGGTGTTGGAGTACAATGCGCGTACGTGGTGTAAAAAAGCCGGCTTTCTGTGTCGCGCCATGGAAGTTGTAACCACAGCGCACTGTACTTATGTGGATATTAAATTTGGATTTAGTGTAGACAAGGGTTGAAATTGTGTTAGGTCGTCTGGACTCTTCGGGATTTCCGTACCGTTTTATTACATTTCAACTCGTATTGCTGTGGAAGAGAGCAAATCGCTGTCTGACCCACATAAAATTACAAAAGATTTGTTTCTTTTTTTGTTTGTACTAAATGCTTTAAAATATCAAAAACTTTCGTACTCTGTGTTGTTTTTCATGGAAGTGTTAACGAATGTTACGTTCTAAATCCTCGTCAACTTATTGTTCTTTCATAAACTAACGTTATATTTGTTTACTGTTTTTGATAAATAATAATTACATTAATTTAATAAACCTTTTTTTAAGAAACTACTTTCACTTTAGAACCTGCTTTCTTTAATCGGTCTTATTCACATTGTCAGTGCTTGGCATTAAAAAACATACTATTCAATTTGTATTAGATCTTTCTTGTTCCTTAAGTTCTTTGTCGTTATTGATTGTTGCGCGCGCGCGTGTATGCGTGCGAACCTTGTTTTTTATGCAACTAATAATTTATATTTAAATATATTATTTTTTTAGTTTTTTGAATTACTTGAGGAATGTGTCTGCTGTTTTTGTATTTTTTCATAGGATAGATTTTAATATATGTCTGAAAAACGAGGGTCAGTTTCTAAATAGTGCAATACACATTGGTTGTATATAAATTTGGCTCAAGAAAAATCACAAGATCTTATTCTGATAAAATAGGTTCCTTTAAATTTTCCTTTATTTATAAGTTACTCCGCTTTTTTATCTATCTCAATGAAACCAGTGCTGGTAGAGATGTAATAACAGCTAGTTTGCGCTCAGTAGTTACAGCTTTACAGCGCCTAGTTATCTGCCACGAGGCCGCTATACTGTTTGTACTCTCCAGCTGATTGTTTGAATGTGTGTGTGTGCGTGTTATCTTTATTTATCATAAGACATTTATTAGAATGAAACTATCATGTTTGAATTATTAAAATCAGCAGTGATTAATATATATTACTTGGTACAAATTCTAAAATTTACTTAATATTAAAATAAAATTTAATGTGATATAATATTATGATTGAAACTATATAGAGTATGTTACTAGTTCTTACATACACTAAAAATATAGTACCAAGAAAAGAAAAAGAATTAATAAAGTAGAGGAAATGCAGTTTATCTACAGTTAGGCAAAGACTGGAAACTAATCGATCAGAAGCGTAACAAAAGCGTAACGATTTGTCTAATTAATTTTTAATGAAATGTAGAATAAAAAAGAAAATAACAGTGCATGAATCACGTTTACAGAACGGAAGATGAGAGTTTAGTTGAAGCTGTTTACAAACTGAAAGAGAAACGTTTGGGGTAGGCCGTTGAAGAGCCGGTTACAGTGACAACAGAACAGGTTATGTAGAATATAGACACCCAAAACTATGACACATTGGTTGGTACAAACTAAAACTGCTTAATAACTAACCTCGTGTAGAGCACGGGGTAACCCAAAGTTTCAAAAATAATCTTGATATTTATATATTTTTTGGTCTAAAATGTTTATTCCTCTTTTTATTTTTCTGTATTATTATTATTATTATTATTATTATTATTATTATTAATATTCAGGACTTGACATTACAGTACGTTGCACACTCATTGGTTTGATCACCTTTTCGTCTGCCTTTCGATGCTGCGGTTTCCCCCGGGAATAAGAAACATCAGTTGCTTAGGTAGTCTGTCCTGATTCATTCTTTGCACATGGTCCATCCATTCGTGTCTGTACTGATTGATTATGTAATTCAACTTGAACATTTTTAGGGAGTTCCTTGTGTCATCATGCCTTAGCTCGTCTCTGCGGGATACTCCAAGTACAGACCTTATAACCTCGTCTCACTAGCATGTACCCCAACTGCGGGTCCTTGCGTGCATTGTCTTTAATAATGTAAAAATTGTAGAGCACACAATCATACACGAAACGGTAGAAATTCGAACTTTCTGATTTCGGTTAAAAAACCTTTTAGTCTACTGGGTTTTCACAGTGTGATCAAATTTGTATTTATTTTTAAACTTTTGGGTTTCAAAAGTTGAAAATTTTGAAAACTTCAGACAACATTCGGATCTCAATTAACATTCTCTTTAATTTAATACTCCCTATGAATTGTGCTTTTCTATCAAACCTGAAGCCCAGAATATTTTGATTTTTTAAAGATGAACACCATATTCGGACTGTGGTAAAAACGTCTATTTTATAAAATACGCTAACATGGGCTTTGCAATTGATATTTTTAGAAACCTTTTAGAAAAACTCGCATTATTGCCTTGTCTTTTGCCACCACATTTCTGCGCGATCGATCTTAACAAGTACAGAGTTCTGTATAATACAATAATGAACACACATGCCATGGTTAACAAAACTTGGTGGATGCGTTCAAATGTTATGGTTAGGTATACCACAAGTTCCAAACTTGATGGATGCGTTCAAATGTTATGGTTAGGTATACCACAAGTTCCAAACTAGGTGGATGCGTTCAAGTGTTATGGTTAGGTATACCACAAGTTCCAAACTAGGTGGATGCGTTCAAATGTTACGGTTAGGTATACCACAAGTTCCAAACTTGTTGGATGCGTTCAAATATTATGGTTAGGTATACCACAAGTTCCAAACTTGGTGGATGCGTTCAAATGTTATGGTTAGGTATACCACAAGTTCCAAACTTGGTGGATGCGTTCAAATGTTATGATTAGGTATACCACAAGTTCCAAACTAGGAGGATGCGTTCAAATGTTATGGTTAGGTATACCACAAGTTCCAAACTAGGTGGATGCGTTCAAATGTTATGATTAGGTATACCACAAGTTCCAAACTAGGTGGATGCGTTCAAATGTTATGGTTAGGTATACCACAAGTTCCAAACTAGGAGGATGCGTTCAAATGTTATGGTTAGGTATACCACAAGTTCCAAACTAGGTGGATGCGTTCAAATGTTATGGTTAGGTATACCACAAGTTCCAAACTAGATGGATGCGTTCAAATGTTATGGTTAGGTATACCACAAGTTCCAAACGGTAGAGTTAAAACTTGTGTTTTACGTAATGCAAATAATGCTGTAATATTAAAGTATATAATAATAAAGTATATAATAAAATTATCAATAAATCGTAATATTGGGATGGATTCTAAAGTTTGCAGTTATTTGTACAAAATGAAATACATTTTTATTAGGACACAAATTATCTTCTGCTGAACTGTGAAGTAATTATTAAAATTAAGTAAAGAAGAACAGCTTTTAATGTTTTTATATTACTAAATTGTTTTGTAGGTGTATTCAGCTATGAAAATCCATTGTCTCCAACTAGAGATTAATGAATGCCTCAATGGTTGGTTGGTCATCAAACGTGTTTTCTACTTGTTTGCGACGAAAAGAAAAGAAATGAGGTTGTGCATTAGTTTCCAGAGTTTACTGTACTCCAATATTTTTGTTTTATTGGTTTAATTTATTGTTACTAATTCGTAACTATTTGTAACAGTTAGGAATTACTCTTTATTATGTGTATAAGCGCTTTTAACGCTGAATTTTGAAAATGACTGTCAGGACGACCTGACGCTTGAGAATTGCAATTAATAAAATGAAAACTTTGTGTTACTGTAATGGACAATTTTGCTCTATTTGAATGTTGTCCGAGGACGAGTCTCGGGCAATTTTGGGGAACTCTTCAGCCTGTGGTTTATTAGTTTTGTAGGTAACGGGTACTAGTGCAGGCCGGATGGCGTGAAGGTGGAGAGAGTACTAAGAGGGAAGGAAAGGCGTATTTGCTGACTGTTATGTATTTGTGTAGTTGAATTGTCTATGAGTTACGGGCAGATTGGACTTTGGATGCCTAATAGTTGTGCAAGAGTGATTGAATCTCTCCACTCATTTTCTCTCTCTCTCTTTCTACCTCCCACCCTCTCTTCTCTCTCTCTCCTCTCTGTCTCCCTTATCACTCTTCCATGGGTGACAGGAAGATGGAAGAGTACGTCGACCGTAGCGTTAATCCTTCGGTTAATGGAGGTTACAGAGCTGAGTAGGAGTTAGAGTATCTTTTAAACGGATTTAACAATAGAGTCTGCTATCCTGTCTATGGTGGTATCTTGATGACAGTTGACAGTACAGTACTCCGTGCTTTGTACCCTATCTCTGGTATTCTTTCACGTTTTATTTTACACTTTTTTCGCGTGTGTTACGTACTTTTAGGTTAAATATGTTGACATTACTAATATACAATTTTGTTCTTTATTTTTGTTGCATTATTTATTTTGTTTTTTTAGATATTGCTTTTCTCTTTACGTATAAAGAAACACGCGACCTTTCAACTTACCGCAAGTTTAATTGTACTATTGTACGACCCTTTTGGCTTATTTACGTTACGATGATCATACTGTGATTATTTCAGTCTGGTAGAGTACCACTAGTTTATGGCGTACCGTTAAATATAATTTAAGTTGAACTGAAGACGTTAAGTAATTGAATTATTTGGATTGATACATTACCAGCCAATTACACTGTGCCAATGAATTAAATCTTCAAGTAATGAGAGCAAGAAAATTAAGTGAATTTTGATGTGTTTTGTAATACGAATCTTAATTTGAAGCTGAGACAATCGATGTTCATGTGGTAAGTTAGGTACTTGGACCAAGGAGAACAGCTTCATTGGAGAACACTTAAAGAACACAAATTATCCACACTATTAAAGAATCATTTAGCGTTCCAGAAAAGAGAGACAATACGCCACATATTTACATATAAAATAGAAGTATATGGTAAGGCATACACAATGGAAAAGAATTGTCTTACATAGATTCTTTGCGTAGACCATAAATCAACGCTTTAATAATATTCGTAACGTAAAACGCATTTATTTTTGCTTTATAAATTTAATATTAAGGATATAATATTTCCTACACGGGTGGTCAAAATTACAGCTTTCCGTGCTTTTACTTGGGTCACTCTTACTATCACTAACTTCTCTTATTATCACAAGGTACTGTTGTAGACTGTGTAAAAGAACCTGAAATATATTTAGCCTGTTGTGTCTTCTAACTACTTATTTCTTGTTTGTAGTAGGAACCATGTTACATTAAGTTACTTTTATTTCATATATTCAGAAAATAGACACCAATGAAATAATTAATAACCAGCTTTAATTAAACACAAATAACAATTTGTAATCAACTAGTACAATTCCAGTTAATTAGTCTACACGCAATAATAACGTCAAAATAATAGAGTTACACACTAATTATAACACAATAAATATTTGGCCTCAATATTTCAGCTACCTCTTGATCCTCAATAAGGAAAATCGCTCAATGAACTGGTCTGGTGTAATAACCAGCTTTAATTAAACATAGAATAAGCCACCACTAGGTAGTAAGTTAAACATAACCATAGAAAAACTATATAAACGAAGAACAGCTGTAAGTACTGTGGATAGGACAGGAAAGGGAAGCACAACCACACTGACCAAATTCACACAACAAATAAGGTCACAGGCAAGCAATGTTATGTTTAAATACCCAACTAATCACCATAGTCCCAGATACACCTTTGCTCGACTGACTGACTCAGTTATTTATAGTCAACCTTGTATGACTAGATATATGTATGATTTTACGTTTACGAGGATTAGTTTCCCGCCAAACTATGCTTGACGTAGTGTAGGACTTGTATTTCCAATAAGGAAATTGTGTCACACTTGTGTTGGCTTGGCCACGTGTATGCTAAGCCGTAAAGGCGACAACTTAGTTGTCATTCTAGTTGCTATTTCCTGAGTTTCAGTGTCCTTCCCACGTTCAGTTCACGAGTTGCCAGCTACTACTACTTCTTAACTATTTATTACAGTATAAACTTTGGCTACAAACTTTACGAACAAACTACTTTTTATTACCGCGTCTACAACATTGTGTAAACGCAAACATATTACGTTCTGATGTGTGAGGTTATTCAGCGAGACTCCGTAATAGCAAGAGTTATACAGTATTTTTACTTTGACTGTAACAAATCTTTTGCACACGGAAAAATTGGACACCAAACAGACCTAATAAACAACAGGCGTACAGTAACCGATAATACGGATGGAAATTCATTAGATTGTCTTGTGACACTTGTGACGAATTGTGACACTTTGTAGGCTGGCTAAACTGTGTAATTTACCACAGTCAAGTAAACGTACATTATTTATTAATGCAGCGATTTAATAGCAGAACAATAGTACACAGTTAGTAGGGGTTGGAGGGGATGAAACTTCTGTCTCTCTTTTATTGTGGATTCGACATTCCAGATAAACGATTTAATATATTTTATCGCCACAAAATAACGTCATTGCCCCTTTTATTGAAAGCAAAAATTTACTGGCTGCTTATTTTAATTTGATAAAATCTTTTCTTCAATATGGAAGCATAACATCGTGCATACATTGCACAGAGCGTACAATGTATACATTGTTCTATCAAAAACACTAGAGCGTATTTAATTGCGGACTTGACACTGCGCGCCCGGCGAAGTCTGGCACAGTCTTGCTAACGCGTTGAGAATCGCGTACGCACAAAACATTACAGCCGGATTCCACTGAAACAGCCGAGAAACACTTAGAAAGTTCTGTAATGGCGTACACTTTTTTGCATTACGTAACAGTACGTTGTAAGTTAGAGTAGAGATCAGCAGCAAACTCCTCGATTAGCACACAAACATTAAAAAGCTATATACTGCCTATAACGCTGGATTAAGCCTCATTTTGGAAGCCTTTTGCACCTCTCAGGCTGCAAGTTTACTTGCTGAATTGTCAGAATGGCCTTTGGTCTTTCGACAAAACTATATAATTATTCCCGCCCTCTAAAAGTTTATACAACATTCGCTACCGACCCTTCTACAACTGGTTATTTGAAATAGGAATAGACAATGCACATATCGGTAAATTCATTTTACATGGTGCAGATATTTAGCTTAGAACTCTCAATAGACAGCCAAATCTTTCTCTTGGTTTATCATGGGGTGCCAGGGATTGCTCCATGCGGCCTTCTTACTGCAAACGTTGGCACGTCCTTCAGTTCTCTTCCAAAAGGTGCACCACTGATTGCACACCTAATGGCCTCCAATGGCCAACGTACTTGTTAGTTTTGTACACACCCGAGAACAACGTATTACGCTTAAAGACTCTAATTACTTTAGACTGTCTGCTAATGCCAGATGACACTACTCTGTGTTATTGTACTTTTACTGAAATATGTATTTTAGTCGTTTCCAACGCAATATTTTATTTCGATATGTGCGTTCTTATATATATTTATATTTTATATGACACACTGCATCTATTCTCATAATTTTATATTGTACGTAGCGAGAGTTAATTAGAAGGGATTGTTTTAATATGGAGATTATATACTTCATTTTCCCCAGTTTGGTACCTAACCCACACACTGACTTCTCCATGAACTCGGGGACCACAAAACTATTATGTTGTGAGATAAGGATTTGTTTGCAGAGTTAATTCCAACTGTGATACTTGTGATTATACATCAGAAAAAACTATGGACGTACTTGATATTTTATTGACGTAAGAATACTGTCACGTACAAATCCTCCTAAGACATTCATCAACCATTCGATCCCATGTAGGTTAACTGCTGATCAATATTTACTTATTTTGTAGTTATTTATAGACTACTTAGTTATGTAAGTTTACTCAAGATTGTAATAAATTTTATTGTACTTACAATCATAATCAAAATATTTTAACTTATGGAGTTTATTAAATTAGCACGTTCTCTATCGTTGTACGAATGGGAATATGTTGATATTTTTAGTTTGAAAAATCATTTTCACTTGTGTGGAATTGTTCTTTTGTAAAAAATAAATGACTCCACAAAAAATGATCTACGTAGATGAAATCAATACATCACAGTGGACCAGTGGCTACTCAACACTGGATAGTTGACTGTACAACACAAGTTTAACAGCAATATTCCGTCGCTGCTATAGAGTCCGCCTTAATATCCAAGCGTAAAAGTAGGAAACAGTAGACCATAAATCAACGCTTTAATAATTTTCGTAACATAAAACGCATTTATTTTTGCTTTATAAATTTAATATTAAGGATAAAATATTTCCTATACGGGTGGTCAAAATTACAGCCTTCCGTGCTCTTTCTTGGGTCGCTCCTACTCTCACTAACTTCTCTCATTATCACAAGGTACTGTTGTAGACTGTGTAAACGAACGTGAAACATATTTAGCCTGTAATGTCTTCTAACTACTTACTTCTGGTTTGTAGTAGGAACCGTGTTACATTAAGTTACTTTTATTTCATATATTGAGAAAATAGACACCAATGAAATAATTAATAACCAGCTTTAATTAAACACAAATAACAATTTGTAATCAACTAGTACAATTCCAGTTAATTAGTCTACACGCAATAATAACGTCAAAATAATAGAGTTACACACTAATTATAACACAATAAATATTTGGCCTCAATATTTCAGCTACCTCTTGATCCTCAATAAGGAAAATCGCTCAATGAACTGGTCTGGTGTAGCCAGCCTCTGTTTAATTATATACGTAGCGCACGTGTTCTAGAAATTTTCCATCCTCACTGTTGTACGCCAGCTAATGCGTGTTTTAAGTGTTCTCTACAGTACTCTGGAACGTAATTGAACCTGACATTGACTGAGGGTACACTTGCACGTGAGGACCTTGGCTGTTCCAAGCGTTTCCATTAGTTTAAAAATGGATTTACTTATGCAGTAGATTATGCTATTTTATATCTCATTTTATACATTGAATACGATACAAAATAATATAATCTACTTGCAGAAGTAATGAAAATTTGATAATATCAGAGTCCTACAAGAAACTCGAAGATTAAAAATGATGGACACACCACACTCACACTCTTTATCTCTCTCACATGTGTGTGTGTGTGTGTGAAACACATTGAACCTACCGCGTCGCTGCTATGTGCGTTATTTTCTATTTTGCTGGAATATCGTCAAGCATGAAAAGTTGTTTTCGTTATTTGCTATGTAGCGTACCGTGAAATAATTAAAAATAACATGTGAATTTGTCAATTATTTGCTTTGGTAAATACTAATGAACAGGTCTAAACAGGGATCGTTTTAACTAATAAATGTTGAAATTTATGGACGTCCTACTAAAATTCGACTGTTTCGTATTTTGATTTTCATTTGTTACTGATCCGTTAGATGTTGTAGCATATGATTCCGTTATTTACGTATGCTCCAGCACACTGTAAATAGGCTTACATTAAATGTATCCTCTACCGATTCGATAGATGCTCCAAACTGCTATCTAAATTCAGTAAAAGTTGGTATTGATAGACACGAACTTAGCCTGTGGAGACTCACTACATACAGTTTAGTCTTGCAGTATATGACTGCTGTACAGACTTGCAGACGGACATTTACATTTAAGGAACTTGATGTCCAGTTACAGGTAAACCACTCGATCCCATTGCTTTTGATGTAAGCGTTACTAGTTATAAACCATTACACCAATAATTTTTCTTCTTGTCTTATAGTCATAGTATGTAATTCTTATGTGTATCTGATAGTTACAAACTGCAGTACATTTTAGAGATATAATTCACTTTGTTAGCAAGCGTATTACAGCATGGATAGAAATAAAGGTTTGGAACTATGCTGTACTTTCAAATAGTAATTAAATTATTATAACTGACAAGATTGACAATGATGCAGACAACAGCCAAAGTCAAACTTCAAACGGGTACAACATAACTTTTCAATGTCACAATAGGGTTGAAATAGGGCGATTGGCTGGCACCAACCCTGTTTAACATGGCACTCAAACATGTGATTAGAAAATTGTCTATTGATAGGAATGCAACATTAGAACATAAAATGGTCCAGATCACAGGATATGCAGACGATATTAATATTATGGCAAGATCCCCAAAAAAAGCAAAAGAGACCTTCCAGGAACTCAGAGGTGAAGCAGAAGAGATGGGGTTACCGGTGGATACAGATAAAACAAAGGTTATGATTACCACTCGAAGGTAACCTACCAGGAAACCTAAACAGTTTGACATCGAACTACCTTAGAACTGAAAATAATTGATCGTTTTAAATACTTGGGATGTTGGATTACAGAAGATAATGAAGAAATAAATGAAATAAGGAAAAGGATACTGGCCGCAAGTAGAGCATTTGCTTTGTTGACAACTTTATTAAAGACAAGGAATATGCACCGTCAGTCCACGGTCAAAATATACAAAGTTATGATTACACCGGTGATATTATATGGCAGCGAGACTTGGACTCTGAATATACGAGCCATAAATTCTGAAGTTATACTTTCAAGGTAACTTGAAATGTATATAATATACTTTGAATATACTTTTGAATATACCCATAAATTATGAAGTCAGTGCTTATCCATATTTCTTCGATCTTACTATATTTCAACTTTGTTTACTCAAAAACTTGAGACGCAGCGAGTTTATAAAATGTGCTTATAAAATGATACGAGAAAATCCTCATTTCTTATTTATCCTGAAGAAAATGAGGGGTTCTATATTAAAGATAGTCTCAAACCCCCCCCTTTGAACAGCCAAAGTGCTGTTGTAAATGTCGTAAAATGAGTAACTGTTAGTTCGGGCAAATTTTCATAGGTGATTTAATTTGAATTGGAGTAATTGTACAAAATAACTTGATAAAGGAATGTACACAGCGTTTCTCCGTCTTCTCGTCCTCAAGTGACAAGTCTGTATTAATTGAATGCATAAATAAGTGTTTATGCACTTTAAAGAAAATGTAATTGTTTTGTAGTAGTGTGTTAATAAATAGCTTTGTTCGACGTGTATACTTCAAACAATATACTTTGAATCTAATATATGTACTGTTAATTTTAAGAATTTACCTTGTAATGTTATACTTTTCAATATTTGCCCTATTTCTCTGACTTTCCCTAACATAGCTGTTCAAAGAACCTTTATATAAAAAAATTTGTAATAATTTAAACGATACCCTGAGAATCGATTTACATATCGACAAGAGTCAAAATACCTAATTGTCAATAAAATTATTAATATATTTCCTATTTAAACAGTTTTTCATTTCTAACATAGACAATTAACATAATACTTTAATATAAATAGAACTTACTACAAGAATCTCACCACCAGAAGGAAGATAACCTGCAAACAGAAAATAAACAAGTATCGATTGCTATTGGAGACAATCCTATAAGTGGCTAGAGGTTTTAACAAATACACAAAAGTCTATAAAACAATTAAAATAAGTGATAAACGTTTCGGAACACCACGAAACTTAATTAATTAATTGTTTTTAATTAATTATATAAAAAAAATTTTAATTATAAAATTTTTTGTAATAAACAATTTTATTACTACACATACACATATTTATATAATAGTACAGGTACATTATAAGGTTTTCGTTTCAAATTGGCTAGCCCAACAGTGGGGATGAAGATTAGTACTGAGGAAGAAAATTTTGACATAAATAAATAAATAAATAATTTACAGAGCTGTAAAAATATATTTTGTAACACACATATACAAAAGATTCGTTACAATATATATATATATATAAAAGATCGACAGACATACAAATGGCAAACGGTCGAGTTAAACTGAGAATTTTCTTCGCTAGTTCAATAAATTTCTAAACACCTCACTTGTTGAGATCCTTACAATAAATGATGTAAAATGCCGTTAGGATTCCCTTTCTCACCATGACAAAATACCATAACACCCTTGAGAAAGTTTTGATTTTAAAGTAATCGGAGTTGCAAATTACACCAGCTGCTCCTACGTCTTTAGTAAAATTGTCTAACTACACTCTCAGGATGACTACCCGGCGGTGATAGGGATATATGATGTTTTAAAGCAATATCCACGCCCTAATAGGTCGGAAGAAAATATTTTCAAAATGGGCGGCTCAGTAGACCAGTGGGTATGGCACCTGGTTACTAATCTAGAGATCCCGGGTTCGATTCACAGGCCCGCACCATGAAATAAAGGTGCCTTTTTCAGCCCCCAGGTCGAGCCTGTTGAAAATGAGTACCTGGGATAACATCCTGGTGATAATAATGGGCGGCTGAAGAGTAGTGCTGGCCACACTGCCTCCCTTGTATGCCGTACGGCTCACATAAGGCAGCCTACCCTGCCTGACTTCTAAGCTGCTTCGGTAGTTCACATGGGAGTCATTATTTTATTAGTTTTAGACTTATAAACGTACTTTAGAAGTATCTTAACTACGTCAGTGTAGGAGAAAATTTTTAACCGTTTTATACAAAACTTTACAAGTACATGCTGGGGCACATGTGACTTCAAGAATATGTATTGTATTTATGATAACTTCTACTAATAGAAAGTTTTATGAAGTTTTGATATTAACAAGGTACAATTTAAAAAAATATTAGTGTGATGTTTCTGTATTTGAAATATATCAACTGTTTCGGTAAACAGTAATGTCATCATCATGACATGTATAAATGGAAACAGAAATCATTATCTACACCTAGGAATATAGGCATACACACAAAATACTTTGATCTAAAGTTATGGCGTGGTGTAATTATGTCTTACTGCACGTTATACGTGTGAAATAGTAATTACTCTTCTATCTTTAACTATTCAGAAACGTTTACACAGAAACGCTTATTATGCATGCAGGTCTACATTTATCCCTCTACTGCCCGTATGCTGATCGGATGGGTGACCAGGCTACGGATATAGATCCCTCCCCGTCATATCAGTAAAATACCAAAGCGTCTGATGGACGACCCAACATAGTCCCCTACATGGGTTCTTCCTTGTAAAAAAACAACTTATAAACCAGCATACAACTGCCTGGAGACATCACAGATATACAGCATCTCTTAAATAGCGGTCCTAGAGCAGGTGTGCGAGCTTTTGATATGGGATACACGAGCTGTTGTCGGCCGACCAAAGCTAAGTGACCAAGTGAGTCACACTAGTGACAGCAGCGATCCACGACCTGGCACTAGAAAACTGGATGTGTATTCATTGGTTCCCGGTTAATGGTGGACTGAACAAAATGCGAAAAACCGCTGAGAACCTCACTTTGCAAGATTCTCACCAAGTTGACTCACAATATAAGGAGAACATCCATCACACATTCACTATGTAATGTCCTTAAGATAATATGATTGTTGCAGTCATAGGAGAGTGTTTACCCAGGGCACTGGTCCCAGACGTGAGGGTTGAGACCCGTCCCCTACAAGTTATAAGGTAGAGCCACCTATACTGGGTCTGATGATAACAATACATTTTATCAATACCTTGTAAAAATATTTCTTTAGAAATTTAACGGTTACTTACGGCCTTCTCAATGTTATGAAAAACGTACGACACTGATGAGGCCGTCAAAACTGATCATCGTACAGCAAATACGCAACAAGTATTGATCAAATATAGTAAGGAGTGAATGTTACTGTCTCATTTTATTACATATTTTTTGTGGTTTGTTGCGTAATTCCTTGGCTTGTCCAAGTAGTACTGTTATAGATAAAATATATTAAGGGAGCATGAAGCCGTTTCTTTGAATCTGAAGTACAAACGAAATTTAACAAACTTGAGCTGAAGAATGTAGATTAGATTGTTTTCAAGGATTTCGGATATTTTGTCATTCTCGATTTGAATATTTACACATCCACTTGCTTTATTACTTTATTACTTAATAAAGTCACACTTCTGCTAGCCACACTTATCTTTACGCATTCTGTAAGATAGATTGAATTGAAGGAAACATACAAAGACAGACATATATATTAAATAGCAGTGCCAGGCAAAGTGGGGCGAGGAGGACAGACCGTTACAGACCAAGAAAAGCCGTTATTGTCAAAACTCAAATTAATAATAATTTACCTTATAAAATAAAAACCTAAGGAAAGACTAAAAAAATCTGTAGTTTTTGACTACAGTGAAAACTAACAAAACTTTCTTCCGCTTATTGTCAATTGACCGAGGAGGTGTAATTTCATCTTAATGGTTTTTTGACTAAACTAAACTGTCGTACCTGATGCGGTCAACGTGTAATAGCCCCAACCAACATCAACTGCCGTCCCACATGAATGAGTCATAGTGTGATGTGAGGTCTCTTCAATGGGAATAATAGGCTTTTATTTTTTCCAGGAGAAGATTAGTCAAGCAACCACGTCAATATCTCAACAATACGACAACATGACACTTTCTTGTACCCTAATCCTCACGGATCCTTTCAGATCACTCAATTTATATGTTAGTAAAGCCACGCTCCATCTCGCAGTTCCAGGATTTCAGTAGAAGCTTTGCAGGGAAATTTAAAAACAAAAAAATATCCACTTTTTGTAGCCCCTCTAGGTGCCAAAAGTTGCTAGTTTGTGATTGTTGCTTGTAGGGGTACATTAAACAAAAGGTGTGCGGAATGCTGACCTCAATAAACAATATCTGCAGGCAATGCATAAACATTGCTATCAAAATGGTGGGTACTGGTTTCAACAAATTCCATGCCTGAATGTGGGTACGTGAGCGATAAACTGGTAGTCACCTGCAGATAATACTGATACGTCCGTCGAGATGAAAGACAATTATGTAACGGTTTTGAAAATTCGAGATTGTCTTTCTAAACATTTATCGAATAGCCCATCGTATACGTAGCTGGCACGGCATTCAAGGTGGAACTTTGACCTAGTTTTTATACTGTTCTAGAGCCTGTAACTATTCTCGGAGCGCTGCCGGTAATGTAGTACATGTCTCTGGAACTGCTGCAGCGTGTATATTAGCGTCAGTGGCTGGCATAGCAGTTAGTTACACTGGGCGATTTTAGAAGTGCGTTTCGCACTAATTGTTGCGGTATATTCAGAAGTGATTATTATGTTAATTAGTAGAGAACTAATAAGATGACATTTTTTATTGGGCTTGAATTATTGTATTTTTAATTTTTAATTATTGTTTCGGACTAATTAAATTTGCTGACTCCATTGGTGTCAGTTATTCCGTTTCAACTGTGCCTACGGGGATCCGGTGTGATCGTTGTAGCAATACTTAAAACATGAAAGTAACTGCAGGTATAATTTGTATAAACGGCAATGTATAGGGGTGCAAGATAGGTGTCTGTAAAGTTTTCGTGATTACAAGAAGTGTCAGTTTCAACATTCACCTAAGTTAAATACTACATTTGATACTACATTCACGTAAGAAAAGCACTACATTTTCGATGCTTTGAATACTGACATAGTGCAATGTGAAGAAGAAGTTTACAATTCTAAACTATTCCATTTCTTAATGTAAACCAAATATGTTGGTTTAATTTATGGGTTTACGTAATGATGGTTTCTGGTTTTAACTTAGTGTTTAAAGAATTGAAAGCTATGGTTAGGAAAAACATAGAATTGAATGTATCCACAAAATGACTTAAAGAGAGAAACATTATTAACATGACGTATTTTTAACAACAAACAACAACAACAAAAGTTAAAAAACACAATTATTTCTGATTAGTAAGGTTAAAACAAAAATAACTTATTAACAAATGGAAACAAGATTTGTTATTCGTTAGGTGCTCAATAATCTTTTATGTTATTCAGTAAAATCTCAAAATTTCACTGGAAGAAAATTTTGAACAAAATAAAAAAATAAAAAATGGAAGCATATATAGCATCCTGCCTTACATCGAGTTCGTTGTTTTTCCAGTGATTTGTAGAAAACCCCAGTATTAGTGGAAAACGAGTTCTGCCATAAAAGGGAAACATGTGTAGTAATAGGCAAGAGGTGTATCAAACCAACCCCGCTTTATTTCGATTTTCTTTCTTTTACGAATATTTCATAAAAAGCAAGTATAGTTGTAAAGGCATATTGGTTTTACGTGTAAATTTAATTTACATGTTAATCTAACAACGCCAACCTTTGGCGTCACAGGAACACTTCGGAATTATAGTATTGCTAGTAATATTTCTCGTAAAATATATTACAATGGAACACGATTCAAATCGTCAACAAACTATTTTATAACACACGCACAAATATATTTTCACGATTTCTGTTTATCCAACAAAAATTATAGGCTATGCGATATTTGATATGTAGTGGCGATGTCAATAATCGCATAATCGAAATATAGAAAATGAGTGCGGGTACGTTTGTTGGAACAGCACTAAACTTAGGAACAGCACTAAATTTAAATATAGGTCACATATCGCAGAACAATTTGTAGTTTATAAAATAAAATTATTTGTGCAGAAGAAATGAGCTGCTAGATCTATTAAAGTCTGCACACGATCACTGAGGAAATCATCGGTTTATCTCAGTAGTGAGAATTGTGCGGGTGGGGGGTCCAACGCAGACGGGATAGTGAAAGGATCGAGTTTGTTTGGGCAGCCATTGTCCGACAAGGACCTTGCTGTGTCAAGTACAATTGATTGGCTCTTTGTATGCGTCAGAGGTCTGCTAACGTACGTATTTGTATTGGCAATGCGTGTCACATCCACACCAACTGAGCCTTGGCATGGGGCAGCACAGATCACATACACTTGACAAACGAGAAAATTATAATTTTGGGTTGTACAACGGTTTAAAAAAAACGGTTATAACAAAAAAATAACCGGTTAAAACAGAAATAAAAACAAAATATAAAAAAAGTAAAAAATGGAATTATTAGAAATTTTTGAAATTAGAAAAGCAGTAAAACGTAACAAAAATTTTACAAACGAACAAACTGAATTCTTTATAGCCAACCTCCTTTATAAAATCTCTTATTTAGTTTAGTTAATTTTTTGATTTTGATTTCCTATTATACTAGATTTTACAGTCGCTTGACTTTCTCTAAAGCAGCTCCAACACTCCTCGAACTAACACACCCCACATATTATATATTAACAATATAGTTTATTAATTTATAAAGTAATTAATTAATATGTATTAATGTATTAAGTATGTTAAGTAGAAATATGTTAAAACAAGATACTTATAGTACATTAGCATACAATCAAGACGGAGGCAGCGTCCTCATCGTCAGCCACGTTGATTTTTAAACTTGTTGATTATAAACAGATTCCAAGTAGGAAAAATATATCATCATTGTATACTAATGTACAGTTAATTCATATATCAAGGAAAGAACTGCAACAACAAGTACTTGAGTTAAAATAATATACTAATATAATATATAATATAATTCTGGTAAGACAGCACTCCGTGGCCGGCAGACCACGATTCTCGTAATAATAAAAATAAATAAAGATTGGTCGTATTAATAATATCAATTGTACTCGTAATTACTAAAATGGGAAGCAAATGTATATAAAAATAGTAACTATAGTTATTAAACCTTAATATATATTCTTAAAGCTTGCACTTGAACTATGATGAGCGTGTAGCTAAGAAAAAAATAAATTATATTTTATTTTTATGAGGTGCGAATAATATGGAATTTCATTTAGTCTTTCATTATTATTACAATATATTGTAATATAATGAAAATATTACAAATATAAAAATAAAAATTTATATTAAATACTGGAATTGTGTAGAAAGATATTGTGTGTGTATCTTTGGTGCTAACAAAGGTATTGTGCTCTTCCTTTAGCCCCACTAGTTGGGCTAGTCAGTTTGTAATATAAATAAAATATTACAAATATAAATAAAAATATAATTATAATTGAAATATGTGTTGATACGTATTGTTATTTTGTTTATCACTGGATCAGTCTGACTCCTTAAAGTTTCACTGTTAGGCTAGTCAAATTGTAATATAATTACAAGTGTAATAATAAACAAAATATAAAGATATTGATGATAAGAAAATGTTATAACTAGGTGTGTTTGATTGATAAATAATAAATACATCAAACTTTAAAAATTTTGCAAATATTTTTTCTTGTGCTTGTATCGAATTTGACTGAATGATTTAATTTAATTAATTAATAATTAATTAATTATTTGAGTTTGTAATTTCCTCCTATGTCTATTCTCTCAATGTGAATTATGTTTTTGCTTAATAAAAAATAATAATAACATTAATGGTAGAAATAAAAACAATGCTGGTAACTGAATACTGATTTGCGTTTATTCATTCAAAATTGTGCGCCAGTCAAACTGCGCATGTCCCAGGCACTGGCTAATATTCGCCACAGTCGGCAGTGAGAAAGATTAACAAATATATTTTTTACAAGTTTAAATTTATGGTTCTTTTAACGAATCGAAATGGTCAGAGGGCAAGGAACAAGATACATTTAACAGGTATTCTTAAACTAAATGTTAATATCTGAAATAGAACAGAATTATTATTACAATTGTCAATTAGAAAGAAATTATTTAAATTTCGAACCAAGTCGAAGAAATGACGTCACTCTGCTCCAGGCAGCACTGGTCGATCGTCTGCATAGAAATTCAGCAATGGCCGCCGTCTGCTCGTTTTAACTGCTATGACGCCGTTGGAATTGAAGATCTTCTCCCACAGAAATAAAACGATGTTCCCTTTTTCTGCAAAGTGGTGTTGGTCCAAAATATTGTGTTGAATGTCCCCTCGTCGTCTGCGATGTCGAATTCTGGATGGATCTCTTGTGTAGTGTGATGTTCAAATATGTGTGTTGGTTCTTTGTGAATTCGTTCCGAAATTTGTTCAAATGGCTGTCGATTTCTGGCGTTAAGTTTTATGGTGTTATTCTGTGTTTTTGGAAACTTGTGAAGTGTTAGACATAGATAAATAATGTTATTTCACTTGTTAGTTCATCTCCGTTACACGCCACATAACCACACTTGGTTTTAATATAAATTATTTGGTTTTCAAAACTCCACTAATACATTTTTCAACTGTTCAGCTTTGCGATTAACAATAGACTAAAAGACGCAACGTCGTCGTTTTAAGGCAATTTGTGGTATGTCTTTTTCCTCTTCATATTGTTTAATTATAAAATATCTGTCTAAGACTTGTTTCACTATCTAACTATACATAACAAGTTTTCTTATTTTTTACTGTATTTCAAATATTTCTTAATTTTACATGAATCTAACTATTCAGTAATGTTGATTATTTAATTTTACATCTTTTGATATATAGCTGGGTTTGTTTCAAACTCATTTAAGCCCAAAAATTACAATTTTACATAATAATTGTATTCCCCATATTTTGTACAAATTCAGTGTTTTAAAGGTTTTTATTTGTTTTTTCGGTATAATATTTCCATGGAATACACCTAATAACTCCGTAATTACTTTGTTGTTAATAATTTGGTTATTAAAACATTTCAATATTGATTAATTTGCTGTTTAGTCTGTTTTGATTACTATCATAAGCCTATTTTTGACTGTTTCCAAAAGAAGTTAGTTTTCTTTCTTTTGTCATTCTATTTGCTATTAACTGTATCTGTATTAATTATATTTTCAATTTCTGTATTGTATGTATTGAATTCTATTCCTATTACATAGATTAATTCTTTGATAGATAGTTTTTTTGGTTTATAGGCCATTCTGTGTTTACAAACATAGTGTCTTGGTGGGTCTGTTTGTACATTATACATGGTTTACTGATTTGAATAAAACTATTACATTTTTATGCCCTACTTGCCTCTCTGACTTACACAATGGAAAATTAAATGACATGATTTTAATTACAATAGAATATCTTGTATCTACTAAACTTTCTTTATACTAATAACATCATTGAACCATAACATGAACATCTTATGCCTAATTTTAACAAAAACATCTTATTATCAACTATTTTCCATATATCACCTACTTTTAACAAAAACATCTTATTCCTATTATTTTTTCCTGTATCATCAAATGATAACAACATAGCTTATCCTAGACATAATTTAATTAGAAAACATAAAAAACTCCTATTACTAGTAACACTGTCAGTCACTAACTGTCTTGTGTATGTATTATTCTTATGAAAACACTTTAACTGTGATAAAAAAAACCTCGTGTATCTATTTACACCTTACATCTAAAATATTATTTAATTAATAATAAATAATAAACATCTTAATATTAGGCATACCTTCAGTTATGAACTGTCCTTTGGTATTTTTGTCCTCACCATTTATTTAGTTATAATTAAAGAAAACATTTTATATGTAATAGTCCTTCTTATATCTAATTTAAAACTCTTATTACTAGTAATGTTGTCAGTCCTTAGACCGTCTTTCATTTCAATGGTTTTATTATTATTATTCTACACTCATGGTAGTCTTTTTATAATACTTAAACCTCATTGAAGATTTTTTTTCATAGATTTTTTAACTATGTTTCTCACTGTACACTCTGTAGTTCCTTAATTTTGTTATCTCACTTCACTTTATTGTATTCTACACTCTGGTAGTCTTTTTAGTGAGTTCTACTCTATGGTAGTCTCTTTTGACATATTTTTTGACATGTTACACTTACAACTAATATACAATTTGTTTTTATAGTATTGTATCTTGTAACTTGTTTGGGGTTTACCTATATCGGTTTCAATTTTGTCTCATGGTATTTATTATATGATTAACATTTTGTTTTGGCATATCTCTTCCTGTTTCTGGTCTCTTTGTTGGAATCTTGATATGTTTCGTCCCTTCTTCAAATATCACATTAGTAGTTTCCTTATTAAAATGGTTTCATGACAGATTATTTCCTTTCTTATGGTCCTTCCCTTTTTGTACTGCTTCCCCAATCTACTGGGTATACTGCTGGTTTAACTGGTTTTTCATAGTAGGTTATCTTAATTAATGGTTTTCTTTATTATCTTCCATTTTTATTAACATTTTATAGACTTAATTATACAGTTTCTAGTGTAATCCTTAAACAATTTATTCTTCTCACTCATTATGGAACTTTCTCTTTTATTCATGTAACATTAATTCAAATGTTTAGTGTGATAATTTTGTTATGTTACATATGCTCTCCTGTAAAAGTGATTAGTTCAGATCATACTCTGTATGGATGAAATAATTACTACTAATTCTTTTGTATTTACATTTTCTCCGTGATTACATGTTTTCACTTTATATACCTTCTTTTTCCACCATTGCTTCCTCTCAGCTGATGTGTATCTCCTTCATTAGTTTCTTTTTTCATTGATAAGTGATCTTCAATCTTGTGTATAACATTATCATTTTATATTCCTTCTTATTTGGTGCTTCCTCACCAGTATGTTTACTCCCTAACATTCCCTAACAATTTAATTGGAACAGTTCAGAGTGGCACTTTTGGCTTCAATCCCTGCTGTCCAATACTTCAATTGAGTCCAGAGGTATTATCATCTCTGCTCAACACATAAGACTGATGGCATTTTCTACATCCAGTCATAAAAATAAATAAACAGTAAAAGTAGTCATTTTTGACTAAAATAAACATCTTTAGATTCTTCACTTCATAATACGTTATATTAATTAATACTTTTATACACTTGACTCTTCTTCTCTCTTAAAGCTTATTCCATATTAGGTGGTTTAGGTATGTGGTATAATATACATTTCATCATGTTTACATAGTAAGTAGTATTTATATTTACTCTTTCTACCATCTGGTATCCATTGAGTATTTTTGTTGCTCATGGTATAACATGAATTAATTCTTTATCACTTTCACTATAACAGTGGTTGTTGTAACAGCATTATCATTATTAGTATCAGGTTTTTGTTTTTTGGTTTCTGGTCTCACTATTTGGTCTTTAGTGAGCTGGTCCTTCTTCATTGTTCCATTTTTATTAAATTATTTTCTTTGTGAGTTTGGTTAATTTGTTCGATTAAGTCATATGACATTCTGGTTTCCTTTCTCCCTTAGAATTTTGTATCTCTTTCTTACAAAATCTTTTCTCATATTTCAGAGTTATTTCCCATCATTTGTTTGAGTAATGATGTGAGTTTACTGTCTTTTAATTTTAGACATTTTTATTCAACTACATTCTTTCTTGTTCATAGTTGTTTTTCAAATATTTTGGTATAAGTTGTACTTATTATTGTTTTGAATTTTGAAATTATTATTCCTCAAAATTCTTTTTTCATTCATAATAATCTTTGAATGTTTGTGTAAGTGGTACTTACTAATTATTTTGAATTTGGACAATTATTATCTGCATCCAAATTCTTTTTACTTGCATAATAGTCTTTGAATATTTGTGTAGCTTGTACTTACTATTGCTTTTGAATTTTGAAGCTTATTATGTTCAAAATTCCTTTTATTTATTCACAATAATCTTTTAAATGTTTTGTTGTAAGTTGTGCTTACTGATTTTTGGAATTTGGTAATTTTTTATTCTTACCAAAATTCCTATTTTGTTCACAATATTCTTTCAGATACTTGGTGTAAGATGTTCTTACTAATTTTTGAATTTTGTAATTATTTATTTATCAAAATTCTTTTTGTATCATTCACAATTGTTCGAATATTTGGTGTAAGTTGTACTTACGGATTTTTGAATTTGGTAATTTTTTATTCTTACCAAAATTCTTATTTTGTTCACAATATTCTTTCAGATATTTAGTGTAAGTTGTGCTTACTAATTTTTGAATTTTGTAATTTTATATTCTTCCAAAATTCACAATTTCTTCATAATAGTTTTAACTCATAATTATGAGTCCTCCAAATATTTTTTAATAGACAACTGATTATAAGTTCCCTTTACTTTATTCGAAATGATATCCTTTAGTACATACGTATTGTTGTGATTGTTTTTAATAATCAGGTATGGGCCGGTATACAGCAGTAATAACTTTTTGGTAATGCCTTCCAAAGTACTGGGTAATTCCCTGTTTTTTAGCAGTACCTTTTCTCCGACTTCATAGCTTATTATTTTCTTAACGGCCTTTTGATATTTGTTCTTGCGCCTTTCCTGGTCTTCAGCCAATTTATTGTAGAATCTGATTCGATTGAACTTGTATTCTTGACTCCTGGGGAACTCTATTATGTCTTGTATTTCCCTCGGAGGTGGTCTTTCATACATCGCCGTGTATGGCGTGGTACCAATAGCGGTGTGATATGACAAATTAAGGAATTCTTCAGTCGCTAATAAATATTCTTGCCACTTCTTTTGTTGATTATAGCAATAAGTCCGTAATATTCTTCCGACCTCTCGCAGTACCCTCTCCGCTGGATTGCTGCTGGGGTGGTAGACAGACGTCTTGTATGTCTTAATGCCCAATGTATTCAGAGTGTTTCTCCACCGCCAACCCTTAAATTGCGTTCCATGGTCGGTGATTATGGATATCGGGCTTCCTACCTCTGGAATGTAATGATTTGTTATTATTTCTAGAGTCTTCAGAGTGGTGGCTCTGTTCACAGGGTATAGTTTTGTAAATTTTGTAAAATGATCCATCATAATAACAATATACTTGTATCGATGGCGTCCACCACTGCGGGGAAATGGACCACATATGTCCAGAAAGACCTTTTCCAGTTTGGCTTGTGAGGTAATTGGTATCATCATACCTTCCTTTCGCTCATTGTTGGTTTTCACCAATTGACATATCATACAGGTTTTAATGTAGTTTCTAGTTTTTCTATTGATACTTTTTATGTGACAATTCTCTTCGATTGCCTTGATCACCTTCATGGCTCCCATGTGACCGTATCGTAGGTGATAGTCCAGGATGATATCCTTTTCGATTGCAGTAGGGATCATGATCTTCCAAACGTCTTCGTCAAGGGATGTCTTGATAAATAAAATCCCATTATGTATACAATAAAATTTGTTTATTGTGTCATCTTGGTTGGAGAGACGAAGTTTAATAGAGTTTAATTTCGGATCGGACTGCTGGTGTTTGGTGATGTCCTGCACTATCTTCTCTAAATCAGATCTGTCCTTAATGATGTTATAGATTTTCAAAATGCTCTCCTTTTCGCCTTCGAATGTTTGTTCTTCTAGATTCACTCTTGACAATACGTCGGCTACTACATTTTTACTTCCAGGAACATACTCCCACTGTATATCGTATTCCTGTAGGGCGAGTACCCATCTGGTCAATCTACCATGGCTTAATTTGCATCTTCTTAGAAATGATATTGACTTGTGATCTGTTCGGACGGTCACTGGATATCCGAGGATATACGTCCGAAACTTCCCGCAGGCAAAGACTACACTTAGCAGTTCTTTTTCCGTCACATTATAGTTCTTCTCACACTGGTTAAGGGTTCTGCTAGCAAAGCTCACTACTAGATGGTTTCCACTTTCATCTTCTTGGTACAGTGTAGATCCCAAGCTAATGTTACTAGCGTCACAGTTTAGAAAGAAGGGTCGGTTAAAATCTGGATGGTTGAGCATTACTGCATCTAAAATTTCTCTTTAATTGATTTGAAGGTCTCGTCTTGTTCTTGACCCCATCGCCATTTATTCTTGGACGATAACTGGTACTGAAACTGGGCTGTTAGTTCGGAATAATTATTCTGGAACTTCCTATAATAGTTACATAGGCCCAAAAATGATTGTAGTTGCCTTCTGTTTTTTGGTGTAGGGAATCGTTGTATGGCGTCTACCTTTTCTGTTGATGGTGTTATTCCTTGACTGTTTAGCTGGAAACCCAGGAATTGAACTTCTTTAGCTATAAGCTTGGACTTCTCCAGTTTAAGGGTGACATTATTCTCAGCAAGCTTCTTCAAAACATACTCCACACGATAACAGTGTTCCTCCCAGCTGGTTGATGTTATTAGGAGATCATCAACATAGACAGTTGTGAATTGGAGCGCTTCTGGTCCTAGTATATGATCCATACAGGCGACAAAAACAGCTACTGAATTAACCAACCCGAAGGGCAATCTCTTAAACTGATAATTGCGCCCTTCGAAGATGAACGCCATATATTGCCGGCTTGCTGGGTGCAACTCCACTTGCCAATAGCCGCATACCGTATCCCAGGTGGTAATGAATCGTGTTCCGTGGAACCTCTTCAAAATTTCATCAATTTCGCCAGGTGAGGTACGATCGTTTATTATCATCTTATTTATCTCCCGAGCGTCAAGACAAAGTCTTACCTTCCCATTTTTCTTTTGTATGGCCACAATTGGGCTAGTGTATGGCGATTGACTGCTCTCGATGATATCTCTACGGATCATATTCTGGATCTCTGATCGTACGGCCTCTTTCAAAGATTGTGCTATTGGGTATGACTTTCGGTTGAATTCTACCGGTTCTCTGAATCGTATGGAGCATTGGTAGTTCCGGATCTTTCCAGGTTCGTCAGAAAATACAGCTCGATATTTCTCATATATTTCTACCAATTGATTCAGCTGGTTTTCCGTTAGTTGCTCGTTAGTATTGTGGCACTGGAAGTTACGTATCTCTTGGATCCTTTGTTTCCATAGGTCTTCCTCCGAATCCTGATGTACTGGCTTGTTGTTTGTTGAGTGGTTGGATAAGTAATTCACCTTATTTTGGTGGTCGAGAAGTTGTCTGGGGTCTAAAGTCTTGTTATCAGTTAAATTGGCTATCCAGGTTGAACCTTCAGCAAAGAGTGATACCCTTCCTCGGCACAAGTCGATAATTGCTGAGTTTCGGCGCAATATGTCGCATCCTATCATGATGTTGAAAGGTAATCCGGCTGCAACAAGAAATATCATATCCACACTAATGCCCTGACTTTTGACATTGAGGGATACCTGCTTTCTTATGGTCTTGTTCTGTCGGCCGGTAGCTCCTACAAGTACAATGTTATTAATAGGTAGTACCGGTAAGTTTTTATGGCATTCCTGCTGTATCCGGTCCAATTCATTTCGATTTATTATGGAGACATTGGCTCCAGTGTCTATCATTATAGGAACAGAAACACCTTCAATTTCTGCGGTTATGTATATTATTTCATTATCATTATTTTTAATATTAAGCTCACTTTCTTCTAATAGGTCCTTACGGATATCCTTTAAATAATTGCTGTATATTATGGTAAAATTTTTTCTGTTTTTCTTCACACTCATACCTACTTGATTAAACCCAGCAGATTGGAGCAGTAAAGGGTCATTAGATTTTATTACTGCCTCCGTTCGTTTAAATGTTCCGCTTCATTACGGATCAGGCCGTTGGAAGCGTCAGCTTGAAGTCCTGAGGCTGTTTCGTTTGGTTCTGCTCGATCGTCTGGTTGGGCTTCTGTTACAGGTAGTCTTCGCTGATTATCCAGGCTGGAACTACGTCTGGGCTCGTACTCTCTGTACCTATTACTTCCCTGGCTCCCTTGGAAAGTCTCGTACTCGTAGTATCGGCTCCTCCGTTGAGGCTGGTATCTTCTGTGTCCACTGCCTTCTGCTCGGATGTAATTAACATTAGGTCGATATGCCCTGTAATTGTGGTTACCTCCACTTGGGTAATTTCGGTTATAATTACCATGATAATTATTATTATTAGAAAGGTTGGGGTTCCTCTGACCATTTTGAACATAGTTACTATTATTATTGTAATAACCGTTGTTATTTTGGGGACGGCTATTATTATTATTATTATTATTATTGTTGTGGTTGTTGTTATTATTATTATTCATACGAGGAATATTACTATTATTATTATTATGGTTAAGCCTCGGCAAATTATTGTTATTTCTAGGGTTATAATTGTACTCGGCATTATTCCGATTTGCGGAATTATAATTGTTATTATTACCCACATTCTGCCGATTATTATTATTATTCAAATTATTGCTGTTATTCCTTGGTTCCAGCTTTTCATACCTCCTGCGACTTTGACGGTAATAGTCTTCGTGCTCGTACATCTCTAAAAGCTCGGTCATGGCTTGCACCGTTTTTATTTGACTATTTCGTCTGGCTCTGATAATATCCTCCTCGTAGTGGTATGAGAGTTTGCTGACCAGGCATTCTTCCGGTATTCGGGGCTCTAGATGTTTGGCCACGCACACCTTTCCTAAAAGGTACGCCGTTAAAGTTTGGTTTCCATATGGGTTGTACTTCCCATGACATATCCCGTCTCTGGCGATATTTTGCGTTGATTCCGACCAATATTTGGCTTTGAATAGCCTTCTGAATTGTTGATAGTCGGTCACCTCGTCTCTTATTGCCATCCACCAATTGTCTGCTATTTCCTTGAACGATTCGTCCAGCACCTCTTTGTTCTCCCTCCAGCGATTACCTCTGTATTTGGCAAAGTATTCCTCGATTCTTGCTAGGAATTCCATGGGTTTATTTTTATAAAACCTGAAGTTAATCCCTTCACGATTTTCACTGTTGGGACAACTGGTAATGGTTGTCGGTCGACTATGGAATAGGTCTATATCTGTCTGGTTCTGTTGTACCTAACTGTTGATACTGGTCACAGCAGCTTCTATGCCGTCACATTTCTCTGTGAATCGGTCCTGCACTCGCTCCCAGTCTTCCCGTGTTTCCTTTAGTTTTTCCTCCAATGTCTTCCTAGTCGTTTCTTCAATGGTGTTAACCTTCGTATTTATTTCTGTCCTGATACTCCGTACTTCTTGTTCGGTTTGACTCCATTTTTCGTCAGCTCTGGTAACCCTTTGTTCGATTACCGTTATTTCCTCTTCTACTTTCTTGCTGATTGTCTCATTGTTTTCAGCTATTTTCTGGCTCAATTCTTCCTTCAATATTTCCATTCTTCCGTCTAACCGGTTCATGTTTTCTTGGTTCGTCTCCTTCAATTCTTCTCTCAATTGCTGACTATTATTCTCCATCTTTTTATTGGTTTCTTCCAGTTTCTGGCTTATCTGGGTCAATTCCTCCTTTGATTGTTTATTGTCAGTTTTTATTTCCTCCATTTTCTCCTCCATCTTCTGGATATTTTCCTCCATCTTCTCCTCGATTTTCTGAATATTTTCTTCCATCTTCTCTTCTATCTTCTTACTGTTTATTTCCATCTTCTCCTCCATCTTCTTGCTAGTATCTCCAATCTTATTGCCCAACTCTTCCTTCAATCGTTGATTATCATTCTTCATTTCCTCCTCCATCTTCTTACTGTTTTCTTCCATCTTCTCCTCCATCTTCTTACTGTTTTCTTCCATTTTCTCCTCCATCTTCTTACCATTTTCTTCCATCTTCTCCTCCATCTTCTTACTGTTTTCTTCCATTTTCTCCTCCATCTTCTTACCATTTTCTTCCATCTTCTCCTCTATCTTCTTACCATTTTCTTCCATTTTCTCCTCTATCTTCTTACTGTTTTCTCTTAATTCCTCCTTCGTTGTTTTAAATTCTCTGAGTAACATCTCCATCATTTGATCAAATTTTGTATCTTCCTTTGCGGTGGATTTCTCCGGCTGTTCCTTCTGTGGTGCAGGCTTATTTGGTTCTGCTGGCGGTAACATTAACTCCACATCTTCCACTGGTGTCGCTTCTTTATCCTCCATGTTTATCTCCTGCTCGGCCTCCATAGCCCTTTTTCTTGATGTAGCTCTCCTGTGCATCTCGCTCCCTCTTCTGACCTGTTGATCGTTGCCAAGCTAAAAATAGGAAATTGGACAATCGTCCTTATTTTACAACACTATTACCTCCTATTTGAAGCCCCTTAAGTTGGACGCCAATTTGTAATATAATGAAATTATTACAAATATAAAAATAAAAATTTATATTAAATACTGGAATTGTGTAGAAAGATATTGTGTGTGTATCTTTGGTGCTAACAAAGGTATTGTGCTCTTCCTTTAGCCCCACTAGTTGGGCTAGTCAGTTTGTAATATAAATAAAATATTACAAATATAAATAAAAATATAATTATAATTGTAATATGTGTTGATACGTATTGTTATTTTGTTTATCACTGGATCAGTCTGACTCCTTAAAGTTTCACTGTTAGGCTAGTCAAATTGTAATATAATTACAAGTGTAATAATAAACAAAATATAAAGATATTGATGATAAGAAAATGTTATAACTAGGTGTGTTTGATTGATAAATAATAAATACATCAAACTTTAAAAATTTTGCAAATATTTTTTCTTGTGCTTGTATCGAATTTGACTGAATGATTTAATTTAATTAATTAATAATTTGAGTTTGTAATTTCCTCCTATATCTATTCTCTCAATGTGAATTATGTTTTTGCTTAATAAAAAATAATAATAACATTAATGGTAGAAATAAAAACAATGCTGGTAACTGAATACTGATTTGCGTTTATTCATTCAAAATTGTGCGCCAGTCAAACTGCGCATGTCCCAGGCACTGGCTAATATTCGCCACAGTCGGCAGTGAGAAAGATTAACAAATATATTTTTTACAAGTTTAAATTTATGGTTCTTTTAACGAATCGAAATGGTCAGAGGGCAAGGAACAAGATACATTTAACAGGTATTCTTAAACTAAATGTTAATATCTGAAATAGAACAGAATTATTATTACAATTGTCAATTAGAAAGAAATTATTTAAATTTCGAACCAAGTCGAAGAAATGACGTCACTCTGCTCCAGGCAGCACTGGTCGATCGTCTGCATAGAAATTCAGCAATGGCCGCCGTCTGCTCGTTTTAACTGCTATGACGCCGTTGGAATTGAAGATCTTCTCCCACAGAAATAAAACGATGTTCCCTTTTTCTGCAAAGTGGTGTTGGTCCAAAATATTGTGTTGAATGTCCCCTCGTCGTCTGCGATGTCGAATTCTGGATGGATCTCTTGTGTAGTGTGATGTTCAAATATGTGTGTTGGTTCTTTGTGAATTCGTTCCGAAATTTGTTCAAATGGCTGTCGATTTCTGGCGTTAAGTTTTATGGTGTTATTCTGTGTTTTTGGAAACTTGTGAAGTGTTAGACATAGATAAATAATGTTATTTCACTTGTTAGTTCATCTCCGTTACACGCCACATAACCACACTTGGTTTTAATATAAATTATTTGGTTTTCAAAACTCCACTAATACATTTTTCAACTGTTCAGCTTTGCGATTAACAATAGACTAAAAGACGCAACGTCGTCGTTTTAAGGCAATTAGTGGTATGTCTTTTTCCTCTTCATATTGTTTAATTATAAAATATCTGTCTAAGACTTGTTTCACTATCTAACTATACATAACAAGTTTTCTTATTTTTTACTGTATTTCAAATATTTCTTAATTTTACATGAATCTAACTATTCAGTAATGTTGATTATTTAATTTTACATCTTTTGATATATAGCTGGGTTTGTTTCAAACTCATTTAAGCCCAAAAATTACAATTTTACATAATAATTGTATTCCCCATATTTTGTACAAATTCAGTGTTTTAAAGGTTTTTATTTGTTTTTTCGGTATAATATTTCCATGGAATACACCTAATAACTCCGTAATTACTTTGTTGTTAATAATTTGGTTATTAAAACATTTCAATATTGATTAATTTGCTGTTTAGTCTGTTTTGATTACTATCATAAGCCTATTTTTGACTGTTTCCAAAAGAAGTTAGTTTTCTTTCTTTTGTCATTCTATTTGCTATTAACTGTATCTGTATTAATTATATTTTCAATTTCTGTATTGTATGTATTGAATTCTATTCCTATTACATAGATTAATTCTTTGATAGATAGTTTTTTTGGTTTATAGGCCATTCTGTGTTTACAAACATAGTGTCTTGGTGGGTCTGTTTGTACATTATACATGGTTTACTGATTTGAATAAAACTATTACATTTTTATGCCCTACTTGCCTCTCTGACTTACACAATGGAAAATTAAATGACATGATTTTAATTACAATAGAATATCTTGTATCTACTAAACTTTCTTTATACTAATAACATCATTGAACCATAACATGAACATCTTATGCCTAATTTTAACAAAAACATCTTATTATCAACTATTTTCCATATATCACCTACTTTTAACAAAAACATCTTATTCCTATTATTTTTTCCTGTATCATCAAATGATAACAACATAGCTTATCCTAGACATAATTTAATTAGAAAACATAAAAAACTCCTATTACTAGTAACACTGTCAGTCACTAACTGTCTTGTGTATGTATTATTCTTATGAAAACACTTTAACTGTGATAAAAAAAACCTCGTGTATCTATTTACACCTTACATCTAAAATATTATTTAATTAATAATAAATAATAAACATCTTAATATTAGGCATACCTTCAGTTATGAACTGTCCTTTGGTATTTTTGTCCTCACCATTTATTTAGTTATAATTAAAGAAAACATTTTATATGTAATAGTCCTTCTTATATCTAATTTAAAACTCTTATTACTAGTAATGTTGTCAGTCCTTAGACCGTCTTTCATTTCAATGGTTTTATTATTATTATTCTACACTCATGGTAGTCTTTTTATAATACTTAAACCTCATTGAAGATTTTTTTTCATAGATTTTTTAACTATGTTTCTCACTGTACACTCTGTAGTTCCTTAATTTTGTTATCTCACTTCACTTTATTGTATTCTACACTCTGGTAGTCTTTTTAGTGAGTTCTACTCTATGGTAGTCTCTTTTGACATATTTTTTGACATGTTACACTTACAACTAATATACAATTTGTTTTTATAGTATTGTATCTTGTAACTTGTTTGGGGTTTACCTATATCGGTTTCAATTTTGTCTCATGGTATTTATTATATGATTAACATTTTGTTTTGGCATATCTCTTCCTGTTTCTGGTCTCTTTGTTGGAATCTTGATATGTTTCGTCCCTTCTTCAAATATCACATTAGTAGTTTCCTTATTAAAATGGTTTCATGACAGATTATTTCCTTTTTTATGGTCCTTCCCTTTTTGTACTGCTTCCCCAATCTACTGGGTATACTGCTGGTTTAACTGGTTTTTCATAGTAGGTTATCTTAATTAATGGTTTTCTTTATTATCTTCCATTTTTATTAACATTTTATAGACTTAATTATACAGTTTCTAGTGTAATCCTTAAACAATTTATTCTTCTCACTCACTATTGAACTTTCTCTTTTATTCATGTAACATTAATTCAAATGTTTAGTGTGATAATTTTGTTATGTTACAATATTTATGCCAGCTTCATTTGAATTTCAGATCAAACTGAATTCGTTATGTTTTTACCATCACACTGACATTTAAATTAAAATTAAACCTTCACAATGTTAGAATGCATCTTTTAAATTACATGTTGAAAAATGTAAGGTAATATGCTTTAGGGAGAGCAGTATAAGATATTACACATTTTACACGGAAAGTTGAGTTTATTAACAATTTTTTTAAATGGCATTTAAAAAACAACAATTTTAATGTGAGACAGTAATATCTTACAAAATAATCTTAAATCAGGAATCAGGAATCCTAAATTCTTTAATTAAAAATGATATTTTACGTTGAAGATTACACAATAACGAGGAAAATTAGAAGAAAGTTTAGTATATTAACAAATGTAAGGAAAGTGTTTTTAACAATTGTAAAAAAATATATGCACTACAAAAATAGAAATAAAAAATGAAATATTAGCATCAGGATTACTATCGTAAATTATGGTTAACATAGAATATAACATATTTGGAACTATAGTTTTAACGGTTATTGTAAATATTTTGTCAATATTTCCCAAAAAATTTAAAAAAGGCAAGTTTTGACACGCAATATAAAAACAATACAAGTAATATCATAAAATATTTAAAGTTTTAATTTGTGAAAAAAAAATTATTGACAAAAGTAAAAAATGTAAGGAGCTACGTTGTTTTCTACATCTGCACATTCACTATGCGGTCATAAAGACCACATAAGACACTATACCTACCCAAAACAAACATTCAGCATCTTGGTTAACAGGTATCTTTTCATCACCTGCAAGACTGAGACGATTCATCAGAATGGAAAGTCAGGTTCTCTATGTTACTACTACTGTTATCTTCTTACATAGAAGTGAGAATAACTTCTTCCTCAATTGTTTCTTTTTATACAAAATCCTAAGTGAAGATGATGTAATTTCCTTATTCTCCGTTTTTGGAGGACGTTTCCTACTGGGTTTACTGAGAGAAATCCCCGGAGTCGCCTTATATAGTCAAACAGCGATTAGTGTAGCCTTACCACATCAGTCTGTAGTTTCAGATAGGCTCGTCCTATCAGTTCAACTGTATATTCTGGATAAGCACTCTAGTGTTATGCCTCAATCACATGCGAGTCTCCTCACTGTAGTAACTCTTCAGAGAGCACCCCATTATAGATTTATCAAATGGTTGGAGCTTGTGTGTGATGTTGGTTGGTAAGCAAATTATTTTAAAGTGGTTAGCTCTTCCCATGTTTATGAAATCAATATTTAGTTTGCGACTAGCTTACCCATATAATATCAACAAGATTTGTGGTTAGCTCTTCCCATGTTTATGAAATCAATATTTAGTTTGCGGCTAGCTTACCCATATAATATCAACAAGATTTGTGAACCTTATGTAGGTTTAGTATTATTAATAATATGTTTAAACCACTGAGTAAACAAATTTGTTAGCATCTAGCCTGGTAGATGGCATAAGGTACACCAATTGAACTGGAAGGTGTTCCTTCCATAAGCAAATTGGTCATATTTTTTTTTGGGGGGGGGGAAGGGAAGTACTAACTAAGTTTATCAGTAAACTGATAAAAACCACCTTCATCTGTCTCCTGGAATCTACAGCTTTAATGATGCAGACAGTAAATAAGAGACGATTATAGTCTCAATTTTCTACTAAGCATATGAATCGGCGCACATATATGTAGACCGTAATATGTTATTAAATAAAGTAAACGGTTACATTCAATCTTATGTATTTTTATTCGTGTTAAATATGTACAGTATATAAATACAGTGCGTTAATAATAGTTCGAAAATTTCAAAATGGTCTCTACCAAATTCCCTTTTACAAGTTCTTCTATCGTAGGTCGTCGCTTCGTTAAGACTACTTTTTCTCATGGCCATCATTTATTCCCGGATTCTGTCATTCCATGATTTGTGTTCCACGTCCTTTCCTGATGGTATCAATGCAAGTGATTTTTTGCGAGTAATTATTAAATCCGGTTATCAACATTGGCATTTATTCTGTACACTATTATGTCCTTTTTTCGTTATATTTCTAGTTTGCTCATTTGGTATCCTTGAATCTAACACTCATTCAAAGGGTTTTTATCTCTGTTACCTAGTTTATCATTTCTCATGACCCATATTTTAGTAGGTTGCTACCAACTCTATAATCTTAGCATCCGTTGACAATGAAACTTGTTCTTATTAAAATTTATATTAAGCATGACACACCGTACTAAGAATTATTTCGTGTTATGTCAGTTGCAAGTATTAATACATTTTGATGTTTTATGTCTCAGCAGTAAATTCGTCCCTGGCTGTATTTTCCCACTGTCAACATACTGCACATTGGAAAACTTTGCTACTATGATTAAATCAACAAAGCAATTGTGTGCACTGCGAGCGCACATGTGTGGGCGCGCCAGAATGCGTGTTGGAGCCAATGCAAGCCGCGCGCGCCCGCACTGACCCCCAACACGGAGACTGCAACGCAGGACATGTGTCGGCTCAATCAGTGAGGTGTGAGTCTGTACGCGTGGGCGACACGTGCGTGCGCGCGCCGAAGTGCGTGTTAGAGTCAATGCAAGCCGCGCGCGCCCGCACTGACCCCCAACACGCAGACGGCAACGCAGGACATGTGTCGGCTCAAGCAGTGCGGTGTGAGTCTGTACGCCTGGGCGACACATGCGTACGCGTACCAGATTTGGCGTTGGAGTCAATACAACTCGCGCGCGTTCGCACTGACCCCGAACACGCACAATGCAACGCAGGATATGTGTCCGCCAAACGGGTGTGTGTGAGTGAGATGCCCGTGCCCTAATCGTGAAAATCAAAACAGTAAATCTCACATGTACCTGGAGTATTTCACAGTGGGTAAACAGGCCAGGAGATGAATTTATCTGCAGAGACACCGACAGGACATGTCATCAATCGTTTCCGCTTTACATTACACTAAATAAATACGTTAAATTTTGATTGATTGCCTAGAAACATAAGAAGTATTGTTATTAACAATTACAAATATTTTTTTCTATATGCAACTTTCTATGCTGCGCAAGGAATTAATTCTTATCACAGTACTCATCATCGGTCATAATACTTCTGTTTCTAACCATATTTAACGAGACAAAGGCTTACCAAGGCCCGCTGTGGCCTTTCATTTTGGGTCCTCAGATAGAGGCCCATAATTTTTATTGTACAAGTATAAACTTTATAGCTTTTAATAGTTAGTATTTATTACTAAATATTAAACTCACTATTTACAGGATTTAACGAAACAGAAACAAGAAGACATATAAAAGTCAAAGTTTCATATAAATTAAGTTACAAAGAAATTAAATTACGATTAATATTTTCAAGCCTTTATTTTACGGAATTAATCCGTTATATAATTTAAAGAACATGAAGCGGTTTTTTCTGTATTCCAAATTGTCAAGGTTCTCACGCATCGTTGATCTACGAAGAGTTTTCCTTTTGGTTTTGAAAAACTTTTTTTGCAACAGGCAACAGACAAACAAATTGTTAAGAAAATACTGTAGCATCAGATGTAGGTTGGGAAAGGGTTAATTGAAGTCCCACTTCATAATAAACTGAATAACTTCCTTGGCTGTCCATGTAGGATTAAGTACTGTGGCATTAGTAACACGTACTAATGTCGAATTATTTTTATATACCACTTCGTCTTTATTATAGTCACATACACATACAGTATACACGGTTGAGCTTTCCATGGTGGCACAAAATTACCAGCGCAATCATGCATGCAACGAAAGTGATTAGAAAACCTCTTTCAGTGGCAGTAAAGACTCCTAACTGTCGTTTGCTTCTTTGTACTACAGAAAGCCCCGTTTCATTCACAGCAAACAGGCAATTACCCCAAAAATTAAACATTTTATAAAGACGTAGCAAATCAAAACATTTTAATACTTTATCTTTACTGAAATCTCTAACCCTCTGACATAATGTTCCAGTTGGTGAAAGTATTGATAACACATGTTTGTGTCTGTTTAATAAAGTATTTATAAATCTTTACCAACTTGGCCATATCAAAACCATGCTTAATGTGGTTTCTTATGGCCAGTTGGTATGCTATCCTTCTGACATGTAATCGTCTGAAACCATAATATAATGATTCGATTTTTTAAAGATACCTTAAGAATTATTCTTCTAGTTCTTGACTGAATACTGGCTTACAACAGAATGACTTTGATGTTGAATCACTAGGTGGACTAGACTTCTCAGCAACTAGCAGACATAGAGTAGATCTGGCTACTTTAAAAGTTTAAGCAGACTTCAGAAATCCCATTTGCTTGTTGCGGACCTCTTGTATAGCTAACTCCATATTTATTGGGTTCCACTTACTCTCGTGGGTTTCTCCTCTTTGACGTATCTGAAACGAAAACATTAAAATTTATTTAAAACTTGTGAATTAAAACATTTTCTAATTATTTTATGTATTGTGTTACCTATTTTGTAATTTTAATCCTTCCAAATAAGAATTATATACAATTCTGTCTTTTGATATTTGGAGAAATACTGTAAGAAACTGTGCTGCTTAACCGTTCATTGACTCAGCTCACTAATTCAGTAATTTTTTCATAATAGTTTAATTAAGGAAGTTGTGTTAGTGGTTATAATCACGAACAGAATTATCACTGTTGCACACCACTATTGAAAATTAATTCCGATTAGCGCTTTTAAGCTTCTCAGCTCATCGTCAGATCGGAAATCTCTACCATAAAAGAAATCTCCGTTCTGACGATGAGCTGAGAAGTTTGAAAGCGCTAATCGGAATAATATTTATATAGTGGTGTGCAATAATGATAATTCTGTTTGTTTTTCATAATAGATTAATATTGTCATTTTAATATATTAGAATAATTTAAAAATTATTATTTGCTTCTAAAATATTGATTGGTGTTTTAATTAAGAGTGTTAAATTAAGGTGCATGTAAAAATGTATACGGGCATAATGGAATACTGATAAAATATACGGGCAATATGGAGTAATATGTTCCATATTGCCTGACTCACCATCTTGGTAAAGAATTAATTTCGTTAGGTTATATTACATTAGGTTCTAACTATTATAATTTAAATATATACAAAAATAAACCTCAAACTAAGACATTAAGTTGGTTAGAATTGATTGCAATCAAAAAGCAGTAAAAAGTAAGAAACATTTGACAAACGAACAAACTGAATTCTTTATATCTCCTTTATTCATATCTCTTAATTAGTTTAGTTAATTTTTAGATTTTGGTTTTCTAATATACTTAGATTTTACAGTCACTTGACCTTCCTTTATGCTTCTCTACCCCCTTCCAACATACATACCCGACAACCCCCCCTATACTGTCATTGTTTAGTTGTTCTTAGCAGTTCTTTAACAATATCTTAATAGTCTGAAAAAATTGTCAGAGGTTAAAAATAAACTGTGAAACTTAACAAGCTTTTGTGTGTGTGTGTGTGTGTGTGTGTGTGTGTGTGTTTTTAACGTGTGTAGTAATATGTTTCACCAAGTGAGCAACGAGTCATCAACCAATATTTTGGATTTTATTCTTACTAGCACTGTATGTGAGAGTGTTAATTTACATTTCGCGAGGACAAAACTAATTTTACCATAAATACTCATCTTTTCACATTTATAGTAATACATTAGGTCAGCAGCGCTGCCAACAGTATCATAATACTGATGGTTCTGTGAGTTACCACAATCCGTCTAGGAACACCAAAACTGTTGCTAAGCACCATATTATCTGCACTGCAATGCATTATTCGACCTTATGCTATGTGGTATGTATACTTATCACTAACCTAGAGGGTTCAGATAATTATGTCAATATCCCACAACTCATAAGAATAATCACAATCCACACACTCATAAATTTGTTGTTGTTGTATCGACCATCTAAACACCACATGCCAATTTCAATTCTTTATTCTTTGTTATTTTCTTTTTCTCCAATATTCTTTCGTATTTTTACTGTGTCTCTTCTTCCTGTCTTCTGGGCTCTTTGAACCTGCGTTTTTCTCTCTCCTAGCCTGGACTCCTTCCATTTTTAAAAATTTTGCCCGAAAAAAGTTTTTCAATTGTTTTTCCTGCGTTTATGTTATATTATACATTCCTTTAGGATTCATTAATACAACTTGATGTTGACTTCTTTTCCACAGATACTTGAAGTTCTGATTTGTTAACCTATTGTGGTCTATTATATATAAATGTCAAAAAAAAAATAGTCCCCTTTCTCTCGTTGTTTCTGTTATATATTCTATAGTCTGATAAATTCTTATTTATTTAGATTCTTATGAAAAGGCATGCTATAAAAGTTACTTTGTACAGTATACTATTAAATAATTCTCCGTACAACTATTATATTTTAGAAGTTGTACTTGTGTTAGTTGCTAAATATTTTACATCTACTTTTATTATACGATTAGATTTACAAGACTCTTGGTCATAATATATGGTAATAAAATATATTACGAACCTTTATTAGTAGGTATCAAGTGCGGATACTTACTTGTATACAAATGTAATCACCAATAGTGTTCTTGATGTAAAGCGACTTAGCAGTTTTAACTAAACTGTTTTACATTTGCTGTCTGTGTATATGTCTGTGTCTCTGTTTGAGGTATGTCTCATGATAACTTTGAACACATTAGATTTTTGTAAAACCTAACTAGGATGTCTACACTTTCACCCTGAAATTTTATATTATTTTTGAGATTTGAAAAATATAATAGTATTGGAGGCAAAATAGTAAAAAATCTCGCAAGCGCATATGATTACCAAATTAACGAGAATTTAAACCAAAATCTTACTATAGTATTTGTTTATAAAATTATCAGAATCCTTAGAAGTCATGGCCGAAAGTTTAAACACATTAGTAAAATTTCACGAATTCATGTGGAGTAATACATTAAATAGAATTTTAACTGACATCTGAAAGTAAAGTTTCGGTTTGGAAATATCAAACGTGTAGATTCCTATGGCTAAACGTTTTGTACAAAATTTTAAAAATCCAGCACACTCTCAGATGAAAAACAAATTACAATCCTTAATTAAATGTTTCAAATTTGTAGTGTTTATTATATGATTGTTGCTGTAAAATTTTTTTTACTAAAGAAATATTAGGTAACTCAAGATTTTTGTAGTTATTTCTACATTTAACCTTTTTTTAACACCGCAAGGTACGTAATAATAGGAGTACTTCGTTAAAAATAGTGAGAGAATTCTGAACTCTAAACACTTATTATTAATAATTACATATTATTAGATTAAGTAATTAAATATATTAATCATATAGGTATAACATTACATACTGTAATGTTATTATAATGAGAAATTTATATCCTTTGAGTTAATGTTATAATTTTGTGTTGTGCACACCAGTAGAGAAGAACTAATGTCTGTGTAATAAATGAAATCGATTTTACATTTAGCAGTTTTTATCCGTATAAGAAGTATACAAATTGCTACGAGAATTTCACGGTTCTTCGTCTTTATACAATGAAACCAAATAATTAAACGTTTTAGAAATCGTTAATTATAACTTTAATTACAGATCAATTAAACACTTGTGTACAATTTACAGTCTGACGGTTTACGATTTTACCAATAGAGCGCGGTGTAAGAAATAATACCTATAACTTATACATTACAGTGTCGCAATAAATAACACAGATCATTAGCACACAATAAATCATAGTATATTTGCTTTACACTAAGCACTTATAAAAAGAAAACTGCATTGCAATCAGAAAACAACTTGCTCGCAGCTTAAAAACAGAAATTTTTACTCAGTCTAGGTGATTGGTGTAGGTGACAAGACTAATCTGGTTGTAGGCAGAAGAATTGACCCACGTCTGAAGAGGTCGAGAATGTGCGAGAATAATAATTAATCTTGATGCTCACGCAGCGCGTGTAATGCAATATCCTCACCTCATCAATATTTATAATAATAATAATCACTAAAATGAGCGAGAGAGAGAGAGTGAGAGAGAGAGTGAGAGAGAGAGAGAGAGAGAGAGAGAGAGAGAGAGAGAGAGAGAGAGAGAGAGAGAGGGAGAGAGAGATTGAGATAGCGAGGGTAGGCCAGGGAGGTAGCGCTAAATCTGCAACACTCTGCTATTAATGAATTTACTGACTATATCTAATGTAAAGGGATTGAACCGTTAATTCTTGCGTGTTGGCTTTCCTAAATAACTCTACAAATATAAAAGGAAAATGAAGAATTTCCTTCTTCATAGAAAATGTTAGTAACACACGCATACGTTAAGAAAATGCAATATCTTAGTTTTATGTTGCTGAACCCACAAATTAAGTAAATTTAACTGTAATAATTGTCTGAAAATAATATTTTTGGAGAGATTTTAGACGTTAAACAAAACCTAGAACTTATAAGATTCTTACAGACTCAGATAAAATGTTTTTCCCTTTCTTTCTTTCCAATAAATATAGCTATTGGAGAACAAACAGATACATTCTCTTTTTAGACAGCGCGTTGAATTAACAAACGGGAATAACACAGTGGTATGGAATATCAACGAGATTAAAAAATACATTTTCGTACTTGAAGTGTAACGCCTTCTCGTCTCCAACTTCATAAATACCGTCCAGTTTCATAAATATCTCATTTACCCTTTAAATACATAACACAAATTCTTGAGTACAATAAATGGGATAAAAATACAAAACATATTATTTCCCCAAAACGGAACAGAATCTCTCAAAGAATATTTCTCGGTTAAAATATGTTGTGTCCACTGTTTCTTTATAAAAGTTATTGATACGCTTACTGGCTTTCTTTTATAGCTGTATTGTTGTGTGAACTAAGTATTATTAAAATCTGTTTACCCTTTCCAAGAATACAACAACACGCTTAGGATAACAATATTCATCACCACAACCCGTGGATTGATTTTTATTACATAAAGAACAGTATCTGCATAAAAATTGTTTTCAGTACAGAAATATTTTTAGATTCTCTAACTATATATCGGATTCTTCAAAGCAGAGACGTAGTTAATATTTGTTATTTATTCATTACGTTTGTTTATAGCAAATGGAATTTATTGAACACATTAATAGAACGTTAATTGTTTGTAGAGTAAATTTCTAAATTACGAACAAATAAAATCTCTTTAGTTACCAACACATATATATTCCACTACTTACAATGAACACAGTGTTTCATACCCACAAGAATGTATAGCGAAAAGTTGTCCCATAACATTTATGTAGTACGTTGATTTGGAGCGACACCGAAATATGTACAGTAAATAATCGCTATAATATAACGCCCTTTTAAGTTGTTATTTACTATATAATCGTGCATAGTAACATCTTTATTTTCGTCTTTGTCTTCCGTTACAAAGCTTAGCTTACGCTACGCTCTGTTAGACTTCATCTTCGTTCACGTGAGGAGGCAAAACTCTTCAACGTTTTTGCTAATTGTTGCTAGTCGTGGCGTTATATCTTCTAAAAACGCATTTCTTTCAATAACATAATTAAACATCATTATATTCTGCAGTTGCCGCTAAATTATCTGATCAACGCAGTAGTATTGGAGAGTTAGGAGAAAATCTCATTTTGTACCAGAGAAATGCGCTGCAGAGCCTTCTTCCGTTCTCAGAATGTGAAATGTGTAACAAAATTTACAAAAAAAAAAACTAATATTATATCTCTGTTTTGGTACTGTTTTCTTCTGCAATGCTGCTCTATATTGCTTTATGTTTGTCTTAATGATGTCACGTTTATGTCGCTATTTAAGCTACCGCCAAATTCCGGGATTCGTATATTAAGTGACTACTTCTTGATCTGTTTATATCTACTATCAGCAGATAAGCCTCCCAGTTTACTATATAGTCATTCGCATGTTATTCACCTTTTCTTTGATTAAGAAGGCATTAGCGAACGACGTGTTGCTTGTTTGTTGCAGTAATTGTCTGTGTCTTGTTACGTTTTGCACTGTTCTTCCCAGATGTCCACTTATTGTTAAGTAATATTACAGTTACAGAATTGTGTACCGCAGTTGCAACGATGTTTTGTGATAATGACACTGGGATACATATGCTACAAAAAATAAAGTTAGTTAGAAAAATAACAACACTACATCATACTGTATTTACATGTCGTAATACAAATTACAGAATATATTCGACATCTTTTAAAGTGTTCGCGAATACTAATTTATTAAAATACTGAATCCTAATAAAACTCCTGCAACTTGACAGTAATATGTTTAAATATAACCTATTATACCATAACTGTACACTAATATATTAGAGTTTTATTAACTGTATTTTAACTATAATCTGGTGAATATAGTTTTAGTCAGTTGCGTAAAAAGGAATACGCTAAGTAGGAAGTTAATGTCAAATAGTTGCTCTGTAATCGTGCTTGAATGAATTTAAAGATAAAAACCGGCCTATTTCTTATAAACGTATTTTTAAATGTTCCTATAATAAATTGATTTTTGTATCAGTCAAATATCATTAAACAATATGTTTTTTTATGATTTAACTACTTTTGTGCATATTGGGCTACACCTGTCAACTACACACAGGACACAGAAAATATATCTATCAAAGTTTCCTACATTCATTAAAACAATATAGCTTCATTTAAATTTTTACAATAAATTCTGTATACACAATAATAAGTAATAAATAATGCAATATCAATGAGTCATAAATTGTTGCCAAAAACTCAAACTGAAATTTCACACATTTAACTTGATACAACCGATAGGCAATTTAAAGTTAAATGTTTACTGCAGTTAAAAACAAAGCTGTTATATTCGTTATGTTTCCAATTAACCAGTAGACTAAATTATTCAAATTTTAATAAAATATTTAAATAATACATAAATTTTAAAATTTATAAATTATTTAATGTACAACAAATTTTTACTTTATTACCAAAGCTAACTACTTCGTTACTGCTGTATGCGCCAATTAGGCGGCAGCGCTATGTAATTATCTGGCTGGTACAGCGATGATGGGCGTTACTGTGTTGGTCAATTCGGCACGGAAATTATGAGTTACATCTTTCCGGAAACGCACTGTCGATAAAATTAATCCTGCATGAGTGCAATATTTTTTTTATTTATAAACTTCATTGTGGTTATAAAAACTTCATTATCATCATCTGCAAGGATTAAACCATGAATGGTTTGTTCAGGTGTCAAAGAGTCAAAAAGTCTGGAGCTGGTCACTCCAGCGCTTCCTCGGACGTTCCACACCTCACTTTTCCGTCCCTTCGGCTTATAGAGCCATAGTTTTTTGGGGGGAGGGGGATGCGGCAGTCATCCATTCGGAAAAGATGTTCCCACCAATTCAGCCGATACTGGGCAATCCTACCAAGTATACTCATATATTCAGTTCCTGTCGTATACATGTGTTTCTTCTATGATCGTGGAAAGTATATCCTGCCACGTGCCTGAGAAATGTCATTTGCCGTTCCGATAAAGTCCAATTCAGAGACCCATAAAGAAGGGACATCAGCTTGCGAACTTAACAATTAGCCTGATGGTCCCGCACATAAGGTTAAACTTACTCAACTTATTCACAATGTCGTTGCTTGCATTATAAGACACACTGTAGCCCTGGATTCAAAATTGCTGACGTGTTCCAGGGCAGTACCAGCTGTAACAATTTTTGCCCGTGTGGGATCAGTTCTATGGAAATCCATTATATTGGTCTTAACTGTGGATATCTCTAATCTGTAGTCTTTGCAAAATCGATTTAACAAATGTACATCCATCTGCAATTAGTTTTCCGAGTCCAACAGAATAGCATGATTGTCCGCAAACCACAATCTATCAATTCCAGAGTGGCCAATCATAAAATTCTCTTTAAGGCACATCTGCCAGTTTTGTATGTCATTGTCAATATATAAATTAAGAAGAGTACAGCAGGTGATAATGGACACCCTTGTCGTACTACGCAATTAATCAGGCCAACTCTAGGAACTGTTCTCGGTTTCTCTGCTTTAAGTACAATTTTATTTCTTACATATAGAGACTATGTATTGCTCTAGTTAGATGTTGTGGGATCACTTTCGTTGTCATTATTGCCCACAACTTGCTCCGACTCACTCTGTCAAACGCCTTCTCGAAGTCGACGAAAGGCATGTATGTAGGCAGCTGATACTCTCTACGCTTTTCAATGAGCCGGGCTTTTTAAATATGTAATTTCAACATGATCTGCCCTTCTTGAAGTCGTTCTGGTCTCTGAAAGCATGGTCTCTGTTATTACATTGAATCGTGATCGTTTTCTTAATATAGATGCATATAATTTCTATCTAGCATTAAGAATGCTGACTTCTCTGTAATTTGGGAATATGGGAAGGCTGACTTACCTTCGTTGAATATAGAAATTACCTTTTCAATCCGCCTGTTATCAGTAACATGGCCAGTGGTCCAGTGTAGATTAATGAACTGCAATAAACGATCATGCAGCAAGGCGTTGGTGCACACTTTATAAACTCCAAATTTAGCCAATCAGAGACCGGTGCTTTTCTATTTTTACAGTAGTGTGGAGCAGCTATTTTACCCTATAAAATACATACAAATTAGGTTTCAGTAACACAAATATCTGAACACATACCTGTATTCAAAAAACCCTTTTATAAATTTAGTATGTTTTTCTAAATAGTATACATTCAGACACTATGTTTCTATGCAATATTACCAAGTGTACAGTTATGCAAACAATGAGAGTATTGTATAAACAATGAATTTTACCTAATTAACACTAGTCTACTTAAAACGTGTTAAAATTTAGAAATGCACACATACATTAATTTATAATTACCCATTTGGAAAAAATAACGAACACGGAATCGCACAAAAATTGCAACTACTCCCGTAAACTTTCAATAACTCCAGTTTCTACATTAGTTGTTGTTGCTGTGTCTTGTTTCAATTTTATCACTGTCACTAGTGCAGTCGTGACAACTAGAACATGTTATCTAATGCACGTCACGTGTCATGACATTTATCACATCTTCAAACAAATCCGTGTGCGCTATTCATACTGAACATACGGATTCACGTAGTATGATTGGGTTATCGTCCTAGAAGCTTATATAATAACCGGGTACACTATGGAGGCCGCAGAAGCTACTAGACGACGCAGGTAACATTAGAAGCACTTCTACCATTCACGTGCCTCCAGAAATTCTACCTTATAAACGTCAGAACAGTTGACGTTTATTGAACAGAAATGAAATGATTTGACGAATTCTAGTACAAAACATATTAAAAAATAAATAAAAACATGTCGTTCTATGAAAGAAATATACATAGAAGAAAAGGAATAAATTTGTGGATGTAGAAATTACAAACAGGTTTTATATATCATTTTTGATCATCTAATTCTGAATACATGGCTTTTTGCAAGTACATGCTTTTTTCATTAATGTTTAGAAAACATAAAACTGTAAACATTTTGAATTAGGTAAAAAAAAAATCTTTATTTATGCTTATTTGTTTACTTTTCATGAATACTAAATGTTGGGAAGTTTACAGTAAATTTTTAAAAAAGTTTGATACCGGATTTACAAACATATCATATTAGCATAATAATAAGAACTCCTCAAAACAGAATACAAATAAAATTATACAGTCATTTAATCAAGACTTGAAACATGTTCGTAGATTGTTGACAGGGGCTGTGTAAAACTCATCGTCATACTGCGCATCAACCAATGGACGGTGGTACAATTGTAACTAGATATTTATAATGTAGAATAAAACGGAATCTAGAGCCGATTATTTGAACATTATGGAAGGAAAAAATGAATTGAAAATCGCACACGTCATAGTGTTGGCCGTTTATATGAATGGCGAATATTACTAAATAAATTTGAAATTGAAACTGTGTACTCTGTGCGTTTTAATAATATATATTTATGATGAAAACTTAAACATATATATATGGCAAGTACGAATGTGAGTGTAATACTTAATGCTCTATATTGATAATACGTTCAGTGCATAACACAACATTGGTAACACTTGCGTAGACACGTCTATATTAAATGGTAATTTTGACTATCCCGTTTGCTTTCGATTGTTAAAATTACATTCCCTTGCCAATTTATTAAGCCGCCCTAATTACCTTATTTTGTAATGTATTTAATATTCTTATAACAAACTTTAGCTTAAATTACATTTTTAATTCTCCTTGAAAATCCTTTAATATTTTTTAATCTTTACCTTCAGAACAATTGATTGTTATGATTCCAAGTCAAAATAGTCAGTTAAATACCTTTATCTAAGTAGTGATATCTCTATCCCTTATTTCTTATCTAAACAGCTCCCATATATTTCGGGCCTGACTGAAGCTTAAATGTTAACATGTAGCCTATCTATCTCAGGTTGATGAAGCACATTAATATCCGCATTAATAGCAGTCCCTTTTTCTTTAAGATATTCATTAACTTTTATTAAAAAACAATATCTATGTATATTCATTTAATATTTTAATGAACTGTATTTCATTTCATAAAATAATAATATTTTTACAATAATTGTTCCCTTCCACGTTACAACAAGAGAAAACAGTGGACACATTTCACTTTAGTCTTCATGCTTACGAGCTAAGAATAGAATATTTTCCTAAGCAGTTTCTTTTAGTTCCTTGTGTGTAACTGTTGCATTCGTCTCGCTTCTATCTTGCATGTTGTTTTTGGATCTACTCTCATCTTCAGGCAAACGCTAATGCACTTTTCTGTACAAAAAATTCGTTTTCTTCATGAAAAACAAACATCATTATTATTATTATTATTATGTAAACGGTGAGAGGTATATTTTGAGTGGTTATAACACAAATTCGTGGAACGAGAAAAAACCCGGTATTAAGTGGCGTAAGTGTTCGCCGTGAAGCAAATGTCCCTCAATTTGAATGCAATTGATTTCCGATTCCTTTCCAAGAAAACTTTAGAGATTTTAACAGAATGGTGAGTATAATTAGTAAGAGCGCATAGTATATTATCGATTCACTCTCAGCAGCTTTCCACGTCCCATCTTGCGGCCTTGCAACTGAGCAGAAAGCACACTTTAATAATGTTTTTGTGATTCTGCGTTTCTTAGATCTCAGCAGTGATTTAACAAACATAAACAAAAGCATATTGTTCTCTGCTGACTACACTAAACAATAAATAATTGTGTTGATATATTAACATTTTTTATACAGGCCTGTCATCTTTACACGTCAATTTAAATGTTGCAATGTTGTATAGGAGTGCCTCTGTTAATTTCTAATTGTTGTGTGTATCTAATAAAATTTATAATTAGTGACTTCATCTGGTGTCAGTTATTTTGTTACAACAGTAGGCCTACAAACGATTAGTCATGCGACCGTCGTAGTGAAACGGTATAGGTGTTAATTGAATACCTGTACAACAAATAACAGCAGTCTGCAAGCCTAACAAAACTACACAAGTTTGTAATAAAATTATTTAGTAGTTATATAACGTACATGGTTTAGATGTTTCACGTCTCAGTGTCAATACGTGTATGATATTTATTACTATATTTCACAAGATTTACTAACTGTTATGCATAAAGAACATAGCATAAAACGTTTGTTATTAACCATAATGGTATTTCCAATTACTTGAAAGAATCTTGACGTGGCAGATGAATTCTGTCTCACCCATTTGGCAATGTTATTTACAACACAATTGTAGACTGTCATTGAAAACGATACAGGTTACAATATTTTAAAAATATAACGGTTTATTAATGGATATTTTTACCTGAAATGGAAGTTATCATGTGACTACTAAAATAGTTAGGACATTTATCAATACACCTTGTTCTACCGACTTAAATTAAAGTACACATGTATAGTGAAAACTGACTTAATTGAGTACAGATTAATAGAAAACTCGGCAGTACTCATATTTAAAGTCTAAGACATTTATCTCTAACAAACGGAGAGAGTCACAGAGTGTTATAGAAGAAATATAATGTTTAGACCAACCACACGTGGAAAGATTTTTATAATTCCTTATTACACACGAGATACTGTAAACGATTGCTTCCATTCTTTAAATAAATATAAAATCAGTAATAATAACGCTTCCAACTGTACTTTGGTTTTCGTAATTTGGTAACGTAAACTAACCGAAGGTGTTTTCAATTTAAATTTGTGTGTTTGTATGTCTGTCTGTGTGTCTGTTTGTTTGGCGTATGTTTCACGACATAGTTGGATCACACTACAAATGATTAAACAAAAAATAGAGTTGCGTTCGTCTTGACACTTTCATCACACATACTACTATTGTTTCTTAGATTAATCCTATGTAAATAAGGGCACGCAAGACACAAATGGAAGAGGTTAAATTAAATGAAAAGCATAATTCATGTGATATATTTAATTAATAAAATCTTGTATAAACTCAGAAAAAGTTTTTAGAATATTTAAATGTTGCACCTAAAAATTTATAAATATTTTGAAAATATTTTGTGAAAATGCACTCCGCCTAGGAGTACTTTCAACCCAAACAGTACAGTGACTAGTTAGAAAATTATGTAAGTTTAAGCCTAAAATTGGAATTGAATTTTAAAAAGGCGTAAAAATTTATTTATATCATTCATAAGGAAATCAGTACGTTACATTCTAACCCAAATTTCTTCTGGCCTAGCAAGCATCATTAAAACAATGTTGTGTTCTGTAAATTTTGAGCAAATTTTGTACATTCTTTTCTAATAATTATTTATTCTGGTAAATAAATAGCACGCAATAATAATCTCTAAAACTGTATAAGATAAGTGAGACAAATTATATTGAGACCAAGACTTATATTTATGTGAAGAAATTAAAACACCAGATGTCTTATAAAGTGGTTATTCTGATTCCTCAAGATATTTTGTATTGTTAATACAGTTTTATGTAATTCATTTGTTAAATATTTCTTTAAAGGAGAAATAAAAATGGCCTGTGATGTTTATTCTGACGATAGTAACTAAATATAACAGCAATCAAAAGTACATTATACGATTTGCCCATCATCATCATCATCATTATCAGTACCAATTTAAAGAATCAGTCCCATAAATCTGTTTTGGTTGAATATTCCATATCTTACTTGGCCTTTCAGTGTTTAATTTTCGCTAGGCCTATAACCAAATGCCAGCTTAGTTAGTCTTTGTATGCCCATTCATTTCAGATGCTACTACCAATTAATCCTATCTTCCCGGACTCGATCAATTTTTGCATAATTATTTCTACCGTACGGAACACTCATGACGTTTTTGTTTATAAATATCCACGTTCGCTGCTGTATGGTAACTCTAGAACCGCTTCCATTTTTCTAAAATTTAGAGTATGTACATTTCTAATAAATTTACTGCAAATGGTTTTACAACAGGTGAATTAGCGGACAATCATGTGTGCACAATGATGTGCTTGTGTAATCACTGACAAAGCGATACCAATTATCGTTAACTACAGCGATTAACGTTCCGCAAGCTATTACCGCACATTCTATTACGGTTTAGTCTAATACGCAGCGTGGTAAACAATGTTAAACTGCCACAAAAAGTAGTAATTGCCGTTTCCACGCAACTACAGTCTATACGACAATAACACTTTTTTGTAGTGTTTTTCTATATCGGTGGTTCACGGCATTGTACAAGTTTACATGTATTACTCAATGAAATTAAACCGTTAAAACTAATAACTTCATAAGTCGCAATAACTCTTTTGAATTACTGTAAACTTTATGTAGCCTATTTATTTGGTCTTCAAACCATTCTTACCATACTACTGTAAAATGTTATGGAAAACTGTAGAAAACAAACGATTTTGTAAAACAACTGCTATAAAATTGTGTTCGTATTAAAAGAGAACATATTATAACAACAATGTACGGTTTATTAAAATGACCAGTGAACAAGTCGTTGTCTGAAATTACAAAAACCTGTCGCGTTTAACTATCCGTAATACCTTAACATCCAAAGTGAGGTATACAACTAAGTAAATCTATTTATAAACAGAATAAATTTGGTAAATTGTTTGTCTTTTTGAAGTTATCTTCAACTAACGTTGCTGTATAAAAGAATCCAGTTGTTACGGAGAGTGGAAAATGTCTACAATTTCCAACATTTTCTTTCTACGTAACACACATATATGGTCTGTTTACAATCCATTCGTGTGAATACATTTAACTATTTACAAAGTAATATTAAACTTAAACCGGATAAAAGACAACAAATAGACATTCAGAAATTATATAATCGTCTATGCTCTCTGTGACTCATAAATACAGTCAGAAACAGTTTCTAAACAGCCTGCTAATTGCTAATACACCAATGCCCTTCTCTAGCCGATGAGCGATGCGGCTTTTCGTTATATGTCAGCTTATAGAGTAGTAAGTTGAGTCTCAAATATATAACCAAATTGCATATAGAGAATTTTTTAATCTTTACGGAGGACCCCACAACGCTCGGTGGTCTCTACCGCTGCAAGACATCTCAGAGTTCTAGATTCTCTTCCTTATATCTCTGATGCCCATTATTCTAGATTGCCATCCATTGAAAGTTGTTTGTTTCTCACTTTCAACGAACCTAATAAGAATCTTTGTAGACTCTTTGTTTCTCAAGACGTTAGAGTAGGTCTAATCAACGGGTACGGGTGTTTTTAAATTTTTTATGTTATAGTTTACCTGTAACAGGTAGTAAAGCTGTGAGGAAGTTTCATTAAGTGGTTAGGTGCTTACGTACTGAGCACCAGTTTGTGCGTGCCCGGAGAAAAAAGAAAGTTTGCACAACACCATGTATTATCAGTGTTTAGTCGTACAAAAATGGTTTGAATGAAAACAATAAAATACAGTACATGTTTAGTTTACAGTGAGGGAAATCACTCAAACAAAAAAAAAGTAGAAGACTACACTTTGAGCTACATGAAGAAGATTAATGTAAACAAATTGTATTTAAACATTACCTACAATCCGCGCTGACACCGGGGGTGTAGGCAATCATAAATTTGTGTAGGCAATTTGTAAATATTATCTAGACAGACTTGAAAGATATATTTTTGAAGATAGAAAACGTTTTAAATATAATAAACTGGAGATAAATATTTAACAATAAGCAAAAGCAATTATTGTTCATTTCTTTTATAATGGAAATATCAAGTGACTTTTGCGCCAGCCTGTGTACGCTGATATTCAGTCAGTAGCCAACCTACAAACTTGCTGCGGTGTATCAGGTGTAGAGAGAGGTGTAACGTTTTTAAATTGTGAGTCGCCTAGCTAAGCAGCTGCAGCCTACATTTCAGTTTAGAGTAACGCTAATTTATGGTGTTGGGTGACACAGCAAGCTGTACCATCTACTCTGGCTGATTAGTCACGTTTAAGGCTCACGCTTCACTAAACCGCATACCGTAGTTGTGCACGACAGTATGTCCAACTTGTAATTGATTACAGCAGGCACGTAGCCGGGGGGGCTCGAGGGGCTGAAGCCCCCCCAAATCTAAAAATTAGATTTATTCCTTTATTTGCTCCAACTGTGTCTTGTTGTTTTCGGGTATTTTTTAAACCTACTACCATCCAGACACTTTACGTAGCAAAAATGTTAGCACTCGGGGGAGTGCCGACAGAAGTGAAAACTTTTATACTCAGGCCTGGAGAAACGCTTTGTGCATGGAAAAAACATTTAATTTAGTGGTATTACAAAATTGCTATGAAATATCTACAACTGAAAATTATGAAAAATATTTTTTTAATAAAATTTAATTAAAACAATGTAAAATTTAATCGTAATCAATTATAATTTTCAAATAATAATTAATTTAAATATAAAAATAAATTTTTGTTATGATAAATTTATATTTTAAAAAGCACAATACTGGAACCTAACCTAAAAAAGTTACGTGTTTTTCGAGAGATTTTACGACACACTCGGCGCGATACGACTTCGGGTCCGAAGAGCGAGCTGCCTGTTTATGATTACATCGATGCTGTTTGTGCTCGTGTCACTGGAAGCGGAGGGTGGACGTAGCAGAGAACGTAATCCGGGAGTCGGGGGAGAGGGGCAGGCAAATCGGCCTGAGCGCGCGAATGGAGAGAGGGGACCGCCTATACTCTCTGTATATGTATAAGCTGATGACTCACCGTAACGGAAGAAAGCGTAACCGATGAGATGCTGTCGCGAAACTCTATGTTTTCTCCATACAAAAAGTGTTTCTCCAGGCCCGCCTATAGAAGTTTTCACTTCAAAAAATTTAAGTCATCTAGGGGGCAGTAGCAAAACTAAGTCTTTGCCTTATAACTCCTTAAACGAGTTAGTGTAGTAAATCGATACTTGATGGCGACACTTGATGACAACGATGGGGCGATAGTTGCGACCAATTATAAAAACTATTTTATTTTGTGCAGAACAAGAATACCTCTTAGAGGTGATCATGACAGTGGACCTCTCTCTTTGGATATACTTGAAAAAAAGGATGGAAAATTCCGAGCTCTTTTGCGATTAAGGGCAAACTCTGGTGATGAAGACTTAAAAAGACACATTATCAATAGCCGTAGAAACGCCCGCCACGTACTTGAGCCCAGATATACAGAATGAAATTATACAGATATGCTCAAACATAGTTACCAAAGAAATAGTTTCTAAGATAAATAATGCAAGTTGTTTTAGCCTACTTGCCGATGAAACTATGGATATTTCAAGCACAGAACAACTTTCTATCTGTGTCAGGTATGTAGACCTACTGATTCATAATGGCGATTCACAAACCCTAGTAATTCGAGAAGATTTTTTGGGATTTATCCCAATTCATGATCGATCTGCAGAAAACTTGACCAAAGTCATTTTGCAGCGATGTGAGGAGCTAGGACTTGACATGTCTAAATGCGTTGGACAGGGGTATGATGGAGCAGCCAATATGGCTGGCCACATCAGTGGTGTCCAATCTAGGATCAGACAGCAGTATCCGAAGGTGAGATATGTTCATTGTGCAAGCCACCGCTTAAATCTTGCACTGTCAAATGCCATGTCAATTCCTATGGTAAAAAACTGTCTTGGTGTTGTCAATGAATTAGCTAACTTTTTTAGAAACCACCCCAATGCAAATAAAACTCTTCAGGATGCTATTTCAGTACATGCCCCAGAGAGTAGGAAAAGAAGACTTCTCCGGCTTTATGAAACCAGATTCATCGAAAGGCATGACAGTGTCCTTACATTTGTTGAGATCTTTAAATCCATTTGCATCAGCTTGGAAGCGATTTCTAACAAGACATGGAAGATTTCTTCAACAGCCTTAACTTTGTTGGCAGCCGTGGAGAAGAGTGATTTCCTAGTCAGCCTATTTGTTTGTGACAAACTCTTTAGCTTTACTCTGCCATTGTCTGTGTTTATTCAAGTTAAGTCTCTTGATTTATTATCAGCTCTAAGCCATGCTAAAGAGGTTATTGTTACTCTTAAAAAACAACGAGAAGATGCAGAAAAATGTTTCAAAGATATATTTAATTCTGCATCACGGGTTGCGGAAGAGATATTCCTAACTAAACTGACGGTTCCAAGACTAACATCAAGGCAGACGATGCGTGCGAACCCTCAAATTACTAATGTTGAAAAATATTACAGAGTGACTGTCTTCATTCCTTGTGTTGAGAGTCCCTTTCAAAATTTATCTGATAGATTCATATCAAATGAGGATATTCTACAAAGTTTCCAGGTGCTTCTTCCAGGCTATGCTTCTATTGATGAAACGAGCAAGTTGGAGAGACTATCTCCATACTTTGACGATCAAATGTCATTTTCTGCAGTAAAAGCTGAGTATGAACTGTGGTGTGAAAGAGCTTCCACTATTGACACCGACTCTGAGGTCCTGAAAGTATTGGAGTATTGCAATGCGACTTATTATCGTACAATCAACCACCTCTTAACTGTCTTGGCTACGTTGCCAGTGACAACTGCTAGTGTAGAGAGATCTTTTTCTACAATGAAAAGAGTGAAAACTTTACCTCGTAGTGTAATGAACGACGACCGACTAAGTGCACTTGCCATGATTTCCATTCACTGGGATGTTACTGTGGATCCAGATAAGGTGATCAACATTATGGCAGGGAAGAAATCAAGAAGACTGCTTCTGTAGTAAATAAAAAAAGAGACATGGTGCTCGCTTGTAGCAATAATAAACCCCTGTTGGAATTTGGAATTTAGGAGTGTAAGGTGCATTGGTAGGGCCTAATTTGTTAAAGTCATTTGTAGCTCAATAAATTTCTATTTAAAAAAATAGAGTAGTAATTAATCTTCCTTCTTCATTAGCCGGATTTAACATTGTTTGAACACAGAGCCGAGCAGCAAATCTTTAGCCTTGATATGGCCACCGCCGGAAAAATTTCGAGAAATGAACCCCACCCGAAACAAAATTCTGGCTACGGGCCTGGATTACAGGACGAACGTAATTTCTATCACGTCAGTAGGGTAGCGTGTTAATTTATGGAAACAATAATATTGCGGCCGCTGTACTCTGATGTTTAATATTTTAATAAACACAACTGAAACTTTAAATGGAACAAAATTGTGCGTATGTGTGTGTGAGAGAGAGAGAGAGCGAGAGAGAGAGAGAGAAAGAGAGAGAGAGTTAGTGGATATAGCTCTCTCCTGGTTTCTTCTGTTTTCCTATTGGAGTTGATCCTGTTAACGCGATCCTATTGGTAGGATGAACGCTACGACTTTCAGTACTGTCATGATAGTAGATTTCAATAGAGACAAGTAAATATCGGTATGGAGAACCATACATGACTTCCACATTCAAAGATTTATATTTAAATCTTAATATCGCCTGCCAAGCGCGATATATTTTCTCTTATACATGATTTACACTAAAATGAAAAAATTATAATTTTATTGCCTGGCAACAAAATTATTTTATTTTCAACAATTACCATTGCTTGAAAAAGTTTAAATGAATTTTCAAGTACTTTACTCTTGTTAAAACGTAAAAGGTTGCAGGTAAACTACCCCTTCCCCTTTACCGATCTTCACCAAACTCTAAAGGCCTTGAGTCCTCTACAATTCACTAACGTATGCAAAATATTATTTGATTCTGTTTTAATTTGCGGCAGTTATCGTTTGCCATATAAAATACGCTTGATAAAAAACGTTGCCGGTAAACTACCCCTTCCCCTCAACCGATCTTTACCAAAAACAACAGGTCTTGAGTACTCTACAAATCAGGGCTGTATGCAGAACATTATTTGATTCTGTCTGAATTTGCGGCTGTTATCGTTTGCCATAGAAAATACCCTTGTTAAAAAAACGTTGTAGGTAAACTACCCCTTTCCCTTAACCGATCTTCACCATAAACAATAGGTCTTGAGAACTCTACAATCTAGGGCTGCATGCAAATAATCTTTTGATTCTGTTTGAATTTGCGGCTGTTATCGTTTGCCATAGGAAATACCCTTGTTAAAACATAAAACGTTACAGGTAAACTACCCCTTCACTTAAACCGATCTTCACCAAAAACAATAGGTCTTGAGAACTCTACAATTCAGGGCTGTATGCGAAACATTATTTGATTCTGTTTGAATTTGCGGCTGTTATCGTTTGCCAAAAAAGAATTTCACCTTGATAAAAAAAAACCGTTGCCGGTAAACTACCCCTTTCCCTCAACCGATCTTCACCAAAAACAACAGGTCGTGAGTACTCTACAAATCAGGGCTGTATGCAAAAAATTATTTGATTCTGTTTGAATTTGCGGCAGTTATCGTTTGCCATAAAAAAAATCTACACACACACACACACACACACACACACACACACACACACACACACACACACACACACACACACACACTTTTCGGAAAACGACTTTTTTTCATGTTTTGAGTGTAGTAGAATCAGAATCTGCAATAATCTCGAACACGATTTTTTTTGGCATCACCATACTTCCATTCCTTAAGGAATATGGAAGTAAAAATTATATGCCGTAAGCAAACTAGTACCCAACGGCTGCAGACTTTACTTTGTACTAAACTATTGTATCCGTGGTTCATTAAAGTAGTAATACTAACAGCTGCTAACATTTTACATCAAAACAGTATGAAGTGTGTGTGTGCGTTTACATTATTAAATAGAAAACAAACAGGGCTGTTTTGCCGTGGTAGGTTGCTAATAATTAACTGCATAGTTGGCTACGTTTCAGTCCCACAGTCGGGGATCTTCTTCTGTTTTGCCGTGGTAGGTTGCTAATAATTAACTGCATAGTTGGCTACGTTTCAGTCCCACAGTCGGGGATCTTCTTCTGTTTTGCCGTGGTAGGTTGCTAATAATTAACTGCATAGTTGGCTACGTTTCAGTCCCACAGTCGGGGATCTTCTTGAGGGCGCAAAGCAACAGAAAACAACAAGTGCGGCAGATCTTAGCCAAACAATACGCGGGTACGTTTACCGGGTATGACCAACAGGCGGCCGGTAACACAAGATTACCTATATCATCTCGACTACCTAATCTCGGCTATTCGCAGGCCGTTCTTGACCCCGCGATTATGCAGAGTACAGAATTACATGTATTTCCTGTTGAAAAACCTACTGGCTAATTGCATGATGTTGTTACTACATGTATTATTGTGTTGATATTGTAACAAGAACCCAATCGAACAGCCTAGAACGTCCTCCACCCGCCCCTCCACTAATCGAGTATGTGTACCTCAGTCAAGGCCGGGCTAAAGTACGTTCCAGAGTACACTGGAGAACACTTGAAACGCATTAGCTGGCGTGCAGTAAGGAGGGAAAGCTACTCTAGACCTTTGCGTGACCTATAAAGGTAGATCTGGATTAGTCAGATCAGTTCGTTGAGCGATTTTCCTTAGCGCAGATCGAGTGTTTGTTGAAGTAGGTTATTGTAGCGAAGTGTTATTGTGTTTTAGTGTGTAACTCAATTATTTGACATTATTATTGTTTGTGGGCAAATTTTCCTGGCATTATTGTACGAGTTGATTACACATTGTTGTTTGTGAGTAATTAAAGCGGGTTATTAGTGACTTCATTAGTGTCTGTAACTTGTTTCCACTGTAGAATATGACGATGAGTGAGACAGTCTAACAATATGTTTATTGTATGCAAAAGTAATAAACTTGAGTATGATATAAGACAAAACTACGGAATTACGATTAACCTACTGTGAACATAACTAATCTAAAATAACTATATGATATTGCACCATAAAACTGATAATCCATAAGACTACATACATTGTATGTGTGATATAAAACCGCATCGTAATTTACTTGCTTTGTAGTTTAGTTATAAAAACTTGATGTAGTCACGACACGTCTTATCTTTAAAAACTAAAAGTGTAGTCAAGGAATTCCATTGAATTCAAATTGTTCCTTCATCACCTCCTTAAAATTTATATAATCTTTTCCTTAATGCGTACTTATTTACTTATACCGTAACCTCTCCTGCTAGCGGTGTTGAAGTAAATCAAGCCCACTTATATACAATGACACTGCTGCTAACCATCCACTTTTTGAACAAGCGTTCTCTTTGAGGAGACCAAGATCTTATCCTAGGAGAATGTCTGTTACCCTCGGCTGCACATGGAGTACGTCAAAGTCTTTAAATATGGTTCCGTCGTGATGAACAGAAGAAGAGAAAAACTCGTATTAAATAGGATTTTGTATACTGTCCTCCCAAACCAATTAGATAGCACTTGATGTTGATTGGTTGATGATGTTTTCTATCTTAGGTCGTGCTCGTATGAAGGTCTATATACGTGGACATTCTTAAACAAAAAAACCCACTCTCTACCTCATTGCGGGGGGTTAATTGGTAGACACCGTGCCAATTGTTACCAATACTGTCTATACCCTCCCACCGATGTGAGGCCGAAGGCTAGCCTAGCTTTCTGTCAGGATAGCCTTCAGACCACGGCGTAACAGCTCGCCCAATAATTTTTCCAACTATTTGCCGTTTCAAATTATAAATGCATTCTATTGTCTATAATATTAGTTATTTACGTAAAGTATCGATGTTAATTTTTTACTTCCATGTTCCTTAAGGAAATGGAAGTATGGTGATGGCAAAAAAAATCGTGTTCGAGACTATTGCAGATTCTGATTGTACTACACTCAAAACATGAAAAAAAGTCGTTTTTCGAAAAGTGTCTGTGTGTGTGTGTCTGTGTGTGTGTCTGTGTGTCTGTGTGTGTCTGTAGATTTTTTTTCTATGGCAAACGATAACAGCCGCAAATTCAAACAGAATCAAATACTTTTTTGTATACAGCCCTGATTTGTAGAGTACTCGCGACCTATTGTTTTTGGTGAAGATCGGTTGAGGGAAAGGGGTAGTTTACCGGCAACGGTTTTTTTTTATCAAGGGTAATTTTGTTTGTTTGGCAAACGATAACAGCCGCAAATTCAAACAGAATCAAATAATATTTCGCATACAGCCCTGAATGTTAGAGTTCTCAGGATCTGTTGATTTTGGTAAAGATCGGTTATGGGGAAGGGGTAGTTTACCTGCAACGTTTTACGTTTTAACAAGGGTATTTTTTATGGCAAACGATAACAGCCGCAAATTCAAACATAATCAAATAATGTTTTGCATACTGCCCAGAATTGTAGGGTTCTCAAGACCTTTTGTTTTTGGTGAAGATCGGTTAAGGGAAAGGGGTAGTTTACCGGCAACGTTTTATGTTTTAAAAGGGTATTTTCTATGGCAAACGATAAGAGCCGCAAATTGAAACGGAATCAAATAAGTTTTTGCATACAGCCCTGGTTTCTTGAATACTAAAGACCTATTGTTTTTGGTGAAGATCGTTTAAGGGAAAGGGGTAGTTTACCAGATATGTTTTTTGTTTTATCAAGTGTATTCTGTATGGCAAACGATAACACCCGCAAATTAAAACAAAATCATATAATATTTTGCATACAGCTCTAAATTGTAGAGCTCTCAAGACCTATCGTTTTTGGTGAAGATCGGTTAAGGTAAAGGGGTAGTTTACCGGCAACGGTTTTTTTTATCAAGGGAAATTTTTTCTATGGTAAATGATAACAGCCGCAAACTCAAACAGAATCAAATGATGTTTTGCATACTGCCCTGTATTGTAGAGTTCTCAATACCTATTGGTGTTGGTGAAGATCGGTTAAGGGAAAGGGGTAGTTTACCTGCAACGTTTTATGTTTTAAAAGGGTATTTTTTATGGCAAACGATAAGAGCCGCAAATTCAAACAGGATCAAATACGTTTTTCATACTGCCCTGTTTCGTTGAGTACTAAAGACCTATTGTTTTTGGTGAAGATCGGTTAAGGGAAAGGGGTAGTTTACCAGACACATTTTTTGTCTTATTAAGGGTATTTTGTATGGCAAACGATAACAGTCGCAAATTCAAACAGAATCATATAATATTTTGCATACTACCCTGAAATGTAGAGTTCTCAAGGCCTGTTGGTTTTGGTGAAGATCGGTTAAGGGAATAGGGTTGTTTACCAGCAACATTTTATGTTTTATCAAGGGTAATTTTTTTTGACAAACGATAACTGCCGTACGTTAAAACAGAATCAACTACTCTTCTGCATACCTTTTTGAATTATTTAGTACTCAAGGTCTGTTGATTTTGGTGAAGATCGCTTAAGGGAAAGCTGTAGTTTACCAGCAACGTTTTATGTTTTAACAAGGGTATTTTTTCTATGACGAACGATAACTGCCGTAAATTCAAAGAGAATCAACTAATGTTTTGCATACAGCCCTGAATTGTAGAGTTCTCAAGACCTGTTGTTTTTGGTGAAGATCGGTTAATGGAATAGGGTAGTTTACCAGCAACGTTTTATGTTTTATCAAGGGTGTTTCCTCTGGCAAACGATAACAGCCGCAAATTCAAACAGAATCAAATAATTGTTTGCATACAGGCCTGAATTGTAGAGTACCTAAGACCGGTCATTTTTGGTGAAGATCGGTTAAAGGAATGGGGTAGTTTACCGGCAACGGTTTTTTATCAAGGGTAATTTTTTTCTATAGTAAACGATAACAGCCGCAAATTCCAACAGAATCAAATGATGTTTTGCATACAGCCCTGTATTGTAGAGTTCTCAATACCTGTTGGTGTTGGTGAAGATCGGTTAAGAGAAAGGGGTAGTTTACCAGCAACATTTTATGTTTTAATCAGGGTAATTTTTTATATGACGAACGATAACTGCCGTAAATTCAACCAGAATCAACTAGGTTTTTGCATACCTTTTTGAACTAAAGAGAACTCGAGGTCTGTTGATTTTGTTGAAGGTCGGTTAAGGGAAGGGGTAGTTTATCAGCAACGTTTTATGTTTTCAAAAGGGTAATTTTTTTATGACGAACGATAACTGCCGAAAATTCAATGAGAATCAAATAATTTTTTGCACTCTTTCCTGAGTTGCAGAGAGCTCAAGGTCTATTGATTTTGGTGAAGATCGGTTAAGGGAAAGGGGTAGTTTACCTGCTATATTTTATGTTGTAACAAGAGAAATGTTTCCATGACGAACGATAACTGCCGCACAATCAAACAGAATCAAATATTTTTTCCATGCTTCCCTGAATTGTAGAGGACGGAAGGTCTATTGATTTTGGAGAAGATCGGTTAAGAGAAAGGGGTAGTTTACCTGAAACATTTTATGATTTAACAAGAGTAAAGTACTTAATTTTTATAAATAAAGTATCCTGATAAGAAGCTCATAGTAATCCACTGTAGAAACGTAGATGAAATATCTATAAATAAAGAGGTTAGGTGAACGGGGTGGTGGTAATTTTCTATTATTAAAAATTATAGTTGAAGGTGAAGGGGAGAATTTTTTATATGTGTACTACGTTATCGGCAACAAATAAGTAGTTTTTTGTTAAAATTGCTTCCCGGGCTCTTTAGCCGTAGTCCAATTTTTTCTACAAAACCAGACTTTTCGGCAGTGCCATCGACTGCCATCATCGGTGAAAATCGAGTGCGAAAACGTGAGGTGGTATACGTTAGTGACCACAGTACTGTGGTTAATGCTGAAGCAATAAGTAGAAAGACGTAGTTTCTATGGAAATATTTCATTTCAAATATGATTTTAAATATAAATCTTAGAACATGGAAGTCATGTATGGTTCTCCATACCGATATTTTGTTAAAGTAATTATCTAAGAATTCTTTAACAGTCGTTCTGCTTTCCTAGCTTTTAAGGATTGTTAAGTTCCTCTCTCCCCGCGTTTAAGAAAGAAATAATTAATCATACAGTCTGTTCTGTCTGTTTAGGTTCGTACGTTTTTCATTAAAAATTCCTTAAATTTAATGCGCCTAAAGGCATACAAATAAGACACTGATCCTGGACAATTAAAAGAACAGAGTGAATAAGATAAATGATGATGTTTATTTTGCTACAGGAAACAGCAAAATGTAAAACAGTAAACAAGAGAATTTACGTAACTCTGGTTAACGGATTAAAATTGACGAGACTACGGAAGTAAAAATTGCAGGTACATGAAAAGATGAAGACTTAAATTTTTAACAATTGGTTTAAAATTGGAAATTACGTACAATCGAATTTGGCTGTAAGTTATCACGTGCTTGCGGTGTTTATAATATGGTTACAATGACTCGCTCAAGCTTTACGGTCGATTTCAGTATTTACACTGTCATTCTGTATTTAATTATAAACAATGGCGGCGGATACTGAGATTAGATGTGTGGTTTCACAAGCCCACGACCACACTCGGTAATAAAAAAGTAAAAAATGATCGACTGCCAGTGTGTGTTTGTTGACAGGGAGACAAAATTCAAGAGAGAATTCTTGGTTTATCTTAATTTTATTTTGATGGTTAAACTTCTTTTTGATAAATATAGGCTGTTAAATAGACAGTGAATTAAAAATTATTTCTTAGAACTCATCCAATACTTTAGGCATATATTTCGTCATGGGTTTCTTGTAAATTGTATAAGGAATTGAACAGTCATAGTCGAGTGCCATTTATATACAAAAACAGCAGTGCCTCGGAGCACAGTCCTCTTACTGGCTTGATACTAAACATTCTGCGCTGTCTTGAAGACATTATAGGTATTCATTTTTTTCTTAAATGTTTATGCTCTTTCCTGTAAAAAATTAATAAACAGCTGATTAAGAAAAAGTTGTTGTATGCAACTGATTAAAAAAAAACATCAGCAATGCATGCAAACAGTTTTAGTAACTTCAAAATAAATTTTTTTGTTAGTCTTTTGTTACAATGACGATAGAATTTAGAGGACTGTTCATAAACACGACATAAGAATTTCAAATTTAAGACAAAGTCAATGACACATACAGTTGATTTAACAATATTTAAAACATATAGTAGGTTTTGAAACTGCTTATGTTATAAGTGTAGACAAGTAAAGTTTTTGTTTATAATATTTAAACCCTGTGAAAATAAGTTTACAAAACAGTAATAATTTTCAAAGGACAACCAGTGTGAACACTGTGATTACTGTGTGTAGAATATATTGTAAAACGTATATAAACTTTAAGACTTGATTATATTATAGTCAAATTTACTAACAGATATTGTATCAAAACAGAAAATTTTGTAGAGTCCGGTTTTGACTGAAAAACACATATGAAAACTTGACCCCTCTATTTAAGAGTGGTAGTAAGAAAATTAAGAGTTGGTAGGTAGATACTTAAACATTCATGGTTACGATATTAATTCTTATATTTCTTTTAAGTTGGTTCTGCATTGCACACTAAGTAGAAATAAATAAATGAATAGTATGTACTGAACATTCCTGAAAGTACTGGACGGTTTGGAATATGCAGTTAATTTAATTCAACTTGATTAAATAAAACCTGACATTCATCTCACCGTAGTAGTGAGGGGGCAACGTTTTCTTATATGTGTTGTATAGACAAGGCGCTAAGGAATGCCGGGACAGATGATCTTTTGTGATAGCATGAGTATAGACAAGGCGCTAAGGAATGCCGGGACAGATGATCTTTTGTGATAGCATGATTCCTTTTACCAATACCTCCAAGAATGACGGATAAGGGAGTAAAAGGATAGAGCACCCTATTGTCATCGGTATGGGAAATAATTCCTAAAGACAGCTGAACTGTCAAGTCAAGGGTATAGAATTGAAAAGTCGCCGAGAAACCGTTTAATTATTTAAGTCAATATGATTTTCCTTGTTTAAACGCCATGAAATGGCGGGAGGTACCTGGTTATTAAAAGACTGTCTTACAGAAGGGAAGAAATTGCAAGTGTACTAACCTTTGAGTTTAGGAGATGGAGAAAAAGACATGTAGTGAAATAACCATTATTACAAAGGTTCTTTTGTAATACGAGTTTTTTGACAGGAGATCTATAACGCATTTGTTCACTGTTATTCGGGTATAATTAATTTGCAGCGTCTTTAAATTGACATTTATTGCAAATTACTGTCAGCTGCTGTCTTGTTAATGTACGTTCGTATTACACCAATACATCTGTATATTTTAGTAACTTCGACGTTTGTAAATTTTGTGTTGTGGGTAGGAAAGTCATAGTCTATTTTAAAATGTGAGCTCGCGCGTCAGTGTGTGTGTCTGTGGTTTCATAAATAAATGCCCATATTAAAAAACGTTTACTTATAACAAAGCAGGAAAGCGATCGCCACCTTTAAATATTGTGAATAATAATAAATAAACTGATTTTCTCGTAGTTGATTTTTGCACTTGAAAAATTACAATTTCAAGACAATTTTTTCAGATTACATTTATTGTAGATATTTTACTTCTAGTAATCTAGGATAGTGTTTCTAGAATCTGAAGCGTGAGTTGTGATAGTTGTTGATTGATGACAGGGGATACCGCGATTAGGCACGTATCCGCCCCTACGAATGCTAATGGCTGCTAATGCAATGACTGGAATGACAGAATCGTGAAGAATTATTATGTCTATCTTAAACAACCGTGAACACGTATTTCATTCAATAAAACGAGTCAGCCACATTGGTAAAGGCAAATTAAATAAACTGCATACTAATGTAACAACACAAAATGCTGCAACACACTGATTAAGGTTACACAGTACTGTGGTTAAGGGCCTACGTAACCTCAGTCAGTGTCTAAACAGAGGGTTGCCAAACCAAACATTCATGGAAACAAGGACGTACATTCACCAACCCTCTTAAAAATGTTCAAATATTGAAAGTAGAAAATAATTTAAATAAAAGGAGATTATATGAAGGGTTAGAAATTTTAAAGGTAAAAAAAAAGAACAGTAATATACTAATGAATATACAAACAGAATTTACTAAAGAAGAAATTTTTTTTATACTGCAAGAGTGAGATATGTGTATTCCGTTAGGGGTTAGTATAAGTTGATAAAGCTGGGTGTGGATCAAAAAGTAGTAGATGGTAGGACGAGGCTTCGTAGTAAGTAGCAGGGGCGTGGCTTAACGGAGCTGAGCCAATAATAGGGTATTGACTAGTAGACTTGTTTACAAATTGACCTGTCATGAAGGCAGATTCACTGGTATATATACGGGTTCCACCGGGATATTTTGTGTCGTGGTTTAGGACTTGAAAATGCTGGAAACACTGAAAGGCCTCGTCCATAACATGACATTTAGCAGTTTAGCAAATAACCACGACGAATTTGGAGTTACAGACTTTACCCTTCGTTACGGATCGTTCTTCATCATTGAACAAGATTTACAAGGCGGTTGAAAAGTATAGGTGTACAGTCGTCAACTCATCTTTCCGCACCTACTTTTCACCTGTAGTTTACGTAGGAACGCAAAAAACGAGTTTATTGCAAGTTTTGTGGCTGCCAGAGCTCAGTGGCTGCCGTCGACTGGTACCCTTCGTCTTCGCGATACAGTTTGCGGATCCAAACCGCCACTTCTGACCAAAATCCCTGAGCATTAAGATTTTTCTGGTAATTTTATTTTCATTAAAGAAGCAACTACATTATCTAATTTATTTAATAAACGATATCAACAATTCAAATCGTTTCCATGGTAACAAATTGACATTTATTTTTTAAAAAACAATATTTTTAGTTCATAATTAATAGGAGGTAAGCTAGACGTGTTTTATACTCGATAATTACATAATTCATATTATACATTATTGTACTCATTTATTTATTGATAGCGTGTATATTATATCTTCACTATGTCAGGAACACAAAATTACACAAAATTTAAATTATTTAAGGGTAGATAATAATCTATCAGATATAATAGTAATACTTATGTAGCGTCATTTAAACTTATTTACTAAATTTAGGACTAATATAATGTGCTTTACGATTGTATTTATCTCAGTATTTAGTGGTATGTTACTCGAAATTATTATGGTAGGGATAGGTATTATATTGTTAATCGTTTTCTTTCCTTCAAATGTTTGTCTTAGCTTTTATCTTAACGAATTATGTATTTAATAGGTAATCCAGTTTTATTCTATTGGAGTTTTTATAATTTAAGAAAAATATTATTTAGTTCAAGTTCGTAATTAATAAAACATTTTCATTTATTATTAATGTCTGACTATGCTTCTCCTGATTAAATAAAACAGGCTTCAAACGATTAAAAATATTTTTTCTTGTGTTTTACATATAACAATTTTAAATGGTGTATTGAAATCAATTTTTACGACAAACAGTTTGCTGATATTTGTTATCAAATAAATAAACGAGTTTTAAAGATTCTCTTTTTGATTCAATTTAGTCAGCGTTTACCAATTTCCTGTTTCCGTTATCGATTGTAATGTTGTGTTATTTTAACACAGCATTAGTGCTTTTTGTCTACCTTTTGGGGGCTTTCCGTTGATTTAATTACATATTCATTTAAATATTGAAATTATTACACTAAGTATGTTATTAGAAGATTTGTAATTTTTAATACGTTCTCTTAGCAGAAACTTTAATCATTATGTTTTAACGTCGAAGTAAAAGAATTTATTTTTTCCTTATCGGTTTCTCTCTCTCTCTCTCTCTCTCTCTCTCTCTCTCTCTCTCTCTCTCTCTCTCTCTCTCTCTCTCTCTCTCTCTCTCTCTCTCTCTCTCTCTCTCTCTCTCTTTCTCTCTCTCCCCCCCCACACACACACACACACTACTGTTTACTTGGAACAGCTTGACTATTTGCTAAAGTACAGTGAAAATTATAAATGTCTTACAAGAAACAGTAGGCCTATGCCTTATTCTGTCCTAACTTTTCACGGCCGGCTTCAATGATGTGAGTACTTCGGCTTGCCGGGCTGTAAGGCCATGGTCCATGGTTGTTTCCAGCAGACGTTTGCTTATAACATAAGGCACGGCCGAAACGTTTGCTCAAAACGACCATGCACCACGGTCCCTTACAGCCCGGCAAGCCGAAGTACTCATATCAGTATGCCTTATATTTAGTGTTTGTTAATAAACTTTGTTTACTGCTGATAGTTGGTAACACAAGACACAAAAATATAATATAAGTTATTCGTGTAAATAAAAGTTTTTCAAATTAATCATAAGTCAAAATTATTTATGACGGCTTATTTACCACAGTGTATGGTACACAAGTTGTCTCACATTCAGAAGAGTTGCTTCTGATATTTGAGAGAATAAATTGTCCCATTAGGAAGACAGTGTTCACTTTGTTAATATTAATATTTATGAATGTATTAACACGTTTTAATATACTTCTGGTAACATATAAGGTGTGAATGTCGGTGGAAGAAGAATTGAATGTATAAGGTTTGCTGATGACATGGCTGTTTTAGCAGGAAACGAAGAGACAATAAATGAAATGATAAGAGATTTGAATTTAGTATGCGAGGAATATGAAATTAGGGTTAATAAAGAAAAAGCTACGTGTATGGTGATTAGGAGAGTAGGAAAAAGGGCAAACTTAAGGATAGGGCAAGACAAAATACAACAGGTGGATTTGTTTGAATATCTTAGAAGCTTTATAAGTAAAGATATGTCATACACTCGTACAATTAGAGCAAGAATTGCTATAGCGAAAGAGGCATTTAATGGAAACCAAAGACCGCTGTGTGGCAAAATTAATGACAATTTAAGAAAAAGGTTGGCCAAATGTTATGTGTGGAGCGTTGCTTTATAAGGTGCAGAGACATGGACACTGATGAAAGAGGATGAGAAAAGGTTAGAAGCATTTGAGATGTGGGTTTGGCGAGGAATGGAAAAAGTAAGGTGGGTTGATAAAGTAAGGAATGATGAAGTTTTAAGAAGAATAGGGGTAGAGAGAAGAATCCTGAAGCTAATAGAAAGTACGAAAAGGAATTGGTTAGGTCTTTGTTTAAGAAGAGACAGCTTGCTTACAACTGCCATGGAGGGTGTCATAGAAGGAGAAAAATGTAGAGTGCGTAGAAGAATGATGTTAATAGACAGCATTAAAATCAGAGGTGCTACGAAGAAACGAAAAGACTGGCATGCGATAGGACAGCTTGGAGAACTTTTACCATTTGAAGACATAACTTAGGGCAGAACAGCAAATAATAAATATACTTCTGAACTGTTGACTTTGTAAGTATCACAGTTAAATCTTTTCTGTAGAAAAGAAGGCCTCGACTTACCTACCTAACCTTTAACACTGATGCCTGTATGAATTCAATAACAACTTAGGTGAATACTTTAAATGAAATTTTATTTATATTCTTCCTTAGGCTAGTCTAACTCTGGCCACTGAAGGTGCCTCACTTTCACAGTAAAACGTTTTACTACTAAAAAAAATAAAGTACCACTTTATGTCAAACTGTTAAGCTGATTTGTTTTTAAAAGTATATAAAACGAAATCTTTCAATCTAGACTAATTTTTTGTTCTCCAAAATTACTAGTGAGTTTGTAGCTGCTGATACCTGGTAAAATCGTCTGTTTCCGTCAATGCGCAGACGATGTTAAAGAAGCAGGCTTTAGTATTATACAAACATTTGTTTTGTTTTAATTGATTATTTTTCTTTTTTTTCTAGCTATTTATCCTATAAAATGGGTTTCATCAAGAAATGTTGCCGATGTAAGTCACTAAAATTTCTACTATATATTATTTATTTGTCTTTAGTTGCTAAGCAATATCATACAATTATTGTATTACACGGTAATGTGTGTGTGTATCCATATATAAATAGTTGTAGTTTGAATTTATCTACATTATTTTGATTTATGCACGAAAATCCATTGATAAATCATGCGCAAAGATTATCAGATTTACGTACTTGAACACAGTACACACACACACACACACACACACACACACACACACACACACACACACACACACACACACACACACACACACACACACACACACACACACACACACATATTTATAATGTATTTAACATTTATAAATTTTTTACCTCAAGATATTTTTCCTTATTTGGTACATGTTTCAGGAATCTGATTGTTCCCATTTATGGCTTGGTGTTGGTTTTTGGTATTTTATACTGGTATTATTGTGTGTGATTGTGGTGTATATATTAGATTTTTGAGTATTTTCGATGTTGTGTTCTTTGAAAATGCTGTCATGTTTTGTATTGATATTGTATTTGTAATGATTTTGTAATAATTGTATTCAGGTATGTGTGTGTGTGTGTGTGTGTGTGTGTGTGTGTGTGTGTGTGTGACGTTCATACATATTTACTACGATTTTTCTTCCTTCTTGACATAAAGTAACTAATTTTTTCAATGAGTTCCGTTATTGGCAAATTTAATGGGTAGCACTGTGAACAGGATACAATATGTACTTAAAAACACTTTTTAGAATAAAGCAAAGTAAGTTGTTACAAAATGGCTTATTAATCAAAATAACAATAACAACAACAACAACAACAATAACAACAATAATACTAATAATAATAATCTGTAAATTATTAAATATAATTTTGTCTGGAAGTAAATGTATTATATTTTTATGATTTCATTTTTAGGTGAACTGAAACAATAAACAAATATTACAAATACTTGTAGAAGAAATTATATTTATTAATATACACAATATTATACAATTACTGCGAAATATTTGCGAGTTACGTATATAAGAAAAGATTAATAATAATAGTAATAGTAATAATAATAATAATAATGTTATAACGATTATTATAACAGTAATAATAATGATTATTATTATTAGCGTTATTATTATTATTGTTATTATTTTAATATTATGATAATGTGTGTGTGTGTGTGTGTGTGTGTGTGTGTGTGTGTGTGTGTGTGTGTGTGTGTGTGTGTGTGTGTGTGTGTGTGTGTGTGTGTGTGTGTGTGTGTGTGTGTGTGTGTGTGTGTGTGTGTGTGTGTGTGTGTTTACTCCAGATTACACAATTTTTTTTTATTACAGATACATAAGATTTGGTAGTCAGTAACAAGTTGTACTTGTTAACGTACAACGATGGAATATGTTATATAATTATTACAAACGTGTTTTATGTATATTTCAGTTATATTCTGCTGCAGTTCCCTGGGTCGCCGTGCCCGTAGGAAGAAGGAGAAGAGTAAGTTTTCAAACAAAAGAACACGTAAATTTTAAGTGATAATTTTTTAATCGACTACTCCATTAAGTGATATGAAATGCGTTCCTTTTAAACATAGAGTTAGTATTACACTTTTGTGGAATGTATCTTTGTGTATGCAATGGAGACAACCTTTGTGTATCACAAGAGCACGTGATAGACAGCCGCTCAGCGAGCGAGATGACTGAACCAGCTGAGCTAGTCAAATGAATTTTTAAAAGAACATAAACAGTGTGTAACGTCTGTCCAAGTGAAAAAACTAACCTCAAGCAGCGCCAGAAATTGTGTGCATTTAAATTCAATAGTCTAGTCTGTAAACGTGATATTCGTGTGACAACTAGTGAGGAACACACTAGGGTAAGCCACTAGTGAGAAGGCCACAGAGAAGAAGTTGGTGCCAATCACTCTAGAAATTAGAGATCTTGACAGCTTGACAACAATAGATGAGGAGTAAGCTTAAGAAGCAATTACCCATGAGTGTCAGGGCACTGTTTGAAGTTAACGTTTATCTTACGAAGAGTAATAGCAGAGAATAGAAAATGGAAATGGTGGAAATGGACGAAGGAGGGACTGTAAAGCTGCTCGAGACATCGGGAATCAAAATTGGCTGGCTAAGTTTTAGAGTACGACTAAATTTTATGACGGCATGCTGTTTTCGATGCTTTGGCTTCGGTCACAAACAGGACAAGGGCAAGGGGCCGAATAGATGGGGTTCGATGCATGACGTGTCACATGAGGGACAAGTGAACTGAGAGCAAAAATCGTTTCTTGTGCACTAATCTAATATTAACAACAATCTTCTCAATCATATGCCGGGATCAGGATACTACCAGGCACTTGAGAAAGCAAAAAGTAAATCAAGGTGTTGAAGGTCCTACGTAGAAGCAGGAAGTTTGATATCTCTTGAGATACTCAGGCTATTGATATACTTGATATTATTGAGCAGGACGTACTCGTATAGTCTGGGAACTGCGGCGACATGGATGCCAAACTCCCAGTGAAAATTAATGGATCAGTAGGCCTATTACATATGTAATTTGTTGCTTCACTACCAGTGAAATTATCGACAGATTTTCGGAGAAGGTGGATAGGCTTGATAGATATGGAATTAATTCCCATTAACAGAACAACGTTCACGTTATGTTACATTGAACAACGTTTGGAATTGCCTGAGGGTACAATAAGAAAAAAAGAAATTTATATACGCATTCATAGGCTATATCGTGTACACACACACACACACACACACACACACACACACACACACACACACACACACACACACACACACACACACACACACACTTCACAAAGCATAACATTTTTCCCCTACAGCGGACATCACATAATTTTTTTACAATCTTATATTATTACCTTACGTACCATTACAATTTCCTATGTTACGTTAGTGAAGTTTTGCTCCAAACCACAAACTTTGTCTTATTCTTATATTGTAGCTGCAACTTGCTTGTAATGTGTTTTATTATAATTAATGAGTTTATTGGATATCATGCCTCTATGAAGTATATTTCTGAAATGTAATTTTCATCATATTATTTGCAGGGGCTACTACTTCTGTTTCCGTAGAAGACCTCTGCATATGTCCGGCCGAAGATCTTGGCCAGTCACCAAGAGAGAACTTTTCCCAGTCCCAGGCCGAAGATGTTTGTCTGTCGCCGACACAGAACGTCAGCCAGTCCCCGAGAGACAATATGTCCCTGTCCGCCAGTGAAGACTTTTGCCTTTCTCCAAGAGAAGACATATGTCCCTCACCGACCGACGATTTCTTTCGGTCCCAGAGCGAAGAATTATGCGTGTCTCTGACAGTAGCACTCTGGCTCTCTTCAACTGAAGACCTGTGCGCATCCCGGGCCGGAGATCGTTGCCAGTCCGCTACAGACGATCTGTGCCTGTCCGCCAGTGAAGACTTTTGCCATTCATACACAGAAGTGCTCCGCCTTTCTCCAACAGGAGACTTATGCCCCTTGCCGACCGAAGATATCTTGTTGGCTCAGACCGAAGAATTGTGCGTGTCTCTGACGGAGGCACTCTGGCTCTCATCGACTGAAGACCTGTGCGAATCACCGGCCGAAGATCGTTGCCAGTCCCCTACAGACGATCTGTGTCTGTCCGCCAGCGAAGACTTTTGCCAAACGTACACAGACGTTCTCCGTCTTTCTCCAACAGGAGACCTATGCGTCTCGCCAACCGAAGATATCTTCCTGGCTCAGACCGAAGAACAGTGCGTGTCTCTGGCAGAAGCAATCTGGCTCTCCTTGACTGAAGACCTGTGGGCATCCCCGGACGATGATCGTTGCCTGTCGCCGACACCAAACGTTTGCCAGTCCGCAAGAGACGATCGTTGCTTGTCATCGACAGAAGAAGTCTTCCTGTCACCAAGACACAGTAAGTAAAACATTGTGTTTCGATTCGTATAAAACGTATGCGTGGAAGATGTGGAGCCGAGGCGGAATATTAAATATTTCTTAACACAGCATTTCTAGCCACGACTAAAGAAAATGATTTTTGTCAAAGTCTATTGTATGAAAATATTTAATTACAAAATTTAAAATTTTATTTCATTGACAATTTTTGATATGGTTTTAAACACTACACAAAACGTAACTTTAATGTTTGTAATCTTTAAAATTTGTAATATTCCCCAATTTGGATTTAATTGTTAATAATTGTTTTAAACACATGTTTGATCATATATTACATGTTAACAGACGCAGTACAGAGAATGGCAGTACTGCGGTCGATTCCAATCGCCATCGAGGTATGTACCGTTACAGCTTTCATTATAATATTATATGTATTATTAACACAGTTTACCAAAAGTTGAGTTTCAATCTATGTTTGGCATTATTCTGTACTGCTTTTATTCTTGTGAGTTGCTACAACGGATTGTTATATGAAAGTATAATAAGTATTTCAAAATACAACGTGGTATTGAGTATGTTGAGTAATAATAACAATAAAACAGTACTCACCATTCCAGCCAGGAAGGATCCTCCTGTGCTTTCAACGTAAACAAACTTTATTATTATTATTATTATTTAGTAATATATTTGTTTAAACAGGATTTGAATTTTGACGATTTCTATTTGTTAGTGATACATTTATCTTTGTATTAATATTCTGCTCCCCTGAAGATAATCTCTGTGATCCTGTAGAGGTCGAAACGTTGTGTTTCTTAATTTTGACTTATGATGGCTGATGTCCGAAACCTTAGCCTATTATTTGTAATAAGTATGTTGCGCCATCGATTAGTTTTAAGAATAACATCTGAGAATATTATACTGTATTAACATTATATCTGAGAATGAGATATAACATTATTTTAACAAGTATCTCTAAACACAGTAATTGTATTATTCTACTTTTAGTAGAATTATAGTTTTATTCACTAAACATTACTCAGTTTAGTAGAATGTAGTTGACTTCCAACTTGTCAGTAGAATTTTTACAATTATTGTATTGTGTGTTTCAGACATCTACGGAGCATTATTACTACTGTGACGGTACCGAAGACATCTTCATCGTAAGTAACATTTGTAATACACTCACGTTTGTATCAGTCTAATACAGTCTTAATCAGTGGTTCCCAAAGTGGGGTCCGCGACAATGTTTTAGGGAGTCCGCAGACACTTTTAAGTTAAAATTAGAATTTACCAAAATTGTCTCCGATATTTTATGCTCTAACATCTAAATTTTATAATCTTAAAACAATTAGAAGAAGATTCCAGTATTTAAGGGGGGGGTTCAAACTAATTGTAATTGTAAAAGTAATTTCAAACTAATGGCTTTAATAATGTCTTTAAATCATGTCGTGTAGCAGACCTGTTTGTCAGCCGAGCTGACCAGACCTCGTCTTTACAGTACAAAAATAAGACTCATTGGAAGACCTTTCACCTGACAGTTTTTTGACATTATTAACTGAACTTTCTTATTCACCTAAACTTCCAATTTGACATTAAAATTACAGTTTTCGCAATTACAGCTAGCTGACTTCTGGTTATATGTAATGACTGGCTATCCTGAACTCGCAATAAAAGCTTTGAAGCGTTTAACTGTGTTTCTCTCTACTTACCTGTGTGAAACCGCATTCTCCCTGCTCACGTACTTGAAGTCGATGTTAAAAAAAACCTTAATGCCGAGAGTCACTTAATATTTAAATTATCAGTCATTGTTCAAAAGCAGCTTCATTGTTCACATTATACTATGTTTGATAACATTATTATTATTATAATTTTACAATTTAAGAGAATTTTGATTTTGATTTTAATTAAAATATAAGAGTTCCTATCATACTTCATGTTTGTTTAATTTAAGAACTCAGACGGGGTCCGTGAATTTTTAAATTATTTGGGAGGGTCCTCGGACTGAAAATTTTGGGAACCACTGGTCTGAATGATTGAAGTTGAAAGGTCATGTAGACTAGTTGGAACAGTAAACCTGGCTTGAAACGTCAGTTATTATTTAGCTATCTAACAGTAAAATTAAACTTTGAGTTCATATCGATGGTGTTAGAGAATAGATTCGTCTAGCGTTTCGACTTTACTGCAACCGTCTTTTCCCGTATTTATCCTTTTTCTGGACTCTATCTACGAATACTTGGTTAAATATTTTTGGATGCCAAACAAAATTATCCTATGCTAATTTAAGAACGTTAATTAACTTGCTTTCTCTTTCCGCCATATGTTTTTTTCATAGCTATCGATAACAACACACTTTTTATACAACATGTTTTCGTTAAATCTCGATGATTATTAAGTAATTAAATCTGATTGGAAACTTTATTTGGCATTTACATTGACTAAATATAAATTGCAGCTTTTATTTTTTTGAATATTTGTAATTCTATAGAAGATTATAATAGTGTTAACATTATTACATATGTATGGACAAGGCGTATACTACACATACAACTATGTAGGGCCTAATCTATGTGAAATTTAGCGCTACTGTCAGATATTACTAACGTTCATATATATGTTGTAACGAAAAAAAATTGTCTGCTCCTCTTTATTTATTAACGTTGAAATATTTTCACGCCCCGCGTTCGAAGCCAATCTGTAATGAGAGATTCTATTTCTCCTGTTTTTAATTATTTGATTATTCAAATAATTGTTATTGATTTATTAGCTTTATTTATACTGCCTTATTTATACCTTATTGGTTGGAACCTAATTTGTACTGTTACTAAATTTGATGAGATGTGTTGAGTTTTCGTAAATTGATTTTGTCTATTAAAATTATTTATTTAAATAAAAATAAATAATTATTTGTTCTGATGGTTTTGAAAAAAATTAGTAAAATAATTGTTTGGCGGAATTGGTTTTGTTGACTTTCGTGTTCGATGTAGTTTCGAGTCAATTGTAGTTATCTTCGTGGTCCTTTATTGACGGTGAAGTTCGAATCGCCAATATTATTTCACTTTTCTTTTCTCAAACAAATAATCTTTAACATTACCTTATCCTATAAATAAAACTCATTCAACATTAACAAGGAATAATTATTAATATATTTATTTTCATTAATTCAGTTAAACAACTCTAATGATCGAAGTTATAAAGTGCCTGTATCGATTCTTGCTTACAGCTTGATTCTAAATTATTTTCATATAATATCTCAGTTCGGGGTTCTTTAGACTGTTATTAACGTTCAAAATGTCCACAACGAAGTACTAAACATTACAATTATTTAATTCTTATTTACTAATACAAATAAATTGTATTTTGAATAAAGTGTGACTAAAATAATAAATTAATTCCAATGTCAATGCAATGCATTGTGGTTCTACCCAGAGTTCAAAGTATATAGACAAGATGGCCACTTGTTGTCCAAATAACTCTATGTGAAATGTATTCACCGCCAGTTTTTTTTCAAATTAAATAATTTATACCAAATGTTCACTGTGTTTAAGTTAGTTTTCTTTTCTTACCACTAGTGTTCTGTTGAAAAAAGTGTTAGTGGATTTAATCTTGGTGTTGTGAAGTTATAACTGTGTTATTGGTTAAAAGGTTAAGTCTCACCAAATTGTAGAGTTATTTATTCACTTTCTTGGTTTCTTCTTTAATATATTATTTGTTTACTTATTCTTCTTTTATTTATTATTATTTTATATTATCTTCATTTGTTTCATCTAATTTTGATTCTCTTGTTTTATAATATTTTCACTGTTTTCTTCCGCTTAGATCTGATTCTTTGTTATACTTTGTAGCTCTTAACTGCACAGAGATGACCTGAATATTTTCATGTCTAACAATAGAATAATGAGTTTTTCTTTTTCTTTCAACTGGCTTGACCAAAATTAGCAAAATTCCCATTGGTCAATACTGTTGGGTTTAAGTGTCATGTGACCCTGATTATTTAAAATTTACAATTTTTACATTTTCTACTCCAACTTACTCCCTATTTAGTTTTTAATAAACCTTAAATTAGTTAACAGAATGATATTCCTAATAAAGATACAAACATTTCGACATCTCACATGATACCTATGATTACCCTAATAGTTAATTTAGAAATTTACAAAATTCTATCTTTAGATCGTTATATATAAGTTCTGACACTTCCCACATTATATTACAAAGATATTAAACAATTATAATGTTGTTGTTAACATTTAATTAAGGCCTATTTTGGTACTTATATCATTTCTTATTCATTTAAAATAATGTGGTGGTTTACTTTAGATTTACTATAATTTTTATGTAGACATTGGCCTATTACTTAATACTCCTTAATAGTATAATGTTTCAATTTATAACATTATGTAGCCTGTTGACCTTTTACATTTTGGCTAATTATAATTATTCCATGATACTACATACAAACATTAACATGAAACAAACATTAAAACAATATTATGCCCTTATGGCTAAAACTCTAATTAACACTAAACATTAAAATTAGGCTTTCAACATTTGCCTAATACTTAATACTAATATTTTGTCCCAGTGTTAGTTTATTATTAACTGTCCTTTAGTATAATTACACATTATCTGAAAGAGTTAGTGACTAACATCAACGCTTATCAGTACTCTTTAAAATATAAAACATTGTTTGATATAGATACCATTATTAAAACAAACTTTACTTATTATTTAGTTTGGTTTATTACGCTAGTGTTCACTTAGAGAAATGCTATTAATTATTACAGTCCTATCTGTAATTAGCAATTATCCGCTCTAACTTATTTTTTTTCACTCACTCTCAACCATTAATACAGAGTTCTTTGTTTATTTATCTAATGCATTTATTATGATTATACCTTGTTCGGTACCCATTGTGGTCATTTGGTACTTTATGTTAGAGTTCTAATCTATATTGGGTCTTCCATTTCGTCGCGTTACATGTGTGTGTGTGTGTGTGTGTGTGTGTGTGTGTGCGTGTGGAGGGAAAGAGACAGAGACACACACATTAAATAAACATTGATTAAAGGGTTAAACTAAGTAACTGATTATTCTATAATATTACGCTATTGTGAACATATAAACATTAAACTTTTGTTAATTTTCCAGGAGGACACCGAATTTTATGAAGTGTCATACAATGCGATGGTTGGACGTCATTTGTATTTTCAAGAACGCTTGGTCCGGATTCATACCACTTTCTTTTACGGACAAGAAGTAAGTTGCAAGCATAATGTCAATGTTTATTGAGTTCGTTAGGCTTTTATTTTTTACTTGACCATCAATATACCGAGTCCCTAAAAATAAAACAATTTCTTAAAAAGAAGACCGTTTTTTAGTTTTTTAGGTTTTTTTAAACAAACATAATTAATTGTTTCTATAATTGGCTCAAAATACTTAAATTGTTTTAGTCCTTTACGTCAAATTAAATATTTTTGTGAAAGAATTCGTGGTTTTGTCCATTTTCCAAAACACGCCTGTTACGTAAATTTTAAGCAGCTGGTAAGTAATGTAAGTAATGACAGGCATTTATATAAAATAGAAATTTTACAACATACGAAAAATTTTAGTTCTGCCGCTAAGCAATAGTTGTCGCTCCGCGAACTTTTAAACTGTCCCTCGTACTTTATTATTAATGCTTTTATTAAACTTTTATTATAATGCTTATTAAGTAAGATTTATTTGTATTAAATACTTATATTTCCGTCAGTCTTGGTTAACAAAGGAATGCTTTTATTTTTCCAGTGGGCCGCTTACTTCGCCGACTGCTTCACTGCGGAGGACACCGAAGTAACGGAAATGTTCTAAACACCTTCTGAACATGAACGAACCACTAGAGCAATGTTCTCGCAGCAACGATTTACAGGGGGGGCTCGCACGCCACCTTAGAGCCCCCAAGGGAGGGAGGGCCCCTGCCGTCGTGGCCCCACCTTGACGCGGTGGCAGGGCTTACGCTGTACAAGCAAACGAAGAGGGCCACTACGTTACCTTACGTACAATATCTAGTGGTATCTTTTAGTGGTAGCGATCAAAGTACTACGTCGAAGAATTTACTTTGGTCAACGTGTCTCAGCTGCATTCCAGACAGTCTCCAAATATAATTAATGGCATGGGTTACCTGTCACTACTCCAAGTAAACATCTATGTTTGGTATAATAAAATTTTGGTATTTGGTATAATAATATATAGCAGGATACATGTACAACAAGCGATAATAAAACAGAAGTAACTTCTGGAGGATATGTGTATTTTTGTTTGATTACCTAATTAATTTGGACTCTGAAAACAGATTCCAGATGGGTATACATTGGTTAAATCGAATCTGCAAAGACTCTAGGTTGCAGATATCCACACGTAAGACAAAGGTGATATCTTTTTGTGGCACTGATCCCGTACGGGCAAAAATTGTTATAGACAGTACTGTCATGGTTCTATGGTCATGGAGAGTATACACTGCCACGTTCCTGATAAATCTCATTTCAGACTCTTGGGTGCGACTGTCCTGGAATTTCCTTAAAGTCCAATTGTCAGACTCATAAAAAAGTGTGGGAAGAGCTTTTGTATATTTTTAGGCGTGTTGCTTTACTTGCTGACTTAAGGGTTCGCCTAATGGACCCGCACATAAGTTTGAACTTATGCAAATTGTTCACCATGTCGTTGGTTGCATTATAAGACACACTGTAGCCCAGGTATTCGAAACTGCTAACTTGTTCCAGGACCAGTAGTGTCTGTAACAATTTTTGCCCGTACGGGATTAGTTCCACAAAAAGCCATCGTCTTGGTTTTAATTGTGGATATCTGCAATCCAGAGTCTTTGCAGATTCCATTAAGCAAATTACATTATATTACAAATAATTTACATATTGATTAAATTCATATTAAATTATTTATTACTAGTTGTAGGGATTAGTATAACAGCAAAGATCCAAAAACATTCAGTACACAAATACTACTTTGTCATTTTCTTGCCCTCCAGAAGCATATGACCCTCTAGCCCCCCCCCCCCACTTGTTGCGGCCCTGACTATTTCAGCGCAAAATAGTGGACTGTTTAAAAAATTACATTATTCACGCACGGTAAGTAAAAATATTTTAACACGTTGTTGTGCACTTATCTATTATTGATTCTATATGCCAAATAATTCCTTACCGCTATTCAAGGAGTATTCCAACCCTTAAAGCGAGTGTGCGAGTGCGACGGAGCCCTTGGGGTAGAATTAACGTGTCAGCATCTCATCGATGTGTCACGAAGGTCAGTTGTTAGGGCACGTGTGCGCGTGTCGGGGCGAGTAATAAACAGTATTTCCGTCGGCCTCCCTCGGGATACAAGGCCAAACGTCTTCGCATCCCCCGCAGTCGCCCGCAGCTTAGTATAGGCCTACAACATTTGTAACCGACTTTTTGTATATTTCAACTTGTTTTCACTTTGTCCGTCTATTTATAGCTAAAATATTACTCCGATATTTGCTTCCTTCCCTCTTTTCCAACCCCCTCTCATTTTGAGTGTAATAACAGATTCCGTAGACGACTGGCGTGTGTGTGTTTTCATACCGACGTAGGACTAACCGTAAATACGCATGTACGTATGTATGTAGGCCTACTTAAAGTAAGACATTATTACAGTTTTTCCAGGGTTTAAAATTCAATAGTTTTTTACTCGACAGGATATTAAAGAGCAAGCACTCCGGGGAACCGAACTGCTACGCTGTTTGTTCTCGCACAAGGATTTAGGTTTATTGCAAAAATTTAACCTGCAGCGTTATGCCTTTCTTTTTCTTTTTAAAGAGAGAGAAAAGGAGCGTATGTATATTTAACGTGTATGTGTATTTAACTAATTTATTTTATTTCGTTCTTTTATTCCATTTATTTTACAAAAGAAAAATTACGTTTCCTGATTTCATTCGTAAAATTCTTTAACAATACTGATTACTTAATAATATTTGTTCTGTATTCGTGATATCGCACGAATACAGAAATGCGATATCACTTAGAAATGCGTTACCATCCCGGAAACTACGATTTTACATCAATAAAACTCCGGAAATGTTATAACAAAAACATAAATTCTGAAGTTAATTCTTAATTAGCCGCAGATTTATATCCTTCAGAGTGCGAAAATTATATCAAGCAGGAGGACTGACGCATCTTAAAAAGTACAACTATGCCAATCAATGGAACAGTTAAAAGACGACTCTTTTAAGAATGGTCAGTGATATATTAAATATGCTTTGCAGTGATGATATACGGAGTGAGCTTAAGGTGTCCCCATTGTGTGAAGAATTGATGAATAAAAAAACAGACGGAGGAAGCATGTTCTTAGCATGGAAAAGGACTCTATACCAAAGCTGCATGTACCAAATATTATCCACTGAGTAGTCGTAATGTATAAAGGCCCAGAACACGAAGATTTTTAAATACACTTAAATTATTTGTAAATAATAATAATTTCAATTCACAATGTAGGATGTAAGGCTTCTGAAAACGGAACAGGTTGTTACACCTACTCCAGGGCGGAAGAAAAAGAGGAAAATTAATACACACGATTCGGAATGTGATTATCGATAATAAATTTTAATTTGTCCCTTCCTAGCAACATACACGCTTTGCTTGTTTGACACGTGGGCTTGAACATCGGCTGTTATTGCACGTAGAAATGTTTACTCAAAATTTTAATTAAATTTGACTTCTGTTTTCATTTCCTTAAAATCGTTTGCGTTTAAACATTTAAAATTTAATATAAACATTAATCGTTTTGATGAAGACAGAAAAGGCAATAAAAAATTCATTTCTCCTTCATTTTCTCTCCCCCTCTGTCTTCTTCTATCTCTCTTTCTATCTCTGCATAAGTAGAGAGGATATAAAGAGACAGACAAACAGTAAGAGAGGGGAAGGAGTGGGTGGGGAAAAGACAGAGTTTTCAGAGGGGGAGAGTGAGAGAGCCTCTGTGTGTGTGTGTGTGTGTGTGACGTAATACTATATGAATGTACAATCAAGACATTTTCTGATAATTTAGACGTGATTCGAATATCAAGCAGTAGGCATATGCCATGGCCGGCTCTAATAGAAGGCCGGAATATTAAACGTGGCAACGTTGGGTCTGAGGCCTATAAGCATAGTATAATAAATAGCTAAACTGAACATGTTATACTTTTATTTAATTTTATAGCATTACTAAAATCATGAGTAGGCCTATTTATAGCTAAATCTAAATTATTTGGTCTGTGCGCACTTTGTACTATACTGTGCCGGTGTAAATCCGGCTGTCGAAAGATTTAGAAAATTAATTGTAAAATTACGCGAACACAAGGGTCAGTTAAGGCGACCCTTGTACGACTCCGTTAAAGCTGCGCGCGCACCTCGTAGGGAGGTTTGGCTTTGTTAAATTGTGGCCGTTGATACCAGTCATCGCCCGGCAAGCAAGAAAGCACCGACTCCCTGATCCGAGCAGATACTACTACGCAGTTTTCTTCCACTCTGATGGCTGGCTAAATTTACGAGACTTCCCGGTAAGGATTGTAGCTCTTATTGTATGTGTCAGAAATAATAATAAGTGATTACATTTGTAACAGTACATATGTCACCACATCCACCTAAGTACTGAAAATTTATTTGAAGGCCACCACTAGAAAAAATACATTAAAAGGTCTAGAATACCACCAAGTATACTAAAGAAAAGTACCATAAGTTTGAATAAGTGAAGCATCATTGAAAGGAATTCACTAGTAAACGCACCAAGAAAGAAGAAAAGAAGAATAAAGACGAGACGACCGACATACTATACCCAATAGATCAGTGAGAAGGACACCACACAAACAAAGAAGAAAGAAAAATCAGTGAGGAGGACAAGACAACAAAAGAAGAAAGAAGAGTCAGGAAGAAGAACACAACAAGGACAACTTCAAGAAAGAAGAAGGAAGAACCAGTGTGAAGAAGACAAGTGAAAACCTCATCATGTATAAAATGAACAATAGTGAGGAGGAGATCAGTGAAGAAAGAAGAAAGAAGAAGGAAGACCACCAGAGCGAACACAAGAAGAATAAGGGAAGAAAAATGAAGTATAACAAACTAACATAAACCTTGAAAGAATATTTGTATTAAGAAGAAGGAAGAAATGTTAATTAATTATATGGTATGAATCCCTAAGCTGTATGGTAAAGTCAACATTGACAACAACTCATTTAATGAACACATTTTTTGTTTATGTGAACCACATTATTGTAGATAAATATTAAATATTGTAAATAAAGAGTCACAAGCAAACTGAATAAGGACAAGATGAGTTTATGATAGCTAAATGATGTGTAGTTATAGAATAAACAGAGAAATATGCAACCAAAATAGTGAATGACCAATTGTACAGTGGGAATGATGTACATACAAACCCACTAATTGACAACAAATAAGATAATGCAGTAGTAAACTAAATATGAACTATTGATAACCAATAACAAATGTACAAACATGAAATGAAAACCAGTCGAATAGTTTAAGATAGAAATATACAGCCATAAACAACACTTCAATGTTTACATAACCTAATCTGGGCATCCAGTTTTCAATAAAACTTGATAAAAAATGAACCAAAACAATGTTAGACCAAAATGTAATGAGCTAGGAAGTAAATAGAGCATATAAGGAATGTTTTGTACACGATGGCTAATAGTATAATAGTATATAAAAGCTATATTTAAGTAATACAAGTATGACCAAATGCTTGTAATGGCAAAGTGACACTATGCAACCAAAATTATGTAATAAACACATTGTACAAAGCAAGTAACACAATTAATGATTTGGTGTCGGACAGAATACTCTTCCTATGAGCAATTGTAACCAAAATAACCATTTAAATAGTTTATATAAATGTAATTATAACTCAACCATTATGACAACTAGCTGCAGATAAAGTCTACAGAAGCTAAACCTTGCTAATCACAGAATCAAATGCAGAGTGAACTGCATCACAATAACTATAAGGTCCTAGTGACTATTTCAGTTATCAATCAGAGAACAATACAGCTAAAAAGTCTATGATATTAAGCATACTATCAAGTAACGCCATTTGGACATAACAAGCCCAATTCATGAGTGATAATACAAGCACTAAACTAATAATGTAGGGAAAAAGAACACTGCCAATAGTGACTTAACCCATCAATGTATAAATATACCATGTTAGACCTTAAGTAAATCTTCTTATTAATAGGATATAAGAAAAACCAAAATGTATGACAATACTACCAGGTAACGCCATATAGGCATAGGAAGCCTGATTCATAAATGATAATTAAGGCATTTGACAAATAAGTTAGGGAAAAAGAACACTGCCAATAGTGACTTAACCCACCAAGGTATAAATATACCATGTTAGAACTTAAGTAAATGTTGTTATTAATACGATATAAGAAAAACCAAAATGTATGACAATACTACCAAGTGAAGCCATATAGGCATAGCAGGCCTGATTCATATGTGATAATTAAGGCATTAAACAAACAAGTTAGGGAAAAAGATCACTGTCAGTAGTGACTTAACCCATCAATGTTTCATTACAACTTGTTAAAAGTTAATCAAATACTATTATTACTGTGTAATGAGCAAACCAAAAATGTATGACCAAAGTGAATAAAAACAAGAGAAGGACATAATTATGGAAAGAAAAGGAAAAGAAAAATATTTATTAAATGAACAAAATGTATCGTTATTATGTTATCACTTTATATCATAATTATCAAATATTGTATACAATACAAACGAAAATTATAATCATCCAGAATAAGTGAAGAAGAGCATCACTTGAAGGAGTAGAGAAGAAGAAGACCAAAGAGTGTAAAACAAGAGAAGGACATTATCATGGAAAGAAAAGGAAAAGAAAAATATATATTAAATGATTATTGTAACCCCAAGAGTATCTATAAAGTCAGATACTAACCATTAATGTATCATTATTATATTATCACTTTATATCATAATTATCAAATATTCAATACACTATAAAAACTGAAAAAATATAATCATCCAGAATAAGTGAAAACCACCATCACTTGAAGGAGTAGAGAAGAAGAAGACCAAAGTGAATAAAAACAAGAGAAGGACATAATTATGGAAAGGAAAGGAAAAGAAAAATATTTATTAAACGATTAATGTAAACCCAAGAGTATTTATAAAGTCAGATACTAACCATTAATGTATCATTATTATGTTATCACATCGTATTATAATTATCAAATATTGTATACCTAATAACTCACCAACAGAAGAAGAGGCTATTCTGATGGAAAGAAGAAAAGAAAAATGTTTATTAAGTGAATATTGTATATAAAAGAAGAAGTTTTATTAAGCAAATATTGTATTAAATATTGAATGAAATATGTTTGTCAAATGAATGTTATATGTAACACGAGGAAAAGAAGACTAACATCTAATGACTAAACCATAACGAAAGCAAGCAACTAGTGAACACACTCCAGATATTTTAAACAATGTTTACTATCACTTTAAGAAAAAATTGTGTACTATTCAAAATAAAATGTTAAAAAATTATGACATTTGCTAGAGGAGAAAAGGAGACCATTAATGAGAATATTATGTAGAAAAGATAGTGAAAAAGAGAATTGACCAAGAAAAAAGAAGAAAGATCCAGTCAATGCGAAGAACAATTTTGTCACGATATGGAGAGGAGGAAAAAATGAAGATTATTTACAAATGCTATTTGTCAACAACATTAACTAGTGAAGATCTGCAGAAGTGAAGAAGGAATCCAGAAGAGAGTGTATAATAAAATATAAAAGGCATGAAAATGAATAACCCCAAGAGTGTTTATTATTATTAGTCGAAAGAGACTGCTTATGAGTATTATTATTTGATGAATTGACTGTAGAAAAGTTCCAGCAATCAGTTAACTGGGCAGGGATGAGGTACCCCTGATCTCAGAAAGAATGTAGTTATGGACGACGGAGTTAGGTAAGCCAGAGAGCCCACCCGAATCGATTCCAACTAGCAAGTTAGGGAAAAAATGTTAGGGAAATTAAATATTTAAGGGAAAAAACATGACAAGCCAAGAATATAATTAAACCAGATTCCAAGAGTATGAAGAAGAAGGAGATGCAGAGAATAAAGTGAACTGAAGACAAGTGTAAGAGTAAATACAAGATATAAAAACATTATATGTGACTTAAGAGTGAAATAAAAAATTGATAATTTCTTCAATCATAAAACGAAGATATCAGAAATGATCAATTCTAATAAGGAGGCAATATGTAACAGTACATATGTTACCACATCCACCTAAGTACTGAAAATTAATTTGATGGCCACCACTAGAAAAAATACATTAAAAGGTCTAGAATACCACCAAGTATACTAAAGAAAAGTACCATAAGTTTGAATAAGTGAAGCATCATTGAAAGGAATTCACTAGTAAATGCACCAAGAAAGAAGAAAAGAAGAATAAAGACGAGACGACCGACATACTATACCCAATAGATCAGTGAGAAGGACACCACACAACCAAAGAAGAAAGAAAAATCAGTGAGGAGGACAAGACAACAAAAGAAGAAAGAAGAGTCAGGAAGAAGAACACAACAAGGACAACTTCAAGAAAGAAGAAGGAAGAACCAGTGTGAAGAAGACAAGTGAAAACCTCATCATGTATAAAATGAACAATAGTGAGGAGGAGATCAGTGAAGAAAGAAGAAAGAAGAAGGAAGACCACCAGAGCAAACACAAGAAGAATAAGGGAAGAAAATTGAAGTATAACAAAGTAACATAAACCTTGAAAGAATATTTGTATTAAGAAGAAGGAAGAAATGTTAATTAATTATATGGTATGAATCCCTAAGCTGTATGGTAAAGTCAACATTGACAACAACTCATTTAATGAACACATTTTTTGTTTATGTGAACCACATTATTGTAGATAAATATTAAATATTGTAAATAAAGAGTCACAAGCAAACTGAATAAGGACAAGATGAGTTTATGATAGCTAAATGATGTGTAGTTATAGAATAAACAGAGAAATATGCAACCAAAATAGTGAATGACCAATTGTACAGTGGGAATGATGTACATACAAACCCACTAATTAACAACAAATAAGATAATGCAGTAGTAAACTAAATATGAACTATTGATAACCAATAACCAATGTACAAACATGAAATGAAAACCAGTCGAATAGTTTAAGATAGAAATATACAGCCATAAACAACTTTTCAATGTTTACTGAACCTATGACATAACCAAATCTGGGCATCCAGTTTTCAATAAAACTTGATAAAAAATGAACCAAAACAATGTTAGACCAAAATGTAATGAGCTAGGAAGTAAATAGAGCATATAAGGAATGTTTTGTAGACGATAGGTAATAGTATAATAGTATATAAAAGATATATTTAAGTAATACAAGTATGACCAAATGCTTGTAATGGCAAAGTGACACTATGCAACCAAAATTATGTAATAAACACATTGTACAAAGCAAGTAACCCAATTAATGATTTGGTGTCGGACAGAATACTATTCCTATGAGCAATTGTAACCAAAATAACCATTTAAATAGTTTATATAAATGTAATTATAACTCAACCATTATGACAACAAACTGCAGATAAAGTTTACTGCAGCCAAACCTTGCTAATAACAGAGTAAAATGCAAAGTGAACTGCATCACAATAACTATAAGGTCCTAGTGACTATTTCAGTTATCAATCAGAGAACCATACATCTAAAATGTCTATGATATTAAGCATACTACCAAGTAACGCCATATAGGCATAGCAAGCCTGATTCATAAATGATAATTAAGGCATTTGACAAATAAGTTAGGGAAAAAGAACACTGCCAGTAGTGACTTAACCCACTAAGGTATAAATATACTATGTTAGAACCTAATCAAATATTGTTATTAATAGGATATAAGAGAAACCAAAATGTATGACAATACTACCAAGTAAAGCCATATAGACATAGCAAGCCTGATTCATAAATGATAATTAAGGCATTTGACAAATAAGTTAGGGAAAAAGAACACTGCCAGTAGTGACTTAACCCACCAAGGTATAAATATACTATGTTAGAACCTAATCAAATATTGTTATTAATAGGATATAAGAGAAACCAAAATGTATGACAATACTACCAAGTAAAGCCGTATAGGCATAGCAGGCCTGATTCATATGTGATAATTAAGGCATTAAACAAACAAGTTAGGGAAAAAGAACGCTGTCAGTAGTGACTTAACCCATCAATGTTTCATTACAACTTGTTAAAAGTTAATCAAATACTATTACTACTGTGTAATGAGCAAACCAAAAATGTATGACCATAAGTTTAAGAGTGAAGCTATGAAAAAGGACATAGTATTAATAATAGGACATAGTTTTAAGAGAAATTTGTACAGTAGATTAAGAGTGAGACATTACTATAAAAAATAACATAAAAACCATGAATTGTTAATAACTAATGATTTAATTAACACCAAGCATAAATGCTAAGTGCTAAGTCTGATAACCCTTATTAGAAATATATGATAAGGGGACTCAAATTAATCGTCTTTCAAAAACACGAACAATGAGAGTAAGCACAACATTCTCAGTGCAATTATAAGAAAGATATTAGACTTTTAAAAATAATTGCATTGTGCTTAGCCCTTCCGCATAGTCATGTAAACCAATTTTTCATAATCTTGACCCAAAAGGCTGACGCTTACGATAGCGTCTATTTTGACGAAGTCTACCGTAAATAAACGAATTGGCAGAAACTGACAAATCAGATAAAAAATCCGAAATTCATCATTCCAGCCCATGAGCCGGAGACAGTCTTACAACAACAGCGAAGCGGATGCACGCTAATCAACGTCTCAGAAAAACGTACGTTTGACAGCAAAACAGTATCAACCATGTTAACCTCAAATTGAGACATAAGTTATCTATCAGGAGAATCAGTGCAGTATATTTACAAGTGTAATCTAATCGGAGTTCATGCGCATAGGAGTGTGTGCAGTGTTGTGATAAAGTTCAAATAATTAATTAATCAATTTTAATTAATTAAAAAAAAGTGTTAATAATTAATAAAGTGTAAATCTTCAACCGACGAGAGACGCAAGTATTATTAATTACGAATATTATATCATGATAGTCTATAAGCAAAATAATTGAACGCTAAAAGCGATTAAAATTGAAATATAGAAACAATTCAATTCACTATCCTTAATAGAAGGGAACCAATATATACAAATGAACAATGTTGAAATTGAACGTTCTGAGTAATGACAGTTTAACTATTTGTATACTGTAAATAGCTAGGATAAGCAAAGACATTGTGATATCAATGAAGAGTATACGTACTCTAATACCATCAGTAGATGGAAGTATAAATATTTTGTTATTAAATTCAACTAATAGTTTCGCCGGTGTGCGATAACTATAACAAACCAATTACATTTACCTGAAATGGGAGTATCCAATTTCATAGATGATTGTAGTACACGATAATGGATTATAACAATCACTATTAATTATTAGTAAATAATTCACTACTTTTAACCAAATAATGTTGCACTAAACTATGTATAAAGCATGTGCCTAACTATGAGCAGTGATTCATATTTTATGTTTTTTCATTAATAATCATTGAATTTTTATTTTTATGTTGACTCTAACCGTAGCTATTATTCCAAGAAGGTGTATTTTGCAGTTTAAAAAACCTACTACTTTTATTATTATCATCATTATTAAATTTTCAAGTCGAACAATCCGACATAACCTACAAATTTGTCAAACCACATTGTATTACTAATCAGAGGCAGTCATGCCAACTAGAGCTCATCATTTGTTTTAGAGTTCATGTTTACTTTAGAAGTATTTATTGTTAACTAAAAAGAAGGATAAAACTCCTTATTGTATTGAATTTCACTGTGTGTTATTTGAATAAATTGCCATTATTGTTTTTTACCAGTGAAAGAGTTGACTTTATTTGTAACAGTAAAAATACAGCTTAGAGGAGAAAAACGAGGCGGTTGGTACCTTACTGAGAATGCGAATTATTCAAATTGAATGATTCCTTGTTTTGTTTACAACCGTTGAGATCAACATACTTACAATCTTATACAATAATAATATATATGAGTTTTTATGTATACCATATCTGTGTTTGTGTATGTTAGTGTATAGGAAGAAACAACTGATCTCCTCAAGACAGCTGATATACAAAGAGTCAACGGAACGTCCAGTAAAGGAATTTTAACAGTAAATATAATATACAAAATTAAATTATTTAAACAGACAGCTAATACGACGAAAAAAGAGTAAGTACCGAGATATTCAATCCTGGATTCAACAATAGGTTGAATTGAGGGGAATAAGTCACTAAACGGTATAAAATAATAATAAAATTTGATATAGAACAATCACGATTAGCCGAGAGCAAGACCCAATTAACCGTAAAAGAACCCTGAGACAATTTAATAATAATAATATTTAAACCATAAATTATAGACGGGAAGTCGTCTTAGTACAAATTGACGAACCCAACGCGGGACTTAAAGGAGAGGAAGGTTCGGCTTTCTACAAATTGGCGCACAACGTTCGAGCAAAATTAGGCGAAAAAATATCCATCCTAATTTACAAAATAATTATTAACCTAATTTTCGAGGCAGCTGCAATACACCGAACTAAAAATGCAACGGAAAGCAACTTTTAAGAAGCGCGCGACAGAAATATATGAAGAAATAAACATAGACGATGAAAAAATACGTCGACAAATGGAAGAGGAAAGAAGACAGATAAGAGAGGAATCATACCAATTAAGGCGCAAGATCGAAGAAGGTTTCACAAGAATCCGCAGAATGGAAACCCGACAGGAAAGAATGAACCGGAATGCAGAGTTATTCGAGAGCCAAGCGGCACGACGAGAAAAAGAAGAAATGAATTACCTCAACCAAAGACAGGAAGACGAGCGTAAACGAAGAGAAGCTTTCGAAGAAGAATTGAAAAATGCTAAGAAATTGAAAAACGAGAAGAGACAGATAAACGAAGATTTAATGAAGAATAGAGAGAACGACTACGGAAAGAAAGATTCCACAGAGCCACTACAAGAAAAAATAAATGATACAAGGGGAATAAACGATAAAACAGCCCAAGAACCAATGAACAACAATAAACCGACGGCAACCTTAGCACAGGCAAACAAGGAACCAGAGCCAGTAAATAAAAAATTGAGCGAAACTAAGGACGCGAAAACGCCTGAAGGAAGGACTACCGCAGGTGACACCGTGGAAGACCAAACCGGGGGAACCAAACCAACAGAGAGGACGGATTTCCAGGAAATGATGGTGAAATGTATGACGGAACCATTTCCCCAGACTATGAGGAAGAGCTATGAGGAGGCAAGGGAAGAAATGATAAATGATATTAGACTATGGAGAGAAGAAATAATTCAACTATGGAGGGACGAAATGAAAAACGATGACAAACCAACAACAGAAGAAACTCCAAATGATGAAATCAGGGAACAATCAAATTCGCGAACTGAAAATGATGATAAACCAGCAGAGAAGGAACAAGACACTGAGGCGTCATCATCTGAAAATAAGAATAACAGAAACCAAGAAAGTAGTCAACACACCGAAGGCAACACTAGAGATGTAAAGAAGACACAAAGAATTGAGAAAGCAGAAGAATTATCAGATAGGAACGAAGAACCCTGGAAGGCAATCTTAAATAATAGAGTCGACAATACTAAGGAGAAGACTGAGGACACCCAGAAGGAATTAGACCCGATAGATGATAAAATACCACAGCAAAAGGAAGAAGAAAATTACGAGGAACAGATGAACCAGATCTTCGAAAAGTATGCTAAGGCAATCAGAGAATTAAGAAAGGAGAGGAATTGTTTAATTAACTCTAATAATCACCCAATCATTGATAAGGGAATAATAAACAATAGGGAGAAATGTGACAAGAACACCATGAAGGCAATCGACGTGGATCACCATGTAATAAGAAAAAGAAATTTTATCAAGAGGATAGTCAAAGTAAACATACCCAGAAAAAAGGTACTCCCCAACAGATCAAGGACGTCGTCGATAATGGAGATGACCGGAACACCTGTGAGAAGCAAACCAAATGATGGAACAATTGACTCAACATGTTATACCATTCGAAAGGCTGCCAAAGAAAAATTGCAACGCCAACCAACTGACCAAGAATTAACTGAGAAGGGGTTGGATACAACCATAACTACAAACCTCAAATTAAAGGAAACCTTGACAACAACAAAGTGGAAGGACAAGATGATAATGAGGTACATTGCAAATACCGGGGACCACCCCAACACCAAGATGATCCGAACATCCGACACACCTAAAATGATTGACCATGGGTAACCAGAATACAAACACATTGAAAAAAGGGACGGAAATTTTGGAAATGGACCAAGGCATAAACAAGAGTTATCACTTTATATCATAATTATCAAATATTCTATACACTATAAAAACTGAAAAAATATAATCATCCAGAATAAGTGAAGAGCACCATCACTTGAAGGAGCAGAGAGGCAGAAGACCAAATTGAGTAAAAAAGAAGGATATTATCATGGAAAGAAAAGGAAAAGAAAAATATTTATTAAGTGAACAAAATGTATCATTATTATGTTATCACATTATATTATAACTACCAAATATGGTATACTCCACAAACGAAAATTATAACCATCCAGAGTAAGTGAAGAAGACCATCACTTGAAGGAGTAGAGAAGAAGAAAACCAAAGAGTGTAAAAACAAGAGAAGGACATTATCATGGAAGGAAAAAGAAAAGAAAAATATTTATTAAGTGAACAAAATGTATCATTATTATGTTATCACTTTATATTATAACTATCAAATATTGTATACACTATAAAAACGAAAAAATATAATCATCCAGAATAAGTGAAGAAGATCATCACTTGAAGGAGTAGAGAAGAAGAAGATCAAAGAGAATAAAAATAAAAGAAGGATATTATCATGGAAGGAAAAGGAAAAGAAAAATATTTATTAAATGGTTATTGTAACCCCCAGAGTAACTATAAGATCAGATATGAACTATTAATGTATCATTATTATATTATCACTTTATATCATAATTATCAAATATTGTATACACTATAAAAAAAAAAAAAAAACTGAAAAAATATAACCATCCAGAATAAGTGAAGAAGACCATCACTTGAAGGAGTAGAGAAGAAGAAGATCAAAGTGAATAAAAACAAGAGAAGGATATTATCATGGAAAGAAGAGGAAAAGAAAAATATATATTAAATGATTATTGTGACCCCAAGAGTATCTATAAAATCAAATATGAAGGTATCATTATTATATTACCACATAATATTATAACTAGCAATATTGTATACACTACAAAAACTGAAAAAATATAATCATCCAGAATAAGTGAAAACAGCATCACTTGAAGGAGTAGAGAAGAAGAAGACCAAAGAGTGTAAAACAAGAGAAGGACATAATTACGGAAAGAAAAGGAAAAGAAAAATATTTATTAAATGAACAAAATGTATCGTTATTATATTATCACTTTATATTATAATTATCAAATATACAATACACTATAAAAATTGAAAAAATATAATCATCCAGAATAAGTGAAGGACACCATCACTTGAAGGAGTAGAGAAGAAGAAGACCAAAGAGTGTAAAACAAGAGAAGGACATTATCATGGAAAGAAAAGGAAAAGAAAAATATGTATTAAATGATTATTGTAACCCCAAGAGTATCTATAAAATCAAATATGAAGGTATCATTATTACATTACCACATAATATTATAACTAGCAATATTGTATACAGTAAAAACGAAAAATTATAACCATCCAGAATAAGTGAGAAGATCATCACTTGAAGGAGTAGAGAAGAAGAAGACCAAAGAGTGTAAAACAAGAGAAGGACATTATCATGGAAAGAAAAGGAAAAGAAAAATATTTATTAAATGAACAAAATGTATCGTTATTATGTTATCACTTTATATCATAATTATCAAATATTGTATAAAAAAAAAAAAAAAAAAAAAAAAAAAAAAAAAAAAAAAAAATCATCCAGAATAAAGGTTCACCCAACTAACCTTTGAAGAAGTAGAGAAGGAGAAGACCAAAGAGTGTAAAACAAGAGAAGGACATTATCATGGAAAAAAAAGGAGAGGAAAAATATATATTAAATGATTATTGTAACCCCAAGAGTATATATAAAGTCAGATACTAACCGCTAATGTATCATTATTATGTTATCACATCGTATTATAATTATCAAATATTGTATACCTAATAACTCACCAACAGAAGAAGAGGCTATTCTGATGGAAAGAAGAAAAGAAAAATGTTTATTAAGTGAATATTGTATATAAAAGAAGAAGTTTTATTAAGCAAATATTGTATTAAATATTGAATGAAATATGTTTGTCAAATGAATGTTATATGTAACACGAGGAAAAGAAGACTAATATCTAATGACTAAACCATAACGAAAGCAAGCAACTAGTGAACACACTCAAGATATTTTAAACAATGTTTACTATCACTTTAAGAAAAAATTGTGTACTATTCACAATAAAATGTTAAAAAATTATGACATTTGCTAGAGGAGAAAAGGAGACCATTACTGAGAATATTATGTAGAAAAGATAGTGAAAAAGAGAATTGACCAAGAAAAAAGAAGAAAGATCCAGTCAATGCGAAGAACAATTTTGTCACGATATGGAGAGGAGGAAAAAATGAAGATTATTTACAAATGCTATTTGTCAACAACATTAACTAGTGAAGATCTGCAGAAGTGAAGCAGGAATCCAGAAGAGAGTGTATAATAAAATATAAAAGGCATGAAAATGAATAACCCCAAGAGTGTTTATTATTATTAGTCGAAAGAGACTGCTTATGAGTATTATTATTTGATGAATTGACTGTAGAAAAGTTCCAGCAATCAGTTAACTGGGCAGGGATGAGGTACCACTGATCTCAGAAAGAATGTAGTTATGGACGACGGAGTTAGGTAAGCCAGAGAGCCCACCCGAATCGATTCCAGCTACCAAGTTAGGGAAAAAATGTTAGGGAAATTAAATATTTAAGGGAAAAAACATAACAAGCCAAGAATATAATTAAACCAGATTCCAAGAGTATGAAGAAGAAGGAGATGCAGAGAATATAGTGAACTGAAGACAAGTGTAAGAGTAAATACAAGATATAAAAACATTATATGTGACTTAAGAGTGAAATAAAAAATTGATAATTTCTTCAATCATAAAACGAAGATATCAGAAATGATCAATTCTAATAAGGAGGCAATATGTAACAGTACATATGTTACCACATCCACCTAAGTACTGAAAATTAATTTGATGGCCACCACTAGAAAAAATACATTAAAAGGTCTAGAATACCACCAAGTATACTAAAGAAAAGTACCATAAGTTTGAATAAGTGAAGCATCATTGAAAGGAATTCACTAGTAAACGCACCAAGAAAGAAGGAAAGAAGAATAAAGACGAGACGACCGACATACTATACCCAATAGATCAGTGAGAAGGACACCACACAAACAAAGAAGAAAGAAAAATCAGTGAGGAGGACAAGACAACAAAAGAAGAAAGAAGAGTCAGGAAGAAGAACACAACAAGGACAACTTCAAGAAAGAAGAAGGAAGAACCAGTGTGAAGAAGACAAGTGAAAACCTCATCATGTATAAAATGAACAATAGTGAGGAGGAGATCAGTGAAGAAAGAAGAAAGAAGAAGGAAGAACACCAGAGCAAACACAAGAAGAATAAGGGAAGAAAATTGAAGTATAACAAACTAACATAAACCTTGAAAGAATATTTGTATTAAGAAGAAGGAACAAATGTTAATTAATTATATGGTATGAATCCCTAAGCTGTATGGTAAAGTCAACATTGACAACAACTCATTTAATGAACACATTTATTGTTTATGTGAACCACATTATTGTAGATAAATATTAAATATTGTAAATAAAGAGTCACAAGCAAACTGAATAAGGACAAGATGAGTTTATGATAGCTAAATGATGTGTAGTTATAGAATAAACAGAGAAATATGCAACCAAAATAGTGAATGACCAATTGTACAGTGGGAATGATGTACATACAAACCCACTAATTGACAACAAATAAGATGATGCAGTAGTAAACTAAATATGAACTATTGATAACCAATAACCAATGTACAAACATGAAATGAAAACCAGTCGAATAGTTTAAGATAGAAATATACAGCCATAAACAACTTTTCAATGTTTACTGAACCTATGACATAACCAAATCTGGGCATCCAGTTTTCAATAAAACTTGATAAAAAATGAACCAAAACCATGTTAGACCAAAATGTAATGAGCTAGGAAGTAAATAGAGCATATAAGGAATGTTTTGTACACGATAGCTAATAGTATAATAGTATATAAAAGATATATTTAAGTAATACAAGTATGACCAAATGCTTGTAATGGCAAAGTGACACTATGCAACCAAAATTATGTAATAAACACATTGTACAAAGCAAGTAACCCAATGAATGATTTGGTGTCGGACAGAATACTATTCCTATGAGCAATTGTAACCAAAATAACCATTTAAATAGTTTATATAAATGTAATTATAACTCAACCATTATGACAACTAGCTGCAGATAAAGCTTACAGAAGCTAAACCTTGCTAATCACAGAATCAAATGCAGAGTGAACTGCATCACAATAACTATAAGGTCCTAGTGACTATTTCAGTTATCAATCAGAGAACAATACATCTAAAATGTCTATGATATTAAGCATACTATCAAGTAACGCCATTTGGACATAACAAGCCCAATTCATGAGTGATAATACAAGCACTAAACTAATAATGTAGGGAAAAAGAACACTGCCAATAGTGACTTAACCCATCAATGTATAAATATACCATGTTAGAACTTAAGTAAATGTTGTTATTAATAGGATATAAGAAAAACCAAAATGTATGACAATACTACCAGGTAACGCCATATAGGCATAGGAAGCCTGATTCATAAATGATAATTAAGGCATTTGACAAATAAGTTAGGGAAAAAGAACACTGCCAATAGTGACTTAACCCACCAAGGTATAAATATACCATGTTAGAACTTAAGCAAATGTTGTTATTAATAGGATATAAGAAAAACCAAAATGTATGACAATACTACCAAGTGAAGCCATATAGGCATAGCAGGCCTGATTCATATGTGATAATTAAGGCATTAAACAAACAAGTTAGGGAAAAAGGACACTGTCAGTAGTGACTTAACCCATCAATGTTTCATTACAACTTGTTAAAAGTTAATCAAATACTATTATTACTGTGTAATGAGCAAACCAAAAATGTATGACCAAAGTGAATAAAAACAAGAGAAGGACATAATTATGGAAAGAAAAGGAAAAGAAAAATATTTATTAAATGAACAAAATGTATCGTTATTATGTTATCACTTTATATCATAATTATCAAATATTGTATACAATACAAACGAACATTATAATCATCCAGAATAAGTGAAGAAGAGCATCACTTGAAGGAGTAGAGAAGAAGAAGACCAAAGAGTGTAAAACAAGAGAAGGACATTATCATGGAAAGAAAAGGAAAAGAAAAATATATATTAAATGATTATTGTAACCCCAAGAGTATCTATAAAGTCAGATACTAACCATTAATGTATCATTATTATATTATCACTTTATATCATAATTATCAAATATTCAATACACTATAAAAACTGAAAAAATATAATCATCCAGAATAAGTGAAAACCACCATCACTTGAAGGAGTAGAGAAGAAGAAGACCAAAGTGAATAAAAACAAGAGAAGGACATAATTATGGAAAGGAAAGGAAAAGAAAAATATTTATTAAACGATTATTGTAAACCCAAGAGTATTTAAAAGTCAGATACTAACCATTAATGTATCATTATTATGTTATCACATCGTATTATAATTATCAAATATTGTATACCTAATAACTCACCAACAGAAGAAGAGGCTATTCTGATGGAAAGAAGAAAAGAAAAATGTTTATTAAGTGAATATTGTATATAAAAGAAGAAGTTTTATTAAGCAAATATTGTATTAAATATTGAATGAAATATGTTTGTCAAATGAATGTTATATGTAACACGAGGAAAAGAAGACTAATATCTAATGACTAAACCATAACGAAAGCAAGCAACTAGTGAACACACTCAAGATATTTTAAACAATGTTTACTATCACTTTAAGAAAAAATTGTGTACTATTCACAATAAAATGTTAAAAAATTATGACATTTGCTAGAGGAGAAAAGGAGACCATTACTGAGAATATTATGTAGAAAAGATAGTGAAAAAGAGAATTGACCAAGAAAAAAGAAGAAAGATCCAGTCAATGCGAAGAACAATTTTGTCACGATATGGAGAGGAGGAAAAAATGAAGATTATTTACAAATGCTATTTGTCAACAACATTAACTAGTGAAGATCTGCAGAAGTGAAGCAGGAATCCAGAAGAGAGTGTATAATAAAATATAAAAGGCATGAAAATGAATAACCCCAAGAGTGTTTATTATTATTAGTCGAAAGAGACTGCTTATGAGTATTATTATTTGATGAATTGACTGTAGAAAAGTTCCAGCAATCAGTTAACTGGGCAGGGATGAGGTACCCCTGATCTCAGAAAGAATGTAGTTATGGACGACGGAGTTAGGTAAGCCAGAGAGCCCACCCGAATCGATTCCAACTAGCAAGTTAGGGAAAAAATGTTAGGGAAATTAAATATTTAAGGGAAAAAACATGACAAGCCAAGAATATAATTAAACCAGATTCCAAGAGTATGAAGAAGAAGGAGATGCAGAGAATATAGTGAACTGAAGACAAGTGTAAGAGTAAATACAAGATATAAAAACATTATATGTGACTTAAGAGTGAAATAAAAAATTGATAATTTCTTCAATCATAAAACGAAGATATCAGAAATGATCAATTCTAATAAGGAGGCAATATGTAACAGTACATATGTTACCACATCCACCTAAGTACTGAAAATTAATTTGATGGCCACCACTAGAAAAAATACATTAAAAGGTCTAGAATACCACCAAGTATACTAAAGAAAAGTACCATAAGTTTGAATAAGTGAAGCATCATTGAAAGGAATTCACTAGTAAATGCACCAAGAAAGAAGAAAAGAAGAATAAAGACGAGACGACCGACATACTATACCCAATAGATCAGTGAGAAGGACACCACACAAACAAAGAAGAAAGAAAAATCAGTGAGGAGGACAAGACAACAAAAGAAGAAAGAAGAGTCAGGAAGAAGAACACAACAAGGACAACTTCAAGAAAGAAGAAGGAAGAACCAGTGTGAAGAAGACAAGTGAAAACCTCATCATGTATAAAATGAACAATAGTGAGGAGGAGATCAGTGAAGAAAGAAGAAAGAAGAAGGAAGACCACCAGAGCAAACACAAGAAGAATAAGGGAAGAAAATTGAAGTATAACAAACTAACATAAACCTTGAAAGAATATTTGTATTAAGAAGAAGGAACAAATGTTAATTAATTATATGGTATGAATCCCTAAGCTGTATGGTAAAGTCAACATTGTCAACAACTCATTTAATGAACACACTTATTGTTTATGTGAACCACATTATTGTAGATAAATATTAAATATTGTAAATAAAGAGTCACAAGCAAACTGAATAAGGACAAGATGAGTTTATGATAGCTAAATGATGTGTAGTTATAGAATAAACAGAGAAATATGCAACCAAAATAGTGAATGACCAATTGTACAGTGGGAATGATGTACATACAAACCCACTAATTAACAACAAATAAGATAATACTGGAGTAAACTAAATATGAACTGTTGATAACCAATAACCAATGTACAAACCTGAAATGAAAACCAGTCGAATAGTTTAAGATAGAAATATACAGCCATAAACAACACTTCAATGTTTACATAACCTAATCTGGGCATCCAGTTTTCAATAAAACTTGATAAAAAATGAACCAAAACAATGTTAGACCAAAATGTAATGAGCTAGGAAGTAAATAGAGCATATAAGGAATGTTTTGTACACGATGGCTAATAGTATAATAGTATATAAAAGCTATATTTAAGTAATACAAGTATGACCAAATGCTTGTAATGGCAAAGTGACACTATGCAACCAAAATTATGTAATAAACACATTGTACAAAGCAAGTAACCCAATTAATGATTTGGTGTCGGACAGAATACTCTTCCTATGAGCAATTGTAACCAAAATAACCATTTAAATAGTTTATATAAATGTAATTATAACTCAACCATTATGACAACTAGCTGCAGATAAAGTCTACAGAAGCTAAACCTTGCTAATCACAGAATCAAATGCAGAGTGAACTGCATCACAATAACTATAAGGTCCTAGTGACTATTTCAGTTATCAATCAGAGAACAATACATCTAAAATGTCTATGATATTAAGCATACTATCAAGTAACGCCATTTGGACATAACAAGCCCAATTCATGAGTGATAATACAAGCACTAAACTAATAATGTAGGGAAAGAGAACACGGTCAATAGTGACTTAACCCATCAATGTATAAATATACCATGTTAGAACTTAAGTAAATGTTGTTATTAATAGGATATAAGAAAAACCAAAATGTATGACAATACTACCAAGTGAAGCCATATAGGCATAGCAGGCCTGATTCATATGTGATAATTAAGGCACTAAACAAACAAGTTAGGGAAAAGAACACTGTCAGTAGTGACTTAACCCATCAATGTTTCATTACAACTTGTTAAAAGTTAATCAGATACTATTATTACTGTGTAATGAGCAAACCAAAAATGTATGACCATAAGTTTAAGAGTGAAGCTATGAAAAAGGACATAGTATTAATAATAGGACATAATTTTAAGGGAAATTTGTACAGTAGATTAAGAGTGAGACGTTACTATAAAAAATAACATAAAAACCATGAATTGTTAATAACTAATGGTTTAATGGACACCAAGCATAAATGCTAAGTGCCAATTCTGATAACCCTTATCAGAAATATATGATAAGGGGACTCAAATTAATCGTCTTTCAAAAACACGAACAATGAGAGTAAGCACAACATTCTCAGTGCAATTATAAGAAAGATATTAGACTTTTAAAAATAATTGCATTGTGCTTAGCCCTTCCGCATAGTCATGTAAACCAATTTTTCATAATCTTGACCCCAAAGGCTGACGCTTAGGATAGCGTCTATTTTGACGAAGTCTACCGTAAATAAACGAATTGGCAAAAACTGACCAATCAGAACACATAAAAAATCCAAAATTCATCATTCCAGCCCATGAGCCGGAGACAGTCTTACAACAACAGCGAAGCGGAATGCACGCTAATCGACACCTCAGAAAAACGTGCGTTTGACAGCAAAACAGCATCAACCATGTTAACCTCAAATTGAGACATAAGTTATCTATCAGAATAATCAGTGAAGTATATTTACAAGTGTAATCTAATCGGAGTTTATGCGCATAGGAGTGTGTGCAGTGTTGTGATAAAGTTCAAATAATTAATTAATCAATTTTAATTAATTAAAAAAGTGTTAATAATTAATAAAGTGTAAATCTTCAACCGACGAGAGACGCAAGTATTATTAATTACGAATATTATGTCATGATAGTCTATAAGCAAAATAATTGAACGCTAAAAGCGATTAAAATTGAAATATAGAAACAATTCAATTCACTATCCTTAATAGAAGGGAACCAATATATACAAATGAACAATGTTGAAATTGAACGTTCTAAGTAATGACAGTTTAACTATTTGTATACTGTAAATAGCTAGGATAAGCAAAGACATTGTGATATCAATGAAGAGTATACGTACTCTAATACCATCAGTAGATGGAAGTATAAATATTTTGTTATTAAATTCAATTAATAGTTTCACCGGTGTGCGATAACTATAATAAACAAATTACATTTACCTGAAATGGGAGTATCCAATTTCATAGATGATAGTAGTACATGATAATGGATTATAACAATCACTATTAATTATTAATAAATAATTCACTACTTTTAACCAAATAATGTTGCACTAAACTATGTATAAAGCATGTGCCTAACTATGAACAGTGGTTCATATTTTATATTTTTTCATTAATAATCATTGAATTTTTATTTTTATGTTGACTCTAACCGTAGCTATTATTCCAAGAAGGTGTATTTTGCAGTTTAAAAGAACCTACTACTTTTGTTATTATCATCATTATTAAATTTTCAAGTCGAACAATCCGACATAACCTACAAATTTGTCAAACCACATTGTATTACTAATCAGAGGCAGTCATGCCAACTAGAGCTCATCATTTGTTTTAGAGTTCATGTTTACTTTAGAAGTATTTATTGTTAACTAAAAAGAAGGATAAAACTCCTTATTGTATTGAATTTCACTGTGTGTTATTTGAATAAATTGCCATTATTGTTTTTTACCAGTGAAAGAGTTGACTTTATTTGTAACAGTAAAATTACAGCTTAGAGGAGAAAAACGAGGCGGTTGGTACCTTACTGAGAATGCGAATTATTCAAATTGAATGATTCCTTGTTTTGTTGACAACCGCTCAGATCAACATACTTACAATCTTATACAATAATAATATATATGAGTTGTTATGTATACCATATCTGTGTTTGTGTATGTTAGTGTATAGGAAGAAACAACTGATCTCCTCAAGACAGCTGATCTACAAAGAGTCAACGGAACGTCCAGTGAAAGAATTTTAACAGTAAATATAATATACAAATTTAAATTATATAAACAGACAACTAATACGACGAAAAAAGAGTAAGTACCGAGTTATTCAATCCTGGATTCAACAATAGGTTGAATTGAGGGGAATAAGTCACTAAACGGTATAAAATAATAATAAAATTTGATATAGAACAATCACGATTAGCCGAGAGCAAGACCCAATTAACAGTAAAAGAACCCTGAGACAATTTAATAATAATAATATTTAAACCATAAATTATAGACGGGAATTCGTCCTTCTACAAATTGGCGCACAACGTTCGAGCAAAATTAGGCGAAAAAATATCCAACCTAATTTACAAAATAATTATTAACCTAATTTTCGAGGCAGCTGCAATACACCGGACTAAAAATGCAACGGAGAGCAACCTCTAAGAGACGTGCGGCGGAAGCAGATAAAGAAATAGACATGGATGATAAGGAGGCGACGCCGGTCGAAGATCTAGAAGAAATATTACCTCCTACAGAGCCCAGCCGACCTGTACAACAAGAGGAACCAATGGAGAAACCCACACAAACGGGAGACGCCAACTTGTTGGAAATACTAAGGGCGATAAATAAAAAAATGGAAGACAGCCAGAAGAATAACGAATCGTTAACAAAAAATATTGAATCGATGAATAAGAAGATGGAAGATAGCCAGAAGAAGACGGAAGAATCGCTGAACAAGAATATTGAATTATTAAAGGAAGAATTGAAGGAAGACGGCCAGAAGAATATTGCATTATTAAAAGAAGATTTTAACGAGAAATTAATTAAAAATAATGAATTATTAACCAAAAATATAGAATCGTTGAAGGAGGATTTCAAAGGGGAGTTGAACAAGAAGACGGAGGAGACAAATAAAATCATAGCTTCACTGAAGGAAGACACCCAAGAATTAAGTAAAAAGATTGATGATAGTATCGAAGATAGTAATAAGAAGATTGAAATTATCAGCCAGAGACTCGAAGACAGTCACGAAAAATTGAATACGAAAATAGGAGAGGAGATAACCGAAGTTAGACGGGAAGTTTCTGAAATCGGCGAGAGGTGCGAAGAAAACCAACAAGAAATACAGAGAACGAAAGAGACACTTCAAACCCGAGTAAATAACAGCGAAGAATCCCATTTAAATAAATTCGAAATCTTGACTAAGAAACAAGAGGACTTGGGAACGAGATGTGAAGAAATCACCACCACCGTGAATGATGTTCGGGAGCAGGTACAAACTGACAAGGAGAAGATGGCGGAACTTCAACGGCGAGAACTTAATAATTTCAGGGAAGAAATTAATTTATTCCGGAGTCAACCAATCCAAGTGACCGGAATAACGAACATAGAGAATCGTGAACTGATCAATTTCCAACATTACAAAAGGAATCCCATGGAGTTCATCGAGAGAGTAGAAGAAAATATAGCCCGTACACGCGAAACTAGGTGGTCCACCATCAGAAATATGTTAGACGAGTACTTTAAGGACGTGCGCGATAACTGGTGGACGGCTACCCGACATGATATACAAAATTATGCAGAGTTCAAGGCGCTGTTTAAGACGAAATATTGGTCCGAATCGACACAGAACATAGTGCGGGACGACATCTGCAACGGGAAGTATGACCGCAGTAAAGGGGCATCACTCACCGCATACTTTTTAGGCAAGGTATGTATGGCCAGAAATCTTGAGCCAAAGATACCTGAAGAATGCCTTGTCACGAAATTAGCGTATCACTTCGAAGAGGGCGTGGCCAGAGCGAGACTGAACGGACAAATAAGAACGATCCAAACTATGTCCGCATTATTAGAAAATTATGAGCAGGAGAAGTACTATCGGAGGAGTCGACAGGGACCCGACCCATACTTCGATAGAAACGGTCAGGCCGGATACCGAAATAATTATCGAGGTAATTATAATAATTCAAACCGAGATAATGCTGACCAGAACCTGAGGCCAAATAATAACGGGAATAATCATCCGCCAGATAGAAATAACCCGAATTACAGGCCTAATTATAATAATAATTATAATCAAAATACCCCTAATAACAACCACCGTCCTAATTATAACAATGGAAATCAACATCGGCCAAATAATGGTAACCACCCCTACCGTCCGAATAATAACAATCGCCAGTACCGACCGAACAACGGGAATAACCACAACCCGAGCAATTTTAGAAGAGCTAACTACGTTCGTGCTGACGACAGAAACGGAGGGAGACGCTTCTATCAGGGACGCCGAAGCTTCAATGAAGATAATAACCCGTATAGTCAGGACGTAAGGAGTAGCGAATCCGGGTACGACACACGAAGGAGCCGCAGTGGCGAAGATATAAACAGAAATAATAATAGCGGACGTCAATACAACAATCCGACTAGACCAGAAGAACGGGAAAATAGAAACCCCAACACTAATGACAGGAGCGGAGAAGAAAACGCTACCTCTTTAAACGGACAACGGCAGTGAAAACTCACTTCGAACCCTCACTGATCCGATCTATTGGGTACGACGAACTACGACGACGGACAAACAATCAAGCGACATTTACTATCATACGCAATCACTACCTGAAGGACATCAGAGAAGATCTGATGGAAGAAGAAATTACAGAAAACAATAATAATAACAACAGCGAAATCGCGTATATTTCCGCCGAAGTGAATGGCGTGTTGACTAAAATCATGATAGACACTGGAGCCACCGATCAACTAGAACTTAATAAAATACAGAACAGGAGTAAGGAACCCATATCGACCTTACCGATAAATAATATTATTTTGATCGGAGCGACCGGACGACAAAATAAGACCATAAGAAAGCAAGTCCAACTAGAAGTCACCAGTCAAGGGAATACCCTTCCTATAATATTTTTAGTAGCCAGTGGGTTACCATTCAGTTTGTTGATAGGCTGTGACGTATTAAGAAAGTACGCAGCTATAATAGATATGAGCAGAGCAAAGGTATCTCTGAGCTCAAATTGTGTGCAGTGGACGGCGGAATTAATTGGAAGCGAAGAAGCCCCTCACGACCGAATCATTTGTTACATTCACGAAGATAATAATTATAGGAACGAAATACCTAGAGAAGAAATAAATTGTGACTATGAAAATGACGACTTATGGGAAGAAAGATTAGAAGAAATCCGGAGGTTCCAGACAGCCAAAAGCGATAGAAGAATAACCGACAACCAGGTGGAAAGATTGATTGCAATTTACGAGCAGTATAGACACGTATTTTCCAATGCTCCAGGAAAAGTAAAGGATTTCCAATGTGAGATTAAATTCAAGGAAGCAGCCGATTTTAAGAAGAAATCATACCCCATTGCCTATTCGCAAAAAGAAGCGGTCCGAGCGGAAATAAATAGACTTATCGATGAAGACATTATCGAACGTAGCTGTTCACCTTATACAAATCCTATAGTGGCAGTGCCGAAGAAAAACGGCCAAGTAAGAATATGTCTGGATGCCAGAGAAATCAATAAAATCATAATTAACGACCGAACTTCACCAGGGGAGATCGAAGAGCTATTAAAGAAATTCCACGGTACCCGTTTTATTAGCATTTGGGATACCGTCTGCGGGTATTGGCAAGTGGAGTTGCACCCCAATAGCCGAAAATACATGGCATTCATATTCGAAGGGCGAAACTACCAATTTAAGAGGCTACCCTTCGGGTTAGTAAATTCAGTGGCCATTTTTGTGAAGTGTATGGACCAAGTTCTAGGTCAAGAGGCCCTACAATTCACTACGGTATACGTTGACGATCTATTAATTACGTCTGATAACTGGGAAGATCATTGTGCCGTATTGAGAAGGTGTTATCAAAACTGGCAGAAAATCACGTGACACTTAAACTGGAGAAGTCGAAGTTCATCGCTGATGAAGTACAATTCTTAGGATTTAACCTATCCGAAAACGGCATTACACCATCACAGGAAAAAATCGAAGCAATACAATCATTCCCAACGCCCAAGAACAAAAAGCAGTTACAGTCATTTTTAGGTATCTGCAACTATTACCGTAAGTTCCAAAACAACTACTCAAAATTAACGGCCGAATTTTCGCAACAACTATCCTCTAGAGATAAGTGGAAGTGGGGAGCAGAACAGGATGCCACTTTCAAACTAATAAAGGAAAAATTCTTAGAATCAATAATGTTACGCCACCCCGACTTTAAGAGAGCATTTTATATGAATTGCGACGCCAGCGACGTGAGTCTAGGATCCGTCCTATATCAAGAAGATGACCAAGGAAATCACCTTGTGGTTAGCTTCGCCAGCAGAGTCCTGAACAAGAGTGAGCGCAACTATCATACTACCGAAAAAGAATTACTCAGCATTGTATTTGCCTGCAACAAATTCCGAACTTACATTTTGGGTTACTCCTTAACCGTAAGGACAGATCACAAATCGATATCCTTTTTGAAAAATTGCAAATTGAGCCACGGGAGACTTACCAGGTGGACATTAGCGTTACAGGAATATAATATTAACTGGGAGTATGTGCCTGGAAAATACAACGTAGCAGCAGATGTGCTATCGAGAGTGAACATCCAAAACCAAACTTTCGAGGGAGAAAGAAAGACGGTAGCCAAAGTATATCACATTATAAAGGACAGGACAGAACTAGCCGAGATAATAAATAAAATAAAACTCCAACAAAGAAGCGAGGAGAAATTGAACAACATTCGCCAGAGATTAATAAATAAAGACGAGAGAGTTACCTCATACTATTGTGTATACCAAGACGTCCTATTTATAAGAAACACTAACCAAAGTAACCAGTGGAAATTACTTATACCCAAAACTATGGAAAAGGAGATCACCATGGATTACCACATTAGATATGGTCACATGGGGGCTATTAAAGTCATAAAGGCATTAGAGGAGAATGTGTACTTTAAGGATATCAACAGGAGAGTACGCCGTTACATTAGGAATTGCCACCTATGTCAGATGGTAAAGTGTAACAACGAGAGGAAGGAGGGTTTAATGATACCAATCACCTCATCCAAGAAGCTAGAAAAGGTATTTGTTGATATTTGAGGCCCATTACCAAGGAGTGGGGGAAGACGACAATACAAATTCATCGTCATTATCTTCGACCACTACACTAAATATACGAAGTTGTATCCGATCAACAGAGCCACCACAAAAAAATCTGTTGAGTATAATTATGAGTAAATACATGGTAGAGATAGGAGTGCCTGGGTCGATAATCACTGACCATGGAACCCAGTTCAAGGGAAGAGTATGGAGGGAAACACTGCTGAGTAAGGGAGTGAGAACCTTCAAAACCTCAGTGTACCACCCTAGCAGCAACCCCGCTGAACGAGTCCTCCGAGAAGTAGGAAGAATCCTGAGAACATACTGTCACCAACAACAAAGAAAGTGGGAAGAGTATTTACCAGCTGCAGAGGATTTTATCAACCTGGCGTACCATCAAGCAATAGATACAACCCCATTTACCGCTATGTTTGAGAGAAGACCTCCTAGAGAAATTATAGAATTAATAGAATTTCCCCCAGGCGATGATTACACCTTTGACCAAATAAAATTTTATAACAAGACCGTCGAACGAGCGGAGAAAATGCGAGAAAAATATAAGAAGCAACAACCCAAAATAATCCAATACAAAATGGGAGAACTAGTGTTACTAAAAAATCGAGAGCTCCCCAGTACCCTTGAAGGAATTGCAAAGAAGTTCCTACTACTATACACTGGACCCTACACTATCGTCAAGGATAATCAAAACAACACATACGAAATTGTGGACCCAAATACCAATAGAACCAAGGGAGTCTATAATCAAGCTTCACTGAAAAAATATAATCATCCAGAATAAGTGAAGGACACCATCACTTGAAGGAGTAGAGAAGAAGAAGATCAAAGTGAGTAAAACAAGAGAAGGACATAATCATGGAAAGAAAAGGAAAAGAAAAATATTTATTAAGTGAACAAAATATATCATTATTACGTTATCACATTGTATTATAATTATCAAATATTGTATACCCAATGAACCAAGAATTATAACCATCCAGAATAAAGGTTCACCCAACTAACCTTTGAAGGAGTAGAGAAGAAGAAGACCAAAGAGTGTAAAAACAAGAGAAGGACATTATCATGGAAAGAAAAGGAAAAGAAAAATATATATTAAATGATTATTGTAACCCCAAGAGTAAATATAAGATCAGATATGAACAAAATGTATCGTTATTATGTTATCACTTTATACCATAGCTATCAAATATTGTATACCCAATAACTCACCAACAGAAGAAGAGGCTATTCTTATGGAAAGAAGAAAAGAAAAATGTTTATTAAGTGAATATTGTATATAAAAGAAGAAATTTTATTAATCAAATATTGTATTAAATATTGAATGAAATATGTTTGTCAAATGAATGTTATATGTAACACGAGGAAAAGATGACTAATATCTGATGACTAAACCATAACGAAAGCAAGCAACTAGTGAACACACTTAAGGTATTTTAAACAATGTTTACTATCACTTTTAAGAAAAATTGTGTACTATTCAAAATAAAATGTTAAAAAATTATGACATTTGCTAGAGAAGAAAAGGAGACCATTAATGAGAATATTATGTAGAAAAGATAGTGAAAAAGAGAATTGACCAAGAAAAAAGAAGAAAGATCCAATCAATGTGAAGAACAATTTTGTCACGATAAGGAGAGGAGAAAAAATGAAGAATATTTACAAATGTTATTTGTCAACAACATTAACTAATGAAGATCTGCAGAAGTGAAGAAGGAATCCAGAAGAGAGTGTATAATAAAATATAAAAGGCATGAAAATGAACAACCCCAAGAGTGTTTATTATTATTAGTCGAAAGAGACTGCTTATGAGTATTATTATTTAATGAATTGACTGTAGAAAAGTTCCAGCAATCATTTAACTGGGCAGGGATGAGGTACCCCTGATCTCAGAAAGAATGTAGTTATGGACGACGGAGTTAGGTAAGCCAGAGAGCCCACCCGAATCGATTCCAGCTACCAAGTTAGGGAAAAAATGTTAGGGAAATTAAATATTTAAGGGAAAAAACATGACAAGCCAAGAATATAATTAAACCAGATTCCAAGAGTATGAAGAAGAAGGAGATGCAGAGAATATAGTGAACTGAAGACAAGTGTAAGAGTAAATACAAGATATGAAAACATTATATGTGACTTAAGAGTGAAATAAAAAATTGATAATTTCTTCAATCATAAAACGAAGATATCAGAAATGATCAATTCTAATAAGGAGGCAATATGTAACAGTACATATGTTACCACATCCACCTAAGTACTGAAAATTAATTTGAAGGCCACCACTAGAAAAAATACATTAAAAGGTCTAGAATACCACCAAGTATACTAAAGAAAAGTACCATAAGTTAGAATAAGTGAAGCATCATTGAAAGGAATTCACTAGTAAATGCACCAAGAAAGAAGAAAAGAAGAATAAAGACGAGACGACCGACATACTATACCCAATAGATCAGTGAGAAGGACACCACACAACCAAAGAAGAAAGGAAAATCAGTGAGGAGGACAAGACAACAAAAGAAGAAAGAAGAGTCAGGAAGAAGAACACAACAAGGACAACTTCAAGAAAGAAGAAGGAAGAACCAGCGTGAAGAAGACAAGTGAAAACCACATCATGTATAAAATGAACAATAGTGAGGAGGAGATCAGTGAAGAAAGAAGAAGGAAGAACGAAGGTCACCAGAGCAAACACAAGAAGAATAAGGGAAGAAAATTGAAGTAAAACAAACTAACATAAACCTTGAAAGAATATTTGTATTAAGAAGAAAGAAGGAAGAATTGTTAATTAATTATATGATATGAATCCCTAAGCTGTATGACAAAGTCAACATTGACAACAACTCATTTAATGAACACATTTATTGTTTATGTGAAACACATTATTGTAAATAAATATTAAATATTGTAAATAAAGAGTCACAAGCAACCTGATTTATGACAAGATGAGTTTATGATAGCTAAATGATGTGTAGTTATAGAATAAACAGAGAAATATGCAACCAAAATAGTGAATGACCAATTGTACAGTGGGAATGATGTACATACAAACCCACTAATTAACAACAAATAAGATAATGCAGTAGTAAACTAAATATGAACTATTGATAACCAATAACCAATGTACAAACATGAAATGAAAACCTGTCGAATAGTTTAAGATAGAAATATACAGCCATAAACAACACTTCAATGTTTACTGAACCTATGACATAACCTAATCTGGGCATCCAGTTTTCAATAAAACTTGATAAAAAATGAACCAAACAATGTTAGACCAAAATGTAATGAGCTAGGAAGTAAATAGAGCATATAAGGAATGTTTTGTACACGATAGCTAATAGTATAATAGTATATAAAAGATATATTTAAGTAATACAAGTATGACCAAATGCTTGTAATGGCAAAGTGACACTATGCAACCAAAATTATGTAATAAACACATTGTACAAAGCAAGTAACCCAATGAATGATTTGGTGTCGGACAGAATACTATTCCTATGAGCAATTGTAACCAAAATAACCATTTAAATAGTTTATATAAATGTAATTATAACTCAACCATTATGACAACTAGCTGCAAATAAAATTTACAGCAGCCAAACCTTGCTAATAACAGAGTCTAATGCAAAGTGAACTGCATCACAATAACTATAAGGTCCTAGTGACTATTTCAGTTATCAATCAGAGAACCATACATCTAAAATGTCTATGATATTAAGCATACTATCAAGTAACGCCATATGGACATAACAAGCCCAATTCATGAGTGATAATACAAGCACTAAACTAATAATGTAGGGAAAGAGAACACTGTCAGTAGTGACTTAACCCATCAATGTATAAATATACCATGTTAGAACTTAAGTAAATGTTGTTATTAATAGGATATAAGAAAAACCAAAATGTATGACAATACTACCAGGTAACGCCATATAGACATAGCAAGCCTGATTCATAAATGATAATTAAGGCATTTGACAAATAAGTTAAGGAAAAAGCTGTCAGTAGTGACTTAACCCACCAAGGTATAAATATACTATGTTAGAACCTAATCAAATGTTGTTATTAATAGGATATAAGAAAAACCAAAATGTATGACAATGCTACCAAGTGAAGCCATATAGGCATAGCAAGCCTGATTCATAAATGATAATTAAGGCATTTGACAAATAAGTTAGGGAAAAAGAACACTGTCAGTAGTGACTTAACCCATCAATGTTTCATTACAACTTGTTAAAAGTTAATCAAATACTATTATTACTGTTTAATGAGCAAACCAAAAATGTATGACCATAAGTTTAAGAGTGAAGCCATGAAAAAGGACATAGTATTAATAATAGGACATAGTTTTAAGGGAAATTTGTACAGTAGATTAAGAGTGAGACATTACTATAAAAAATAACATAAAAATCATGAATTGTTAATAACTAATGGTTTAATGGACACCAAGCATAAATGCTAAGTGCTAAATCTGATAACCCTTATCAGAAATATATGATAAGGGGACTCAAATTAATCGTCTTTCAAAAACACGAACAATGAGAGTAAGCACAACATTCTCAGTGCAATTATAAGAAAGATATTAGACTTTTAAAAATAATTGCATTGTGCTTAGCCCTTCCGCGTGGTCATGTAAACCAATTTTTCATAATCTTGACCCCAAAGTCTGACGCTTATGATAGCGTCTATTTTGACGAAGTCTACCGTAAATAAACGAATTGGCAAAAACTGACCAATCAGAACACATAAAAAATCCGAAATTCATCATTCCAGCCCATGAGCCGGAGACAGTCTTACAACAGCGAAGCGGAATGCACGCTAGTCAGCGTCTCAGAAAAACGTGCGTTTGACAGCAAAACAGCATCAACCATGTTAACCTCAAATTGAGACATGGGATAAGGAGGCAACACCCGTGGAGGATCCGGAAGTTTTACTAATCCAGGTGGAACCGAAACAACCAGCGCCACCAGAGGACCAACCTGAAGTAACCACGCAGACAGGAGAAGTCAATGTCCATGAAAAGGAGAAACCTTCACCGACAGAGGATAGTAACATACAGGAAATGTTCAGGCAGATGATGGAGACAATGAATGGAATGAGTAAAGATTTAAAGAAAGAAATCAAATCCACGAAGAAGATTTGAACAAGAAAATGGATTCTACGAAGGAAGAAACGAATCAGAAAATGGAAGGAGTAAATAAAAACATAGAATCCAAAATAGAGGATTTGAAGGAAGACAACCATTCATTAAATGAAAAACTAGAGGATTTGAAGGAAGACAACCGATCCACAAAGGAAAAATTGGGCCGTAAGATAGAAAATACGAATAAAAGGATTGAGGAGACCAGTAAGAATTTGAGTAAGAAGATGGAAGAGAAAATGGAGGAAACAAGTAGGAAGATGGAAAGCGACAATCAGCAACTGAGGGAAAAGTTGGAGGAAAATAATCAGAAAATGGAGGAGAAAATGGACGAGAATAATCAAAGGTTAAGACAAGAACTGTGGGAAGTTAACCAGGAGAGCATGAATAAGGTAGACGAGAGAATAGAGTTGGCAAAGGAAGAGTTAAATAAAAGGATAACAGAGACGAAGAAATCCATCGTAAAGAAGTTAGAACAGGAAGTCGTGGTTGTTAACCAGCAGATCAGGGAAGTAGACGAAAGATGTCGTCAGACCGAAAACGAAGTGCTGGAAGTCCGGGAGGTAATACATAAAGATATTACACATGTCAAGGAACAACAGGAAACGAAACTGGAAGAAAACAAGAAATTTGCCCTGGAAGAAATGAATAAAGTGCGAACACATGTAACCGAAAGATGCGACGGCGTGGAAGCCGCTATGACGAGCATCACCGGACAAGTGCGTCAGAGCCAGGAGGAGATAGAATTGATAAGGAACAGACCAACTGGTTACAATCAGTTCCCAATGTCAGAAAACAGAGAGTGGCTTAATTTCCGGCAGTATAAACGGAAGCCCATGGAATTCTTGGCACGCATAGAGGAATACCTAGAAAAACACAGAGGGAACCGTTGGGTCCAGAACAGAGAAATCCTAGACGAGTCGTTTCGGGAGGTGAATGACCATTGGTGGATGGCCAACCGGAGCGACATCGAAAACTATCAGCAATTTAAGAGCCTCTTCAAGGCGAAATACTGGTCGGAGACGACTCAAAACTTGATAAGAGATAATATATGCCACGGCCACTACAAACCACAAGTCGGTGGTTCGATGACAGCATATTTCCTCGGCAAGGTATGTATGGCCAAGCATTTAGAACCGGCCATACCTGAGGAGTACCTAATAAATAAGTTGTCATACCATTATGACGAGGAGGTAATTCGTGCGAGGAGAGGCAGCCAAATAAAAACGATCCAGGCAATGACAGAACTCCTCGAAAACTACGAAAACGAAGACTACTACCGACAGAGCCGTAGAAGAAATGATGGGCCCGAACCAAGGACGTATCAGAACAACAACCAGGGTACGAACAACACCAACACTGGGTACCAAGGAGGCCGTGCATACCCGCAGAATAATAGTTTTAATAATAATAATAATAATAACATTAACAATTCTAATTACAATAATAATAATAATACAGGTCCAAACCATGTGAACCCGACTCGACCCTCTAATGGTTATCAGGGTAACAGAAATCGCTACCCTCATAACACAAATAGTCAGAGAAGCCCCAATTATGGTAATGATCGTTACCATAATAATAATAATCGTGCGGGTCCAAATAATGCTAATCCCGTTAATAATAGGTTTCCCCGCCCACGAGTGAATTTCATACGAGCCAAAGATGGTCGACAGCGAAGATACAACAACGATCGAAGAAACAGCTACCGTGGATATGAAGACAGGCGGAGGAGCCTAGAACGGGACCAACCAAGGTACTATCCGGCGAGAAGGAGTACTAGTTTAGACGATGCTAAACGGAGGTCTAACAACGAACGACCGGAAGACCACAGGACAGATCGACAGGGGTCCACTCTAAGCATCCCAAATGATGCTTCAACTAGTATGGCACAAAGGAACAACGATGTCGAGCCTTTAAACGGGCACAGGCAGTAATAAATCGCCAGAACCCGTTACTGCTCCTAAATACTGGGTATCTTAATAATGAGTGTAATAGTGTATATAATAATAATCGTATCACAGTCATGGGGTGCAACTACCTAAAAGACATCAGACATGAGTTATTGGAAGAGGATAACAGTAATCCCACCAATAACTTTAATAACGAAATAATACATGTCAACGCAGAGGTAGAAGGCATCTCAGCCAAGTTGATGATCGATACTGGTTCGAACGTGTCAATCATAAGTACGACGGAGTTGGAGAGGATACAACGATAGTGCGGGAGAACTTTACCAACGTTGCCGTTGAATAATATTATTTTGTTGGGTGCAAGCGGCCGACAAAATAAAAAAATACGTAGGCAAGTCTCCGCCAGTGTGATGAGCTGTGGTATAGCAATTGATATGGAATTCTTGGTGGCGAGCGGTCTGCCGTTTAATATACTGGTCGGGTGTGATGTGCTCAGGAGGAATTCCGCCATCATTGATCTGAGAACTGAGAAACTGTCGCTGTTTTCCAAAGGACATACTTGGACGGCGAACTTGGTGGGTAGTGACCAAGTCATTCCCGATAGTATCCACCAGCAAATCCGCAAAATTAACTACATCCATCCAACATCTATAATTGAACAAAGGATAGACGACACCTCCAATGAAGATTTATGGTCACAAAAAATCCAGGAGATCAGGGATTTCCGGAGCGGTATAACTGGCGAAAAATTAACCTTAAACCAAGCGAACAAATTAATCAACATCTATAACAAGTATAAATCAGTCTTTTCTGATGAGCCCGGTAAAGTGAAAAAACTTCCAGTGTACTCTACAGTTCCGAGACACAGTGGACTTTAACCGGAAGTCTTACCCCATCGCGCAATCACGAAAGCAAGCAGTAAGAGCTGAAATAGAGCAAAAGATTAACCGTGACATAATAGAGAGTTGCCAATCCCCATATACAAGTCCTATAGTGGCTATTCCTAAGAAAAACGGACAAGTCCGTTTGTGATTAGATGCGCGCGAAATAAATAAAATTATCATAAATGACAGGACTTCGCCCGGTGAGATTGAGGAGATTTTAAAACGGTTCCACGGCACCAAGTACTTTAGTACCTGGGATACGGTGTGCGGGTACTGGCAGGTGGAATTACATCCACAGACTCGCCAGTATCTGGCCTTTATATTCGAGGGGCGGAACTACCAGTTTAAGAGGTTGCCCTTCGGACTGGTAAACTCAGTAGCAGTCTTTGTGCACTGCATGGACCAGATACTTGGCCACGAAGCACTACAGTTCACCACCGTATACGTTGATGACTTGCTAGTTCCATTATTCAGCAGCTTCCGGTCGTGGACGGATTGGACGTGGATAAACTGATGGCGTTTTTTCGAATTTTGTTTCAACTGTCCGACTTCCCGGGGATGTCGGATGGCACCCTACTCGAACTCCTGTAACCCTACTGTCGGGGGTCCGTGGCTGAGCGGGTCGCGCGGACTATACGAGGTGGCGGCAGTGTGACGTCTTTCCATCGGGGGGTGTTGGACTCATGCGTGCCTGGCCGATTGCGGGAGCAGCTGCAGCATAAACATTGTTACCGGGTGCAAGCCCACGGGGAGAATTTTGCGGAGTTTGCGCGGAGTATCCGCGAAGCTGTCCGGATTGTAGGGTTGGGACTGCCCGAGAGTGAAGTAGTGCAGATGATATTCGAAGGGGTTACTCCCCAGGAGAGATCTCGTTTAATTTTTGCTGAGCGACCGCGCAGCTATGAAGACCTCGAGAAGATGTGCGTGTTATCCCGGGCTATACAAGCAATTGATGAGTCCCGTGGGCCAGTAAGGGCCAGCCCGGGCGAGTCTCGAGTGGTGGAACGACGGGTCGTTCAGTCCCAACCCCGGCGAGAAAGAAATACCGGCGATCGAGGTGGACAGTTGAGAGGCGTTGTTTGCTTTCGCTGTCGCAGACAGGGGCATGTTGCCCGCGATTGTACGGAGGGTGGTATGCGTCCAGTGCTTCCCCCGAGGGTCCGGTATTCAAAAAACTAAGTTACCATGGGGGGACAAGTCGGAGGTTGTCTTCCCCTCGTCACAAGACTTTTCGGAATTCAAGTGCCTCCAGGCAAAGGATAGGTCCTGACTCTTCTGATATCAAGGTCCTTGCTACCGTCTTGCAAAAGGCTTCGGTATGCCCCTTCCTGTCGCTCGAGGTAAAGAAGGGTCAACTCAGAGCGTTAGTTGACTCCGGCTCAGCCCGATCTATCATCTCATCTCGAGTATGTGCGGACCTTGAAAAACAGGGCTAAATAAAAGGGTCGGATCTGTCGTCTGTAGTGTGCTGGACTGCTTCAAGGGAAATTCTGCCCATCTCCCGGGTGGTTTCCTTTAAGTTCAAGATCGATGGCTTTTCTTGGGTGTGGCCTTTTCTGGTTTCTCCGGCTCTGGGAGTTGATTGTATTGTGGGTGCCGATTTCATCGCTAAAAGTGGTCTCGTGTTGGACATCCATTGGCACCAGTGTTATTTTAAATTCAATCGGGGCGTTGTTATTCCTTTTCTTGGATACCAGGGAGCTAAGGGAGGTATCCAAGAGGTCGCTTGTCCCGATTCTGCACGATATCATCTCACTCCCGCCCAGCAGAGGGCTTTAGGCCGACTGTGTGAGGAATTTCCCTCAGTATTAACTCCTAAGTTGGGACTCACACATTTATTAGAGTATAAAATTCGTTTGACGGACTCTAAGATAGTGAGGTCACACCCATATAAATTCGCCCCTCCGAAAATGGCCGTTCTGAGGGAGAAGGTTCAAGAGCTGTTAGAGCAAGGGGTAATTGAACCTTCCAATTCTAGTTATGCCAGTCCAGCGTTCCTGGTACCCAAGCCTGGGGGTAAGCACCGTATGGTGATAGATTACCGGAAATTAAATTCTAATATTGAGGTGGATTCGGTTCCCCTTCCGGATCTCCACTCAGCTTTCGATTGGTTTAGTGAGGCCAAGTACTTCACCGTGATTGATCTCAACGCTGCATATCACCAGATCCCTTTATCCAAGGAAAGTAGACCGTACACTGCGTTTTGCGTCCCGTGGAATTTATATCATTATACGCGGGTCCCTATGGGTCTGGCGGTGGGCGCCCAAACGCTCACGCGTCTGCTTGACCTGGTGTTTCAAGACGTAAAATTCAAATTCATTTTCAATTATTTGGACGACTTGCTGGTCTACAGCAAAACCTATGATGAACATCTATGTCATCTCAGGGAGGTGATGAGCAGGTTGAGAAGCGCGGGCCTCACGGTCAATCCGGAGAAAGTGCGAATTGCACAGGAGAGCATATCATTCCTGGGGCATCTGGTCTCGCACCGAGGAGTTACAGTGGACCCTGAAAGGACCCAGGGTATCCGGGATTTTCCCCCGCCAAGGGATGCCAAGGGCATCGCCCGGTTCGTGGGGATGGTTAACTTTTACAGACGGTTTATCCCCAATGCAGCGGAGATAGCTGCACCTCTAAATGAATTGAGAAAGAAGGGGGCTAAATTTTTGTGGGGCGAAAGCCAGCAGAAGGCTTTCGAAACGTTGAAGGAAGCTATCATCTCCCCACCGATGCTGCGGATGCCGGATTTTTCTCAGCCGTTTATCTTGCAGACGGACGCGAGTTCGGTGGCGCTCGGGGCGGTTCTGTCCCAAGTCGTTGATGGTGCTAGGCAGCCTGTGGCCTTTATTTCCCGAACCTCGACCCAGCAAGAAAGAAAGTCATCAGTCTATGAGCTAGAGTGTTTAGCTGTGGTATACGCTCTAGACAAGTTCAGGCGTTTTCTGGAACACGCTGACTTCCTGCTCGAGACCGACAATCAGGCTCTCTCTTGGCTTCTTGCTCATCCCCGGCAACTGGGTAAAATTGGCAGATGGGTGGTCAAGATCTCATCCTTCAAGTTCAAGGTGCAACACATTAGGGGAACTCAAAATGTGGTTGCAGATGCTTTGTCACGCATGTTTTCCCAACCCAGTGAAGTCCAATCTGAGCAACCCTGTTCTGTTCTGCTAGACTTTCCGTTAGCCTTCACTGATGTGTTACCCCATCAGTTGAATGATGAAGAGCTGGGTCCTATCATCCAGAATATAAAGGAGGGTAACGTGCAGGCCCCTTACTTCTTGTCCAAGGGCGTCCTGTGTTGTCGAGAAAGAAAGGGACGCCCCTAAGATCGTGCTGCCTAGCAAGTTAGTGCCCATGGTCTTCAGCTATTATCACAATTCCCCAGTAGGAGGCCACAAGGGAATTTCGAAGACCATTTCCGGTATTAGGAAACACTTCATCTGGAAGGGCATGGACAGGGACATCGCTACGAGGGTTAAGAGTTGTCATCTGTGTGGCTTAAGCAAGCCTGCCCAGAACACAAAGTTAGGGTTGTTGTCATCGGACGTGGCGAGCAGACCAATGGAGAAGCTATTCATCGACTACGTGGGACCTTTCCCGCGTAGCAAGTCAGGTAATGCTTACCTACTTGTCTGTGTGGATGCTTTTTCGAAGTTTGCCTGGCTACTGCCCTTACGGCAGGCAACAGCTCGTTTAACCATAAGCGCGCTTCAGAACCATATTTTTCAGCATTTCGGTCTTCCGACCATCATTGTCTCCTACAATGGCCCAAGTTTATTTCGCGCGAGTTTCGGCGGATGTGTTTCGCCAGCGGAATCAGACATGTAACCACTTCCCCGTATTACCCACAGCCGTCCCATGCGGAGAGATTCAACAGGAACCTCAGGTCCGCACTCATTGCTTATCATGCGGAGCAACAGACAACCTGGGACCAGAATTTGAAGTGGTTGCAGCTAGCTTTCAACACGGCCCTGCATGACAGTCACAAGGCCGTGCCCTTTGAGATCATGTTTGGATTCTCGCCCGCACTCCCGTTGACTAACTTGTGGAATATTGAGGATCTTCTACCACGGGAGCCCGATAATGGAACTGCGGAGAGATGGAGGGAGGCTCGGAAGAATTTGCTGCGAGCGCACGAGCGGGTCCGTCGACGATACAATCAGGGGCGAATTCCGAACCCCTTTCAGACCGGCGACTGGGTCTACTGTCAAAGCCATCCGATCAGCTCAGCCGCGGACAAAAGAGCCGCTAAGTTGTGTTATCGTTGGTCGGGGCCATATCGTATCCTGGGGTTCGCGTCGCCAGTGACGGCTCGGTTGGAAGAGCCGGGTAGTAATCCTAAAGAGATTACTACACATATTTCAAAATTGAAACTGTGTAGAAGAGGGTAAACGGGGTGACAGGAGGGGGGAATGATGGTGGTCTCTGTGTGAGTAGGGATGTTGTCAGTTTTAAAAGGGTGTGCTCCGGGGGCGTTATTGAGAATGATAGGGTAGCGGGTAGATGTTTCCCACAGTCCCAGTGGGGTTCTTCTACTTCAGGGATGCGCCCCTGCCTGCGCGAGACTTGGTTTTCTCCAATTGTCCTTATGTCCGGAGGGAGCCATGTACTTACCTTCAGTCCCAGCCCATGACCGTTCGATGATCCTTGACACCTTCCGCCTTCCGATTTTCCTAACCTGTACCTGTAAAAAAAAAAACTTGTAGAAAAGCAAAAAAAAGGGAGTTGGAGAGAGGATGGCAGGAAGTAGTTTCCCAGGGCCGGTTGTGCGCTCTGGGGAAGTGCTTCCTGCTTACATGCCCTTGGAGCACACATGTAGTAGGTTATATGAATGGATGTACGTCTGGAAATTGGATTATCGTATCGTGGAGACCATCATGTCATCCCCCTTGTCCCCTTGCCCGTGCTGGGACGTTATCGTTTAGAATGGGGGTAGAATTAGAGTATTCCCCGTAGGTATATAGGGTAGATGGCCCTGTTAAGGTGGCATTCGTGTTCTGGCTTGAGTGGACAAGCCTCAAGAGGTCGGAACTCAGGGAGCTCCCGAACTGTCTTTGGTCTTTCTTCTCTGTCCCTCTTTGCTGTGGGCTGGCCCTGAACAGGTCAGCGTGCAGCAACCGCACACTTACACACTACACGTCTTCTTTCATCTCTTTCGTTTTCCCTTCTGAGCCTCTGTTCTCCTGAGAGCAAGCGCTGCTGGGTCACCATAACCACGAAGTCCACGAGCTTGTTTTGGGAAGGGGGTACACTGCAGGGTACTCTCCCGAGTTTAAGAGTGGGGCAACCGGGTTGCCCTTTCGGGGTGGGGGTGTGCCGGTGTAAATCCGGCTGTCGAAAGTTTTAGAAAATTAATTGTAAAATTACGCGAACACAAGGATCAGTTAAGGCGACCCTTGTACGACTCCATTAAAGCTGCGTGCGCACCTCGTAGGGAGGTTTGGCTTTGTTAAATTGTGGCCGTTGATACCAGTCATCGCCCGGCAAGCAAGAGAGCACCGACTCCCTGATCCGAGCAGATATTACTACGCAGTTTTCTTCCACTCTGATGGCTGGCTAAATTTACGAGACTCCCGGTAAGGATCATAGCTCTTATTGTGTGTGTCAGAAATAATAATAAGTGATTACATTTAATTAACGAAATGTATGCCGCCGTATGAGAAAGACGAATGCATGTGGTGCGATCCGACAGTTTGTATATTAAAAAGACTACTTAATGTTCAGTATGTAGCCCATGTTCTTTTTATTATTATTATAATATTGTAAGAGTCACTGTAATTGTCATTGTAAATTTATAGAATGTTATATAAATTCTAAGCTAAAGTCAGTGCGTAGTTATGGAATGGAATTGTGCACAGACATGCATCAGATTGATCGTGTGATTCTCTTTAATTTACTTTGCAGTAAAAATAACTTGTGAGAACACCCGTAGAGGAAACATTATTAATATTGAAACATTATTAATACTGTGAGTGCTTTGAAGTTAATCATTTTTTTGGCAAATTGCAATAATGATGCCGCCACGTGGTAATCTAACCTGTGGGATTCTGTCTGAGCGTGTTAAGAGCTCGTGCCAATGACTTTACTCTACGCCTTTTAATAAGGCTTTTTATTTTTGAATTAATCATTCCATGGTAGACTTTATTACTCTTTAAGCAATTTGCAAAGAAATTATAACCAAAACTTTGTGCATTTATATTGAGTGGGTTGAAGGCCCGTTCTGAGGTTATTTACCTGTGAACTTGGGTGTACACTTTTTATGAACATCTTTTCTAATTTTTATGAATTAACAGGGTTCTCGCTTAAAGCCGGAGATGCTGGCCTTGCTGATTGAACTCCATCCAATGTGTTTTTGTTCCAATTGCTGGTAGGTTTTACAATGGCCAATTCTGTGTCGATAAAATGTTGTATCCACCTTATATAGTTCTATTATCTGGATTAAGACTTAAAATCTTCATAAATCACTTAATTTGGTATATTCCATGTTAACTCAGTATTTATTTATCGTATTTTTACACTTACCTGTTTTAATTTTTATAGGTTTGGTTATATTCAAAAATTATCTTCTCTCTTTTTAAAATAGATTCATTTGCGTGAGCTCGTTTCGAAGTGTACGTCTCAACGGGTAACAATCAACTAACTCCTTCTTCCTCTATACAATCAGTTCTGGCTGAATTAATCTTAAATCTACATAGTTTTAAACAGTTGGCATTTCCGCCTAAATAATTGACTTTTACATTATATGGTTAATTACATTTTTACTATTATTTAATTTTATTAAATACTAATTACATAATTATTTTCCTTAGTTAATTCTACGTTATTTAATACCAAACATGATATACTTTATAGTATTTTAACTCGAAAAGTCAAATTTACAGTATATTAGAATGTAGGACATAACTGCACTTCCTGTCACCTCAAATGGTTTACAATTCCTATTATGTTCTAGTTACCATTGAGCAAGATCACTAATTGAAATAAAATGGTTATTTTCATTTAATTCTTTGTAATTTTTTGATTTGGGTTATTTAATTTACATATTATCTTTACTTTAGGCTTTCCTCTTATATTCCAGTGTTATTATACTTGCATTTTTTCTAATAATATCTTATACATTTGTTCAATACCTTTACAAAATATTGTTACAGTTATAATATATAGTAATTGATTTACATTATATAATTTTCATCAATTTAATTAATTTCCTTTATTTTATTTACTAATTACAAGGTTTGTGTGATTTACCATTTGGCCTAGATTTTATGTTAGTTCATTTACAATATTTTGCGACAACACAAATTACTAAACTATTGGCGCATAGGATATGATAGTATGTGTATTTCAAATTACAAGTCTATATTGGAGGGTTTAAGATTATTTATTGTACAAACACAAGTTATAGTTTATATGGTATATTTGAAATGTACAGAATGTAATGTTTGATATAGAGTCTTTCTTTTAAAGTGTTAAATAATGTTCATACGCAAGACGTGATACGTTACATAAGAAGACTCCCACGATGATGTTGTTGAAGAGAAGGGCCGGTCTTTGCGGTATAGATGGATCGTCAGGTGTGGCTTACAAATGACAGACGTTTCACCAGAAACGTTTACAGCTGGGCTGGCGTCCTGTAACAGCTTGGCTGATGTCCTGTAATAGCTGGGCTGGTCCTATAACAGCTGGGCTGATGTCCTATAACAGCTGGGCTGATGTCCTGTAACAGCTGGGCTGATATCCTGTAACAGCTGGGCTGATGTCCTGTAACAGCTGGGCTGATGTCCTGTAACAGCTGGGCTGATGTCCTGCAATTCCCACGATGAATCCGACACTTCGCACACACAACGGTACTACGGATTTTATCACTCGCAAAACTTATATAGAGTTTAAGACCAAGTAATATCTCAGGTGACAGTGAGTTTAATCAATAACGGTATATTGAGCTTATACCTCTCCGGCTTCTTCAAGTGTTCTCGCGAATATCAAGGTCTACCGCGATCAGCAGACCACCCTATGAGGAAATCTTGCACTAGCACGGAAACGTCTTGATGGAACTATTGCGTAACAATTTATACTACTGTCACTGCGGAAAATCTCGCACAGTGAAACAGTTACACTCACTTCTTACACACGTAATACTACAATATTAATATCGTGCGTAAAGATATAAAATCAATTGTTATGCGTCACACGCGTTACTATCCCCGAAAAGTCTTAACAGATCCTTGCAAGCGGTATAATCTTGTACAAGGAATTGTATGTACCGTTCACGGTAGCAGCAGTGAAGAACTGCTTGTAAATTTTCGCACAATGCGTTAAAACACTGGTGTGTGCAAATGTACCACACACACAGTTCTGAGTCTTCCCGTTTCACTAACGACGAATAGTTTTTACAACACCTTGCAAGCGGCAGAATTCTTGTACAAGGAGTGCACGACCCGTTCGCGGTAGATGGCGTAGAAGAACTGCCTGTGTAACGACAGGCTTAAGAAAATTTCCAACCACCAGTCCGCATTCTATTGGTGGATGGAAGTCACATGGTTAGTAAAGGTGACCATGCACTTTTCATGCATTAAAGTGCATTTACCTTGTAACAGCATGCATAGCGGTAATCAGACTACTCGTATCTCATGCATGCTGCCTACATATTAATAATATACATGAACGTAAACAATAGTCCGACAGGTATAGGGATTGTAGTGATACACACGTCTCAGTTCAGCTAATGTCAAAACAACGATAATACTTCACGCACCGCAAGGGAAACGTTTCCCAATCGCGCACGCGCGCACATTTCCACTAACACAGTACATGAATCACCATAAATAATAATGCACAGTTTTACTAAACTAAACCCATAACCTTACTAAATACAATTGATAACAACCAAACTTAACCATCTACGAATATAATAAGAATGTCCATTGTCTGTGTAATATATGACTTGCCCCGCCTATCATGATCCTGTGATTCGTTGCAGGATTAACTCCCTCCCGCATAAAAAAAAAATTTTTTTTTTTTTTTAGTTAACTAACAAAAAATAAAAATTTTTTTTTTTAATATACCTAAAACAACTTCCTAATCCTGAAATAATAATAATACCCTCGAACTAAAATCAAATAAACATCCTCAATTAATACTAACAATTCCAACTGTCACTTTGACAGAAGCATCAATTCACAAGACACGTGGTAACCTTCAAACCAAAACAAACACACATGTTCTTGACACACACATAACGACATCTAATGCAGGGTCATAGCGTACACAGACAACATTCCTTATCTAAACTAGATTATTGTTCACTCTCAGAGTCATCTTACATACAACATTTAAACCTGAACTTGACATATTTAAAATCACTACACATTCTTACCCCTATATCCTGACATTTATTTCTGAGTTTACGGATCCTTTGTATAATACTTCCTCAATGAGGACGCATGGAATTTACCAATCGCACGGTTGGTATTTGGGTTGGTTAAGATAAAAGTATTTTTCCCAACTTGCTCCGACAGGGTATACGGACCATTATACAGCCTAAAAAACTTCGCAGCTGTGTTGTCCTCCCTTCTACCAACATTTAATGCTCGTAAAAGCACACTCTCTCCAGTCTTGAACTTGACTAGTTTATGTTCCGCATTAAATTTTTCCGTGCGCTCCTCGGCGCACTTTTTAATGCGTCTTCTAGCTTCGATTTTCTTTATCTCAACTGGTATAGGCATATTATGCGTCGCTATCCTTTCAATGTGTTTACCCCAGACCCGGCCTGGCATTTCTCCGGTTTGGAGTTCATTCGGAGTATACCCAGTAGTAGAATTATAATTTCCATTTATGGCATACTCAAAAAATTCTAGGAATTCCGGCCACTTACTCTGGTTAGTATTACAGTACGTACGGAACAACCGTCCCAACTCCTTGTTGACCCGCTCGGCCAAGTTACCTTGCGGTCTCCGGATCGCTGTCAAGACCGTCTGGACCCCGTGTTTCTCAAGCTCGGAGTGCCACTTGGTGTTCGTAAATTGCTTACCTTGATCTGAGAGTATCTTCCTTACGGGACCATTTTTCGGCATGTATTTATTTAGCATAATGTTAATGACAGCCGACGTAGTAGGTCTACCAATAGCATATAGGCTAACATGTTTGGTAAAGGCATCCGTAACAACCACCAGGTTCTTCATTCCACGTGCCGCCCGAGGAAGTGGACCCAAAAAATCAATGCATACAAGGTCATTTTTATTACGGACGACAATGTTACCCATTTCAACCTGTGTATGTTGGTTCGGATATTTCGCTGTTTGGCAGATGTGGCATGAGCGGAGTATGGCCTTTATTTTCCTGGTCATATTTAGCCACACAAAATCCTCCCGCATTGCCAGGTAACATTTATAAGGCCCCGCATGAGCCAGACTCTCATGACACATCCAAGTGAGGTCTTCCACCATGGCGTCCGGTACCATAATCTTCCATCCGCCATTGATAATTTTATACACTACGTCTTTATATATTCTGTACTTAGGGTTTTCTTGTATCCGGATAGCGTCACATATCCGCTTCAACTTTGTGTCACGCTGCTGTTCCATACCAATATTTCTTAGCTTATTTTTGAGACTGTCTTCTAATTTATATTTGACAGCTAGAATTTGAACCTCCTGGTTATTAGACGCATGACGTTCTTCCACCATTGGAGGGTATCGGCTTAACGTGTCAGCTGCTTGGTTCTCGCTTGCCTTACAGTACTTAATGGTAAAGTCGTACTCTTGGATGGCCATGATCCAACGGGATATGCGAGCGTTCGCTAACTTGCAGCGCAACATGAACGATAAGGCCTGGTTGTCCGAAAGGATTTCGAAGTGTTGTCCAACCAGGTAATAACGAAATTTACTAATGCAGTACACAATAGCCAATATTTCTTTCTCCGATGTGAAATAGTTACGTTCGGCCCCTTTTAGTGACCTACTACTGTGCGCAATTATTTTGTTTTCGCCCTTCTCATTCCGTTGGTAGAGTACCCCCCCAATGGCATAATCAGAAGCATCGCAATTAAGGACATATGTGCCCCTTTTCTCAGGATGGAACACGTGCAGGTTTCTACTATTCAAATTTTTAGTCGCGTCGAAAGCATGCTGATGACGCTCCTCCCATCTCCATTTATTACTCTTACGAAGTAGTTCTAACAACGGCTCAATTGTCCCAGAATATTCTGGAGTAAAACGTCTGAAGTAACCAGTCAATCCGAGGAACGCTCTGATATCCCTGGGTTTTGTGGGTTTCGGGAACTCCATGATCGCATGTATTTTTTCCGGGTCCGTTGTTATACCTTCCGCTGAGATAATATGACCCAAAAATTTAATTTGCGATTTCCCGAATTCACACTTTTCAAGATTGAGAGTCAGGTTAGCGGCTTGCAATTTCTGAAATACAATCTTGAGATGTGCAAGATGTTCTTCAAATGATTTGGATATGACCAAAATATCATCAACAAATATGCTGACGAAGTCCTCCACCTCGGGTCCCAGAGCTAACTCCAAACATCTGACCATGGCCGCTAAACTGGTAACCAAACCAAATGGAACTACTTTAAACTGATAGCATTTATTTCGATATAGAAATGCTGTGTATCTTCTCGACTCCTTGGCAAGGGGAATCTGCCAGAATCCACTTTTGAGATCAAGGCGAGACATGTATTTAACCCCTTGACATTTTATGAATAAGTTCTCCGCATTCGGAGCACAGTCGTAGCATTTTTTTGTAATAGAATTTAGATTTCTCATGTCGAGACATAATCGAATGTCGTTATTTTTCTTTTTAACAACAACCATAGGATTTAAAAAATTGCTATCAATTCGTTCAATCACACCATTCTGAAGCATACTCTTAACTTCGGCATCAACCTGTTGTTGATAGTGAAGGGGGATGGGGTACGTCTTCCGTACAAATTTATTTTCATCCGTGACCTGAATACTGTGTTCATAAACATTCGTGACGGTAGGATTTTTGGAAAACACAGATTCAAATTTATCAAGCATACTTTGCAGCTTATCTTGCTCATTGCTCGTTATCTGCCTGCTGTGAGTCCGCAGATTATGTGTTATCTTATCGGCAAGTTGAACCGCTGGGCGAGTTATAGTAATAGGTTCACAATCAGACCCCGTCTTACCCCTCCTGCGTCCTAACCTGATATTGTGTTTACTATTATTTATTGTACATTTTAGTATTTTATTTGGAAAATCAATGGTCGCGTGCAGTTTATTTAATGTGTCCACTCCCAAAATAACATTATACACGAGTTTCTTGACCATAAGCACAGTGACCTCTATTTCCATTCCCTGAATGGATACTGTTATCATAGCTTGACGGTCAACCCTCTGAGATTCACCCGTCGCTGATTTTATGATTTTGTGGGCTGCTGGCAGAATCGGGATTTTTTTAAAATGTTTCCTGTGCCTCTCTAGGAATCGCTCATCCATCAACGAAATTTCTGCGCCGCTGTCAAATAAAACTTCGCCGACACATCCGTTAATTTTCGCGTTGACAATGAGGTCAGTGTCATTTTCAACGCTAATACCTTTCTCATTTTCCTTACTATGGTTATTGCAAATTAAACTATCTCTAATTACGGCAGGATATAGGCCGGACACTACAAAGTTTTTCTTATAATTAACATCTTTCACATTTGATTTATTGAACTGCTTTTTATATTTACACCGGGCTTTTGAAACTTCATTCCTACCTTTACGTGTACTAGTTATTCTGTTGCACGGACTCACGCCGTGCAGCCTTACACGTTTTTTGACTGTTCTATATCGGAATCCTCTTCCTCTACTACTGCTACTTTATTGGCACTAAATTTTTGATTGGTATTTCTATTCGACATCTTAGGTCTTTGTTGTTGTTGCGATTGTGTTTGCTTAGTTTGATTTTGATATTGAAAACTTTTATGCGTTGTTTCATTACTGTTACCATTGGTAATCGGGTTGTCGATACCTTCCCATTTTGCAAGTAATGTGAGTAGCTCATTCCACGACTTAACTCCTTGCGTAAGGACGGCCACCTGTATCCCGCGTCCAAAGTGTTGCGCAAGTTTACTTACCATGTCAGGTTCGGTTAAGCTAGGCTCAAGATATCTAGCTCTGGATATCAACTGCATCACATATTCATCTTTAGGACCTCTGGTATTGGAATATTTTCCAAACTCCAGCTGCGTACGTATCTTCCGCTGGATCTCCTCATTCCAGTATCTAGCTCTGAAATGTCTTACCAGGTCTTCCAACGTGTTGATTTTATCCTGGACGATACTAAACCACTCCGCAGCGGTACCCTTAAGTCGCCGCACTATGAAATTAATTCTATCCGCTTCACTTAAGGTATCACCAATTTGCTCCAGATCCCGCTGGCAAATTTGAATGAAATCCATGGGGTTTTCATTCTGCCGTCCATAAAATCTTTGCTGTGAATTTACGTCATCCAAAGTCTTATATACATACGTAGTACAGTTTAGTGGTGACGAGGTACTTTGCAATCGTGACACTTGCTGTTGCAGCTCTTGAATCCGCACGTCTTGCTCGGCCATTAATTCACTCACCGTGGATCTGTGTTGTATTACCTGCTCCTCCATTCCAGCGAGTTTCTCACCATACTCATTAGGTCGTGACTTATTAACCTCCAAACTCGCCTCTATATCAGCTTTCATAGCTTCCACGGTCTCGCTAATACGCTTTTCTGCCGCTTCTATCATTTGTTTGCTTTGTTTAGATTGCTCCTGCACAGCCGCGTATAATTTCTTGTTCTCATCATGTAGTGACTTGTTTTGTTTCCCGGCTTCTATTTTACCAGATTTAATTTCTTCTTTACTGGCTTTCATCTCTGCTGAAAGCTTCTGTATACTCATTTTCACCTCCTCTTGACAGGCTTTATTTTCCTCTTTATCAGTTTTCCTTTCTTCGGACATGGTCTCCATCTTCGCTAATAAGGCCGCTAAAGCATTCTTGATTTCAGCAGTATCCGCCATAATGATTAAAATTTAATTTAAAATTTAGTAAATTTAAATTTATTGATTTATACGCAAAGCAAGTTATTATTATCACAACAAGATTAGAACATATGGTAACCAGTTTATACGCACACAGAAAAAGCAGTTCAAAATATCAACATGTAAATACCTTATCTAACATACAACAACTAATAATCAACCTCCAATATACTGATACAATCTGTTCATATACGATATACAAGAGAATATGCACACTTGAAAATTATATCCTCAGCTTTTCACATGAACAATACACATACAATTATTACATTAATTATATTTATACGTCGGATTTTTCCAACAAATTTTATATTCATAGACAAATATGTAATAGCGTAAATTTACCGCTATTTAACGAGCCCTACGTTGCTAAGCGCCAAAATATCTCTATGCGACAACACAAATTACTAAACTATTGGCGCATAGGATATGATAGTATGTGTATTTCAAATTACAAGTCTATATTGGAGGGTTTAAGATTATTTATTGTACAAACACAAGTTATAGTTTATATGGTATATTTGAAATGTACAGAATGTAATGTTTGATATAGAGTCTTTCTTTTAAAGTGTTAAATAATGTTCATACGCAAGACGTGATACGTTACATAAGAAGACTCCCACGATGATGTTGTTGAAGAGAAGGGCCGGTCTTTGCGGTATAGATGGATCGTCAGGTGTGGCTTACAAATGACAGACGTTTCACCAGAAACGTTTACAGCTGGGCTGGCGTCCTGTAACAGCTTGGCTGATGTCCTGTAATAGCTGGGCTGGTCCTATAACAGCTGGGCTGATGTCCTATAACAGCTGGGCTGATGTCCTGTAACAGCTGGGCTGATGCCCTGTAACAGCTGGGCTGATGTCCTGTAACAGCTGGGCTGATGTCCTGTAACAGCTGGGCTGATGTCCTGTAACAGCTGGGCTGATGTCCTGCAATTCCCACGATGAATCCGACACTTCGCACACACAACGGTACTACGGATTTTATCACTCGCAAAACTTATATAGAGTTTAAGACCAAGTAATATCTCAGGTGACAGTGAGTTTAATCAATAACGGTATATTGAGCTTATACCTCTCCGGCTTCTTCAAGTGTTCTCGCGAATATCAAGGTCTACCGCGATCAGCAGACCACCCTATGAGGAAATCTTGCACTAGCACGGAAACGTCTTGATGGAACTATTGCGTAACAATTTATACTACTGTGTGGAAAATCTCGCACAGTGAAACAGTTACACTCACTTCTTACACACGTAATACTACAATATTAATATCGTGCGTAAAGATATAAAATCAATTGTTATGCGTCACACGCGTTACTATCCCCGAAAAGTCTTAACAGATCCTTGCAAGCGGTATAATCTTGTACAAGGAATTGTATGTACCGTTCACGGTAGCAGCAGTGAAGAACTGCTTGTAAATTTTCGCACAATGCGTTAAAACACTGGTGTGTGCAAATGTACCACACACACAGTTCTGAGTCTTCCCGTTTCACTAACGACGAATAGTTTTTACAACACCTTGCAAGCGGTAGAATTCTTGTACAAGGAGTGCACGACCCGTTCGCGGTAGATGGCGTAGAAGAACTGCCTGTGTAACGACAGGCTTAAGAAAATTTCCAACCACCAGTCCGCATTCTATTGGTGGATGGAAGTCACATGGTTAGTAAAGGTGACCATGCACTTTTCATGCATTAAAGTGCATTTACCTTGTAACAGCATGCATAGCGGTAATCAGACTACTCGTATCTCATGCATGCTGCCTACATATTAATAATATACATGAACGTAAACAATAGTCCGACAGGTATAGGGATTGTAGTGATACACACGTCTCAGTTCAGCTAATGTCAAAACAACGATAATACTTCACGCACCGCACGGGAAACGTTTCCCAATCGCGCACGCGCGCACATTTCCACTAACACAGTACATGAATCACCATAAATAATAATGCACAGTTTTACTAAACTAAACACATAACCTTACTAAATACAATTGATAACAACCAAACTTAACCATCTACGAATATAATAAGAATGTCCATTGTCTGTGTAATATATGACTTGCCCCGCCTATCATGATCCTGTGATTCGTTGCAATTTATTATTATTCCAGCTTGCTAATACCCTCTCTGACCTACAATTCTTATGACATCTTAACTAAATTACCCTTATTTAAATTACAGTAAGGTTTATTAATAATTAATATTATTAAAACATAACAACAATTTTATAACAAAAAATTATACTTCATCTCAGACATTCCAGCCTGGAGTTCAATGAACTGTTAAAATAAACAAAACACATCTGTTTTTCCATCAACTAAAATATTTCTTAAAATTAATTTTCATGCAGTCCTTGCTGTTTTTGTTTTATTTCAGGGATGTACCCTTGGTCACTTCATTACTTATTGCCTGCTCTTATTTTATCTTTTGTCATTTTATTTAACGTTGTGAGATAAAGAGTGGCACTTACATAGAAACACTTTTAGTCTATTTTCATAATACAATAACTTGCACTGGTCCACTGTTATTCTCTGATCTTGTCTCTATTCAGTTTTCCAGTCTTATAAGATCAAGAATCTTATTTACAGAGGATTATCAAGATTTGTTTTTTCATTATTTAAATAACTTTCACTGGTACACTTTTACATTTATTCTAGAACCTTCACTTACACCTAATTCACATTTTCTCTTATTTTATTGCATTATACTTTTCTCATTTAGTTTCATGTTTTTGGGGGCTTTTAAATTTATTACATATGGTTGTTTCTCTAATAGTTGTTCTTTTATTTTGGATGTTTGTCTATATTGGGCATTTCCTGACCTGCTCCTACACTACCTGGGTCTAATTACTTTATACATTGGCCTATCATTATTTTTTATAATTTCTTATATATATTGCATGGTTGATTTTAATTATTTTATCTCTCCTAACTATTATTTCACTACTTTGTGGTCCTTGACTAATTTTTATAGTGGTTTTCATTGATGTCATTTTATTTTTATTTTATATATGATCATTTTTTAAATAAGAATAATGTGGATAATCTGTCATGCTACAATGTTGAGCTCAATTTTTTGTGTTACAAACATAAGTTTGTGTCACATAATTAACTATGTCAAGTTAAATAATTCTGAAGAAAATTTTATGTTCATTTCAATTTTAGTATTTGACATTGGAATTGGTTGTTTAAGAGTAATAAATATTTTTTAATATTTATAAGTTGCTTTTATTGAAATAACCCTATTATTAGCCTTACGAGTAATGACTCAAATGAACTTTCAATTTACGGGCCACCTTTGGTACCATCGGTGTGCCACTTTTGGGGCACCCTGTTCCTAAGGTAGCCCACGGGTTGAATAACTTTTAAAAAATCATGAAAAAGGAAAATAATATTTTTATTTAACAAGAGTAGGGGAAGTGACAAACCACCGAACCAAGTACTTGTTTCATAAGTTTCAAAACATTTAAAACAATAAAAGTATTTTTAATAATTTTTTCAACCTTAACCTTGGCCACCTTTGGCGCACCTGCCTTATAACTTTAAAATGTTTCTGGTGCTGTAGTACAATTAATAAATACAAGCAGTTGGTCGTCGTGATGATTATCATGTTATGCTTCCTGCCCGTAACCGTTTCGCGCGTTTCCATGCCCTTAACATTTAATTTTGCTATACCACCAACGCAACAAGCAACAACGAAGGGCGAAACAGATAAAACCCGAGGTATGGTGATATACATAACAAGTCTAACGTGATGTGTATTATATTATAATGTCCTATCAAATTCCAAATAGAAAATATCTATTTATAATACTGCAAGTTAAATTCAATGTTTACTTTATAAACATTGTTTAATTACACATTGTTTAATAAACATTTTCAGAATTATATTAAGGAATATTATACTAATAGTTTCTCTATTATACCAATAACGTTGTTCAGTGTTGTATCATTATCAGTATCATCATCATCATCATCATCTTCACGTCAAGTCGTAGGCAGCTGCTGCCTAATCCGCCTTTAAAAATACCCCAGTCATCTAGTCATGGGTCTACCCACACACCTCCGTGCAATAACTTCATATTTCCAGACTTGTTTGACCAGTCTAGAATCTGACATTCTTTTCAAATGTTTTTCCCATTGTTGTTTGTAATCTTTTTTTATCTTTCATTCAAGCTTAAAACTTGTGTTCTTCTCTTACGACTTCATTCTTTAGTTGCAGTCGTCTACCGCTAACTCCGTCCGGCTGTTTTCTTTGAAAATTCTGAGTACACTATTTTACCCATTATAGGCCGCCAACCTATAGATAGGTAAGTCATGTCGAGAGGTTGCTTCCTTATGGGCCACGACTTCCGGTAATTTAAAATCAGAGTTGTCTCCCCCTGGCCCCCTATCAATACTGCAATTTACAATATTCATTAGCGTTTCTTCTTGCCTTGCTTTTCGTGCAATTTAGCGTTTATGACAACTAATTACGCAGCCATTTTCTTTCGTTTATACAAATGTTTACAGTTCTTTAAGGAGCCGTACTCTATTTGTTTTGATCAGCTTTAATTTCGTTGCATCCAAATAAACAGAGCCTACAAAATTTCTAACAAACAATTCAAAACCGTAAAATATGTATAAGCAACACTTCACATCTCTCTAGCATTTAATTTAAAGTTAAGTTAAATTTTTAAATAACTTTGTTAACAAATACTTTAAAATAAATTGCATTTTGTAATATGACGAACGCAGAACTTACCAATAACATTAGCGTCAAGTTACCTATCGATTACATGCTCCCGGAATTGTTTATATACTGTGAAAATTAAAACATGATCGCAGACAAGAAAAGAATAAATAAGTATATTCTCTTTTTAAACAAGATAACAACATCAACCTAGTAAAAGTATCTGTGCCTATATGGAAACAAATACAGATGTGTGGAAATAGGTAAAACAGAAAACTAGTTTGACTGTTCCCTGTTATTCAGCGTGTCTATGCAATACAAAATGACACAGAAAGGAAACAAATACGGAAAGTAAACCAGAATTTGTATTTAGCATTAGGTACCGTATATAAAAAATTACCTAAAGCAATTAAAGGTAATAATTACGTAGAAACACGCAAGATTCCCATTTACAAACAGGCAAATGAAAACAATACAACCTCATTCAAATCATATTCGCTGTCATAGTAAAAGAAAATCTACATACAACCACATATAAAAATAAAATATTATCACAAGAATGTAGTATTAAAAACATCCAAAAACTGAATGCGCTTGGAATAAAAGGAAATAATGCCATATAAGAAAGCAAAATAATAAACTTTTATCTTCCACTGTTTAAATAAGTAGCAAAATCACGTGGCTCATACAGAGCCATGAATTTCCAAAAAAGTACCATTTATTGTACCAAGCGTGTACAGGACTACACGCTAAGACTATTCGTATAAATATGCTACACTGTTGATGGACTCTGTGTAAGCAATACTGTATTGTCATAGAACTGTCATTTCATAAACTTTTTTGGGTTTTTCACCACCTATTAAACGATTGCGTAAATTTATTAAAAAACTGACACACTCTATACTTGTTATTATATTTGTAATATTATTGATGCTTTTTAACCTTATTTGTGTTAGCTTTCTTAATGTTTTAAGTGTTTTAGTTAGTACAGTGGAAGACGTAGTTTTTTCAAGTTATTAAAGAATTGTATTAAAAGTAATAGAATAATAATCATATAAAACGCAACATATTTATTATATACATTTAATGAAGCTACATTTTTTGTGTGAAAACGCTTTAGCATATATTAGGAAATATTACCACCAAATTGTTGTTTTAAATTTATAAGTTGTCATTTATCACATTCGAAAACACTCACTTTCAATAACATAATAAATATTTAATTATTTGTTTATATTATTATTAAAAAGTAGATTTTCGCATATATTAATTATCTTATATGGTTTCACATTTTATTACAATAAGTATGTTTTTGTAACGGAATATACAAAAATTGTCTTTATTCATTTTAAAATAACCGTGGTCAGACTTATTGGTATATACTGTTTGATTTTTCTCTCCCTACACTAAAACTGTTAAAATTCCTATTGTAACAAATTTTTTATTTAACAAGTAACGTCTTCCTAATTTCAGAGAGATGAAAAGGTTGCAACCTTAGTGTTTATTTGCAACACTTTTAATTTAAATTCACTTCGATCGTCAAACGGAAGGGGATGCACAGATGCACTTATATTAAATTGCATAATACCTTAAATTTAAGGTAAACAATATACAGAGAACAATGAATCTTTTGTGTGTATATGAGGAAGAGGTATTGCGTCTGAGTGTGAGGTGGTAAGTTTTCGGCAATTGATTAAATGTGTATTTGTATTTCTAGAAGATTAAGACTTATTTTGTATTTCTAGACTAAATGTGTATATGTGTATCATTAAATTTTCCGATTGTTCCTAATAAAGGTAACGTATAAAAATACATGAATGTTTTTAAATGTTTTTAAAATGTGTTTTTAATGTTCACTTTATTGAATAAAAATGTTGTTAATATCGCTTACAAAATGAACATACAATTGAACTGTTTTATCTGTATTGTTATTGAAAACAACCATAGGATATTAAAACGTAATTCATTACTTGTAATACAGGTTTGAGTCCAGTAATGAGAATATGCTTTAGAGCTGTATAAATTCGACTCTATTAAAATGCAAAATAAAAAGTTTACAAATATTTAAAAAGTTTACTAAAGACCAGTTCTACAAATTTTACATTGAAAGGAGGTGAAAATAGTGTAGTGACATAGTTTTACGGCGGTAGAATAGTCACTTACCGTCTAGAAGACCATCTCGAATTATTCAGTGCGTTAAGAATTTTAAATTCTGTCTTCTGTCGGTGTATACACATGGAAACCATCAAGTAATCATTCAGCAATACTGTAGGTCTACTATTTTCTTAGCTTAGTATCAGACGAAACGTCATTTCCCGAAGTTAAAATCTGACTTCCGTCTTATTGTTTGAAAGACGAGTCTCGATACGAAAACTGGCAGATTTATTATGCCACTTCCGTAACATAGGCAAACTGCATACCGTATGCGCCATTCTGTCTGCGGCTAGCATACAAGATCAACATTAACGCAGTAGAAACTTCTAATATTTGAATCGCTTAAAACTACATGACTATTTTTGTCGTAGTATCTAGGATAGGCCGTAGATTCGACTATACCATTGTTCGGGTACAGGCCGCCAGTCAGTCATGCTCCGGAGTGTTACTAAGTCAGCTTATGATACGGTAATTCCTTGTGGTTTTAATGTAAAGTGATAGTAAATTGCTGTGTGCGGACGTCTGGTGACTTGTATTATTTACTGCGACAGTATGAAATGAGTGATGTTTATTTATTCTGTGTTGGATAACTGTAAGCTAGAACATGTGTCGTACGCGGGTGTCTTTAATAACGTTAAACTGTAAATAAAATTTCATACCGCAAATTGGCTCTGTTTCACTTTAACTTTTATTGCTTAAAGATAACGACAAATGCGACTGACAAAACAGTATGCGGAGTCAACAGAAAACTCAATTTCTTGCCCTGTGTTTCAGGAATAATAAATAAAAGCGCCTCTTCATAACAATAATTAGATTTCATCTGACACTGATGTTGCCGTGTAGTCCTTTGGAATCGTAACGAATATTAAATAAACTTTTTAGCAATATGGTAAAAGAATGTGCACGAGCAGAATTTATTATGCACAACATTTTACTTGCATTTTTATTTTAGACATTATTTTAAATTTGTTTGCACTACGGGGAAAAATTGCCAATTTTACATAGTAGATTTCTAATAAGCTAGGATTAACTAATATATCTTTTTATTAACAGCTTTCCAACTCTGTGTGTATTGAGAGTGGGTTTGTGTGTGTGTGTGTGTGTGTGTGTGTGTGTGTGTGTGTTGCAATTGATTACGTATGTTAATTGTATTGCATTGCATTATAATTAAATTTATTCAATTTTTCAAGCAGGTTTAGGCAAACATTTGTTCATTTATTGTTGCTTTTTCATTCGACTTCTTTCGCAAAAATGAAAGTAATGCTTTTCGTCAGTAATTTTGTTTGTGTCTGTGCTGTCTGGAAGTTAACGGCTAGACCTATTAAAATAATTAAGATAATATCCCTTTTCGTTTTTACCTCTCGAGTATCAGTGTGTGTAAAATATATTAAATTTTATTTTATCGAAATCAAAGAACTATTCTGTAAGCCATCTGCTTGCGTTAGTTTATAGAAACAGCAAATAATATGTCGCGTACCGACTATACCCTCACCCTTCTGTGAGTGGAGATCAGGACACACGCCCATCCTGCTCTAAAAGTGCCCATCAACATGATCCAGTGTCTGCTAAACAAAAGGCTTACGTGAGCACAGATACAACTTTAAGTGATTCCCATAAAAATTGCAAAAGTTTGTAAACGTTCACCAATTGGAACGTGAAAATCTAAACTAACATTTTTCATTTGAACTCACAAAGTCACAAAAGTAGGCATAATACTTATATAATTCGACTTGTGTCTTAACTTGCTCTCAGAGAGTAAAGATTTGGACCGTGTAGTCACACATTACACGAGTCAATTTCGTAGGTCAAATGTCATTAAGTACTTACGTATAATTTTGTACCCAAATAAGCACAAGCAAGGAAGGGAATAGTTTCCAGTCTTTGGTATCCTTTCAACCAGATGATAAGTTTTCATGAAACAAAAATAAATATTTTTATTACTGTTTACGATCTCATATTGTATACACATGAAATAAAACTAGTATTTTGAAATATTTTGAAACCATACGAAAGTGGCAAACATAAAATGCTGTGTTTATACTTTTACTAAATTACGCATAACCAAACCTTTTTTCCGCCACTAAAGTTTTTCAGAATTAATCCGGGACACATTTAAAAAGATGAGACGTATGACATTTGTTTCAACTACTTCAGTTTAGAAATTCGTTTTCTACAACAGCATAGCTTTATTGAACGTTTACTAAAAAAATGTTCAAACTCGAAGGCCTATGTAAGTACTGAATAATTGTTAATTTACCAAATTTTTAATCCTTATTGTTTGATGTAAATAATGCAGTCTATTTTCGAAATGCCATAAGCACTCTACCATAGCGACAGGGCATTATATCAGCAACTATCGTTTACTTTGCTGTGAAAATGTATTATTAACCGGTATAGTATTACATTTTTTAATTTGTTGTTACAAAGCAGTAAAATCATGGCTATAACATGGCTCCGACTGTAGCAATCAAGTAGTCAAATAAAAAATGTACAACTGAACCAGTTGGTGAAAAAAACTACGTAGAACGCTACTTTTGAGGAAACAGAAGAAAATATTAATGGTTTGATTGTTGTCAATATATGAAATGTTTATGAAAAACTTGTTGTTACCAGTGTTTATAAAATATCACTTTATAGAAAACTTTGCTTCATTTCGTACTGTATGATATGTATGATATTTTTTGCCCTTAAAATGTATTATCCTTTTTCTACTCATTGTTATTAACGTTTATTTTGCTTGATTCCCAATATTTTCCTATACATCTTCTCTTTAGAATTATAATTTAATGGTAAAAAATGTTTGTAATACTTTTCAAATTAAATTTTACGCACAAAAAATGTATCACTCTAGCTAGGTTTCAATAGTTTGTATAGTTTAAATAACGAACCTGACAGAAAATGTAACTAAAAAGTGATTTTGATCTTGACTTTCAATTATTAGTTTCAGTCATCTATGTGGCCAGCATATTATTACCATGCTCAGTTTTTAAAGAAACTCGAATGTTTGTACAGTTGAGTATACTCCTCTCGAAAACATTCCATTAATTTATAAAACTATTAACTGTTTTTTTTTTTTTTTTTTTTTTTTGAAAGACAAAAACCGTCATTCAGGTATCAAATGAAATGTTGAAACCAATAACACTGAGTACCTAAACACACATTTATTAAAGTTTTGTCATTAATGAAACTAAATTCTTGCAAAAAATAGTGAAATAAACTCTAGGCTATATACAATAGCAAGAATGCCAGCTGAGCTTGCCACTGGTACTATTACGAGAATGAAAAAGAGACCTTCTACGACAGTTATCCCCTTCTTCTACTCAACACTGAGCAACCAGTAGGTGTTGACTGGCTGAGAATGTTAGTAACGTTCACTCTTTCGGCTACTATTTGCGCCTACCATTGATAAACAAAATAGCTATGTTAGTTTTATTTATCAAAATGTCTACTTATTTCCTTTTCCACTCATCGATTTAATTGTTTTGAGAGGTAATTCGATGTCTATGAACAGACGTCAGCTGAAAATACTCCAGAATACAGAAATGAGTTGTTGGGAAAGAAGTAAACTAGGAGGTAAATAAGAAATGTTGTGATAAAAACAATGATAAATGCTGGGAAGTATATAGACTCTATACTCTATATTATAGAGTAGAGTTTGTGGAAGAAAACATATTACGATGTTATGGACATTTGAGGTGTTGGGAGATGGGAGACAGTCGAAGGAAATGGTCTGGGAATCTGATGGAAGCAGAAGGGGTAGTCCGCCCTGAGAGTTCGGTGGAAATATAAATGACTTGTTCAGAGTTATGTTATAATTACATGGTTTATAAATTGTCTGGTTGAGGAAAATCACAGCATTGTGGAAAAACTTGAATAAAAATATAGTGAAGTTACAAAGCAAAATCTGACATATATGTGTGCTCTTTAGCCATGTAGGAAAGCAGCTCAATAACAGTAACATTATAGTGTTTCATTTCATTTAGACACGTTTTTTAAACCACCAGCAATTCTACATACTGTAATATTAACAATGTTAATACACCCGCTTATATGTTTTTACTTAGTATACTTTTGATTGTCTACGTACAATAGCATGCGTTTATATTAAAAACTGTGAGAACATTTTCTGAATAGTAACTCTAGACGTTACGTGCTTATAAACAGTCTATCCTATCTACCTCGAAAAACGGCTTGCAAATGGCTGTACACTCATTAAGACGAATCTGCGGGGTTTTTGGATTAGAGATCTCTACATTAAGTACATTAAGACCGAGGTGATGGTTTTTATGGATCCGTCCCATGCGAACAAAAGTTGTCGTAGCTGGTACTGTTTTAGACCAGGTCAATAATTTTAAATATATATGCTACAAATGTCTTACATTACAGAAAACGAAGCTGCAGAAGTTCAGCGAAATGTGTGCCATCAGCAGATTTGTAAATCTGTAAATCAGGAGATTTGCAAATGAGTAAAAATCACGCCTACATGGCAACAATTTCTACGTGGTGATACCCCTACACACACTTCTTTAATGGTCTCATAATTAGACTTTAACATTCAAGCCACCGAAACAATATTTCTAAGGCAAGTGACAGGATTACCATGGTTTGTACCGTGCTATTTGTACATTTCTCCGGTTAAGGTCGCAAAAGGTATGGCGATGGTCGGGACGAAGATAATACCATGAGTATTCTTAACAGGAATGCCCAATATTAGCTAATCTAGTTTGAACACCTTATCTGAATGGATCGTTAACACACTATAGAATTATAAGTCAAAAGGATGGAGTTAAGTGTGAGACGTCCAAATAGTGGTTGTAGTGACCAGCTGTAGGAGAAAAACTATTTTTGGTTTAATCCTTTCTAAAGGTGATCATGATGATGATGGCAATACGTTAGTTAGTACGACACTTTTATGCTAGAGAATTAAGCAAATATAATGTGCCAATTTAAAATTTGGTTACTATTCTTTATCACAATAATAATAACGAAGTAAAATGTCATTTGAATTCGTGGTTTCCGACTATCACTACAACGTGTCTAGGAAAAACTATTGAACTTATACACCATAATCTACTAGGAATTATAACTTTAATAATTACACAATGTACAATTTTTTTCTTTCAGAAAAATTCTACGTGACCGTCAAATTCTACTTGCTGTTGAACTCCTTGCGCGTATTTATTATCGTCTCACTGTATTTCTCCTGTTTATGAAGCAACAGTTTTCAAAAGGTTTTTTATTTACTAACCGAGTCACACTTGTGTTAATGAGTCTAAACTTTAACAATGGTTTCTGACTTCTGCAGTCGTAAAAATGTTGTAAACTCTTCAGCTGTTCCTGCGCCCACAATAACGTTTTATGTTCCTATGGCATATAGGAATCACACAAGCACTGTATACTGTTGACTCTTTTATAGTTGTGCCCACAGCAGAATGTACACTACGATCTTCCTCAAGAGTGCACTGAATGCAGTTGCGTTAGAAATATACATAAAACTAATTCTTTTATGATATCAAACTATTTAATATACCTACGATTGTTTTTGAAAACTAAGTTTTTATAGTTTTTCTTTAAACAATTGAATTAGTAATTTTTTTCTAACAATTTACATTCCTTACACACTTACTACTTCTTTATCTACAGTTTCAGTGACCAAGAATTTTGCGTGAGCTTTCCCTACAGCCTACGTCGGATACGTCGAAATGTCCTCCATCACTACCACGTATACTTTGAATAATTATATTTTTACTTAACCCTAATTCACAACACTGTCCAATTTATCCGTATAAATGTCATCTGTTAGCCAGGAAATACACGTCAAATGTTGTCACTGCTTTGCTTTTACACGAAGATAGTCTTGGCTATGCCTTTATTGCTTCGTTCCTCTTGTTAGCTTGTGCCTTAGTGTTCCGTCAACACATAGTTAGAGATATTATTGGCCGGACTGTTAGGCCGTGGTCAAGAATCTATGCTGGCAGACGTTTCGGACTCATCATCAGAGACCATCATCAGTGTCGGTAACAATTAGCACGGTGTCGACCAATTCCCCCGAGTGATGAGATAGAGAATGTATACTGTGTTTAAGAAGGCCTTCTTATATAGACTGGAGTCGAACAGAGTTCCAAAGGCTTTTTCGGCCGGCGTCTACATAGTCGAAATCATTATTGGCCGGTAATCTGCAGCAATCAGATATAATGTTTCCAACTATGTGGACGCCGCGCCGCGAAAGTCTAAGGAACTCTTTTTTATCAACATTCTTCATCAGTTTCATTCGACACTTACTGATCTTGCTGTTGACATCACCGACATAGTTATAACAAATAAGAAATATGTCGGATTGGGGTAATATAAGATTGGCGTTAATACAGTTATAAGGAACGCTCAATCTACACTAAGGAAAATCGCACAACGTACTGATCTGACTAATACAGACGCTCTGCTTTTATAGGTCGCGCAGATGTTTCCCTCCTTACTGCACGCCAGCTAATACGTATTTCAAGTGTTCTCCAGACTACTCAGGAACGTACTTTAGCGTGGTCTTCACTGAGGTACACCTGCTGCACTAATGGAGGGACGGGTGGAGAACGGTCAATAGGGTTTTCGTTACAATATATTTACAGCAATTTTTGCTCGTATGCGATCGATGAGCTTCATGATAACACAATACTTTGTTCTTCGATGTGAATATCTGTAATCCGAGATCATTGCAGATTCGATGTATGAGTGTAAAGCCATCTGCAAGCCACTTTTCGAGCACGACAAGGTAGCCGAGTCATCAGCAAACAACAAAGTCTTAACTGCCAGGTAATTTTCTTTCCAAACGTGTATTGTTGGTCGACCATAAAAGGGTAAACTTTAATACCTCGAGATAGATGTGTAAATTAAAGGGCAAACAAGAGTTTCCAAATAAAATTGTTATTCCAAATAGTCTGCTAAAGTTATTCTAAAGGTTACACATTAATGGTTTAAATGATGATTAGTAGTAAAGCTTAGTTTATGAATAATAAACTACTACGGGCTTAGTACACAACTGTAGTTCCTGAATTAGCTTTCCATTCTTATTACAGATACCTACAAACTCATAATATAATAGTGCTTCCATGTAAATGCTGTGTACGAGGAGGAAGAGCAGTCTACCGTTAACACATTTGCATTCATTGAGCCGGCGGTGTAAAGTTTGGCACACAATGAATGCCTCGCATACAATAATTTACATTCGAGGTGTGTGGTTACACATTGACTTTTCCCTTTGTTTAAAATACATAATTCATTACACATATTACGTTAATTTATACAACAGGATTCACACATATTTTTGGAAGTTTAAATGTAACAAACTATATTAAAAAATATTTCATACTAAATTAGTAAATTTTTAGTAGATTACCTTTATAATAATACTTTACCTAAAAGGATTTTATCTCCTATACGTTACCCTTTATTATTTAAGCGCCTTATATTATTATGCAGGCTTTCAAAATAATATACCATACAAAAGTACAAAAGATGATAATCTAATGTGTAAAAACCCACTGGAAATGTATTAAGAATGTAGGGACACGCGTATATAACAAGTATCATCTATGCTCTGTGCCCGTTACTTGAATAATTAAGTGAATTAATTTTTATTGAATAAATCGACTGCATAAATAGCGAACAGTTGAAAGCAAGTATTTTGTGGCTATGTGGAAAAACAGGGTAATAATATAACTATGTAGGGGTGATTATGTATTACGTAAAGTGTAAACCAGGTATACTTCTTAACTGGGAAAAATCTAATTTCATATAAGAGAACATTGTATTTTTAGTAATGATAAATAACAATAATATCAATAAATTCACAGAGCCCTCAGCTGTCCCACTAGACAGAAATAACTTTACATTGTTTATCTTACATTTCACTATTTCCTTCTTCTTTCTTAAAGGAACTTAATAATGTTTTATCAAACATTAGATTTTAATTTTTTTGTTTTATATGAGTGCTAATCTGGTTTAATATAATACGGTTTTCTCTTGAATATTAAAACAAATATTCCCAATAAAGTTTAATTTCTATATTTTACATTATTTTCACTGTCATTATTAAGTGATAATTGAAGTACACTATCAATGGTGTTTCTGTACATACGATACAAATTTGTTTTGTCCCTAACGTCTTAAAACAACGACAGTGTGTCCTGCTCCATTCTTGCTGATGAGCTATATCGGCTCCCAACATGTATAAATAAATAGCCTGTAATCTACCTAACTGTTCATTATAGTCACGTTTTGAGTTAGCTTTAAAATTTTTTTTTCTGTGACAGAATTGAGATATTTTATCAACTTTGTTGCGACTCTGTTCTATACTGCTACAATTTTTTTGTACTATAAGAACTAATTTAAATTACAGTACGGTACGTAAAATGCTTATTAAACAGTCATTTTTGTAACGACTAGATTGACACTTGTAATTCTTTTTGTTGTGTACTCTATTGTTTATAGTTTCTTTTTCTTTAAATTGTCCAAATAATATGTCTATTTTTTTTTATTTACTCTATTTTCTGCACCCATATAGTGTATTGGACTTTTTAAAGCGTAGAAGACTATAAACGTTCGAGACACCGATTTTTATACGACGGAATTTATAGTTTTAATACCTCCTGAAGATCCGTGTGTGTGTGTGTGTGTGTGTGTGTGTGTGTGTGTGTGTGTGTGTGTGTGTGTGTGTGTGTGTGTGTGTGTGTGTGTGTGTGTGTGTGTGTGTGTGTGTGTGTGTGTGTGTGTGTGTGTGTGTGTGTGTGTGTGTGTGTGTGTGTGTGTGTGTGTGTGTGTGTGTGTGTGTGTGTGTGTGTGTGTGTGTGTGTGTGTGTGTGTGTGTGTGTGTGTGTGTGTGTGTGTGTGTGTGTGTGTGTGTGTGTGTGTGTGTGTGTGTGTGTGTGTGTGTGTGTGTGTGTGGAAAGGGGAAGTTTGGGTACTAAAGATCCCCCTCATTGTGGATAAATTGAAAGGTTTTTGTCTAAAATTAAGCAACATGTAGTGGTGAAGATGTACTCACAGTATTTAAGTTAAGTAATTAGGGAAAGTTGTTATAAGAGCATTGATATAACATGTTTCATTGCAGTAAGCTGGAGGTTTGTCGCAAGTACAAATTTTCTATTTGTAAACAATGTTAGGTTTTTGGTGGTTGAGCGATGCTCACATTTTTATCCTGCTCTTTGAGTTGATGTTACACTAAATAGTAGGAATCACATAATTTTTGAATGTTTATCCAGCTTGCATTGTATCCAACTTTGTTTACAGATATGATAACTAATGCAAAAGTTACTATGTTAAACAGTGTTTGCTTAAAGTTTGAGTATTACACATTTAAGACGAATCACCTTTTTCGGAATGTGTACTATTTCTATATGTGTACTATTACTGTTTTTATTTCCTTACAACATTGTGAACATAAATGCCAAAATCGGTAAATGACAAATTTTACTTTTTTTTTAACATCTTGACACTGTTCTCCGAAATATTTTAACATGTTCCTTAATATTAACGGTATTAATGGCACTAAAAAATCGACTACTTTAAAACAATTGTGAGCTTTGGTTACTCACACAGACGCGCATTGGTAACAAAATGGAATGCATTATAATTACTTACTAAACAGTTTTGCATATAATTCGTAAGGAAAGCAAAATGGACTGATTCAAAAAAAAATTCTAGTAACTCATGTCGAATAACTTTATAGGATACTAACCACATGCCAAATAGAGCTCAGAGCGGAGTAAAAAGTATTTAATGTTTCCGTACAGACTAGATAAATCATTTTCCCTAAAGGCTTATTGTGGGTAAAACGATGACGTGCAGGCTTACATACTCGCTCAGGGAATATACGAAATACACAGACACGTCCCTACAGGCATATTTCAAATATATTTCGTTGTAAACACACTTTATTTTACAGAACGCAACAACGACCATGATTAAACCACGAAAAATATGAACTACAAAACGTGGTGTTGGTCTAGTTTCGCGGTATAGTAGAGGCAGTAAAATGCTACGTTTTGTAAAATAAAAGTTAAAAAGTATACGGCAGCATGTACTTGTTAAAACAATGGCTAAACAACACCTTAATAGTGTAGAGATAAGAAGTGCCTCAACGTTACATAAACGTTTTTGTTTGTATTCGTTCTCGGGTCTTTTTAATATGTGTTCCCGCGTAAATAAAGATCTCCGCCATCGATATCTACTAAAACGTTTGGTACTAAACATGGACAATCTATGGCCTAACAGGCCGTACATTTTTAAAAATATATACTTGTACTTTTTAATCTTTAACTTCAAACTTTGTTTGGGTTATATAAAAGACCAAGATTGTATTCTTAAGCAAAATCGTTATAACATTATACACATTTTTTATTGAATACGATGACCATTTACAAAAGTTCTAGAAGCCTAACAAATTATGTTACTTTAATTTAATAATATGATTCATGTAAGCATCAGTTGTGTATTGTCAGCAGCCTGCTCAACCTGTTTGAATAAATAGCTAATTAAAGCCTTTTCCTGATTTGTTCATGTATGTGTTAGTTAGACCGCGTGTTACGGAACCAGAGTTCCCTCGGACCCCCAAAGGTTTTTGACCCTGAATATTTATTATCAAGCACTGGAAATTATTCCCGCTCATTCTTCTTACTTGTTCAAAACGTTTACATTTACCCGCTTCTATCTTACTTATTAGTATCTACTTCGATCATTTCCTGTATAGGTCTATTGGTTCTTAATCCTTTCGACTCTACTGAATATTTAATTAACTCGTGGAAACCACTTTACGTCCTGCTCGCGACTCCTATGCACCTGTTTTCCAGTTGTTATTCGTTCTTGCTACCATATGTAAGCATGAACGTTCCATTTCGCCTATTTGTCTTTCCAAGCCATAATTCTAGAATTATCAATTAGTTTCACGTTTGTTGCTAAACCTGTTCATATATTATAGTCATGTTTGGTCCAAAGTATCTAAAAACTGAACATGTTAAAAACTGAAATATTTTGAAGTAATGCCGTTTTCATAAAATCAAATTTTAATTATGATAACTTACGACATCTAAGTTAAAATAGATATATAAAAATTTTTACATATCCATTCAAGTAAATATACACTTATATTTTCAGTAACCCTTGTTAAGGCTAATTATTGCTATATCGTCGTATAAAAAATTACTCAAACTTGCATTTCTAACCAAGTAAATTTAGCTATCACACGGGTATAAAATATGTCACTTTCGCACGTTCTCTCTGCCTTCTCGGTCTCTCTAGTTCTTTCTCTTCACACACACGCACACAAACACACACACACGCGCGCGCGCATATTTTCTTTGAAAATCTGATATCGTCTTATTATAAATTTCGCAAAAACTTCTATAACCATATATTCTAGTTATTATAAGAATATTGGAATAATTACCTAATTATCTTATTTATATAAATGTAGATAAAATATGTTTATGTAAACTGTGTATATTTTATATGTTTACGTGTCAAAGAGATAGAGGAAAACTGAAAGGATGGTTGTACCTAATCAGATAATTTTAACATTACGATCCAATTCTACACGCGTGTTCACATGTGTATTTCCATTGCATTAATGTGAAACCTATAGTATTCTTAAAGTTAGTCGTATTACCTGGAGTTTAGATTAAAAATTACGTATTTCTACTTTCTGATGTTAATATAATCAGCACAAATGTTATTAGGAAAAAACAAATTACAGCATGTATAATGTAAAGCAGACTTTTACCCAATGCAAGTAACAATTAAATAAATTTAGTCATGTGTTGAAATTAGATTAAATTACAAAACTACTTCATTTGCTACGTTGAGATGAAAGACAATTTAGTGACTCGTGTCGCGTGTCAACGATTGATGCTACTTCAGACACGTTTCTAGCGGGTTCTGGAGCTTGTGTAGTACGTAATTCGCTCGACACTTCATCCGAAAAGTGCCAAATTATTCTGGAACCTATGTTGTATATAAATATAAGCATTGAATGGTGGTTAGTTTTGTTTTACCCTGGCGATGGGAACTGTTTTTTGCAGTGATTATTGTATTAGTGCAGAACTGAATTAAGGTGACATCTATTATTGTGTGTTGGTAACATTTATGCTGAATGATTGTCTTTGTTGCTTTCTAACTGTTGTTAAATGCTATTTAAAGTTGTCATTAGTGACTCTATTAGTTTTAGTTATTCTGTTTCTATTGAACAATACGGCGATCGGTGTGACATGTGTAAATAATATTATATGCACTATATTTTATTTTAAAAAAAACACAAACTTATAAATTATTTATGTTTAAGTGTGTAATGTAAAACTTATGTTTCTATGTATGTATATCACATGTAAGCTGGCTTTATTAAAACTATAGATCCCAGAAAATTTATCAGAAAAAATTGTTCTACTATAGAATGCAAAGTGTCTGAAAATGGTGTGAAGGAAACAATCATAAAATATGAAGGCAAAGAGTCTTAAATACTTACTTTTTTAGGTATCAATTAAGAAAAGATTTGTGAACACATTTTGTTGTTCTTATTCTTTTTTGCGAGTATAAAGATAAAAAACTATCACATCGTCCATCGTTACTACCGATCTCTCCACCATTTCATCGGCAGTCCCAGACTACTTCTACCTTTAGGCATATACGTGTATATTGCACTTATGTGTGGTACACGTAATGGGTCCATACGTTCTACATTATCAAACCAGTTCTGTCTATATTATCTTACATGTCATTAACTGGTAGGACAGCTAATTCATGACCGATGTCCTTATTTATTTTCCTATCTAACATGGTATACCCTGCCACTGCTCTAAGGAGCCTCAATTCTGGACTTAACAGTCGATTTTTTACAATTTCTTATATTACCAAGTTAAAATCATCAAAGTTTAAAACGGTAAAGAAAGTAATTTGATAATTTTATACCTATTTGTAAAACATTAAATTTGAAGGTGTTACACAATATAAAGGTTGTAAATATAAATATGTAATAGTAAATATTAGAAATAAGTGAACAAGAAGAATAAAATGACATAAAACAAAATACATAAAGAGAGTATAAAGTTTAGCAAATGTGAGAGGTATGATGAAACTACTAGACTGTAAATTCACAGAAACATTAATTTTCTTAACGACATCCAAGAACGTTTCAGTAAATTAAAAGCTCTCGCTTGATATAGTGCTGTTTACGCTCTACTTGTTACAATCCTTTAAATATTATAAGACGATGAAGAGCAGACGTTTTTGACAACAAAAAAACACGTGTTCTTCTTTTGTAACAAAGCAACTCAGTAACCTAAAACAAATGTGATTTAGTGATTACTCTGTTACTATGCATAACTAGTTAAGAATAAAAAATTAATCAAACTCTCAATTACTTTAACAGTACAAATGTAATTTGTAAAAAAAAATAACTTTGAGAAAGCAAAAATTTCAGAAGTAATGAATTGTAACTTATGTCTTATCTTAAACAAGGAAGTTCCATGAAGAACAGAAACGTTTTAATTTCTGTAGCAGTTTGACCAATGTCATTGTTGACGTCATGGTTACCATCGTCAGGACATTGAAATTGTTTTGCAGTCGTATCACACACTCTGTTTCCTTTCCTCGTGAGAAGCAATTTGCATACAAATTATACACAATAGATAAACGTCAATTGTAATTATTAAAATTTACAATTGTGATAAATTGTAAAATTGTAAATCACGTACAACAACAAATTTTTATATGCTTACGTCTGTAAATTACGTAACTTGTGTAGTAGCAACATAAGTCAAAGTCTGCAACAATGTTTGTAAGGTAGGCCAATGTCGCAGCTTCTAATTGTGTTAAAATATAACAATAAAAACAGTGCGGGATACTAGACCGTTTGGGAAATGGAATGTGAAAGGAAACCTGCAAGAAAATAAAAAAATTACGTACAAAATAAAGATACAGTACATTAGAGGAATACAATATTTTCTAACAAGAAAAGATGAATTAAGTGGTATTCTGTTAAAGATGCAATTTTCTCATGTTTCTAGAACATATTTTCTGAAATAAAGCTGATGTAAAACAGACATATTATCAAAATAAGACAAATCATTTAATAATACTTTCCTCTATTATGGGATAGTAAAATTTTCTCGGTGAGATTTCTTGGGTTAGTAAGAAACTGCAGCCTTCATTACTCCAACTTTATAGCACCTAGTTGTTGAACTCCTGCACCCTGGTAAACATTTACGGATTGTGTAAGCCAGACTAAGGAAAAACTATTTCATGGGTTACTTTACCATCGAAATCCATATTTTTAGCCGACTATTTATTAATCTAATTAGGCTGCACAATGTATAAATAATAAACATACATTTGCAGACATTTAAAACGTCAAATTAATAAAAAAACATACAAAAAGTAAAAGGTTCACCGATACAGAAATGAATATCTGGGAAAATCTCCATATTTACAAACACGATAATAATAATTTACTAATTAAAAACAAATTCGAATAAAAACAAAACAATTTGATTTATTTAAAATGATACAAACATTAAAATCATTTTAAAAACATTAAATACATTATTAAAGAGCTACTACGGAAATCGGAAAAACAATTTAACTTAAATCAATAATTTAAATTAAAATATAATCAATTATTGGTCAATTATTATATTAATCAAGACAAATCGATTATTCGTTAATTCATATAATAAAATCTGAACACGATAATTCTGTGAAACGTGCCGTAGGTGATAATACAATATATAATTGAATAAAAGTTTACTTTCAGAAGTAAAACTACTTGAAGAAATCTTCATAACATAATAAACCTGCAAAAAATAAAGAATAGTTACAGAATAATGACACACACCCATACACACACACACACACACACACATACACAAATATATACTTCAAAAATTCATTTACCAATAGAATATTAAAACTTTAAAATTTTGAGTTAAACACACCTACTCTACCTCCTCACAACGCACAGACTCACGAACATCAATAATAATATAAAGAAAGTAAAGTTTCATTGTATTTGGTTTTTTGAAATTGCTTTCAGTTAGTTATCGTACACAGTTTGCTATAGGACAACACTCATTATATGAAAATGAAGCAAACAGATGGAGGTCATTGCAGGATTTGTCACGGAGCAAAGGGCAAGACGCATATAGTTCCAAGTATACGCTCAGAATTATCCACACAATTTACTTTGAACAATGGTAGGCGTATATAAAGTCTGCTGATTTGTCAGCAAACACAACTATGTTTGCAACTCCACAGATGTATTTGCCATCTCAACGTATTACATATTCAGAGAGAGTAGACTGCATATAATATGTCATCTTATATAATGTCTCCGACAAAATTTAAGGAAACTTAACAAGGAAATATGGATATACTGAAAAATAGCAGAAAATGCGTAAATTGAACTGTAAATAAAATAAACGCAACATCTGTCTAGTTACTTGAAATTACTCGTACAACATAACTTCATGTTGTCGTTTTTATGTAAAAAAAATTGTTGTAAAAACAATCAATTAATTCGATTATTATGTAAACCCAACCAATAAAATGCGGATTATTATGAGTCACTGGTAAAATAGAAACAACATTTATCAGGTCAGCTCACACGGCCTCAGTAATGAAAACATATCATAGTCACAATAGTATTTCATGGAAAGCCGATATCAGTATTACCAGAGCCAACGTACGAATATCACAGTGCTGACAATATGCGGCTTACACTATCCCTGTCTTCTTGGTATTGCTGGTCAAAAATTATTTCAGTTCGGTGACTTTGTTGTCCATAACGTGTCCAAGTGTTATCACCAACTATTCCGATGCAAAAAAAAAGTTGTGTATTGTTTTCAAATATTATGTTCGATTTAAATCGCGTCTGTTCGTTTTGGAATTTTGTTTCTATGTGGTATTTATATATTGTTCAAGGGTGACTAGTTTCCGGCTAGAAAATAATTTAGTGTAATTGTAACATTATATTGGTACAATAATGAAATATGTATATATGGTAAAAGGCGTTCAAAAGTATTCAACTCGATCATTCAACATGTGAGTATATTTTCTTTTATCTTAAATAAAATTATTTTTGCTGCTTACATTATTCTTGTAATAACATTTAAACATTTGGAATGAGCTAATATTCTTTAAAGAATTACGTTTTCATAAATGCTAGGTATTTTTGGCAGTTGGAAAACATTGAATAGTTGTATGAGGATTAGAGATTTCTTATTGTTCTGGCAAAACCGCTTTGTCGTTTCAGCTATTTCGTGACGTGTTGAATAAGTTTGCTGTCCTGGAAGCTCAAAGTGCTAGATAAAACGTGGCATTTGCCGAACATATTTATTTGGCAAATGTTACAATGTAAAGTTTTTTCTACAAACCAGCGTTTCCTGTTGTTTTACAAGAGTGTTTTGTTCATTTATTAATGTAGCAAATCTTTTGCTTAATTTGTTGATAGGAATTTCTGTACAAACAATAATTTCACGTCATTGAATAAACGACTTTTAAAAGTGCAGATTTTGAAGAAACATTTGTAAGGTTTTTTTTACAAAAATATGTGTTGTTCAGAAACTGTGATATTGTACATGCCATAGAGTACTGTGGAATATTTTAAATATAGTTTTTAGAATATATAAATCATTAAACTACAGTTTCATAAACATTTTTGTGTTTAGACGCGTTTGATGTCAATTTTATCCATGCTGCTCGAAAGAATCTCTTTTCAAATTTACAGACGTTAAAATTGTACTGGTATTGGTACTGGACCAATTGTATTGGTCAGAAATATGAAATATTTAAATTTCATATTTAAATAAACAAACAAGAAGTTAAAATATAATTATTAAAAATTTAGTGTTTTTACCCATGTGGTAGCACTTAAAATCGAACACAATTTATACCCAAGTTATGAGGAAATTAAGTATAAAATTGTGACTATATTCCTCGGCTCTTGTCGTCATCAAATGAAAGCAAAATACGCACGTGAACGTTACCAAGTAAGAAAAATTTGGTCGCGAAGGAGAAGACATGGTCAAATGTCAACACTGGACTAAACATGGAAAAATTAGTTGCCAATGTGTGGGCATTTTTTCGAGTCACAAAGGAATTTCCAAGTGTAATTAAAAAACTACAATGCATAACGAATGTTGGAAAAATCAAACGGTGTCTGCGTGCCACTAGTAATTTTAAACCACTGTTTTATAGAAAGATAGAGAGCGTGTCGTATTGTGTGTAACTTTTTAATTGTAAGAAATAGACAAAATTCTGCTGTTTTCTATGGCGTACATCTAATTCGGCAATTTGTATATAGATCAGGATTACTTGTAAATGTATTTTACTAGCTTAATATAATTTATTCATAAACTTGTTTATTTCCTGCACAGCAGGTTACAGACCGGACTTATTCTCTTTACCAGTTTCTAAAACTACTGTCATTGCTTGCAACAACGAACCTAGTCTTAATGAGGTTTCTTTTTGACTTTTTAGTATTTTTTATTGTTGTACATGTGCGTGCGTGTGTTTTAAAAACGTTTAGTTTATAATAAATGTACTCTAGTTTACATAACATAACGTGATGTGTATTTTTTCCTATATTCACAACAATATTATATCTATTATCAAATATAATTACTTCTTCAAGTACTGTTATATTTGCATAAGTAATTAATTATATTTGATAGTGTATATAATATTATACAAAACGGCAAGAAACTTACAGAGTTACTTAGACATGAAATGATATTTACAATAAAATAAAGTTTATACATTCATGAAACGATGAAATAATTAACTCTGAAGTGACTAATTTTCCTTAAGCTTTTCCCTTGAATGCACGCCCGAGTTAACTGCAAGAAGAACAGGCTACCACACTGTAGAGACAGGAAACAGGAGAAGGCGTATGTGAAACATTCTACGAGTTGTGTGAGGGGCTCGATGATAAACCACGGAGGCGTGTTATCGATGTTCCTACACCTTCGAAATACATGGCTATTCTATCGGCATTAGGGCCGATCTCGTCAGATGGGTCGCTACAGAGGCTGAGTATACAAACAGTGGTTTTGGAAGCGGTCAGGCAGTTATATCTGTAAGGTACGTTAATGCGAACTGAAGCGATGGAAATTGTTATTTGGAATTGTTGCGATTTGCAAATGCGTCCTCATGTTGACAGTGTTTCATTGTTAACTGATAGTCGTAAATTACTAAGTGTTAATTTTTTTTGTTTAGTCAATTGTATTGTATATGGCGACAGAATTAATGAGTTCTTTAAAACCTGTAAGTGGTGGGTGATTTCTTGCAGGCAAGATATCTATTCGGACTGCTCCATCGTAATATTTTCCTCGCATGACATTTCAGTCCCTGGAATCTGGCGTAGTCCTCATAAGCTCTTAATGGCGGTTGACAGACTTTGTTGAATCCCAGACCTGTTGTTAGGTCTTTCAACCACCACTCACAGCTTCTGATGACGATCACAGATTCCAGTCCGAATAGAGAATTTACCAGTGTTAATTAGATTGTATTTATTGTTTGTTACTTTAGTGTGTGTGTGGTGCAATGAGTACATAATTTGGTTGATATTTTTGTATGGTTTTTGGTTTAATTTGATTTAGTGTTTAGGTGTCAGAACGTGCAATACTAAAGTATTTAAATGTTTTAAGCAAACTGTACATGTCACTGTTACATGCCTCTCAAGGACATTACGTTAGGATAATGCGGCGACTTAGGAATTTGTAATTCGTTTGCGGAGCACTTATTTAATTAACTTGTGTGACAAGCATAACCCCGCAAGACGTTATGTAATAAAAATATATTAAATTATTTATAATTATAATATAAAATAATATATAAATATAGAATTCCTGAATTCTTATGTTTGAATGCCTTTGCTTATTCAAAGTAAGTTGTAAATAAATAATTCTATAGACTGTTTTATTGCGCCGTTTTAAGACGACGTTTCTTGCGATCATTGTCACAATATAGATACTGATCAATATAGATATTGATTAAGAAGTCAACGTTACATAAAAAGTAATGGTAGCGGAAGAAACCTACAAACTGTAAGAGACACGTGTATTCTAAAAACTTAGAACTATATTTTTAAAAACTACATCAACAACAAATCAAACAAAAAATAAAACCACACTGTAATGAATTAGCAATAGAATAAATAAGTACTTCTAGGAGGAAAATTACGGTAATAACAGGGGAAGAGATATTTATATATAGTAGAAATACTAAGATGAAAACAAACAGTTTGAACGTCATGTGGGTATCACACACTAAAAAGCGGCAAAAACGGCGAAAGTCAAAATCAAGAGGAATAAATGGCATTTATTATAAACTGTAAGGTGCATAGCAGTTTTCTACATCATATTACATCATTCTAGACGAGGTTTTAAAGAAATCAAGGCTTTTAGAAATAATCAACACTTATAAATGCTTAACGCTTCCGGGCTGAAAGGCCGTGGTGGAATGCTTGTTGTTAAAATGCTAGACGTTTCGGCCACACCGATCAGTGGCCACCGGTGGTGTGGCCGAAACATCTAGCACTGTAACAACAAGCATTCTACCACGGCCTTTCAGCCCGGAAGCGTTAAGTAATTATAGTGACACCGGCCGTGAAAGCCTACGTACTAGAATCAACACTTAAATAATTTTCACACATATTCCAAATTAGTAACAATTAGAGTTTAATATTTTCAGTTACAAATTTATACGGATAACAGTTTCAATGATAATTCTAAAGGTATACATCAAATACTGTATTTAATTGTACACTGTTTTTGTCAAACTTGTAGCAATTATTATACATTAAGTAATATTTGAAATACTACCTTTATATTCTAAAAGATTGAAAAATTCTGTGTTGATTGATATGTTTTTTCAATACGAGGTTATTCAATCTGCCCGTCCAACTGGAGAATATTTTTAAAATCATTTTAATATGAGATGTCCGTGTCCATTATTGAGAATTACAACACTTTAATATATGCGTATTGGACAATGTTCTAACTTGCTAGATGGCACCGTTAGTTAATTTTTGCAGACCACGGTTACAGACGGTTCCACAAATACACATTTAATAATGTTAATGTTAATGTCAAAGTTTAAGGCACCACTCATCTAATTGAAAAAATGTAGTTTATTTGTTTAAATGTTTATAACGTATATACTATATTCAATTGACTCTTGGAGGGTTTCAAAAGTCATTTATGAGCCGAGTACAAATAAATGTTTGTGACAGTGGTCATCCTATTGCGTTTCTGCTAAAAAAACAATGAAAGTTCTGTAATTGAGTCAATTTATTTCATAGTGTTACGACGGTCTACTGATTGTCGTATGGTACAGTGGAAAACAAAATACAAGACACCACTTAAGTCACTAATCACCACTTTAAATATCACAATTAAACAGTTTATAATCAACAAGATAGTCTCTTACAACAAATCAAATAAAAACAGTTCACACGCAGTAAAATGTCAACTAATATAAAACACAATTGTATTACAATTGACCCACATGATTATAAAGCTCATAATACTTCGCAACAATACATGGAACCGTACTGTGTAAATCGCCACTAGAAGGCACTGCGTACTCGCAGGACAATAACTAACTTGACCGTCGCTGAATGGCTGTATTTATACCCCGATGATTTCCAGAATAATCTGCCACTTTGTTAAACAACCAAGCGCTCTCGAGAATCCACTAGAAACAGTGTCCTTGAACACACTGCACTGACCAGTATGATCCGGTATAGACTCGATAGTTGACGTGTAATTGTCTTTCACCGTAAAGTAGCAGGATTATGCGCGCGCGCGCATGCACACTCACACACTTCGACTAGAACATTCGAGATACTTATAGAACGTTCCGTATTACGTAACACATTTCCCGCATTACGTAACAATAGTATTAGACGTGTATTAGTAAACGTGTGAGGTACTTAATTGTTTGTTGAGTTGAACACCATAAAAGTTATTTAATATGGCTACTTGTGTTATTGTTTTTGGGTATTGTGTTATTTTTTAACAGTAACACTGTAGAAATGTTTATAATTTAAAGAAATGTAAGTAAATATTATATCAGCTTATCAGGTGTTCAATACTTTATTTCGTTAATCTTAAGGCTTATACGAACTCATACCAACATTGTTACATTGTTACAATATTTAGACATTTTATTCCAACTAAGTCATCTTGAGACAAGAACAATTCACAATTTTCTGTTACGCTTACCTATTCTGCAGTATCCTGGCATCAATTCTCCCTTTTTTAAAACAATCAACTACGTTTAAATTGTAGTAAATGTAGGCCTACATAATTTTTATGTTTAATACAACAGGTATTCTATTAATGAGCTAAAAATTTCTTACAGAAAGCACTCGGCAGTGAAGTTTGCATCCTGATTTTTGAGTCTTAAGGTTTCAAACAAAAATAGCTTGTACCGATCAAAATAGAAAACAATTTGACACACTCATGTGGTGCAGTAACACGATAGGTATATTGTTCTGACTTTTTTCTATGCAGAAAAAATCCTGGGCTTTGTTCGTTACATGCGATATCACATAAACTCTAATATAGTTCTTTATTTAGTTTATTCTACTAATCCGTTTAGCTCATTCTTTTCCCTAGATTAATTGTTCGCAAACATCTTTAACAACCCAAAGTTATTATATAGGCCTTACGTTTTGTTGCGTACATTCATGCACGATAAACTCTGGCAGAACATGTACCCTGTTGACAAGTTTACAATATACTGGATTATAAAATATTATTTAATAATTAAATAACTATGTACTTGATATAGTTAAAACATATTCTATACTGTAGATATTTCTTAAAATCGAAGTTTCAACAACGGTCAGTATAGATACAATTCTTATATCAATAGACGCGTCGTTTTGACACTATTTATTGTCATAATCGAAACTTGAGTATGGATATTACAGAAGTAACGAAACACAAAAACCGATCAGTTACTTCAGTGAATGTGTATGTGTCGGTGAGACAGTGTGTTTTACAAAATGTTTCAGCAAAATGTTTGCTATTCTCACATACTGTTGAATACACATAGTTGTAATATTAGAAAAAATCATTAATATACAATTACATATTAATAAAATGATACTATATTAGTTGCTTAATTATAATTATATTTTATTTATAATACAATTATTTTGTTGAAAAATTATAACTAAGGGATTATTATTATAACAGTGTACTAATTTGTTGGCTTAATATTGTATTAATAATGGTTTTGTGATATTATAATAATACATATCTAATTAAGTATGAGAGTATGTGCGGAAAGTAAATATTTTGCTGATCTAAAACAGACTGTTTCACCGGAACACACACACACACACACACACACACACACACACACACACACACACACACACACACACACACACACACACACACACACACGTTTACTTAATCAATTAATTATTATGTTTGCTTATTTCCTTATTTTCCATACACAAGTAATAATGATGCCAATAAATAGAAATGACGTACAAGTTGTGTCTACACTTATTAACTGATCGTTGGTAAAAGATCTACTACTTTAAGGAGTATCCATAATGTATAACATGTTTAACTATATCAGGTCAATAAATTAGCAAAGAATATTCACCGATCCTCGCTAAACCATCGGTCAACTATAAACGGTGTTTTTAAAGTACTAGGTATATAAGTAAATAAGACTATAATATCGGTACACAAGTACACGGTATGGTGTGTGCGTTTAAAGATTTGGCGTTTTCCAGTACGTGAGATTCAAGTTACGTGGGATTCATTAATCAACTTTTTTAATCAAAAGAATCTGCGGAATAAATTTTCAGCTTGAACGTGATTGGAATTGGAGGTTTTGTGTAGATCGTTTAATTAAAATTCACATTGAACGCACTCCAGTGTCCAGTAGGTTTGACAATTGCGACCCTTCTCGTTTTCTGCAAAACGTGACCTGACAGACGATTCGTGTGAATTTTGGCGCTGTGATCAATACTAATATATGATGATGTGGTGACCAAGTTAACTTTCGGTTTACGCTGTTCTTCGTAAACAGGCAAATTTCTATATACCACATTACGTTAAACAATAAAACGCTAAGCTAATTTCGGTATATCTACTTCTACTGAATACTAGGCTTTGTGTATAAGTACAGATCAACACATAAAAATAAGCTCAAGCACAACACATGCTTTTAAACAAATGTTTCCACAGGCACGTACACGTTCATAAAACGTACTACGCCTACACGAAAACGTGACTCGGAAAACATGAACGCTACTTGATGTAACTGGTTTTGTATTCATGAATTAATAGTATTTATGGAAACCTTGTAACCTTTTATGATCGATCCTGTATGCATGGATTGTGTAGTAAAATTTCTGTGAATATTTCAATAGACTGTGGGTTTTAAGACGAATAGTTTCTAACCACGCTTCATCTAAAACGATTTCGAGATAGGAAAATGTTTTCCAAAACCATTTTTGTTAAAAACTATGAATTAGAAATTAGTTCCTTTAACTTGTGTGTCATGTCGACATAATATGCTAATAATATGCCATAATATATTTTATGTGTATAGATACATTATCAATATTTTTTTTTAGATTTCTGTGTTGGTTGCCACGCAAGATTTTGCTATTGTATTTGTAATGTATTTATTTAAACCATGCAAATATTCACGTAAAATGAAACAACTGTGAGATTAAAACATTCCACCGTAAGAGTAATGATCCGTTTACATTACATTTCATTGAAGAATACAAATTTACTGTATATAGCGGTACCGTAAATGATTTAATATTACAAGTAATCCACACTAATATTTTTTTACAACCACTGTTAAAAGAAAGGTACAGATTTTAGGTATAGTACAAAGTTAAGATCAGAACAAATTTCTTTAACACACTGACATTATTGTAGCTTCTTATTATTCGACAGAATAACTTTTCCTGCAATTTATCGTTTTCATTAGTTTTGTCCAATTATTTTACTACACATTTGCAGGCGATTGTTCCCCTTCGCCTACGACATAGGCAACCTATGTGGCGTGTACGCCATCTGGTGTGGCAGCGTTGTGTAAAATGTCGGCTGTAGACATGGTATGAATATTGGCAGTGAATTCTCGGCACCTTCGACTACGCTATTATTGTCTCCCGGTATTCAGAAAGTATTAGTTTAACCACTTACCTTTTTAATTGTATAAGCATTAGTGCTATGAATGAGGCCACGTGCTGTGAAGCGAAGTGATAAATAAGTGTTGTAATTAGTCACTGAGTTAGTGACATGTGATTCACTCTGTGTTACCGCAGTAGTTGCTGTTGCAGTGCAAAGTGATTATTGTGAATTACTGCTTGCGGGCATTTGTAATTGGAACTGTAATAAAATTTGTAATTAACGATTTCATTGGTGTTAAATTGTTCAGTTTTTACAGTTGAAATACGGGCTTGTATCTTGTAGTACAGCAATACCGTATTTTTTATATACAGTAGCATGTTTCCATAACTACACATTTTAGACATTTTAGGTGATTCTAAAACTCTTACTTACGTTGATAACTTCCTTAGAAGTAATTTTATTTTTATTTTTAAGATAGCTTCTTTTTATTCTTCTTCAGAATTACAGCCCAATGTGACCTCGGCTTCCAAAAACCAATCTTTTCCAAAGTCTCCTGTCAATTGCTATTTCAGTGTAACTCCTCACAGCCATTCTTCTGGGATCTTCTAGCACATCATCCAACCATCTTCCGAAGGTCGTCCCCTTTTCTGCTTTTTTAGACTTGCACCCTCACAATATTCCTTGGCAAACGCTGATCATCCATTTGCTCTAGGTGACCTAACCATTGTATTCATTGAACCTTTATGAATCTTACAATATCTTTGAGATTCAATAGTTCACCTATCGCCTAGTTATTTCTTATTCTCCATTCGTCGTCTTATTTAACCTGGTCATAAACACGTCTTATTATTTTTCTTTAAAACCTTCTTAGTATTCTTTGTTCCTTTTTTATCAGTGTCTACGTCCCGCCTTCATAAGTAACATCCAGTGTGATAAGTGTCTTATCTAGTTTTACTTATGTGTCACGACTAATTAGTTTGCTTCTCAGTAACCTGCTGTTGGCTTAATATGGTCTTTTTCCTATTATTGGAACATAGTACAATCTGTACAATATATGTTCAAGTGAAACACACATTATATAATCCAATGTAGTTTTCCGCTATCGGTTTCCATTTTGTATTTCAAGTTTACTTTAGGTATAACCCGCGTCAAAAATGACTTATAAGACCCAATATACACCTATAATATAATAGGTAGTATATACGACTACTTTGTGGCACATGCACCAGAGGATACACATTGTAATATGGGTGTCAGTTTGTCTGACAAAACATTTTCGACGCCTCCCATACCGGAAGGAGACTTCAAACACAGAGCTATTGATACAGACCCAAAGCATGTATAAGTTATGGTTCTAATAAATTGGATATTTCCGTTATATTTATACTAAAAATCACAAAAAAAAACGTGTAAGTAACAATTATTTGATTCTCTGTTTATACTTAACATTAATGGAGATCCAATAAAAATTTAAAATTTACGTAATTACAAATTTTACATTTTAAAAAGTTAGGAAACGTATTATTTATCCCATTTTATTTCATATGTATTGTGTGTAAATGTAATAAAAACGCCAGCATTAAGTATACAGAAGGAAATTTAAAATATTAGATTTGAAATAAATTTGACAAATTTAAAAATAAATGGATTTTTGAATAAACTTAAAAATTTTGTAAGTTAAGAATTTAAAAAAAATTGTAAATTATAAGTCGATATATTCCATTGCAAAAAACGAATGTTGAGGTGTTATTCAGAAAGTGTTTGAAAATAGTAATAAGAGTATTCTTCTATATTGTTACGACGGTCTACTTGCTCGTCGTAGGTACATTGGAAAACAAATTACAAGACATTAATTAAGTCACTAATTACCAGCTTTATATTTCACACTTAAACAGTTCGTAATTAACAACAGTCTCCTACAACAAATCAAATAAAAATTGTTCACACGCAAATAAATGTTAACTAATATTAAAACACAATTGTATTACAATATACCGCCCGATTATAAAACACAGGACTTCACTAATATCCACTTGAACGCACACAGTAATATCGTTTGTAATCGCCTGCCAATAACTCGAACCGCATTGTAATTATATCGCCACTATACTGAACTTAACGTCGTTGAGTACTGGTATTTATAGTCCGCCGAAAATCTAGACGATATCACATACTACGTATTACCTCTAAACTATGACGTAATTGCTTGCGCTCTTGACACAGTGACAGCGGCCGCGCAAATGCTCGCACCGTGTAGCAAATGCGTCGAAAGGACGTACGCCACACGCGTTACATACCGGATCCCTCTGGAACATTCGATAAACACGTAGATTGTTCTGTGATGTCGTAACAGAGCCCCCTCCTTAAGTCTGTTCGTCCCGAACTAGCAAATCGTCTCTGAAGTAATAAATAGCTAGGCGATCTAGTTGGACGACCTGGAACTTTCGTTGTCCTTGCTGTTGAATCCGATAAACAACATCGTTGATTCTTTTTTTCACAGCATAGGGTCCTTCCCCGTTAGCTTGCAACTTAGGTGAGCGATTACGACGGCGCTTTGGGTTAAACAAACAGACCTGATCTCCTTCTTGGACACCCACACTATTGCTGCGAATGTAATACCGAGTTTTCATTTTATCATTGGCAAACTTCAGCCGTCCTCTTACCAAGCGATACATTTCTCGCAGTTGGTTTTCTAATTGCGAGGAATAGGTCTGCGGGTCTTGGGACTGAGTCTCAGGTGATACGAACATTAAGTCCCCAGGAAGACGAATCTCCCACCCAAACACCAATTTTGCTGGAGTCATGCCGATTGTGTCGTGTATTGAAGATCTATACGCCATGAGGAAAAGTGGTATACGTTGGACTCAACAACGCTACCACTCAGACTGTTTGCTACTCAACGAACCCAGACTGTTTGCTACTCGTCAACAACCTTCGAAAGATGCTGTTCAAGTGTCCTATTGAATCTCTCCCTTGATCCGTATGGATTTCCATAGGGGCTTCATGACGGCAACAGAAGTTGTGAACTAACTGCTTTGCCACAGTGGTAACCTCCTAATTTGGAATTGCGTAAGCTTCCATGCACTTAGTAAAGCAGTCACCTACAACCATGATGTACCGGTTTCTATCGTCAGTAACTGGGAATGGTCCACCAATGTCTATGGCAATTCTCTCGAAAGGCAGTCCAACGTTATACTGTCTCATTTTTCCCCGGCTTCTGCTTTGTGGGCCCTTGCTTGCATCACATATTTCACACATCCGAACACATTCCTCTAGGTCGTGGAGAACATGAAGACAATAGAATAGCTTCCGTATTTTGTCAAAGGTTTTGTTAACGCCAAGATGCCCTCCTGATGTTCCATCATGCATCTCCTTCAAAACAGACGGCACTTTACTAGGGGAACTATCAACTGCATGACCACGTCTCGTCCATCTGCACTTCCCAAGCCCTTTTCAGCAATCCGTTTTCTAAGATGAAAGATTCCCATTGTTTCCAGTACCCATTCAGCACTTCGGAACCATGGCAGATATCTTGCCAATCCGGGCGGAGACCTTCCTATTTTGCTGTCAATATCGATCCAATGTCTTCATCAATCATCTGTTCTTGTCGACAGTCTTGCGTTGTCCAGCCGTCGGCCAGGATATCTACATTGATGGCTTGAACATGTTCGCTTGAGTTTTGTTCTTCCTTTCTGTGGCAATGTCGGCAGTTTCCCGGGCACGGTCTTCATGATAAGCCATCTGCATTGCCATGGAGGCGCCCCCGTCGATGCTGTTCCTTTAAGTTGTACTCTCGCAGGCGTTCAAGACACCTTGTCAACTGTCCTTCCGAATTTTTAAATCTCAAGAGCCATGAAAGCGCGGCATGGTCGGTACGTAGTGAAAACTCTCTTCCATAGAGGTATTTATGGAAGTGCTCCAAACTCGGGCGATTGCCAGCAACTCTCTCCTTGTAACGGAATAATTTCTCTCCATTTTATAAAGTGTCTTGCTGTAATGCGCTATTACTCGTTCTTCACCGTTTTGCACTTGAGACAAAACTCCTCCTAGACCAGTATTGCTTGCGTCTGTGTCTACGATGTACTTCCCTTCGGAAGCTGGGAAAGCGAGAATTGGGTGCGAACATAATGCAATTTTCAAAGTCCTAAATGCCTGATCACTCTCCCTCGACCATTGGAAGTTTCGTTTATTTTCCGTTAGCTCATGTAGTGGTTTAGCAATAGTAACGAAGCCTTTCACAAAACGTCTGTAATATGAGCATAACCCCAGGACACTCCGAACTTCGTGTTTACTCTCCGGCACTGGCCAGTCTCTTACGGTGTCTAGTTTACTAGGATCCACGCTAACACCTGCTGCCGAAATCGGATGGCCCAGATACAGTATTTTTTTCTGGAATAGAGAATACTTCTTCGGGCTCAGCTTCAGTTGGGCACGTGAATTCTAGTTAGAACCTCCTTAAGGTTTTCCAAATGGTCTTTGAAAGTCTTCCCGATGACTATTACATCGTCTAAATAAACAAGGCAAGTTTTCCATGTCAGGCCTCGGAGTACCAGGTCCATCAATCTTTCAAATATAGCCGGGGCATTACAGAGTCCAAACTGCATGACGTTAAATAGGAATAAGCCACCTGGGGTCGAGAAAGCGGTCTTTTCCTTGTTTTCTTGATGAAGACCCACTTGCCAATATCTACTCTTCAGGTCCAGTGTGGAAAACCACTGTGCTCTAGACAACGTGTCGACATCAACGCGAAGTAATGGAAAGCAGTCTTTCTTTGCAACGTCATTTAACCTCCGGTAGTCTACGCGGAAACGCAATCCACCATCCTTCTGCACTACCAGCACTAGAGGTGAAGACCAAGCACTTTACGAAGGTTCGATTACTCTCTCTGTCAACATGTCCAGTACTAACCGAGACATTTCCTCTTGTTTAGATAACGGAGGCCTTGAAGGAGGTTGGCGTAACGTTGTTGTGTCCCCGGTATTGATGCGATGTTGCACAAGAGACGTTCTTCCCAATGACTGTCCCCGAACTGTAAACCTCTTTGAATTCATGTAAAACTGTCTGCTTTCTTTTACCTCACCACTTGAGAGGTCGTTAGAAGATCTGTTCAATAATTCTTAGAGTTCCTCTGGTAATTTGGAATTATCTGAAGCACTGGATGTTCGTTGCATCATTCAGGCTACCCAGGTCACAGGAGTCAATTTACCTAGGAGCTTATTGCTTTGTAAAGTGATAGCTTGATCCAAAATATTCGCCACTGTAATAGGTACATTTCCGGTTTCGTCAGGTTTTACTAAACGTCTGCCAATTAGTATGCCCGGTGTGCTGACTACATGGGGTTCGAATATACAGAACTGGTTGCCACTAGTTCTCACCCATTCTAACCGTTCTAGTACCTCATTCTAACCATGATGATCTTTTCGGAGTATGGCGGAACAGTTACGGCCACTCCACCGTTTTTCTGCTGTCGTCATTGTTGATAGTATTACCTCTTTGCCTCCGATTCTCAAGACATTGTTTTTGAAATCGACTCTAAATCCGTATGCGTTCATAACGTCCACACCAAGAAATGCTTCATCCACAATGTCTGCAACAAATACTTGAATGCTTAAACTCAAGTCGACCGAGGTGTAGGTGTATCTCCACTTTTCCATACACATCTACTGGCCGTCCAGTAGCTATTTGCAAGCTGCAAGAGCACCCGATTGGCTTGAGATCTTTCACCACGTCGGGGCGCACAATAGAAACTGTTGTGCCTGTGTCAACTGAAATCGAGGTTGGTCTTTCTTGAACAAATCCAGTATCTACCAAGCTCCAGCTGTTTTTCTGAAGTTTAGAAATTGCGTATTGTCTAGGGGCTTCGTTCCTCCAGTTAGTCAGCACACGCCCCGTTGTACCGACTATTGCTCCGTTTCCCTGCTGCTGAATTCTATCCCGACAATCTCGTTGTAGATGTTCAGGTTTCCCACATGTATAACAATTCGGTCTTCCATCCTTTCTTAATTTATTCTGTGGCGCCGACCGTCGAGTCTCTGTTCCTTGTTCTTCTTCCCCATCGTCTGTGCCGTCGCGATCTTTTACCCCGCACTTTTTCACTTGTCCAACCAGACGCTGGTTTGGCGGCCTCAAATTGCAAAGCATGTATCACTGCATCCGCACTGTTCTGGTGTCTTGCCATTCGTAACACTTGCTGCAGTTCGTTATATCGGATACCGGTAGTAAATGTCTGCATCGCAAAACTCGTTCGAGAAGCTTCTGGCGCTTCAGGATAGGCCAGTCTAATTAGTTTGTATATATACTTGCTTCAAACTCTTGAAGGCTCTCCCCGGCATTCTGTCGCCTTGCTCTCAACTGGGTGCAGTACACATCTCGCAAATGTTTATCACCATACCGTAATTCCAGAGCTTTTATCAATTCGGCATAGATGTTTTGGCTGTCAGGTGGCACTTTCTGTAGTAGTTCTGCCGCGGGTCCTTTTAATGAGAGAAAGAGTGAAACTGCCTTGTCTTCCTCCGTTTATTTGCGCATGCAGCAGCTTCGAATTGGCTTAAGTACGTCGCCCAGTGCGTTCTTCCATCAAAGGTTGGGGCCTTAACATGAACTGTCCCATCCGAAGACAAGGTGACCTTCTCTACTGACTTATTTTTTGTGTCTTTCTCTGTCTTTATCATTGGTACAGTCTGTTCACAAAGTTGTTTTGGTTGTAACTTCAGGATCGATTTCACTTTTAATCTGCTCTTTTATATTTGTAATCGAGTCTTCTGTTTTTGTTGACACAGCTTCTTCCACACTCAAGACAGATTTTTATTTTATAGCTGATATACTTCAGCTATTTTATTATTTTATTTGACATGGATTCTTCTACATCAGATATTCTGGTAATTTGATTGTTCACCTCACCTCGTAATTCATCTACCTCACCACGTAGGAAACCCAAATTTGCGGTAGTACGTTCTTGCATCTGCTTTTGCTATTGAATTAACACTTTAATGTCTTATATTTCTCGTTTCCGTTCCTCTGCCTGTCGTCCTTCCAACTCGAGGAACAGTGTTTTTTGATGTTCCTCAGCCTCTTCTCTTTCCTGCCTGCGTTTTTCATCCTGTCGTCTTTCTGCGTCTTCCGTCTCCTGTCTGCGTCTTTCCTCTGCTTCCAGCAGGAGGATTTTCTGTCTCTCTTCCGCTCTCTCTGAATCCTGTCCTCGTCGTTCTTCTGTCTGCAACAACAGCGCCTGCATTTTTTCCATCTTCTGACTGGGATCCATTGTTTTCCGATTAATTACGAATTACTCACGTTTTGTTCAAAGTGTCCACTGTTTCCACTGTTAACCGTTCTATCCCAGTTGTGACACCACTGTTACGAAGGTCTACTATCTCATCGTAGGTACAGTGGAAAACAAATTACAAGACACCAATTAAGTCACTAATTACCTGCTTTAATTTTTACAGTTAAACAGTCCGTAATTAACAACACAGTCTCCTACAACAAATCAAATAAAAATTGTTCACACGCAAATAAATGTCAACTAATATTAAAACACAATTGTATTACAATATACGGCCCGATTATAAAACACAGGACTTCACTAATATCCACTTGAACGCACATAGTATTATCGTTTGTAAACGCGCGACAATAACTCGAACCGTACTGTAATTATATCGCCACTATACTGAACTGAACGTCGTTGAGTACTGATATTTATAGTCCGTCGAAAATCTAGACGATTCCACATACTACGTATTACCTCTAAACTATGACGTAGTTGCTTGCGCCCTTGACACAGTGAGAGCGGCCGCGCAAATTCTCGCACCGTCTAATAAATGCATCGACAAGCACGTACGCCACACGCGTTACAATCCGGATCCCTCTGGAACATTCGATAATAACGTAGATTGTTCTGTGATGTCGTAACAATATTAAATGTATGTGAGTATAATAAGCTGTAAAGGATGAAAAGTGAGAAGTGAAATGTAACAAAAAGTTAACAAAAGCTGATACACTTTCAATGGGTACCGCTTTTTAACATACTGTTGCAATTAAATTACATCAACCATAAGAACCACAAATATTGAGCTCATTTAAGTTTCTTAATTCAACTTGCATTCATATGTTACTGTAAAATATAACAGCTTTATGAGCAAACAAAGATTATTCAAACAGTCCCTCATAAATGTAATTAAGTTCCTCTCAAACTAATAACCGTTAACAGAGGGTACCGCAGGCAGGCGGCTATTCTGCTTATTAAATTACAATGTTTGAACACGTTTCAATTCTGAAACCTAATAAGGACAACGGGGCATTGTAATTATGTAATATAAAATTCGCTGTCCACACGTCAAATGAAGCAAAAACGTGACACTAGTTTAAAGATAATAATATATGGCACGCGACACGAGAGTTTGAGCTTACAACAGACAAAATCAAATGTATTTTAAACAAATTTCTCTTTCAAGATGACAATATATAGCACATAGTTAAGATCTATAATAATATGCGGTTTTCAAACGTGTGGAGTTTAATTGGAGGTAATTATTTGCAATAAAGGCGTAGAGAAAAATCATCCACTTTATTTAATTTGGTAGAGAGAATCGTTTAGTGGCCATAGCTGTACCTAATATCATGAATAAATTTCAATCAATTTGCAGCATTTTTGGTAAAATCTTTAAGAAAAAAGTGGAAACAATTCCAATATAAAATTCTCTAAGACACTAAAAACTCCGGTACTGCTGCATGGGAGAGACACGTGAACACTGTAAATAGTTAACAATTAATTGTAGGGTCAGAACTGAAGTTCAAACAGGGGTTAACTTGTTTTTGGTCAATAGGGAAAAAAGTTTTTGTCGGTCCATTAGAAACTAATGCCTCAGGATAATTTAAACCAATGCAGCAAAACTATTGTCGTTCACTAAATTTTTATAAACACAGTGAAGGAAGAGAAATATTGACTTGTGTTTTAGCAATCTTTTTTCACACTATCCAACTTATTTTGCCTGCATGGAAAATTGAAAAATTATATTTTGTGAAAAACACAGTTTTGTTAAGGAGTGTGTAATGTCGTGCCCATTGACAAGAAAGCCCATTGAATTAAAGTTTGATGAGTTTGAAATATTGCCACTCGAAGATTAGCTGTACATATCATCGGAGTCTTTAACACCAGCACTTTGTACGTTGACTTCTGGTATTCATATTAGTGTTATTGGCATCACATGTAACGGAAACAATAGTAAGAATTATTATTTTTTTTGTAATTAAGAGAATTCCGAATAGAACTGGAATTTATTATTAAAATTAATACATATTACGATATTACGTATTATTATTTATATAAACTAAGGTTTTAAAACTTTACACAACTAAAATAATATTAATTATTATTAAATTCATTTTATTTTGTGACTACCTCTTCATCTTCGCTTCCAACAATCTGAACGTTCTTGAAGATTTCTAACAGGGGTTTCTAATAAATGACTGACTATGAAAAGAAAAGGGTGACTCTGATGTGAAAAGAGTGCATTCGTGTATGCAGTTTGCCTACCTGAAGCGTATTTTAGGAACGACTTTAATGGAGCTTTGAATAAAGATATTCTACACATATATAAAAGCACAAACACAGTGTTCATTATCTTCATAGCCTTCTTCCTAAAGATATTAGTATTCTCACTTAAAATGTCAAAATGACTGTCGCAAACATTGTTTAAAATTTTGATTTTCTTTAAATGAATAAAAACGCTGTAAAGATAAGAAGTTTGTCGTTTAATTATATGACCACGATCACAGCTATATAAATAGTTGCTCTATAGCTACAAGCTTGGCGTTCTTTCTGTCCAAGTTATGTGTCCTGGCTTGGCGAATATCAGATACGTAGATTTAACGAATGTTTTTAGTAAACTACTGCAACATACTTTAATGTATTTGTGTTTATCATTAACTTATTTGCCGGTTTCGCATGTCAACCAAATAATCAGGTCTTTCGAATAAGTTATGGTGGGAAAATCTCTAAGAATTTTATAGCTATTATTGTAGTTCTCTGTGGCTCAAATTTTGGCTTTTTTCTGATACAATTTATAAATGACAAAATTGTAACATGTGTTGTAAATTAAGCCACATGAACCTTTAAGAAAGACTGAAGTTCCTGCTTCCCATTGTTTTATCGCCTGGCAGGGTCATCTTGTTTTCTACGGATCACAGACAAGATTGCAGAGTAGGCACGTACAAATTATATGTTTTCTAACATAAAAACAAAAATAATCACGTACTTTGGGAAGATTGTACATCTGCGTCATATGTTTACCTGTACGACATGACTGAGATCCTGTACAAGAAAAGAACGGATGTCAGTTCTTGGAGTCCTTAGGATTAACGCTTCTCTTTCCTCAGCAGAGAAGAAGTATTGTTTTAAAAGATAAAATAAATTTAAAATCACCAAGTGATTTAGGAGACATTTTAAGTATACGGTTTCTGTGTCACTTTTTCCAAGTTTCTTACAAGAAGGTATTTAGTGCATGCTCATGTATCTCTGCGAGAGGCCCTTAAGTTGTTTTTTTTTGTAAATAGAATGACTTACCTGACAGCATACGTGTATTTTACGTGCTGAAAATACGAGCACAAATTTTACAAATTTTGTCTATCGTGTCAAAATGTTCGTTATCCAGCGACGACAGTGCATTCAATTTGTTCATATCTAGCTAGTTTTAAGTGGTCTTTAAAATTATGAACTATCGTTTTAGAGAAATCTCACTATTTGTACATCCAAATTCATCACCAGAAAGATAATTCATTTCCGCTCACGAATTAACTCGTTAAGCTGTATATAAAGAAGGTTTAGAGACAGACAATATCATAATCGATACATATATAATCTGTCGATTCTTCACTGGTTTCCAATACAACATCTGTAACGTTGTATACGTCACTAAAACGTTTCTAATTTCAATAACTTTTAATATAAACTTATTATCAATGTATTCACGACATTGATTGAAAACTCATTGGACACTTGGTGAAACATATTAGTAAAACGTTTTAAAAACAAACACTTGGTAGTTTCACAAATCATTCTTAACCTCTGACAATTGTTGCAGCCTATTATGCTATTCTCAATGAACTGCTAAGAATAACTATATTCACTGAATATGTGGGAGGTTGAACATGTGTTAAGTATGTGAATATAGACATGCCTGTGTGATGTGTATGGTGAAGGAGTATAGATGATGTACGGTGTGTAGCAGCTAGTGACTCTAAAAACTATGTATAATAGGTACGAAAATTCTAAAATTTACTACAATTAAACTTTTTACACGCATTTTATTAGTACATTTATTTTAAGAAAACAAGTATATAAAGTTGGATGACATATTGTGACCTGTCATGAACAGACTATTACTACAAAGTGACACATTCATATCCACAGTTGAAAAGCTGATTAATTGATGTAATATAGTTTACATTTTTCTCGCTGTCAACCATTCAACCATTTTTCCAATACTTCACTAGAATTTACATCTATTGAAATAGACAATAAGTAAATATATTATAAAATTAATTAAAATTAAAATTAGATTTCATTTGTAATATGCCTGTAATTGCAAATTTGATTTACACCTACTAACTGATACGTAATTTTAATACTTGACAGTAAGACGCATGCGTTGTCTAAATGTAGTCCGTTGAAAAGTTTGTTCTTTTTGTTACTTCTTGAATTTCTATAATATTTGCTATTTCTATTATTGTTTCAAAGAGTGGTTGTTAAAAAATTAATTTTCCTTAATTAATTATAGAACGGTCACTTTTTTTTTTAATGTTACTTTCTTCTAACACGTACACTTTAAATATTTTAAATACTTATTCGCAATTTGTTTACTTTATCGGAATTATATTTTCCTTTAATCTAATCTGAGGAAAATTATGATTGAAAATAACATTAAGCGAGACGAGCCTACTTGTAACGTAACATAGACAATCATTAATTTGTACTTTATTATGTGACAATGTATCTCTAAAATTATAAGATTGTTGTTTATATTCCTGTTTATAGTATTATTCATGCATTATATTATTAAGAGGTTATTAGTTAAATTTTTAGTCATGATGGTTTAAATGGAAAGGTCACTAATTCTGTAGTAAAACTTGGAAGGCCAGTGAGTACGTACCTGTATAATAGCTTATACGTGGGTTCTGGTTTTTGGGTACCAGAGACCTCCTCTAACACTTTTTCTCTAGCTACGCTACCATCGGCATAGTCCAAAAGTTGCATTAAACCATGCAAACCCGCTAGCCAATACGGATCTATAGGCGATGTTCTTGAGCGCGTTGCGACGTAATTCGAATAAAACACGCTGTTGTTACTATTATACAGTTTCCGTAAATGATCTGTAACGTTTGCTTCTTGCTGTCGTAAGTGCATTATACTTTAAGAGCTACAATTGCATTGTACAATAAACATTTCAAAATGTATATTTATTATACGACCTTATACTTAACTTCCGATTTATGTTATTAGGGTGAAGAGACTTAAGTCGGAAATTAAGAACCTTATAAAACACAAAATTCCGATAACTAAATTGCTACACCATGCGCCTATTTATGATTTTCTAGCCATAATTCTTTTAATGTTTTCGGTAGAGAGAAAAGCATTACACACCGTCAGAAGACATCCGATTGGTTTCCTCGTGTGTGGGACTCTCACTCAAAAAAAACCTCCTCTTTACATGGAGGGGGTTCACCTCGAGACTACTGTTCGCAATACTTCAGGGTTACGCCTCGTCTCCTGCCTACTAGACTCCTACACTTTGCTGTTCTTTTTTTATGTTTTGAGTAAGTCTGTAGTCGACTTTTTTAGCCGCAGAACCGTCCTCACATAAAATCGCAAACTTCTCCCAGGTATGTCTGCTCCTGGGCATGACGCGTATAATATTAACGGGCGTCATATGTCTGAACTCCATCTCAAGCCTTTGTCTTTCCCACACCAACCAATCAAACTTAAATTACGTAACGTGGGCATCGTCAAATGCTGAGTCGTCAAAGACACATGACGGGTCTTCCGCACTTATTATCTTATACATTAACTCAGAGATGTGTCCTCTCATTGCAAGGAAGTGGGTACAGAAGTAGTCCACGTTTTGAGTTGGCTTTAAATTCCCTCTACTTTCTCAGTATGGTACCCAACTATCTTTTCCCTGGCTTGATTCTTCTCATCCTACCATACCTGTCAGCACCGTATGCAGTGTTTCCTAGCCACCGTTCTTCCTTCCAATATTACAAGTACTTCCAAGTTCTTCACAAGGTCTCGCAAAACGCTCTTCCTCTTTTCAGCCTTTAGATATATTGGCATTGTACAGCAACATACAGCTTCAGATGTATTGGCACGTTGTGAAACCTCGCTAAAAAACGAGGTCTCTTCTTCCGACTGCTACATACGAGTTCCCCCATCTGTCTCTGGTGAATTTCCTTCGTGACAGCAGGACCCGAGGTAAGCGATGTCATTGGTCCTTCAGTACGAGGCTGCGTTCCGCCTACGGTGTCTCATCTCCTGGGTATGGTCCCATCGCAGATCTCCCGTACAAGGCACATTGCCTTCCCAACAGGCTCCTCTAATGAGCCCACCGTGATCATTGTCGTCTCCTGTCCGCTCACAGTGACTGCCTGCAGATTGTATTCCTCTAATTTGGACCCGTTCCGGTAAAAATAAAATACTGGCAATGGCTTCCAGAATAATCTTCTAAAATCCTTTATATATTGCGCCGCTAACCAGAGTCCTGGATTTTCTGAACGTCGAGGTGCCTCCCACGTTGAACACAGCAAGCCCGACTCTTGCTGCTGTTTCAACTACTTTCTGTCCTCCTTCGCCCGCCGCAGGCTTCGCATTAAACTCTCCGACAACTATGGAGAGACCTTCCTTCCTACGGTCGGGCCTCTTAGAATCCAGATTGGAGGCATCCCGAGTGACTCGTTGTATCAAACCGGAACGTTTCTGTTGCAATTCTGGTTGCTGATAATCAACAGGTTAGCGGCCACGTCCAATCTCGGCTTTTCCAGTAGTGCATCCACTGTTCTGCTCCTATGATTGCGCTTTCTCGAGTGTTTGCCTGAGCACAACATGTTTCAGAGCAGAAAAATATTGCCTTACGTTTCAGAGCTGAAGGAACGTCCCGCGTTCCTTGCACACAAAGCATTTCTACTCAGCCCCGCAGTCCGTCTTCAGATGGCCTACACCGCTGCATTTGATGCAGACACCAGGCTTGTTTCTGTTGGTACTCTTGCAGTGCGTCACAAGGAGACAACACCGCACTTTGCCTCAACACAGCTGATCTTAACGCAGCCAGTATCGAGAAGTTTACTAGCTCCTCGCCCACCCAGCGACACGATGGCCATCATCCGATACCGGGTATTTATTTTCTGAGTGTAAACTTAACATCTTCGACAGATCCCTGACATCCCCGCCATCTCTCATGACGGCTTCTCTTGTAGTGAGATAGGTCTTTAAACTTGAGGGTAGTCCTGGGTTCCAGGCTGCGAACTTCAGTTGATTTGGCAAATATTCCCATAACGTCACCCAAAACCCCTCTTTGTCCTGCGTCTTTGAGTACAGGTCAAGCAGCAGTTCTCTAAGTCGAGATTGACGGGTCAACCTAATCTCCGTACACGTTTCCTTAAGTTTAGATTTACTTCTAGCTTTAGTTACGACAAGCGCCCGTCTATCCCAAGATAGCCTTTTTCAGAAGAGCGTCCACTGGGTTCATAGGTGAACGGTTTGTCTTCTTTCAACGAAGTTTGTAAATTATAACAATTCATTTCTCCAGACTGAGTCTATCTAACGGCTTACAAATGAATACTGATTAAATTTTCTGTCTTTAATTTAATTTACGATGTCTGAAATAGTAATGACGTACCATAAGCACTCCTCTGTTTAATCCTCTTTATGGTGTCTGATGTGCACTTATTTAACTTTACTGGATTCAGTTTTTTTCAACCAATTACTTTCCTCAACTGGTACTTTTCCTTTTTTTTCGCTTTCTTTCTCAGGTAGTACGGTGGGAGGGAATTGTTGACAGCTGAAGAGTAATTACAGCAAGCAGATCATTTAAAAAATAACACAGAAGGAGTAACATTCACACAATGTATTAAGAGGTTAAGCCTGTTGTCACGTATTCTTACTGCTACTGTATGGAAAATTTGCTTTTCACCAACAAAACTTTAGCATAAGCAAGAGTTTTACTTTTTCTCCTAACACTTATGCGTTTTGTTTTGATAATTTTGTTCCCATCCGATTGAATTCGTAATATTGTTCTTTTTATTTTACATTGTCTATTAATAAGGTAGGTTGCTTTTGTTTAACTTTAGTTCCTGTATGTATTATTTTAGATCCAATTGTATGAATTCTACCTGTCAGAAACTAATAATTTCACACGGCAGTTCCTTGAAATGATAACTATTGAAAGTAATAAGCACAATTCCGTAAACAAAAAAAAAACAACGTACAGAGCTTCAGTAAATGTTATTGAACCCTTACATATTCCCAAAAAACAAACATAAAATAGAAATCTGACTTGTCAACAACCCCCCCCCCCCGCTGGTAACGTTATACCTGACAATTCTTTACTTTGTGCGTTCGCTCCTTCTCCAGTCACGTAATAGATTGACACAGTGCCCACTATGCAGTGGACAAAGTGAGAACAAAAACTGAATTTAGTTGTATCATAATGTTTTGGTATCGCAGTGTAGTGTATAGTGTTATATAATGTGTGTATCTGTGACTCAACAATATATGTAACTACTGTTAGTTATTCTATACAACACAACACCACAGTTAATATCATACAACTTATATATAATAATTAGAACTCTCATTAGAATTATATTACTTTATATTTTATGTTGTAAGCATGAATATGAGATAAAATAAATCTCGAAACATTGCATAAACACTGCATTTTATTAGACCGGAACGTGATATCAAGTGGAAACCTAAAATATTTTACATATTTTATTTTTTTATAATACTTAAAATTGTTTAATATTCCGTCTTTTAGATAACATTTAGTGACTTCTAGCACTGTAGTTCACGACACATATTAAATAATTAAAAAAAACGTTACTTTACAATATTTGTTTGTTGACTTACCTGTGACGATTGTTTGGGAAATCAGAATTTTGTTAAATATTATTCAGTAGTTACATACCATAATGTAGATTTAACATCATATAATAATAACAATATTCGTAAATAATATTCAATAGTTAAAATAATATGCAATTAAATAACTGTTCTATTTTTTAAGAATAACTCGTATATTCTTTAACAATATTTTGAAACCATTGTCAGTCATTGATAATACACATTAAAAAATATGTATTGTAACCAGCTTACCAAGTGTTATTTCTGTTTTAGTTAATATAGCTAGAAGGTTCCTAATACTTATTAAGTTGTTTTCAAAACGGAATATGTAATTTAATATCATCGAATAAAAACTTTTTATGTAAAATTCATGTGCTTTTGTGTAGTGGTGTTTTGCAGTGATGGAAGTCCAAGTCGCATTGCTTTGTAATCTGTAAAACGTGATACAGAATTGAAAAATGAAAGAGTAGACGTTTTAAAATAAAATACAAATAGCTTTGAAATTAAAAGAAAAATAAATAAACGAGTTTCTTGGTTTGTGGCATTTATTTGAACACCAAACGGAAAATTCAGTTTTACAAGTAGTATTAAAAAATACATTTTTAGATAGGAGTATTTCTTTTATAGATTCAACTCTGCTAAACGAATTTATTTTAGGAAACATTTCTGCGGCAGAACAGTAATAAATATTGCGCCTTTCCTCTTACCTTTTGCAGGGAATTTCAATATCGCTTGTAAAAGCGTGGTTCTGTTATTATTCTTATAAAAAAAGTAACTATCTGTTCATGCTATTAGAGTTACATCGTATGCATAAGATAATATCTGTATGTTGACATATAGGTTCTTTGAATCTAATTTCCATTTCCTGAAAGCATCATCACTACGGATAATAAAAGTGTTTGATACATACAAAAAGTGTTTGGCATGACCTTTTTGTTTGTAGAAATTGCACGCGTTAACTTTTCATTAACATATTACGCGATTTTTTGTCTTTGCATAATCCACGTAGTGTTCGAATTAGTTGTATTTAAACTAACCTCTAACGTATACTATATCCTAAATGTTGACCTACATTGCCTACTTTGTGGGAATGCAAAGAAAGAGATGTGTTCTGTAAAAGGCAATTTATGCCTAATATTTTAAATTCACAAGAAGGTGTACCAAATTGTTTAAATAAACCTTACAACATATATGTACGTATTTACGCATTAACACTTTTATCGTCATGACTCTAGACACTAAATTTAGATGGAAAAAACATTTCAATATACGGATAAAAGTACACGGGTTGAAATAAAATCTTTATACTTTTTACAAATTTCTAACTCACTCAAGGTTTTATTTTAGAAAGAACTATTTAGTTTGGCAAATAATTGGTGCACTGTTTCTTCGAAGATGTTTTAGTGTGTATTTATATAGATAAACACTTAAATATTTATGGCAACGGGACTTGAACACTGAACACAAAGACCCAAAGCCAGATACAGGCTAGTGAAATGCCATTTTTGCGATCAGTACTATAAGTATCATGGAGGGGTCGGCTATGAAATGATGCTATAAGAAACATCCTTGGAATATAAAACCTAAGCAAAAGGAATAAAGCAATACAGACAGGATTAAAGAGACCATGATGAAAGGATGCCTAAGAACAGGATAACAAAAGAAATTTTATTTTATAATCCGAAAGGACGGCTGAATATTGGGAGACCCAAGGAAAAGATGGTCGGACCGTGAGAAACTTAAAACAAGTTTGTATCTATATAAATATTATACGGAAACAGTTAGTGAAACAGCTACAAAAACTGCTATGGGGAACGAGCTAAAGAAGACTTGTAGGCGTTGTCGAGCTTTCACAGATATTTCTAAATTTATTAGAGACAAAAATCTAAAAGCCGGTTTAGCTTGTTATTACAAAGAATGTTACAAAGAATGCATAAGACGTTACTTTCAGAATATACCAACTATTACTAGAGATCATAAAGCATGTGAAAATTGCAAAGAGAATAAAGGAAATTCATGATTAACTGAAGATAAATACAGCGGAGATAAACTAAATACTTATTGTAAATCCTGTTGTCATAAACACTAAGAGAAAACAAACACGTTGTTAATATATGTGAATGAGGGAGAACAATCAAAACATTTTTTTTCCTTTCTAAACATTATACACTATCATTCATGATAACTTAACTCAAAATAGGGAAAATATATATGTAAGGCTTAAATGCGTCATAAGTCTTAACTTTCCAACTTGATATTTTTCTTAATAAATTGTGAGTTATAAAAAGCATACGAGATCATGATCAACAAGATTCATCAACTACAAAGTATAATTTGTCTTTGAATATAAAACTCCTATAAAAATTATATTAGTAGCTAAATTTATTTCAATGTACATCATACGTTAAACCATTCAGTAAGATACAAAGCTATTCAGTGAGTTATATCTCGAAAAGTGTTATCTAAATTTCAAATTACTCACTAAAAATATTTATATTTTTTAGTAAATTATGTACTCAAAAACCAAGCTACAAATTAGGCTTGACATACCTAATCAATAATCGTGTTTCTTTTAATTATGCTCAGTATAATGCTAATTTTGTTTTTATTATTTGCTGAAAGTAACGAATTCTACATGCGATTTGCTGGTGTTAGAGTACAATGCGCGTACGTGGTGTAAAAATGCCGGCTTTCTGTGTCGCGCCGAGAAAGTTGTAACCACAGCGCACTGTACTTATGTGGATATTAAATTTGGATTTAGTGTAGACAGGGGTTGGAATTATGTTAGGTCGTCTGGACTCTTCGGGATTTCCGTACCGTTTTATTACATTCCAACCCGTATTGCTGTGGAAGAGAGCAAAACGCTGTCTGACCAACATAAAATTATAAAAGGTTTGTTTCTTTTTTGTGTGTACTAAATGCTTTAAAATATCAACAATTTTCTTACTATGTGTTGTTTTTCATGGAAGTGTTAACGGATGTTACGTTCTAAATCCTCGTCAACTTATTGTTCTTTCATAAAATAACGTTATATTTGTTTACTCTTTTTGATAAATAATAATTACATTAATTTAATAAACCTTTTTTAAGAAACTACTTTCACTTCAGAATCCGCTTTCGTAAATCGGTCTTATTCACATTGTCAGTGCTTGGCAATAAAGGACATACTATTCAATTTGTATTTGATCTTTCTTGTTCCTCAAGTGCTTTGTCGTTATTGATTGTTGCGCGCGCGCGTGTATGCGCGCGAACCTTGTTTTTATGCAACTAATAATTTATATTTAAATATATTAGTTTTTTAGTTTTTTGAATTTCTTGAGGAATGTGTCTGCTGTTTTTGTATTTTTTTCATAGGATATATTTTAATATATGTCTGAAAAACGAGGGTCAGTTTCTAAATAGTGCAATACACATTGGTTCTATATAAATTTGGCTCAAGAAAAATCACAAAATCTTATTCTGATAAAATAGGTTCCTATAAATTTTCCTTTATTTATAAGGTACTCCGCTTTGTTATCTATCTCAATGAAACCAGTGCTGGTATAGATGTAATAACAGCTAATTTGCGCTCAGTAGTTACAGCTTTACTGCGCCTAGTTATCTGCCACGAGGCCGCTATACTGTTTGTACTCTCCAGCTGATTGTGTGAATGTGTGTGTATGTGTGTGTGTGTGTGCGTGTTATCTTTATTTTTCATAAGACATTTATTAGAATGAAACTATCATGTTTGAATTATTAAAATCAGCAATGGTTAATATATATTACTTGGTACAAATTCTAAAATTTAGTTAATATTAAAATAAAATTTAATGTGATATAATATTATGATTGAAACAATATAGAGTATGTTACTAGTTCTTACATACACTAAAAATATAGTACCAAGAAAAGAAAAAGAATTAATAAAGTAGAGGAAATGGCAGTTTATCTACAGTTAGGCAAAGACTGGAAACTAATCGATCAGAAGCGTAACAAAAGCATAACGATTTGTCTAATTAATTTTTAATGAAATGTAGAATAAAAAAAGAAAGTAACATTGGATGAATCACGTTTACAGAACGGAAGATGAGAGTTTAGTTGAAGCTGTTTACAAACTGAAAGAGAAACGTTTAGGGTAGGCCGTTGAAAAGCCGGTAACAGTGACAACAGAACAGGTTATGTAGAATATAGACACCCAAAACTATGATACATTGGTTGGTACAAACTAAAACTGCTTAATAACTAACCTCATGTAGAGCACGGGGTAACCCAAAGTTTCAAAAATAATCTTGATATTTATATACTTTTTGGTCTAAAATGTTTATTCCTCTTTTTTCTTTTTCTTTACTATTATTATTATTATTATTATTATTATTATTATTATTATTAATATTCAGGCTTTGACATTACAGTCCGTTGCACACTCATTGGTTTGATCACCTTTTCGTCTGCCTGCCGATGCTGCGGTTTCCCCCGGGAATAAGAAACATCAGTTGCTTAGGTAGTCTGCCCTGATTCATTCTTTGCACATGGTCCATCCATTCCTGTCTGTACTGATTGATTATGTAATTCAGCTTGAACATTTTTAGGGAGTTCCTTGCGTCATCATTCCTTAGCTCGTCTCTGTGGAATACTCCAAGTACAGACCTTATAACCTCGTCTCACTAGCATGTACCTCAACTGCGGTTCCTTGCGTGCAGTGTCTTTAATAATGTAAAAATTGTAGAGCACACAATCATACACTAAACGGTAGAAATTCGAACTTTCGAATTTGGGTTAAAAAACCTTTTAGTCTACTGGGTTTTCACAGTGTGATCAAATTTGTATCTCTTTTTAAATTTTGGGTTTCAAAAGTTGAAAATTTTGAAAACTTCAGACAACATTCAGATCTCAATTAACATTCTCTTTAATTTAATACTCCTTATGAATTGTGCTTTTCTATCAAACCTGAAGCCCTGAAGCCCAGAATATTTTGATTTTTTAGAGATGGACACCATATTCAGACTGTGGTAAAAACGTCTATTTTATAAAATACGCTCACATGGGCTTTGCAATTGATATTTTTAGAAACATTTTAGAAACACTCACATTATTGCCTTATCTTTTGCCACCACATTTCTGCGCGATCGATCTCAACAAGTCCAGAGTTCTGTATAGTACAATGATGAACACACATGCCATGTTTAACAAAACTTGGTGGATGCGTTCAAATGTTATGGTTAGGTATTATACCACACGTTCCAAACTAGGTGGATGCGTTCAAATGTTATGGTTAGGTATACCACAAGTTCCAAACTAGGTGGATGCGTTCAAATGTTATGGTTAGGTATACCACAAGTTCCAAACTAGGTGGATGCTTTCAAATGTTATGGTTAGGTATACCACAAGTTCCAAACTAGGTGGATGCGTTCAAATGTTATGGTTAGGTATACCACAAGTTCCAAACGGTAGAGGTAAAACTTGTGTTTTACGTAATGCAAATAATGCTGTAATATTAAAGTATATAATAATAAAGTATATAAAAAAATTATCAATATATCGTAATACTGGGATGGATTCTAAAATTTGCAATTATTTGTATAAAATGAAACACATTTTTATTAGGACACAAATTATCTTCTGCTGAACTGTGAAATAATTATTAAAATTAAGTAAAAGAAGAACAGCTTTTAATGTTTTTAATTCACTAAATTGTTTTGTAGGTGTATTCAGCTATGAAAAATCCATTGTCTCCAAGGAGAGATTAATGAATGTCTCAATGGTTGGTTGGTCATCAAACGTGTTCGGTCTGCACAGGGGTATCCGGCAACTACGTATTCCTGTCTCTGTTTCTTGTTTGCGACGAAAAGAAAAGAAATGAGGTTGTGCATTAGTTTCCAGAGTTTACTGTACTCCAATGTTTCAGTTTTATTGGTTTAATCTATTCTTAATAATTCGTAGCTATTAGTAACTGTTAGGAATTACTCTTTAATATGGGTATCAGCGCTTTTAACGCTGAATTTTGAAAATGACTGTCAGGACGACCTGACGCTTGAGAAGAGCAATTAATAAAATGAAAACTTTGTGTTACTGTAATGGACAATTTTGCGCTATTTGAATGTGTCCGAGGACGAGTCTCGGGCAATTTAGGGGGAACTCTTCAGCCTGTGGTTTATTAGTTTTGTAGGTAACGGGTACTAGTGCAGGCCGCATGGCGTGAAGGTGGAGAGAGTACTAAGAGGGAAGGAAAGGCGTATTTACTGACTGTTATGTATTTGTGTAGTTGAATTGTCTATGAGTTACGGGCAGATTGGACTTTGGATGCCTAACAGTTGTGCAAGAGTGATTGAATCTCTCCACTCATTTTCTCTCTCTCTCTTTCTACCTCCCACCCTCACTTCTCTCTCTCTCCTCTCTGTCTCCCTTATCACTCTTCCATGGGTGACAGAAAGATGGAAGAGTACGTCGAGCGTAGCGTTAATCCTTCGGTTAATGGAGGTTACAGAGCTGAGTAGGAGTTAGAGTCTCTTTTAAACGGATTTAACAATAGAATCTGCTATCCTGTCTATGGTGGTGAGAAGAGGGTATCTTGATGACAGTTGACAGTACAGTACTCCGTGCTTCTTACCCTAACTCTGGTATGCTTTCTCGTTTAATTTTACACTTGTTTCGCATGTATTACGTACTTTTACCTTAAATAGGTTGACATTACTGATATACAATTTTGTTCTTTATTTTTGTTGCATTATGTATTTTGTTTTTTTAGATATTGCTTTTCTATTTATGTATAAAGAATACATGCGACCTTTCAACTTACCGCAAGTTTAATTGTACTATTGTACGACCCCTTTGGCTTATTTACGTTACGATCATCATACTGTGATTATTCCAGTGTGGTAGAGTACCACTAGTTTATGGCATACCGTTAAATATAACTTAAGTTGAACTGAAGACGTTAAGTAATTGAATTATTTGGATTGATATATTACCAGCCAATTGGACTGTGCCAATGAATTAAAACTGCAAGCAATGAGAGGAAGAAAAACTTTCCTTAAGTGAATTTTGATGTGTTTTGTAATATGAATCTTAATTTGAAGCTGAGACAATCGATACTCATGTGGTAAATTATGTGCTTGGACTAAGGCGAACAGCTTCATTGGAGAACACTTAAAGAACACAAATTATCCACACTATTATAGAATCATTTAGCGCTCCAGAAACGAGATACAATACGCCACATATTGACATATAAAGTCAGAAGTGTATGGTAAGGCATACACAATGGAAAAGAATATTTTCTTACATAGATTTTTTGCGTAGACCATAAATCAACGCTTTAATAATGTTCGTAACGTAAAACGCATTTATTTCAGCTTTATAAATTAAATATTAACGATAAAATATTTCCTACAAGTGTGGTCAAAATTACAGCCTTTCATGCTTTTTCTTGTGTCGCTCCTACTATCACTAACTTCTCTCATTATCACAAGGTACTGTTGTAGACTGTGTAAACGAACGTGATATACATTTAGCCTGTTATTTATTTTAAATTCTTACTTCGTGTTTGTAGTAGGAACCATGTTACGTTAAGTTACTTTTATTTCATATATTGAGAAAATAGACACCAATAAAGTAATTAATAACCAGGTTTAATTAAACAAAAATAAGCCACCACTAGCTACTAAGTTAAACATAACCATAGAAAAACTATATGAACGAAGAACAGCTGTAAGTACTGTGGATAGTACAGGAAAGGGAAGCACAACCACACTGACCAAGTTCACACAACAAATAAGGTCACAGGCAAGCAATGTTATGTTTAAATACCCAACTAATCACCATAGTCCCAGATACACCTTTACTCGACTGACTGACTCAGTTATTTATAGTCATACAAGATATATGTATGATTTTACGTTTACGATGATTAGTTTCCCGCCAAACGATATATACTTGACCTAGTGTAGGACTTGTATTTCCAATAAGGAAATTGTGTCACACTTGTGTTGGCTTGGCCACGTGTATGCTAAGCCATAAAGGCGACAACTTAGTTGTCATTCGCCATGGTGGTGCTCTTTCCTGAGTTTCAGTGTCCTTCCCACGTTCAGTTCACGAGTTGCCAGCTACTACTACTTCTTAACTTTTTATTACAGTATAAACTTTGGCTACGAAACTTTACGAACAAACTACTTTTTATTACCGCGTCTACAACATTGTGTAAACGCAAACATATTACGTTCTGATGTGTGAGGTTATTCAGCGAGACTCCGTAATAGCAAGAGTTATACAGTATTTTTACTTTGACTGTAACAAATCTTTTGCACACGGAAAAATTGGACACCAAACAGACCTAATAAACAACAGGCGTACAGTAACCGATAATACGGATGGAAATTCATTAGATTGTCTTGTGACACTTGTGACGAATTGTGACACTTTGTAGGTTGGCTAAACTGTGTAATTTACCACAGTCAAGTAAACGTACATTATTTATTAATGCAGCGATTTAATAGCAGAACAATAGTACACAGTTAGTAGGGGTTGGAGGGGATGAAACTTCTGTCTCTCTTTTATTGTGGATTCGACATTCCAGATAAACGATTTAATATATTTTATCGCCACAAAATAACGTCATTGCCCCTTTTATTGAAAGCAAAAATTTACTGGCTGCTTATTTTAATTTGATAAAATCTTTTCTTCAATATGGAAGCATAACATCGTGCATACATTGCACAGAGCGTACAATGTATACATTGTTCTATCAAAAACACTAGAGCGTATTTAATTGCGGACTTGACACAGTGCGCGCCCGGCGAAGTCTGGCACAGTCTTGCTAACGCGTTGAGAATCGCGTACGCACAAAACATTACAGCCGGATTCCACTGAAACAGCCGAGAAACACTTAGAAAGTTCTGTAATGGCGTACACTTTTTTGCATTACGTAACAGTACGTTGTAAGTTAGAGTAGAGATCAGCAGCAAACTCCTCGATTAGCACACAAATATTAAAAAGCTATATACGCTTATAACGCTGGATTAAGGCTCATTTTGGAAGCCTTTTGCACCTCTCAGGCTGCAAGTTTACTTGCTGAATTGTCAGAATGGCCTTCGGTCTTTCGACAAAACTATATAATTATTCCCGCCCTCTAAAAGTTTATACAACATTCGCTACCGACCCTTCTACAACTGGTTATTTGAAATAGGAATAGACAATGCACATATCGGTAAATTCATTTTACATGGTGCAGATATTTAGCTTAGAATTCTCAATAGACAGCCAAATCTTTCTCTTGGTTTATCATGGGGTGCCAGGGATTGCTCCATGCGGCCTTCTTACTGCAAACGTTGGCACGTCCTTCAGTTCTCTTCCAAAAGGTGCACCACTGATTGCACACCTAATGGCCTCCAATGGCCAACGTACTTGTTAGTTTTGTACACACCCGAAAACAACGTATTACGCTTAAAGACTCTAATCACTTTAGACTGTCTGCTAATGCCAGATGACATTACTCTGTGTTATTGTACTTTTACTGAAATATGTATTTTAGTCGTTTCCAACGCAATATTTTATTTCGATATGTGCGTTCTTATATATATTTATATTTTATATGACACACTGCATCTATTCTCATAATTTTATATTGTACGTAGCGAGAGATTAATTAGAAGGGATTGTTTTAATATGGAGATTATATACTTCATTTTCCCCAGTTTGGTACCTAACCCACACACTGACTTCTCCATGAACTCGGGGACCACAAAACTATTACGTTGTGAGATAAGGGCTTGTTTGCAGAGTTAATTCCAACAGTGAAACTTGTGATTATACATCAGAAAAAACTATGGACGTACTTAATATTTTATTGACGTAAGAATACTGTCATGTACAAATCCTCCTAAGACATTCATTAACCATTCGATCCCATGTAGGTTAACTGCTGATCAATATTTATTTATTTTGTAGTTATTTATAGACTATTTAGTTATGTAAGTTTACTCAAGATTGTAATAAATTTTATTGTACTTATAATCATAATCAAAATACTTTAACTTGTGGAGCACGTTCTCTGTCGTTGTACAAAAGATTATGGTATATGTATATATTTGTAGTTTGAAAAATCATTTTCACTTGTGTAGAATTGTTCTTTTGTGAAGAATAAATTACTCCACTAAAAATGATCTACGTAGATGAAATCAATACATCACAGTGGACCAGTGGCTACTCAACACTGGATAGTGGACGTATAACACAAGTTTAACAGCAATATTCCGTCGGTGCTATAGAGTCCGCCTTAATATCCAAGCGTAAAAATAGGAAACAGTAGACCATAAATCAACGCTTTAATAATGTTCGTAACGTAAAACGCATTTATATTTGCTTTATAAATGTAATACTGACGATAAAATATTTCCTACACGGGTGGTCAAAATTACAGCTTCCGTGCTCTTTCTTGGGTCGCTCCTACTATCACTAACTTCTCTCGTTATCACAAGATACTGTTGTATACTGTGTAAACGGACGTGAAACATATTTACCCTGTAATGTCCTCTAACTACTTACTTCTGGTTTGTAGTAGAAACCATGTTACATTAAGTTACTTTTATTTCATATATAGAGAAAATAGACACCAATAAAATAATGAATAACCAGCTTTAATTAAACACAAATAACAATTTGTAATCAACTATTACAATTCCAGTTAATTAGTCTACACGCAATAATAACGTCAAATAATAGAGTTACACACTAATTATAACACAATAAATACTTGGCCTCAATATTTCAGCTACTACTCGATCCTCAATAAGGAAAATCGCTCAACGAACTGGTCTGCTGTAGCCAGCCTCTGTTTCATTATATACGTAGCGCACGTATTCTAGAAATTTTCCATCGTCACTGTTGTACGCCAGCTAATGCGTATTTTAAGTGTTCTCTACAGTACTCTGGAACGTAATTGAACCCGACCTTGCACGTCAGGGTACACTTGCACGTCAAGCGGGGGACGTGTGGAGGAGGACCTTGGCTGTTCCAAGCGGTTCCATTAGTTTCAAATTTTAATTACTTATGCAGTAGATTATGCTATTTTATATCGAATTTTATACATTGAATACGATACAAAATAATACAATCTACTTGCAGAAGTAATGAAAATTTGATAATATCAGAGTCCTGCAAGAAACTCGAAGATTGAAAATGATAGACACACCACACTCGCACTTTTTACCTCTTTCATATTCTCAGGACAAGTAGCGCCCAACGTAGGACGACGATCATCTTGCGGATGCAAGATCCAGCCACGCCAGCGAGCTACCAGCCGGCACACCAATCAACATGGCGCTCAACAGACACCTCCACAACATCTGGAGAAGAGCAGTAGGCTGGCTACCGGAGAGCATTCAAGACCCAGTGGAGTTGTGACGGCAGCGGTATCCGAACATTTGCTCTCCGGTACCAGCGGTGGACACAGCGAGCCAATCCAACAACGTGCTCGGAGCGAGCCAACCAGCGATCCCGGTTTGTGCATAAAACCCGAGCCGGCAGAAGACGACATCGGCGCGGAGTCAGCCGGAAGGAACGGCCGAAGAATAGAACCGGCGTTCTTGCGTCTTCGCCCTCCAGTTCCGCGCCAGCGATGGATTTCGCTGGGCCGGCAACCGACTCGAAAACCAATGCCAAAAGAAGAGAAGGACTGCAGTACGCCACGATCAGAGGGCGCAGCCGCCGAACACCTCAGCGCGGCACGACCAACATCACCGTTCTCGCCACCAGGTCCTAAACACTAGAGTGTACGATTGGCGCCATTTGTCATGCGGCAAGCCTTTTGTCCGGTGACAATATATATATACGTGTGTGTGTGTGTCTGTGTCTGTGCGCGCGCCTGTGTGTCTGTGTGTGTGTGTGTGTGTGTGTGTGTGTGTAAAACACATTGAACATACCGCGTTGCTGCTATATGCGTTAATTTCTATTTTGCTCGAATATCGTCAAGCATGAAAAGTTGTTTTCGTTATTTTTTCGTTATTTGCTCTGTAGCGTACCGTGAAATAATTAGAAATAATATGTGACTTTGTCAATTATTTGCTTTGGTAAATACTAATGAACAGGTCTAAACAGGGATCGTTTTAACTAATAAATGTTGAAATTTATGGACGTCCTACTAAAATTCGACTGCTTCGTATTTTGATTTTCATTTGTTACTGAACCGTTAGATGTTGTAGCATATGATTCCGTTATTTACGTATGCTCCAGCACACTGTAAATAGGCTTGCATTAAATGTATTCTCTACCGATTAGATAGATGCTCCAAACTGCTATCTAAATTCTGTAAAAGTTGGTATTGATAGACACGAACTTAGCCTGTGGTAGACTCACTACATACAGTTTAGTCTTGCAGTATATGACTGCTGTACAGACTTGCAGACGGTCATTTACATTTAAGGAACTTGATGTCCAGTTACAGGTAAACCGCTCGATCCCATTGCTTTTGATGTAAGTGTTACTAGTTATAAACCATTACACCAATAATTTTTCTTCTTGTCTTATAGTCATAGTATGTAATTATTATGTGTATCTGATAGTTACATACTGCAGTAAATTTTAGAGATATAATTCACTTTGTTAGCAAGCGTATTACAGCATGGATAGAAATAAAGGTTTGGAACTATGCTGTACTTTCAAATAGTAATTAAATTATTATAACTGACAAGATTGACAATGATGCAGACAACAGCCAAAGTCAAACTGGAAACGGGTACAACATAACTTTTCAATGTCACAATAGGTTTGAAATAGGGCGATTGGCTGGCACCAACCCTGTTTAACCTGGCACTCAAACATGTGATCAGAAAATTGTCTATTGATAGGAATGCAACATTAGAACATAAAATGGTCCAGATCACAGGATATGCAGACGATATTAATATTATGGCAAGATCCCCAAAAAAAGCAAAAGAGACCTTCCAGGAACTCAAAGGTGAAGCAGAAGAGATGGGGTTACCGGTGAATACAGATAAAACAAAGGTTATGATTACCACTCGAAGGTAACCTACCAGGAAACCTAAACAGTTTGACATCGAACTACCTTAGAACTGAAAATAATTGATCGTTTTAAATACTTGGGATGTTGGATTACAGAAGGTAATGAAGAAATAAATGAAATAAGGAGAAGGATACTGGCCGCAAGTAGAGCATTTGCTTTGTTGACAACTTTATTAAAGGCAAGGAATATGCACCGTCAGTCCACGGTCAAAATATACAAAGTTATGATTACACCGGTGATATTATATGGCAGCGAGACTTGGACTCTGAATATACGAGCCGCTAACATAGTCAATACCTTTGAAAGGAGAATTTTGAGAAAAATACATGGACTAATTCAGGTCAATGGGGTATGGAGAATACGTCACAGTGAGAAACTATATAAGCTACGTACATAAAGACAATGATGTTGCTAATACCAGCCGAATGCGTAGATTGCAATGGGTAGACACGTCATTAGAATGGAAGCCAACCGAATACGTAGGAATACCTAATATTTAGTCAAATCAAGGGTAGAAGACTTGTCGGAAGACCCAAGCAAAGCTGGACTGACGCAGTGGCAGGGATGCTGATAGTTTACTTAAAATAAAACGATGGACATCAATCGCTAAGGACAGAGAAAAATGGAGGCAGATGATTATGGAGTTTTGACTCCAAACTGTGACGCGATATAAGAAGAAGTATTCACATCGTTACATTACACAAGTACAAACTATTTTCATAAATATTTTGTTTGTTTAATTTAATTGTTTGTTTAATTATAGGCCTGGTAAATAATCTTATTGTGACGTATTATATTAATGTAACTCTTTATTAAAAAGTCTAACACTTATAAAATAAATATATCTATTGTGTTCTGATGCTCATACACCAGGAATTTTTGTATATATTGAACAAATATAGAGTCGCACATCACTGTCAATATGTATTTTTATTGACCCGCTGTGACATATTTATATTTCAAATCTGGTAATTAGGTGAAGGTATTGAAATAGCTGACCGGGAACTGTCTGCATATTGGTGTCCATCAGTTTTACTCTGTCTGTATACATTGCCGCTTATAAAATTGTATTGTTTAGATATGATGGTCTGATAGATTTGGTCTGATTACCTACCACAAAACTGTAAAATACGGTTTCTCGGAAAAATGAAATATTTTTCGTAAAACACAATGAAGTATGCATATTGTATGTGTACTCAGTAGGGCGATATTGTAAAGTGTATGCGTAATTTCTATATATTCGTACAATTGAATAATTACACTGTAATAATTACACTAAAATAATAATACATTCAAAATCTTTCCGAGTCAAACATAGTTAATTCCTATTCATTTTGATGTGAAATAAACTAATATGATGTTTAAAACGTTTAGTTAGCTCTCATTCTCTTGAAATACAGGATTTCATTTTATGAATTTTTATGACAGATAGAATATTATAAAGTTGGTAACTTTCAATTTTGTTACAAATACAGGTTGGCAACACTGAGTAAACTATATTTTGTTTCTAGAGAAGCCATTTTGTTTACATAAACGTCGTTTGTTGTGCTTAGGGAAACCTATCTGCTCTTATTTCTCAGTGAATTGCTGTATTTGAAGTTCTAAGAACATTCAGTTTTCAGAGGTAATTATGAAATGTACATAACAAGCACAAAACTTTATTTATTTTCATGGGTACAAAACCTACATTTTCTTAACCTACTTTGTTATTTGGTTTATATTTCAGATTAATTCGACTTGAATATGTCTCGTAAATGTGTTAATAGTGTAATTTTTGCTATGTGTGCGGTGAAGTGACTTTTGCATCTCAGAAACGTAAATTGACTCCATTAATAAAGACAGCATATTACCATTACTTGACCGTAAAATAGATGAGGAAAACCTAGGGCACCACAAATTAGCTGTAATACATGTTCAGTAGATCTCCGTGGTTGGTTAAACAAAACAGTATGGTCAATGCCTTTCGCCGTTCCCATGACATGGCGAGAAACTTCAAATCATGTCAGTGACTGTTATTTCTGCATGGTGCCTCCTCTTAAACATGGAATATCGAGAAAGAAAAAGCGAACCATCATATATCCAACTACGACATCAACTACACGACCAGTACCACACGGAGATGGTCTGCCTGTTACTATCCCACAGGAACATTATGTTCTAGAGTCCGATGAAGACATGGAGGGTGAATGCAAACAACAGCCTGAGTCTTTACAGCAAGATCCAGATTATACACCAGAATTGACCTCGCCCAGTAAGCCACATAAAATTTCTCAAGAAGAACTTAATGATTTAATTCGTGATCTGGACTTACCAGAAAGCAAAGCCGAACTTCTTGGCTCCAGGCTTCAGCAGTGGAATCTCCTGGAGAAAAAAAATGTGAAAGTGTCTGTATATAGATACCGAGAAAGAGATTTAACTCCATTCTTTGAAATGGAAAACAACCTTGAAGCTGTATTGCTTCACAATGGAAATGCACTGCCGTCTGTTCCTGTAGGTGACGCTGTACATATGAAGGAGATCTATGAAAATGTTAAATTGCTCCTTGAAAAAATTAATTATGAAGTCCATCAATGGCAGATATGTGGCGATCTGAAGGTTATTGCCATAATACTTGGAATGCAGTTAGGATATACCAAGTACTGCTGCTTTCTCTGTGAGTGGGACAGTCGTGACAGGGCATCACACACATAAGAAATATCTGGCCTGAAAGGAAAATGATGGAGCCTGGAAAAAAGAATATCAAGTACACTCCTTTAGTTGCCCGTGATAAAATCTTATTGCCACCTTTGCACATAAAGCTAGGACTCATGAAGAATTTAGTGAAAAAGATGAATAAAGAAGGAGCAGCTTTCAAGTATTTAAAGACAAAATTCCCACATCTCAGTGATGCTAAGATCAAAGAGGAAATCTTCGTTGGCCCGTAAATTCGAGAACTGTTTAAGGATGAAACCTTTAATAGGGTCATTGAAGGCAAAGAGAAAGCAGCTTGGGAAGCCTTCAAAACTGTTGTTCACAATTTTTTGGGAAATCGAAGAGCTGAAAATTACAATCTAGCTGTTAATGAACTTCTGAGGACATACCAAGTGTTAGGCTGTAATATGTCGCTGAAGATCCACTTTCTGCACTCTCATCTCGACTTCTTTCCAAGCAATTGTGGCGCTTTGAGTGACGAACACAGAGAGCGCTTACATCAAGGCATTTCAGGTATGCATCATGGAAAGAAGGTATGAGTGCAAATCGAGTTCATCTATGCTTGCAGACTATTGTTGGAATGTCATGAGAATGCCCCAGAAGTAGACTACAAACGAAAACCAAAAAAACAGAAACGCTCCAGTGAATAGTTAAATAGGTAAGAGTCTGAAGGGAAGAGTTCCGTACCTACATATATATACATATAAATATCTCTGAACGAAGAGCTAAGACAATTTTTCTGGTGTCATATTTCCCCAATTTGGTTAGGATTCACTATTTTTGTAAAGGAAAGAGACAACTTTAATTTTTTTGTATACCAGTGATTACCTAACATATTGTTACGTAATACGGAAGCTTCTCGTACAGTCGACAGTGTCCTTCTACAAGCTTCTCAACTAGCTCACCCGGCGCGTGTGCTTACCATGGCAGCGCTGAACTATTTTGTCTAGAATTTTCGAGTGCTTGTTAAGAACGCATATGCAGTCGATTTATGGAATCTGTAGACTATAAATAGTAAACACCTGCCGCTTAATTTTACGTCGGGTGATTATTCAGTGCGTTCAAATGGTTATTAGTGAAAAGTGATTATTGTGCGGGTCTGTATTAGTTGACATTATTATTGCGTGTGGAAAATGTTAACTAAATTATTGCACGAGTATAATCTTATTGAATAGCTTGTTGATTTCAAACTGTTAATTGTGATTAATTAATAGTGGTGATCAGTGTCTTGTGGTGATTAATAGTGGTGACTGATGCTTTATTTTGTTTTTCACTGTACGGTACGACGATCAATAACACCGTCGTAACAATATTAATGAAACTCTGTTAGTGAAAATAGGCTTAAAAATTTAATGATATCTTTTAAATCTGTAGGATTTTAAGAACTTTAAAGCCTAAGATGTTATTATTTAAATAAAATATTTATGTAAAAATCTTTGAGTGTTAACGTTTACAATTGCCGCTTAGAAATTCTCCTACAGTCTTTAGGTTGTTTTCGGAAGTCTTAACATTAAATATCACTCTTTCATATGCTACTCCAAATTATGAAAGTTTCAATGTTTACTAGTTTGTAATTAACACTTTTATTAGTCAACGCAATTTTGTGTGAGGTTTACTTTTTAACAGTGATGGTATTAATATTCTTTTTTTATTTTACAATAATTTTCTTTTATAATTTTTAATGTAAATGCTTATACGTTTATGGCTATTGAATTCAAAGATATATTCTTAAGGGGAAATTGCTAAGGAAACAATTTTTTACGTAAAAATGGTGATGCAGTAGGAATGTTAATCCGATGAAGGTAACGTTTGCTGTGAAAATCTGTTTGTAACATAAGCCTTAAAAAATGTATCCTCTCCAGGTATGGATTTGTGTCAAGAGCCAGAGGGTAGTCAGTAAATGCGTGCAATGTAGTCTGTGTGGACAGTACACGATATAAAAATCTAGGTGTGCCATGTACGGCTTTGAGCGAGTTGCTGGCCATGACGCTGTGCATAAAAGATGCATTGTTGTCTCTCCAATGCTTTCACTACAACGGACACGACACTTAATGTTAAGCAATGACTTCCATCGCATTATGCAAACGACTCACTACAGTCACGCCGTTTTGCATTTAGCACAATCGTCGTTGTTATTACACTTGGGTTTGGTTTTTACTCGTTTTCCTTGCAATGCCACTCATACAAAACAAAGTAATTCTCAACACTTATTACACATTACTGTAACACATTATCCAAGATTTACTCGCATGTGTAATCGTAAGAAAGTTCATCTCTATTCTCTGTGCATGTCACAGAATTTTCCACGTTATACTTTTTGACAAATCATTGTTAATTTACTTTGTATAGTGTAGCATCACAAGATGATACCCACCAATATACTCAACTGAATTATCAAAATAGTTAGGAAACTCGTTCAAATAAACAATTAATTATATAAAGGAAGAATTATATTAACTAATTCAATAAGCCATGAATAAATAAAGAATAATTGTTACAGACGCATGAATAGATTGAAAACATAAAGTAGCCTTGTAAGCAAACATAATAAATAACTTGACAAACAGACATCTAAAATGACAAGACTAGACTGTATCTTTGACTTAATAAATTACCCAATAGATCAGGAGATGAGAGAATATATCTTAATATAATATTGAAAAAAGTAGTGTTTAGTATATAAGAAAAAATTTTATTTAAGGTTAAGAAAAATCTGTTATGTAACAAGCCTAACAATCCAGCTAGGTCTCAGACCTAAGACTACATTTGTAATTATCATAAGTATAGAGTTACAATAAAAACTAGATAATTAGGGTCATAATTATTTGTGTTAAAAAGAAAAAATGATAAATAGTGATAATTAAACTGTTGAAATGACACAATGTAAACTATAATAAAAAGATAAAGTATTGTGAACAAGGTATGACCAGTAACTGGCAACCTAACCTTAAGGAAATATATGACAAAAAACTATAAACCTAGATTCAATATAAAATATACTGGAAGTATAGATTCTATTATATATGAGTGTAAATAATAGACACTTATGCAATTTAAATAGAGATAATTATGTTGTAAAAATGTTGCAAAAATTATTTTTGTATAATAATGTAGTAGGGTATGGAAGGAAGGAAATACTACTATTGTATATTAAAGAATGATAAAAATGTAAGGGAGGATGTAACGTAAATAAACTAGTAGTATAAAGTGTGACAAATAAACAGACTACTAGCCAATAATGTTAAAGCAACCACTATTGTTGTTTATGAACACATAATAACATAGTTAGTAAGAATTCAATGTAAAACAAAAACCTACCTCTACTTGGTAGATGAACAGAGACAATGTAAGGCATAAAAATTGTGGAGTTCTGTAAGTCTAAATACGTACAGATTCGACCCAACGAGTTTACAAGCATCTACAAACCACCTTCCGAGTTCGTCAGAATAGCGCGGTAATCAGTAAATAACAAAGTGTCAACTAGAGAGTTACTAATCACAAAATGGTTTTGAAAGTTTATCTTCCAATTGTTATGACATCGTCTATTCAAATTGGGACGGGAAGGTAAAAATAGGCACCCTTGTCGTACTCCACAATTAGGCTGGCCTACACTAAGGGTCTTGCAAGGTCTACATGTCTCAATTCAGATTTCTCTTTTCCACATAAAGGCTTTCCCTATAGCGCTAACGAGGTGGTGCAACATTTTTCTTCCTTCTTCTTCTTCTTCTTACCTTCAAGGCCTAGGTTATATAAACCTGTTCCGGCACCCATCTCATCCTCGGACGACCCACGTCTTTTCTACCAGTTGCTTTATAGACATGCAAAATTCTTACCTTAATATCATTTCTAACACAACCTGCCGCTATTTACTCTATTACTTGCCTTTCAAAAGCCAGTAAAAGCTGTGTATGAAGGCAACAGATATTTTCTGTGTGTTAATTACTTGGGTTGTTGTGAAGATGCACTGTACGCTTCCAGGGTCTCCTCAACCACATTTATTAACAAATCCTATTCTCTTTTATTCCTCTTTGGAAGTTGTGTTTTCATTTGTTCTCCAAACCACCTCATACACACTTTTTAAAACCGCGTTCATTTTTTATATTTTTCATATTCAAGTGTTCCCCTCTCATCCAAAGATCATGTTTCACATCGGTATATCTGAAGCTCCACTTACACCGCTTTACCACTTTCATTCTCATTTTAAAATCTATTCTGCTACAAAAACAGCTTTGTTTCTTAACAAATGCATCTTTACCCATTGCAATTTTTACCTTAATTTTTACCCATCCCCCTTCCACCGTCCACTGGCATACGTTTCACACATGTCTATTTACCAGTTTGATATTTTATTCTACTCTTGCCAGAATTGTTTCGATTTCACTGTTATTATTTTTCTAATATATATAAAACTTTCACATATGAACTTACTATTCGTTGTCACTTTCCCAAACGTTTGAAGGTGATGTACCTCTTCTTCAGTGGGAGTATACTGAATGTCGATTACAGAATAACCGTTACGGAATTAGGTGTGTGTGGTGGGGGTTGATGGTGGGAAGGGATTGGCGCTGAGGTTCGAATTTTGTGTATGGATCAGTATATCGAATAGTGTATGTGATTTATAATGTAATTGTTCATTTAATATGTTGTTTGGTTGTAATGTGTGATGTCTGATTATTTTTCATATAATTTTTTTCGTGGCATTTATCATTTTTTCATATTTTTCATTTTACTATCTTACTTTGTTCTTAGTTTGTATAATTCTTACGTCTCACCTGCTTGACACATTGCGACTATGTAGCCCAAACTTACTGTTCATCGGTTGAATCAACTCGGTACATTCTGTGCAGCCACGCTCACCTCCTAGGCGATCTCGTTAAAAATATCTATGTGTTGCCGTGGTTATTCTTTACAATTCCATTCTAGAGCTACTTGCCTGAAACCCCAAATTTCACTTAATTTCCTCCTGGACCAAAGCTTTCAGCGTTCTATATCTTACATTCAAACAAACAATCCATATTGCTCCTAACGTTCGTTTATTAAAAGGAATCGTTAAGATTTTTTCACAGAAATACTGTGCGCCCGTCTGCATGACAACTCTCTCACTAACGCTGACGTCAAAACCAATCCATGCCAGGTTGATCTTGCACACAAACACTCTTCGTCGAACTCTAACACTGAACTAGACTTACTGCAATTGTCATGTACGGTCGGTAGTAGGCCGCATCTCTAAATTAATGAGACCAACAGACCCGTCCAAGTTAGAAGGAATTCTATATTGTAGCCATGGGCACAGTGTTTTCGCTTTCGACGAGTTTGTCTATCTAGATGAGCAGCCTCCTTCTCCTTTGTTCGATTAAGTTTAACTGATATTCAACAATTTACCTCAATTCGCTATCCTTAGGACAGTTTCATAGTAACGGGTATATAACACAATTTTGACACTGTTTATTAGTACGCTGTACCTATCTAGTTCATTCTCTATAGTGCGTATTCTTAAAAGTGGTAAGTTAGATTCTTCATAAGATGGTAGTGATGGACAGTAGACATTTGAATTGAAATCCAACTGTCGGACTTATGCGACAACAGAAAAAATATAAATGCTATGTTTTGACTATCCAACAATCGGTAGCCGCGTTAAGGCTAATTGTAAATTATTACATGTAAGAAATAAATAATACTCTATCAACGAGTGACAGAAAAGTGATTATTTTGTTGGGTTTCTATTACTGATAAACTAATATTGATTTTTTTATGTAGCCTATTAGTTTATAATTAGACTAAAGGCACCTGCCGATTGCTTGAGTGGCCAAAGCGTTGCAATTATATTTTTTCTGTGACGGAAAAAATCCTTCAGTTAGTTTCTAATTTAAAGGTAACTTGAGATTTTGTTTTTTTATTCAGGGTCAGAACATCCTACAGCGTTGTCCGATGCATAATCTTCATTGTTGACTCTTGACTGTCGTTGCAGTCTTTTTTGTTTAGTCCTCTATCGCTCATCGATCTTCTTATGCCCTCTATGCATGTTTCCTTGGGTATTCCCTTCTTTCTATGCTCTCTAGGTATACATCTCATTGTTTTCTTTGGTAGCTGATCTTGTCCCATTCTTTGTACGTGTTCGTACCAGATTAGTGTTTTTCTTCAATGCAGTCGATGTTTGTCTTTTGTACCCCCATGTCATCTTTGATCGTTTCATTTGGTATTTGGTCTTGAAGTTCGTGCAGCTCGTCTCAAAGCGTCCATTCCTGTACCTTTTAATTTTCTTTTCACTTGTTCTTTTATTCTCCGTGTTTCTGATCCGAGCATCAACGTGTTTTTAATCATACTATCATATATTCTTTACTTCCTTTGCTTTCTATTGTTTGTACTCCATAGAATCCCATTGAATGATATAATTATTGGTTTGCATTTTTATTCTTGACTTTATTTCAACATCATATGTTCTTTCTTCATTAAAGTTTATTCCTAAGTATTTGTAGCTCTTGCATTTTTTATACGTTTATTGGTTTTTAATATTAAATCTGATTTTCTTATCCGACACAAAGGTACTGCGTGTTACATACTTAGGTGTTACATTCTTTAAAATGCAACTTTCCTGCAGTTGCATGGAAATTTAATGAGTATTTATAGTAAACTCACACACTGTAATCGGTTATCATAATTCATCTTCTTACCAATTAAAAGTATGTTACTACAGAAACTTTAATTTTAAAAATAACAAGAAAATGTAAAACAGTTGCAGACACTTTAAAATGCTTATTAAAACTTTACTCATTACACTGGCTCTACAGCTACGTCCGTGCGCTGTGTTGTAGCAAATGAATTAAGCGTTAATACAAGGGGTTATTCAGTTACGAAGTAATGAAATTGTTAAAATTAATTAGAACGGATTGAGTTGAACGTGTTAACTTTTACAGCGCATCAAATATGCTCGACAATAGCAGTACAATTTCTCGAGCTGTAATAGTTACAGCAAAACGATGTGTAAATGATGTTCTTTTAAAATGATTTTAAAAATTGTGTATAAAGGCGCATGTAAGTTTAGTCGTTTTAGTAAGCACGATTCGCAATGAGTTTAACCTCTACCCACTGACTGTTACACGTAAAATGTTCTATAAACGTTACTAGCTCATATCGTAAGCATTAACGCGTAGTGTAATTAATTGTCCAGGCTGTTAACGTTTGCATTTTAATTAGTACTTATCATTTCAGTGGCAGATTTATCTTTAACGTGCTCTGATTTGTCTAAATGTTTGTCTATTTTCAAAATTAACACGTAGATTTCTTATAATTAAAATTTTGTTTTCATCTAACCGTTTCGCAGGAGATTTTGTTTCGTAGATCATAAGTAGAAATCGGTCAAATTTGTTTAAATATTATAAGTAATTTGTTACTGTTATAATAAATACTATTTAGAAAATAGTAGTTTGTATAAGTTGTCAAAAATATACTATTTACAAATTTTTATAGACTTTATGCAAATTGCCGTAGTTATTCGGGTACAAAGGAAAAAGGAAAATAATTATCAAAGCAGAGACTGTAAAGAAATGATCCAAATATTTAAGATAAAATATTTATAGTAAATTTAGTGTGAGAAGCTTTGAGATACATGGAAGTGAGTGTATTTAAAAGCAAGATGTCCGTAATATATATTTATGGAAAAAATGTCTTTAGACCAGACATAAGTAACGTATCTTCCTATGTAAGCGTAGGTTTATACATAACGTAAATTATGTAAGCGTATATATTAGTACTCTAATTTATTTCTAACATCAACAATAAATATAATGTCACGTATAATAAGTAAAAGAAGAGGCAAGTGTCTGATTTAATAGTGAAGTATTATGCGGTTTAGGGTACCGGTACAAATATATGCAATAAAAATTACAACTTAAGGGTGTGTCAGAGGTATTGTTGATATTGCAGTGCTGCGAAGTATATTTATTTCACATGAAAATTAAAAAAGGAAAACATGCAACATGTAACAGTGTAAAGTAAATTCCTAGAAAAAGAAAATAGAATTTCTAGCGTAAAACCGAATTGAAATGTAAAAGCTGTAGAAGTGACAGTAATGTTTAATATAATATTTTTGCATGTATACTACCTGCTTAAGTAAGATGATGAGTGGAAAATTATAAAAAATCAGAGAACAGTTAAGTTATTGAAGGCAGAGGACATTGTAAGACCAATAAGGGCTCAACGAATACAATGGCTAGGTCACGCAGAGTGGACGGATGATCAGCGTAGGCCAAAAATAATCCTGAGGGGACAGCTGGGTAAGATCAGAAAGGCGGGTTGACTTAGGATACGATGGTCAGATGACGCACTGGAAAATCTTAGATGAATGGATGTTAGAGTTTACGCTGAGATGGTAAAGACATGGTAGAAAACTGGTATTGAAAACTGGGCCTCACATTAGGGTGCTAAGTAAGAGAAATAGAAGAAGAATATTTCTGCATGCGAATGAAAAACGTCTTCGTTCATAGATTGATGATGTGCAGATACAACATTTTTATAAGTAATAATATAGCGAAAGATTGTTTCTGTACGTACGTAAGTAGGTTAAGGTAAATATAAGGGCATTTAAATAACGCTGCAAACGATACATAAAATTATATCAAGTATAGTCGACCATCCTGTTTTGTGTACACAAGCCTTATAGAAATAGCAGGAACGACTGAATTATTATTATACGCTAAGCAAAACTCTTTATATTACACGTACCTTCAAAATGACATATTCCCAAAACACTGCCTTATGTACAATAAAGCCTCGTCTATTCTTCTGTAGCTTCCAGTATCATAGTACTTAGTCCTGACAATATGCACACACTACGAATAGTCGATATGTGTAATTGATATGTTTTACTGGACTTTTAAAATTATTTCCAGCTTGCACCAGCTCAAATGTCTACACTAAGCTGAAACCTTTATTATACATAAGAAGCTCTAAAAAGCGAATGCTCCTGTTAGACGGCCTATTATCAACGCCACGTAAATATTTTTAACTTGTTCATAGTTGATTTAAAGAAAAACCTGTAAAGAAATTAATTTTAAAATGTAATTTGGGTTGTGGTATACTAGATCACGTAATCTTATAAACAAATACGAAAGTAGAATGTTCCTTCTGATTGACACTTTTTATGCAGAATTTAAGGAAATCATAGGTCCAATCATAGGTTATAGATGCATCGAAGCTTCAACATCGTTCTCAGTGTTTACAAAGGCATACATAAAACTTCTACTTCAGACAGTCTTTTGGATGTCGTATACAATATGTTAAAATACTGACGTCTTTAAAATAATATACAAGTATCCACGTATTCGTTTTGCCTTAGGTTTAGATATTATTCTGACGATAGCCAAATTTTTGACGGTCCAAAACATCAATGAATACAAGTAAATACGATTGTGTATGTAGTAGGTAAAGTTTTATACAAAAAAAGCATTTTAAATTTAAAAAACAAATATGATTTCTATAGATTAAAGTAGGGACTAAAAATTTGTTTGAATGTGTGTAGGTTTATTTTGAGAGGCAAACGTATTAAGTAAGTATGCTTTATAATATATAAGTAGTAATTATTATTTAAAAAATATAAAGTGTTGATTTTCGCAGAGTAAAGTGTTAAATTATTAGTAAATAATAAACTTTTGTAACACCTTCAAAATATTTTAACAATACGGGAACATAAACTTAACTTTACAGTGTCATCCAGAAGCTGGCAAGATGTGTGGAGGTGTAGAAGGTGCCAAGTATACGGTAGTAAATTTTACACGTCATTTACTTTGGAAAATAGTAAGTGAGGCCTGCCGCATGACGGGGAGAGTGTAGCTCAACGTGTTATTTTTCATTTCTTCTGTAATCTCAGAAAATCCTTAACAATTGTTTTCAGAATTGTTGACACATTTCTTCCAAATCTTACACTATAACTTTAAACGATATGAGGGCTTAACGGCTTTAATATAACTTTGTTGAGATTAACTAAATAACAAATTTAATTTCCTGTATGTTCTTAAGTGTATGCGATATTACGTTACACGTTTGGCCCAAATGTATAATAATTACCTATTTTTACTTTCTTCTTGTTAATGCCGATCTGACGATGGGCTGAGAAGCTTGAAAGCGCTAATCGGAACAATTTTTCTATAGTGGTGTGCAACAGTACTAATTCTGTTTGTGATTATAACCACTAACACAACTATTCATTATTAAATTACCTTTTTGTGTATTAATCATCGTTCAGTATTAAATAGTTGACGTGCGCCGGAAAAGTAGTTTTGGTTGCCAACAGTGATAATCGCAAAGGCTGTGCTATTGGTCGTGGGATTACGTCACGCTACAACTGTCTTATCTGTCACACCTGGCTATATAAGTAAATAAGGTAGACACACACACACACACACACACACACACACACACACACACACACACACAGACTCTCTCCACCGTCCGACTCGAGTGGTTAACAGCTGTGTGATTTCGCTAGGCCCGTAGTGGAACGTTAGTCGTATTGGGACGGGGGGGAGGGGCGCAAGGCCTAAAGATTAAAGGAAAAAGAAGAAGAAACAAATAATTCTATCGACTGCAGCTCTAAAAATAAAACATGGACACAACAAAAGCAGTTATGTAAAACGTAGAAAATTCTTGCTTGCTTATGAGTCATTATAAGTATAAACCAAATCTTTTGGGAAAAAAGCTGTAATTATTATAGATAGCAAGAAAATGAGGAGACGACATAACATAAAGGACAATAAAATTAAATACACAGAAATAACAAGAATAACTTATAATATACAATACTCACAATTTGAAAACTACTTGAAATTTGCACACGCTAGTGAATTTTCTTTCCTATGCTCACAGCACATGTAAACTACACTAACACAACAAGCAGTGATAGCCAGGCATGAATCCTTAGTAGTAACCGATGTTACTACGCCTACTCAAAATAAATGATATCAAAATTTCTGAACAAATAATGAAAATTTAAAATTAAAAAATGCATAATTAGACCAGTCGTAAAATTTGCTTGTAAAACCTAGGAATTAATCCGAAATGCTGACCAGTATTTAAGGATACATGAACAAAAAATACTGAAAAATATTGTTAGACCAGTGCAAAGTAACGACCACTCATGTAGACATAAACGTATTGTGAAATAAGTAACCAATATAAGGATGGGATATATTAAGGTTGAAAAATAAAAGAAGGATACACAATGACGGTGAAACAACATAGAATTCCCAGAAGAATTCCTCCTCTGTTTTCTACTACGCAGATCTGTATGGACGTGTTCAAGAGGAAAGCCAAGAAAGAGATAGATTGAGGGTATCGAGGAGGGTTTGAGGAATATCGGGATAACAACAAGGGAAAACTATGTTATGAGAGAAACTAATGGAGGAAAATCGTTGAAGAGGCTGAAACTTATACTGGGTTCGAACGCAAGTATACGAAAAGACGGGGATCAAGATACAGTATATCACCGCAGAAACGTATAATTATGAAGACTAAAAAACTCACTATCATAATTAATATATGAATTCATTGATTTGAATTTAAGGTTTAAAGTTAAAGCCAACTTATCAAATTTAGATTCTAATTTGTAAGGACTTCTTTCTTTGGGATCATAAGAAGACAAAATATAAAATGTGAAAAGAGACCATTAGAGAGTCTTTGGTTTTATTTGAAGGGGTGTAGTATTAAAGGTATAAGTAAAGCCATAGTTTTAGTTATTATTAATTGTAAAATAAATTTAATTCACTATGAAGTCAACTACTTTGTTACAAAACGTAATTTGCTTTCTATAATACAATTATTTTTTAAAACAGATTACATTTATTATCAGATTGAATGTAATCGGTCAGCATTGTATATGTCATGTGTTAATTCAGTAACTGCAATAGCAAAAAGGGAAGGTGTTTAGCTGTGGCAGTCAGAATGTTTACAATAGTGTGCTTTTATGTAATACCATGTTCCAAAACGATAGCAATACATGTTAGCTGCAATCATATTGTTGCGTTACTAACATGACACGAACACTTTCATTGGACGTAAACAAGGCGTTGCCACAATCTGTACTCAGCAACTACAACTTATTGCCTTTAATAAGGCAACAGGACTCGTTGTTTCGCCGTCATTCATCTATCAGTTCAGGCCTTTGTTAATTGACACAATGACGTAAAAACGACGCAGTTACATAGGTAGGGGTAGAAAATTAGTTACGACTAATAAAAGGTGATTTGATAGCGCATGGTAATGGCTGTACCTAGACAATTACATCTAGAATACATTGTTTGTTTCGAGAATGTTTGGTCTAAGTGGCTTGTAGTTTTTGGAGCAATAGCTTTTTGACGAGGAATAGATGAATATGTTCATAAAAAATTATGCTTGTCGTTTCGGTTATGACGGCAAGTCAGAGTTTTGTCCCTTTTATATTGCCCGTCGTGATTTACTAACCCTTCAGGTTGGTTTACGCTTGGCAGTGTTACTCTGGCTCGGCAGGTGTGAAGACGTTTCTATTGTAGCGTTGTGTTGCGTCATTCATCTGTGGTATTCAGAGAATGCGAATCGATTTTTATTTTCGTTGAGGGAAAGGCTGAGTTACGAAGAGTCATGGAGACGAGACAAACAATTGTTGAGATTTGTGAAATATAACGATACACTTTACACCGACAATCGATAGAAAGATCAGATGCAGTAACTGTGCCCGTTCAAACAAAAATTTAGGGTAAACAAACGAACGAGAAGTGAAGTCACGAAAAACTCCAATTTATCATTTCGGGCAGTCTGCACTGTATGAGAAAAATGCAATAACACCTCACTAATTACAAAATAAATATACTAAATATGTATATCCTCCCATAAACCTCATCTTTTACAAGATACTGCAAGTTGGGAAGCAAAACATCTTCTCTTGCTGTGACCCCTCACTAACTCATAACGCAAATAAAAGCAAAGACGAAGAAAGGTTTCTCTTACGTCTTCCAGTGAAGCACGTTTCAAACTTACCCAATATTGACACAGCAAATGAGTTACTTCATTGAAACTATTAACATTAATTTGAAATTCTTACTTGAGTCGAAATTACTCAGACTTTTCTTTAACAAGGGGACGGGGATGGATATTCGTAAACAGTCTAAAATTATCTGGGACACCTGTTCAATCTGAACGTTTGACACTAAAGTCTTGAAAACTCATAAACATGTCTGAGGATGCTGGATACGCTTTTGAGTACAGAAACGTGGTATACTATTCCAGCTCCCAAAATCACAAACTTTTTTACTTAAACATATAAATGTTTTCAATACAATGTAGGGCAGTTTTCAATAAAATTTAGGCCTCCTTTAAAACTACTTAAAGCTTACAAATGACCCTGACATATTAAAAATTTAACAAACATTTAGTTACACTCTAATTGGCCGGGCTACCCTCCACCAAAGGGTGACATAACACCCTTACTCCAAATGACCAAAAACTGTAAAATATGCTGATCAAAGAAAAGCCACACGGATACAGATAGGTAACAAACAGATACTTACACAGACACAAACACACACACACACACGCACAAGTTTTCACACAGTTTCCAGAGAGAACGAATCTAGGTAAGTAGTCAACAGCTCATATTGGGCAAGTGCGCAATGTAAATAACGAGGAGATAGCTGGAAACCCGAGTTTTAAACGGAAGTGTTAGCCAGCAGTAAACTCCAAACATGTCGATTATTGCATAACCATATGCCGCATTAATTTAAGCTTATAATAACTTTAGTTAACAGTTAAATGCTCTAAGCAGATAGTACAAAGTCGTGAACAAAACAATGTGTCATAACATCCACTTCTTCTGTAAACGTTCTACGTATTTAATGAAATAGGCAGCAAATATATAATTAATGTAATATGTACATTGGATCTAGGTCTTGAAAGAGAAGATAAAGATTCATAGCCCTAAGTAAATATTTATAAACTAGGGACGAATACTGTTATAAAAATAAATAAACTATTGTTAAAATTGAGCCAATTTAACATATTGTCTCCAACTTCAAAATTGTGTATTCTGTGAGAAATAACTTTACGTAACTGTCTGATAATATAATTTGGGTAAAACTTAAAAACTAATAATAGATTTTGCATGTGGTGTAAATAGCTTATTCTATAATATTATCACAATTGACACTGTCAATCAATAAAGCTAGTAATAATCGTGTAATTTGTAAACTTTTATTTTACTCTAAACGTTTGCTTTGCAGAGTAGCGTAGATTATAGTTTTCAAAAAATCAGTGCTCATCAGCCCATACTAAATACGTTGAGTTGTCTGCTATACGCAGGGCGCTAACAATAGTTTATCTAGTGAGTGATTTCAATTAGCTAAACGTTCTCAACTGTTGTTATGTAAATAACTTACAGTCTAAGTTTACGGTCTAATGGTTTTGCTGATACTGCCTCAAACCAGCTAACACGTTAAACGTTGAAACCTTAAAACTTTTTATTTAATTTAAATTTTTCAAGTTATCTCTCTGTTTGTCCTCTTCTTTTTCCCTCTTTCTATATCTCCCTAATTTTCTCAATCCGTGATCTATTATATGGAGAAATAATAAGGTTTTGTTAAATTTTCTAATGAGATTGAAATTTTAGATATTCAGGTTCTTTGGGAACACATCCAATTGATTATTCAATTTGTTTACAGAAAATTATGTATTGGATAGTGATATTGAATATCACTTTAAAACAGTTGCGCGTTTTATTACTAAAATGGATAATTAATAATTATGTATATGTAAAATTAGCTATTATTATAGTTTTACGTTTCCTATCTTTTGAATAATTCACCTTTTTAATTTAATGTAATTTTAAGTAAAGGGACAAACGGAAAAGATACTAAGGTGACGACGACTGATAAGTATACTGAAGGGAGTTTGAAGTATACAGAATACATTAGAGAAGTACAATGATAAATAAATGGTGATGAACAGAAGAGTAATGTAATAGTAAGAAACGGCTGAGATAAGGGTGACAGAATTAAAAGGAATCACAGGTGGTATGAGAGGCTAACCAGAGATGATAGTTAGTCTAAGAAACGCAAAATCTTTAACGTGTGATTGTGTTGAATTGAGGAAAAGGAATTGATGAGTGGAAGAACGTGGGAGGGAAAACAAATTTTAAGGAATAGGAAAAACATTACCGGTAAGTAAAAGAATTGGTAATAATAAAAGGAAACGTATAGAATAAGGAGTAAGGAGCAGTTACATAGAAATTGGAATGTGTAATATTGAAAATATTAATAAAAATAAATACAAAATTGTAGATAACCGACTTTGTAATTCTAAGACTTCGACAAATATTATGAAAATGATAAAACACTTTAGGGGAAAGAAGAAAGTACATAGTGAGCTTTGGATGTTTGCAGTAAGCTGGATAAAGCAAAATGATTGAGATGAGTAATAATATTGATATACGTACCGTGTGTCTAGAGTGGTAGCTTTAGTTAATGAAAGTATCTATAGTTATTATATAAACTAAACCCATGATGATTAAATATTGTAATAACGCAAGTTCTATTAATAAAACGTATTTGAAGCAGAAGTTGTGACATGTTGTTCACAAGTGGCAACCATTACTAACGAAAGCATTAGGCTGGGAGACACGTTGGGGAGACACACTGTTATTTAATCCCAAATATAGACAACGTTTTGTATTTCCTATAGACAAGACTGTTCGACACATTTCAAAAAGTCTTCTTATGCAAAAGCCAAACAGATTTCAAAAGGAAGGCGATCGGGAAGATTGTAAGACCAACACTTAAATCTGCAAGTGAAATGTGGACACTTTACAGGAACAAAATAAGTAGAATATACGCAATGGAAGTACGATTTTTAAAAACAATTGAAAAAAAGACAAGAACGCTTAATGTAAGGAATGAAATGATTAACAGCGAAAACAATGTATAGTGTGTGTTTGATATGTAATAGTGCTTTGGACAAGATAGCAGGTTGTAGAGAAAATACAATATTGGAGAAAGCGTATGAAAGCTTTCAAGGAAAAACAAAAGAATCAGAATGTTTAAGATTTACAGAATAGAAGAACAAGGAAAGAGGAAATAATAAAAGAGAAGCGAATTGAGATTAAATGGTTGGGAGTGAGACCGATAAGAGTACAAGGAATTGAATGTTTGATAAGAGATAAATTGGAATGGACGTTTCGCTTTTTATACGCGTATATTTGATTCAAATTTATAGGATCATAAAATAAAAATGACGTATTAAATGTATAATGCTTATACATTCTATTTTATAGACTCTTGGATTTTAATATTTCTGATTGTATTTCAGTTTTGTATTGTTAACTTTATTTTATAATGCAATTTTCATTGTATTTTTGTACTACCATTAACCTAAATTTTAGAGTAGGAAAGAATATACTTAAATAAATAATACATATTTTAGGACAAGTAATTTTTAATTACTGTAATTGAAAATGGTTAAGTGGTATTAATTATTAACAATTATATTTTGAGAAACATGACGGAATTAATCGCACATATATTCATGGCTATTATTTCACATGTACGAGTACTTGTGAGCATGTGTACAATTCCTAAGCCCCCCCCCCCGTTTAAAGAAAGTACATGATGTATACTTATCAGTTTACATCTTATAAAACCAGCGCATAACGTGCGTTTTCTATAAGATGTGTTAGTAAAAGTCACGTACGTACTGCATACACTTATTCAAGTCACGTCTTTAATTTACTTTCAAACGTGTCACCTTGTCAAAATGAAATGTACATTTTAGGATCATTTCCAAAGTTACACCCAAACCTCTCCTTTTGGTCCCAACTCGTTCCTGTCTGCCTCAAGTCATGTCTTATTTTCTATAAAATTCACATCACAAATCATATGACAAGTAGATTTATTGTTCTTTTAAAGAGAACGGGAATGTAAAATGTTAGTTGTTCAAAATATAATAATATGTTCTATGTATTAAAAAAATTATTTTAATATAATTATTTTGAAGCAAAAGCGTGTTGAAAATTAAGAATTTGTACTGGAAATAAGGAAATAACTCAACAAAAAATGTTTGCAGTATTTAACACTGATAAATAGTCCTAAATAATTACATTTCAAGTTGCTATTCCTTTCAGGTTTGTTGCCAACGGATGTTCCATTTACAGAAATCACAGGAATAGCTCTCATATTGTTTCCAAATTAGAGTTACAAAGTGAATGTGAAAGACATGTTTACAATTTTAACAAAGCATGCCAGAAATATAACATAGCGGAAAATAAAATTACAGCAATTAAGAATACACGTGACCCAATAAGGTATTATAATAGAACAATTAAGGTGACATGAAAATAATGCAAGAATAGAGATGGACTACTTAGGAACAATGCTTACAAGTAACAATAGGGCAGATGAAGAAATGGAACATCAATTGATGAAAGTAAGACGAATTGCTGGATGCATGAATAACCTTCTATTGAATAATAAATGGTTCACATAAAAAGCAAAAACTAGTGTTTACATAAGCAAAATACGTCCAGTAATATCCTATGCATCAGAGACCAACAACTGATACAGCAACAACTCAAACAAAACGGAAAACTATAGAAATGACTATATTACGGAGGGTACTAGGAAAGACAAGGTACGATAGGTTGCCAAACAATGGTATAAGAGAAACGTGTAATGTAACAGATATTCATTCTTGGATTACAGAGAAAAGAAGTATGTGGAATGAACACATATCAGGAATGGATGACACAAGGCTAGTGAAAAAAGCAAGAGATAGCAAACCAAACACGAAGAGGAGCTTTCATCGGCTAGGGAAGAGGTGGAGTGACAGCATGTAGGAACGTTCTGTTCTGTCCTACGACATATTGTTATAGAATAGAACAGAGTCCTATCTAGAAAGTTAAAGGAAAAGAAAAAGTTGATGTAGGCTTTGAGTATTAAAATTTAGTGTGATTTATTATTTTACAATATGAAAGTTTATATGTTTAATTTTTACATAATATTTCGTTACGAAACATCCTGAACTATGTGAAAAATATATTGACAGTTTGTAAACGCACGCCAATTTTCTGGGTCAACAAATTCGTACAAGACGATCACACCAGAAGAATGAACGGATATTAGTATGCCCGAGAGAAAGTAAAGAGGCTTCTCACTGGAGACGGCTTATCTCACAAGAAAAGAAGCTAAACAAGTAGTTTGTTAGCCAGAAAAAGGTTTATAAAAATCACTGTCATTTCTTATTAGATTGTTAGATCATTATCCACTTTCTGTTACTACATCGGATGCATCTGTATGCGTCTACCACTAAATGTCGGTTTAATTCAAACACGAACGCCTTTTAGTATAAAATTTACGGTTTATTGAGCAAACAAGATCATGATTTTTCTCTATTTTACACTGACAAAGGTCATGTAATATAAAAAGGCAGAAAAACAATGTACTAACGTAAGATGTACTAAACACCTGCAATCAATTATCAACTAATTTTATTCAAAATTTTTATTTCTACTTTTAGTGATTACAGTTTCTCTAACATTTGTGTCTTGTTACACTCAAATATTGCTGCATTTTACACATTACATTTATATGTGTGATATAATGTATTCAGTTTACCGCAAATTGACGTACTCGACTTACAAAATTTCAATCTATGGGTTTCTCTTGCCAAAAACAATGTCTCACAGATTTTAAATAATGATATCGAATATGTTACGTTGGCGAACTAAGTATTTACTAATTTAATCACAACTAATACCTTCTCCTCGTAACTTTTTCAACAGAGACATTTTGCCTGAAAAGCATGTACAAGTAACACTACACAACTATTAAATGTTTACACCATTTAATATTATTTTGTGTGTTTCACCAAAACGAGACTGGGACGTTCGTTGATACTAATTTGTGGCGACATTTAGTGCAGTATAAACTTTCATCAAAGCGTGAAACAAAGTGTTCAGCCAAGCGAAAAATTACTTTTTTCCAACGTTTTTACACAAAGTCTGTTAATGACGCTTAAGCAACGTCTAAAAGAGTTATGTAAACTCTTGCTTCAAAATGTGTGCATTTTATGAATTAATGTTAATACCCGCTCCAAGGTATTGGCGTTTAGAGAGAACGGGGATGGAAAACTGAGCCAATAAAAGCTTTAAGTATTTTTGAAGTGAGAAGTTCATATACGACACTATAGTGCCCGGTTCACCCCCGTAACCCCTACGCTCCTAGAATGGTCAAGGTCAAAGTGATTCAAAGCGTCACTAAATAGTTGAAACGATAAAGCTGTGTTGCTACGTCAATATGTGTGCATTAAGCAAAGCGTAATATATTAAAGAATGTGAGCAATATTCAAAGGTTTACAGACTACTGCAAAAATAACGTTATAATTAAAATAATTAATTAATTTTATTTATGATAAAGAAAATATATCACATGCTGAGATATAAAACTGAATAATTTTAAAATATTTTTCTTGTAAATAGTTCATTATTAGCCTAATATACTTATGAAGTTTTCCATTTGTATAATTCATAGATTAATTTCAAATCAGTGATAATTATTTTGTCTTCTAATATTTATCGTGCCGCCTATAAGAATGTTTGGATACGTATTTGAAATTTCGAAACACTAAAATTTTGTGTCTTTTTATAATCTGTTCGTTATTTAGTTGATTCGTGAGTTTGATTTTGGTTTTTATTTTGTATTTGGCTGAATGTTTTTTATTTTTCAAAATTTGGTTTAGTAATTTGTAAAAAAAGGCATTTTATATTTTGTAAAAGTTGAATGATTATACTGCGCATATCACATTTTACTTTTTAATTAAATATTACGTAAATCATTGTGTTACACTGAAGAACAATATTTGTTACATACTGTTTCTATATGTATGTATACTAAAAATAATACCACGTGTGGTATGAGTCTACTTATACATATTGCAAGTATTGATTTCTTATGATAAAATACATATAAACCGTACTATGCCATAATTTCATTTAATTATCCGTTCACGCTTATTTGAATCTTAATTCTTTATAACAAAAGCTCTGTTACTCCAAATATATACGAGAAACCTTTTACATGTTTCAGTCATTTCTCTCATTTCACACGCTGCTCGACAATGAATTTCTCACTTCCGGCGTGAGCCCCACGACACACCCACTTTTTCATTAAATATTTCTTCAACCATACACTGACTTAAACTAAAATGGTAAGTATAAGAAAAACTTACCATTTCATGAATGGATAGATAAAATAAATAACTGAGAAATACGCTTCTAATTCTGTGATGAAATCGCAATGGAAAAATTACTTAATATGTATGCCTCCTTACCCGACTGTTAAGAATACTTTCTCTGTTTTACAACTGTTATTTCTATCTTACCATGTATATACATTTAATATCCTTCATAATTTTGCTTACTCACAAATGTTTTAACTCCCCTTTTCCTTACACTATATGGCATCCAGTTTTGAGAGCCTTCTACCCTTCTGCACCTATGCCTTTACCATTTACAGCTTTATTTTACCTACTAATCACCATTGCGCCCAGAAGAAATCATAAAACTCTCTTAAGCTTCCTCGGTTTATTCTATCTTGTACTGCTTCCTTCTATTTAAAATATGCGTCTCTACTAATGCTATCACATCAGCGTGCAGTCGGTTTTTCCGTCATCTTACCCCCATCCATGCTTTTGATCCGCTGATTAAGTTACTCCGTCGAGATTAAATTATGTTTGCTTAACGTTGTTTTTTTAAAGCTATATAATAATTTAGAGTGAAACTTATTGATGTACAATGATTTATTTTTATTTTACACATATTGTGAAGTAAAATGTTTCTTATTTTTTATTAATTATTCCTATTTTTGTTTCATATTTACATATTATAAATAAGCTCTTTGAAACTTTTAATTATATAGACATGTTTTAGATCGTACACGCGAAATGTGAATTATTTCTTTTATACAGTAAAATAAGTAAGTTTTGTGTTATACAATTCACTATATGATTTATTTCTTACACTTTATATATTCCGTTTCGTATCTACATCTGTTGGTGACACGTGCGATGCGTGTGTGTACTAAATCACTTTGTATTGAAATATTCAAATTGTGTAACGGAAAAGATGTTTGGCACAAGACCTTGTAACCTGTAAGCAACTGACGTCAAACCACATGAACTTTATAACTATTCAAATTACTTTGAAAATATTTATACAAATACGAATTGTTTATCGTCCCATACAGATGTTTGCCAGGAGCGGAGTTACACACACACACACACACACACACACACACACACACACACACACACACACACACACACACACACACACACACACACACACACACACACACACACACACATATACTCGTAAAAATTGTTATTAATCCACATATAAATAAATCGTACTCATACTTTATTATATAATAATTTTAATTGAATTCCCAAAATGAAAAGTTTTTCTTTAACTATTTTTGTCAGTAAAATTATTTTTACACATTACTATGTAAACGTGCAGGTATCAGTTTTTGAATGACAGCTGTGAGTTTGAAGACAGGAGGTTCGTTGAAAATTGTCTCTACCAATTCATATTTACGGACGTAAAGTGGACTATAATTGCTGCAGATAGTACATTACCGTTTCAGTTACGCATAATATAAATTCTCAATACTAAGTTTGTTATAAATTATAAGAAACTTCACGATGAAGTAATTTTTGTAATGTCGTTGTGTAACAAAACAATTTAATAAAACTTATAACTGCATTAGACACATCAAACTGACTTTTTGCCCAATAGATTAAATAGAAAGTAGATACTGAATATATTGCTAAGAAAATTACGTAACGCTCTCGGAAAGTCAGCAGCTACCGTTACATAAACGTTTTACAGGTTAATGTACCTTCCATATTGTTCGAGAGCAATTGTAACAATTATGTTGGCATGCCGCCAGCAATGTAGAAAATTATTCTTGGATCTCTGTGGGATCTATGCAAGCAACAGCCGGCTTTGTTACTTACACCTGGCAATGTAAATAGCGTGCTGATCAAGTGTTTGCTGCCGATTAGTAGAAACTGATTATGGTGTTATAATTAGTTGAGGACTCTAATAATTTATTAACGACTTTCCTATACACAGATAAAGTTAAGTATTATATTCGGAAGCATGTTGTTCAGCTTTTCTTCCTTACGTCTAGACAAACTAGGAATATATTCTAGACAACTAGGAATGCACAAAGGCATGAAGTCAAGGCAATATTACATTATAAATAATATAAGATTAGAATTATACAAACTTCAAAAAACCTGTTCTAATTTGTTTAATGTTGAAATTTTTTATTGTTATAATCCGTCGACTATAGAATATGGCTGAATATAACATATCGCAGGTTTAAAGTAAAAACATGCTCGACTGAAGATTCTTCTGACTTATTTATTAAAATAACAAAGATCAGATAAAGAATTTAGGTAGCATTTGAAAAATTTATTTTGTTCAACAATTTAGTAGAGTTTCGTCTCAATTTACAAACCGTCTATTTTGTATGAATACGTTTATTTAAGCTACGTGACACTACAACAGTCTAAATGATGAAATAACTTTCACTAAATTATGTGACGCGAGTCTGCGAGTAATAAATGCAAAACACATGTAACGTATATTTTGCATTCCGTACAAATTTTCAAAATACTGGAATGTAGTGTTTGTAAAAGTTAATAAAATTTGCCACAGCTCTTTGTTATATTATATATATTCTAAGGAAATACCTCTATTAACTAACCGCATTGTGTAACAAATTATTTTAATTCTGAATCAACTAACGGTTGTTTAAATATATTTGATTACAAACGCTCACGTGTATATGTTTGTATACATATTAGTGGCTCTACACAAATTGATGTGATATTTAAAATAATCCTGCAAGTAGCGTCTAAAGAGTTTTATCGAAACGAATTTTGTTTATGAACATGTTGTACAGAATAAATACTTGCATTCTCCCCAATTTCCGTGTCAAAGTCGGGCTAGCCAGGAGTGCAAACACTAAGCCCAGACAAGCGGATGCTTGCTTGTGAACTGTCTGGGGGTGAGTACGCCAGGTGGGCAGTCTTTCAAGGTGTACACCAAGGAATTAAACTTCTTTGGATCAGCCCAATAATGATCTGCTGATGCAAAGTTGTCTCCATTGATCTGTCCGACGTATAGAGAATATGACGATTACTTTATTGTTGGTTGTGTTTAAGAGCACCTTTCAGCTATCAGTTAAATGTCTGAGTGAACTGAGCTAGCACTGAACACGTAGGACGGTCCCATCAGCGTGACAATCAGCAGTAAATACTGCCGTGTCTTCAGCAAAGAGTGCTATCTTTTCTCCAGTCTTCTCGGTACGTCGTTGACGTAGACTGTGAAAAGTAGGGGGCCGAGAACACTTTCTCGAGCGACACCGGCAGTGATTAGTCCCTCCGAATAGAGAGAAGCTCATGGAGAGCCGTGAGGAAGCTAGTAATCAGACGAAAGCAGGAGTGTGCGAGCTTGACTTCCTAAAGTTTGTATAAGAGCCCATCGTGCCATACGTTGTCAAAGGCTGCAAAATCAACAGCTTACGGTCTGCTCTTTCCGACATCTGGCGTCCGTGATGTATTCCACGAGTTTCATCAGCTGATGAGTAACGACATGCTCTACACGGAAACGGAACTGTTCGGGGACCAGCACGTCAATGTTTCGTAGATGACTTCGTACACGACGTAGTACGAGTCACTGGAGCACCTTTGACGTAGCAAATAGGCCGGAGATTGTGGGCAAAAGAAACATTATTTCCTTATTTCGGCATCACTGTGGCGGTAGCCCTTCGCCATTTCTTGGAAAAGTAGGGCAATCTCAGACACGTATTGGTCAAGTCCACAAAAAAATAGATTAAAGGTCCCTGAAGAAGACGCAGAGCGGTGTTCAAAACATCGCTCGGGCTGGAGTCTTTATTGGCTGACGTTCAGCGAGTCGCTCTCTGATCTCTTCCAGACAGATGGGTTTGGCCACCGCTGTGATAGGAAGAGACTGAAAGGCTTCCATGTCCATTTCGAAAAGCGAACAATCGCTCGAAACACAAGCCCAGGTACACGGCCTTCTACTCCGAGCGACACAGGGGTTAACAGAACGCTCCAGCAATTGTGGCGTATTGAGGTCGTCACCTTCGAATTCATCGGGCTAGGAAATATGTATAGGTCACTTCACGAATCCGCATTTCCTGTACGGCGAGTTGCAGGCTACCTTGTCGGCCGGATCACGGGTCCTCTGCCAACGTTTCCGGAAATACTTCCTCTAGTGAGCTAGAAGAGCCACTTCGTCAGGGATAAATTTGTAGTCGGGCATGAGACTGTTTTGCATACCAAAAGACATGTCTACAGCTGAGATGATTGCCTTGCTGAATCGAGCAACTGCCTTGTCAACTTGGCAGATGGGTTCGAGTGGGCCAGCTGACGGCAATCGACGGCAAATTGCAGGGCCATACCGTATCTAATCGACAAACTTTGTCTTGTCCCGACCGGTACCATACTGGGTAGCGATGTAGAGCCAATGGGATTGCGGTCGGATGTCAGCTCCGTGAGCAAGAAAATTTCTACCGGACAATCAATACACTGGGTAACCGCATTATCCAGAACGACGGGAGTCGCATTTGGCTTAGACGGAATGAATGTGGGTTTGTTAGACTAACTACTGTCGCCCGACGGGATTAAACATTCCTGGTCAAGTGATTTTCGGAGTGGTCAAGCGACTATTCAAAACGCAATGCTTGGAATTCTGGTTGATGGCCAAGATTGCTTAATGGTGAGCGCCGAAGACGGCATCAAGGCCACCGACAACAAATTCACCGTTGGAGACCTTGTACACTGAGACCACGAGGACATCGCCAAGAGCTCCACGAACCTTAATCGTAGTGGCCTCAAAATTGGTACGCTGCTGCAAAGTTGATGATTACCAACAGAGGTGCGAACGGAGATCACCGGCCGATCCGTTGTCGGACGACCCGGCATCCAGATTTAAGTTGACACGATCTGCACCCGGATAACGCGGTGGCGTGGTGGCGTGGTGGCGAGGCTGCTTAGAACTCTGTTGCTAGAGTTGGAGGATTCGCGGAAGTAGAGAGGTTCTGCCCTTCTGGCACCATTAGCAAGATGGCTGCTACTTTTGTAGATGTCTCTGCTTTACATGTCGCGGCCAGACGATTCCTTGCTTCAGGGACAGGGGCTAGTATTGGTGCCGGGCCGAGCTCACGCAGTGTTTGTGATGCCTTCGCCTTTGTATGGGTACCTGGTTCTTTGGTTTAGCAAGATCAGTCTTCTTACGTTGATCTTGACTTATTGAGGCCTGACTATCAATCTGACGCCTCAGCTGCGGGAGTGACCACGACGCCTTGCGCTTCGATAACTCCGCCTTCTAGACCATGCAGTTACTACTATTTACTGCATGGCCATTGCAGTACTGTTAATGCAGCGGTACAATTTTTATCTGCCACAGTGCAAGCCTGCGTGAGATGCTCTCGGGAGCATCGCAAACAGACCGGAGAACTGCGACTACGTGGGACTGCGCTAGTTTGTCCGGGGCACGGCTGAGTTCCACGCAAACGCAAAACACACAGCTGGGACAGCGAGAAGATAATTTCTGCTGCTTTGTTTTGATTAAAGTGGGGATGCTGGAGCGTAAATATAGTCTGGGTTGACTATTGAATATTACATCGAAAATATCGAAATAATAAATATCGAAAATACAATCGAAAAATTGACTGTATCGAGAAGAAGACACGTTCGTCGGTAGAAAGACCGTGGCCGCGATAAACCACCCGCAAAGCCGCCGAAATTCGCCAATCCGTGCACAAGCACCGGCAGAAGGCGCTTGGGCTCCCCCTGAAGTAATCGCAGAATCTGCACTGGAATGGCCGAGACCTGGAAAGATGAGGTCTCATGAGAGTGGTTCCTCTTCGACTGCTTCACCGGACGTTTACACGATTCAACGGACACGAAGGTGTACGGTTCGTCAAACAGTAGGGGGGGGGGGAGGGAACAAGTTCTGTAGGAATGCTCCAATCTAATCCAATAGTAAGGGCAGCAGTTGGACTCCGTAGTGGCTGAAGAGAGGAAGCCAGGGAACCGTGACCCTAAAGAAATGCCGGTTCCTTGTTTGAAGGGATCTTATCAACGATGAGACGAGTTTGACATGCTGTTCAAAGTAACTTATTGGAATGCCTTCCCTTGTGATAGGTCACTACTATATTCCTGCTCTCTTTAAACCTATAAATACGAATGACTTTTACGGGAGACTTGTCACAAATTCAGTCTCACCGCGTGAGTGGATCTCTTACGAGCGTCACTGTTGTAGCCACGGCTGAAACTTCTGATTGTTATTTTTATCGTTAATCTTATTGTCGAGTTTCTTATTTTGTTTACGGACAGCGCTGTTGTGAATAACCAACTGTGTCAAAACCGTTATGTTAGTAATAATGGACTAAGTCTCACATACCGGCAATTGTTTGTAAGTCAGCTAACGGCCGGAAAGTATACGTCCTTTAATGAAAGCTATCAAATTTTACTTATCTTAAAATCTTAAAGATTCTGTCGACTACTGTTTTTAATCTAACCAATATCTTAGTTCAGTTAGGGACTTCATAATGTATATCTCAGATCTTGTCAAAACAAATTAATTCTTATGTTAAAAAAATCAAATTATTGTTGCAAACAAGCGACATCTTTTAACCTTGATGCGTTAGAAAGTCGTTATTATGAAGACGTTCGCACAGATCGACGATTAAAGCAGTGGAATTTTAAGTAATTGAAAACCGGAAAAATTTTTAGCTACCGTTCTAGTTACAATTTCCATAAATAAACTACGCTCGTATACGAAAGATAGCCCAAGCTTGCATTTGCAGCACGCAAATAAAATAATCTAATTAAGATTGTCAAAAAATAACACATGTCAATAATTGCATATGGCTAGTCACAATAATTCACTGCCATCACTTTACACTATGACACCGCTAATAACATCGAAATTCTTATCTCAATATTACTAACAACCATTCCTAACCACTTCGCTTTGGTGTTCGCGACTGACTGGCTGGCCACAGCCGACCTTTGTACTCATGGCTGGCCATGGTTGCGAAATTGTTTTACTGCTTTCTGTGTAATGCTTCCAGAATAATCGAGTAATCGAAGGCGACTATAAAACACGGGGAACGTCTACACTACGTCAATGTCGACGTGTACACCTCCGAATGACTTCACACAATGACGACGTGTACACCTCCGAATTACTTCACCCAAGTTGCCTATGCATACGAATATCTTACAGGTACCTTTTTTATCTCGACATTAAATGTAGTACAATATAACACAACAAATTATGAAAACACAGTAAAGATTAAATATGTTTTAAAGGAAATATAAATTATTGACTTCATGTTTTTATTTCTATACAATACCATCACTTCTAAAACGTAAAATACAATGCAATATTTCATGAGCCTGCAAAATAGGTTTCACATTTCTACCTTCAAATTCCCAACAGTAGAGACAACTGTGTGTACGTGACAGCGTCCAGTTCTGTAGCTTAATCGACCTTTGTTTTCGTTTACCGACTCCAGAACCCTTTCCTTTCATTCAGTAAAACCTCGCGGGACAACTTTGGACTCTGAAAACTCAATTTTATTTTGGTTAAAAAGATATCTATACGCTTCAATTTTTTTGTCCAACAAAAATGTTATAAAAGAAATGTTGTGCAAAGCTTACAATTATTACACTGAGCTCATTGAATTTATATAAACAACGCTCTGTACTTTAAATTCAATGAAATAAAATTTTGAACAATTCTGATGATTTAATTATATATTTCACTTGTACCTACTGACACTTTCATTTACACGTAAGTCAATAATAATTTAAAGTTTTGCAAAACTGAAGTATTTAAAAAAATATTAATGAATTGTTTATCAGATTTGTAAATAACCTGATATGAAAATCTCCGCTATAAAAACGAATGTAATCGCGTTTCGAGGAAAGAAGCCAATAAAAACAAAACTAATTATTATCGATAAAATTATAGTTCAAATGTGCAAAGTCAAATATCTACGAAATGATTTTGTCTATGACAGAAATTAAGATATGAATGTTAAGTTAGGTAAATTCTAAACGATCTGTGGAACAATCAACCGTATTTTTATGAATAAGGTAAGTCGAAATGTAGAATTAAAGTTTTACAAAGTTACGGCAGTCCGTATATTGTCATATCAGTGTGAAATATGGGCAACGACCAAAAACCAAGACAGTAAAATACAGACCTTAGAAATGGCATTCTTAACAAAAGTAAAACGGTGTTCTAAACTTAACCGTATAGGAAATGAGGCCATAAGAGAAGCTTCACAAGTTTTTAACTAGAATGAAAACTAAAAGTTTACAAGCAACGGTGAAAAGAAAACTTAGAAAGAATGTCAGATCCAGACTAGCCAAAAAAGTCTGGAATTTCTAACCTATAAGACACAGGGGTGTGGGTAGACCCAGGACGACATGGCTGGATGATTTGGAAAGGCAGAACGGCCAGCACCTTACCTATGGAGTGTTGTGAAGAAGATGATGATGAGCAAATGGTTTTAATTTATTCGTGAATTATTATGTAAGAAAAGAAAATGTAAAAAGTTATATGTTCAGTAAGGAATTAACACAGTTGCTGGACAGACAAACTGCAAAATGCCAGACAAAGGTGAGAACGTAAAGAAATAATTTAACTCTATGACCAGGTAAGAATGTAGGTCGTGAATGTTTTGTAGCAGTTCGATATTAATGACGACAACTTTATCAACGCAGTGACGTGTCAGAAGACTTACTATGTAACGTCACAGAACGTTCCATAAAAAGAAATCATTTATATAGTAAGTTAGCATAGGAGGAAAGTGAAGTGAACAGTATCGAACCCAAGTAGTCCCAAAAAATTGTGTAATTTTGTATAATAATTATTTCTATCAACTTGAAAAAACGACCAAACTATGACTAAGACAAAACCCCATATATATTATTAAAGTGAATAAGAGTGAAAAAACCATAAGACACTATAAGAGAGAGAAATAATGTCAGAATTCACCAGAATAAAGTCAATAATTATTAAGTTTTATAACTAGGAATATAGTATTAAAAACTACTTTTTCTGAATAAATGGACAAGATCCATCATTATATTATGTGATGTAAATAAAATAAATGTATTAAATGACTTAAATACATTATTAGAAAGAGTTTAAGTTAAAATAAAAATTGTATATTTGCAATGACAAAAAATATTAATGTGTTGGATTTGAGACCATACACCAAGATTTCATGAAAAAATTAATTATTATCAGATTTAAATAAAAACTATATGTAATTGTCAAGCAGACAACAGTGAACAATTTATCTTAAATAAAGGAAGCTGTCAAATGAACAAAAAGCAGCCAAAATAGCCAAAAACAGTGTTAACTAAAAACATGTAATAGGCATCTAATATTGTATAATTTATGAATTTAATGTTGCCAAAATGCAACCAAACTGTATTAGAAAGCTGTAATATGATATGAAGCAACTATACTAATATACCTGACCAACTTTAACATTGTAATAGTCAAGTCAGCAAAATATTTACTTATACCATGTATGGCTGAAGCCAATTATCCAGTACAAAAATAATCATATCTGGCTAAAATACTTACATAATACTAACAAAATAAGACAGAAAGGTACAATAGATCAGAATACCTTAATAAGAAACAAACTCAGTTGAAAGTAAAGTCAATTCTAAAAGAATTTAACTAATTAGAGTGAGATTTGTCACACCATAAAAAATGACATCTCAAGACAATCAATGATGCTATGTCATCTTGTGATAAATATAAAATATGTACAAAGTAACCAGGTATCACAAAAGATAGACAAAATAATAAACTCTGTGTGTATAGTGGTGAAATAATACATATATTAAGGAAAAAGACTAATCATTGTATTAGAAAACTGACAAGAATTTAGGCCATGAGCAGAGGCCATATAAAATTGTATTTATTTGTGTTTTATTGATGTTAAAATTTGTTTATCTTGTTGTAGGAGAGTAGTAGTAGTAGATGTCTAGCTTGTGAAGGGAACTTTATAACTCCACAGCAATTTTTGTTATAAATATTGTGTTTTTAATGACTACAACTCAAGGTGAGGGTTGTAAATTGTAATGTTTTTTAGACTTAAGTTAATTAGATACCAATCATATTTAGTATCGCTAGATTCAGTAAAAAACAAGGAATTTAAATACATTAATGGCATACAAATTGTAAGTACTAATGTGAAACTGTTTGATAAATACCAGTGTAAATTTTGAAATATCCATTGTATGAAGAATAAGAAATTCGTTCTAAAAGCTTCTACGGAAATGAAAATTGTTCTATGACATTCCATTTCGTTTATTCTCGAACAATCTAGAAAGAATTTTTACACAAATATACCGGAAGTCGACGAAAACAGTCATCCCGATTTAGTATAAAAGCGAGACAAAATTTGACCAAAAAACACTTGAAGATTGAACTCCAGAACTGATGCATCTCACACAACACTGATCAACGCAGCTAAGGCGAAACCGAGAAGCGAAAAATCGACAAGACACGGCAGGAAGGCTTTTCCCGTACATAGACATAACCGACTGACTTAACCTCAACGAGAGTATACGCCAAAAAATATCGCTGAAATAGAGCAGCGATACGGCAAATTTTAATAGAAAGCACGCAGCCAGAACGTCGACGGCCCAGGAGGGTCCCAAACATTTAATAGAGAACGAATTCTGCTGTGTTCGCATTGACTGACTAACGTGACAAATAATTCCCCCGAACGTAAACAAACAATACATCTAAGCCTTCCTCAAAACTGCATGAGAATCAGCGCTGCGGTGGCAGATTTCTGAATCAACGCTAAACAGATGATTCGTAGTGGCGGCGTTTGAACGAGATTTTACTGCCAAACGTTTTGACAAAAAGTGCGGAAAAAGTAACGATCGCAAAAATTGACTTTAAATAGATTCAGTGTACACCCGAAGAGGCGAGATCGAGAAACTACCCGAAGGAAGTGTCCAGTGAGAGAATAAACGATCATTGGAACGTGAGTTACCAAAATTAAAGTCATTTGTTACCTGGTTACATTTATCACACAGTTGTACTTTACACGCCACACATACACCTTCAAATCACTTAGTTTTTTCTTGTAAGGCATCTAATTGATATGTCTTGGTAGTTCAAAGGAGTCACGTCCTGAGAGTAAAATTTTTTCATATATTAAACTCATGCTTGTCAACTGAGTCAGAATCTGAAATACTAGCCGATACTTGATTGGACATATAAAAAATTGTCAATAATAATAACTTGTAAAATTTTTTCTCTGCAATTTTATAATTTTTGTGAATGATAGTCCTTCAGACGATTTGTTTGTTTTTTTTAAAGAATTATTAAACTTAACTGATTTTTCAAAGCTAAACTGACTTGTTTAAATTTTTTTCGTAGATTTAAAAATTTTATCAATCACATTTAATTTTTTCTTGGAACAAACGTTTCCAAGTGGCGCCCACAAAAAGCATAGTTTTAAGTTGTGTTACAGGACTACATCACTGCAGAGGATCCAGTCAACAGAGTAAGTAACAAAAGTGCGCGGAGGTAACGCCCGACACATTACAACATTTTACAATTACAACACCCTATACTTGTTTTTCTATAAATTGGCAGCCCAACTAGTGAGGCTTGAAAAAGACGGAACAAGCCCGGCAACTACCAACATATTAAAATGCCGCAACCAAAGGGAAAGAAGGTGAAGAAGACTGCGGAACCCGAGTTAAGTGTGGAAGACGGAGAGGCAGTACAGGTCGAGGAAACAGAATTAGAACCGCCCACACTAGAAATGGAAAGACCGGTACAAACGGCAGAGGAATTAGAAGAACAAACGGGAGAAGAACCCATACAAATGGTAGAACAAACAGAGAAACCCGAACCAGAAAAAACAGGGAGCGTTGACACGGATATAATAATGATGATGCTCCAGAGAATGAAGGAAGATAAGGAGGAAATACTAGAATCCATGAATAAAAACAGACAGGAGGATAAGGAGGAGAATAAAAAAAGTAATGAGCAAATGTTCCAAAAAATGGAAGAAACAAATAAAAATAATAATGAGAAAATGTTCCAAAGGATGGAAGAAAAAATGAACAAAAACACAGAATCTTTAAAGGAGGGTATGAACAAAAATATAGAATCCCTGAATAAAAACAGACAGGAAGATAAGGAGGAAATAAAAGGAAGCATAGAGTCCCTGAAAAAAGAAATTAGCATAAAATACGAAATAGTAAACAAAAGGATCGATGATAATAAGATCGATAGTGACAGGAAGGTCGAAAACATGGAGAAACAATTGGAAAGGTTACGGGAGGGAAACAATACACGTTTCGAAAGTATAGAGGAGCAAACAATAGAGACCAAACAAGATGTTAGAAATCTCGAAAACAAGGTAAGGCAGAACCAAGACGCCATCATGCAGGAAGTCCAGAAAGACGTTAGCGAGAGGATGCAGGAAACATATGACATCGCTAACAGGCTGGACGAACAGATAAAAACTAACAAAAATAGTATACTGGAAATAGACCAGGAATTTGAAGGAGTAGAGGTGATAAACATCGAAGGTCGAATATTGAAAAGAGAAGGAATTAAAAAGGAATTGGAATGATAAATAAGGACATAATATAAGGAACACAACCAAAAGGGGTTGAAATAATCAACGTAATTAACCCAAACTGACAAATATAACCCAAATATTACCAAACATGAAAACAATACCTACGAGGTAACTGACACAATTAGGAACAAGGTAAAAGGTACGTATAACCAGACTTCATTAAAAAAGTACCATGATTAAAAAATCGCAAGTCGAATACTCAATCAGTAACCAAGTACCATAACCCAAGTCAAATACAGCACCATAGAGAAGGTACCTTGACTAAACATGTCAACGTGAATTTTTTTAACTTAGCCATAATTAGAGAGGAGGTAGAGATTTTTAAATAAATATAAATATTATTGTATAATGATTGTTATTAATAAATATTACGAGATGGACACATTCCACCATAGGCAAAATTTATTTCCAATAGCCATGTCAACGTATATTTACCAGCTTACCCGTACTTAGAGAAGGAGAGAGATTATTATTAATAAATATTACGAGATGGACACATTCCATCATAGGCAAGATTTATTTCCAATAGCCACGTCAACGTATATTTACCAGCTTACCCGTACTTAGAGAAGGAGAGAGATTATTATTAATAAATATTACGAGATGGACACATTCCACCATAGGCAAAATTTATTTCCAATAGCCATGTCAACGTATATTTACCAGCTTACCCGTACTTAGAGAAGGAGAGAGATTATTATAAATTAATATTACGAGAAGGACACCTTACACCAAAGGCATAAAGATATATATAAAATATAGATTTATTTCCAATAGCCATGTCAACGTATATTTACCAGCTTACCCGTACTTAGAGAAGGAGAGAGATTATTATAAATTAATATTATGAGAAGGACACCTTACACCAAAGGCATAAAGATATATATAAAATATAGATTTATTTCCAATAGCCATGTCAACGTATATTTACCAGCTTACCCGTACTTAGAGAAGGAGAGAGATTGTTATAAATAAATACTACGAGATGGACACTTTGTAAAGGAGAAAAGAAGGAGAAATACTGTCATATATTTGATACTAAATGGAAATGATAAATGATAAATGAAAAAAAAAGGAAAACAGTGTGTTACATAAGGAGGTAATGATGAATATGAATATAGCTATTGACATTGAATGATTTTAAACGATAATTTAACCTGCGGAGAACGATATATTAATATAATTGTGAATTAATCAGAAGAGTTTAAGAAAGGGAATTTATGTGTAGGAGCCTATGATCTTTGAATATTGTATTTTTTTTTATTATTATTATTATTATTATTATTTGTTGCAAAGGTGCAATTATTATTTTCTGAACAGGGATGTGTTGCCTCTGATTTCAGTAGTTATAGACAGGAAGGGACAGAGAATGTATGCCATAGCGAGCCACTCTGACTCCCAACCCTCTATGTAAGTTAGGGAATTGATAGGGAATTATATCAAAGATTAATTATAAAACATCAAGGTAAAAAGGAAAGGAATAGGTGATACGACAAAGAACGAACTAGGAATATTGAGTTGGATTAATATATTAAAGGAGTAGTAGAGGAATTTAATTATAAGATAAAAGAATGAGATATATTATAGAGATGATAATTTCATCAAAACCAAAGATATGTTTTTCCAAAATTATCAGCTTTAACGGTGAGGCATATGTAACGTCACAGAACGTTCCATAAAAAGAAATCATTTATATAGTAAGTTAGCATAGGAGGAAAGTGAAGTGAACAGTATCGAACCCAAGTAGTCCCAAAAAATTGTGTAATTTTGTATAATAATTATTTCTATCAACTTGAAAAAACGACCAAACTATGACTAAGACAAAACCCCATATATATTATTAAAGTGAATAAGAGTGAAAAAACCATAAGACACTATAAGAGAGAGAAATAATGTCAGAATTCACCAGAATAAAGTCAATAATTATTAAGTTTTATAACTAGGAATATAGTATTAAAAACTATTTTTTCTGAATAAATGGACAAGATCCAACATTATATTATGTGATGTAAATAAAATAAATGTATTAAATGACTTAAATACATTATTAGGAAGAGTTTAAGTTAAAATAAAAATTGTATATTTGCAATGACAAAAAATATTAATGTGTTGGATTTGAGACCATACACCAAGATTTCATGAAAAAATTAATTATTATCAGATTTAAATAAAAACTATATGTAATTGTCAAGCAGACAACAGTGAACAATTTATCTTAAATAAAGGAAGCTGTCAAATGAACAAAAAGCAGCCAAAATAGCCAAAAACAGTGTTAACTAAAAACATGTAATAGGCATCTAATATTGTATAATTTATGAATTTAATGTTGCCAAAATGCAACCAAACTGTATTAGAAAGCTGTAATATGATATGAAGCAACTATACTAATATACCTGACCAACTTTAACATTGTAATAGTCAAGTCAGCAAAATATTTACTTATACCATGTATGGCTGAAGCCAATTATCCAGTACAAAAATAATCATATCTGGCTAAAATACTTACATAATACTAACAAAATAAGACAGAAAGGTACAATAGATCAGAATACCTTAATAAGAAACAAACTCAGTTGAAATTAAAGTCAATTCTAAAAGAATTTAACTAATTAGAGTGAGATTTGTCACACCATAAAAAATGACATCTCAAGACAATCAATGATGCTATGTCATCTTGTGATAAATATAAAATATGTACAAAGTAACCAGGTATCACAAAAGATAGACAAAATAATAAACTCTGTGTGTATAGTGGTGAAATAATACATATATTAAGGAAAAAGACTAATCATTGTATTAGAAAACTGACAAGAATTTAGGCCATGAGCAGAGGCCATATAAAATTGTATTTATTTGTGTTTTATTGATGTTAAAATTTGTTTATCTTGTTGTAGGAGAGTAGTAGTAGTAGATGTCTAGCTTGTGAAGGGAACTTTATAACTCTACAGCAATTTTTGTTATAAATATTGTGTTTTTAATGACTACAACTCAAGGTGAGGGTTGTAAATTGTAATGTTTTTTAGACTTAAGTTAATTAGATACCAATCATATTTAGTATCGCTAGATTCAGTAAAAAACAAGGAATTTAAATACATTAATGGCATACAAATTGTAAGTACTAATGTGAAACTGTTTGATAAATACCAGTGTAAATTTTGAAATATCCATTGTATGAAGAATAAGAAATTCGTTCTAAAAGCTTCTACGGAAATGAAAATTGTTCTATGACATTCCATTTCGTTTATTCTCGAACAATCTAGAAAGAATTTTTACACAAATATACCGGAAGTCGACGAAAACAGTCATCCCGATTTAGTATAAAAGCGAGACAAAATTTGACCAAAAAACACTTGAAGATTGAACTCCAGAACTGATGCATCTCACACAACACTGATCAACGCAGCTAAGGCGAAACCGAGAAGCGAAAAATCGACAAGACACGGCAGGAAGGCTTTTCCCGTACATAGACATAACCGACTGACTTAACCTCAACGAGAGTATACGCCAAAAAATATCGCTGAAATAGAGCAGCGATACGGCAAATTTTAATAGAAAGCACGCAGCCAGAACGTCGACGGCCCAGGAGGGTCCCAAACATTTAATAGAGAACGAATTCTGCTGTGTTCGCATTGACTGACTAACGTGACAAATAATTCCCCCGAACGTAAACAAGCAATACATCTAAGCCTTCCTCAAAACTGCATGAGAATCAGCGCTGCGGTGGCAGATTTCTGAATCAACGCTAAACAGATGATTCGTAGTGGCGGCGTTTGAACGAGATTTTACTGCCAAACGTTTTGACAAAAAGTGCGGAAAAAGTAACGATCGCAAAAATTGACTTTAAATAGATTCAGTGTACACCCGAAGAGGCGAGATCGAGAAACTACCCGAAGGAAGTGTCCAGTGAGAGAATAAACGATCATTGGAACGTGAGTTACCAAAATTAAAGTCATTTATTACCTGGTTACATTTATCACACAGTTGTACTTTACACGCCACACATACACCTTCAAATCACTTAGTTTTTTCTTGTAAGGCATCTAATTGATATGTCTTGGTAGTTCAAAGGAGTCACGTCCTGAGAGTAAAATTTTTTCATATATTAAACTCATGCTTGTCAACTGAGTCAGAATCTGAAATACTAGCCGATACTTGATTGGACATATAAAAAATTGTCAATAATAATAACTTGTAAAATTTTTTCTCTGCAATTTTATAATTTTTATGAATGATAGTCCTTCAGACGATTTGTTTGTTTTTTTTAAAGAATTATTAAACTTAACTGATTTTTCAAAGCTAAACTGACTTGTTTAAATTTTTTTCGTAGATTTAAAAATTTTATCAATCACATTTAATTTTTTCTTGGAACAAACGTTTCCAAGTGGCGCCCACAAAAAGCATAGTTTTAAGTTGTGTTACAGGACTACATCACTGCAGAGGATCCAGTCAACAGAGTAAGTAACAAAAGTGCGCGGAGGTAACGCCCGACACATTACAACATTTTACAATTACAACACCCTATACTTGTTTTTCTATAAATTGGCAGCCCAACTAGTGAGGCTTGAAAAAGACGGAACAAGCCCGGCAACTACCAACATATTAAAATGCCGCAACCAAAGGGAAAGAAGGTGAAGAAGACTGCGGAACCCGAGTTAAGTGTGGAAGACGGAGAGGCAGTACAGGTCGAGGAAACAGAATTAGAACCGCCCACACTAGAAATGGAAAGACCGGTACAAACGGCAGAGGAATTAGAAGAACAAACGGGAGAAGAACCCATACAAATGGTAGAACAAACAGAGAAACCCGAACCAGAAAAAACAGGGAGCGTTGACACGGATATAATAATGATGATGCTCCAGAGAATGAAGGAAGATAAGGAGGAAATACTAGAATCCATGAATAAAAACAGACAGGAGGATAAGGAGGAGAATAAAAAAAGTAATGAGCAAATGTTCCAAAAAATGGAAGAAACAAATAAAAATAATAATGAGAAAATGTTCCAAAGGATGGAAGAAAAAATGAACAAAAACACAGAATCTTTAAAGGAGGGTATGAACAAAAATATAGAATCCCTGAATAAAAACAGACAGGAAGATAAGGAGGAAATAAAAGGAAGCATAGAGTCCCTGAAAAAAGAAATTAGCATAAAATACGAAATAGTAAACAAAAGGATCGATGATAATAAGATCGATAGTGACAGGAAGGTCGAAAACATGGAGAAACAATTGGAAAGGTTACGGGAGGGAAACAATACACGTTTCGAAAGTATAGAGGAGCAAACAATAGAGACCAAACAAGATGTTAGAAATCTCGAAAACAAGGTAAGGCAGAACCAAGACGCCATCATGCAGGAAGTCCAGAAAGACGTTAGCGAGAGGATGCAGGAAACATATGACATCGCTAACAGGCTGGACGAACAGATAAAAACTAACAAAAATAGTATACTGGAAATAGACCAGGAATTTGAAGGAGTAGAGGTGATAAACATCGAAGGTCGAATATTGAAAAGAGAAGGAATTAAAAAGGAATTGGAATGATAAATAAGGACATAATATAAGGAACACAACCAAAAGGGGTTGAAATAATCAACGTAATTAACCCAAACTGACAAATATAACCCAAATATTACCAAACATGAAAACAATACCTACGAGGTAACTGACACAATTAGGAACAAGGTAAAAGGTACGTATAACCAGACTTCATTAAAAAAGTACCATGATTAAAAAATCGCAAGTCGAATACTCAATCAGTAACCAAGTACCATAACCCAAGTCAAATACAGCACCATAGAGAAGGTACCTTGACTAAACATGTCAACGTGAATTTTTTTAACTTAGCCATAATTAGAGAGGAGGTAGAGATTTTTAAATAAATATAAATATTATTGTATAATGATTGTTATTAATAAATATTACGAGATGGACACATTCCACCATAGGCAAAATTTATTTCCAATAGCCATGTCAACGTATATTTACCAGCTTACCCGTACTTAGAGAAGGAGAGAGATTATTATTAATAAATATTACGAGATGGACACATTCCATCATAGGCAAGATTTATTTCCAATAGCCACGTCAACGTATATTTACCAGCTTACCCGTACTTAGAGAAGGAGAGAGATTATTATTAATAAATATTACGAGATGGACACATTCCACCATAGGCAAAATTTATTTCCAATAGCCATGTCAACGTATATTTACCAGCTTACCCGTACTTAGAGAAGGAGAGAGATTATTATAAATTAATATTACGAGAAGGACACCTTACACCAAAGGCATAAAGATATATATAAAATATAGATTTATTTCCAATAGCCATGTCAACGTATATTTACCAGCTTACCCGTACTTAGAGAAGGAGAGAGATTATTATAAATTAATATTATGAGAAGGACACCTTACACCAAAGGCATAAAGATATATATAAAATATAGATTTATTTCCAATAGCCATGTCAACGTATATTTACCAGCTTACCCGTACTTAGAGAAGGAGAGAGATTGTTATAAATAAATACTACGAGATGGACACTTTGTAAAGGAGAAAAGAAGGAGAAATACTGTCATATATTTGATACTAAATGGAAATGATAAATGATAAATGAAAAAAAAAGGAAAACAGTGTGTTACATAAGGAGGTAATGATGAATATGAATATAGCTATTGACATTGAATGATTTTAAACGATAATTTAACCTGCGGAGAACGATATATTAATATAATTGTGAATTAATCAGAAGAGTTTAAGAAAGGGAATTTATGTGTAGGAGCCTATGATCTTTGAATATTGTATTTTTTTTTATTATTATTATTATTATTATTTGTTGCAAAGGTGCAATTATTATTTTCTGAACAGGGATGTGTTGCCTCTGATTTCAGTAGTTATAGACAGGAAGGGACAGAGAATGAATGCCATAGCGAGCCACTCTGACTCCCAACCCTCTATGTAAGTTAGGGAATTGATAGGGAATTATATCAAAGATTAATTATAAAACATCAAGGTAAAAAGGAAAGGAATAGGTGATACGACAAAGAACGAACTAGGAATATTGAGTTGGATTAATATATTAAAGGAGTAGTAGAGGAATTTAATTATAAGATAAAAGAATGAGATATATTATAGAGATGATAATTTCATCAAAACCAAAGATATGTTTTTCCAAAATTATCAGCTTTAACGGTGAGGCATATGTAACGTCACAGAACGTTCCATAAAAAGAAATCATTTATATAGTAAGTTAGCATAGGAGGAAAGTGAAGTGAACAGTATCGAACCCAAGTAGTCCCAAAAAATTGTGTAATTTTGTATAATAATTATTTCTATCAACTTGAAAAAACGACCAAACTATGACTAAGACAAAACCCCATATATATTATTAAAGTGAATAAGAGTGAAAAAACCATAAGACACTATAAGAGAGAGAAATAATGTCAGAATTCACCAGAATAAAGTCAATAATTATTAAGTTTTATAACTAGGAATATAGTATTAAAAACTATTTTTTCTGAATAAATGGACAAGATCCAACATTATATTATGTGATGTAAATAAAATAAATGTATTAAATGACTTAAATACATTATTAGAAAGAGTTTAAGTTAAAATAAAAATTGTATATTTGCAATGACAAAAAATATTAATGTGTTGGATTTGAGACCATACACCAAGATTTCATGAAAAAATTAATTATTATCAGATTTAAATAAAAACTATATGTAATTGTCAAGCAGACAACAGTGAACAATTTATCTTAAATAAAGGAAGCTGTCAAATGAACAAAAAGCAGCCAAAATAGCCAAAAACAGTGTTAACTAAAAACATGTAATAGGCATCTAATATTGTATAATTTATGAATTTAATGTTGCCAAAATGCAACCAAACTGTATTAGAAAGCTGTAATATGATATGAAGCAACTATACTAATATACCTGACCAACTTTAACATTGTAATAGTCAAGTCAGCAAAATATTTACTTATACCATGTATGGCTGAAGCCAATTATCCAGTACAAAAATAATCATATCTGGCTAAAATACTTACATAATACTAACAAAATAAGACAGAAAGGTACAATAGATCAGAATACCTTAATAAGAAACAAACTCAGTTGAAAGTAAAGTCAATTCTAAAAGAATTTAACTAATTAGAGTGAGATTTGTCACACCATAAAAAATGACATCTCAAGACAATCAATGATGCTATGTCATCTTGTGATAAATATAAAATATGTACAAAGTAACCAGGTATCACAAAAGATAGACAAAATAATAAACTCTGTGTGTATAGTGGTGAAATAATACATATATTAAGGAAAAAGACTAATCATTGTATTAGAAAACTGACAAGAATTTAGGCCATGAGCAGAGGCCATATAAAATTGTATTTATTTGTGTTTTATTGATGTTAAAATTTGTTTATCTTGTTGTAGGAGAGTAGTAGTAGTAGATGTCTAGCTTGTGAAGGGAACTTTATAACTCCACAGCAATTTTTGTTATAAATATTGTGTTTTTAATGACTACAACTCAAGGTGAGGGTTGTAAATTGTAATGTTTTTTAGACTTAAGTTAATTAGATACCAATCATATTTAGTATCGCTAGATTCAGTAAAAAACAAGGAATTTAAATACATTAATGGCATACAAATTGTAAGTACTAATGTGAAACTGTTTGATAAATACCAGTGTAAATTTTGAAATATCCATTGTATGAAGAATAAGAAATTCGTTCTAAAAGCTTCTACGGAAGTGAAAATTGTTCTATGACATTCCATTTCGTTTATTCTCGAACAATCTAGAAAGAATTTTTATACAAATATACCGGAAGTCGACGAAAACAGTCATCCCGATTTAGTATAAAAGCGAGACAAAATTTGACCAAAAAACACTTGAAGATTGAACTCCAGAACTGATGCATCTCACACAACACTGATCAACGCAGCTAAGGCGAAACCGAGAGGCGAAAAATCGACAAGACACGGCAGGAAGGCTTTTCCCGTACATAGACACAACCGACTGACTTAACCTCAACGAGAGTATACGCCAAAAAATATCGCTGAAATAGAGCAGCGATACGGCAAATTTTAATAGAAAGCACGCAGCCAGAACGTCGACGGCCCAGGAGGGTCCCAAACATTTAATAGAGAACGAATTCTGCTGTGTTCGCATTGACTGACTAACGTGACAAATAATTCCCCCGAACGTAAACAAACAATACATCTAAGCCTTCCTCAAAACTGCATGAGAATCAGCGCTGCGGTGGCAGATTTCTGAATCAACGCTAAACAGATGATTCGTAGTGGCGGCGTTTGAACGAGATTTTACTGCCAAACGTTTTGACAAAAAGTGCGGAAGAAGTAACGATCGCAAAAATTGACTTTAAATAGATTCAGTGTACACCCGAAGAGGCGAGATCGAGAAACTACCCGAAGGAAGTGTCCAGTGAGAGAATAAACGACCATTGGAACGTGAGTTACCAAAATTAAAGTCATTTGTTACCTGGTTACATTTATCACACAGTTGTACTTTACACGCCACACAGACACCTTCAAATCACTTAGTTTTTTCTTGTAAGGCATCTAATTGATATGTCTTGGTAGTTCAAAGGAGTCACGTCCTGAGAGTAAAATTTTTTCATATATTAAACTCATGCTTGTCAACTGAGTCAGAATCTGAAATACTAGCCGATACTTGATTGGACATATAAAAAATTGTCAATAATAATAACTTGTAAAATTTTTTCTCTGCAATTTTATAATTTTTATGAATGATAGTCCTTCAGACGATTTGTTTGTTTTTTTTAAAGAATTATTAAACTTAACTGATTTTTCAAAGCTAAACTGACTTGTTTAAATTTTTTTCGTAGATTTAAAAATTTTATCAATCACATTTAATTTTTTCTTGGAACAAACGTTTCCAAGTGGCGCCCACAAAAAGCATAGTTTTAAGTTGTGTTACAGGACTACATCACTGCAGAGGATCCAGTCAACAGAGTAAGTAACAAAAGTGCGCGGAGGTAACGCCCGACACATTACAACATTTTACAATTACAACACCCTATACTTGTTTTTCTATAACTAGCGGAAGCAAAGTAACACCATTATTGCTAAAAAACTGGTAAAATGCTTATAACCATAGTAGATTGTGTTATCCATTGCTTGTGTGTAATAGGTGACGTTTATGATGATCAGACAACTTGAGTAATCGTCAACTTGCTAAACTCCTGCACAAAAAGTTAACTATAAAAGAACATTAATGATTTAGAACGTTCGTAACTCTTTCTCCGTAAATCGCCTTCTGGCAGCATTACAAGTGCCTTCTGATGGAGTAGAATGTCGCAATCTGGGAAAGCCTCGAAAACTATAAACTGGTATAAACCGGCTGTGTCATTGTTCCTACTAGTGTTTCAGTTGTTGTTCTGTTTGTGCAATTGCACGAATTTTATAGGCATTGTGTTCCTTTTATTCTTATATAAAAGTAACCGAAAATCACACGTATGTAGTTCTCCTTAATGTAATAGTGTTTTGGAGACATAGTGTACACCTTTTGAGGGTTAGGTAATATTTGTCGAAATATTTTATTATACCTGTATTTTTCAATTATTTATAAACTTTACACTTGATATTTTGGAGACACGTTTATATACGGCTTCCAGCATTGAAAACGCCGATAAATACGATCACTGCTTTATCTACTCTCTTGTGAGTTAACTGAACTGTTTTAACATAAAGACAGAGTAAAATAATACCTTTAATAATACAAATTATAAAAATTAAAAAAAAAGTTTGTGACTATATAATTGACTTAACGACGCGAAAAGGTTATAAATATAAATTTTTGTTGTTGACAATATGGCGTTTAACACCTTTCATTTTTTTCTTTTGCAAAGTCTATATAATATATAAGATTTACAGATAATTGGGTACTCTATAATTTTTTGAAAAAGTTGTAGTTGCTTTGGATTTATCAGGATACAAACAAACAAATTATGTTTACTTGATATATGATATATTATGTTTGCAAATTATGATATATATGAAATTATATCATCTTTCACCTTGTGTAATAGTATAACAATAACACCTTGTCTATACAATATTTATGCGATTCCTTGTTGTTGTTTCGTGTACTACCCAAAAAACTCAATTTAAAAAGGAACATTTTCTTACTGTAAAACCTAATAGTGTTTTTTAATGTTTAACACAACCAGAATTTGCTGTATTACGACAAAAGCATAGACAGCTGAAGCTTATTTTCTGAAGTGGTGTTAAACGGTAAAAGCATCATGCTTTTGTAACAAAACCATCTTAAAATGTTCATTAAAGTTTTTGCTAATAAAACTAGATACTTTGATTTTAGATGAATCTAAAGGTATGTTTCTATGTTTAAATGTTTCTAATTTAAACATTAGATTTAAACATAGAAATTAAGAATAATGAACAACTACAATTTGGGATGTATCGGAATGAATCGTATTTGATTTAAATAATAAAACGGCGGCAATCAATTCATTTTGTTATAAAGCTAAAAAGTGTTTAAAAGAGACAGAAATAAAAGATAGGCAGATAAAAAGGTAAAGGGAATTGTAAGGAATAATAGCTAATACACTAACATAGTGGACAAAGTTATGAAAAGTACTAACATCCAAGAAGCTAAAAAAGAACCAGAACAAAAGAATTATGCAGGGTAATTGACATACCTACGATCACATACCAGAAAAATTATTAAATATTTTAATAAATACGGAGTAAAAATAGCAATTAAAAAATCTGAAACGGTATTTGATAAGATAAGAGATAAAAATTAAAAAAAATCACAGTATTACAGAGAAGCGGAGTTTATAAATTAAAATGTAAAGAATGCAACAAAGTCTAGGTGTCTAGGTGAGACAGGACAAAAATGTGTATGCAAGTTGTCTGACCACAAACGTGGAGAAGGTAATAAAAAAACGAATTTGTTGTATGCAAAACATTTTATAGGAGAAATCTATAAGTTTGTTAATCCTTTCGATAACTATGAAATTTTAAAAGTAGTAAATAACACAGTAGAAAGAAACCTTAGAGAGGAGTTAGAAATATTGAAAGAAAGAGAGAAAGGGTTAGACAATTTAATGAATACTAAAACTAAATTTGATAACGAAGAAATATTTTATAATATAATTAAGAAGTAGAAGGTAGAGGACGGATAGATAATATTAAGAATTGAATTCCATATATGGATGATTTTTAAATAAGTGTGAGTGACTGCGCCCAAAAGATTGAATGAGAAAGGGTTTACAACGTTAAGTTTTGAAAAAGTGCACACACACACACACACGCACACACAACACACATACACACGGAATGTACTAGAATAATATGTAACTGTGCAGACGGCTGTGATAGGGCTTGGAGGTTGGGAAGGGACATTTGACGTATAGCTTGTTTGCAGGGGTGTGTGCAGACAGTAGGGCGGGTGGCTCGTTTCTGTGAAAAGTTTATTTTGTTCTGTTGTTGTTGTTTTCTGATCTGACGATGAGCTGATAATATTGAAAGCGCTAATTGGAATAATTTGTTAATAGTGGTGTGCAACAGTGTTAATATCGTTTGTAACGTTTCAATAAGTTAAGAGGCCTATGATATATTTGTGTTTTATTTCATCGCCCCATAGAAATAAAATATTATTTAAGTTATTGTTCTAGACGATAGATTTAGTAGGAAATTGCACTAATGTTAGTAATTCTTAGATTTTATATTTCTGCAACGTTGAGTAATCTTTAGGCACGAAATATGCCGGTATAAGCAAATAAGTAAGGTAGTAGAATTTTTTACCCTTGTCTATAAAATAAACACAATTTTATAACTACTTTAATTGTTTAGGTGGAGTCATTTTCAAATGGGGCCTGAGGCTGATCTATGGCGAAGAACAGGTATTCGGCCAAAACTGGTTCTGAAGTATCTCAAGCCGTGGAGTCTGTAATGGGAAAGTGTTGGCTCGTTTCTGTCGTGTAATGCGCTAGGCAATCATTCATGTACCGGTAGATCTTTTAGTCTCTAGTCTCGTTGCTAACATCCTGCTTGTCCAGAAGGGATAGGCCTACACATGTTTCTGTACAGGACAATACCCTGTATCCAGTATAAGATAAGTCGCTGCGCTGCTTAACTTACCTCTTGGCCGAAGAGCACGGCTCAAGGATACAGGAATAAGGGAATAGAATAGGGATAGTAAACGACAGTGAGTTTTAATGAGACATCGGAAGGTAGTAAGGGATACCTGTGACGATTCCTTGCAATATGGTCGAAGTAAGAAGAAAGAGGCTATATGTTCGCATAATATAAACTGAATATTTCTATGTAATTATTCAATCTGGTGTTTTTATTATTCTCCTTGTGCGTAGTGCAGAAGTTAAAAATTCATAATTATCGATTTTATGGCATTCGGTATTTTACTAAATTGTTTCGACTACGTGATCATCATAATATAATAATTGGTTTCTTTCAAAAGTATACCACATAATTAATATTGTTCAAAAATAATTAAATTTTAGTTGCGTCATTGTGACGCAAGCCACTCTGCACTAACAGTTATAATTAAACAAAGAGAACGAAAAAGTAATACTAATAATATCCATTCTAAGGAAAAACTAAGATAAAGGGAACATACTTCTTGTAGTCGCGTTGACGGTCTACCAATTATAATACTTCTAGCAAAGTTCTTGTTCTCTATTTCAGCATACTTTTAAAGTTTTTATATTGGAATCGGAAACTTATCTATGCAGTACGACGTTTTTTATGATATAAACCTCAGAATTTTAAAACTACAAACTAGGTCAAAGTATTCCAAGTTTTTAATAATGAAACGTAAGTATGGGAATTACTTTTGCAACTAGAGAATTATTTTTATTAAGATAGAAAATGGTGCATTCACCTATAGAGGCAAAGGCAACTGATACTTGGTGACAAGTTTTGCTGAAATTCCAGTAATACAAATCCATGATAAATATTTCTTATTGATTACGATTTGTACTGTCAAATTTGATTATCATCATTATTAAAACACGTCAAAGGCAAGGTGCTAATGCCCCTTCAGAAATCCTCCAGCCATCTCTTCTTGTGTCTACCTACACAAGTGTCTTATAGGTTTGTATTTCCATAGTTGTTTCGCCAGTCTGGAATCTGACCTTCCATCTAAGTGTTCTTTCCACCGTTGTTTATAAACTATAATCTTTTAGTTTGTCATGTAAGTTTAAAACTTGTAACTCTTCTCTTATCGCCTCGTTCCTTATACGGTCAAATTTCAAGCATCTGTTAACTCTTTTTAAGAACGCCATTTCCGAGGAATGTGTTTCACTTTCTTGTTTCTTGTATGCTGTCGGTTGCTGTCCATAATTTACACCTATAGGACATCACAGGGACTGTCATAACTTTGTACAACTTTAATTTTGTATCTTGAGGTGCGGTATTTTTTTTTTTAATAAAGTTGATTGTCCCACAGATTGTGTGGAACGAACATAACTTAACATCAACATCATAATTCCTATCACTATAATTCCTATATTTTCGAACTCTCTATATTTTCTATTTATATTGTTACACTTCTATTTCCTTTTACTTGTAGATTGAGAAAACGTGCAAAACGTTCGTTAATAAATTTTGAAATTGTATAATGCATCCTTAAATTGGAGTATTCTTGTACATTAGGATGTGATGGTTTGTCGCTTTCTCTTACACGTCGAGATTTGCTGATCCTTCAGTGATTGATTCTCGTTTGGCACTGTTACTCTGGCTCGACAGATGGGACCGTGATTACATGGTAGCGATATGTTGCGTGCGTCGCCCGTTGTATGTAATGTTCAGCACAAGTTGTAATGTTAATGTTCTTGTGGTATAAGAAGAGTCTAGAAAAGGAGAAACCGACGACAAAGTACACCGACAGCCAATAGAATGACCAGCTAAAGTGACAGTGCTGGGTGCAAGCCAATCAGTAGAGGACATTTAATAAATATAATTTAGTTACGGATTGCCCCTTTCCCACCGCCAAATTTCAAATTTCATAGTAAAGGAGAAACACGAGTGAGCCGCTCATCACCAAAGACATCACAACACAATTTTTAACTTTCCAAATCTGACACATATTCTAAGTTTGACATCCACCAAAAAAATTTAAAAAAAAAACTACAACTTACCTTGATGACCGGCTCACTTGTTCACTTGAACTAGGAGAAGACTCCTAGTGGAAGAATGTCCACATGCTGGGTAACCATTGGGGAATCGGGCGAATGAGGCGACCTCAAATTTTTTGTTTTGTTTAAATTCAACAATTACCAATTTATTGATACTCTTCGAAATAATAAATCATATACAATATTTCATGTGACAGTATTCCATTAGGAATATATAAAATATATAACATATTTAAAATATATGACATCGTATTCAGAATTTAAATTTCAAAATATTCAAAATTCCATATTTAAAAAAATATTCCATTAAAATTATATAAAATCTGTAAAACATTTAAACTCTCTTACATGGCATGCAAATCACCATTGACATGCACCTTTTACCTTCACCCATTTGGAAATAAATACATTAACATTGATAAGTACAAAGAGTAAATCCAGAGGTTTTCGAAATATAACATTTAATAACACTAAGTCTTTTTTTTTTCCTTTTTAGTCCCCCTCTGGTTGTACTATAAACACTTTCAATAATATCAACAATCTTATAAACCATTTAACAAGCATTGACAAGCGAGTCTATTCTACAACAATTTAAACAAACATATTACATAACGACATGCGCCCTCTGAAATCTAATTCAAAAATTGAAAGATAATTATATAATTAAGAAAATATAATGGAAACACAAGATAGGTGATTATACACTCTGTGTGGAATTCACAAGTGCATGTGCTCAGTTTTCCCTAAACCTGCATAAACTTGAGTAGCACAAAGGCTTGCAGATTTCAGAGTGCACCATTATTAAGAAACTAACAAATAGTCGGGTACATATATCTCTCAGCCATGTAATATGTTGTGTGCATGGAATTATGAGCCTATACATATACAAAAGAGTTTTCACAGTGACTGTAAATGGAGAGAGAATGAAATTAAATATGAGTATATACATCTACCAAGGAATTCTAAAAGGTCACTGTACATTGATAGAGAATTAACAACCCTATGAGCATATAAATCTACAATTCTTATAAATATATAAATAGTGAAATTTTCATCTTGTACAGCAGTTCAGTCATTTTTATTAATAGGCTGAATGCTCCTGAATTACAGTTCTAGTACAGGGCAATTGTTACAATTGTAGGTGATCTGCAACTCTTTCATAATCAGATTTACAAGTTCCAATAAAAGGCTGCCACAAGATAAGTTCCACACAGATTATAGTAAAAGGTATACTAGAAATTACATGCTTCCACAATTAACACACAAGACATTTATATGAACACACTGAATATGAGCATTAAAGGAACTCGGCTGAATTTTGCTTCACTCGGCCCCTGAGCACACTGGCCAATTCCTAACACATTTTCTTAAGTTTTTTTTTTATTTTTGTTTTCTTTTTTTTTTGTAGGTAGAAATTTTGCACAGAATCTATTACAGTCGAATAAGAAACTAGTCACATAAGACACTAGTGAGGTTCACCAGACCTTTCTTTTATTAAAACCTTGCGTCCAAAAATTTGCAAGGAGTGCAGAAACCTGTCTGTTATATTCCCAATATATAGAGAAGTGAAAAAAAATATCCAGAATTAAGCAACAGTTTTTTTGTGTTAGAAACAGTTAGGCCACACTTGACTCCAAAACAAGCAGCGCAAAAACGCATCCCAGGCAAAAATTTAATAATTTTAATTTTCCATACCTGCACAATTTTGCAAAGTGTCACTTACAATTGAGTTCCTCAATTTACTCACGCATAAATCACATCTCGGTCTTCACAGGATCACGGCCGCCGGCGCCAAGGGACCCCTTTGGCACACTTTACTCTTAGCCTGCCATGATTAATTTAAAAACCCAGGCCTTATAATAAAAAAATAAAGCAACTTTTCAAACGCCGATCACCAAGACCGCACGTGGCGAGCACAGCTCAACCGGCCAAACCACAGCTCGTCTCTATCTCCCCAGCTGACCCGGAACCACCCCCATCGAGTCAAAAGAAAAACTCTCCACTCGACGAAAACCACAGGCCAATCCACCACTCAAGTCAAAACAGCAAACCCTCTACTCACGGCAAACACCGCACCAAGCAGCGGGACTGAAAAGTTAAGTTGTGCGAAGTCTCTAACAGATAGCGACAGTATCCAAAATTCGGAGCGAGAGCCACAACCAGTTCCGAAGTTACCGTAACTTCTCATAGATAGCGAAGTGACCACTGTCCAAAGCGCACTCCCCAGATACCTGAAAATATCGCCCGGAATCCTTAGAACCGCTACTTGCCGTACACCTACGTACGGCACACCCCCACAACAAAAGAAGTCCAACGGGTTGGACGACACTGGGACTGCCACCACCGGAGGAAAAGCGGGGACTGACTAAAAACCAATAAAAAGGTAAAATCCGGCGAAAGTGGAAAACGAAAGGACACCAGAAGGAAGGACAAGGTGTGTGTGGGTGTGTAGCTGGGTGTGTGTAAGTGTAGAAGATACGGGGAGTGTGAGCGGCCGCGGCCTAAAGCAAAGAAAGAAGAAAGGAAAGGAGAGAAGCTAAAATACCGATAAAACGTTTAAAACCCCAATTAACCCCACCTAAAACAATAAAACACTAAAAAATAAAACCATAAAACACAATCCCTCCAGCGAAGCCCCCCGAAAACCAAACCCGAGGACCCTAACTAATCCTAACTGGGGTGAACAATACCAATTTACCTCTCACGGAAGCTCCATCCGCGCACACGCCTTCAAATGGGACACATGGGCCACCCTCACCTTCATCCCATCCTCCGGATCCACCAGGCTGGCAGTGATGGGCGAGACAAACTCAGAAATCCGGAAGGGTCCCAACCATCTATAGCACAGCTTGGCAGCGCGACCCTCCACCTAAGAGCTGAGCGGGTGGCTCCTGCAATAAACCAGCTGACCCACCTTAAAAGGGTTGGGGACTCTCCCAGCATTATAGCGACGCAGCACGCGCTCGTGCGATCGGAGCAGGGCTCTCCTCACATCTTTCCACCTGTGAACGACCCCTTCGTTAGGCAAATCCGGGAGAAGATCCTCCAGTCTCCACAAATTACCAAGGGGATGAGCGGGTGAGAAACCAAACATGACCTCAAAAGGCACGGCACGATGGCTTTCGTGAAGGGACGAATTGAACGTCATCTGCAACCACTGGAGATTCTGGTCCCACGTATTCTGCTGCTCCGCGTGATAGGCGATAAGAGCGGATCTCAGATTGCGGTTGAATCGCTCTGCGTGGGAAGGTTGCGGGTGGTAGGGGGAAGTGGTTACATGCCGGATGCCGTGCCGGAAACACATGTTTCGGAATTGCCTCGAGATGAATTGCGGGCCATTGTCAGAGACAATGATGGAGGGAAGCCCGAAATGCTGAAAAATACTGGTCTGAAGGGCTACGATGTTATTGGCAGTACTAGCCTGACGCAAGGGAAGTAGCCAGACATACTTGGAGAAGGCATCCACACAAACAAGGAGGAACGAATTCCCGGCTTTGCTACGCGGGAAAGGACCCACGTAGTCGATGAAAACCTTCTCCATCGGTCTGCCAGCCACCTCAGAAGACAGCAACCCCAACTTAGTGTTCTGAGCGGGCTTGCTCAGACTGTACAGATGACAACACTTCACCCGGGTGGCGATGTCCCGGTCCATGCCTTTCCAGATGAAGTTCTTTCTGATCGCGGCGATGGTCTTTGAAACAGCCAAATGGCCTCCAACCGGGGAATCATGATAATACTGGAAGACCATGGGTATCAGCTTGCTCGGCAGCACTATTTTAGGGACCCGTCCTCTACGTTCCTTGCAGCAGAGGACGCCCTTGGACAGATGATATGGAGCCTTCATCTCGCCTGATTTGATTCTATCGAAGATGGGACCCAACACCTCATCATCAAGCTGATGAGGGATAACTTCCGTGAAGGCGAGGGGGAACTCCAGGAGTACGGCGCATGGTTCATTTATTGGCTCCTCACTGGGTAGGTGATACATACGGGACAGAGCGTCGGCAACAACATTTTGGGTCCCCCTTATATGTTGTGCCCGAAACTTAAAAGAAGAGATCTTGACCACCCAGCGGCCAAGTTTACCCAGTTGACGGGGGTGCGCCAGAAGCCACGAGAGAGCCTGATTGTCCGTCTCTAATAGGAACTCAGCGTGTTCCAAATACCTCCTAAACTTGTCAAGGGCGAAGACTACCGCCAAACACTCTAACTCGTATACCGAGGATTTCTTTTCAGGGTTGGTAAGGGTCCTGGATACAAATGCAACTGGCTGCCGAGCACCATCCACCTCCTGAGAGAGCACGGCCCCGATCGCCACAGAGCTGGCGTCGGATTGCACAATGAAAGGCTTCGTGAAATCGGGCATCCGAAGCACGGGCGGCGACAAAATGGACTCCTTTAGGGACTCGAAGGCACGTTGCTGTGCGTCTCCCCACACGAATTTGGCCCCTTTTTTCCTTAAGGAATTTAGGGGAGCCGCAATCTCAGCAACCCCCGGGATGAACCGCCGGTAAAAATTCACCATGCCCACGAAGCGGGCCACCCCTTTAGCATCCCGTGGAGGAGGAAAATCCCGAATTGCCTGCGTCCTCTCTGGATCAACCGTGACCCCTTTATGAGAGACAAGGTGACCGAGGAAAGAAATTTCCTCCTGGGCAAATTTCACCTTGTCGGAATTCACTGTAAGCCCCGCGCGCCGCAAGCGACACAACACCTCACGGAGATGGTTCATGTGTTCTTCAAGAGTGGAGCTGTAAATGAGCAGATCGTCCAGATAATTAAACACATATTGGAATTTAATGTCGTGGAACACGGAGTCTAATAGACGGGTTAACGTCTGCGCACCAACCGCCAGTCCCATGGGGACTCTCTTGTATTGGTACAAGTTCCACGGCACGCAAAAGGCAGTAAACGGCCGAGAATCCCTGTGTAAGGGTATCTGGTGGTATGCTGAATTCAGGTCGAAAATGGTGAAATATCGGGCCTGCGAAAACCAGTCAAAGGCCGAATGCAGGTCCGGGAGGGGCACCGACTCAACTTCAATATTCTGATTCAATTTTCGATAATCGATGACCAGCCTATGCTTCCCTCCCGGTTTAGGCACCAGGAATGCTGGACTGGCATAGGTCGACGTGGAAGGTTCAATAACCCCCTGGTCCAACAATTCCTGCACCTTCTCACGCAAGATGGTCATCTTAGGCGGAGCGAATTTATACGGGTGCGAACGGACAACCGCGGAGTCGCACAGGCGGATCCGATACTCCAAATTGTGAGTGAGTCCGAGGTTGGCGGTCAGCACCTCGGGGAACTCATCACACAATTTACGGAAAGCAGTTTGCAGAGATGGGCTTAAAGTATTAATGTACGCCGGGGGTTGAAGTACTTCAAGACCTTCCCCCGCCTCATCCCGATATCCCAGAAAGGGGATGCGTACTGCACGGTTGAACTTAAAGAAGCATACGTGCCCCTGGATATCGAGAACCATTCCACTTTTCATAATAAAATCCGCACCCACAATATAGTCCACGCTCAAGTTCGGAGCCACGAGAAACTCCCAAACCCACGAAAAATAGTTTATTTAAAATTTAAAAGCCACCAATATGGAGGTCGGCAAGACCTCCCTCGAGGCCGTCCAACATACCACCGACGAAGGAGTATTCGACCGGATCAATGACTCCCGGACCAACTGCTGGTAAACACGGTAGGAGATAAGACACCGTGCCGATCCGGAGTCCACCAGGGCCTTAACCCGGCCCTTCCCGACCTCCAGCTCCAAAAATGGACACACGGAGAGACCCGGACGAATCGGCTTGGGATCGGCCTCCCCGGATGGGTGTCCCGTCTCAACTGCACATAACGGGACCTGGGATGCGACATCGCTACCAAACGTGGGGAGGGACCGGCGTCCCCTCAATCCCCCCCACGCAGGCCGTTTTTTGATGGACGGTTTTCCCGCGAGACCTCCGATCGTTTGAGGGGGCAATTCCGGGCCAAGTGCCCCATTTTCCCACAGGAATAGCAGCGGACTTCCCGCCTCTCAGAGTCGCCACCACGTTGCTCTTTCCAAGGGTGGCCACCACGTTGCACGTTCCAAAGGTTGCCACCACGTTGCTCCCGGGTAGGCCGCTGCTGACCAGATGAGGAACAGGGGACAGGGAATTCGGAACGGCCGGAGCGAGCCTCATCGTTCATCTGGATGGTGCGGGCGAAGACACAAGCCTCGCTAAGATCAGCGAAGCTGCGCGGTCGCTCCAAAAACACCAACCTTGACCTCTCCTGCGGATTAAGGCCCTCCAAGATAACCCGCACCACCTCAGCCTCCGACACATCCACCCGCAGCACACGGGCAGCACTTTTGATCGAGTTTATAAATACGTTCAACTGTTCCCCTTGCCCCTGAACTCTGTAGAAAAATCGCTGCCGCATCCGGTCACGCAGCCTCCCGGGGATAAACAGTTCCAACACATCTTTGTGGAACGCCTCAAAATCCCCGCCCGCGCCCAGATGCCAGACCACACGATCCAGCAGGGGCGCCCGACAATACGGGTAAATCAAATTTAACAGGGCAGCGCCGGTCACCCCAGGGACATCAAAAATGCCGAAAACCCCTTCAAGGAATTGGACAAGCTGGTCAGGGTCCAAACCGTCGACCACTGGAAGCCGACGGAGGAGGTCATAAATGGGGTTCGGCAACGATTCATACTTAACACTAGCAGGTGCAGTACCCAACCCTCGAGGCACTTCCACATGCTCCCCCTGAAATCCCTGGGGGCGACTGCCCACCGATATAGACGGACGTTCCTCCACCAGAGCGCTACAAGGCTCCCCTAGGAGACCCACCCGCTCAGGGGCCACGGTCTGGCGCATGGGCATCTCCTTCAGGTTACTAGGGCTTTCGGGAGCCTCCCCAGGTAGACCAATCTTTGACTGGAGGGCCGACGCCGTCCGCCTACCCTCCTCCTCCAGATCATCCTGCAGAAGCAAATTACTCAGGCGGGCGGACAAGTGGTGCATCCTTTGGATCACCCGCTGCCAAACACGGGTGGAACTCCCCATATATTCCGAGTCCTCCATCAGGGTGGAGAACTCGGTCCACTTGTCCTCACACACGGCCAGCTCCTCCTCCAAATCCTCGATTTCGACCCTCCGGATGGGAGCGTCACCCACCAGCAGTTCCCGCAGTTGACGCCGCAAGGACGCCACGTCCCTCTGGGGAACCCCACCCCGCAAACGTATCTCGAAAAGGAGTTCGTCCTTTGTGAAATATTCGGGCACCAGACCGCGGCCTTCACGACTCCTACTCTGCCCCTGCTCCGCCATAGTATCCAACAACAAGAAACTGAATTCAACAAGAGCTGACAATCAAGGTGCCTCAGGGTCCCCGACCCGGCACCGGACCAACAATGAAGAGCAAGATGAAGCGCGATACGACAACAAAGACAACCATGATCACACAAAAACACAAACAAACAAATAAACACTCAAGAACCCCCAAAACCATCAGAAATCGCCAGGCTGTGCTCAACCCCCCCCCTAGGGGTCCCGGCCCGGCAACCGCACCCAAAGACCAAGATTTACAACACTAATAAACATCACACTTGACAGAACTTGTCCGACTAAGATTTGGAGGTCACCTCATCCAATTTTCGTTTCAGAGGTGGCCAGGACTACGTCCAACCACGCTCTGCTACCATTTGTGAGCCGCTCATCACCAAAGACATCACAACAAAATTTTTAACTTTCCAAATCTGACACATTTTCTAAGTTTGACGTCCACCAAAAAATTTAAAAAAAAAACTACAAACTTACCTTGATGACCTGCTCACTTGTTCACTTGAACTAGGAGAAGACTCCTAGTGGAAGAATGTCCACATGCTGGGTAACCATTGGGGAATCGGACGAATGAGGCGACCTCAAATTTTTTTGTTTTGTTTAAATTCAACAATTACCAATTTATTGATACTCTTCGAAATAATAAATCATATACAATATTTCATGTGACAGTATTCCATTAGGAATATATAAAATATATAACATATTTAAAATATATGACATCGTATTCAGAATTTAAATTTCAAAATATTCAAAATTCCATATTTAAAAAAATATTCCATTAAAATTATATAAAATCTGTAAAACATTTAAACTCGCTTACATGGCATGCAAATCACCATTGACATGCACCTTTTACCTTCACCCATTTGGAAATAAATACATTAACATTGATAAGTACAAAGAGTAAATCCAGAGGTTTTCGAAATATAACATTTAATAACACTAAGTCTTTTTTTTTTCCTTTTTAGTCCCCCTCTGGTTGTACTATAAACACTTTCAATAATATCAACAATCTTATAAACCATTTAACAAGCATTGACAAGCGAGTCTATCCTACAACAATTTAAACAAACATATTACATAACGACATGCGCCCTCTGAAATCTAATTCAAAAATTGAAAGATAATTATATAATTAAGAAAATATAATGGGAACACAAGATAGGTGATTATACACTCTGTGTGGAATTCACAAGTGCATGTGCTCAGTTTTCCCTAAACCTGCATAAACTTGAGTAGCACAAAGGCTTGCAGATTTCAGAGTGCACCATTATTAAGAAACTAACAAATAGTCGGGTACATATATCTCTCAGCCATGTAATATGTTGTGTGCATGGAATTATGAGCCTATACATATACAAAAGAGTTTTCACAGTGACTGTAAATGGATAGAGAATGAAATTAAATATGAGTATATACATCTACCAAGGAATTCTAAAAGGTCACTGTACATTGATAGAGAATTAACAACCCTATGAGCATATAAATCTACAATTCTTATAAATATATAAATAGTGAAATTTTCATCTTGTACAGCAGTTCAGTCATTTTTATTAATAGGCTGAATGCTCCTGAATTACAGTTCTAGTACAGGGCAATTGTTACAATTGTAGGTGATCTGCAACTCTTTCATAATCAGATTTACAAGTTCCAATAAAAGGCTGCCACAAGATAAGTTCCACACAGATTATAGTAAAAGGTATACTAGAAATTACATGCTTCCACAATTAACACACAAGACATTTATATGAACACACTGAATATGAGCATTAAAGGAACTCGGCTGAATTTTGCTTCACTCGGCCCCTGAGCACACTGGCCAATTCCTAACACATTTTCTTAAGTTTTTTTTTTATTTTTGTTTTCTTTTTTTTTTGTAGGTAGAAATTTTGCACAGAATCTATTACAGTCGAATAAGAAACTAGTCACATAAGACACTAGTGAGGTTCACCAGACCTTTCTTTTATTAAAAACTTGCGGTCAAAAATTTGCAAGGAGTGCAGAAACCTGTCTGTTATATTCCCAATATATAGAGAAGTGAACAAAAAATATACAGAATTAAGCAACAGTTTTTTTGTGTTAGAAACAGTTAGGCCACACTTGACTCCAAAACAAGCAGCGCAAAAACGCATCCCAGGCAAAAATTTAATAATTTTTATTTTTCCATACCTGCACAATTTTGCAAAGTGTCACTTACAATTGAGTACCTCAATTTACTCACGCATAAATCACATCTCGGTCTTCACAGGATCACGGCCGCCGGCGCCAAGGAACCCCTTTGGCACACTTTACTCTTAGCCTGCCATGATTAATTTAAAAACCCAGGCCTTATAATAAAAAAATAAAGCAACTTTTCAAACGCCGATCACCAAGACCGCACGTGGCGAGCACAGCTCAACCGGCCAAACCACAGCTCGTCTCTATCTCCCCAGCTGACCCGGAACCACCCCCATCGAGTCAAAAGAAAAACTCTCCACTCGACGAAAACCACAGGCCAATCCACCACTCAAGTCAAAACAGCAAACCCTCTACTCACGGCAAACACCGCACCAAGCAGCGGGACTGAAAAGTTAAGTTGTGCGAAGTCTCTAACAGATAGCGACAGTATCCAAAATTCGGAGCGAGAGCCACAACCAGTTCCGAAGTTACCGTAACTTCTCATAGATAGCGAAGTGACCACTGTCCAAAGCGCACTCCCCAGATACCTGAAAATATCGCCCGGAATCCTTAGAACCGCTACAAGCCGTACACCTACGTACGGCACACGAGTTTACACAGACAACACTCATACAACTCCCTCCCACTCTTTCTCACATCCTGTCTTTCCCTCCCCTCCACCTCTCACACGCGCACGCGCGGGCAAAGAAATACAATCACAGTCACTCTTATATCCTCACATATAACTATAGAGAATAAAATTAGTGAGCTGGCCAATAGTAGTTACTAGGGAAGCGCTGTAAAGCAATAGAAATCAAATAGCTGGAAAACCGAAAGTAAGAAACGATACTACAGTAGTTACACAAAATCAAGCGTCAAGTGTAGTTCACGTGAAGTCAAATCATCAGATTAAGCTTACAATGGTATGAAGTAGCTGTGAGTGCAGAAAGTAGATTGTACGAAATCATTGCAAAGCTACCAAGTCTTAATAACATTAACTGTACTGTGATAAAATCGCAGACAAATATTACATTTATATAACACTAAAGCATCATGTATACTATATCTGGATTGCAAAGAGGAAAATGGCATTTATTTTTTTTAAAAGTAGTTTAACTACTATTCATGCATTTTAAAATTTTGTATACGGTCAGAAAACTTTTCATTTTACTTAAAAATTAAGTATGTACTTAAAATTAAAATAAACTAACATACACTGGAACTAAATGTTTATACAATTCTTGCTTACCGTGTAGGCCTACAAGTCTAAACACTGTATTCTGCAAATCTTTTGCAGTGTACACTATCAATAAGTAAAGCCTAACCGGAGAAATAGTTGCGTAATTACGTTAAACTTGTTGTTACTCTAAGCTTTTTCAGATAAAATTCACTTACATCAATGTTCTTCAAAAATCCGTGCCCATCAGCCTCTGATAATAAGTTGTTATTTGGAAGAAGTAAAGTGTTAAAACACTTTATCCAGTAAACGATTGTTAATGTACAAAACAGCTAATGTACACGTTTATTGACACCAATTATTTTACAAAGAGTTATGTGGAATCTTAGTCAGTAAAATGTTACAGTTTCTATTCTGCTCTTTATATGAAGATGATATATATAATATTTTATTAGTTTACTTCTACATAACTGACGCACAATGTTCCTTTTTCATAAGGTGAGTTATTAAAAGTAAAATGTTTCGCAAACACTTATTCAAGTCACGATTTTAATTTACTTCAACCTTGTCATCTTGTCAAAATGAAATATACAAAATGAGATATTATTTCTATAACGACACTCAAACTTTCCTTATCCTTTTCAGTTGTTTCTCTGCCTGCCTCCGATCTAAGTTACTGTAAAAATTTATATCAAAGAAATACTACATTAAACAAATAAAATTACATGTTACAAAATATAACGTGAAAATAACGTCTTATTATCCTCTCGGCAATACGGGAAAGTAAAATGGTAATTGTAAAAAATAAAATCACTACATTTTTTTAAGTGACAACTAATAATAGAGTACCACAAAAAGTGTGCTGGAAATAAGAAGTTATCTTCGTTGACAATTTTTTACTATTTAATACTAACAAGTAGACCTAAAATATACTTCCAAATAGTACTTTTCCTTCTTTATTGTTTGTTTGTCTTAACTTGTTTTTTTTTTGTTCTGTATGAAGCTGACTCGACCGGAAAGCCCTTCAAAAAAAAGGTTGTATTTTATCCATGTAACAGATATTAGTTATGCAAACGGGAATATTTTAAATTCTGCTAGTATTCTGTGTTAACAATCTAAAAGGTTAACGTGGTTTGAACTATTTTTTGATTTTAGTACCATTTTGAGTTAATTGTGTAAAGAAACAAATATAGTTTCTGGTGAAACCAAAGTTCTATTTATATACTTTGCTTGTAGGTTATAAGCCTACGTGTAAAAGCAGAAAAAACAGTCAGATTACCTTTACAACATTTTTGACTAGTTTTCATTTAATTCTACCTTTTATAAACAAAATTTTACAAAACAATTTACTTTTGTAAGACGATAATTACTTTTGTAATTTTACAAAACAGTTTACACTACATACAAGACAAAACAAGAGCTACAACGAGATCTTGTGTTGTTGAGCAGGTAAATAACAATAGATATTACAGTGTTGCGCAATTGTGGAGTTAAATTGTAATAAAAACTAGTTTTACGTAAATAGTGGAAATTATAAAGGCCTGCAATTTATTTTTACATGATATAAGTCATACACTGCTATCTAGTAGACTATACATATATACTAACTAACTAATACTATATATATATATAACTAATACTTCGATTATTTAAGTGACAATGTTCCTACGACAATTTCGTATCGCTCTCGAAAAGTCAGCAGGTGCAGTTACGTAAAAGATCTACACGTTTATCGATTAGCAAAGCAAGTACAGTGTCTTTGCCAAAAGCGTGCACTCAAGGAGATTCAAGACTGTTCGAGCACTCATAACTACGCATATTATTTTGCCATGGCGCCAGTAATATGGAAAATTATTCGGGAGCCTCTGCGGGATGTATATAAGCAACAGCGGCCGGCTTAGATGTTAGTTACGCTTGGCGATGTTGTAGAGTACAGATCAAGTTATTATTGCGGAATGTAATTGCGGAACACTATTAGTTGCATTATTATTACGTTTAGACACATTTCACTTGAATTATTCTACGAAAGCATCTTGTTGATTTCAAATTGTTATTTGTGTTTAATTAAAGCTGGTAACTAGTAACTTCACTGGACTGTGTATTTTGTTTCCACTGTACAATATAACGATCCGTGAGACCGTTGTAACAATACGATACATTCATATATTTTATGTATTACTATACCTTAAGTAAAATTTGCTTTCATTAAGTACTGTGCCGACTGCGTACGTTAGTAATACAGTCATGGCGCAATAAAACTGATGTTCTACACTATTTATGTTTACAGTATAATAGTGTAGACTACTGCAATTTGAGTTGTACGCGCATCATTTATCTACGTTAAATAAATGTCAAAATAAATTATAGATTGTATACAACTCATTCAGTAACAGCCTTTATGCATTCATAAATAAGACAGCAAGTATAAAAATGGGTAATATAGTGTTTCTACTATTGTATAGAACTAGCGAAACTGGATTTTGTCGTAATGTACACTGAAGGGACTGTCAGACAGCAGCAAACACAGACGCCTTGTATTGAAAACATATTTTATCGTAGGAGCCGTTTGTAGTTTCCCTTATTTAAAATTTGGTTTTACTTCAGAAACCGTTAGAAACACGACTCTGCAAAGTTTACAGTTCGTTTTCTATTATTTTCGTGGCTCGTGTCGTTATTGTGAATTACTTAATTGATTATACAAATCCGTATAGAAGAGGGTTGCTACGAAAAATTTGTGTAAACATTAAAAGTAAATATACGAAATAATCACGCGAATAATATACGCAATTTCTTTTTGTTTTCTGAACGAGCAAAAATTTCTAAATTTCTGTTGTCTCAAGTATATGATAATCTTATTTTCCGCAACTGGAATTGTCCGATTCTACTTTAGTTGCAACGTCTTCTTCTTCTTCTTCTTCTTCTTCTTCTTCTTCTTCTTCTTCTTCTTCTTCTTCTTCTTCTTCTTCTTCTTCTTCTTCTTCTTCTTCTTCTTCTTCTTCTTCTTCTTCTTCTTCTTCTTCTTCTTCACCTTAACGAGTAGACACGTTGTCTGTTTCCTCTTCACAGAGTACGTCACCATATCGCTGTCAGTCTTCCTACGTCTCTTGTATCAAAGGGTTTATGTGAAAACGCAACATTAGTTAGTCGTACATTTTCCAATCTGTGGCGATGCAGTAACCATTCTCTGCAATACGTCCGGATCTTATCATTTATGGTGAACACTTTAGCTGTTCTCTAATATCCTAATTCCGCAAACGATCCTGTCTCGTGCAATCCTTTGTTCTTCTCAGAAACTTCATTTACAAAGTTTGAATATAGCTTTCAGTCTTCTTTGTAAGAGCCCATATTTCGGATCCATAAAGTAAAAGAGACACTACCATTGTTTTATACAATTTAAGCCTTGTCTCATTCCTTGTTCTCGTCTTAAACGTTCTATGTATGACGCCACACATTATCCGAAACTTCAGTTGCATTGTATATATTGTTATTATTTTAGTAATAACTGATAACTTTATATAATAACTAATTATTAAGTTAGTTATAAATAATAACTAAGAGATTATTGCAATCTGAAAAAACTTGCACTATGATATTACAGGTAATTTATAGGTTCCCTAAAAATTATTGAAATGTTTAACAACAGAGACCTTGCTTTTATAAAGGTTGTAATTCAGAAATATTCCATTTATTGATGACTCTTAATTTCCACTTTTAGAGATTGTGATGAATAACAAAAAATTATTATATAGATAATCATATTAACAGGCTAGTAATTGTGTATTACAAATATTCTACATTCTATTGTGTCCGTGATAAGTAATTTCAATTAAAACTGATGAGTATGCAGTATCTTATACAAAATTAAAATAGAAGTATTTAATACAATTTAATTACATCAAATGTGAATGTATTCTGTAGAATATGTGAAGTAATTTATATTTATGAGGTATTTCCATCGTTATTAAAAATATAATGTCTATTTGACGCCTAATCGAGGTAAACCAAGATTATTAAACTAGAAACTGTTATCCAACTTTACACTTTATAAACATTTTCTAATCCTAACTAATTAATAAAAACGATACAAATGTATTTGTGAGGCACGTTAAGGAATTAAATATAAAGAACAGACACAGTTTTTATTGCAACTTAAATGTAACTTAGGAACTTAAATGTTCTGTGTAAACAAGAATAAAAAATTAAACATACTTATAGATCAAGGTTAGTAGTAGGTTAGCAAGCTGGTCTGTGTTTTCTTACTGGATACATGCCAGATAACCCATGATGGAATAGAACAACTATATAAGTCTGAAATACATGTCTACAGTACAATATTTTAGTAAACTATTTCTTGTGCAGCAAATGTACTTGTGTCAAGTAATGGCTGGTTTTGTGAAAGCCATTTACTTTCTGCGCAAACATTAATCCACCCGAATTCCAACCGACTAAGAAGGAATAATACTTTGACGCTATAAAGAGTGAATTGGCGGGTAAAAGGTATAATGTAGTTATATTTAGTATAGTTTAATAGTTTAGACCTATACGCTATTTGCTGCTAAAATTTGTCTATTTTAGTTATCATAGTAGGTAAAAACGTAAACATAATAGCTTAAGGGTTTTTCTTTAACAAGTGTACCGTGCATGCAAATTATATTCTGCATGTATATTAATTTTTTCGAAATCCTTTTGGATTTCTTTAATCCAACTTGATGTTGACTTCTTCCCCGACAGATATTTGAAGATCTGCTTTGTCAACCTATTGTCGTCCATTCTATATAAATGTCCAAAAAATAATAGTCTTCTTTTTCTCATTGTTTCTGTTATATTTTCTATATTTTGATATATTTCGTCATTACTTCTTAATTTCCAATATTCTGAACTTTTTCGTGGGCCTAATATTTTCCTAATAATTCGTCTTTCCAATATTTCTAGTTCAAGGTTAATTTTTATTATTATTAAAGTTTTTCTTGATTAACAAATTTTAAAAAATGACAAAGAGAAATGCTTTAAAAAATGACGATTTTAAAGCATCTTGCAACATCATTTAAACTTGGACTTGGGTAGTTCTAGCACTAGACCCTCATTATAACAGATGTTTCAGTGTCATCCCCGTGGACGTCTAGTTGAGTCAAAACCTGTTCCAGAAACTTTTTATACCAAAACTTTAAACACGTGACATGAGTATCAAGTATCAAAAAGTAGAGTTATAGTGGGCAGCGAGCAGTGGGCAGTTGGAAAAGTATACTTATTCTTGAGTACACGAAATGTCATGAGGCAAACGCGAATAATAATTAGAGGAGATTCGGGTATTATGGAATACCATTTACATTTGTGAGCATAATTACTACCGGAATGATTAAAATACCCAAAACCAAAACGAATAGAGACTGTAACTTATTGTGATTAGTTATATCTTGTCAAAAAGTAATTTGCAAAATTGTTTCTTATTAAAAAAAATGAAATTAAAAAAAGTGTCAAATAGAGGATAATATGAAATAGTCGGGTAATATGGAATAGGGGACTGAAAATATAGAAAACAAACTACATTTGGCAAAAAACAAGATGTAATGAGACTTAGACAATACATTATGTGCAATACAATTCGCAATACAGTTTTGCAGTTTAGTAAGGCAACTTACCTTATTTTATTTGGAGAAATCACAAATATAATCTTCCTTCTCTGCGCCGGCACAATCGAGGTGGGCCCACAGAGAGCAAACCAAACATTTCACCCAGATCTCTCCTCGTTTATCTTCGGAAAATTTTCCGTCGCAGAAGAGACATTCAGCATCGTCGTCTTCCGGTACAGCAGATGCTATGAAGTCCATTTCAGACGATACATCAGAAGGGAAAGATTCATCATCGCCACGTGAGCCATCCTTAGAAGTAAATTGTAATTTCTTGAAGAGTTTCTGTTTCTTCTTTTGTTGGGAGTTTTCTGGTTTCTTGCGTTTTAGGTTTTCGCCCTTAAAACTTTTGTTGCCTTTGGGTTGTTGCTTAGCTCTTAGTTCGACCTCTAACTGATTTTTGTATGGAGAATAGGTTAGTATAGATGATGTCCCAGCTTTTCTACCTCTATTGGACGTCTTCTTTTTCGGTGGTGGTGATATCTCCAAGGGTAGAACCAAACTTTTCGATGAACGAGGAGCGGGTGCATAAGAACTCCTTAGAAGAACAAGGAACAGTTCCATCAGAACTCTTAGATGAACAAGGAACAGGGTCAATTGTAGTTTCAGGCCTAACGGTGAGTGAGGCAGCAAGAAAATCTTCACTGCAGAAACATTCCTATTTACAGGGAAAATGGCAGTGACTTTAAAGCCATTAACTGCTATGTCTCCACGTTGTACTTTAAGGTAAGCCTTGCCAAATAGTTCCATGATGTCATAAACACTCAAGGGCCTTGAACTGTGTCTTAAAAGGTTCTTACTTCCTCACTATAATGAGATTTTAATAGGCCCATGAAGGTCTTATCTAAAGGTTGAATTTTATGTGAAGTATGCGGCGGTAAGCATAGAATAGTAACATGATTGTCCCTTGCTAAATTTATAACATCAATGTTGCGCTTGTGGGTTGCATGGCCGTCTAGAAGAAGCAGGACAGGTGACTCAGATGAGGGTTTCGTGACTGCAATAAAATACTGAAACCATTTTGTAAAAATGTTTGTCTGGATCCAACCAGTTGGGTGGCATGAGGCGATGGTCCCTGGTGGAGCACCCCTTAGAAGTTGTTCATTCATATTTTTTCTTGGTAAAATCACAAGAGGAGGGACAAAATCACCTCCTGCACCCATACAGGGAATGATTGTAACAAGGGACCCTTTTCCGGCCGATGTAAGGGACCAAATTTGTTTCTTTCCTTTTAGACCAATTACATGTGCAACTTTACTTTGTACTACTGATAACCCAGTTTCATCTACATTATATATCCGGTTAGCAGGATAGTTGTGCTTTTCGAAAACATTATCCAAGAGGTCAAAAACTTGTGAACTTCCTCCCCCCTAAATCCTCTCTCTCTTGCAAAAGAAGTGCCCATGGGTTTACGGATGGACAGCTTAGGATTTCTTTTCATGAAGGCATAAAACCAGTCCTTTCCCACCGTTTCATCCTTCCCAAAAGGGTGGGGTATGTTATTACGAATTGCATGTTGATATGCTAGAGTGCAAACGTCCTTTTTGGTGAGCCCATAATACATGGACTCCATTTGAATCAGGTAATTCTGCAATTCTTGCTCTAATTCTTTAGAAAAAACGGGCTTACGTCCGAGGGTGGTTGATGCTGCTACCTTCGCAACTTGCTCCTTACTGTTGACAAGGCGAAAAAGGGAAGCTCTGGGTACTTGAAACTCCTTGGACGCCTTCAGGTAGCCCATCTTCTTCTCACGGACAGCGGTGATAACCCTGGCCATCTGCGCAGGACTCCAAAGCTTCCGCCTCTTTCCGTCATCTTCCTTCTTTTTTGGTATATCTGAAAACATAAGCATTCTTAAAGCTCTTCTTATTTGAGTTTGGATTTTAAATTATGAATAAAACAACAAATCCAATAATTAAATTTTAATTTCTTCCGAGGTTTTTCACTATCAACGAAATGCTATCTTTGATAGTGAAAGGCCTCGGCAAACATTACACTTTTATTATTGGATTTGTTGTGTTCTACATAACTGAAAATTAAAAAAAAAAAAGAAAAAATAGTAAGACACATTTATTTAGTATGGGGTAAATGAAATTTATTTTAATCTTTTCAATGGTTATTTTAAACAGATTTTTTATTCTTTATTTCGTTAAAACATATTAAATCAGTAAATATTTTTGGTCGGGTTATATGGAATACTAAGTATTCGATTCGGGTAATATGGAATAATAAATATTCCATATAAACCGACACGCCATCTTGGAAAAATAACCTTTCTATCACTAAAGAAAAAGTCGTCAACTAAAAAACGGCCAGTGCATAACAAACTGCTACTCTTTGAATGTGCATTACGTTTAATCTCAATGTCTAAGACACACATCTAATAGTTAATACAAATTTTTGAAAACTTACCTGCAGGAATTTCACAAAACTGAAACACAAACTTTCTTGAACACCGAACGAAGCAATGTTGGCAAGCGGTCGACACTCACTACAGAGCATCATGGGAGCCCTCAGAAGTAGCGTACGATATTCCCACGAGGCAGCAGCACCTAACAGAGGAGACACCTCGGTATTCCATATTGCCCGACTATTCCATTATACCCGAATCTCCTCTACAAGTTTGCGCCAATTTCTACTATACATTACTGACTTCACAATGTCACGTGATCAATAGTAATTTTTAGTCAGCGGTCAGCAATTATTCTAGTTAACGATAACAACCCGCGTCCCAGACGGAGCACCCTCGTGCACCGCAAAACAAATGCGTAATGCAACAGTTAGTTTTGTTCTTAAGGATGTAATACATTGTCATTTGAAATTCTGATTTTAAATTATATGGATTGAATGTAAGTGTCTCAGTGTTAAATTGTTTAAGTTAACGTTAACCCATCGAATTTATAGTAGGATTATTATTCAAATATATTACATTGCATATGTTATGTAATTTGATTTGGTTACTAATTATTAGCGGTTGCAGTACACTACTTAACAGTAAGTTCTCTATTCGGACAGCTTCCATCGTAATATTTTAGTCGCTTGACGTTTCGATGTTGTTTTTTATAGTTTGATATACGATGTTAACTGAAGACTCGTTGGGCATTTGGTGAAAAATATTACTACCAAGGTTGTAAAAACCCAAAAAATTTATAGCTTCACAATTTATTCTTAACCTCTGACAGTTGTTTCACCTTATTAAGCTACGCGTATTTTTGAAGACTCGCAAAGGACAAATAAATAACAAGAATGTGTAGCGTGGTGAACATGTGTTCAGGGTGTGTATATGGACACGTGTGTGGTGTGTATGTTGAAGGGAGTAGAGTGAAGTTCAAGTGACTGTAAAAGCTAAGTTTAATAGGAAAACGACTTCTAAAAATTACCAAAAACAAAATACCGGTTTTTAATAAAGGAGATACAAAATGGCAATTTGTTAAGAAAACAGATCTTCAAATATTTGTTGGCAAAGAAGTCAATATCAAGTTGGGTTAAAGAATTGAAAGAGAATTTAAAAAAAATAATATAAACGCAGAAGAAGCAATTGGAAGAGAAGTTTTTCGGGCAAAAGTGTTAAAAATGGAAGGGTTCCAGGGTAAGAGAGAGGAATACGCAGGTTTAAGTGGGCTGAGGACAGGAAAAAGAGGCACAGTGAAAAGATTAAAGAATATTGAAGAAAAAGAAAGAACAAGGAATAAAGAATTGAAATTGTCATATGGTCCTCAGATGGCCGCAAATAGAAAAAATTTGTCTTTTTAAAGTTTGAAAGTAATATGCTTACAGAAATCACAAACAAAAATTTCAGTTTCAAGCTCTGCACATTCGACATGAGCCCAATCACTGCAGAAAACACACTGATCCATTCTTTGCCTATGTGATCCAGGGAAGATATCCCATCACTGAATATGCAGGTGGTGACTTTATTGTTTGAAAACGACGTTTCTGTGAAGCTAAGTATAAATGCATTAGCTCTGGCGCTCAGGTGATCGGTTCCTTTAGAAGGCGAATCCACATTTTTTTTCTTACTAGCACTTGGCTTTTTTTGGTCAACTTCAAATTAAGATTATTATTGCAATGTGGTTGTTGATTATCACTTAATGTAAGTTCACCTTTCTTATGTGTTAGTAACTTTTGTTTTCCGTCATGGGTTCTAAAAGTTTCCCATCACACCTAGAACTAACTGTCTAACAAACTCTAGCATAACATATTTAAAATCTTACCACCACTAGTAGAAAACTAACTTCACTCTTGAGAAGCAATATTTCCTATGATGTATTTGGAATTATGTACTCAGTACAATATTTATTGAAAAAAAGTCATACTAGATTTACATTATGCATTAATGTATATTATTTTTAATACGGTCTACTAATCGCGGGATAGTTTCTCAGCGCGAAAAGTAGTTCTTAATTATTATTAATTATTTTTCTTTAATTTGCTTACAATTTAATTACATCACTCTATACTTTTATTATTCTTTTATGTAACGCGAGGTCGTTATGGATTTATTGAGTTTCTAAAATCTGATTTTGTTATCTGATTCTTATTAACTGATACATCGGCAAATCGGCATGTTACTACCGGTTTGGGGCATAGAGAAAGGGTTCTTTTGTACCTAATAATTATTTTAGTATTATAATTTTTTTATTTAATTTTATTGTGGGATTTAGGCATATTAAATCGTCACAAGGGGGAGTGGAACATGTTCTCAACTGTTCTACGCGGTTCGATACCATACTCGAGACACTGTCCTCTCTTTAAGCCGGTTCGTCCCGAACTGGGAAAGCAGCTCTGAAGTAATACTTGGCCAGGCAATCTAGGTGGACGACCTTGCAGAGGATAATTTTCAGGTTCTTCGAATTCATTCTCGTGTCATCCGAGCATAAAGTTCTCAGGATTACGAGTCTTCCCCTCAACCGCTAGATTTGCTAGAATCACTCTCGTTGCATCATGTACTGGTGACCTAAAAACACTAGGTGGCATTAGTCTGTAGGTTCTCGCCAACAATCTCTGGCGTAAATTCACCTTCAGAAACTTTTTCCCCGTGCGCTTCTGTTAACTTAGGAACAAACAAGGGGTTTTCCTTAAGACCCATCATTGGCTTTCTAATGACTTCTTTTGCTGTTACACTTATTTGTATTTCCTCTGCTAGAACCTCTTCCATTTCCATCTGCAATAGGAAAGGTTCCTCTTGACCAGACTTGTTGACTTCTTCTTCGATCAATGCCACTTGCTTAATCGAATGGTTGTCAGACCCTGTCATTTTAGCCATGCAAAGCTTTATCTTTTTTTGGCTAACCTACAGGACGTTCTCTCTTAAGTCCACAATGAATCCGTAGGCATTCTTAATGTCTGTGCCAAGAATCACTTCATCAACAATATTTGTAACAAGCATTTGGTGGCTAAGCTCAAGAAGACCCAGGCGTACACGTACATCTATCTTTCTTAACACATTGATGGGGCTTAGAGTCACAGTATATATTTAGTCACGGTTGCTGATTAAAGCAGAGCACACAATGGACACTGAAAATGATGTTTATTTATCTTCCGCAAATCCATTAACGATCAGGTTTCCACTAATCTTATGTAGCGTAGAAACTGTGTGCTGTTCTGGGGCTTTACTTCTCCAATTGGTGCGATCACTCCCATCTCTCTAAATTTTCTTCTTCCCACACTCTATCTGTAGGTGACCGCGTTTCCCACAGTTGTAACACTTCGGTCTTCTCTCTTTTTCCCATCTTTTAAATCGTTGTGGCGCTGCTGACTTCTTAAACTTTTTACAATTTCTTAAAATATTTTTCTTGTGTTTAGTCTACTTTGAACCTGGGCTTTTCTCTCTCTCCTACCGTGGATCCCTTCCATTTTCAAGACTTTTGCCAGAAACTCTTCTCTTTCAATTGTTTCTTCTGCCTTTATATTGTATTTTTCTAAATCCTTTTTGTGTTAAATCTTCTGCTTTATTATTGAAAATATTTTTTATTTATAAAACTACGTTACCTATTACGTATTGTAGTGTGCTACCCTGTCTATTGTTTTGAATTGTGTGTTGCATTCTCTTATCTATTGTATTCTGTTGTATTCACTGTATTATTTGCATCTATTCAGTATATTCACTGTAACAACACATCTATGTAATTTTAGATTTGTAAATAGGTATTCCATATTAGGAACCCGTTTCAGAAAATAACTAAAAGAATAATAGTTACATGTCCATAACATGTACGCCAAAAATGTATTTATTTCTCTAAAATGTTATAACTTACTAACTGTAAACTTATACTCGTGTAATTCTGTAAGTATTCAAGTTGATCTAACTAAAATACATTTTTACATGCGAAAAACTAAAACTAAACTAAAACTAATTCTGTATTTGGTTCACTTTCTGTATATAATATACGAGGATTGTTCAATAGAAATAGGTTTGATCGGCGCAGCCGTAACTTCGTAGCCATGGCAACGGAATAATTTTGTTTATACTGTCTGCTTAAGTACTAGTGACGCGTCTGTCAAACATTTTTGCAGTTTGCTCTTTTCTAAGCGTTGTGACCAGGTTGAAAAATGGCATCTATGATTTAAAATCCGTCCAAACATTATCTGCGTGCCGTTATCCAGTTTTTGGCCGTTGAGGGGCGTCAGCTAATGAAAATTTATACGACAAAAAGCTGTATATGGTAACTATAGTTATTCTCATACAGCAGTGGTTGAATGGTGCAATAAATTTCGACATGGAAGAGAATCCACTAAAGATTTGGCCCGTCCCGGACCTGCACGTGTTGCAGCATCAGAGGAAAACATGAGACAACTGGAAACTGCTTTACGCGCAAATAGGCGCATCAAAGTTAGAGAACTTCCTCACATGTTAAGCATCAGCGTGGGAACTGTTCACTTTATCATTTATAGTTTTGGCTATCGCAAAGATGCTGCTCAGTGGATTACACGACTGCTTACTGATTAGCGGAAAAAATTGCGTTCGGCCTTATCATTACAGCATTTGATGCGCTATCAGCTACAAGGTAATGACTTTTACATGAAATTTTTGCCGGTGATGAGTCTTGGTGTTAACACTACGAAGCAGAATCCAAACGTCAGAGTATGCAGTGGAAGCGTGCACAATCTCCGAAGGCGGAAAAATGTCGGTACCAACATTCGGGAGGAAAAGTAATGGTGACCATATTTTTTTTATTTTAAGAGTGTGCTGCTCTTAGATTTTAAGGAACCTGGTATCAACATCAACTCTGAGCGATTTGCAGACAGCTTAAAACCCTTACGGGTCAGCATCAAGAATAAACGTCCCGGGAAGCTCACAAATGGTGTCATCCCTCTGCATGATAATGCTCAACCCCATGTAGCCCAGACGATTCAAGATCTGCTTGGTTCGTATGAAGTGGAAACTCTTACAAAATCCACCTTACAGTCCCGAAATGTCCCCGTGTGATTATCATGTTTTTGGCCAAAGAAATCAATAAAAGGACGGCGGTTCAAATCGGACGCTGAGGTAGAATTTTTTGTTAGCGAATGGTTTCGCAAAGAGCCGCAAGGATTTTACCAGCAGGGAATCTACAGATTATTGCAACAGTGTAACTCATGCCTTAATGGTAATAGAGACTTTTTTCAATATCGTTGAATAAAAAATGGTTTACAGCCTGTAAACGTGTTTCTATTGAACAATCCTCGTACATACGTATGTATGCATGCCGGACTGTGTGTGTGTGTGTGTGTGTGTGTGTGTGTGTGTTTCATATAATCTACCTAGAGAGAGAGAGAGAGAGAGAGAGAGAGAGAGAGTGAGAGAGGAAGGGTGGGAGAGAGAAACACGGGAAGGCTCAATATGATGTTTGCATGATTCTGCGTAGGAATATTTATATAGACGGACAGATCAGAATCTGAAATAACAAATTGAAAGCAAAACAGTTTGATTGACAAATGTTTGACCAACAATTTTGTTTCAAGTAATACCAAACTGTATTTCAGGTTAATAACACGATTTCAGTGATGAATGTGTCAGCCGTGTTTACTGAGAGATACCGCGCCCCCTGACCTAAATGCTGATAAGGCACACGTGTAGCAGCGTTATCAGCGTATACGGGATGCTGTTGGTTTCCACCACACTGATTACGGACGGAAAAGTGAATAAATCATGTCATGCAATATACAGGTTGTGAAGTTGTGATTATTGTTTAATACAATTTTTGTAATATGTCTAAAACCCTAATGGTTTATGGTTTAAAACTCGGCAACTGAGGCCTTCAGCCCAACAAGTCTACCAGAAGCGTTGCTCGACGGGATGTTTTCTTGTCACCTACATTTTAGTTGACTCATCGAAAGTTGAAACTCGTACAAAATAAACGCAAAACGGCATTTTCAAAGCCTGTACAGTAATCCTGCTGCTCTTAGATAACACAGAGTTTTGTCTACTGCTAACTGCTCGTTCCATAGGTCTTCTTTTAGGTTACTTTTCACTCTGAGTTTCTTCCTCAGTTCTGCAAGACCACTACACGTCTTCCATTATGTGAACTAATGTTCGCTTTGACATTGTAATAAAAGTCTTCCTATTCAGTAAGCTCGATAATATATGTAAGCTGTAAGAAGTAACACGTAAACATTACCTATCAGCTATTATGTAATGATGCTTCAAAGTCAAGACGTTGTTTTGGAATGTAAATCAAATTGTAACTTAAATGATTACGTTTAAAACGTCAGAAAATTCTGCTAGTTACTAGATTATGTAAATTGGAAACCTCTCGATAACTTCGATTACCTACGTAAGGACGTAATTCTCCCTAAATCGTTAAAACCTGATAACAGTACATATATTTTTGTGGCGTTTTGATACAAATAGTAGCGTATTCAATTCACATTTTAATATGAATTATAGCGTTTTGAATACTCCTTTATATACACAAAGCCTACAAAGCTTGTACCGTGTAGCACATATTCGTTAACTAATACTGTTCAATCAGCATTCCATTACTTATCACACGCCACTACCGATGATCCTCTTTTGTTATTAAATCCTTTATGTGTCTTATATTTTGCGCTATTTAAGTATAAAGTGTTAGTGATATAATACTACAAACATGCAAAACGTTTTTTTATATTCATATTTCAAATGTGTACATGTTTTTCTGCTAGTGTTCATCTTGTACGGATTGTTATCAGCAGACAAAGAATTTAGGCCTATAGAAACTATGTGCAAAAAACTAATATAACACGTATTCGCACAAAAATTGTATTTCCAACAGTTTTTGCGGTGAATCTTTTGCAGAATTCCGAAAGAAAGTTTATCTAAAATTCTCTGCTTAAAAAGTATATTCGACTTCATAGCGTCAGTATTGTGTTGTTAAGTCAGAACCTCTATTTTTTACTTTGCTCTGGTTGTATCTAATTTTTGTGAAGTGTACGCATAATATATTGTGCATTATGAGTTTTCTTATTGTAGTATGCACAGTTGTTTTGAGAATATTATTACATAAGGATTAGAGAAAATATAATTATATATAAGTACGGTATATCATTACCGACCCGGAACACAAAGGTTTTATTTAGTGATATACTGTTACTACATTACAGACCAATCTACGTGTTTCTCTAATGTTCCAGAAGAATCCGGCTGTAATGTTGTGTGCGTAGCCTACGCGATTTCAACATGCGCTCGCGAGACTTGTCTAGACGTCGCCGGCCGCGTGCACTGTGTCAAGAAGGCAGAAATCAATTGCGTCCTAGTGTAGCGGTAATGCACAGTGTATGGATGTTTCTGGATTTTCAGCGGGATATACATACAAGTACTCAGCGACGTTCAGTTTCAGTTTGAGTTGCGATTTATTGGAATGCGGTTCGTAGTATTATAGTTCAGAGTTATTGTCGAGCGATTAGTCTGTGCGTGCAAGTGATTCTTAGTGAAACGTAATTATTGTGGCGAATGTTATGTGTTTTATAATTGTGCGCGACAATTGTAATACAATTGTGTTTTATATCAGTTGACATCTGATTGCGTGTGAACAATTCTTATTTGATTTTGTCGTAAGAGATTGTCTTGTTGATTACAAACGGTTTAATTGTGATAATTAAAGCTGGTGATTAATAAAACCACTTGTATCCTGTTTTCCACTTTACCATACGACTATCAATTAGATATTTAGTTATTCAACGGACACGTCATAGACAACAAATCCAAGAAAATATAATTATTGCTGACATGTAATTACCACACCAGTCCGATTAGTAAATAACATTTAGTACAGTTTCTTCCATCTGATGGTCTACGAATTTAACTTGGAAAACCATTGTAATTATTACTATATTTTTATCCGTTCTGGTTTCCAAGGCTACTATTAGAATTGTGAGTTGATAATTGAGACAATTGCCGTGTAGGGCAACCAGCCCTATGTCAGCTAGATTTTTTATCGACCTTCTCTGGTCTAGATTCGTCGTCTTCTGTTATAGGACTACCTCGGTATTAAAATCCACCGAAATAAAAGCGTGGAAACCATTCTCGTCACGGATGACCAAACTATATTCGCCACTTCAGAAGGCGATCTCCAGCGTTCAATACACCTCTTACATAAAATAGGAAAAGAATATAACTGTAAATATCTGAATCAAAAATGAGGAGATAAGAAGTGATTTAGATATTATTGCATTTAAAGAAAGTATTAAAGAATACAGAAGAAAATGGATTCAAAACGTAGATAGAATGGGAAAAAGTAGAATACCAAAGATAGGGAAAAAGTTTACAATCCTAGAGGCAGAAGAAAAGTTGGTAGGCCTAAAGAAAGGTAGGCCGCTAAAGTCTAAAATCGTAAAGAAGATGATGATGATGATGACTATATTTTTATAATTAAATGACTTATAAACCATTATTTTAATTGAGAATTATATTCCAGGAAAAATGACGCTTGGAAGAGTGTTCTCTACAAAGACGTATACGAGAACAGCAGCAAGAGTCACTTCAAGTTTCATTTCTACTTCGTGTACTGATATTAGCAAAAGTCACCTCAATGTAGGCATTCCTGCTCCAGTTGGTGCACAGATCGACCTCAGTTTTATATTCCCCTAACAGTTTACGTAAACAGCTATTCGTTACGTCAGTATTGAAGTACTGTTAATGATATGTAAAATATTAAAAACACTAAAGTTTATTGTAACAGTTGCTATATTTTTATGATACTTAAATATTTATCAATTATACGTTAGGCTATTAGTGCCAAGAACAGTGCTTACAATTTTAAATTCAAAAAATCCATAAACAACTCCTATTTGTTTTTACTGATGAGCGTGATTGTCTGAATTATAATTAATAATTTTTAAAGCTGAAGTAAACTACATGTTTGAAGAAAAACTCTGAGCGGAAGTGTTGAAGTGAGCTGCCACAATGAAGTGTTGTCAGCGCACTGCCACAGGGGTGAATGCATCACAGTCTACTACAGCATTCATCTTCTTAAGCTTTCGTACAAGTACAGTGAAATGGTTGGTTATAACTTTTTTGATACAAATTTTAAAAGTATTTAAAATGCGTCCAAGGTAATTAAAGTAAATGACTCCCGCAAATTCATGCACAATAAATGCCACGAGTATATGCTGCTACAAATATGCATCTACAACCTGTAGATATACCTATCTTTTATCGAGTCACCTGTAACTACAGAATGTTGCTCGTATTTTTAAGTTCAACAATGCAATTCGGCTTATGCATTAAGCGACTAAAAATTAGTGCATGATCCTAACTTTATATTCCGTTATCAAACGCCTCAAAAATTGTAGTTCCATAAACAATAAAACCATTGGCTTTTATATTTACCACTAATAATTTTAATTAAAAAATCGGTATGCATGACCTTATGTTCTATTTAATTGTAAAATTATTTTTAATATGTAGGCCTACACTCAGAACTAAACCAAATATATCACCATACGTTTTGGTAAAAACTGTTAAAAGATAATCAAAATACGAAATGTACCTAGTTGTTAATACTTTAAAAGTAAATAATTAATTTGATTAAATCTTCTTGTATTTAAACAGTTCGAAAGAAAGGGAATACCGTCTAGCGTTTGTTATCTGAGAATTTCTGAAAACGAAAATTTATTTTTCTTACGTATCCGTGGTTCGGTAAGGCACCATGGAACGATATCAATTGTTAATTGGTTATTGAAATGTTTAAGTTGTCCATCAAATAAATTTAAAACAGTAATACAAAAAATGACCTGCTCCATTTTCAAAAACCGTTTTCATTGATATATATCTCATCTACCTTTTTACAGTGGATTATTATGACCTTCTTTTTAGAGAAGGTTATGTAACAGTCGTTTCTCGAAATACGTAAATTTTCAGTTCCAATCTCATAGGAATCGTTTTTCCCTCAATTTATGTTTTGTATTTATCAGATTCTATACTTAACAAGTTTAGAAACAAATTTATAATCACACTTAAACATAAATGTCGTTGTTGGAGGGCTATCCACTATTCAGCGCTTATACTTGACATCAGATTTACACAAATTAGGAAGATAACACTTAAAAGTCACAAAGTCAAGGAAAACTTGACACAAAAATTTGAATAATAGTTGACATTATTATTAACGTATTTTAAAAGAATATAATTTGAAATTGTTTCTATTAAATATCTGTATCGAATACCAGCTATTAATTTGTCTACCGTGCGTAGAAAATACTCTAATAATATTTTAAATTTTACCGCTAAGAAAATAAAATGAAAAAGGTTGTATTTATTTTTCTAAAAAGGAAAAAATATTGCAATGATCTTTACTTCAGTTTTGATATCATATGTATTAGGTCTGAATTCTACAATTTTAAAGTAACCTAGATGAATAAATTTATCCCAAATTTCAGGTTTATATTCAGGGTTTATACACTTGCATAAGCTGCGAGCCACTGAGACATTCTAAATGACTAATTTTAATGACGTTTACCAAATTACATGTTACTATTCTGAGTGCCATTAATGTTTGTTATAATTGGTGTATATCTTTCCATTCATGTCCTAGAACACATTAAATGAATACGTCGTGACTACGTTGTTATACTGTATATATATCACAGTGAAATATTTTAATTAAACATTGGGTATTCAGTAACAGATTGCTGTAAAACTATAAATCAGTACATATCTGGGCAAAGTAGACTTGCTCGTTCCTTTTTATTTCAATTACAAAATACCAGGAACATAAATTCTTTGCCGTCTTACAAAATGGCGACTGTTACACGATTTCAGGCTACACAACTTCTACACTCTGTGTGTGTGTGCGTGTGTGTAACCCGTTAAAAATTGAGGTCTTGTGATGGAACTTGGATAATATTCGTTGATATTATCCAACACAATTTTATGTACTTTAATAGACGATTTAATGGTAGTGATTTGGTTTCCTCAATAACTCTATGTACGACTCATAGTTGGAAAGACGTAAAAAGAACATATAATTTTAGGTAATATTTCTTCACATTCAGAACGATTCTCGACTAAAATAAACCGAACTTTACATGAACGGGTTTCAATTCCCTCACTTAAATTATGTACGGTGTAAACAGCCCTTCAGCATTTCATTAGAATTTAAAATCATAATCGTATAGTACCAATTCAAATTGGTTATTTGTGATACACGTTTGCTGCCCTTCAAACGATAAGTTTTGAGTAAACGGCCACAAATTTGAAAATCTCATGGAGACAATCTCGAGTTATTAAAATATTGTTAACAATTGTAAGTACGACTACAGTTTAGATCCGAGTGATTTTCGTCGTAGTGGAGGATTGTTCGATAGGTTTGGAAACAAACTTCAAGCGTACTAGAATTGGTATAAGACAAATACGCTAAAACAACTCGAAAAATTAGTGCAGGAATTACATTCTGTCCAGACAGATAATCGCTTTCTTGAACACAGATTGAATAAATTTGAGTCTGCTATCAAACTGTCAACAAAGTAGACTGTTGTAAAGAACACACACACACAAATATATATTATTTGTAAACATACATGCATATTATACCAATAAGTTCTCTGGATGGACTGAAAGCTACTCGTGGTTGACGTCAATTTATAACTAAACGAAGTCGTATGTTTTCTTCTTTCTATCGCTAACAATGACGATCGCGAACGCAAAATAATAACCAGTAGCGAATGTGTATCGTTCTTCTCCTTACCTGTCCTTATATGAATGTACCTTACTTCCCGATAGGCGCTATATTGTTTTACTAAAAACAATTAAAAAGTTCTTCCGGCGTCGTCTTCTTTTACTTCGATAATAATTTAAACTTACTCAAACGGACTGGCGCGAATTCAAATCTCGAGTGGAGTCTGACGTGTTGCCAACCTATAATTCTGGTAAAAAATTTTCTTCACTGCTAAAGTACACAATTATTAAGACATATATCAAATAAAACAAGGAACGATTATTAATGTTCAGTACTAATTTATTAGTGTCCATATTCGCTGATTATTATAAGTTAAGTACAAAATATTTGTTATTATAAAACAGTTTGCTCCGGCTATTAAATTTTATTCGCTCAGAAGATGGTCATGGTGTGTCTTCAAGCGTTCTGGATAATGTTACAGAATTTTGTCCAGAACGATGAATAAATTCTTTGGATTACGGCAAAATAAACAAGATGATTATAAAAGTACACAACCTTACATCAATGTTAATTAAATACTATACAGGTTTACTTACAACTCGGTTCTTAGTGTCTAAAAAGTGTGTCGAATTCTTGGCGTCACATAGAGGTTAAGTCACAGTTTCACACACACTTTTAATATATATTGTTGCATGACAGATTATCCACATTATAATGAATGAAAAATGATCATAAATAAATATAAAATAAAATGAAATCAAAGAAAAATCGAAATAAAACAAATAAATACCACAGAAAATGCAATCATAATTTGAAGAAATAAAAATAAATTAAAAACGACTAAGCAACACCTATGAGTAATGAAAAATAAACCAAAAAACTAAAAGTAAGTAAGAAAATACCCAGGTAGGATAGGAGTATGTAAGGCAAAACCTAGAACAAACCGACATCCCTGATAAAAGTACTAATATTGAAGAAACAAGATAGGATAACAATAAGTAAGGAAAATACCCAAAACAAACCGAATACCTAATAAATCTATTTTTATCGAAGAAACAAAGAAGGAGAATAAGTTAAAGTAAGGAAAAACCCAGAACAAACCGACACCCTAAATATAAGGACTAATTTTGAAGAAACAAGATAGGATAGGAGTAAGTAAGGCAATACCCAGAACTAACCGACATCCTTAATAACAGGACTGAAAACGAAGGAAATCACTTAGTCGAAAGGATAAAGTAGGGAAATACCCAAAGTAAACCTAGTAATAAAGGAATAAAACCTCTACAGAAATATAACTAATGAAAGTACGACACCCAAAATAGAAAATAATGTGAAATAGATATAGACAAAAGTGTTTAGAGGTATAAGTAAAAGTGCACCCACGAAAGTTATTTTATAATGGAAAAAACAAACATTCATAATCCTCTATAAACCAGATTCTTGATCTTGGAATTCTATAAAACTTATTTAGAGATAAGATCCAAGAATAACAGGGGACCAGTGCAAGTTATCTTATTATAATAAATAAACTTCAACTGTCAGTGTTTTAAATGCTTAAACTAAGTAAATTTGTGCCTTTACACAACTTTAAAGTTTGTGCACAATTACAGAAATAACATTTTGTAGAATATTATGATAAAAATAGACTACAAATGTTTTAAGAAAGTGCCACTCTTTATCTAACAACATTTTATAAAATGAAATAGATAGAATAAGAGCAGGTAATAAATAAGTGGAGTGACAAGGGGTACATCCCCAATATAAAATAAAAACAGCTAAGACTGTACAAAATTAAATTTAAGAAATAAGTTAAAAAAGAAAGGACATATGTGTTTTGTTTATGTTAAGTTCAATGAACTCAAGGCTGAAATGTCTGGGTTTGAATACTATTTTTTGTTATAAAATATTTGTTAGGACTTAATACTTGTTATCAATGCTAAATGTTCATGCAGTTAAGTAAGGTAATTTTCATTAATATTGTATTAGAATAGAAGGTCAGAAGGGGTATAAGCAAGCTGTATTATCCAAAACTTTGTATGTAAAAAAAGATAAAATCTAGGCCAAATGGTAAAAAGCAACAACATTATAATTGATAAATAAGTCAATTAAACTAGTTAAAATGCTGAAATTTGTATAAGGTAAATCAAACACAGTATATTATAACTGAAACTATACTTTAGAAAGATATTGTAAAAAGGTATGAAAGATTATTGAAAAAAATGCAAATATAATAACAGAAAAATCCAAGGGGGGTCCCAAATTAAAGAATAATATTTAAAAAGGATAACTAATTAATAAGATTACAAGGAATTAATGGAAAATAAACATGTTATTTCAATCTGAGATTTTGTACAATCATAATTATAACATAATACAAATGGCAAACCTTTTAGGAGGACAGGAAGTAAAATTTTAAGGCCTACAGTTAGAAATACAGTAAATATGGCATTTTTAGATAAAAACATTGTAAAAATATCTTATTTGCTATCAAATCAAGCATAATGAACTAAAGAAAGAGATCTGTATTTAATATTTTGAATAGTTTAATAATAGTAAAAATGTATTCAGTAATATAATGTAAATGTCAACCACGTAACGGAAATGATAGAGATTTAAAACAATGTCTTGTTAATATTAACTTTGCTAAGACGTTTCGGATGAAGAAGGAAGTTAAAACAGTTGATTATTAGACGTGATCGAGTAAAAATTTGACGAGCTCTCGCTAAAAATTAACATAAAGCGAAGGAAGGAAAATGGCTTTCATCAACCTAGCATAGTCGAAATAAAAAATCGCAAATTTTGGAAAACTTAAAATAACAATTAAATTCAGTGAAATAAACCAGTACAATTATTAAATTAAACTAATACTGAACAGAACAAAGTGAATTAATGAATTAAACACCTAAGAACAATAATCCTGAATATAAAGACGAAACGTGCCATTTTCGACCTTATTGACTAAAGTGCATTAAAAACATTATTCAACACTAATCAACGAGGCGAATCACGGACCACTGATCCAGGACAACTACACTAACACCACAGGGAATAAACACTATTGCTGGAACGAGGAAACTTTAGAAACAACAACATTTATTGGAAGAAAATTCAGTCGTCACGTCGTCATTTAACATATGCAGTACTGAGGCAGCCATCTTGAACTCCCACAATTCTCTCTACACGCTACTGCCAGCTTTGTCATCAACTGAGATGATTTCGAAATTTTACTTAATAACCATTATATATTAAATGAAATCTCTGTATTTTTAATTCTATAGCTATTAATTGTAAGTGTTATACTTTCCTGAACTTACCTTTTCTCTGACTATATAATATAACCGTTAAAAGAACCTGAAAATTAATATTAATACTTTATGTAAAGGTAATCGATCGCCCTGAGACACGAGTCGATAATTATTTGTTGAATAATCGGTTTAATATCGATCCATTAATAATTTATTAAATAAAAACTGGAATTTCATAATTTTGACTTATATTTATTTCAAAAAATATAATTAGAATGACATAAGATAGTATTTAAACCACGGACTACACGAAAAGCGGCAATTACCAAAGTGAAAGGAGAATACTCTCAGAAGAAGAAGAACCGCAAATCGATTAGTCCAGGAGACAATATGATTAACGCAGAACTTAATTCTAGTTACCAAAAGGTGATATAATTGACAAAAACAGTAATGAAAGATTTAAAATTTTACACCAAACAATTACAAAAATTAATTACTAAATAATAAAACCACAAAACAAATAAAACATAATTTACAAAAAATTAAAATCAAAAACTTTATTTTGTTAACAATCACAATTTTACAGATTTTTACAATATTTTCAACTAATCCTTGAAAGAATTTATTATACAATGTTCGGAGTGAGAGTTATTGTGTGGTGGAAAAATTAATTAATTTTATTCGCAATTATATAGAATTCATTTATACTTAACAAAATCTTTTGTTTCTTCTGATGAGTCCCAGGTAATTCTTCCAAATATTGTTGATTATAGTATTTAGTTCTTCATCATTCGGGGTTTTGTTTCTTTCTTTCTTTATTTTATTTAGTCAAGATTTTTTAATTTTAATTATCGAATTTTGATTTATGGTTTCATCATGGGTTTATTGGATCCAGATTCAACTTCTATTATTCATAATTGTTCATTGTGAGTACAGTTCCCTCTTATTATTTTTTAATTAGAGCGGATTCAGTTTGGCATCTGCATACCTTGAGCGCTAATAATGGACTAACTAAAAATTCTAACGGTTTTCTCAATTCCAAGCATAATTCCCTGCTTCTGATTAGTTAAGAATTTAGTTTAAATTGTTATGAAAGCTTGGGTTTTTGTATCAAATTGACCTAATGTCTTATAATTGTTATAATTCATTGGTGTTTTTTCCAATGTGTGAGATATTAACATTAATGTCTTTATTTTATTTCAAAGATTAATTTGATATCCCATAATGCTGGTCATGGTCATGGCTTGGTCATGTATTAATGTTTTGACCAATTTACTAATGTTATTTTATTACATATTTCACTTATTTTTTCTGTTCACTCTATTTCTGACATACTATTATAATTAGATAATTGCAATTAACAAGTCACTTTGTCTTATTTCTCAAATACAATGGTTAATTGCTTATAAATTGCTTTTTCTGAATTTTGACAGTTAGGCATTTTATAGGCCTAAGCTATAAATGTCTGGAATTTCTTAATTTACACAATTTAAACATTACTTATTACTGTCATAGGTTCTGCTTGCCATTACTTAGTTATAGTGTCTACTTTTGAAAGACGTTGGGCCATTTTACAATAAATAAATGTTATCATAATTTTAAAAATCATTCCTTGTCTAACACCCTTTTTTCCTATCTTATTACAATGGTGAGTATTATTGTGATTATTAAACTTATATAATTGCCTGCCTGTATTTTCTAATATTCCTTTACCAAACTTTTTATCACTTAATCTTTCTGTTATATGGTAACATATAACATTAACATGGTTTATGGTCTTCTCATGATCCAGCCTCATTCCTTCTTTTACAATACAACTCTTTTAGGTAAACTAACAACAACTTTGGTGCATGGTGTCTTGACACCATTTACAATATTGTGATCACCATCCTTGTTACTATTTTGTAATATAGGATGTTTTACTATTACTTAAATCCTAAGTAATTTATTTCTTACTTATTAGCACAATAAAATTGGTTGACATACTAACTTTGTTGTCTACCGTTTGTATGAACATTTAACATTATTTCTTAATTGAGCAAAAGAATTCCTTGAATTAAATCTTACAATATTGTTTTTTAAATTGATCTTATTTTCTAATAAAACTTATCTTTTAATAGTCGTCTGTAATGGTCCTTATATCATAGGTTCTACACACTACTAATGTTTCTTATTGATTTTCTATCAACATTTTATTATTGTTTATGTTTTATTACCACTGTTCTTTTCTTTTATTAATACTATTAATTGTTTATATTAATTCATCTCTATCCTATCTATCACCTCTATCACCAGTGTATCCTGATTACACTGGTTAAGTGTTTATTAAATTACAGTCATATTTGTAATACACTCTGTTTAAATTCACAGTAGTGATTCATCTTCAGTTTTTTAAGTTTTACAATCACTGTTGTTATCATATATTAGTTTGGTTCACTGGTTATCATTAACACTCCCTACCTACCTCTTACTCTAGGTTTAAATTAGTTTTGACACATCTAATTTTAAAGTCAGTTTTTTTAAATTCATGTGTTTGTTTTTTTATATTAATAAAGTTATTTTAAAATACATAATATGCTAAATCACAAAGTTCGTACTACAACTTTGTGTAAAGTTAATTTTTTGGGGCTATTGACATTAGTCACTCTAATTCCTTCATCAAATCTTTACAATTCGAGTCTATTCTACCCTTTCTTGGTAGTATTTTTATCATCATAATATAATAACAATGGGTTTACAATGTTTACATGTTTGTTACTGGTGGTGTACTTTCTTTTACGTAACTTGGGTAATACATGCTACAAAAATTGAAATATTAGTTAGGTTTTTTATTAGTTTACATTTTATTTTATAGCCTTTATCTGGCCAATCACTGGGCTTGGGTCACAGTCATTTGTCTGTCAGTCTAGTCTATTCACTCATTTATTATCTTTGTCTACTATTTTTCTTTGTATTCTCTCATTACCTTTGTATATTTATTGATCATTATGCTTGAAATTAGTTTACTTCTCTTACAGCTATATTATATTTATGGATCCCCTATAGGGTCTGACTTCTGCAACGTTATAATATTTACCTAGGGTAATGTGTGTTTAAATAATAGAGGAACTCTTAAAATAAAATCTGTCGCTGTTAACACCTGTCAAATTTAATCTGTGTGTGTGTGTGTGTGTGTGTGTGTGTGTGTGTGTGTGTGTGTTATAGTTCTGCACTGGAATGTGCACATTCCATGGAAGACGTTCACATGCACAATGCACTGGAAGATGTGCACAGAGGCGCGTGTATCATCGAATATTTATTGCAAAGATTCAAAAACAACGGAGGTCATATAAAGTATTATTAAATTATTAATTACTATTATTATTAAATAATTATTTTTAATTACGTATATAATTAATAGTTATGAAGCAATTAAGTTATATGAACATAACGAATGGAAATCCGTACATTTCATGAACTGCTGGTTTGCACATCAAATGTGCTGTTTTGGCAAACACTTACTTATACAACAAGAGTTGTGTGGAAGACTGGTGTTATGCACAAATGAGCCAAGTTGTGCGTGTGGACAAATTTACCTTCAATTATTGTACGAGTATAATTTGTATAAGACCATAATATTTGTATGTATTTTTATATTGTATAAGAACATAATAAGTTTACAATCTTATTGCAAACTGTTATACAAGCAATCGACGGGTTTGTGATTACAGCAATCAAAGCAGGTGATTAGTCATTTCATTGGTGTCTGCATTTTGTTTTCTACTGTACTATACGACGAAGTGAGACTGTCGTAAATATTTTTTTCCAATTTATAGTTTTTGCACATAACTCTATACCTATTATATACAAGAATAAATATCCAATAAAAATATTACAAACCAATTATTTTCTGCAAGTGCTATCACCTTATAACCTACTAATTAAAAAAATATATAAAAAATTTTAATGACTAGAGAGTAAAATATTTATGAAATATGTTTTGTTCGTAAAAGACCGTAAGGAAACAGTTTATACTTATTTAAAGTAGAATATTCCCTATATAGTGGCAAAAGCAATAAATAGACTTGTCAACCGCTTCCTGCACGTAAATATCTGAACTGTTTATCAGCTCTGAGGAAGCTGTTAATCTTCTTATGCCACTAAGCACCGTATAAAATTAAACGAACCACAAACGAAACGCTCGACGCTGCGTAAAATTTCTTTTTTCTTGACGTCACCGGTTCGGGGTTTTGTAAACAGCTCTATTCATGTGATCTATAGTATTACTTAATTTACTAAGTATTCATTATGATAGTATAAAGTATTGTGCTTATTAAGATACACAAATTGTAATAATATTTTTTTACAATAAACATAAGCGTCAGGTAATAACTAGAAAAGAGTTAAACATGAATTTGCTTTGAATTATACTAGTCTTTATTTGCTATTAAATTTCAAATACAAAGGAAGTATAGTACCAATTTAACTGTGAACATAACGGACACAAGTTAGTAGCAATACAATATAGGGCTGGTATAGCTTTGGTGTGTCCACAATGCACAGTGTGCCCTGGTACTTTTGAAACCTGGATATTGTCAAATTTTAGGCGAATCCATTGGAGTATAGATTAAACATACGTTTAATTAAAGGTACAATGTATTTTACGATATGTCAGTCAAATAATTTGTTTTTACTAAAAAATCTTTTTAATAGGATGCCTAAATTAGTTTAAACACTGTAAAATATTGACTTTGCATTGAACAAAAATGCATCCTAGATTTTAAATAGCTTTATCTATTTCAACAGTACGACTACGACACTGAGCATTGTCGCAGTTAGTTAAAAAAACTGCTGAGTCAGGATAAATAACTAATATTGTCAATATTTAAAAAATAATGCGTATTGAAAGCTGTAATTAAACAGCGAAGAGGAACACCGAACGCAAGTCGGTACATGCAGATCACGCCACACACAGCTAAGTTTGTGTACAAGTGTATTTTATGTGTGTGAGTGTAAGTCAGTTGAATCCAGCATAGCGTCACCCCTGAATAATTGTGAATTAAAGAAGTAATTTATTTAAGTTTGGTAAGTGCGTGTAAGATACAGCAAAACAAATGACGCCACGTTATTAAAAATATAAAGACGCGCACATGTGCAAAATCTAGTGCGAAACAAATAATACGTATTAATACAGTGTAAGTAAAAGTGAATAGAACCGAGAACAATTAAAGTATAGAAAAACTGTTAACATACAATTATCCATAAAAAATCACCGATCGTATGAACATCGAGTAATAAACAAAAGACTTCGCATGTTGGGAATAAAATTAAAATAAGTACGAAAAATAAACGAATCTGTAAAGGGACGCTCGACAAACTACAACAATATAAATCGTGCACAGAATGGTTGAAACGTGATTTTTGCGCCCGACCTTATAAATAAGCGAGCAGCACCAGGCTCGATCTCTTTCGTTGGAACACAGCTGCAGCCGAACGCTATGCCCGACGGTGGAGCATCCAAGGTCGATATCCCAGCAGTACCGGACGAGTCATCTGAATGCTGAGTGGACCAGGAGGACTGGATAACGGACTCCAGGAGGATCAGACGACAACGGAGGATCGACACAGGACACAGGATTCAGGATTATGGCGAGGATTCACTGATTATCACCGCACAGAAATAAGGTGACATAAAACCATTTTTACTCGTCAACCAACGAGACATGAAAGACATTAAAAAGGAAAGAGTAAAAAAAATGATAACTTTAATAGTGTAAAAAATAATTGTAAAATTTAATTAGTTATAATTTGTAGTAGTTTATAATGATATTTAAAATTTACGAAATTATTTTTTGAAATTATAACGTAGCGTAAATATTTAAGTAATTCTAAAATTGATTGATATTTCATGAATACGATATTCATATGTAATAATATAAAAAAAATGGAATTTAAAAAGAAATGCAATCTGAGCTAGTCGAGAGCATATTATATATTATAAAAATTTCTATTCATACATGTCAATTTATATCTTGTGTATTATATATTTGAATATGTGTGTAATGTTATTTGTATAGTGATAATAATTCTGTGTATGATGAGCACACACAATAGATAAATATTATGCGAATAATAATGAGGAAATTTTAATTCGTAATTTTTGGAAATTTATTTAATAAAACTTTGAATCATTTTATTTTATGATATAAGAAGTGTTATTGTTATTTTAAAAACACACACCTTTTCTCGTTATACTATATTAAAAATTTTTTACAAATCTTACTAAAAATTAAAATTTTGAAAACTTATTTATATATTATTCCTTAGCTTGTGCATAATTTGGTATCTTGTGCGTAATTGGTACGGTACTTTACATTAATTATATATTACAAGGGTATGTGTAAACATTCAAACATTTGGTAAGTTTCACAGTTTATTGTTTACTTCCGACCATTAAATTTCAGCCTATTAAGCTATTTTCGAAGAGATCCTAAACACAACAAACAAAGAAAATATAGGGTAGTGAATAAGTAGTGTTATGGGTGTTTAAGGATACGTGTGTGGGGGTGTGTATGTTGGACGGGGTGGAGAAGCAAGTATAGGGAAGATCAAGTGACTGTAAAAACGAAGTATAATAGGAATGGAGGATGGAGGAGAAGCGATGGCCAAAGAAAGCATTGACTGTCACACCACAAAACAGGAGAAGAAAAGGAAAACTGACAACACAGTGGAGAACAGGAATTAGGAAAAACATTAGATATCGAGCTATTGAAGACGATGACTGGAAAGATAGGGAGAAATGCGAGATGCGGCATAGACTGTAGGACCCCTACTAATAATAACATTAATAATAATAATAATAGGAAAATAAGTTCTAAAAATTAAATAAATTGATAACACCTTTTAGTGAAAGAGATACACATAATACAGTTTGTTTGTTTTACTTTTCAAATTTGTGTTACTTTTTATTTTTTTAATTTTATTCTAATAAATCAATGTTTTTACCTTTTTCTATGCTGTGCAGTAGTGTTATGTTTTTTTGTATTTACAAAGTGGTTGTGTCGTAAGCAATGATCTGCGAACCCTGTATTAGCTGTATTATTAAAATGGATTTCTTATGTTGTAACGAAACAAAATGTTACAAAAAGAATAGTAAATAATAGTGGAATCCGATCCAGAGAGGAAACAAGAAATAATAATTGAAAGCAAATTAAAGGAAACCTAGTTGGTTTGACTTATTTAATATTATCAAGAAACCCAGAAATAACCCAGTAGAATAGGGCAGTAAACAGACAAAATTAAATAAATAAACCTAGTAGGCCTAAGTAATCAAATTACCCTGAAACACAACTAAACCTAATAAAGAGTGCCTATCCACAAAATAAAAATTGTATTAATTAAAATCATATAGGCCTACAATAAGGATAGAAAGGGGACAAAAACCTTTACAGTGAGGAGTGATATAATATAAATAGTGACACAGACTACCGTTAAACAGTGTTATTTATTATTTATAAAAAGTGTTTTTATTATTATCATACAGACAATAGTTTAAAAGTGTGAAATAATTAAAGTTGTTAAAAACAATTATTATCATTAAGAGTTTTTGTTATATGTTATAAGATTTTATGTCACCAGTTAATTTATGTAAATATATTTATCTCAGGTAGTCCAAGTAGAAATTACAATCCACCATAACAAATTGTTCCACCACATATCATAGAAATTCAAATTAATAAGGTTTTACAGTTATAAACTGAGGCATGTTTAGTATCAAATTGTTTATAATTATATAATTAATCATCATGTAAACATTGCATGTATCATTAGAGAATAATAATAAAATTATCTATTAAAGGTAATTTAGAAAAATGTAAAGTAATTAATGGGTGTTGAGCCTATAACACTTAACCTGTACATAAATGGCCAATCAAAATTTAAGAAGTTTGTATGAGTTCGGTGACTAAAAAAAGAAGAAATAACACTTAATTGTTAATTGTGATGGAAAACAGTTGACTAGTGCGTGTCTAGATGTAATTAAAAAAAAATATATAAAAATAGATAACCCGTTTGTGAAAGAAGATCTGAATGACCATCATCGAAGATAATAATCCCTCCACTACAATTTTCTTGAACAAGTAACACACACAAGCAAGAAATTATCCAGAATAAACCAGAAACCCTTCAGTAATATCGTCTAGATGTGTAAAGTATAATTTGACAATATTTTTATCCAACAAGGAACAACCACTAGACAATATAACAATTTACATTAACACTAATCACTAGTAAACATTTTAAAGTGAAAACAAATTCAATATCGAAACGAACAGTGATTACAAGGAAAACATTTATTGTACACATTAATAAACTTCATTATTCTCTGACACGTACAATATAGTAGCCATGATGTTGACATCGCTCTAACCTACATGCTTTTACGAAGCGTATTGTATATCGTCAAACCTTGTATGTTACTTAATATATAATTTTTGTAATTTTTTAGATTATAAATAATAGATTGTTTGCAAAGGTTGAAACCCCTCTTTCCTTTTATGCTTTTATCTATAGAAAACCAACTCCCTTTTTTCCCCTTTTTTATTTATTTTTTTATTTTTTTTTTTTTGAAGGAGAAGCCACAAGTTATTTAGAACTAGGCATGAGCCTAGAGAAGCCAAAATTGTGCTGGGTCCGGTATGGTGGGACTTGCAAATGAAACACTGATCTTAAGATAACAATAACAGTATTTATTGTGCTCTGCCTTGTACAACATATGCGCCCTTAAAACAAGATAATTAAGTATTTCACAATCAATATAGCTCCCTTCCAAAACCCTTAATTGTTGTTATAATTCCCTTAACATATGCATCGCCAAATAGCTGAATAATAAATAATAAATTATTAAACTCAATAAATATTGAATAAATAATAAATAGCTGAATAATTATTGAATAATAAATCGTTGAATCGCACATAAATAATAACAATGCTATTGTGAAATGGCACACAATCTCGACCTGCAAGTAATTACACATTTCCTAACATGATATAAATATATATAAATATACACATATGCATAATCAAATATAATAATGTAACAATCACATAAGACACAACACACACATATAATTGACATAGAAAGACATTTACATGTAAGTAACACATCACATGTTCACCTGGTTAGCAGCGTATATTTGTCATCATACACCCTCAACCCCCTTTATTCTGACCAAGTATCCGGCCCACCTCAATTTTCAATTAATAAATGACTAAACCCCAAAAACCTCAATTAATATATCCCCAGGAGTGGAGTAGACATGCCCCAAAGTTTTAATTAGATAAGTAGTGATCTAAATGTTCTATGTAAGCATTGCGGCCTGCGCACAAATACCACGCAGATGTTTAATTATCAATTTCGGATCTCGTCAATGATAATGATAAAGAGTGCCATCACGAGGTTTACATGGATGCCCGGTTGCCTAATTGCATTTCGTATTTCTTTTTATTTTCTTGACAGAATTTGTAAAAATAGTGGAACGTGACCACCCATGAATATTCATAACTGATACTGATTAGTCTTGAATTCTTTAACGTTAATTAATTGGTATAGTGAGCAATAAAAGGTTAACCGTTAAAAAATTTAAACTATGGCAAAATATAAACTGTGACAATATTTAACTGGCTATGGCAAAATTTAAGGTTTACAAAATTAGCTGAACAGTGGAACTGAATTTTTGCAAAACAGAATCTATATCATGAAGGTACTGAAACAGGCTTACAGTGTTCATAAAAAAACTTGACTTCCGGCAGGGTCAGGCGTCCGGGCGAGATCCAGCAAAATCTGACATGATACAGACCTGCAGTGAACGGCCCCTACGGGAGTCGCCCACATGTTAAAACACCTCCCAGATCTTTACATTAATAATAAAATACATGAGCCCTCATTAACCGAAAATTAATTGACCGTAAAATTTCCCCACTTGGACAGATACATCTGCACATGCATGCACAACACAGAAACAATTTAGTGCCGACACCTTTTTCAGACTTCCCTCGACCCGGGTGATGCATGACCCTGGCCGAGTTACAATTCTCAGAATGAGATAAACATTGATATATTCCTGAGGCGTAAGCCTTACAAAAAAATTACAAAGTAAAATGTAACCCCCCTTGTCCGGATATAATTTTCCAAACTGGAGCGTCTGCACAAGTGTCCCAAAGAGTTTATCGGCCACAACATTTTGGTTTAATAAGGTTAAATTTCACCTGGTTAGTAGCGTGTAGTTAGAGGGTTCCGTGGAGTGTACTTTGTCCGTCCATTCCGGCTGACAGCTGACGAAAGTGTTTGAATCTACATCCTCGGAGGCAGTTGTTCGGCCTTCCTTCTGGAGCGGGACAGATTCCCGTCTACATCAGAAACCCTGCAAAATTATATCTGGGATTACTTACAAGTTTAATTAAACACACTACCACATTTATCAGCTGACATTGCATGGCCTGACCAGTTTATAAACTCCGAACATTCACTAAGTATAGAACAGCATTGAATCTAATAAATCGCTTCAAAATAACCCTTTTAAATATTTCAAAATATAATATGTCCAAATATAGTCATTCCATAATAACAATCATTTCAATTAATAGTTATGCAAAAGTTTTCATGAAGCACTTACAGGAATTAGCAAACTTTGACAAGTCCGTGATGTACACTGATTTCAGAAAATAACTGACTTACGCCCCATCTTGGTTTAATGAATTGAGTATGCTTATTACTACATTATTATAACACATTATTCTATTATTACTGCTAATATCGGTTAACCAGCGTTAAGATTAAAACATACATAAAACAAATTTTAACCTGGTGGCTGCCACGTGGTGATGAATCACTGCAATATCTATCGCAACGCTTCCGCGCTAATATCAAATAAATATAATTTGTTTTTATGAATAACTAATTTATATATGTTAATAGACTTACAGGAGGTCGCGTAGACTTCTACTTATCCATAAGTATAGCAGCTAGAAGACGAAAACTTTTAAATTTGGTCTGTCAGCCGGAGACCAGTCGCTAATACGACGAAAGCCAAAATTGAACTGAACAAACCGATGATTGAAAAAACAGTACGTAACCTCCGACCTAGAGCGCGCACGCGTCGGCCGGCAGAGGGGAAATTCATAATGACAAAGCCCGAATAAGCGTAGGTAAATTTTTACGTAACCCCTCGCATAGTCAAATACGTAAATTTAATCATTCCGCTATATATATATATATATATATATATATATATAGGAACACCGCCGCGTTTTTCCCAAAACACGGCACAAGGTACTCTCTACTATTAATTATCATGTAAAGGAACTTTTCGTAGCAGCCACAAGAATTCCCACGAAATATATTAAAATTATTTAATTATTAAATCCTGAGATAAATATCGATTGTGACAACCGTATGTATCGAATGGAATTTTCCAATAATTTGAATTTATATTACAGAGATTAAACCATTATGTTATTATGCGTTATTTATGTCCATGCGTTATTATTTCAGGAACGTAATATATTATCAGCATTTATTTTATAATTAACAAGGATAAGAAGAATTCGGGGAGTCATTGGAAGTACGCAAACTGCAAAACCAAGATTAACCTCAAATAATAGGTTAAAGCCTAATATCGAAGGTGACTTGAAAATTTTGGGATGACTCGAACGCTATTTTTTGAATTGATTTTGGAGTTCTAACTACTGAATTGGAATAATTATAATTCTGATTAAGAAACCAAGGCAGAATAATTCAATTCTTTTACTTATATATTTAAATCACATTCGTAAACACACAACATAAATATTCCACGATCAGCTGATACACTATTTACAACTGTTTATTACAAATTAACATATACAAGGAATAACACGGGCAAATCATTATACCATTAAGATACTACGGGTACACGAGTCGTATTATAAATTGTCGCACCAACTAGTGAGGCTGAAATTAGGGAATATTAGGTGAAGAAATTGAAACAAGCAAATTAATTTCCTAATTTTTAGCTGGCGACTGCTATAAGTTCCAAGAAATAATAAAGATGCGTAAGAGGGCTACATCATTGAAACGGACGAAGGAGGAAGAGAAAGAAGTCAGGATGGAAGAGGAAGAAGTAACATCGGTGGAGGATGTGGAAACGGTAGTAAGAGATGAAGCCAGAGGAGGCCTTGGATTTGCAACAACTATGGGAATTAATTAAAGAAGACTCTAAGAAGCAGAAGGAAGAATTCACTGAAAACTCAAAGAAACAAAATGAAATTTTGAGTCAAAACTTATTAAAACAAATGGAGGAAATATTTGATAGCATCAAGGAAGATAACAGACAAACAAACGAAAAAAATTGATAGTATCAAGGAAGATAACAGACAAACAAATGAAAAAATTGATAGCATCAAGGAAGATAACAGACAAACAAATGAAAAAATTGATAGTATCAAGGAAGATAACAGACGGACAAATGAGAAAAAAGACGGTATGAAGGAAGAGATTAACGATAACTCATGGGTACAAAACGAGAAAATGAGTGAAAATTTAATAAAACAGATGGAGGAGAGATTTGACCAAAACAAAGAAGAAACTAATGAAAATTTTAGGAAACAAAACGAAACCACTAATGAGAGTTTAAAACGGATAAATGAAAAAATTGACAGTATTAAAGAAAGTACTAATGAAACCTTAAGACAAACTATAAGTGAAAATAATAACAAAATGAAGGAAGAATTCAGGCAAATCAATGAAGAAAATTTAAGAAGAATTAATGGTAGAATTGAACAGGTCAATGATACAATTAACCAGAAGATGGACCAAATCGATGAGGAAAGGAAGCTAGAAATAGCTGACACTAATGAGAGATTGAGAAAAGTTAACAAAACCATTATACAAAATAAAGCAGTGATAAATACCAGAATAGACCAGGTCCAAGAAAATAGTCGTATTCAAATAGAAGGGATACAAAAGGAACAAGAAAATTTAGTGAATTTACATAAACAAACCGGAGAAAGGTGTGACAATATTAACACTACGGTGAATAATTTAACTGGTCAAGTACGCCAAAATCAAGAAGAAATTGAATTAATTAGAACCAGACCAAATAATATTACTCATGTTTCCACAAATGAAACCAGAGAAGGGATTAATTTCAAAAATTATCAGAGAAACCCCATGGAATTCCTGGCCAGAATCGAGGAACATTTTAATAAACATCGAATAACTATCTGTAACTCGATTAGAGATATGTTGGATGAGCATTTTAGGGAGATTACGGACAACTGGTGGACAGCAACCAGGAATGAGATAGTGGACTACGCTCAATTTAAAAAACTGTTTAAGGAAAAATATTGGTCCGAAGCTATACAAAATATTATAAGGGACAATATTAGTCAGGGAAGATATGATGGAAATAGAGGTACATCTCCGACTACTTACTTCTGGGGAAAGGTATGTTTGGCGAGACACCTAGAGCCAAGAATACCAGAAGAATCCCTAGTAACTAAAATGGCATACCATTATGACACAGGAATTGCCAGAGCACGCCTGGGAAGCCAGATTAAAACGGTCCACGCAATGGCTGACTTATTAGAAAATTATGAACACGAGGGTTACTACAAAAGAAGCAGACAACGAACTGATCAGTGCGGTTCAAGAAATAATAACCATGGTATGAATCCTAATTACTATAATAACATGAATAACCGGAATAGTTATAACTTTAATGGCAACGATCGTAGTTCGAACCAAAATTTTACTCCAAATAATAACCAACAAGCAAACTTCAATCGAAACCCAATTAACAATAATAGTAACAACAGGCCCAATCAAAATTACTATCCGTGTAATAGGATTAATAATAATTATAATAACTACCGAAGAAACCAAAATTATAGTAATTATAGGAGTAACTCAGGAGTTAATACCAATAATAATAACCAGGGTAATTATAATAATAATCGTCCGTACAGACCAAGAATAAATTATATTAGTGCAGAAGAAGGGGATTACTGGAGATACCATCAACCTTAGAGGAAAAGTTTTAATAACAGTTATGATCAAAGAGGAAATCCCAGAGGGATGAGTCACCATTATAACCGAGTAAGAAGTAGAAGCCAGGAGGACTTCCGAGAATCAAGGAGAAGTGAACAATTAGACAACCGAGAGGTTGAACAACCAGGAACCAGCACACCATTCCAGGCAAATCAACAGCCATGCGAGGAAAATAATCATGATAGCCTTAATTTAAACGGAGTGAGGCAGTAATAAACCCTCGCGACCCCTTACTGCTACTAACTACTGGGTACAAATACCACCAAATTCAATAATATAGTAATAACAAATTACTACCAACTAATTATGAAAAACTAATTATGGAAAATAAAAGAATTTTGAAGTATAACAACAACCAAAGTTTAAGGACGGATAGTCAAAGTCTTACTATTATTTACAAGTATTATTTGAAAAATCTTCGAGAAGAACTGTTGGAGGAAACGGTGACAAGTAGAATCAACCAGCATAATGAAATTTTATACATAACCGCTCAAATTGAAGGAATTCCTACACGAATAATGATAGATACTGGTGCAAATGTATCACTTATTAACGACGCTGAACTGGAGAGAATACAGAAACAAAGTAAAAATTTAATACCTACCTTACCTGACAATAATGTTATTTTAATAGGTGCCACTGGGCGTCAAAATAAAACAGTGAGAAAACAAGTGTCATTGGAAATAGAAAGCAAAGGTGTTACAATTAATATTATATGTTTGGTCGCAATCGGCCTACCATTCGAATTATTAATCGGATGCGATATGCTGAGGAAATATTCAGCAAGGAGAAGGTGTCCTTGAACTCAGAAGGTGTTATGTGGACGGCGGAGTTAATAGGAAGCGATGGTGCCCCTCTGAACCGTACCCATCACCAAGTTAGGGAATTAAATTTTTTAAAGAATGACACCCAATGCAGAAAAATAATCTATAATATGATAAAAGAAGACCTGTGGAACAGTAAATTACAGGAGATAAGAGAGTTTAGACACCAAGGCACAAATAATTTGACAGTAAAACAAGTAGAAGATCTCATTATAATATATAAGAAGTATAAACATGTATTTTCAGAAAAACCAGGAAAAGTAAAAAACTATCAGTGTAGAATACAATTTAAAGAACCAGCAGAATTCCACAGAAAATCCTATCCTATACCATCTTCATTGAAGGAGGCGGTTAGAGCTGAAATTAATAAAATGTTGTTAAATGATATAATTGAGCATAGCCAATCACCATATACTAGCCCAATAGTAGCAATTCAGAAGATTATAATCAACAATCCATGAAAAAATATCACGAGGAAGAAAAGGAAAAAATAACATAAGTAATTATGTCCTCACACCTAATGAAGGGTTCAGAAATAATTACTTCTGAAGGGAGGAAATTTGTAACGAAACAAAATGTTACAAAAAGAATAGTAAATAATAGTGGAATCCGATCCAGAGAGGAAACAATAAATAATAATTGAAAGCAAATTAAAGGAAACCTAGTTGGTTTGACTTATTTAATATTATCAAGAAACCCAGAAATAACCCAGTAGAATAGGGCAGTAAACAGACAAAATTAAATAAATAAACCTAGTAGGCCTAAGTAATCAAATTACCCTGAAACACAACTAAACCTAATAAAGAGTACCTATCCACAAAATAAAAATTGTATTAATTAAAATCATATAGGCCTATAATAAGGATAGAAAGGGGACAAAAACCTTTACAGTGAGGAGTGATATAATATAAATAGTGACACAGACTACCGTTAAACAGTGTTATTTATTATTTATAAAAAGTGTTTTTATTATTATCATACAGACAATAGTTTAAAAGTATGAAATAATTAAAGTTGTTAAAAACAATTATTATCATTAAGAGTTTTTGTTATATGTTATAAGATTTTATGTCACCAGTTAATTTATGTAAATATATTTATCTCAGGTAGTCAAAGTAGAAATTACAATCCACCATAACAAATTGTTCCACCACATATCATAGAAATTCAAATTACTAAGGTTTTACAGTTATAAACTGAGGCATGTTTAGTATCAAATTGTTTATAATTACATAATTAATCATCATGTAAACATTGCATGTATCATTAGAGAATAATAATAAAATTATCTATTAAAGGTAATTTAGAGAAATGTAAAGTAATTAATGAGTGTTGAGCCTATAACACTTAACCTGTACATAAATGGCCAATCAAAATTTAAGAAGTTTGTATGAGTTCGGTGACTAAAAAAAGAAGAAATAACACTTAATTGTTAATTGTGATGGAAAACAGTTGACTAGTGCGTGTCTAGATGTAATTAAAAAAAAATATATAAAAATTGATAACCCGTTTGTGAAAGAAGATCTGAATGACCATCATCGAAGATAATAATCCCTCCACTACAATTTTCTTGAACAAGTAACACACACAAGCAAGAAATTATCCAGAATAAACCAGAAAGCCTTCAGCAATATCGTCTAGATGTGTAAAGTATAATTTGACAATATTTTTATCCAACAAGGAACAACCACTAGACAATATAACAATTTACACTAACACTAATCACTAGTAAACATTTTAAAGTGAAAACAAATTCAATATCTAAACGAACAGTGATTACAAGGAAAACATTTATTGTACACATTAATAAACTTCATTATTCTCTGACACGGACAATATAGTAGCCATGATGTTGACATCGCTCTAACCTACATGCTTTTACGAAGCGTATTGAATATCGTCAAACCTTGTATGTTACTTAATATATAATTTTTGTAATTTTTTAGATTTTAAGTAATAGATTGTTTGTAAAGGTACTCTCTATTATTAATTATCATGTAAAGGAACTTTTCGTAGCAGCCACAAGAATTCCCACGAAATATATTAAAATTATTTAATTATTAAATCCTGAGATAAATATCGATTGTGACAACCTTATGTATCGAATGGAATTTTCCAATAATTTGAATTTATATTACAGAGATTAAACCATTATGTTATTATGCGTTATTTATGTCCATGCGTTATTATTTCAGGAACGTAATATATTATCAGCATTTATTTTATAATTAACAAGGATAAGAAGAATTCGGGGAGTCATTGGAAGTACGCAAACTGCAAAACCAAGATTAACCTCAAATAATAGGTTAAAGCCTAATATCGAAGGTGACTTGAAAATTTTGGGATGACTCGAACGCTATTTTTTGAATTGATTTTGGAGTTCTAACTACTGAATTGGAATAATTATAATTCTGATTAAGAAACCAAGGCAGAATAATTCAATTCTTTTACTTATATATTTAAATCACATTCGTAAACACACAACATAAATATTCCACGATCAGCTGATACACTATTTACAACTGTTTATTACAAATTAACATATACAAGGAATAACACGGGCAAATCATTATACCATTAAGATACTACGGGTACACGAGTCGTATTATAAATTGTCGCACCAACTAGTGAGGCTGAAATTAGGGAATATTAGGTGAAGAAATTGAAACAAGCAAATTAATTTCCTAATTTTTAGCTGGCGACTGCTATAAGTTCCAAGAAATAATAAAGATGCGTAACAGGGCTACATCATTGAAACGGACGAAGGAGGAAGAGAAAGAAGTCAGGATGGAAGAGGAAGAAGTAACATCGGTGGAGGATGTGGAAACGGTAGTAAGAGATGAAGCCAGAGGAGGCCTTGGATTTGCAACAACTATGGGAATTAATTAAAGAAGACTCTAAGAAGCAGAAGGAAGAATTCACTGAAAACTCAAAGAAACAAAATGAAATTTTGAGTCAAATCTTATTAAAACAAATGGAGGAAATATTTGATAGCATCAAGGAAGATAACAGACAAACAAACGAAAAAATTGATAGTATCAAGGAAGATAACAGACAAACAAATGAAGAAATTGATATCATCAAGGAAGATAACAGACAAACAAATGAAAAAATTGATAGTATCAAGGAAGATAACAGACGAACAAATGAGAAAAAAGACGGTATGAAGGAAGAGATTAACGATAACTCATGGGTACAAAACGAGAAAATGAGTGAAAATTTAATAAAACAGATGGAGGAGAGATTTGACCAAAACAAAGAAGAAACTAATGAAAATTTTAGGAAACAAAACGAAACCACTAATGAGAGTTTAAAACGGATAAATGAAAAAATTGACAGTATTAAAGAAAGTACTAATGAAACCTTAAGACAAACTATAAGTGAAAATAATAACAAAATGAAGGAAGAATTCAGGCAAATCAATGAAGAAAATTTAAGAAGAATTAATGGTAGAATTGAACAGGTCAATGATACAATTAACCAGAAGATGGACCAAATCGATGAGGAAAGGAAGCTAGAAATAGCTGACATTAATGAGAGATTGAGAAAAGTTAACAAAACCATTATACAAAATAAAGCAGTGATAAATACCAGAATAGACCAGGTCCAAGAAAATAGTCGTATTCAAATAGAAGGAATACAAAAGGAACAAGAAAATTTAGTGAATTTACAGAAACAAACCGGAGAAAGGTGTGACAATATTAACACTACGGTGAATAATTTAACTGGTCAAGTACGCCAAAATCAAGAAGAAATTGAATTAATTAGAACCAGACCAAATAATATTACTCATGTTTCCACAAATGAAACCAGAGAAGGGATTAATTTCAAAAATTATCAGAGAAACCCCATGGAATTCCTGGCCAGAATCGAGGAACATTTTAATAAACATCGAATAACTATCTGTAACTCGATTAGAGAGATGTTGGATGAGCATTTTAGGGAGATTACGGACAACTGGTGGACAGCAACCAGGAATGAGATAGTGGACTACGCTCAATTTAAAAAACTGTTTAAGGAAAAATATTGGTCCGAAGCTATACAAAATATTATAAGGGACAATATTAGTCAGGGAAGATATGATGGAAATAGAGGTACATCTCCGACTACTTACTTCTGGGGAAAGGTATGTTTGGCGAGACACCTAGAGCCAAGAATACCAGAAGAATCCCTAGTAACTAAAATGGCATACCATTATGACACAGGAATTGCCAGAGCACGCCTGGGAAGCCAGATTAAAACGGTCCACGCAATGGCTGACTTATTAGAAAATTATGAACACGAGGGTTACTACAAAAGAAGCAGACAACGAACTGATCAGTGCGGTTCAAGAAATAATAACCATGGTATGAATCCTAATTACTATAATAACATGAATAACCGGAATAGTTATAACTTTAATGGCAACGATCGTAGTTCGAACCAAAATTTTACTCCAAATAATAACCAACAAGCAAACTTCAATCGAAACCCAATTAACAATAATAGTAACAACAGGCCCAATCAAAATTACCATCCGTGCAATAGGATTAATAATAATTATAATAACTACCGAAGAAACCAAAATTATAGTAATTTTAGGAGTAACTCAGGAGTTAATACCAATAATAATAACCAGGGTAATTATAATAATAATCGTCCGTACAGACCAAGAATAAATTATATTAGTGCAGAAGAAGGGGATTACTGGAGATACCATCAACCTTAGAGGAAAAGTTTTAATAACAGTTATGATCAAAGAGGAAATCCCAGAGGGATGAGTCACCATTATAACCGAGTAAGAAGTAGAAGCCAGGAGGACTTCCGAGAATCAAGGAGAAGTGAACAATTAGACAACCGAGAGGTTGAACAACCAGGAACCAGCACACCATTCCAGGCAAATCAACAGTCATGCCAGGAAAATAATCATGATAGCCTTAATTTAAACGGAGTGAGGCAGTAATAAACCCTCGCGACCCCTTACTGCTACTAACTACTGGGTACAAATACCACCAAATTCAATAATATAGTAATAACAAATTACTACCAACTAATTATGAAAAACTAATTATGGAAAATAAATAATTTTGAAGTATAACAACAACCAAAGTTTAAGGACGGATAGTCAAAGTCTTACTATTATTTACAATTATTATTTGAAAAATCTTCGAGAAGAACTGTTGGAGGAAACGGTGACAAGTAGAATCAACCAGCATAATGAAATTTTATACATAACCGATCAAATTGAAGGAATTCCTACACGAATAATGATAGATACTGGTGCAAATGTAGCACTTATTAACGACGCTGAACTGGAGAGAATACAGAAACAAAGTAAAAATTTAATACCTACCTTACCTGTCAATAATGTTATTTTAATAGGTGCCACTGGGCGTCAAAATAAAACAGTGAGAAAACAAGTGTCATTGGAAATAGAAAGCAAAGGTGTTACAATTAATATTATATGTTTGGTCGCAATCGGCCTACCATTCGAATTATTAATCGGATGCGATATGCTGAGGAAATATTCAGCAAGGAGAAGGTGTCCTTGAACTCAGAAGGTGTTATGTGGACGGCGGAGTTAATAGGAAGCGATGTTGCCCCTCTGAACCGTACCCATCACCAAGTTAGGGAATTAAATTTTTTAAAGAATGACACCCAATGCAGAAAAATAATCTATAATATGATAAATGAAGACCTGTGGAACAGTAAATTACAGGAGATAAGAGAGTTTAGACACCAAGGCACAAATAATTTGACAGTAAAACAAGTAGAAGATCTCATTATAATATATAAGAAGTATAAACATGTATTTTCAGAAAAACCAGGAAAATTAAAAAACTATCAGTGTAGAATACAATTTAAAGAACCAGCAGAATTCCACAGAAAATCCTATCCTATACCATCTTCATTGAAGGAGGCGGTTAAAGCTGAAATTAATAAAATGTTGTTAAATGATATAATTGAGCATAGCCAATCACCATATACTAGCCCAATAGTAGCAATTCAGAAGATTATAATCAACAATCCATGAAAAAATATCACGAGGAAGAAAAGGAAAAAATAACATAAGTAATTATGTCCTCGCACCTAATGAAGGGTTCAGAAATAATTACTTCTGAAGGGAGGAAATTTGTAACGAAACAAAATGTTACAAAAAGAATAGTAAATAATAGTGGAATCCGATCCAGAGAGGAAACAATAAATAATAATTGAAAGCAAATTAAAGGAAACCTAGTTGGTTTGACTTATTTAATATTATCAAGAAACCCAGAAATAACCCAGTAGAATAGGGCAGTAAACAGACAAAATTAAATAAATAAACCTAGTAGGCCTAAGTAATCAAATTACCCTGAAACACAACTAAACCTAATAAAGAGTACCTATCCACAAAATAAAAATTGTATTAATTAAAATCATATAGGCCTATAATAAGGATAGAAAGGGGACAAAAACCTTTACAGTGAGGAGTGATATAATATAAATAGTGACACAGACTACCGTTAAACAGTGTTATTTATTATTTATAAAAAGTGTTTTTATTATTATCATACAGACAATAGTTTAAAAGTATGAAATAATTAAAGTTGTTAAAAACAATTATTATCATTAAGAGTTTTTGTTATATGTTATAAGATTTTATGTCACCAGTTAATTTATGTAAATATATTTATCTCAGGTAGTCAAAGTAGAAATTACAATCCACCATAACAAATTGTTCCACCACATATCATAGAAATTCAAATTACTAAGGTTTTACAGTTATAAACTGAGGCATGTTTAGTATCAAATTGTTTATAATTATATAATTAATCATCATGTAAACATTGCATGTATCATTAGAGAATAATAATAAAATTATCTATTAAAGGTAATTTAGAGAAATGTAAAGTAATTAATGAGTGTTGAGCCTATAACACTTAACCTGTACATAAATGGCCAATCAAAATTTAAGAAGTTTGTATGAGTTCGGTGACTAAAAAAAGAAGAAATAACACTTAATTGTTAATTGTGATGGAAAACAGTTGACTAGTGCGTGTCTAGATGTAATTAAAAAAAAATATATAAAAATTGATAACCCGTTTGTGAAAGAAGATCTGAATGACCATCATCGAAGATAATAATCCCTCCACTACAATTTTCTTGAACAAGTAACACACACAAGCAAGAAATTATCCAGAATAAACCAGAAAGCCTTCAGCAATATCGTCTAGATGTGTAAAGTATAATTTGACAATATTTTTATCCAACAAGGAACAACCACTAGACAATATAACAATTTACACTAACACTAATCACTAGTAAACATTTTAAAGTGAAAACAAATTCAATATCTAAACGAACAGTGATTACAAGGAAAACATTTATTGTACACATTAATAAACTTCATTATTCTCTGACACGGACAATATAGTAGCCATGATGTTGACATCGCTCTAACCTACATGCTTTTACGAAGCGTATTGAATATCGTCAAACCTTGTATGTTACTTAATATATAATTTTTGTAATTTTTTAGATTATAAGTAATAGATTGTTTGTAAAGGTACTCTCTATTATTAATTATCATGTAAAGGAACTTTTCGTAGCAGCCACAAGAATTCCCACGAAATATATTAAAATTATTTAATTATTAAATCCTGAGATAAATATCGATTGTGACAACCTTATGTATCGAATGGAATTTTCCAATAATTTGAATTTATATTACAGAGATTAAACCATTATGTTATTATGCGTTATTTATGTCCATGCGTTATTATTTCAGGAACGTAATATATTATCAGCATTTATTTTATAATTAACAAGGATAAGAAGAATTCGGGGAGTCATTGGAAGTACGCAAACTGCAAAACCAAGATTAACCTCAAATAATAGGTTAAAGCCTAATATCGAAGGTGACTTGAAAATTTTGGGATGACTCGAACGCTATTTTTTGAATTGATTTTGGAGTTCTAACTACTGAATTGGAATAATTATAATTCTGATTAAGAAACCAAGGCAGAATAATTCAATTCTTTTACTTATATATTTAAATCACATTCGTAAACACACAACATAAATATTCCACGATCAGCTGATACACTATTTACAACTGTTTATTACAAATTAACATATACAAGGAATAACACGGGCAAATCATTATACCATTAAGATACTACGGGTACACGAGTCGTATTATAAATTGTCGCACCAACTAGTGAGGCTGAAATTAGGGAATATTAGGTGAAGAAATTGAAACAAGCAAATTAATTTCCTAATTTTTAGCTGGCGACTGCTATAAGTTCCAAGAAATAATAAAGATGCGTAACAGGGCTACATCATTGAAACGGACGAAGGAGGAAGAGAAAGAAGTCAGGATGGAAGAGGAAGAAGTAACATCGGTGGAGGATGTGGAAACGGTAGTAAGAGATGAAGCCAGAGGAGGCCTTGGATTTGCAACAACTATGGGAATTAATTAAAGAAGACTCTAAGAAGCAGAAGGAAGAATTCACTGAAAACTCAAAGAAACAAAATGAAATTTTGAGTCAAATCTTATTAAAACAAATGGAGGAAATATTTGATAGCATCAAGGAAGATAACAGACAAACAAACGAAAAAATTGATAGTATCAAGGAAGATAACAGACAAACAAATGAAGAAATTGATATCATCAAGGAAGATAACAGACAAACAAATGAAAAAATTGATAGTATCAAGGAAGATAACAGACGAACAAATGAGAAAAAAGACGGTATGAAGGAAGAGATTAACGATAACTCATGGGTACAAAACGAGAAAATGAGTGAAAATTTAATAAAACAGATGGAGGAGAGATTTGACCAAAACAAAGAAGAAACTAATGAAAATTTTAGGAAACAAAACGAAACCACTAATGAGAGTTTAAAACGGATAAATGAAAAAATTGACAGTATTAAAGAAAGTACTAATGAAACCTTAAGACAAACTATAAGTGAAAATAATAACAAAATGAAGGAAGAATTCAGGCAAATCAATGAAGAAAATTTAAGAAGAATTAATGGTAGAATTGAACAGGTCAATGATACAATTAACCAGAAGATGGACCAAATCGATGAGGAAAGGAAGCTAGAAATAGCTGACATTAATGAGAGATTGAGAAAAGTTAACAAAACCATTATACAAAATAAAGCAGTGATAAATACCAGAATAGACCAGGTCCAAGAAAATAGTCGTATTCAAATAGAAGGAATACAAAAGGAACAAGAAAATTTAGTGAATTTACAGAAACAAACCGGAGAAAGGTGTGACAATATTAACACTACGGTGAATAATTTAACTGGTCAAGTACGCCAAAATCAAGAAGAAATTGAATTAATTAGAACCAGACCAAATAATATTACTCATGTTTCCACAAATGAAACCAGAGAAGGGATTAATTTCAAAAATTATCAGAGAAACCCCATGGAATTCCTGGCCAGAATCGAGGAACATTTTAATAAACATCGAATAACTATCTGTAACTCGATTAGAGAGATGTTGGATGAGCATTTTAGGGAGATTACGGACAACTGGTGGACAGCAACCAGGAATGAGATAGTGGACTACGCTCAATTTAAAAAACTGTTTAAGGAAAAATATTGGTCCGAAGCTATACAAAATATTATAAGGGACAATATTAGTCAGGGAAGATATGATGGAAATAGAGGTACATCTCCGACTACTTACTTCTGGGGAAAGGTATGTTTGGCGAGACACCTAGAGCCAAGAATACCAGAAGAATCCCTAGTAACTAAAATGGCATACCATTATGACACAGGAATTGCCAGAGCACGCCTGGGAAGCCAGATTAAAACGGTCCACGCAATGGCTGACTTATTAGAAAATTATGAACACGAGGGTTACTACAAAAGAAGCAGACAACGAACTGATCAGTGCGGTTCAAGAAATAATAACCATGGTATGAATCCTAATTACTATAATAACATGAATAACCGGAATAGTTATAACTTTAATGGCAACGATCGTAGTTCGAACCAAAATTTTACTCCAAATAATAACCAACAAGCAAACTTCAATCGAAACCCAATTAACAATAATAGTAACAACAGGCCCAATCAAAATTACCATCCGTGCAATAGGATTAATAATAATTATAATAACTACCGAAGAAACCAAAATTATAGTAATTTTAGGAGTAACTCAGGAGTTAATACCAATAATAATAACCAGGGTAATTATAATAATAATCGTCCGTACAGACCAAGAATAAATTATATTAGTGCAGAAGAAGGGGATTACTGGAGATACCATCAACCTTAGAGGAAAAGTTTTAATAACAGTTATGATCAAAGAGGAAATCCCAGAGGGATGAGTCACCATTATAACCGAGTAAGAAGTAGAAGCCAGGAGGACTTCCGAGAATCAAGGAGAAGTGAACAATTAGACAACCGAGAGGTTGAACAACCAGGAACCAGCACACCATTTCAGGCAAATCAACAGTCATGCCAGGAAAATAATCATGATAGCCTTAATTTAAACGGAGTGAGGCAGTAATAAACCCTCGCGACCCCTTACTGCTACTAACTACTGGGTACAAATACCACCAAATTCAATAATATAGTAATAACAAATTACTACCAACTAATTATGAAAAACTAATTATGGAAAATAAATAATTTTGAAGTATAACAACAACCAAAGTTTAAGGACGGATAGTCAAAGTCTTACTATTATTTACAATTATTATTTGAAAAATCTTCGAGAAGAACTGTTGGAGGAAACGGTGACAAGTAGAATCAACCAGCATAATGAAATTTTATACATAACCGATCAAATTGAAGGAATTCCTACACGAATAATGATAGATACTGGTGCAAATGTAGCACTTATTAACGACGCTGAACTGGAGAGAATACAGAAACAAAGTAAAAATTTAATACCTACCTTACCTGTCAATAATGTTATTTTAATAGGTGCCACTGGGCGTCAAAATAAAACAGTGAGAAAACAAGTGTCATTGGAAATAGAAAGCAAAGGTGTTACAATTAATATTATATGTTTGGTCGCAATCGGCCTACCATTCGAATTATTAATCGGATGCGATATGCTGAGGAAATATTCAGCAAGGAGAAGGTGTCCTTGAACTCAGAAGGTGTTATGTGGACGGCGGAGTTAATAGGAAGCGATGTTGCCCCTCTGAACCGTACCCATCACCAAGTTAGGGAATTAAATTTTTTAAAGAATGACACCCAATGCAGAAAAATAATCTATAATATGATAAATGAAGACCTGTGGAACAGTAAATTACAGGAGATAAGAGAGTTTAGACACCAAGGCACAAATAATTTGACAGTAAAACAAGTAGAAGATCTCATTATAATATATAAGAAGTATAAACATGTATTTTCAGAAAAACCAGGAAAATTAAAAAACTATCAGTGTAGAATACAATTTAAAGAACCAGCAGAATTCCACAGAAAATCCTATCCTATACCATCTTCATTGAAGGAGGCGGTTAAAGCTGAAATTAATAAAATGTTGTTAAATGATATAATTGAGCATAGCCAATCACCATATACTAGCCCAATAGTAGCAATTCAGAAGATTATAATCAACAATCCATGAAAAAATATCACGAGGAAGAAAAGGAAAAAATAACATAAGTAATTATGTCCTCGCACCTAATGAAGGGTTCAGAAATAATTACTTCTGAAGGGAGGAAATTTGTAACGAAACAAAATGTTACAAAAAGAATAGTAAATAATAGTGGAATCCGATCCAGAGAGGAAACAATAAATAATAATTGAAAGCAAATTAAAGGAAACCTAGTTGGTTTGACTTATTTAATATTATCAAGAAACCCAGAAATAACCCAGTAGAATAGGGCAGTAAACAGACAAAATTAAATAAATAAACCTAGTAGGCCTAAGTAATCAAATTACCCTGAAACACAACTAAACCTAATAAAGAGTACCTATCCACAAAATAAAAATTGTATTAATTAAAATCATATAGGCCTATAATAAGGATAGAAAGGGGACAAAAACCTTTACAGTGAGGAGTGATATAATATAAATAGTGACACAGACTACCGTTAAACAGTGTTATTTATTATTTATAAAAAGTGTTTTTATTATTATCATACAGACAATAGTTTAAAAGTATGAAATAATTAAAGTTGTTAAAAACAATTATTATCATTAAGAGTTTTTGTTATATGTTATAAGATTTTATGTCACCAGTTAATTTATGTAAATATATTTATCTCAGGTAGTCAAAGTAGAAATTACAATCCACCATAACAAATTGTTCCACCACATATCATAGAAATTCAAATTACTAAGGTTTTACAGTTATAAACTGAGGCATGTTTAGTATCAAATTGTTTATAATTATATAATTAATCATTATGTAAACATTGCATGTATCATTAGAGAATAATAATAAAATTATCTATTAAAGGTAATTTAGAGAAATGTAAAGTAATTAATGAGTGTTGAGCCTATAACACTTAACCTGTACATAAATGGCCAATCAAAATTTAAGAAGTTTGTATGAGTTCGGTGACTAAAAAAAGAAGAAATAACACTTAATTGTTAATTGTGATGGAAAACAGTTGACTAGTGCGTGTCTAGATGTAATTAAAAAAAAATATATAAAAATTGATAACCCGTTTGTGAAAGAAGATCTGAATGACCATCATCGAAGATAATAATCCCTCCACTACAATTTTCTTGAACAAGTAACACACACAAGCAAGAAATTATCCAGAATAAACCAGAAAGCCTTCAGCAATATCGTCTAGATGTGTAAAGTATAATTTGACAATATTTTTATCCAACAAGGAACAACCACTAGACAATATAACAATTTACACTAACACTAATCACTAGTAAACATTTTAAAGTGAAAACAAATTCAATATCTAAACGAACAGTGATTACAAGGAAAACATTTATTGTACACATTAATAAACTTCATTATTCTCTGACACGGACAATATAGTAGCCATGATGTTGACATCGCTCTAACCTACATGCTTTTACGAAGCGTATTGAATATCGTCAAACCTTGTATGTTACTTAATATATAATTTTTGTAATTTTTTAGATTATAAGTAATAGATTGTTTGTAAAGGTACTCTCTATTATTAATTATCATGTAAAGGAACTTTTCGTAGCAGCCACAAGAATTCCCACGAAATATATTAAAATTATTTAATTATTAAATCCTGAGATAAATATCGATTGTGACAACCTTATGTATCGAATGGAATTTTCCAATAATTTGAATTTATATTACAGAGATTAAACCATTATGTTATTATGCGTTATTTATGTCCATGCGTTATTATTTCAGGAACGTAATATATTATCAGCATTTATTTTATAATTAACAAGGATAAGAAGAATTCGGGGAGTCATTGGAAGTACGCAAACTGCAAAACCAAGATTAACCTCAAATAATAGGTTAAAGCCTAATATCGAAGGTGACTTGAAAATTTTGGGATGACTCGAACGCTATTTTTTGAATTGATTTTGGAGTTCTAACTACTGAATTGGAATAATTATAATTCTGATTAAGAAACCAAGGCAGAATAATTCAATTCTTTTACTTATATATTTAAATCACATTCGTAAACACACAACATAAATATTCCACGATCAGCTGATACACTATTTACAACTGTTTATTACAAATTAACATATACAAGGAATAACACGGGCAAATCATTATACCATTAAGATACTACGGGTACACGAGTCGTATTATAAATTGTCGCACCAACTAGTGAGGCTGAAATTAGGGAATATTAGGTGAAGAAATTGAAACAAGCAAATTAATTTCCTAATTTTTAGCTGGCGACTGCTATAAGTTCCAAGAAATAATAAAGATGCGTAACAGGGCTACATCATTGAAACGGACGAAGGAGGAAGAGAAAGAAGTCAGGATGGAAGAGGAAGAAGTAACATCGGTGGAGGATGTGGAAACGGTAGTAAGAGATGAAGCCAGAGGAGGCCTTGGATTTGCAACAACTATGGGAATTAATTAAAGAAGACTCTAAGAAGCAGAAGGAAGAATTCACTGAAAACTCAAAGAAACAAAATGAAATTTTGAGTCAAATCTTATTAAAACAAATGGAGGAAATATTTGATAGCATCAAGGAAGATAACAGACAAACAAACGAAAATATCGGTATGGAGAACCATACATGACTTCCATATTCTAAGATTTATATTTAAAATCATTTTCAGCCAAACAGCCAGGCTGTGCCTTACCTGCCTTTTTATTGCTGTATTAAATGAAAAATATTATATTACATTAAAATGAAAAAATTATAATTTTATTGCCTGGCAACAAAGTTATTTTATTTTTAACAATTACCATTGTTTCAAAAAGTTTAAATAAATTTTCAAGTACTTTACTCTTGTTAAAACGTATAAGGTTGCAGGTAAACTACCCCTTCCCCTTAACCGATCTTCACCAAAATCGAAAGTCATAGAGACCTCTACAATTCAGGGACGTATGCAAAAAATTATTTGATTCTGTTTGAATTTGCGGCTGTTATCGTTTGCCATAGAAAATACGCTTGATAAAAAAACGTTGCAGGTAAACTACCTCTTCCCCTTAACCGATCTTCACCAAAAACAACAGGTCTTGAGTACTCTACAAATCAGGACTGTATACAAAACATTATTTGATTCTGTTTGAATTTGCGGCTGTTATCGTTTGCCATAGAAAATACCCTTGTTAAAAAAACGTTGCAGGTAAACTACCCCTTTCCCTCAACCGATCTTCACCAAAAACAATAGGTCTTGAGAAATCTACAATTCAGGGCTGTATGCGAAACATTATTTGATTCTGTTTGAATTTGCGGCTGTTATCGTTTGCCAAAAAAAAAAAAATTTCCCTTGATAAAAAAAAGCGTTGCAGGTAAACTACCCCTTCCCCTCAACCGATCTTCACCAAAAACAATAGGTCGCGAGTACTCTACAAATCAGGGCTGTATGCAAAAAATTATTTGATTCTGTTTGAATTTGCGGCAGTTGTCGTTTGCCATAGAAAATACGCATGATAAAAAACGTTGCTGGTAAACTACCCCTTCCCCTCAACCGATCTTCACCAAAAACAATATGTCTTGAGTACTCTACAAATCAGGGCTGTATGCAGAAAATTATTTGATTCTGTTTGAATTTGCGGCTGTTATCGTTTGCCATAGAAAATACCCTTGCTAAAAAAACGTTGTAGGTAAACTACCCCTTTCCCTTAACCGATCTTCACCAAAAACAAAAGGTATTGAGAACTCTACAATTTAGGGCTGTATGCAAATAATCTTTTCATTCTGTTTGAATTTGCGGCTGTTATCGTTTGCCATAGGAAATACCCTTGTTAAAACATAAAACGTTACAGGTAAACTACCCCTTTCCCTTAACCGATCTTCACCAAAAACAATAGGTCTTGAGAACTCTACAATTCAGGGCTGTATGCGAAACATTATTTGATTCTGTTTGAATTTGCGGCTGTTATCGTTTGCCAAACAAACAAAATTACCCTTGCTAAAAAAAAACCGTTGCAGGTAAACTACCCGTTTCCCTCAACCGATCTTCACCAAAAACAATAGGTCGCGAGAACTCTGCAAAACCGGTCTGTATGCAAAAAATTATTTGATTCTGTTTGAATTTGCGGCAGTTATCGTTTGCCATAGAAAAAAAATCTACAGACAGACAGACACACAGACAGACAGACACACAGACAGACAGACACACAGACAGACACACAGACACTTTTCGGAAAACGACTTTTTTTCATGTTTTGAGTGTAGTAGAATCAGAATCTGCAATAATCTCGAACACGATTTTTTTTGCCATCACCATACTTCCATTCCTTAAGGAATATGGAAGTAAAATTGATAGTATCAAGGAAGATAACAGACAAACAAATGAAGAAATTGATATCATCAAGGAAGATAACAGACAAACAAATGAAAAAATTGATAGTATCAAGGAAGATAACAGACGAACAAATGAGAAAAAAGACGGTATGAAGGAAGAGATTAACGATAACTCATGGGTACAAAACGAGAAAATGAGTGAAAATTTAATAAAACAGATGGAGGAGAGATTTGACCAAAACAAAGAAGAAACTAATGAAAATTTTAGGAAACAAAACGAAACCACTAATGAGAGTTTAAAACGGATAAATGAAAAAATTGACAGTATTAAAGAAAGTACTAATGAAACCTTAAGACAAACTATAAGTGAAAATAATAACAAAATGAAGGAAGAATTCAGGCAAATCAATGAAGAAAATTTAAGAAGAATTAATGGTAGAATTGAACAGGTCAATGATACAATTAACCAGAAGATGGACCAAATCGATGAGGAAAGGAAGCTAGAAATAGCTGACACTAATGAGAGATTGAGAAAAGTTAACAAAATCATTATACAAAATAAAGCAGTGATAAATACCAGAATAGACCAGGTCCAAGAAAATAGTCGTATTCAAATAGAAGGAATACAAAAGGAACAAGAAAATTTAGTGAATTTACAGAAACAAACCGGAGAAAGGTGTGACAATATTAACACTACGGTGAATAATTTAACTGGTCAAGTACGCCAAAATCAAGAAGAAATTGAATTAATTAGAACCAGACCAAATAATATTACTCATGTTTCCACAAATGAAACCAGAGAAGGGATTAATTTCAAAAATTATCAGAGAAACCCCATGGAATTCCTGGCCAGAATCGAGGAACATTTTAATAAACATCGAATAACTATCTGTAACTCGATTAGAGAGATGTTGGATGAGCATTTTAGGGAGATTACGGACAACTGGTGGACAGCAACCAGGAATGAGATAGTGGACTACGCACAATTTAAAAAACTGTTTAAGGAAAAATATTGGTCCGAAGCTATACAAAATATTATAAGGGACAATATTTGTCAGGGAAGATATGATGGAAATAGAGGTACATCTCCGACTACTTACTTCTGGGGAAAGGTATGTTTGGCGAGACACCTAGAGCCAAGAATACCAGAAGAATCCCTAGTAACTAAAATGGCATACCATTATGACACAGGAATTGCCAGAGCACGCCTGGGAAGCCAGATTAAAACGGTCCACGCAATGGCTGACTTATTAGAAAATTATGAACACGAGGGTTACTACAAAAGAAGCAGACAACGAACTGATCAGTGCGGTTCAAGAAATAATAACCATGGTATGAATCCTAATTACTATAATAACATGAATAACCGGAATAGTTATAACTTTAATGGCAACGATCGTAGTTGGAACCAAAATTTTACTCCAAATAATAACCAACAAGCAAACTTCAATCGAAACCCAATTAACAATAATAGTAACAACAGGCCCAATCAAAATTACCATCCGTGCAATAGGATTAATAATAATTATAATAACTACCGAAGAAACCAAAATTATAGTAATTTTAGGAGTAACTCAGGAGTTAATACCAATAATAATAACCAGGGTAATTATAATAATAATCGTCCGTACAGACCAAGAATAAATTATATTAGTGCAGAAGAAGGGGATTACTGGAGATACCATCAACCTTAGAGGAAAAGTTTTAATAACAGTTATGATCAAAGAGGAAATCCCAGAGGGATGAGTCACCATTATAACCGAGTAAGAAGTAGAAGCCATGAGGACTTCCGAGAATCAAGGAGAAGTGAACAATTAGACAACCGAGAGATTGAACAACCCAGTCCACCATTCCAGGCAAATCAACAGTCATGCCAGGAAAATAATCATGATAGCCTTAATTTAAACGGAGTGAGGCAGTAATAAACCCTCGCGACCCCTTACTGCTACTAACTACTGGGTACAAATACCACCAAATTCAATAATATAGTAATAACAAATTACTACCAACTAATTATGAAAAACTAATTATGGAAAATAAAAGAATTTTGAAGTATAACAACAACCAAAGTTTAAGGACGGATAGTCAAAGTCTTACTATTATTTACAATTATTATTTGAAAAATCTTCGAGAAGAACTGTTGGAGGAAACGGTGACAAGTAGAATCAACCAGCATAATGAAATTTTATACATAACCGCTCAAATTGAAGGAATTCCTACACGAATAATGATAGATACTGGTGCAAATGTATCACTTATTAACGACGCTGAACTGGAGAGAATACAGAAACAAAGTAAAAATTTAATACCTACCTTACCTGTCAATAATGTTATTTTAATAGGTGCCACTGGGCGTCAAAATAAAACAGTGAGAAAACAAGTGTCATTGGAAATAGAAAGCAAAGGTGTTACAATTAATATTATATGTTTGGTCGCAATCGGCCTACCATTCGAATTATTAATCGGATGCGATATGCTGAGGAAATATTCAGCAAGGAGAAGGTGTCCTTGAACTCAGAAGGTGTTATGTGGACGGCGGAGTTAATAGGAAGCTATGTTGCCCCTCTGAACCGTACCCATCACCAAGTTAGGGAATTAAATTTTTTAAAGAATGACACCCAATGCAGAAAAATAATCTATAATATGATAAATGAAGACCTGTGGAACAGTAAATTACAGGAGATAAGAGAGTTTAGACACCAAGGCACAAATAATTTGACAGTAAAACAAGTAGAAGATCTCATTATAATATATAAGAAGTATAAACATGTATTTTCAGAAAAACCAGGAAAAGTAAAAAACTATCAGTGTAGAATACAATTTAAAGAACCAGCAGAATTCCACAGAAAATCCTATCCTATACCATCTTCATTGAAGGAGGCGGTTAAAGCTGAAATTAATAAAATGTTGTTAAATGATATAATTGAGCATAGCCAATCACCATATACTAGCCCAATAGTAGCAATTCAGAAGATTATAATCAACAATCCATGAAAAAATATCACGAGGAAGAAAAGGAAAAAATAACATAAGTAATTATGTCCTCGCACCTAATGAAGGGTTCAGAAATAATTACTTCTGAAGGGAGGAAATTTGTAACGAAACAAAATGTTACAAAAAGAATAGTAAATAATAGTGGAATCCGATCCAGAGAGGAAACAATAAATAATAATTGAAAGCAAATTAAAGGAAACCTAGTTGGTTTGACTTATTTAATATTATCAAGAAACCCAGAAATAACCCAGTAGAATAGGGCAGTAAACAGACAAAATTAAATAAATAAACCTAGTAGGCCTAAGTAATCAAATTACCCTGAAACACAACTAAACCTAATAAAGAGTACCTATCCACAAAATAAAAATTGTATTAATTAAAATCATATAGGCCTATAATAAGGATAGAAAGGGGACAAAAACCTTTACAGTGAGGAGTGATATAATATAAATAGTGACACAGACTACCGTTAAACAGTGTTATTTATTATTTATAAAAAGTGTTTTTATTATTATCATACAGACAATAGTTTAAAAGTATGAAATAATTAAAGTTGTTAAAAACAATTATTATCATTAAGAGTTTTTGTTAGATGTTATAAGATTTTATGTCACCAGTTAATTTATGTAAATATATTTATCTCAGGTAGTCAAAGTAGAAATTACAATCCACCATAACAAATTGTTCCACCACATATCATAGAAATTCAAATTACTAAGGTTTTACAGTTATAAACTGAGGCATGTTTAGTATCAAATTGTTTATAATTATATAATTAATCATCATGTAAACATTGCATGTATCATTAGAGAATAATAATAAAATTATCTATTAAAGGTAATTTACAAAAATTTAAAGTAATTAATGAGTGTTGAGCCTATAACACTTAACCTGTACATAAATGGCCAATCAAAATTTAAGAAGTTTGTATGAGTTCGGTGACTAAAAAAAGAAGAAATAACACTTAATTGTTAATTGTGATGGAAAACAGTTGACTAGTGCGTGTCTAGATGTAATTAAAAAAAATATATAAAAATAGATAACCCGTTTGTGAAAGAAGATCTGAATGACCATCATCGAAGATAATAATCCCTCCACTACAATTTTCTTGAACAAGTAACACACACAAGCAAGAAATTATCCAGAATAAACCAGAAAGCCTTCAGCAATATCGTCTAGATGTGTAAAGTATAATTTGACAATATTTTTATCCAACAAGGAACAACCACTAGACAATATAACAATTTACACTAACACTAATCACTAGTAAACATTTTAAAGTGAAAACAAATTCAATATCTAAACGAACAGTGATTACAAGGAAAACATTTATTGTACACATTAATAAACTTCATTATTCTCTGACACGGACAATATAGTAGCCATGATGTTGACATCGCTCTAACCTACATGCTTTTACGAAGCGTATTGAATATCGTCAAACCTTGTATGTTACTTAATATATAATTTTTGTAATTTTTTAGATTATAAGTAATAGATTGTTTGTAAAGGTACTCTCTATTATTAATTATCATGTAAAGGAACTTTTCGTAGCAGCCACAAGAATTCCCACGAAATATATTAAAATTATTTAATTATTAAATCCTGAGATAAATATCGATTGTGACAACCTTATGTATCGAATGGAATTTTCCAATAATTTGAATTTATATTACAGAGATTAAACCATTATGTTATTATGCGTTATTTATGTCCATGCGTTATTATTTCAGGAACGTAATATATTATCAGCATTTATTTTATAATTAACAAGGATAAGAAGAATTCGGGGAGTCATTGGAAGTACGCAAACTGCAAAACCAAGATTAACCTCAAATAATAGGTTAAAGCCTAATATCGAAGGTGACTTGAAAATTTTGGGATGACTCGAACGCTATTTTTTGAATTGATTTTGGAGTTCTAACTACTGAATTGGAATAATTATAATTCTGATTAAGAAACCAAGGCAGAATAATTCAATTCTTTTACTTATATATTTAAATCACATTCGTAAACACACAACATAAATATTCCACGATCAGCTGATACACTATTTACAACTGTTTATTACAAATTAACATATACAAGGAATAACACGGGCAAATCATTATACCATTAAGATACTACGGGTACACGAGTCGTATTATAAATTGTCGCACCAACTAGTGAGGCTGAAATTAGGGAATATTAGGTGAAGAAATTGAAACAAGCAAATTAATTTCCTAATTTTTAGCTGGCGACTGCTATAAGTTCCAAGAAATAATAAAGATGCGTAACAGGGCTACATCATTGAAACGGACGAAGGAGGAAGAGAAAGAAGTCAGGATGGAAGAGGAAGAAGTAACATCGGTGGAGGATGTGGAAACGGTAGTAAGAGATGAAGCCAGAGGAGGCCTTGGATTTGCAACAACTATGGGAATTAATTAAAGAAGACTCTAAGAAGCAGAAGGAAGAATTCACTGAAAACTCAAAGAAACAAAATGAAATTTTGAGTCAAATCTTATTAAAACAAATGGAGGAAATATTTGATAGCATCAAGGAAGATAACAGACAAACAAACGAAAATATCGGTATGGAGAACCATACATGACTTCCATATTCTAAGATTTATATTTAAAATCATTTTCAGCCAAACAGCCAGGCTGTGCCTTACCTGCCTTTTTATTGCTGTATTAAATGAAAAATATTATATTACATTAAAATGAAAAAATTATAATTTTATTGCCTGGCAACAAAGTTATTTTATTTTTAACAATTACCATTGTTTCAAAAAGTTTAAATAAATTTTCAAGTACTTTACTCTTGTTAAAACGTATAAGGTTGCAGGTAAACTACCCCTTCCCCTTAACCGATCTTCACCAAAATCGAAAGTCATAGAGACCTCTACAATTCAGGGACGTATGCAAAAAATTATTTGATTCTGTTTGAATTTGCGGCTGTTATCGTTTGCCATAGAAAATACGCTTGATAAAAAAACGTTGCAGGTAAACTACCTCTTCCCCTTAACCGATCTTCACCAAAAACAACAGGTCTTGAGTACTCTACAAATCAGGACTGTATACAAAACATTATTTGATTCTGTTTGAATTTGCGGCTGTTATCGTTTGCCATAGACAATACCCTTGTTAAAAAAACGTTGCAGGTAAACTACCCCTTTCCCTCAACCGATCTTCACCAAAAACAATAAGTCTTGAGAAATCTACAATTCAGGGCTGTATGCGAAACATTATTTGATTCTGTTTGAATTTGCGGCTGTTATCGTTTGCCAAAAAAAAAAAATTTCCCTTGATAAAAAAAAGCGTTGCAGGTAAACTACCCCTTCCCCTCAACCGATCTTCACCAAAAACAATAGGTCGCGAGTACTCTACAAATCAGGGCTGTATGCAAAAAATTATTTGATTCTGTTTGAATTTGCGGCAGTTGTCGTTTGCCATAGAAAATACGCATGATAAAAAACGTTGCTGGTAAACTACCCCTTCCCCTCAACCGATCTTCACCAAAAACAATATGTCTTGAGTACTCTACAAATCAGGGCTGTATGCAGAAAATTATTTGATTCTGTTTGAATTTGCGGCTGTTATCGTTTGCCATAGAAAATACCCTTGCTAAAAAAACGTTGTAGGTAAACTACCCCTTTCCCTTAACCGATCTTCACCAAAAACAAAAGGTATTGAGAACTCTACAATTTAGGGCTGTATGCAAATAATCTTTTCATTCTGTTTGAATTTGCGGCTGTTATCGTTTGCCATAGGAAATACCCTTGTTAAAACATAAAACGTTACAGGTAAACTACCCCTTTCCCTTAACCGATCTTCACCAAAAACAATAGGTCTTGAGAACTCTACAATTCAGGGCTGTATGCGAAACATTATTTGATTCTGTTTGAATTTGCGGCTGTTATCGTTTGCCAAACAAACAAAATTACCCTTGCTAAAAAAAAACCGTTGCAGGTAAACTACCCGTTTCCCTCAACCGATCTTCACCAAAAACAATAGGTCGCGAGAACTCTGCAAAACCGGTCTGTATGCAAAAAATTATTTGATTCTGTTTGAATTTGCGGCAGTTATCGTTTGCCATAGAAAAAAAATCTACAGACAGACAGACACACAGACAGACAGACACACAGACAGACAGACACACAGACAGACACACAGACACTTTTCGGAAAACGACTTTTTTTCATGTTTTGAGTGTAGTAGAATCAGAATCTGCAATAATCTCGAACACGATTTTTTTTGCCATCACCATACTTCCATTCCTTAAGGAATATGGAAGTAAAATTGATAGTATCAAGGAAGATAACAGACAAACAAATGAAGAAATTGATATCATCAAGGAAGATAACAGACAAACAAATGAAAAAATTGATAGTATCAAGGAAGATAACAGACGAACAAATGAGAAAAAAGACGGTATGAAGGAAGAGATTAACGATAACTCATGGGTACAAAACGAGAAAATGAGTGAAAATTTAATAAAACAGATGGAGGAGAGATTTGACCAAAACAAAGAAGAAACTAATGAAAATTTTAGGAAACAAAACGAAACCACTAATGAGAGTTTAAAACGGATAAATGAAAAAATTGACAGTATTAAAGAAAGTACTAATGAAACCTTAAGACAAACTATAAGTGAAAATAATAACAAAATGAAGGAAGAATTCAGGCAAATCAATGAAGAAAATTTAAGAAGAATTAATGGTAGAATTGAACAGGTCAATGATACAATTAACCAGAAGATGGACCAAATCGATGAGGAAAGGAAGCTAGAAATAGCTGACACTAATGAGAGATTGAGAAAAGTTAACAAAATCATTATACAAAATAAAGCAGTGATAAATACCAGAATAGACCAGGTCCAAGAAAATAGTCGTATTCAAATAGAAGGAATACAAAAGGAACAAGAAAATTTAGTGAATTTACAGAAACAAACCGGAGAAAGGTGTGACAATATTAACACTACGGTGAATAATTTAACTGGTCAAGTACGCCAAAATCAAGAAGAAATTGAATTAATTAGAACCAGACCAAATAATATTACTCATGTTTCCACAAATGAAACCAGAGAAGGGATTAATTTCAAAAATTATCAGAGAAACCCCATGGAATTCCTGGCCAGAATCGAGGAACATTTTAATAAACATCGAATAACTATCTGTAACTCGATTAGAGAGATGTTGGATGAGCATTTTAGGGAGATTACGGACAACTGGTGGACAGCAACCAGGAATGAGATAGTGGACTACGCACAATTTAAAAAACTGTTTAAGGAAAAATATTGGTCCGAAGCTATACAAAATATTATAAGGGACAATATTTGTCAGGGAAGATATGATGGAAATAGAGGTACATCTCCGACTACTTACTTCTGGGGAAAGGTATGTTTGGCGAGACACCTAGAGCCAAGAATACCAGAAGAATCCCTAGTAACTAAAATGGCATACCATTATGACACAGGAATTGCCAGAGCACGCCTGGGAAGCCAGATTAAAACGGTCCACGCAATGGCTGACTTATTAGAAAATTATGAACACGAGGGTTACTACAAAAGAAGCAGACAACGAACTGATCAGTGCGGTTCAAGAAATAATAACCATGGTATGAATCCTAATTACTATAATAACATGAATAACCGGAATAGTTATAACTTTAATGGCAACGATCGTAGTTGGAACCAAAATTTTACTCCAAATAATAACCAACAAGCAAACTTCAATCGAAACCCAATTAACAATAATAGTAACAACAGGCCCAATCAAAATTACCATCCGTGCAATAGGATTAATAATAATTATAATAACTACCGAAGAAACCAAAATTATAGTAATTTTAGGAGTAACTCAGGAGTTAATACCAATAATAATAACCAGGGTAATTATAATAATAATCGTCCGTACAGACCAAGAATAAATTATATTAGTGCAGAAGAAGGGGATTACTGGAGATACCATCAACCTTAGAGGAAAAGTTTTAATAACAGTTATGATCAAAGAGGAAATCCCAGAGGGATGAGTCACCATTATAACCGAGTAAGAAGTAGAAGCCATGAGGACTTCCGAGAATCAAGGAGAAGTGAACAATTAGACAACCGAGAGATTGAACAACCCAGTCCACCATTCCAGGCAAATCAACAGTCATGCCAGGAAAATAATCATGATAGCCTTAATTTAAACGGAGTGAGGCAGTAATAAACCCTCGCGACCCCTTACTGCTACTAACTACTGGGTACAAATACCACCAAATTCAATAATATAGTAATAACAAATTACTACCAACTAATTATGAAAAACTAATTATGGAAAATAAAAGAATTTTGAAGTATAACAACAACCAAAGTTTAAGGACGGATAGTCAAAGTCTTACTATTATTTACAATTATTATTTGAAAAATCTTCGAGAAGAACTGTTGGAGGAAACGGTGACAAGTAGAATCAACCAGCATAATGAAATTTTATACATAACCGCTCAAATTGAAGGAATTCCTACACGAATAATGATAGATACTGGTGCAAATGTATCACTTATTAACGACGCTGAACTGGAGAGAATACAGAAACAAAGTAAAAATTTAATACCTACCTTACCTGTCAATAATGTTATTTTAATAGGTGCCACTGGGCGTCAAAATAAAACAGTGAGAAAACAAGTGTCATTGGAAATAGAAAGCAAAGGTGTTACAATTAATATTATATGTTTGGTCGCAATCGGCCTACCATTCGAATTATTAATCGGATGCGATATGCTGAGGAAATATTCAGCAAGGAGAAGGTGTCCTTGAACTCAGAAGGTGTTATGTGGACGGCGGAGTTAATAGGAAGCTATGTTGCCCCTCTGAACCGTACCCATCACCAAGTTAGGGAATTAAATTTTTTAAAGAATGACACCCAATGCAGAAAAATAATCTATAATATGATAAATGAAGACCTGTGGAACAGTAAATTACAGGAGATAAGAGAGTTTAGACACCAAGGCACAAATAATTTGACAGTAAAACAAGTAGAAGATCTCATTATAATATATAAGAAGTATAAACATGTATTTTCAGAAAAACCAGGAAAAGTAAAAAACTATCAGTGTAGAATACAATTTAAAGAACCAGCAGAATTCCACAGAAAATCCTATCCTATACCATCTTCATTGAAGGAGGCGGTTAAAGCTGAAATTAATAAAATGTTGTTAAATGATATAATTGAGCATAGCCAATCACCATATACTAGCCCAATAGTAGCAATTCAGAAGATTATAATCAACAATCCATGAAAAAATATCACGAGGAAGAAAAGGAAAAAATAACATAAGTAATTATGTCCTCGCACCTAATGAAGGGTTCAGAAATAATTACTTCTGAAGGGAGGAAATTTGTAACGAAACAAAATGTTACAAAAAGAATAGTAAATAATAGTGGAATCCGATCCAGAGAGGAAACAATAAATAATAATTGAAAGCAAATTAAAGGAAACCTAGTTGGTTTGACTTATTTAATATTATCAAGAAACCCAGAAATAACCCAGTAGAATAGGGCAGTAAACAGACAAAATTAAATAAATAAACCTAGTAGGCCTAAGTAATCAAATTACCCTGAAACACAACTAAACCTAATAAAGAGTACCTATCCACAAAATAAAAATTGTATTAATTAAAATCATATAGGCCTATAATAAGGATAGAAAGGGGACAAAAACCTTTACAGTGAGGAGTGATATAATATAAATAGTGACACAGACTACCGTTAAACAGTGTTATTTATTATTTATAAAAAGTGTTTTTATTATTATCATACAGACAATAGTTTAAAAGTATGAAATAATTAAAGTTGTTAAAAACAATTATTATCATTAAGAGTTTTTGTTAGATGTTATAAGATTTTATGTCACCAGTTAATTTATGTAAATATATTTATCTCAGGTAGTCAAAGTAGAAATTACAATCCACCATAACAAATTGTTCCACCACATATCATAGAAATTCAAATTACTAAGGTTTTACAGTTATAAACTGAGGCATGTTTAGTATCAAATTGTTTATAATTATATAATTAATCATCATGTAAACATTGCATGTATCATTAGAGAATAATAATAAAATTATCTATTAAAGGTAATTTACAAAAATTTAAAGTAATTAATGAGTGTTGAGCCTATAACACTTAACCTGTACATAAATGGCCAATCAAAATTTAAGAAGTTTGTATGAGTTCGGTGACTAAAAAAAGAAGAAATAACACTTAATTGTTAATTGTGATGGAAAACAGTTGACTAGTGCGTGTCTAGATGTAATTAAAAAAAATATATAAAAATAGATAACCCGTTTGTGAAAGAAGATCTGAATGACCATCATCGAAGATAATAATCCCTCCGCTACAATTTTCTTGAACAAGTAACACACACAAGCAAGAAATTATCCAGAATAAACCAGAAAGCCTTCAGCAATATCGTCTAGATGTGTAAAGTATAATTTGACAATATTTTTATCCAACAAGGAACAACCACTAGACAATATAACAATTTACACTAACACTAATCACTAGTAAACATTTTAAAGTGAAAACAAATTCAATATCTAAACGAACAGTGATTACAAGGAAAACATTTATTGTACACATTAATAAACTTCATTATTCTCTGACACGGACAATATAGTAGCCATGATGTTGACATCGCTCTAACCTACATGCTTTTACGAAGCGTATTGAATATCGTCAAACCTTGTATGTTACTTAATATATAATTTTTGTAATTTTTTAGATTATAAGTAATAGATTGTTTGTAAAGGTACTCTCTATTATTAATTATCATGTAAAGGAACTTTTCGTAGCAGCCACAAGAATTCCCACGAAATATATTAAAATTATTTAATTATTAAATCCTGAGATAAATATCGATTGTGACAACCTTATGTATCGAATGGAATTTTCCAATAATTTGAATTTATATTACAGAGATTAAACCATTATGTTATTATGCGTTATTTATGTCCATGCGTTATTATTTCAGGAACGTAATATATTATCAGCATTTATTTTATAATTAACAAGGATAAGAAGAATTCGGGGAGTCATTGGAAGTACGCAAACTGCAAAACCAAGATTAACCTCAAATAATAGGTTAAAGCCTAAGATCGAAGGTGACTTGAAAATTTTGGGATGACTCGAACGCTATTTTTTGAATTGATTTTGGAGTTCTAACTACTGAATTGGAATAATTATAATTCTGATTAAGAAACCAAGGCAGAATAATTCAATTCTTTTACTTATATATTTAAATCACATTCGTAAACACACAACATAAATATTCCACGATCAGCTGATACACTATTTACAACTGTTTATTACAAATTAACATATACAAGGAATAACACGGGCAAATCATTATACCATTAAGATACTACGGGTACACGAGTCGTATTATAAATTGTCGCACCAACTAGTGAGGCTGAAATTAGGGAATATTAGGTGAAGAAATTGAAACAAGCAAATTAATTTCCTAATTTTTAGCTGGCGACTGCTATAAGTTCCAAGAAATAATAAAGATGCGTAACAGGGCTACATCATTGAAACGGACGAAGGAGGAAGAGAAAGAAGTCAGGATGGAAGAGGAAGAAGTAACATCGGTGGAGGATGTGGAAACGGTAGTAAGAGATGAAGCCAGAGGAGGCCTTGGATTTGCAACAACTATGGGAATTAATTAAAGAAGACTCTAAGAAGCAGAAGGAAGAATTCACTGAAAACTCAAAGAAAGAAAATGAAATTTTGAGTCAAAACTTATTAAAACAAATGGAGGAAATATTTGATAGCATCAAGGAAGATAACAGACAAACAAACGAAAAAATTGATAGTATCAAGGAAGATAACAGACAAACAAATGAAGAAATTGATATCATCAAGGAAGATAACAGACAAACAAATGAAAAAATTGATAGTATCAAGGAAGATAACAGACGAACAAATGAGAAAAAAGACGGTATGAAGGAAGAGATTAACGATAACTCATGGGTACAAAACGAGAAAATGAGTGAAAATTTAATAAAACAGATGGAGGAGAGATTTGACCAAAACAAAGAAGAAACTAATGAAAATTTTAGGAAACAAAACGAAACCACTAATGAGAGTTTAAAACGGATAAATGAAAAAATTGACAGTATTAAAGAAAGTACTAATGAAACCTTAAGACAAACTATAAGTGAAAATAATAACAAAATGAAGGAAGAATTCAGGCAAATCAATGAAGAAAATTTAAGAAGAATTAATGGTAGAATTGAACAGGTCAATGATACAATTAACCAGAAGATGGACCAAATCGATGAGGAAAGGAAGCTAGAAATAGCTGACACTAATGAGAGTTTGAGAAAAGTTAACAAAATCATTATACAAAATAAAGCAGTGATAAATACCAGAATAGACCAGGTCCAAGAAAATAGTCGTATTCAAATAGAAGGAATACAAAAGGAACAAGAAAATTTAGTGAATTTACAGAAACAAACCGGAGAAAGGTGTGACAATATTAACACTACGGTGAATAATTTAACTGGTCAAGTACGCCAAAATCAAGAAGAAATTGAATTAATTAGAACCAGACCAAATAATATTACTCATGTTTCCACAAATGAAACCAGAGAAGGGATTAATTTCAAAAATTATCAGAGAAACCCCATGGAATTCCTGGCCAGAATCGAGGAACATTTTAATAAACATCGAATAGCTATCTGTAACTCGATTAGAGAGATGTTGGATGAGCATTTTAGGGAGATTACGGACAACTGGTGGACAGCAACCAGGAATGAGATAGTGGACTACGCTCAATTTAAAAAACTGTTTAAGGAAAAATATTGGCCCGAAGCTATACAAAATATTGTAAGGGACAATATTTGTCAGGGAAGATATGATGGAAATAGAGGTACATCTCCGACTACTTACTTCTGGGGAAAGGTATGTTTGGCGAGACACCTAGAGCCAAGAATACCAGAAGAATCCCTAGTAACTAAAATGGCATACCATTATGACACAGGAATTGCCAGAGCACGCCTGGGAAGCCAGATTAAAACGGTCCACGCAATGGCTGACTTATTAGAAAATTATGAACACCAGGGTTACTACAAAAGAAGCAGACAACGAACTGATCAGTGCGGTTCAAGAAATAATAACCATGGTATGAATCCTAATTACTATAATAACATGAATAACCGGAATAGTTATAACTTTAATGGCAACGATCGTAGTTTGAACCAAAATTTTACTCCAAATAATAACCAACAAGCAAACTTCAATCGAAACCCAATTAACAATAATAGTAACAACAGGCCCAATCAAAATTACCATCCGTGTAATAGGATTAATAATAATTATAATAACTACCGAAGAAACCAAAATTATAGTAATTTTAGGAGTAACTCAGGAGTTAATACCAATAATAATAACCAGGGTAATTATAATAATAATCGTCCGTACAGACCAAGAAAAAATTATATTAGTGCAGAAGAAGGGGATTACTGGAGATACCATCAACCTTAGAGGAAAAGGTTTAATAACAGTTATGATCAAAGAGGAAATCCCAGAGGGATGATGCCACTGGGCGTCAAAATAAAACAGTGAGAAAACAAGTGTCATTGGAAATAGAAAGCAAAGGTGTTACAATTAATATTATATGTTTGGTCGCAATCGGCCTACCATTCGAATTATTAATCGGATGCGATATGCTGAGGAAATAATCAGCAAGGAGAAGGTGTCCTTGAACTCAGAAGGTGTTATGTGGACGGCGGAGTTAATAGGAAGCTATGTTGCCCCTCTGAACCGTACCCATCACCAAGTTAGGGAATTAAATTTTTTAAAGAATGACACCCAATGCAGAAAAATAATCTGTAATATGATAAATGAAGACCTGTGGAACAGTAAATTACAGGAGATAAGAGAGTTTAGACACCAAGGAACAAATAATTTGACAGTAAAACAAGTAGAAGATCTCATTATAATATATAAGAAGTATAAACATGTATTTTCAGAAAAACCAGGAAAAGTAAAAAACTATCAGTGTAGAATACAATTTAAAGAACCAGCAGAATTCCACAGAAAATCCTATCCTATACCATCTTCATTGAAGGAGGCGGTTAAAGCTGAAATTAATAAAATGTTGTTAAATGATATAATTGAGCATAGCCAATCACCATATACTAGCCCAATAGTAGCAATTCAGAAGATTATAATCAACAATCCATGAAAAAATATCACGAGGAAGAAAAGGAAAAAATAACATAAGTAATTATGTCCTCAAACCTAATGAAGGGTTCAGAAATAATTACTTCTGAAGGGAGGAAATTTGTAACGAAACAAAATGTTACAAAAAGAATAGTAAATAATAGTGGAATCCGATCCAGAGAGGAAACAATAAATAATAATTGAAAGCAAATTAAAGGGAACCTAGTTGGTTTGACTTATTTAATATTATCAAGAAACCCAGAAATAACCCAGTAGAATAGGGCAGTAAACAGACAAAATTAAATAAATAAACCTAGTAGGCCTAAGTAATCAAATTACCCTGAAACACAACTAAACCTAATAAAGAGTACCTATCCACAAAATAAAAATTGTATTAATTAAAATCATATAGGCCTATAATAAGGATAGAAAGGGGACAAAAACCTTTACAGTGAGGAGTGATATAATATAAATAGTGACACAGACTACCGTTAAACAGTGTTATTTATTATTTATAAAAAGTGTTTTTATTATTATCATACAGACAATAGTTTAAAAGTATGAAATAATTAAAGTTGTTAAAAACAATTATTATCATTAAGAGTTTTTGTTAGATGTTATAAGATTTTATGTCACCAGTTAATTTATGTAAATATATTTATCTCAGGTAGTCAAAGTAGAAATTACAATCCACCATAACAAATTGTTCCACCACATATCATAGAAATTCAAATTACTAAGGTTTTACAGTTATAAACTGAGGCATGTTTAGTATCAAATTGTTTATAATTATATAATTAATCATCATGTAAACATTGCATGTATCATTAGAGAATAATAATAAAATTATCTATTAAAGGTAATTTACAAAAATTTAAAGTAATTAATGAGTGTTGAGCCTATAACACTTAACCTGTACATAAATGGCCAATCAAAATTTAAGAAGTTTGTATGAGTTCGGTGACTAAAAAAAGAAGAAATAACACTTAATTGTTAATTGTGATGGAAAACAGTTGACTAGTGCGTGTCTAGATGTAATTAAAAAAAAATATATAAAAATAGATAACCCGTTTGTGAAAGAAGATCTGAATGACCATCATCGAAGATAATAATCCCTCCACTACAATTTTCTTGAACAAGTAACACACACAAGCAAGAAATTATCCAGAATAAACCAGAAAGCCTTCAGCAATATCGTCTAGATGTGTAAAGTATAATTTGACAATATTTTTATCCAACAAGGAACAACCACTAGACAATATAACAATTTACACTAACACTAATCACTAGTAAACATTTTAAAGTGAAAACAAATTCAATATCTAAACGAACAGTGATTACAAGGAAAACATTTATTGTACACATTAATAAACTTCATTATTCTCTGACACGGACAATATAGTAGCCATGATGTTGACATCGCTCTAACCTACATGCTTTTACGAAGCGTATTGAATATCGTCAAACCTTGTATGTTACTTAATATATAATTTTTGTAATTTTTTAGATTATAAGTAATAGATTGTTTGTAAAGGTACTCTCTATTATTAATTATCATGTAAAGGAACTTTTCGTAGCAGCCACAAGAATTCCCACGAAATATATTAAAATTATTTAATTATTAAATCCTGAGATAAATATCGATTGTGACAACCTTATGTATCGAATGGAATTTTCCAATAATTTGAATTTATATTACAGAGATTAAACCATTATGTTATTATGCGTTATTTATGTCCATGCGTTATTATTTCAGGAACGTAATATATTATCAGCATTTATTTTATAATTAACAAGGATAAGAAGAATTCGGGGAGTCATTGGAAGTACGCAAACTGCAAAACCAAGATTAACCTCAAATAATAGGTTAAAGCCTAAGATCGAAGGTGACTTGAAAATTTTGGGATGACTCGAACGCTATTTTTTGAATTGATTTTGGAGTTCTAACTACTGAATTGGAATAATTATAATTCTGATTAAGAAACCAAGGCAGAATAATTCAATTCTTTTACTTATATATTTAAATCACATTCGTAAACACACAACATAAATATTCCACGATCAGCTGATACACTATTTACAACTGTTTATTACAAATTAACATATACAAGGAATAACACGGGCAAATCATTATACCATTAAGATACTACGGGTACACGAGTCGTATTATAAATTGTCGCACCAACTAGTGAGGCTGAAATTAGGGAATATTAGGTGAAGAAATTGAAACAAGCAAATTAATTTCCTAATTTTTAGCTGGCGACTGCTATAAGTTCCAAGAAATAATAAAGATGCGTAACAGGGCTACATCATTGAAACGGACGAAGGAGGAAGAGAAAGAAGTCAGGATGGAAGAGGAAGAAGTAACATCGGTGGAGGATGTGGAAACGGTAGTAAGAGATGAAGCCAGAGGAGGCCTTGGATTTGCAACAACTATGGGAATTAATTAAAGAAGACTCTAAGAAGCAGAAGGAAGAATTCACTGAAAACTCAAAGAAAGAAAATGAAATTTTGAGTCAAAACTTATTAAAACAAATGGAGGAAATATTTGATAGCATCAAGGAAGATAACAGACAAACAAACGAAAAAATTGATAGTATCAAGGAAGATAACAGACAAACAAATGAAGAAATTGATATCATCAAGGAAGATAACAGACAAACAAATGAAAAAATTGATAGTATCAAGGAAGATAACAGACGAACAAATGAGAAAAAAGACGGTATGAAGGAAGAGATTAACGATAACTCATGGGTACAAAACGAGAAAATGAGTGAAAATTTAATAAAACAGATGGAGGAGAGATTTGACCAAAACAAAGAAGAAACTAATGAAAATTTTAGGAAACAAAACGAAACCACTAATGAGAGTTTAAAACGGATAAATGAAAAAATTGACAGTATTAAAGAAAGTACTAATGAAACCTTAAGACAAACTATAAGTGAAAATAATAACAAAATGAAGGAAGAATTCAGGCAAATCAATGAAGAAAATTTAAGAAGAATTAATGGTAGAATTGAACAGGTCAATGATACAATTAACCAGAAGATGGACCAAATCGATGAGGAAAGGAAGCTAGAAATAGCTGACACTAATGAGAGTTTGAGAAAAGTTAACAAAATCATTATACAAAATAAAGCAGTGATAAATACCAGAATAGACCAGGTCCAAGAAAATAGTCGTATTCAAATAGAAGGAATACAAAAGGAACAAGAAAATTTAGTGAATTTACAGAAACAAACCGGAGAAAGGTGTGACAATATTAACACTACGGTGAATAATTTAACTGGTCAAGTACGCCAAAATCAAGAAGAAATTGAATTAATTAGAACCAGACCAAATAATATTACTCATGTTTCCACAAATGAAACCAGAGAAGGGATTAATTTCAAAAATTATCAGAGAAACCCCATGGAATTCCTGGCCAGAATCGAGGAACATTTTAATAAACATCGAATAGCTATCTGTAACTCGATTAGAGAGATGTTGGATGAGCATTTTAGGGAGATTACGGACAACTGGTGGACAGCAACCAGGAATGAGATAGTGGACTACGCTCAATTTAAAAAACTGTTTAAGGAAAAATATTGGTCCGAAGCTATACAAAATATTGTAAGGGACAATATTTGTCAGGGAAGATATGATGGAAATAGAGGTACATCTCCGACTACTTACTTCTGGGGAAAGGTATGTTTTGCGAGACACCTAGAGCCAAGAATACCAGAAGAATCCCTAGTAACTAAAATGGCATACCATTATGACACAGGAATTGCCAGAGCACGCCTGGGAAGCCAGATTAAAACGGTCCACGCAATGGCTGACTTATTAGAAAATTATGAACACGAGGGTTACTACAAAAGAAGCAGACAACGAACTGATCAGTGCGGTTCAAGAAATAATAACCATGGTATGAATCCTAATTACTATAATAACATGAATAACCGGAATAGTTATAACTTTAATGGCAACGATCGTAGTTCGAACCAAAATTTTACTCCAAATAATAACCAACAAGCAAACTTCAATCGAAACCCAATTAACAATAATAGTAACAACAGGCCCAATCAAAATTACCATCCGTGTAATAGGATTAATAATAATTATAATAACTACCGAGAAACCAAAATTATAGTAATTTTAGGAGTAACTCAGGAGTTAATACCACTAATAATAACCAGGGTAATTATAATAATAATCGTCCGTACAGACCAAGAAAAAATTATATTAGTGCAGAAGAAGGGGATTACTGGAGATACCATCAACCTTAGAGGAAAAGTTTTAATAACAGTTATGATCAAAGAGGAAATCCCAGAGGGATGAGTCACCATTATAACCGAGTAAGAAGTAGAAGCCAGGAGGACTTCCGAGAATCAAGGAGAAGTGAACAATTAGACAACCGAGAGGTTGAACAACCAGGAACCAGCACACCATTCCAGGCAAATCAACAGTCATGCCAGGAAAATAATCATGATAGCCTTAATTTAAAAGGAGTGAGGCAGTAATAAACCCTCGCGACCCCTTACTGCTACTAACTACTGGGTACAAATACCACCAAATTCAATAATATAGTAATAACAAATTACTACCAACTAATTATGAAAAACTAATTATGGAAAATAAAAGAATTTTGAAGTATAACAACAACCAAAGTTTAAGGACGCATAGTCAAAGTCTTACTATTATTTACAATTATTATTTGAAAAATCTTCGAGAAGAACTGTTGGAGGAAACGGTGACAAGTAGAATCAACCAGCATAATGAAATTTTATACATAACCGCTCAAATTGAAGGAATTCCTACACGAATAATGATAGATACTGGTGCAAATGTATCACTTATTAACGACGCTGAACTGGAGAGAATACAGAAACAAAGTAAAAATTTAATACCTACCTTACCTGTCAATAATGTTATTTTAATAGGTGCCACTGGGCGTCAAAATAAAACAGTGAGAAAAAAAGTGTCATTGGAAATAGAAAGCAAAGGTGTTACAATTAATATTATATGTTTGGTCGCAATCGGCCTACCATTCGAATTATTAATCGGATGCGATATGCTGAGGAAATATTCAGCAAGGAGAAGGTGTCCTTGAACTCAGAAGGTGTTATGTGGACGGCGGAGTTAATAGGAAGCGATGGTGCCCCTCTGAACCGTACCCATCACCAAGTTAGGGAATTAAATTTTTTAAAGAATGACACCCAATGCAGAAAAATAATCTATAATATGATAAATGAAGACCTGTGGAACAGTAAATTACAGGAGATAAGAGAGTTTAGACACCAAGGCACAAATAATTTGACAGTAAAACAAGTAGAAGATCTCATTATAATATATAAGAAGTATAAACATGTATTTTCAGAAAAACCAGGAAAAGTAAAAAACTATCAGTGTAGAATACAATTTAAAGAACCAGCAGAATTCCACAGAAAATCCTATCCTATACCATCTTCATTGAAGGAGGCGGTTAGAGCTGAAATTAATAAAATGTTGTTAAATGATATAATTGAACATAGCCAATCACCATATACTAGCCCAATAGTAGCAAGTCAGAAGATTATAATCAACAATCCATGAAAAAATATCACGAGGAAGAAAAGGAAAAAATAACATAAGTAATTATGTCCTCACACCTAATGAAGGGTTCAGAAATAATTACTTCTGAAGGGAGGAAATTTGTAACGAAACAAAATGTTACAAAAAGAATAGTAAATAATAGTGGAATCCGATCCAGAGAGGAAACAATAAATAATAATTGAAAGCAAATTAAAGGAAACCTAGTTGGTTTGACTTATTTAATATTATCAAGAAACCCAGAAATAACCCAGTAGAATAGGGCAGTAAACAGACAAAATTAAATAAATAAACCTAGTAGGCCTAAGTAATCAAATTACCCTGAAACACAACTAAACCTAATAAAGAGTACCTATCCACAAAATAAAAATTGTATTAATTAAAATCATATAGGCCTATAATAAGGATAGAAAGGGGACAAAAACCTTTACAGTGAGGAGTGATATAATATAAATAGTGACACAGACTACCGTTAAACAGTGTTATTTTTTATTTATAAAAAGTGTTTTTATTATTATCATACAGACAATAGTTTAAAAGTATGAAATAATTAAAGTTGTTAAAAACAATTATTATCATTAAGAGTTTTTGTTATATGTTATAAGATTTTATGTCACCAGTTAATTTATGTAAATATATTTATCTCAGGTAGTCAAAGTAGAAATTACAATCCACCATAACAAATTGTTCCACCACATATCATAGAAATTCAAATTACTAAGGTTTTACAGTTATAAACTGAGGCATGTTTAGTATCAAATTGTTTATAATTATATAATTAATCATCATGTAAACATTGCATGTATCATTAGAGAATAATAATAAAATTATCTATTAAAGGTAATTTAGAGAAATGTAAAGTAATTAATGAGTGTTGAGCCTATAACACTTAACCTGTACATAAATGGCCAATCAAAATTTAAGAAGTTTGTATGAGTTCGGTGACTAAAAAAAGAAGAAATAACACTTAATTGTTAATTGTGATGGAAAACAGTTGACTAGTGCGTGTCTAGATGTAATTAAAAAAAATATATAAAAATAGATAACCCGTTTGTGAAAGAAGATCTGAATGACCATGATCGAAGATAATAATCCCTCCACTACAATTTTCTTGAACAAGTAACACACACAAGCAAGAAATTATCCAGAATAAACCAGAAAGCCTTCAGCAATATCGTCTAGATGTGTAAAGTATAATTTGACAATATTTTTATCCAACAAGGAACAACCACTAGACAATATAACAATTTACACTAACACTAATCACTAGTAAACATTTTAAAGTGAAAACAAATTCAATATCTAAACGAACAGTGATTACAAGGAAAACATTTATTGTACACATTAATAAACTTCATTATTCTCTGACACGGACAATATAGTAGCCATGATGTTGACATCGCTCTAACCTACATGCTTTTACGAAGCGTATTGAATATCGTCAAACCTTGTATGTTACTTAATATATAATTTTTGTAATTTTTTAGATTATAAGTAATAGATTGTTTGTAAAGGTACTCTCTATTATTAATTATCATGTAAAGGAACTTTCGTAGCAGCCACAAGAATTCCCACGAAATATATTAAAATTATTTAATTATTAAATCCTGAGATAAATATCGATTGTGACAACCGTATGTATCGAATGGAATTTTCCAATAATTTGAATTTTTATTACAGAGATTAAACCATTATGTTATTATGCGTTATTTATGTCCATGTGTTATTATTTCAGGAACGTAATATATTATCAGCATTTATTTTATAATTAACAAGGATAAGAAGAATTCGGGGAGTCATTGGAAGTACGCAAACTGCAAAACCAAGATTAACCTCAAATAATAGGTTAAAGCCTAAGATCGAAGGTGACTTGAAAATTTTGGGATGACTCGAACGCTATTTTTTGAATTGATTTTGGAGTTCTAACTACTGAATTGGAATAATTATAATTCTGATTAAGAAACCAAGGCAGAATAATTCAATTCTTTTACTTATATATTTAAATCACATTCGTAAACACACAACATAAATATTCCACGATCAGCTGATACACTATTTACAACTGTTTATTACAAATTAACATATACAAGGAATAACACGGGCAAATCATTATACCATTAAGATACTACGGGTACACGAGTCGTATTATAAATTGTCGCACCAACTAGTGAGGCTGAAATTAGGGAATATTAGGTGAAGAAATTGAAACAAGCAAATTAATTTCCTAATTTTTAGCTGGCGACTGCTATAAGTTCCAAGAAATAATAAAGATGCGTAACAGGGCTACATCATTGAAACGGACGAAGGAGGAAGAGAAAGAAGTCAGGATGGAAGAGGAAGAAGTAACATCGGTGGAGGATGTGGAAACGGTAGTAAGAGATGAAGCCAGAGGAGGCCTTGGATTTGCAACAACTATGGGAATTAATTAAAGAAGACTCTAAGAAGCAGAAGGAAGAATTCACTGAAAACTCAAAGAAAGAAAATGAAATTTTGAGTCAAAACTTATTAAAACAAATGGAGGAAATATTTGATAGCATCAAGGAAGATAACAGACAAACAAACGAAAAAATTGATAGTATCAAGGAAGATAACAGACAAACAAATGAAAAAATTGATAGCATCAAGGAAGATAACAGACAAACAAATGAAAAAAATTGATAGTATCAAGGAAGATAACAGACGAACAAATGAGAAAAAAGACGGTATGAAGGAAGAGATTAACGATAACTCATGGGTACAAAACGAGAAAATGAGTGAAAATTTAATAAAACAGATGGAGGAGAGATTTGACCAAAACAAAGAAGAAACTAATGAAAATTTTAGGAAACAAAACGAAACCACTAATGAGAGTTTAAAACGGATAAATGAAAAAATTGACAGTATTAAAGAAAGTACTAATGAAACCTTAAGACAAACTATAAGTGAAAATAATAACAAAATGAAGGAAGAATTCAGGCAAATCAATGAAGAAAATTTAAGAAGAATTAATGGTAGAATTGAACAGGTCAATGATACAATTAACCAGATGATGGACCAAATCGATGAGGAAAGGAAGCTAGAAATAGCTGACACTAATGAGAGATTGAGAAAAGTTAACAAAATCATTATACAAAATAAAGCAGTGATAAATACCAGAATAGACCAGGTCCAAGAAAATAGTCGTATTCAAATAGAAGGAATACAAAAGGAACAAGAAAATTTAGTGAATTTACAGAAACAAACCGGAGAAAGGTGTGACAATATTAACACTACGGTGAATAATTTAACTGGTCAAGTACGCCAAAATCAAGAAGAAATTGAATTAATTAGAACCAGACCAAATAATATTACTCATGTTTCCACAAATGAAACCAGAGAAGGGATTAATTTCAAAAATTATCAGAGAAACCCCATGGAATTCCTGGCCAGAATCGAGGAACATTTTAATAAACATCGAATAACTATCTGTAACTCGATTAGAGAGATGTTGGATGAGCATTTAAGGAGATTACGGACAACTGGTGGACAGCAACCAGGAATGAGATAGTGGACTACGCTCAATTTAAAAAACTGTTTAAGGAAAAATATTGGTCCGAAGCTATACAAAATATTATAAGGGACAATATTTGTCAGGGAAGATATGATGGAAATAGAGGTACATCTCCGACTACTTACTTCTGGGGAAAGGTATGTTTTGCGAGACACCTAGAGCCAAGAATACCAGAAGAATCCCTAGTAACTAAAATGGCATACCATTATGACACAGGAATTGCCAGAGCACGCCTGGGAAGCCAGATTAAAACGGTCCACGCAATGGCTGACTTATTAGAAAATTATGAACACGAGGGTTACTACAAAAGAAGCAGACAACGAACTGATCAGTGCGGTTCAAGAAATAATAACCATGGTATGAATCCTAATTACTATAATAACATGAATAACCGGAATAGTTATAACTTTAATGGCAACGATCGTAGTTCGAACCAAAATTTTACTCCAAATAATAACCAACAAGCAAACTTCAATCGAAACCCAATTAACAATAATAGTAACAACAGGCCCAATCAAAATTACCATCCGTGTAATAGGATTAATAATAATTATAATAACTACCGAGAAACCAAAATTATAGTAATTTTAGGAGTAACTCAGGAGTTAATACCACTAATAATAACCAGGGTAATTATAATAATAATCGTCCGTACAGACCAAGAAAAAATTATATTAGTGCAGAAGAAGGGGATTACTGGAGATACCATCAACCTTAGAGGAAAAGTTTTAATAACAGTTATGATCAAAGAGGAAATCCCAGAGGGATGAGTCACCATTATAACCGAGTAAGAAGTAGAAGCCAGGAGGACTTCCGAGAATCAAGGAGAAGTGAACAATTAGACAACCGAGAGGTTGAACAACCAGGAACCAGCACACCATTCCAGGCAAATCAACAGTCATGCCAGGAAAATAATCATGATAGCCTTAATTTAAAAGGAGTGAGGCAGTAATAAACCCTCGCGACCCCTTACTGCTACTAACTACTGGGTACAAATACCACCAAATTCAATAATATAGTAATAACAAATTACTACCAACTAATTATGAAAAACTAATTATGGAAAATAAAAGAATTTTGAAGTATAACAACAACCAAAGTTTAAGGACGCATAGTCAAAGTCTTACTATTATTTACAATTATTATTTGAAAAATCTTCGAGAAGAACTGTTGGAGGAAACGGTGACAAGTAGAATCAACCAGCATAATGAAATTTTATACATAACCGCTCAAATTGAAGGAATTCCTACACGAATAATGATAGATACTGGTGCAAATGTATCACTTATTAACGACGCTGAACTGGAGAGAATACAGAAACAAAGTAAAAATTTAATACCTACCTTACCTGTCAATAATGTTATTTTAATAGGTGCCACTGGGCGTCAAAATAAAACAGTGAGAAAACAAGTGTCATTGGAAATAGAAAGCAAAGGTGTTACAATTAATATTATATGTTTGGTCGCAATCGGCCTACCATTCGAATTATTAATCGGATGCGATATGCTGAGGAAATATTCAGCAAGGAGAAGGTGTCCTTGAACTCAGAAGGTGTTATGTGGACGGCGGAGTTAATAGGAAGCGATGGTGCCCCTCTGAACCGTACCCATCACCAAGTTAGGGAATTAAATTTTTTAAAGAATGACACCCAATGCAGAAAAATAATCTATAATATGATAAATGAAGACCTGTGGAACAGTAAATTACAGGAGATAAGAGAGTTTAGACACCAAGGCACAAATAATTTGACAGTAAAACAAGTAGAAGATCTCATTATAATATATAAGAAGTATAAACATGTATTTTCAGAAAAACCAGGAAAAGTAAAAAACTATCAGTGTAGAATACAATTTAAAGAACCAGCAGAATTCCACAGAAAATCCTATCCTATACCATCTTCATTGAAGGAGGCGGTTAGAGCTGAAATTAATAAAATGTTGTTAAATGATATAATTGAGCATAGCCAATCACCATATACTAGCCCAATAGTAGCAAGTCAGAAGATTATAATCAACAATCCATGAAAAAATATCACGAGGAAGAAAAGGAGAAAATAACATAAGTAATTATGTCCTCACACCTAATGAAGGGTTCAGAAATAATTACTTCTGAAGGGAGGAAATTTGTAACGAAACAAAATGTTACAAAAAGAATAGTAAATAATAGTGGAATCCGATCCAGAGAGGAAACAATAAATAATAATTGAAAGCAAATTCAAGGAAACCTAGTTGGTTTGACTTATTTAATATTATCAAGAAACCCAGAAATAACCCAGTAGAATAGGGCAGTAAACAGACAAAATTAAATAAATAAACCTAGTAGGCCTAAGTAATCAAATTACCCTGAAACACAACTAAACCTAATAAAGAGTACCTATCCACAAAATAAAAATTGTATTAATTAAAATCATATAGGCCTATAATAAGGATAGAAAGGGGACAAAAACCTTTACAGTGAGGAGTGATATAATATAAATAGTGACACAGACTACCGTTAAACAGTGTTATTTATTATTTATAAAAAGTGTTTTTATTATTATCATACAGACAATAGTTTAAAAGTATGAAATAATTAAAGTTGTTAAAAACAATTATTATCATTAAGAGTTTTTGTTATATGTTATAAGATTTTATGTCACCAGTTAATTTATGTAAATATATTTATCTCAGGTAGTCAAAGTAGAAATTACAATCCACCATAACAAATTGTTCCACCACATATCATAGAAATTCAAATTACTAAGGTTTTACAGTTATAAACTGAGGCATGTTTAGTATCAAATTGTTTATAATTATATAATTAATCATCATGTAAACATTGCATGTATCATTAGAGAATAATAATAAAATTATCTATTAAAGGTAATTTAGAAAAATGTAAAGTAATTAATGAGTGTTGAGCCTATAACACTTAACCTGTACATAAATGGCCAATCAAAATTTAAGAAGTTTGTATGAGTTCGGTGACTAAAAAAAGAAGAAATAACACTTAATTGTTAATTGTGATGGAAAACAGTTGACTAGTGCGTGTCTAGATGTAATTAAAAAAAAATATATAAAAATAGATAACCCGTTTGTGAAAGAAGATCTGAATGACCATCATCGAAGATAATAATCCCTCCACTACAATTTTCTTGAACAAGTAACACACACAAGCAAGAAATTATCCAGAATAAACCAGAAAGCCTTCAGCAATACCGTCTAGATGTGTAAAGTATAATTTGACAATATTTTTATCCAACAAGGAACAACCACTAGACAATATAACAATTTACACTAACACTAATCACTAGTAAACATTTTAAAGTGAAAACAAATTCAATATCTAAACGAACAGTGATTACAAGGAAAACATTTATTGTACACATTAATAAACTTCATTATTCTCTGACACGGACAATATAGTAGCCATGATGTTGACATCGCTCTAACCTACATGCTTTTACGAAGCGTATTGAATATCGTCAAACCTTGTATGTTACTTAATATATAATTTTTGTAATTTTTTAGATTATAAGTAATAGATTGTTTGTAAAGGTACTCTCTATTATTAATTATCATGTAAAGGAACTTTTCGTAGCAGCCCCAAGAATTCCCACGAAATATATTAAAATTATTTAATTATTAAATCCTGAGATAAATATCGATTGTGACAACCGTATGTATCGAATGGAATTTTCCAATAATTTGAATTTATATTACAGAGATTAAACCATTATGTTATTATGCGTTATTTATGTCCATGCGTTATTATTTCAGGAACGTAATATATTATCAGCATTTATTTTATAATTAACAAGGATAAGAAGAATTCGGGGAGTCATTGGAAGTACGCAAACTGCAAAACCAAGATTAACCTCAAATAATAGGTTAAAGCCTAATATCGAAGGTGACTTGAAAATTTTGGGATGACTCGAACGCTATTTTTTGAATTGATTTTGGAGTTCTAACTACTGAATTGGAATAATTATAATTCTGATTAAGAAACCAAGGCAGAATAATTCAATTCTTTTACTTATATATTTAAATCACATTCGTAAACACACAACATAAATATTCCACGATCAGCTGATACACTATTTACAACTGTTTATTACAAATTAACATATACAAGGAATAACACGGGCAAATCATTATACCATTAAGATACTACGGGTACACGAGTCGTATTATAAATTGTCGCACCAACTAGTGAGGCTGAAATTAGGGAATATTAGGTGAAGAAATTGAAACAAGCAAATTAATTTCCTAATTTTTAGCTGGCGACTGCTATAAGTTCCAAGAAATAATAAAGATGCGTAACAGGGCTACATCATTGAAACGGACGAAGGAGGAAGAGAAAGAAGTCAGGATGGAAGAGGAAGAAGTAACATCGGTGGAGGATGTGGAAACGGTAGTAAGAGATGAAGCCAGAGGAGGCCTTGGATTTGCAACAACTATGGGAATTAATTAAAGAAGACTCTAAGAAGCAGAAGGAAGAATTCACTGAAAACTCAAAGAAACAAAATGAAATTTTGAGTCAAAACTTATTAAAACAAATGGAGGAAATATTTGAAAGCATCAAGGAAGATAACAGACAAACAAACGAAAAAATTGATAGTATCAAGGAAGATAACAGACAAACAAATGAAAAAATTGATAGCATCAAGGAAGATAACAGACAAACAAATGAAAAAATTGATAGTATCAAGGAAGATAACAGACGAACAAATGAGAAAAAAGACGGTATGAAGGAAGAGATTAACGATAACTCATGGGTACAAAACGAGAAAATGAGTGAAAATTTAATAAAACAGATGGAGGAGAGATTTGACCAAAACAAAGAAGAAACTAATGAAAATTTTAGGAAACAAAACGAAACCACTAATGAGAGTTTAAAACGGATAAATGAAAAAATTGACAGTATTAAAGAAAGTACTAATGAAACCTTAAGACAAACTATAAGTGAAAATAATAACAAAATGAAGGAAGAATTCAGGCAAATCAATGAAGAAAATTTAAGAAGAATTAATGGTAGAATTGAACAGGTCAATGATACAATTAACCAGAAGATGGACCAAATCGATGAGGAAAGGAAGCTAGAAATAGCTGACATTAATGAGAGATTGAGAAAAGTTAACAAAACCATTATACAAAATAAAGCAGTGATAATTACCAGAATAGACCAGGTCCAAGAAAATAGTCGTATTCAAATAGAAGGGATACAAAAGGAACAAGAAAATTTAGTGAATTTACAGAAACAAACCGGAGAAAGGTGTGACAATATTAACACTACGGTGAATAATTTAACTGGTCAAGTACGCCAAAATCAAGAAGAAATTGAATTAATTAGAACCAGACCAAATAATATTACTCATGTTTCCACAAATGAAACCAGAGAAGGGATTAATTTCAAAAATTATCAGAGAAACCCTATGGAATTCCTGGCCGGAATCGAGGAACATTTTAATAAACATCGAATAACTATCTGTAACTCGATTAGAGAGATGTTGGATGAGCATTTTAGGGAGATTACGGACAACTGGTGGACAGCAACCAGGAATGAGATAGTGGACTACGCTCAATTTAAAAAACTGTTTAAGGAAAAATATTGGTCCGAAGCTATACAAAATATTATAAGGGACAATATTTGTCAGGGAAGATATGATGGAAATAGATGTACATCTCCGTCTACTTACTTCTGGGGAAAGGTATGTTTTGCGAGACACCTAGAGCCAAGAATACCAGAAGAATCCCTAGTAACTAAAATGGCATACCATTATGACACAGGAATTGCCAGAGCACGCCTGGGAAGCCAGATTAAAACGGTCCACGCAATGGCTGACTTATTAGAAAATTATGAACACGAGGGTTACTACAAAAGAAGCAGACAACGAACTGATCAGTGCGGTTCAAGAAATAATAACCATGGTATGAATCCTAATTACTATAATAACATGAATAACCGGAATAGTTATAACTTTAATGGCAACGATCGTAGTTAGAACCAAAATTTTACTCCAAATAATAACCAACAAGCAAACTTCAATCGAAACCCAATTAACAATAATAGTAACAACAGGCCCAATCAAAATTACCATCCGTGTAATAGGATTAATAATAATTATAATAACTACCGAAGAAACCAAAATTATAGTAATTTTAGGAGTAACTCAGGAGTTAATACCACTAATAATAACCAGGGTAATTATAATAATAATCGTCCGTACAGACCAAGAAAAAATTATATTAGTGCAGAAGAAGGGGATTACTGGAGATACCATCAACCTTAGAGGAAAAGTTTTAATAACAGTTATGATCAAAGAGGAAATCCCAGAGGGATGAGTCACCATTATAACCGAGTAAGAAGTAGAAGCCAGGAGGACTTCCGAGAATCAAGGAGAAGTGAACAATTAGACAACCGAGAGGTTGAACAACCAGGAACCAGCACACCATTCCAGGCAAATCAACAGTCATGCCAGGAAAATAATCATGATAGCCTTAATTTAAAAGGAGTGAGGCAGTAATAAACCCTCGCGACCCCTTACTGCTACTAACTACTGGGTACAAATACCACCAAATTCAATAATATAGTAATAACAAATTACTACCAACTAATTATGAAAAACTAATTATGGAAAATAAAAGAATTGTGAAGTATAACAACAATCAAAGTTTAAGGACGCATAGTCAAAGTCTTACTATTATTTACAATTATTATTTGAAAAATCTTCGAGAAGAACTGTTGGAGGAAACGGTGACAAGTAGAATCAACCAGCATAATGAAATTTTATACATAACCGCTCAAATTGAAGGAATTCCTACACGAATAATGATAGATACTGGTGCAAATGTATCACTTATTAACGACGCTGAACTGGAGAGAATACAGAAACAAAGTAAAAATTTAATACCTACCTTACCTGTCAATAATGTTATTTTAATAGGTGCCACTGGGCGTCAAAATAAAACAGTGAGAAAACAAGTGTCATTGGAAATAGAAAGCAAAGGTGTTACAATTAATATTATATGTTTGGTCGCAATCGGCCTACCATTCGAATTATTAATCGGATGCGATATGCTGAGGAAATATTCAGCAAGGAGAAGGTGTCCTTGAACTCAGAAGGTGTTATGTGGACGGCGGAGTTAATAGGAAGCGATGGTGCCCCTCTGAACCGTACCCATCACCAAGTTAGGGAATTAAATTTTTTAAAGAATGACACCCAATGCAGAAAAATAATCTATAATATGATAAATGAAGACCTGTGGAACAGTAAATTACAGGAGATAAGAGAGTTTAGACACCAAGGCACAAATAATTTGACAGTAAAACAAGTAGAAGATCTCATTATAATATATAAGAAGTATAAACATGTATTTTCAGAAAAACCAGGAAAAGTAAAAAACTATCAGTGTAGAATACAATTTAAAGAACCAGCAGAATTCCACAGAAAATCCTATCCTATACCATCTTCATTGAAGGAGGCGGTTAGAGCTGAAATTAATAAAATGTTGTTAAATGATATAATTGAGCATAGCCAATCACCATATACTAGCCCAATAGTAGCAAGTCAGAAGATTATAATCAACAATCCATGAAAAAATATCACGAGGAAGAAAAGGAAAAAATAACATAAGTAATTATGTCCTCACACCTAATGAAGGGTTCAGAAATAATTACTTCTGAAGGGAGGAAATTTGTAACGAAACAAAATGTTACAAAAAGAATAGTAAATAATAGTGGAATCCGATCCAGAGAGGAAACAATAAATAATAATTGAAAGCAAATTCAAGGAAACCTAGTTGGTTTGACTTATTTAATATTATCAAGAAACCCAGAAATAACCCAGTAGAATAGGGCAGTAAACAGACAAAATTAAATAAATAAACCTAGTAGGCCTAAGTAATCAAATTACCCTGAAACACAACTAAACCTAATAAAGAGTACCTATCCACAAAATAAAAATTGTATTAATTAAAATCATATAGGCCTATAATAAGGATAGAAAGGGGACAAAAACCTTTACAGTGAGAAGTGATATAATATAAATAGTGACACAGACTACCGTTAAACAGTGTTATTTATTATTTATAAAAAGTGTTTTTATTATTATCATACAGACAATAGTTTAAAAGTATGAAATAATTAAAGTTGTTAAAAACAATTATTATCATTAAGAGTTTTTGTTATATGTTATAAGATTTTATGTCACCAGTTAATTTATGTAAATATATTTATCTCAGGTAGTCAAAGTAGAAATTACAATCCACCATAACAAATTGTTCCACCACATATCATAGAAATTCAAATTACTAAGGTTTTACAGTTATAAACTGAGGCATGTTTAGTATCAAATTGTTTATAATTATATAATTAATCATCATGTAAACATTGCATGTATCATTAGAGAATAATAATAAAATTATCTATTAAAGGTAATTTAGAAAAATGTAAAGTAATTAATGAGTGTTGAGCCTATAACACTTAACCTGTACATAAATGGCCAATCAAAATTTAAGAAGTTTGTATGAGTTCGGTGACTAAAAAAAGAAGAAATAACACTTAATTGTTAATTGTGATGGAAAACAGTTGACTAGTGCGTGTCTAGATGTAATTAAAAAAAAATATATAAAAATAGATAACCCGTTTGTGAAAGAAGATCTGAATGACCATCATCGAAGATAATAATCCCTCCACTACAATTTTATTGAACAAGTAACACACACAAGCAAGAAATTATCCAGAATAAACCAGAAAGCCTTCAGCAATATCGTCTAGATGTGTAAAGTATAATTTGACAATATTTTTATCCAACAAGGAACAACCACTAGACAATATAACAATTTACACTAACACTAATCACTAGTAAACATTTTAAAGTGAAAACAAATTCAATATCTAAACGAACAGTGATTACAAGGAAAACATTTATTGTACACATTAATAAACTTCATTATTCTCTGACACGGACAATATAGTAGCCATGATGTTGACATCGCTCTAACCTACATGCTTTTACGAAGCGTATTGAATATCGTCAAACCTTGTATGTTACTTAATATATAATTTTTGTAATTTTTTAGATTATAAGTAATAGATTGTTTGTAAAGGTACTCTCTATTATTAATTATCATGTAAAGGAACTTTTCGTAGCAGCCCCAAGAATTCCCACGAAATATATTAAAATTATTTAATTATTAAATCCTGAGATAAATATCGATTGTGACAACCTTATGTATCGAATGGAATTTTCCAATAATTTGAATTTATATTACAGAGATTAAACCATTATGTTATTATGCGTTATTTATGTCCATGCGTTATTATTTCAGGAACGTAATATATTATCAGCATTTATTTTATAATTAACAAGGATAAGAAGAATTCGGGGAGTCATTGGAAGTACGCAAACTGCAAAACCAAGATTAACCTCAAATAATAGGTTAAAGCCTAAGATCGAAGGTGACTTGAAAATTTTGGGATGACTCGAACGCTATTTTTTGAATTGATTTTGGAGTTCTAACTGCTGAATTGGAATAATTATAATTCTGATTAAGAAACCAAGGCAGAATAATTCAATTCTTTTACTTATATATTTAAATCACATTCGTAAACACACAACATAAATATTCCACGATCAGCTGATACACTATTTACAACTGTTTATTACAAATTAACATATACAAGGAATAACACGGGCAAATCATTATACCATTAAGATACTACGGGTACACGAGTCGTATTATAAATTGTCGCACCAACTAGTGAGGCTGAAATTAGGGAATATTAGGTGAAGAAATTGAAACAAGCAAATTAATTTCCTAATTTTTAGCTGGCGACTGCTATAAGTTCCAAGAAATAATAAAGATGCGTAACAGGGCTACATCATTGAAACGGACGAAGGAGGAAGAGAAAGAAGTCAGGATGGAAGAGGAAGAAGTAACATCGGTGGAGGATGTGGAAACGGTAGTAAGAGATGAAGCCAGAGGAGGCCTTGGATTTGCAACAACTATGGGAATTAATTAAAGAAGACTCTAAGAAGCAGAAGGAAGAATTCACTGAAAACTCAAAGAAACAAAATGAAATTTTGAGTCAAAACTTATTAAAACAAATGGAGGAAATATTTGAAAGCATCAAGGAAGATAACAGACAAACAAACGAAAAATTGATAGTATCAAGGAAGATAACAGACAAACAAATGAAAAAATTGATAGCATCAAGGAAGATAACAGACAAACAAATGAAAAAATTGATAGTATCAAGGAAGATAACAGACGAACAAATGAGAAAAAAGACGGTATGAAGGAAGAGATTAACGATAACTCATGGGTACAAAACGAGAAAATGAGTGAAAATTTAATAAAACAGATGGAGGAGAGATTTGACCAAAACAAAGAAGAAACTAATGAAAATTTTAGGAAACAAAACGAAACCACTAATGAGAGTTTAAAACGGATAAATGAAAAAATTGACAGTATTAAAGAAAGTACTAATGAAACCTTAAGACAAACTATAAGTGAAAATAATAACAAAATGAAGGAAGAATTCAGGCAAATCAATGAAGAAAATTTAAGAAGAATTAATGGTAGAATTGAACAGGTCAATGATACAATTAACCAGAAGATGGACCAAATCGATGAGGAAAGGAAGCTAGAAATAGCTGACATTAATGAGAGATTGAGAAAAGTTAACAAAACCATTATACAAAATAAAGCAGTGATAAATACCAGAATAGACCAGGTCCAAGAAAATAGTCGTATTCAAATAGAAGGGATACAAAAGGAACAAGAAAATTTAGTGAATTTACAGAAACAAACCGGAGAAAGGTGTGACAATATTAACACTACGGTGAATAATTTAACTGGTCAAGTACGCCAAAATCAAGAAGAAATTGAATTAATTAGAACCAGACCAAATAATATTACTCATGTTTCCACAAATGAAACCAGAGAAGGGATTAATTTCAAAAATTATCAGAGAAACCCTATGGAATTCCTGGCCGGAATCGAGGAACATTTTAATAAACATCGAATAACTATCTGTAACTCGATTAGAGAGATGTTGGATGAGCATTTTAGGGAGATTACGGACAACTGGTGGACAGCAACCAGGAATGAGATAGTGGACTACGCTCAATTTAAAAAACTGTTTAAGGAAAAATATTGGTCCGAAGCTATAGAAAATATTATAAGGGACAATATTTGTCAGGGAAGATATGATGGAAATAGATGTACATCTCCGTCTACTTACTTCTGGGGAAAGGTATGTTTTGCGAGACACCTAGAGCCAAGAATACCAGAAGAATCCCTAGTAACTAAAATGGCATACCATTATGACACAGGAATTGCCAGAGCACGCCTGGGAAGCCAGATTAAAACGGTCCACGCAATGGCTGACTTATTAGAAAATTATGAACACGAGGGTTACTACAAAAGAAGCAGACAACGAACTGATCAGTGCGGTTCAAGAAATAATAACCATGGTATGAATCCTAATTACTATAATAACATGAATAACCGGAATAGTTATAACTTTAATGGCAACGATCGTAGTTCGAACCAAAATTTTACTCCAAATAATAACCAACAAGCAAACTTCAATCGAAACCCAATTAACAATAATAGTAACAACAGGCCCAATCAAAATTACCATCCGTGTAATAGGATTAATAATAATTATAATAACTACCGAAGAAACCAAAATTATAGTAATTTTAGGAGTAACTCAGGAGTTAATACCACTAATAATAACCAGGGTAATTATAATAATAATCGTCCGTACAGACCAAGAAAAAATTATATTAGTGCAGAAGAAGGGGATTACTGGAGATACCATCAACCTTAGAGGAAAAGTTTTAATAACAGTTATGATCAAAGAGGAAATCCCAGAGGGATGAGTCACCATTATAACCGAGTAAGAAGTAGAAGCCAGGAGGACTTCCGAGAATCAAGTAGAAGTGAACAATTAGACAACCGAGAGGTTGAACAACCAGGAACCAGCACACCATTCCAGGCAAATCAACAGTCATGCCAGGAAAATAATCATGATAGCCTTAATTTAAAAGGAGTGAGGCAGTAATAAACCCTCGCGACCCCTTACTGCTACTAACTACTGGGTACAAATACCACCAAATTCAATAATATAGTAATAACAAATTACTACCAACTAATTATGAAAAACTAATTATGGAAAATAAAAGAATTTTGAAGTATAACAACAACCAAAGTTTAAGGACGCATAGTCAAAGTCTTACTATTATTTACAATTATTATTTGAAAAATCTTCGAGAAGAACTGTTGGAGGAAACGGTGACAAGTAGAATCAACCAGCATAATGAAATTTTATACATAACCGCTCAAATTGAAGGAATTCCTACACGAATAATGATAGATACTGGTGCAAATGTATCACTTATTAACGACGCTGAACTGGAGAGAATACAGAAACAAAGTAAAAATTTAATACCTACCTTACCTGTCAATAATGTTATTTTAATAGGTGCCACTGGGCGTCAAAATAAAACAGTGAGAAAACAAGTGTCATTGGAAATAGAAAGCAAAGGTGTTACAATTAATATTATATGTTTGGTCGCAATCGGCCTACCATTCGAATTATTAATCGGATGCGATATGCTGAGGAAATATTCAGCAAGGAGAAGGTGTCCTTGAACTCAGAAGGTGTTATGTGGACGGCGGAGTTAATAGGAAGCGATGGTGCCCCTCTGAACCGTACCCATCACCAAGTTAGGGAATTAAATTTTTTAAAGAATGACACCCAATGCAGAAAAATAATCTATAATATGATAAATGAAGACCTGTGGAACAGTAAATTACAGGAGATAAGAGAGTTTAGACACCAAGGCACAAATAATTTGACAGTAAAACAAGTAGAAGATCTCATTATAATATATAAGAAGTATAAACATGTATTTTCAGAAAAACCAGGAAAAGTAAAAAACTATCAGTGTAGAATACAATTTAAAGAACCAGCAGAATTCCACAGAAAATCCTATCCTATACCATCTTCATTGAAGGAGGCGGTTAGAGCTGAAATTAATAAAATGTTGTTAAATGATATAATTGAGCATAGCCAATCACCATATACTAGCCCAATAGTAGCAATTCAGAAGATTATAATCAACAATCCATGAAAAAATATCACGAGGAAGAAAAGGAAAAAATAACATAAGTAATTATGTCCTCACACCTAATGAAGGGTTCAGAAATAATTACTTCTGAAGGGAGGAAATTTGTAACGAAACAAAATGTTACAAAAAGAATAGTAAATAATAGTGGAATCCGATCCAGAGAGGAAACAATAAATAATAATTGAAAGCAAATTAAAGGAAACCTAGTTGGTTTGACTTATTTAATATTATCAAGAAACCCAGAAATAACCCAGTAGAATAGGGCAGTAAACAGACAAAATTAAATAAATAAACCTAGTAGGCCTAAGTAATCAAATTACCCTGAAACACAACTAAACCTAATAAAGAGTACCTATCCACAAAATAAAAATTGTATTAATTAAAATCATATAGGCCTATAATAAGGATAGAAAGGGGACAAAAACCTTTACAGTGAGAAGTGATATAATATAAATAGTGACACAGACTACCGTTAAACAGTGTTGTTTATTATTTATAAAAAGTGTTTTTATTATTATCATACAGACAATAGTTTAAAAGTATGAAATATTTAAAGTTGTTAAAAACAATTATTATCATTAAGAGTTTTTGTTATATGTTATAAGATTTTATGTCACCAGTTAATTTATGTAAATATATTTATCTCAGGTAGTCAAAGTAGAAATTACAATCCACCATAACAAATTGTTCCACCACATATCATAGAAATTCAAATTACTAAGGTTTTACAGTTATAAACTGAGGCATGTTTAGTATCAAATTGTTTATAATTATATAATTAATCATCATGTAAACATTGCATGTATCATTAGAGAATAATAATAAAATTATCTATTAAAGGTAATTTAGAGAAATGTAAAGTAATTAATGAGTGTTGAGCCTATAACACTTAACCTGTACAAAAATGGCCAATCAAAATTTAAGAAGTTTGTATGAGTTCGGTGACTAAAAAAAGAAGAAATAACACTTAATTGTTAATTGTGATGGAAAACAGTTGACTAGTGCGTGTCTAGATGTAATTAAAAAAAAATATATAAAAATAGATAACCCGTTTGTGAAAGAAGATCTGAATGACCATCATCGAAGATAATAATCCCTCCACTACAATTTTCTTGAACAAGTAACACACACAAGCAAGAAATTATCCAGAATAAACCAGAAAGCCTTCAGCAATATCGTCTAGATGTGTAAAGTATAATTTGACAATATTTTTATCCAACAAGGAACAACCACTAGACAATATAACAATTTACACTAACACTAATCACTAGTAAACATTTTAAAGTGAAAACAAATTCAATATCTAAACGAACAGTGATTACAAGGAAAACATTTATTGTACACATTAATAAACTTCATTATTCTCTGACACGGACAATATAGTAGCCATGATGTTGACATCGCTCTAACCTACATGCTTTTACGAAGCGTATTGAATATCGTCAAACCTTGTATGTTACTTAATATATAATTTTTGTAATTTTTTAGATTATAAGTAATAGATTGTTTGTAAAGGTACTCTCTATTATTAATTATCATGTAATGGAACTTTTCGTAGCAGCCCCAAGAATTCCCACGAAATATATTAAAATTATTTAATTATTAAATCCTGAGATAAATATCGATTGTGACAACCGTATGTATCGAATGGAATTTTCCAATAATTTGAATTTATATTACAGAGATTAAACCATTATGTTATTATGCGTTATTTATGTCCATGCGTTATTATTTCAGGAACGTAATATATTATCAGCATTTATTTTATAATTAACAAGGATAAGAAGAATTCGGGGAGTCATTGGAAGTACGCAAACTGCAAAACCAAGATTAACCTCAAATAATAGGTTAAAGCCTAAGATCGAAGGTGACTTGAAAATTTTGGGATGACTCGAACGCTATTTTTTGAATTGATTTTGGAGTTCTAACTGCTGAATTGGAATAATTATAATTCTGATTAAGAAACCAAGGCAGAATAATTCAATTCTTTTACTTATATATTTAAATCACATTCGTAAACACACAACATAAATATTCCACGATCAGCTGATACACTATTTACAACTGTTTATTACAAATTAACATATACAAGGAATAACACGGGCAAATCATTATACCATTAAGATACTACGGGTACACGAGTCGTATTATAAATTGTCGCACCAACTAGTGAGGCTGAAATTAGGGAATATTAGGTGAAGAAATTGAAACAAGCAAATTAATTTCCTAATTTTTAGCTGGCGACTGCTATAAGTTCCAAGAAATAATAAAGATGCGTAACAGGGCTACATCATTGAAACGGACGAAGGAGGAAGAGAAAGAAGTCAGGATGGAAGAGGAAGAAGTAACATCGGTGGAGGATGTGGAAACGGTAGTAAGAGATGAAGCCAGAGGAGGCCTTGGATTTGCAACAACTATGGGAATTAATTAAAGAAGACTCTAAGAAGCAGAAGGAAGAATTCACTGAAAACTCAAAGAAACAAAATGAAATTTTGAGTCAAAACTTATTAAAACAAATGGAGGAAATATTTGAAAGCATCAAGGAAGATAACAGACAAACAAACGAAAAAAATTGATAGTATCAAGGAAGATAACAGACAAACAAATGAAAAAATTGATAGCATCAAGGAAGATAACAGACAAACAAATGAAAAAATTGATAGTATCAAGGAAGATAACAGACGAACAAATGAGAAAAAAGACGGTATGAAGGAAGAGATTAACGATAACTCATGGGTACAAAACGAGAAAATGAGTGAAAATTTAATAAAACAGATGGAGGAGAGATTTGACCAAAACAAAGAAGAAACTAATGAAAATTTTAGGAAACAAAACGAAACCACTAATGAGAGTTTAAAACGGATAAATGAAAAAATTGACAGTATTAAAGAAAGTACTAATGAAACCTTAAGACAAACTATAAGTGAAAATAATAACAAAATGAAGGAAGAATTCAGGCAAATCAATGAAGAAAATTTAAGAAGAATTAATGGTAGAATTGAACAGGTCAATGATACAATTAACCAGAAGATGGACCAAATCGATGAGGAAAGGAAGCTAGAAATAGCTGACATTAATGAGAGATTGAGAAAAGTTAACAAAACCATTATACAAAATAAAGCAGTGATAAATACCAGAATAGACCAGGTCCAAGAAAATAGTCGTATTCAAATAGAAGGGATACAAAAGGAACAAGAAAATTTAGTGAATTTACAGAAACAAACCGGAGAAAGGTGTGACAATATTAAAACTACGGTGAATAATTTAACTGGTCAAGTACGCCAAAATCAAGAAGAAATTGAATTAATTAGAACCAGACCAAATATTATTACTCATGTTTCCACAAATGAAACCAGAGAAGGGATTAATTTCAAAAATTATCAGAGAAACCCCATGGAATTCCTGGCCAGAATCGAGGAACATTTTAATAAACATCGAATAACTATCTGTAACTCGATTAGAGAGATGTTGGATGAGCATTTTAGGGAGATTACGGACAACTGGTGGACAGCAACCAGGAATGAGATAGTGGACTACGCTCAATTTAAAAAACTGTTTAAGGAAAAATATTGGTCCGAAGCTATACAAAATATTATAAGGGACAATATTTGTCAGGGAAGATATGATGGAAATAGAGGTACATCTCCGACTACTTACTTCTGGGGAAAGGTATGTTTTGCGAGACACCTAGAGCCAAGAATACCAGAAGAATCCCTAGTAACTAAAATGGCATACCATTATGACACAGGAATTGCCAGAGCACGCCTGGGAAGCCAGATTAAAACGGTCCACGCAATGGCTGACTTATTAGAAAATTATGAACACGAGGGTTACTACAAAAGAAGCAGACAACGAACTGATCAGTGCGGTTCAAGAAATAATAACCATGGTATGAATCCTAATTACTATAATAACATGAATAACCGGAATAGTTATAACTTTAATGGCAACGATCGTAGTTCGAACCAAAATTTTACTCCAAATAATAACCAACAAGCAAACTTCAATCGAAACCCAATTAACAATAATAGTAACAACAGGCCCAATCAAAATTACCATCCGTGTAATAGGATTAATAATAATTATAATAACTACCGAAGAAACCAAAATTATAGTAATTTTAGGAGTAACTCAGGAGTTAATACCACTAATAATAACCAGGGTAATTATAATAATAATCGTCCGTACAGACCAAGAAAAAATTATATTAGTGCAGAAGAAGGGGATTACTGGAGATACCATCAACCTTAGAGGAAAAGTTTTAATAACAGTTATGATCAAAGAGGAAATCCCAGAGGGATGAGTCACCATTATAACCGAGTAAGAAGTAGAAGCCAGGAGGACTTCCGAGAATCAAGTAGAAGTGAACAATTAGACAACCGAGAGGTTGAACAACCAGGAACCAGCACACCATTCCAGGCAAATCAACAGTCATGCCAGGAAAATAATCATGATAGCCTTAATTTAAAAGGAGTGAGGCAGTAATAAACCCTCGCGACCCCTTACTGCTACTAACTACTGGGTACAAATACCACCAAATTCAATAATATAGTAATAACAAATTACTACCAACTAATTATGAAAAACTAATTATGGAAAATAAAAGAATTTTGAAGTATAACAACAACCAAAGTTTAAGGACGCATAGTCAAAGTCTTACTATTATTTACAATTATTATTTGAAAAATCTTCGAGAAGAACTGTTGGAGGAAACGGTGACAAGTAGAATCAACCAGCATAATGAAATTTTATACATAACCGCTCAAATTGAAGGAATTCCTACACGAATAATGATAGATACTGGTGCAAATGTATCACTTATTAACGACGCTGAACTGGAGAGAATACAGAAACAAAGTAAAAATTTAATACCTACCTTACCTGTCAATAATGTTATTTTAATAGGTGCCACTGGGCGTCAAAATAAAACAGTGAGAAAACAAGTGTCATTGGAAATAGAAAGCAAAGGTGTTACAATTAATATTATATGTTTGGTCGCAATCGGCCTACCATTCGAATTATTAATCGGATGCGATATGCTGAGGAAATATTCAGCAAGGAGAAGGTGTCCTTGAACTCAGAAGGTGTTATGTGGACGGCGGAGTTAATAGGAAGCGATGGTGCCCCTCTGAACCGTACCCATCACCAAGTTAGGGAATTAAATTTTTTAAAGAATGACACCCAATGCAGAAAAATAATCTATAATATGATAAATGAAGACCTGTGGAACAGTAAATTACAGGAGATAAGAGAGTTTAGACACCAAGGCACAAATAATTTGACAGTAAAACAAGTAGAAGATCTCATTATAATATATAAGAAGTATAAACATGTATTTTCAGAAAAACCAGGAAAAGTAAAAAACTATCAGTGTAGAATACAATTTAAAGAACCAGCAGAATTCCACAGAAAATCCTATCCTATACCATCTTCATTGAAGGAGGCGGTTAGAGCTGAAATTAATAAAATGTTGTTAAATGATATAATTGAGCATAGCCAATCACCATATACTAGCCCAATAGTAGCAATTCAGAAGATTATAATCAACAATCCATGAAAAAATATCACGAGGAAGAAAAGGAAAAAATAACATAAGTAATTATGTCCTCACACCTAATGAAGGGTTCAGAAATAATTACTTCTGAAGGGAGGAAATTTGTAACGAAACAAAATGTTACAAAAAGAATAGTAAATAATAGTGGAATCCGATCCAGAGAGGAAACAATAAATAATAATTGAAAGCAAATTAAAGGAAACCTAGTTGGTTTGACTTATTTAATATTATCAAGAAACCCAGAAATAACCCAGTAGAATAGGGCAGTAAACAGACAAAATTAAATAAATAAACCTAGTAGGCCTAAGTAATCAAATTACCCTGAAACACAACTAAACCTAATAAAGAGTACCTATCCACAAAATAAAAATTGTATTAATTAAAATCATATAGGCCTATAATAAGGATAGAAAGGGGACAAAAACCTTTACAGTGAGAAGTGATATAATATAAATAGTGACACAGACTACCGTTAAACAGTGTTGTTTATTATTTATAAAAAGTGTTTTTATTATTATCATACAGACAATAGTTTAAAAGTATGAAATATTTAAAGTTGTTAAAAACAATTATTATCATTAAGAGTTTTTGTTATATGTTATAAGATTTTATGTCACCAGTTAATTTATGTAAATATATTTATCTCAGGTAGTCAAAGTAGAAATTACAATCCACCATAACAAATTGTTCCACCACATATCATAGAAATTCAAATTACTAAGGTTTTACAGTTATAAACTGAGGCATGTTTAGTATCAAATTGTTTATAATTATATAATTAATCATCATGTAAACATTGCATGTATCATTAGAGAATAATAATAAAATTATCTATTAAAGGTAATTTAGAGAAATGTAAAGTAATTAATGAGTGTTGAGCCTATAACACTTAACCTGTACAAAAATGGCCAATCAAAATTTAAGAAGTTTGTATGAGTTCGGTGACTAAAAAAAGAAGAAATAACACTTAATTGTTAATTGTGATGGAAAACAGTTGACTAGTGCGTGTCTAGATGTAATTAAAAAAAAATATATAAAAATAGATAACCCGTTTGTGAAAGAAGATCTGAATGACCATCATCGAAGATAATAATCCCTCCACTACAATTTTCTTGAACAAGTAACACACACAAGCAAGAAATTATCCAGAATAAACCAGAAAGCCTTCAGCAATATCGTCTAGATGTGTAAAGTATAATTTGACAATATTTTTATCCAACAAGGAACAACCACTAGACAATATAACAATTTACACTAACACTAATCACTAGTAAACATTTTAAAGTGAAAACAAATTCAATATCTAAACGAACAGTGATTACAAGGAAAACATTTATTGTACACATTAATAAACTTCATTATTCTCTGACACGGACAATATAGTAGCCATGATGTTGACATCGCTCTAACCTACATGCTTTTACGAAGCGTATTGAATATCGTCAAACCTTGTATGTTACTTAATATATAATTTTTGTAATTTTTTAGATTATAAGTAATAGATTGTTTGTAAAGGTACTCTCTATTATTAATTATCATGTAATGGAACTTTTCGTAGCAGCCCCAAGAATTCCCACGAAATATATTAAAATTATTTAATTATTAAATCCTGAGATAAATATCGATTGTGACAACCGTATGTATCGAATGGAATTTTCCAATAATTTGAATTTATATTACAGAGATTAAACCATTATGTTATTATGCGTTATTTATGTCCATGCGTTATTATTTCAGGAACGTAATATATTATCAGCATTTATTTTATAATTAACAAGGATAAGAAGAATTCGGGGAGTCATTGGAAGTACGCAAACTGCAAAACCAAGATTAACCTCAAATAATAGGTTAAAGCCTAAGATCGAAGGTGACTTGAAAATTTTGGGATGACTCGAACGCTATTTTTTGAATTGATTTTGGAGTTCTAACTGCTGAATTGGAATAATTATAATTCTGATTAAGAAACCAAGGCAGAATAATTCAATTCTTTTACTTATATATTTAAATCACATTCGTAAACACACAACATAAATATTCCACGATCAGCTGATACACTATTTACAACTGTTTATTACAAATTAACATATACAAGGAATAACACGGGCAAATCATTATACCATTAAGATACTACGGGTACACGAGTCGTATTATAAATTGTCGCACCAACTAGTGAGGCTGAAATTAGGGAATATTAGGTGAAGAAATTGAAACAAGCAAATTAATTTCCTAATTTTTAGCTGGCGACTGCTATAAGTTCCAAGAAATAATAAAGATGCGTAACAGGGCTACATCATTGAAACGGACGAAGGAGGAAGAGAAAGAAGTCAGGATGGAAGAGGAAGAAGTAACATCGGTGGAGGATGTGGAAACGGTAGTAAGAGATGAAGCCAGAGGAGGCCTTGGATTTGCAACAACTATGGGAATTAATTAAAGAAGACTCTAAGAAGCAGAAGGAAGAATTCACTGAAAACTCAAAGAAACAAAATGAAATTTTGAGTCAAAACTTATTAAAACAAATGGAGGAAATATTTGAAAGCATCAAGGAAGATAACAGACAAACAAACGAAAAAAATTGATAGTATCAAGGAAGATAACAGACAAACAAATGAAAAAATTGATAGCATCAAGGAAGATAACAGACAAACAAATGAAAAAATTGATAGTACCAAGGAAGATAACAGACGAACAAATGAGAAAAAAGACGGTATGAAGGAAGAGATTAACGATAACTCATGGGTACAAAACGAGAAAATGAGTGAAAATTTAATAAAACAGATGGAGGAGAGATTTGACCAAAACAAAGAAGAAACTAATGAAAATTTTAGGAAACAAAACGAAACCACTAATGAGAGTTTAAAACGGATAAATGAAAAAATTGACAGTATTAAAGAAAGTACTAATGAAACCTTAAGACAAACTATAAGTGAAAATAATAACAAAATGAAGGAAGAATTCAGGCAAATCAATGAAGAAAATTTAAGAAGAATTAATGGTAGAATTGAACAGGTCAATGATACAATTAACCAGAAGATGGACCAAATCGATGAGGAAAGGAAGCTAGAAATAGCTGACATTAATGAGAGATTGAGAAAAGTTAACAAAACCATTATACAAAATAAAGCAGTGATAAATACCAGAATAGACCAGGTCCAAGAAAATAGTCGTATTCAAATAGAAGGGATACAAAAGGAACAAGAAAATTTAGTGAATTTACAGAAACAAACCGGAGAAAGGTGTGACAATATTAAAACTACGGTGAATAATTTAACTGGTCAAGTACGCCAAAATCAAGAAGAAATTGAATTAATTAGAACCAGACCAAATATTATTACTCATGTTTCCACAAATGAAACCAGAGAAGGGATTAATTTCAAAAATTATCAGAGAAACCCCATGGAATTCCTGGCCAGAATCGAGGAACATTTTAATAAACATCGAATAACTATCTGTAACTCGATTAGAGAGATGTTGGATGAGCATTTTAGGGAGATTACGGACAACTGGTGGACAGCAACCAGGAATGAGATAGTGGACTACGCTCAATTTAAAAAACTGTTTAAGGAAAAATATTGGTCCGAAGCTATACAAAATATTATAAGGGACAATATTTGTCAGGGAAGATATGATGGAAATAGAGGTACATCTCCGACTACTTACTTCTGGGGAAAGGTATGTTTTGCGAGACACCTAGAGCCAAGAATACCAGAAGAATCCCTAGTAACTAAAATGGCATACCATTATGACACAGGAATTGCCAGAGCACGCCTGGGAAGCCAGATTAAAACGGTCCACGCAATGGCTGACTTATTAGAAAATTATGAACACGAGGGTTACTACAAAAGAAGCAGACAACGAACTGATCAGTGCGGTTCAAGAAATAATAACCATGGTATGAATCCTAATTACTATAATAACATGAATAACCGGAATAGTTATAACTTTAATGGCAACGATCGTAGTTGGAACCAAAATTTTACTCCAAATAATAACCAACAAGCAAACTTCAATCGAAACCCAATTAACAATAATAGTAACAACAGGCCCAATCAAAATTACCATCCGTGTAATAGGATTAATAATAATTATAATAACTACCGAAGAAACCAAAATTATAGTAATTTTAGGAGTAACTCAGGAGTTAATACCACTAATAATAACCAGGGTAATTATAATAATAATCGTCCGTACAGACCAAGAAAAAATTATATTAGTGCAGAAGAAGGGGATTACTGGAGATACCATCAACCTTAGAGGAAAAGTTTTAATAACAGTTATGATCAAAGAGGAAATCCCAGAGGGATGAGTCACCATTATAACCGAGTAAGAAGTAGAAGCCAGGAGGACTTCCGAGAATCAAGGAGAAGTGAACAATTAGACAACCGAGAGGTTGAACAACCAGGAACCAGCACACCATTCCAGGCAAATCAACAGTCATGCCAGGAAAATAATCATGATAGCCTTAATTTAAAAGGAGTGAGGCAGTAATAAACCCTCGCGACCCCTTACTGCTACTAACTACTGGGTACAAATACCACCAAATTCAATAATATAGTAATAACAAATTACTACCAACTAATTATGAAAAACTAATTATGGAAAATAAAAGAATTTTGAAGTATAACAACAACCAAAGTTTAAGGACGCATAGTCAAAGTCTTACTATTATTTACAATTATTATTTGAAAAATCTTCGAGAAGAACTGTTGGAGGAAACGGTGACAAGTAGAATCAACCAGCATAATGAAATTTTATACATAACCGCTCAAATTGAAGGAATTCCTACACGAATAATGATAGATACTGGTGCAAATGTATCACTTATTAACGACGCTGAACTGGAGAGAATACAGAAACAAAGTAAAAATTTAATACCTACCTTACCTGTCAATAATGTTATTTTAATAGGTGCCACTGGGCGTCAAAATAAAACAGTGAGAAAACAAGTGTCATTGGAAATAGAAAGCAAAGGTGTTACAATTAATATTATATGTTTGGTCGCAATCGGCCTACCATTCGAATTATTAGTCGGATGCGATATGCTGAGGAAATATTCAGCAAGGAGAAGGTGTCCTTGAACTCAGAAGGTGTTATGTGGACGGCGGAGTTAATAGGAAGCGATGGTGCCCCTCTGAACCGTACCCATCACCAAGTTAGGGAATTAAATTTTTTAAAGAATGACACCCAATGCAGAAAAATAATCTATAATATGATAAATGAAGACCTGTGGAACAGTAAATTACAGGAGATAAGAGAGTTTAGACACCAAGGCACAAATAATTTGACAGTAAAACAAGTAGAAGATCTCATTATAATATATAAGAAGTATAAACATGTATTTTCAGAAAAACCAGGAAAAGTAAAAAACTATCAGTGTAGAATACAATTTAAAGAACCAGCAGAATTCCACAGAAAATCCTATCCTATACCATCTTCATTGAAGGAGGCGGTTAGAGCTGAAATTAATAAAATGTTGTTAAATGATATAATTGAGCATAGCCAATCACCATATACTAGCCCAATAGTAGCAATTCAGAAGATTATAATCAACAATCCATGAAAAAATATCACGAGGAAGAAAAGGAAAAAATAACATAAGTAATTATGTCCTCACACCTAATGAAGGGTTCAGAAATAATTACTTCTGAAGGGAGGAAATTTGTAACGAAACAAAATGTTACAAAAAGAATAGTAAATAATAGTGGAATCCGATCCAGAGAGGAAACAATAAATAATAATTGAAAGCAAATTCAAGGAAACCTAGTTGGTTTGACTTATTTAATATTATCAAGAAACCCAGAAATAACCCAGTAGAATAGGGCAGTAAACAGACAAAATTAAATAAATAAACCTAGTAGGCCTAAGTAATCAAATTACCCTGAAACACAACTAAACCTAATAAAGAGTACCTATCCACAAAATAAAAATTGTATTAATTAAAATCATATAGGCCTATAATAAGGATAGAAAGGGGACAAAAACCTTTACAGTGAGAAGTGATATAATATAAATAGTGACACAGACTACCGTTAAACAGTGTTGTTTATTATTTATAAAAAGTGTTTTTATTATTATCATACAGACAATAGTTTAAAAGTATGAAATAATTAAAGTTGTTAAAAACAATTATTATCATTAAGAGTTTTTGTTATATGTTATAAGATTTTATGTCACCAGTTAATTTATGTAAATATATTTATCTCAGGTAGTCAAAGTAGAAATTACAATCCACCATAACAAATTGTTCCACCACATATCATAGAAATTCAAATTACTAAGGTTTTACAGTTATAAACTGAGGCATGTTTAGTATCAAATTGTTTATAATTATATAATTAATCATCATGTAAAATTTGCATGTATCATTAGAGAATAATAATAAAATTATCTATTAAAGGTAATTTAGAGAAATGTAAAGTAATTAATGAGTGTTGAGCCTATAACACTTAACCTGTACATAAATGGCCAATCAAAATTTAAGAAGTTTGTATGAGTTCGGTGACTAAAAAAAGAAGAAATAACACTTAATTGTTAATTGTGATGGAAAACAGTTGACTAGTGCGTGTCTAGATGTAATTAAAAAAAATATATAAAAATAGATAACCCGTTTGTGAAAGAAGATCTGAATGACCATCATCGAAGATAATAATCCCTCCACTACAATTTTCTTGAACAAGTAACACACACAAGCAAGAAATTATCCAGAATAAACCAGAAAGCCTTCAGCAATATCGTCTAGATGTGTAAAGTATAATTTGACAATTTTTTTATCCAACAAGGAACAACCACTAGACAATATAACAATTTACACTAACACTAATCACTAGTAAACATTTTAAAGTGAAAACAAATTCAATATCTAAACGAACAGTGATTACAAGGAAAACATTTATTGTACACATTAATAAACTTCATTATTCTCTGACACGGACAATATAGTAGCCATGATGTTGACATCGCTCTAACCTACATGCTTTTACGAAGCGTATTGAATATCGTCAAACCTTGTATGTTACTTAATATATAATTTTTGTAATTTTTTAGATTATAAGTAATAGATTGTTTGTAAAGGTACTCTCTATTATTAATTATCATGTAAAGGAACTTTTCGTAGCAGCCCCAAGAATTCCCACGAAATATATTAAAATTATTTAATTATTAAATCCTGAGATAAATATCGATTGTGACAACCGTATGTATCGAATGGAATTTTCCAATAATTTGAATTTATATTACAGAGATTAAACCATTATGTTATTATGCGTTATTTATGTCCATGCGTTATTATTTCAGGAACGTAATATATTATCAGCATTTATTTTATAATTAACAAGGATAAGAAGAATTCGGGGAGTCATTGGAAGTACGCAAACTGCAAAACCAAGATTAACCTCAAATAATAGGTTAAAGCCTAAGATCGAAGGTGACTTGAAAATTTTGGGATGACTCGAACGCTATTTTTTGAATTGATTTTGGAGTTCTAACTGCTGAATTGGAATAATTATAATTCTGATTAAGAAACCAAGGCAGAATAATTCAATTCTTTTACTTATATATTTAAATCACATTCGTAAACACACAACATAAATATTCCACGATCAGCTGATACACTATTTACAACTGTTTATTACAAATTAACATATACAAGGAATAACACGGGCAAATCATTATACCATTAAGATACTACGGGTACACGAGTCGTATTATAAATTGTCGCACCAACTAGTGAGGCTGAAATTAGGGAATATTAGGTGAAGAAATTGAAACAAGCAAATTAATTTCCTAATTTTTAGCTGGCGACTGCTATAAGTTCCAAGAAATAATAAAGATGCGTAACAGGGCTACATCATTGAAACGGACGAAGGAGGAAGAGAAAGAAGTCAGGATGGAAGAGGAAGAAGTAACATCGGTGGAGGATGTGGAAACGGTAGTAAGAGATGAAGCCAGAGGAGGCCTTGGATTTGCAACAACTATGGGAATTAATTAAAGAAGACTCTAAGAAGCAGAAGGAAGAATTCACTGAAAACTCAAAGAAACAAAATGAAATTTTGAGTCAAAACTTATTAAAACAAATGGAGGAAATATTTGAAAGCATCAAGGAAGATAACAGACAAACAAACGAAAAAAATTGATAGTATCAAGGAAGATAACAGACAAACAAATGAAAAAATTGATAGCATCAAGGAAGATAACAGACAAACAAATGAAAAAATTGATAGTATCAAGGAAGATAACAGACGAACAAATGAGAAAAAAGACGGTATGAAGGAAGAGATTAACGATAACTCATGGGTACAAAACGAGAAAATGAGTGAAAATTTAATAAAACAGATGGAGGAGAGATTTGACCAAAACAAAGAAGAAACTAATGAAAATTTTAGGAAACAAAACGAAACCACTAATGAGAGTTTAAAACGGATAAATGAAAAAATTGACAGTATTAAAGAAAGTACTAATGAAACCTTAAGACAAACTATAAGTGAAAATAATAACAAAATGAAGGAAGAATTCAGGCAAATCAATGAAGAAAATTTAAGAAGAATTAATGGTAGAATTGAACAGGTCAATGATACAATTAACCAGAAGATGGACCAAATCGATGAGGAAAGGAAGCTAGAAATAGCTGACATTAATGAGAGATTGAGAAAAGTTAACAAAACCATTATACAAAATAAAGCAGTGATAAATACCAGAATAGACCAGGTCCAAAAAAATAGTCGTATTCAAATAGAAGGGATACAAAAGGAACAAGAAAATTTAGTGAATTTACAGAAACAAACCGGAGAAAGGTGTGACAATATTAACACTACGGTGAATAATTTAACTGGTCAAGTACGCCAAAATCAAGAAGAAATTGAATTAATTAGAACCAGACCAAATAATATTACTCATGTTTCCACAAATGAAACCAGAGAAGGGATTAATTTCAAAAATTATCAGAGAAACCCTATGGAATTCCTGGCCGGAATCGAGGAACATTTTAATAAACATCGAATAACTATCTGTAACTCGATTAGAGAGATGTTGGATGAGCATTTTAGGGAGATTACGGACAACTGGTGGACAGCAACCAGGAATGAGATAGTGGACTACGCTCAATTTAAAAAACTGTTTAAGGAAAAATATTGGTCCGAAGCTATACAAAATATTATAAGGGACAATATTTGTCAGGGAAGATATGATGGAAATAGATGTACATCTCCGTCTACTTACTTCTGGGGAAAGGTATGTTTTGCGAGACACCTAGAGCCAAGAATACCAGAAGAATCCCTAGTAACTAAAATGGCATACCATTATGACACAGGAATTGCCAGAGCACGCCTGGGAAGCCAGATTAAAACGGTCCACGCAATGGCTGACTTATTAGAAAATTATGAACACGAGGGTTACTACAAAAGAAGCAGACAACGAACTGATCAGTGCGGTTCAAGAAATAATAACCATGGTATGAATCCTAATTACTATAATAACATGAATAACCGGAATAGTTATAACTTTAATGGCAACGATCGTAGTTCGAACCAAAATTTTACTCCAAATAATAACCAACAAGCAAACTTCAATCGAAACCCAATTAACAATAATAGTAACAACAGGCCCAATCAAAATTACCATCCGTGTAATAGGATTAATAATAATTATAATAACTACCGAAGAAACCAAAATTATAGTAATTTTAGGAGTAACTCAGGAGTTAATACCACTAATAATAACCAGGGTAATTATAATAATAATCGTCCGTACAGACCAAGAAAAAATTATATTAGTGCAGAAGAAGGGGATTACTGGAGATACCATCAACCTTAGAGGAAAAGTTTTAATAACAGTTATGATCAAAGAGGAAATCCCAGAGGGATGAGTCACCATTATAACCGAGTAAGAAGTAGAAGCCAGGAGGACTTCCGAGAATCAAGGAGAAGTGAACAATTAGACAACCGAGAGGTTGAACAACCAGGAACCAGCACACCATTCCAGGCAAATCAACAGTCATGCCAGGAAAATAATCATGATAGCCTTAATTTAAAAGGACTGACGCAGTAATAAACCCTCGCGACCCCTTACTGCTACTAACTACTGGGTACAAATACCACCAAATTCAATAATATAGTAATAACAAATTACTACCAACTAATTATGAAAAACTAATTATGGAAAATAAAAGAATTTTGAAGTATAACAACAACCAAAGTTTAAGGACGCATAGTCAAATTCTTACTATTATTTACAATTATTATTTGAAAAATCTTCGAGAAGAACTGTTGGAGGAAACGGTGACAAATAGAATCAACCAGCATAATGAAATTTTATACATAACCGCTCAAATTGAAGGAATTCCTACACGAATAATGATAGATACTGGTGCAAATGTATCACTTATTAACGACGCTGAACTGGAGAGAATACAGAAACAAAGTAAAAATTTAATACCTACCTTACCTGTCAATAATGTTATTTTAATAGGTGCCACTGGGCGTCAAAATAAAACAGTGAGAAAACAAGTGTCATTGGAAATAGAAAGCAAAGGTGTTACAATTAATATTATATGTTTGGTCGCAATCGGCCTACCATTCGAATTATTAATCGGATGCGATATGCTGAGGAAATATTCAGCAAGGAGAAGGTGTCCTTGAACTCAGAAGGTGTTATGTGGACGGCGGAGTTAATAGGAAGCGATGGTGCCCCTCTGAACCGTACCCATCACCAAGTTAGGGAATTAAATATTTTAAAGAATGACACCCAATGCAGAAAAATAATCTATAATATGATAAATGAAGACCTGTGGAACAGTAAATTACAGGAGATAAGAGAGTTTAGACACCAAGGCACAAATAATTTGACAGTAAAACAAGTAGAAGATCTCATTATAATATATAAGAAGTATAAACATGTATTTTCAGAAAAACCAGGAAAAGTAAAAAACTATCAGTGTAAAATACAATTTAAAGAACCAGCAGAATTCCACAGAAAATCCTATCCTATACCATCTTCATTGAAGGAGGCGGTTAGAGCTGAAATTAATAAAATGTTGTTAAATGATATAATTGAGCATAGCCAATCACCATATACTAGCCCAATAGTAGCAATTCAGAAGATTATAATCAACAATCCATGAAAAAATATCACGAGGAAGAAAAGGAAAAAATAACATAAGTAATTATGTCCTCACACCTAATGAAGGGTTCAGAAATAATTACTTCTGAAGGGAGGAAATTTGTAACGAAACAAAATGTTACAAAAAGAATAGTAAATAATAGTGGAATCCGATCCAGAGAGGAAACAATAAATAATAATTGAAAGCAAATTAAAGGAAACCTAGTTGGTTTGACTTATTTAATATTATCAAGAAACCCAGAAATAACCCAGTAGAATAGGGCAGTAAACAGACAAAATTAAATAAATAAACCTAGTAGGCCTAAGTAATCAAATTACCCTGAAACACAACTAAACCTAATAAAGAGTACCTATCCACAAAATAAAAATTGTATTAATTAAAATCATATAGGCCTATAATAAGGATAGAAAGGGGACAAAAACCTTTACAGTGAGAAGTGATATAATATAAATAGTGACACAGACTACCGTTAAACAGTGTTGTTTATTATTTATAAAAAGTGTTTTTATTATTATCATACAGACAATAGTTTAAAAGTATGAAATAATTAAAGTTGTTAAAAACAATTATTATCATTAAGAGTTTTTGTTATATGTTATAAGATTTTATGTCACCAGTTAATTTATGTAAATATATTTATCTCAGGTAGTCAAAGTAGAAATTACAATCCACCATAACAAATTGTTCCACCACATATCATAGAAATTCAAATTACTAAGGTTTTACAGTTATAAACTGAGGCATGTTTAGTATCAAATTGTTTATAATTATATAATTAATCATCATGTAAACATTGCATGTATCATTAGAGAATAATAATAAAATTATCTATTAAAGGTAATTTAGAGAAATGTAAAGTAATTAATGAGTGTTGAGCCTATAACACTTAACCTGTACAAAAATGGCCAATCAAAATTTAAGAAGTTTGTATGAGTTCGGTGACTAAAAAAAGAAGAAATAACACTTAATTGTTAATTGTGATGGAAAACAGTTGACTAGTGCGTGTCTAGATGTAATTTAAAAAAAATATATAAAAATAGATAACCCGTTTGTGAAAGAAGATCTGAATGACCATCATCGAAGATAATAATCCCTCCACTACAATTTTCTTGAACAAGTAACACACACAAGCAAGAAATTATCCAGAATAAACCAGAAAGCCTTCAGCAATATCGTCTAGATGTGTAAAGTATAATTTGACAATATTTTTATCCAACAAGGAACAACCACTAGACAATATAACAATTTACACTAACACTAATCACTAGTAAACATTTTAAAGTGAAAACAAATTCAATATCTAAACGAACAGTGATTACAAGGAAAACATTTATTGTACACATTAATAAACTTCATTATTCTCTGACACGGACAATATAGTAGCCATGATGTTGACATCGCTCTAACCTACATGCTTTTACGAAGCGTATTGAATATCGTCAAACCTTGTATGTTACTTAATATATAATTTTTGTAATTTTTTAGATTATAAGTAATAGATTGTTTGTAAAGGTACTCTCTATTATTAATTATCATGTAAAGGAACTTTTCGTAGCAGCCCCAAGAATTCCCACGAAATATATTAAAATTATTTAATTATTAAATCCTGAGATAAATATCGATTGTGACAACCGTATGTATCGAATGGAATTTTCCAATAATTTGAATTTATATTACAGAGATTAAACCATTATGTTATTATGCGTTATTTATGTCCATGCGTTATTATTTCAGGAACGTAATATATTATCAGCATTTATTTTATAATTAACAAGGATAAGAAGAATTCGGGGAGTCATTGGAAGTACGCAAACTGCAAAACCAAGATTAACCTCAAATAATAGGTTAAAGCCTAAGATCGAAGGTGACTTGAAAATTTTGGGATGACTCGAACGCTATTTTTTGAATTGATTTTGGAGTTCTAACTGCTGAATTGGAATAATTATAATTCTGATTAAGAAACCAAGGCAGAATAATTCAATTCTTTTACTTATATATTTAAATCACATTCGTAAACACACAACATAAATATTCCACGATCAGCTGATACACTATCTACAACTGTTTATTACAAATTAACATATACAAGGAATAACACGGGCAAATCATTATACCATTAAGATACTACGGGTACACGAGTCGTATTATAAATTGTCGCACCAACTAGTGAGGCTGAAATTAGGGAATATTAGGTGAAGAAATTGAAACAAGCAAATTAATTTCCTAATTTTTAGCTGGCGACTGCTATAAGTTCCAAGAAATAATAAAGATGCGTAACAGGGCTACATCATTGAAACGGACGAAGGAGGAAGAGAAAGAAGTCAGGATGGAAGAGGAAGAAGTAACATCGGTGGAGGATGTGGAAACGGTAGTAAGAGATGAAGCCAGAGGAGGCCTTGGATTTGCAACAACTATGGGAATTAATTAAAGAAGACTCTAAGAAGCAGAAGGAAGAATTCACTGAAAACTCAAAGAAACAAAATGAAATTTTGAGTCAAAACTTATTAAAACAAATGGAGGAAATATTTGAAAGCATCAAGGAAGATAACAGACAAACAAACGAAAAGAATTGATAGTATCAAGGAAGATAACAGACAAACAAATGAAAAAATTGATAGCATCAAGGAAGATAACAGACAAACAAATGAAAAAATTGATAGTATCGAGGAAGATAACAGACGAACAAATGAGAAAAAAGACGGTATGAAGGAAGAGATTAACGATAACTCATGGGTACAAAACGAGAAAATGAGTGAAAATTTAATAAAACAGATGGAGGAGAGATTTGACCAAAACAAAGAAGAAACTAATGAAAATTTTAGGAAACAAAACGAAACCACTAATGAGAGTTTAAAACGGATAAATGAAAAAATTGACAGTATTAAAGAAAGTACTAATGAAACCTTAAGACAAACTATAAGTGAAAATAATAACAAAATGAAGGAAGAATTCAGGCAAATCAATGAAGAAAATTTAAGAAGAATTAATGGTAGAATTGAACAGGTCAATGATACAATTAACCAGAAGATGGACCAAATCGATGAGGAAAGGAAGCTAGAAATAGCTGACATTAATGAGAGATTGAGAAAAGTTAACAAAACCATTATACAAAATAAAGCAGTGATAAATACCAGAATAGACCAGGTCCAAGCAAATAGTCGTATTCAAATAGAAGGGATACAAAAGGAACAAGAAAATTTAGTGAATTTACAGAAACAAACCGGAGAAAGGTGTGACAATATTAAAACTACGGTGAATAATTTAACTGGTCAAGTACGCCAAAATCAAGAAGAAATTGAATTAATTAGAACCAGACCAAATATTATTACTCATGTTTCCACAAATGAAACCAGAGAAGGGATTAATTTCAAAAATTATCAGAGAAACCCCATGGAATTCCTGGCCAGAATCGAGGAACATTTTAATAAACATCGAATAACTATCTGTAACTCGATTAGAGAGATGTTGGATGAGCATTTTAGGGAGATTACGGACAACTGGTGGACAGCAACCAGGAATGAGATAGTGGACTACGCTCAATTTAAAAAACTGTTTAAGGAAAAATATTGGTCCGAAGCTATACAAAATATTATAAGGGACAATATTTGTCAGGGAAGATATGATGGAAATAGAGGTACATCTCCGACTACTTACTTCTGGGGAAAGGTATGTTTTGCGAGACACCTAGAGCCAAGAATACCAGAAGAATCCCTAGTAACTAAAATGGCATACCATTATGACACAGGAATTGCCAGAGCACGCCTGGGAAGCCAGATTAAAACGGTCCACGCAATGGCTGACTTATTAGAAAATTATGAACACGAGGGTTACTACAAAAGAAGCAGACGACGAACTGATCAGTGCGGTTCAAGAAATAATAACCATGGTATGAATCCTAATTACTATAATAACATGAATAACCGGAATAGTTATAACTTTAATGGCAACGATCGTAGTTCGAACCAAAATTTTACTCCAAATAATAACCAACAAGCAAACTTCAATCGAAACCCAATTAACAATAATAGTAACAACAGGCCCAATCAAAATTACCATCCGTGTAATAGGATTAATAATAATTATAATAACTACCGAAGAAACCAAAATTATAGTAATTTTAGGAGTAACTCAGGAGTTAATACCACTAATAATAACCAGGGTAATTATAATAATAATCGTCCGTACAGACCAAGAAAAAATTATATTAGTGCAGAAGAAGGGGATTACTGGAGATACCATCAACCTTAGAGGAAAAGTTTTAATAACAGTTATGATCAAAGAGGAAATCCCAGAGGGATGAGTCACCATTATAACCGAGTAAGAAGTAGAAGCCAGGAGGACTTCCGAGAATCAAGGAGAAGTGAACAATTAGACAACCGAGAGGTTGAACAACCAGGAACCAGCACACCATTCCAGGCAAATCAACAGTCATGCCAGGAAAATAATCATGATAGCCTTAATTTAAAAGGAGTGAGGCAGTAATAAACCCTCGCGACCCCTTACTGCTACTAACTACTGGGTACAAATACCACCAAATTCAATAATATAGTAATAACAAATTACTACCAACTAATTATGAAAAACTAATTATGGAAAATAAAAGAATTTTGAAGTATAACAACAACCAAAGTTTAAGGACGCATAGTCAAAGTCTTACTATTATTTACAATTATTATTTGAAAAATCTTCGAGAAGAACTTTTGGAGGAAACGGTGACAAGTAGAATCAACCAGCATAATGAAATTTTATACATAACCGCTCAAATTGAAGGAATTCCTACACGAATAATGATAGATACTGGTGCAAATGTATCACTTATTAACGACGCTGAACTGGAGAGAATACAGAAACAAAGTAAAAATTTAATACCTACCTTACCTGTCAATAATGTTATTTTAATAGGTGCCACTGGGCGTCAAAATAAAACAGTGAGAAAACAAGTGTCATTGGAAATAGAAAGCAAAGGTGTTACAATTAATATTATATGTTTGGTCGCAATCGGCCTACCATTCGAATTATTAATCGGATGCGATATGCTGAGGAAATATTCAGCAAGGAGAAGGTGTCCTTGAACTCAGAAGGTGTTATGTGGACGGCGGAGTTAATAGGAAGCGATGGTGCCCCTCTGAACCGTACCCATCACCAAGTTAGGGAATTAAATTTTTTAAAGAATGACACCCAATGCAGAAAAATAATCTATAATATGATAAATGAAGACCTGTGGAACAGTAAATTACAGGAGATAAGAGAGTTTAGACACCAAGGCACAAATAATTTGACAGTAAAACAAGTAGAAGATCTCATTATAATATATAAGAAGTATAAACATGTATTTTCAGAAAAACCAGGAAAAGTAAAAAACTATCAGTGTAGAATACAATTTAAAGAACCAGCAGAATTCCACAGAAAATCCTATCCTATACCATCTTCATTGAAGGAGGCGGTTAGAGCTGAAATTAATAAAATGTTGTTAAATGATATAATTGAGCATAGCCAATCACCATATACTAGCCCAATAGTAGCAATTCAGAAGATTATAATCAACAATCCATGAAAAAATATCACGAGGAAGAAAAGGAAAAAATAACATAAGTAATTATGTCCTCACACCTAATGAAGGGTTCAGAAATAATTACTTCTGAAGGGAGGAAATTTGTAACGAAACAAAATGTTACAAAAAGAATAGTAAATAATAGTGGAATCCGATCCAGAGAGGAAACAATAAATAATAATTGAAAGCAAATTAAAGGAAACCTAGTTGGTTTGACTTATTTAATATTATCAAGAAACCCAGAAATAACCCAGTAGAATAGGGCAGTAAACAGACAAAATTAAATAAATAAACCTAGTAGGCCTAAGTAATCAAATTACCCTGAAACACAACTAAACCTAATAAAGAGTACCTATCCACAAAATAAAAATTGTATTAATTAAAATCATATAGGCCTATAATAAGGATAGAAAGGGGACAAAAACCTTTACAGTGAGAAGTGATATAATATAAATAGTGACACAGACTACCGTTAAACAGTGTTGTTTATTATTTATAAAAAGTGTTTTTATTATTATCATACAGACAATAGTTTAAAAGTATGAAATAATTAAAGTTGTTAAAAACAATTATTATCATTAAGAGTTTTTGTTAGATGTTATAAGATTTTATGTCACCAGTTAATTTATGTAAATATATTTATCTCAGGTAGTCAAAGTAGAAATTACAATCCACCATAACAAATTGTTCCACCACATATCATAGAAATTCAAATTACTAAGGTTTTACAGTTATAAACTGAGGCATGTTTAGTATCAAATTGTTTATAATTATATAATTAATCATCATGTAAACATTGCATGTATCATTAGAGAATAATAATAAAATTATCTATTAAAGGTAATTTAGAGAAATGTAAAGTAATTAATGAGTGTTGAGCCTATAACACTTAACCTGTACATAAATGGCCAATCAAAATTTAAGAAGTTTGTATGAGTTCGGTGACTAAAAAAAGAAGAAATAACACTTAATTGTTAATTGTGATGGAAAACAGTTGACTAGTGCGTGTCTAGATGTAATTAAAAAAAATATATAAAAATAGATAACCCGTTTGTGAAAGAAGATCTGAATGACCATCATCGAAGATAATAATCCCTCCACTACAATTTTCTTGAACAAGTAACACACACAAGCAAGAAATTATCCAGAATAAACCAGAAAGCCTTCAGCAATATCGTCTAGATGTGTAAAGTATAATTTGACAATTTTTTTATCCAACAAGGAACAACCACTAGACAATATAACAATTTACACTAACACTAATCACTAGTAAACATTTTAAAGTGAAAACAAATTCAATATCTAAACGAACAGTGATTACAAGGAAAACATTTATTGTACACATTAATAAACTTCATTATTCTCTGACACGGACAATATAGTAGCCATGATGTTGACATCGCTCTAACCTACATGCTTTTACGAAGCGTATTGAATATCGTCAAACCTTGTATGTTACTTAATATATAATTTTTGTAATTTTTTAGATTATAAGTAATAGATTGTTTGTAAAGGTACTCTCTATTATTAATTATCATGTAAAGGAACTTTTCGTAGCAGCCCCAAGAATTCCCACGAAATATATTAAAATTATTTAATTATTAAATCCTGAGATAAATATCGATTGTGACAACCGTATGTATCGAATGGAATTTTCCAATAATTTGAATTTATATTACAGAGATTAAACCATTATGTTATTATGCGTTATTTATGTCCATGCGTTATTATTTCAGGAACGTAATATATTATCAGCATTTATTTTATAATTAACAAGGATAAGAAGAATTCGGGGAGTCATTGGAAGTACGCAAACTGCAAAACCAAGATTAACCTCAAATAATAGGTTAAAGCCTAATATCGAAGGTGACTTGAAAATTTTGGGAAGACTCGAACGCTATTTTTTGAATTGATTTTGGAGTTCTAACTACTGAATTGGAATAATTATAATTCTGATTAAGAAACCAAGGCAGAATAATTCAATTCTTTTACTTATATATTTAAATCACATTCGTAAACACACAACATAAATATTCCACGATCAGCTGATACACTATTTACAACTGTGCCGAGTTTTGGAATACTCGGCCATTTTCCTAGTTAATTAGGTGACGGTCATTGCGGGGGTTTGTGAATTAATTATTTGAGCGATGTATGAGCCATTATCTGCATGCCTTGTTCGCGATCCGTGCGCGCTCTAGGCGGGAGTGATAGAGATATTTTTCTTGTGACTACGGAGTTCAGTATTCGTCAGGCAGCCGAACTCGAAACAGTTCCAATTTCTCCCGGCGGACATCAGTTTGATTTTGTACTCTGCTATTAACCATCATGACTAGATAATCGACTAAGCGACTCTTCGGGTTCCCGACCTAAGACGATCTCGATCCACTCCAGCGGGTGGCCGAACGTCTGCCACCAATGACATTACACCAGTAATTCTCCGTCTGTGCCGTCGGGAGGAAGAAATGGACAATACACCAGGTTTTGTGCCGGATTTCACAGGTGACATTTAACCATTTATCTATATTTTGGCCTCTACAATGTAGAACACCGTATTCTCTTCCTGAAACTTCTCCAATTAAAGTTGTTGGGACACAAGTCCAGCGAGACAATAAGTGCTTTTAAATTTTGTCAGTATATTTTATTAAGGCTTATGCCCCCTTAGTAAATGTGAGCCCGGACGGGGTCATGCGCTACCGAATTTTGCTGTGAAATTTTCTTTAAAGGGTAAAAGTGTGGGTGACTTAAGTTTACTGATTTGTAGGGGGTGAATTGTGCTTACATTGATTAAGGGTATTCATAGCAATATGGGTTTCGTTTTTTTGTAGATTTAAAGGTTTGGGGTGGTGCTGTAACCTGTGGACGTCACCCGCTGGTGCCGTTAGTACAGGTCTATAGCATGTTTTAGGTTGCTGAAACTCGTGGTGCGCATGGCCTCGCCTGTGGCCAAGCCAACACTGTAGAAACAACTCAAAAGTGTTTTATTAGGGGCTGATGTTATAAAGTTTTTTTAATTAAAATGGTCTTTATATATATATTTTATAAAATTATATTAACTCAGTAACATTTCAATATAAGTGAAATTTCATTCAGTTCTTTTACTGCCATAGCCAGTGTACTACTAGTTAAATTGTTAGTATGAGCACACTATTGGTTCAATCATAAACCATATTTTATATGTTTTATAAAAATTATTTTAACTCAGTAACAATTCAATATAAGTGAAATTTCATTCAGTTCTTTTACTGCCATAGCCAGTGTACTACTAGTTAAATTGTTAATATGAGCACACTATTGGTTCAATCATAAACCATATTTTATATGTTTTATAAAAATTATATTAACTCAGTAATAATTCAATATGAGTAAAATTTCATTCAGTTCTTTTACTGCCAGAGCCAGTGTACTACTAGTGCAGTTGTTAATATGGGTACACTATTGATTCTTACTTCTAATCATAAATTCTGTTATACATTCGTACGGCCGTGCAGCCATGTTGACCTGGCCATGGCGCAGTCCTATCTGGGGGAACCTTTCTAAAATTTTGAATTCTTGTGATAATTTCATTGGTTGCAAGCAGTCATAACTGGACTGGTTAATGGTTTGGTTTATGAAAGTTTATGGAGGCTGGGTACTTTACCCTTTTACAGTATTTTGGGATGGGGATCTAGGTCACTGATACTGAAGATGCTATTCTTCGGTGGCATGGTTAAATGTTTCTGAGCTGCCTGCCAGGTGAACATGTGTGTAGTATATATATATGTGTGCATATCGATATGTGTCCGCCATGTGTATTTATGTAACTATTTATTTGTGTGTAATTATGTGTGCATATTGATTGATGTTATAGTTATTTATATTTGTGAGGTATTATTATGCTGATGTCTACATGTAATTTAATTTGATGAAAGGATACTTGCATGTTATTTGAACTAGCTAAATAAAATTGTTATTGTTGCTAAACAATGAGTTTAATTGCAAGTCCCGTCATACTGGACCCAGCGCAGTTTTGGCTTCCCTAGGCTCTAGCCTAGTTTTAAATAACCAGTGGCCCCTCTTTCAAAAAAAAAATAAAAAAAAAGTTTTTTTTTTAATAAAGTCTAAAAGTTGAAAGAGGGGTTACACAACTATTTATTACAAATTAACATATACAAGGAATAACACGGGCAAATCATTATACCATTAAGATACTACGGGTACACGAGTCGTATTACAATGTTCAGAAATGCGATGTTTCAGAGCACGGCCACATTGCCCTATATAAATAGTATCGCATAATGTACAGTTTATTTGATAAATTCTATTTTCCTCTAGCATGCTTGATTTTTCTTTATTGTTTACCGGCAATAAAAAAAGATGATTACGTTTATTTGCTGATACCATGTTGAGACTATACTTTTCAACCTAATATTCATCTTATCTGTTATAAACGGAATATAATTTGTTAAATGAAATTTTTTGTTATACTAATCTATCTCTATGGCATACATTTTTTTTTTTAAATGAAGAATCTTTTATACTTTTGTCATAACCATTATTTTATGCTATGGTTTTTATTACATCAACTTTTTAATTAAAATTTTCATTAGATAAAACAACTATGAGGAAACTATTAAATATAGTATTAAAACTGCTTAATTTTATGTGCCATGACGTTAGTGACTGTTTATGTATAACGGTATCTGTAAAACAGTTTTTCTATATATCTGAAACCTAAGATTATTTTGTGACCTAGTAATGATAAAATCCAAAAAATTTAAACTTTTATTATTTTTTGTTTCAATTGTAAATTGCACAGTACTATAAAAGAAATTAATAAAATCTAAGAAAATATGGAGCTGTCTATCTGTTCCCGTCTAGATACAAAATATGTCGTCAACATATCTTGTCCAATTTAATACTTATTTTAAGTTGGGGTTATTTAAAGCAAAAATTCTTTCTTGCAATAATGTCATAAAGATTTTACTTAATAAAGGTAAAAGAGATGAGCCCGTAGGTAAGCCATTTAATTGTTTAGACATTTTTTTTTATGCGATTTAATTACGGCTGGCGCCTACTCTCGCATCCTAGCTTCCACTGGCACCGGTATAAACAATCCTGTTCTGTAAGTCCTCTTGTATAATTATAATAGATTTTATTATTAAACGCTAATAATTGTGTACTTTGAAAAAATCTTCTGTGCAACTTACAAAATGGTTGTAGGTTTTTTAAAAAACCTTCAGACTAATATGTTCCACCAAGTGCCGAACGAGTCGCCAATCAATATGGTGACGTTTATATTAAATTAATTATAATTACTGACAATGTGTTACAATATACACACACATACAATTATTAAATCGTAAATATATATTATGATTTAATCATATATAATTAGGTTACATTCCAATAATTTACTAAGTTCTTCCACTCTTTATTATCGCTCGTCAATCATACTGCTTCTCCATATATTATCGTTTTCTTTCGTAAACTTTCAACAGTTACTTAGTCCCATATTTGTCAAGTTCTTCCTCTCTCCTATGTTCTTCTCAATGTTTGCTTTCCAAATTCCTTTTGGAGATTTTAATTATTTTATGCTGAATAGTCTTCTCTCTATGAAATTCAGAGCATGTTGTGTCTGTCATTCTCGTTTCACGTTAGTACTTTACTTTTTATCCTCCTTTGTGACCCATGACACTCTTCACATATAATTCATGTCCGCTGCTTAAACTTTAGTGTGTTTTCTGTCAGACACTCAACCCCCATGTCACAAACATGCCAATAGCTAATATATATATTTAATTTAGAAAATAACGTTTTATTTTCAGATTTACCTCTTATTTAGTAAAGAATTATTGATAGCATAGTGCGTTTTCTGGTTTTTCTTCCTTTTCCTTTAATTTCTTTATTTTTAATCGTTCCTTATCTGTCGTAACCCCTTAGTACTGAAACACTGTCAATTGTTGGATTGTAGTTCTTTTAATATCTATAAATTTTTAAAAGTTACTAAAAATAAGAGTTTTTATTTTTGTTATGAGAATATAAAAAACATTAGTTGTATTTATAAGGACAAAACGTTTAATGACACTTTGTATACATAATTACTGAGCTAAATAAAACGATTTTCTTTTTCTTGTTTATAATTGAAAGGGTTGTGATGGTGTGACAACGTACAGTCTACGTAAACTAAAATAGTGAGACAAGAAGTTATGCCTCAAATTACTTAAGCATGGCCTTGCTACTTATATGTAGTTATTAGTTTAATAAAGATTATTTGTAAATGACCAATTATACAAACTGTAAGTTACAGATTACACAAAGCTGTTTACTTTAATTAGTAAAACCACAGGGTGGATTTTGTTTTCCAATCATAAGTAAGACATCGCCACGCTTGGGCAAGACAATTACTTTTAGCATCGCACTATAAGTCAGTGGTTTCCAACCTTTCCGAAACCCAGTACCACTTCGGTCCTCCGAGTTCATTTCGAGTACCACCGGAACTCAAAGAAAGGTTAGCTTGTGTAGATAGGTTTTGCTAGATTCGAATGAAATATCACCGCAAATTTTTTAGGTTGTATTTTAATAAGGGTAAATCACATCGTTTTCAATCATGTTCATTAAAAATTAATTGTTGTTTTAAACAAAAATTTCTATTTATTTCGTTTTTTAAAGTAAATATGTTTTCCTAGTTAGATCTTCTAGCGTACCATCTCAGATCCCTCCGCGTACCACTAATGGGACCCCCGGTTGGGTACTCCTGGTATAAATAAACAGCCGTGCAAGCACGTACCTCATAGGTTTGTCGGATTCACCGAGCCCCATCAGTAGTTGAAACCAGCTTCTACGAAACAATTCCAGGCTTTAAATAAAACATAAATAATTACGTTTTGGTTAACTACATAATAAACCACACAACACTATAATTTTCTTCAACAACGTAACACTATAATTTTAAACGTAACAACATTATAATTTTTTCACAAGTGACAACTTCATAATGACTACCAACATAGAATGTTACTGTAGTGAGAATTTTTAATTTGCATGAAGTGTTCTCAAATGTAATTCTTTGTTGTTATGTCAGAGTATATTACAAAGTGCACTACGTTTTACTACACCCTACAATACTGATTTTCATTATTGCAGCTATCTGGCTATTGTCTTCATTAAATGTGTGATACATTAAATGTCAATCTGTCTTTCTAATTAATTTATTGCGCGCAAAACTCGATTTTATATAAAAGGTAGTCTGTTGGTCCGCATGGGTAACACACATAATAAATACTGAGTTAGGATTTTTAACGAGTCAACTAAATCGTGCATAACGTTGGGTGCATTTTAACCTACGGTGTTAAAATGTTCCTTTGTGACAATTTTCTCACATGATGTAGCAGTGCTTAGAAAACAGTCAAGGAACGTAGTAAGTTCGTTGCTCGTGCAAATCTTCCTGTCACAACAGTTCCAGGTGTCATTAAAGCTGTCCAAAACAAATTGTCGTTGTGTTAGTTGGGGGAAAATATAAACAATTTACATATGACTATCATCTTGTAGCACACTGTTCTGGTGAATAACCGACCGCAAACAATCCTTTGCAATTTTTAGAAATGCAACGTCGAAAGCAATTTCTGCATTGAAAAACCTTCAGGTTTTTAAGATATTCTAATATAACTGTTTGAACTACTAATCGCTCAATTGATTTTTTGAAGGCACACGTTTGAATTTGTAATAGTATTTAGCTAGGTATAGTATTCTTACGACGGTATCACAGATCATCGTACCGTACAGTGAACAAAAAATACAGACACCAATGAAATCACTAATTACCAGCTAGAATTAGTCACAAATAAAAATTTGAAAACAACAAGGTACTCTCATATAGTAATTCATGTTAAATTTGTCTACATGCAATAATAACGACAACTATTAAGAGTACCGCACTAATTATAACACAGTAATTACTTTCCACAACAACCACTTGATCCGGTTTCTACAATCTCAGTAGGAGCAACTAAGCCGACCGGTGTTGCTTATATATAGCCCGCAGATGTTCCAGAAAAATTTTCTATTCTTTTGGCGGCGTGCTGGCGTAATTTGCGTAGTTACAATTACTCAAAGAGAACCGTAGCGGCACTTGACTGCACGGCCTTGACAGAGGGGCTGCACCTTCTCGGCTAGCTGAGAAACGGTAGAACGACACTCTCGACTGGTCAGAGCGTTTCGTAATTGTCGTAGCACAATATTATTTTCTACATCAGGTAAAGCTATGCTTTTAATCCTTTTTTATCGTGGATGCAAACTGATAGTGGAATCTCAGGGACAAAATCACACTACTTTAATTCAAGGCGGATTGTGTTAATTGTTTTGGTATCTAAACTATAGTAAAAGGTTCATAAACAGTTTTTAATTTTCACACATTCTAACTCTAAGGATACCCTAGCCCATTAAGCAACTTCGTAAAGTGTCTCAGAACGTATTAAACAAATAATTATTTACATTTGAGAAATATAAATTATAAAATATGCAGCACCACTTTGATGATGTATAAACTTTGTCTGTAGTAATTTGTAGGTTTTCTTCTCCCACTGTAAAGAAAAATTAAGATAGTAAGATAAAACAAATCATAATAACAAACAAAGGCTTATTTCTATATTAAAGTAAACCTAAATTGACTTAAATCCACTTACTTAGTTTAATAAAACAGCGTTATTGTTAATCTGATTACGGAATATCCCACGAGACTTCAAAATAGATTTCTCGTTTCTACCTTCAAGTTCCCCAGTGATGAGACAAACCTTTGTACGTGACAGTGCTCAGTTTTCAAGGTAAATCGACCTTTGTTTCCCCTTACCGACTCAGAACCCTTTACTTACATTACATGAAGTCTCGCGGGAAAAACTTTGGAGTGACTGAACATTTTTTTTTATAAAAATATTCATACTTTGCAAATTTTTTATTCCATACAATCTCGTAAAACAAACAAATGTTTGTAAAAATTTGGAAATTAATAAATTACCTCTGTTTAGATGCAATTTATGTAAGTGTAAATATATTGCGGCTTCTAGGACAGGTTATAATATAGGTTTTGAATGCTTTGGTATCCGTTAGACGTTAATGACGGGAACTTTGTCAACAAAATCATCTGTCAGGAAACACATTTCTTTCTATGAGGAGCAAAGCAACACCGTTATTACTGAAGAAACTGTGCAAATGCTTGTAATCAAAGCAGCCTGAGTCATTCATCGGCTCTTTTTAAAAGGTTTTTTTTATTATCATTAAAATGTTTTTAAACTTATTATCATTTAATTTCTGTCAACTTGAAAATTACAAATAAATAATTAATTCTACGTGATCATGGAAATAGACTACTGAGATAAATCTTGTATATTGCGACATTAAGAATTTTCAAAGCTAATAAAGGTATAGGAACAAATACATTAGTTTAAAAAAATCTTTCACCGTGAAAGTATTCCACCGAGAGTAGTAAACAGAAACTACTCGGTTATATTAAGATAACTCTCTCAGGTGACACGTGTAGACGAATACCACTGTTGCCTCCCCGCTGTCTAAGTTAGGTTCCTATGAATAAGTTATTGATTGCTGAAAGTCTTGGCACGTCACGCTAAACACCAGTCCGTTTTTGTAAGAACGAAGTCCTTGACTCCTTATCTTGTCTAGTCTATCTGCTTCAAACCGAAACTAACCACTCTTTTAGTTTAATCTATTTTAAAGATGACGATGATTATGACTTTTATCTCTTTCTGAGTTGTTCCATAGATAGATATTTTTAAACAAATTGTACTTTTAATTGAATAATTTTAACCACAGTTGCATCATATTTTAGTGACAGTTTCTTATTTGAATTCTTAACTGTATTCGTGTCTTTCATAATATCATATTTTACGTTCTAATTTTGTGAAGTTTTTAATAGTTTCTCAGATAATGTAATACTTAGTAATTTATTTTCATCATGACATATGAGATCGGTTATCTTATTGTAGATTACAATTTTTATGACAGCAATATTTTCTCTATATGGAAAACATTATAACAATTCGATCTTATTCTCGGATGTAATAATTTGTCTCTAACAAAAGAAAACAGCCTTTCATCGATTATTTGACATTTACTAAAATGTATAAAATTCTCTATTACCTAATTTTTCTTTTTTTTAAAGTTAGGTAATAATTTGAAAATTTGAAAATAAATATATGACATCGTCGGGACAAATTATGATAGAAAAACAAAATGTGATTTCAAATTTCTTGTTTTGGTGAAAGTGTTTTCACGTTAAAATAGCGGAAGTCAATATTATGACTTCATTTAAGCCAGGGAATTTTTTTTACGGTCATGTTTACAGTTTTTTGTATCCTGGATTTACAAGGTGGCGCAATATATTTTTTGCGTGTCTTAGAAGCAGAATGAGACTTGAGGCTAAGAAACTTCCTTGTTCTATTGACACGGGCAGAGTAAACCACAGCTGCCATGTTTACAGCAATATTGTCTCCATTTCACCAACTTTTGTTCCTGTTAACACACAGTGGAGCCGGAAAATCATCTTTTTGTTTTGCGAAGTTTTGTATCTCCTTGAAAGAATGATGACAGTAATAACTATTTTTTCTAGTGCTTTAGTAAAGGTCACAATTTAACATTTTTAAAAAATTGTGATATTAAAAACATTTATGGAAAAACATTTTCTATAACATGTAATAAGAATGGCGTTTGACCAATGGAACATAATATGTTCATCGTCTACATTATAATGCACCGAAATTTAATTGGATTAGTATCCGTCGACCAATTTAAGAATAACTAGCAAACCCCGTATCCCTTAACATTGCTAATTGTGTGATTATTAACAAAGGCAATGATTTAGCCATTGAAGGGAGTACGCTATTTATGAAATATTGAGAGCATACGCTGACCTTAACGAACTTATACAAATTTGTATTATCAACGCAGTCGTCTGTAGTATAGTTAGCAAAATACCTGATCTAATTGCGGCGCACCTGTATCTTAATAGTGCGAGTGCATATAAGTAACACTACAGACTGATACAAGATACTTGAGTTATTGAGTTTACGAACAGTCAGTAGTGTTGAGTGTACACTTACTGAGTTAACATGCACAACGTTAATAATAGATATTAACGCGAGAACACACAAATATAGGCTTGACCAAGGTTTATATGTAATACCTTCATGCAGTTCAACAAACACTATAACTAAACAATGCTGCAATAATGTACTGACTTGAGAAATACGCACATTTGCAAAACTACACTTGAGTATCCCAAAAACTTTTGGCTAACTCTTCTTATTAAAAAATCAATTTTCTGCTCTCCCCGACAAATCAGGAAATTTTTACATTTTATATATACATATATTATATATAAATATTTATAATAATAATAGTATGTTTTTCTTTTTTATATAACTATAAAAAAAAGAAAAACATACTATTATATATATATACATATGTATATATATATATATTATATATGAATATTGTAACATAAATGTAAATTGAGTGGGTATAATAAAATAAATAAAAGGTTGATGTATGTAGATTGTGCTCACCTGTAAGCCCCACTGGTTGGGCTAGCCAATTTTGTAATATAACGGTGATGTACTGTTCTATGGTGTTCTAAAATTCTGATGTAATCAAGCCCCACAAGTTGGGTTCGCCAAATTTGTAATATAAATGTAAATTACAAAATATACAAATATAAAAATATGTGTAGTTGTATGAGAATTGTACTCTCACTATTGTGTGTAGTAATATAGATGATGTCTTCTAGTCTTCATTCGGCTCTCTCTGCTGGTCTTCACTTTGGTAATATATAATTGTAATTGTAATGGTGTTCTGGTATAATATTACCCAGATTGACTTTTATGGTGCGTAGGTGTAGTAATGACGTTCCGCTCCGGGAGACGTCGATTTGGTAATATTCCTAAATAATGCTGTTATCAAATGTTCTTGGTGTATGTTGTTGTTGTAGCAATTTGAAATGTGATATAATTTTATAATTCTGAAATAATTGTTTTCGAGGTGTTTATATTCTTAAAATTTAGTAATAAATTGAGATTATTGATTGTAATTATAAATAGTATGGTATGGTGTGTCTTCTAGTAATGATCTTCCCTTCGTTAAATTTATTAAAAAGACAATCCACTTTGAATTAGGCGCGAACAGCTCTCTTCTTCTTCCTCTTGAAAGGTTGTAATTCGCATATATTGCCTTTAAAGGTTGTCGAGTTTTCTTTATTAATTAATGGTTATATTCCTTTATTAAAGAAATCAAATTCAATTCACTAGATAACAAGCGTTTATTCAACAAAATAATGAATTTGCTTAATTGAAAACAATGTTATAATGCCGTATCGACTCACTCAGGTCCGGTCGATCTATGACCTTTATATTGGTATTATACACATATAGGTTCTTTTAACGGTTATTTATAAAAAAGCCAGAGAAGGTCAGGGTCAGAAAGTATAACACTTACAATGCTGAAAATGTATTAAAATTAAACAATAGAATGGTAATTAGTAATAATAAAAGTTTATATATAATTTTTATTCACCACAGTACAGCAAACAGTCGACTGGTTGTGTTGATGAGATCAGTCAAAATGGCCGTCTGGCGCATGCGTGGATTTCACCTTCTAACATTGACAAAGTACTTGTGGAATAAATATGTTCCTTCTGCGATTAAATCCTCTTCGTACTCGTTTAATCTCTTCTTGGGTATAGTTTAATGTCACTGGAGTAAGATGGAAAAGTCACTGGGTGTAAAAATGTTGTTAAATAAGTAGATCAATTGGTGTTTATGTGTGTCCGTTTAACCTCGAATATTCACTTGGTATTTGGTGTGATTCCAGTGTTATTTCGTTTAAATAGTGATATGTGATGCTGTTTATAGGTGTTATGTAGTTCATAGGGCAACTTCACCACTTCACAATGATTAGAATAGTTTAAAATTTAATTTTTACACAAAAACTGATTCCGAACTTTAGTTATACGTAATCGCCATTAAGGTTGGGTTTTATAAAATATTCACGTGTAGTGTGCTCTTCAATGTATAATAATGAACTGCGTGGATTTCCTTCGTCATCCGAAACGTCTTAGCCAATTTAATATTAAAAAGACATTGTTTAAAATTGCCATAACTTCCGACACACTTTAATTTCGTGCACTATGCTTATAAAGTAAATTCGTTATTACTTAACTGTTTGAAATATAAAATACATATTCGTTTTCACTATTCTATTCTACTTATTTTAATAGTAATTAAGTTAGTATTACAAAGTTTTATCTGAAAATTATTTCTTATAATTTTTTGGGAGGTAGGCCTAAAATTATACTTCCCTGTCTTCTATGTAAATAATAGCCATTTTAACTAATATAATTATTATTCTATGAAATCTGAAATTTGTATAATTATCAATTCTCACTTATTTTATTGCAATTTAGTATATTAATGATGGTTTTTTCATATAATTCAGTTGTATATGATTCCCCTTCTGATAAAGTTAGTGAACCTATTTCAGTTTCTCAAATGGTATTTCATTATACAAATAAATAATTTTACTCATAGAATGACCATATCTTTAGAAAGCCTTATCTAAATAGTATTTAATATGTTGGGTGTATCTTGCCTAAATATTGTCAGTTTGACTGGTTTATAAGATTAGGTTTATTAATTATTCTGCATTTTAACTTTATTATATTGCCTAGATTTGAATTGTGGCTATTTGCAGAATGTTTTACTAATGTAATTATTTTATTTCCTTCTCTGACTTCTGACTCTGATATATTTGATTAAAAATTAGTTCTCTGATCTGGCATAACAGTAATTATAGATTATACAATTAAAATATAACACCCAGATATATAAAACTGGTGTTCTTAATAACATTGTTTTGGTATATCACCTAATAACATAATAAAAAGTATTTCTACCACATTGGAATGTTATCTAATTTTAGATAATGCATTCCTAAATTAACATGAACAATAAAATAACAATTATAATACTAGTATTTCTTATGACTAACCCTTACTTATCTAAATGCTATATTTAATTAGAACCCCACATTTGGATCCATATATAATTGTTAATACCTTCTACTACTCCATCATAAACAGTTAGTTCTGTAATTCCCCATTTTATAAGATTTATGCCCCCTCTTAAAGTATAACCCTGGCTATCTAAGTTATATTCCATTCTATGGAATGTTCATACAGTTTTAGTAGCTTTTTATTAGTAAAATTACTACTTCATTATCAAAGTAGGCACTGTTCACAAAACTTAAAGTTTGTTACTTTGTACTGCTACTCATGCACCTTTCTTAAAGTTTATTAGTTATAATTTGATCACTTACACCTTTCCATGGTAAATTATTACTATATTTACTAGTCTTTTTCTAGTTTTTAATATGAAATATTCAACCATGGGGGAACTGTGAAGATTTGTTTATGCACATTACACAATAACTTTTTGAATGCACTAATATTTACTACAGCTAACACTTTTAGTTTTTTGTCAGTTTTACAGTGATATGGTTTTTTATTGTGTTATACTTTCTTTTTTGGGCATTCATTGATTTTGGGGTTTTTTGGGGGTTCTTTCCCTATGGAGTTTTTGTTTTATATGGGTCGTCTTAATTATTCTTCTTTCTTCTTGAGTTTGGTTATTCTTCCTTCTTCTGTAGTTTTGTATTATCCTTCCTTCTTCCTTCTTCTGTAGTTCTTATTTTTATTATTCTTCCTTCTTCTTTGAGTTTGGTTCTTCTTTATTCTTCCTTCTTCCTTCTTCAGTAGTAGTAGTTTTAATTAGTCTTCCTTCTTCTTTCTTCAGTAGATTTAGTTTGTTCTTCTTTCTTCAGTAATAGTAGTTTTAATTATTCTTCTTTCTTCTGTCTTCTGTATCTTTGATTGTTCTTCTTTCTTCAGTAATAGTAGTTTTAATTATTCTTCTTTCTTCTGTCTTCTGTATCTTTGATTGTTCTTCTTTCTTCAGTAATAGTAGTTTTAATTATTCTTCTGTCTTCTGTATCTTTGATTGTTCTTCTTTCTTCAGTAATAGTAGTTTTAATTATTCTTCTTTCTTCTGTCTTCTGTATCTTTGATTGTTCTTCTTTCTTCATTCTTCAGTAGTAGTAGTTTTAACTAGTTCTTCTTTCTTCATTAGATTTAGTTTGTTCTTCTTTCTTCTTTGAGTTTTAATTGTTCTTCCTTCTTCTTTAGCTTTGATTGTTCTTCCTTCTTCAGTAATAGTAGTTTTAATTCTTCTTCTTTCTTCTGTCTTCTGTATCTTTGATTGTTCTTCTTTCTTCATTCTTCAGTAGTAGTAGTTTTAACTAGTTCTTCTTTCTTCATTAGATTTAGTTTGTTCTTCTTTCTTCTTTGAGTTTTAATTGTTCTTCCTTCTTCAGTAATAGTAGTTTTAATTAGTTCTTCTTTCTTCAGTAATAGTAGTTTTAATTATTCTTCTTTCTTCTGTCTTCTGTATCTTTGATTGTTCTTCTTTCTTCATTCTTCAGTAGTAGTAGTTTTAACTAGTTCTTCTTTCTTCATTAGATTTAGTTTGTTCTTCTTTCTTCTTTGAGTTTTAATTGTTCTTCTTTCTTCTTTGAGTTTTAATTGTTCTTCCTTCTTCTTTAGCTTTGATTGTTCTTCCTTCTTCTTTAGCTTTGATTGTTCTTCCTTCTTCAGTAATAGTAGTTTTAATTATTCTTCTTTCTTCTGTCTTCTGTATCTTTGATTGTTCTTCTTTCTTCAGTAATAGTAGTTTTAATTATTCTTCTTTCTTCTGTCTTCTGTATCTTTGATTGTTCTTCTTTCTTCATTCTTCAGTAATAGTAGTTTTAATTTGTTCTTCTTTCTTCAGTAACTTTGATTGTTCTTCTTTCTTCATTCTTCAGTAGTAGTAGTTTTAATTAGTCTTCTTTCTTCTGTCTTCTGTAGTGGTAGTTTTGACTATTCTTCCTTCTTCTGTAGTTTTTCGCCGTGTATGCCTTCGTTTCTTCTGGTCTGGTTTCTTTGACGGGGTATATTAATTGCCTGCTTCTATCTTACCTGGGTAATTTTGTTATTATCATTTTTAGTCTTCTGGGTTTTTAAATTTGTATTATATTATATTGTTTGCAGAAATTTTCTTTTTTCAACCTTTCTTGTGAATATATTATTAAACAGTGCATTTTAATTAATTCTCATCTGGATATTCCATATCTTAGAGCTTTATTAATGATCATTGAGTAATGTATTTGTGTGGATTATCTGTCATGCTACAGATTGCTCTCTTCCAGAAGTGATTAGTTCAGATCATACTTAGTTTGTCTGAAATAATTGCTTATGACATTATATTATAAATTATATTTCTTTTACTTCCTTCACATTTCTAAAAATTTTTTCTCCTATATTTTTGAGCTTATCTATATTTCATTATTAACTGGATTCTTACTGATAGTAATAGTCATCTGAGGTTCGTTATTTTTTATTTTTCCATTTTCTTCTTAACTCGTTTCTTTATCCTTGGGATATTTATTCCCTAAAATTCCCTAATACGTTAGCTGGGGCAGTGTCCAGAGGGGCTCTGTAGGCATCTCACTCTGCTGGCCATACTACGTCATTTATTGATTACAGAGGTAAATCATCTCTGACCAATACATAATAATACTGCTGGACTTATCTCAGACAGTCATTAATAAAATTATATAAGAATAGTCCACCTTATGACTATTAAAAAAAAATTAAATATCTTTGGATATTTCACTTCGTATACGAACAGATCTATTTATATATCTATCTTAGTGAATCTCTATCTCAGTTATTTTTCTCAATGGTTAGCTCTGCTGGCATTTTATTTCTCCTTGTGATTGGAAGCTGGTATAATATAATCATCACTTATTATTCAGTGTAAAGTTTTTAATTCTCTGTCATTTTTTGACTGTTATCACAATCTCCTTCTGGTCATTGGTAGCATATATTTTGTATTATATTTTTGTTCCTTTATTAATTCTTGTGAATCGTTCCACTAGTATTATGTTTTTTCAATTACTCTTTTAATTGTCTTTCTTATAACTGACATTTATATATGATCATCTTTTTCTTATGGACTTATTTATATATGGTTTTTTCTTTCTTTTTTAAAATTTTATTCTGCTCTTGCTTTTTATCCAAATGCACTCTTTATTATTAATGTCATATGTTTAATATCTCTGTTTATTTGACATAAAATTCTCATTAATTTCACTTCACAATAAGTTTATTCATTTAAATGGTATCAGTGGTTTGTATTGCCATTTCTTTATTCTGGAAAGTTTTTCAGAATTGGTCCCATATATAATTGTTTGTAATGTGTTATCCAAATTCTTTTTCTCCTTGTTCATTTCTAAAAGCTGTTTTTAAAATAAGGCAGTAAATTGTTTTTACTTGGGTTTTTGAATTTTGATGATTTAATTCAAAATTCATTTTCTCTTTGATTCATAAATTGTTTCCTAAATGGTAGGCAGTAAGTAGTCATTACTTCATTTTTGAATTTAGTGGTTTAATTCAAAATTCATTTTCTCTTTGATTCATAAATTGTTTCCTAATTGGTAGGCAGTAAGTAGTCATTACTTCATTTTTGAATTTTTACTTTTAATTCAAAATTCATTTTCTTCTTGATTCATAAATGGTTTTCTAAATAATAGGTAGTAAGTAGTCATTACTTCTTTTTTGAATTTTTACTTTTTAAATTCTTTCTTCCATACATTCGATTATTCATAATATTTTTTCATAAATATGGTTAACATATCATATTATTACCCTAAATATGGTATTAGCTCTCCTCTTTTCTTTACTTCAAATGTACTTCTTATAATTGTTTTTCTTTGATATACCCAGGTTGAAGATTTTTATTAGGTTGGACAATTGCTCATAATTTCTTTTTCTTTGACATAGGTTTTTTGCCGTTGCCGGTTATCATAACATCAGTCCCTTTTTGTGGAGGTGTATGGTATTAGACTTAACCGTAGTCTGTCACTTCATTTGCTCTCATTGTCCGGATGACCATAGTCTTCATCATCGTTCCGGTACTAGTGACATCTCTGGCCTTTGTCTTGTATTTCATTTTTCCAGCTGCTATTCCTTTGTTGGGTGCTAAGCTTATTCGGCTCCCTCTATCATAGTGTTTTATACACCGGTACGTCTCTGGTCCATATGTTGTATTGCATGAAAAATATCTGTGAGGATCTTCATCTGAATGATTAATCATTTGCTTATCTGAAGCCCCATAATCTGGTTCATCATCACACATCCACCCTGAAGGAATACATTTTAGTGTACCTGTACACTGGAACTGTCCTGGATGGTACACTAATGGAACACATCCTGGTGATTCATCTGTGCCGTCATCACAGTCTGGTAAAATGTCATACTTCCATCTTTCTGGAATACACTGTCCAGTCCTTCGCTGAAACTGATCTAGTCTCCATGTTTTATTCAGTTTACCTCTGGTCCTTTTCCAGTGGTAAACTACTGTCTGCTGGTAAACCATTTCTGAGATTACCATCAATCTATTTCCATAATTTCTGGAACTCACGATTTCTTCATTGTTGGTAATAGGGATATTATCATTATCAAATAAACCATGGTTCATCATTTCCATTTCTTCCCTTGTTTTCATTAATTTCTTTGGATGCCTTCTTTTCATTCTCTTTTGTTTCACTTCCATATCCTTAGTATTTTCTTTCTTCCTGTTCGTTTTCTTTTCAGGTAACACTATCACTGGCTCCATTGTTTTATTGTTTGGAATTTCCTTTCGTTCTGGTTTGCTGTTGTCCAGTGTCTTATCCAATTCTTCATCCAAGGATGTGACGTTTTTATCTATTTCACTCAAACCTTCCTTCAAGATTTGTCTGTATTCTTTTCTATCCCTTCTTTCCTCTTCCCTGTCTTCTTTCATTTCCTTATGCCATCGTCGGTTATCCTCCCTAATTTCTTCTCTTAACCGTTGGTAGTCCTCTCTTAACTCTTTCCTTAACTGTTGATGATCACTTTCGATTTTCTTATTGGTTTCTTCCATTTTTTCTTCCAAATTCTTCTTATTTTCTTCCATTTTCTTTTCCACCTTTTTACTGGTTTCCTCAATTCTCTTATTGGTCCTTTCAATTTTACGGCCCAATTCTTCCTTTGTTTCTTGGTTGTCCTTCTTCAAGTTTTCTTCCATCTTCTTGCTGTTTTCTTCCATCTTCTTATTTAAATCTTGTCTCAACTTCTCACTGGTTGATTTGAATTCCCGGAGGATCATTTCCATCATTTTGTTCGTTGTACCTTCTTCTGTAGTCCTAGACTTATCCACTTCCTTGTCTTGGACATGTACGTCCCCTGTTTGAGTGGGTACTTCTGGTTGTTTCTCTGGTGGTGTTGGTTGTTTATGTTCCACCCGTCCTAATATTCTTTCCACGTCCTCCACTGGGGTCGCCTCCTTATCCTCCATATCGAGTTCTTTCTCGGCCTCCGCCGCTCTTTTCTTTGATGTGGCACGACGCATTATTTTCCCTGATTCCCTGGCTGGGTAACCGCTGCCAAGCTGAATTAGGAATTGGGTAAGTAATTACAGTAATTTCAACCCCTAATTACAGCCCTTTAGTTGGACGCCAATTTTGTAACATAAATGTAAATTGAGTGGGTATAATAAAATAAATAAAAGGTTGATGTATGTAGATTGTGCTCACCTGTAAGCCCCACTGGTTGGGCTAGCCAATTTTGTAATATAACGGTGATGTACTGTTCTATGGTGTTCTAAAATTCTGATGTAATCAAGCCCCACAAGTTGGGTTCGCCAAATTTGTAATATAAATGTAAATTACAAAATATACAAATATAAAAATATGTGTAGTTGTATGAGAATTGTACTCTCACTATTGTGTGTAGTAATATAGATGATGTCTTCTAGTCTTCATTCGGCTCTCTCTGCTGGTCTTCACTTTGGTAATATATAATTGTAATTGTAATGGTGTTCTGGTATAATATTACCCAGATTGACTTTTATGGTGCGTAGGTGTAGTAATGACGTTCCGCTCCGGGAGACGTCGATTTGGTAATATTCCTAAATAATGCTGTTATCAAATGTTCTTGGTGTATGTTGTTGTTGTAGCAATTTGAAATGTGATATAATTTTATAATTCTGAAATAATTGTTTTCGAGGTGTTTATATTCTTAAAATTTAGTAATAAATTGAGATTATTGATTGTAATTATAAATAGTATGGTATGGTGTGTCTTCTAGTAATGATCTTCCCTTCGTTAAATTTATTAAAAAGACAATCCACTTTGAATTAGGCGCGAACAGCTCTCTTCTTCTTCCTCTTGAAAGGTTGTAATTCGCATATATTGCCTTTAAAGGTTGTCGAGTTTTCTTTATTAATTAATGGTTATATTCCTTTATTAAAGAAATCAAATTCAATTCACTAGATAACAAGCGTTTATTCAACAAAATAATGAATTTGCTTAATTGAAAACAATGTTATAATGCCGTATCGACTCACTCAGGTCCGGTCGATCTATGACCTTTATATTGGTATTATACACATATAGGTTCTTTTAACGGTTATTTATAAAAAAGCCAGAGAAGGTCAGGGTCAGAAAGTATAACACTTACAATGCTGAAAATGTATTAAAATTAAACAATAGAATGGTAATTAGTAATAATAAAAGTTTATATATAATTTTTATTCACCACAGTACAGCAAACAGTCGACTGGTTGTGTTGATGAGATCAGTCAAAATGGCCGTCTGGCGCATGCGTGGATTTCACCTTCTAACATTGACAAAGTACTTGTGGAATAAATATGTTCCTTCTGCGATTAAATCCTCTTCGTACTCGTTTAATCTCTTCTTGGGTATAGTTTAATGTCACTGGAGTAAGATGGAAAAGTCACTGGGTGTAAAAATGTTGTTAAATAAGTAGATCAATTGGTGTTTATGTGTGTCCGTTTAACCTCGAATATTCACTTGGTATTTGGTGTGATTCCAGTGTTATTTCGTTTAAATAGTGATATGTGATGCTGTTTATAGGTGTTATGTAGTTCATAGGGCAACTTCACCACTTCACAATGATTAGAATAGTTTAAAATTTAATTTTTACACAAAAACTGATTCCGAACTTTAGTTATACGTAATCGCCATTAAGGTTGGGTTTTATAAAATATTCACGTGTAGTGTGCTCTTCAATGTATAATAATGAACTGCGTGGATTTCCTTCGTCATCCGAAACGTCTTAGCCAATTTAATATTAAAAAGACATTGTTTAAAATTGCCATAACTTCCGACACACTTTAATTTCGTGCACTATGCTTATAAAGTAAATTCGTTATTACTTAACTGTTTGAAATATAAAATACATATTCGTTTTCACTATTCTATTCTACTTATTTTAATAGTAATTAAGTTAGTATTACAAAGTTTTATCTGAAAATTATTTCTTATAATTTTTTGGGAGGTAGGCCTAAAATTATACTTCCCTGTCTTCTATGTAAATAATAGCCATTTTAACTAATATAATTATTATTCTATGAAATCTGAAATTTGTATAATTATCAATTCTCACTTATTTTATTGCAATTTAGTATATTAATGATGGTTTTTTCATATAATTCAGTTGTATATGATTCCCCTTCTGATAAAGTTAGTGAACCTATTTCAGTTTCTCAAATGGTATTTCATTATACAAATAAATAATTTTACTCATAGAATGACCATATCTTTAGAAAGCCTTATCTAAATAGTATTTAATATGTTGGGTGTATCTTGCCTAAATATTGTCAGTTTGACTGGTTTATAAGATTAGGTTTATTAATTATTCTGCATTTTAACTTTATTATATTGCCTAGATTTGAATTGTGGCTATTTGCAGAATGTTTTACTAATGTAATTATTTTATTTCCTTCTCTGACTTCTGACTCTGATATATTTGATTAAAAATTAGTTCTCTGATCTGGCATAACAGTAATTATAGATTATACAATTAAAATATAACACCCAGATATATAAAACTGGTGTTCTTAATAACATTGTTTTGGTATATCACCTAATAACATAATAAAAAGTATTTCTACCACATTGGAATGTTATCTAATTTTAGATAATGCATTCCTAAATTAACATGAACAATAAAATAACAATTATAATACTAGTATTTCTTATGACTAACCCTTACTTATCTAAATGCTATATTTAATTAGAACCCCACATTTGGATCCATATATAATTGTTAATACCTTCTACTACTCCATCATAAACAGTTAGTTCTGTAATTCCCCATTTTATAAGATTTATGCCCCCTCTTAAAGTATAACCCTGGCTATCTAAGTTATATTCCATTCTATGGAATGTTCATACAGTTTTAGTAGCTTTTTATTAGTAAAATTACTACTTCATTATCAAAGTAGGCACTGTTCACAAAACTTAAAGTTTGTTACTTTGTACTGCTACTCATGCACCTTTCTTAAAGTTTATTAGTTATAATTTGATCACTTACACCTTTCCATGGTAAATTATTACTATATTTACTAGTCTTTTTCTAGTTTTTAATATGAAATATTCAACCATGGGGGAACTGTGAAGATTTGTTTATGCACATTACACAATAACTTTTTGAATGCACTAATATTTACTACAGCTAACACTTTTAGTTTTTTGTCAGTTTTACAGTGATATGGTTTTTTATTGTGTTATACTTTCTTTTTTGGGCATTCATTGATTTTGGGGTTTTTTGGGGGTTCTTTCCCTATGGAGTTTTTGTTTTATATGGGTCGTCTTAATTATTCTTCTTTCTTCTTGAGTTTGGTTATTCTTCCTTCTTCTGTAGTTTTGTATTATCCTTCCTTCTTCCTTCTTCTGTAGTTCTTATTTTTATTATTCTTCCTTCTTCTTTGAGTTTGGTTCTTCTTTATTCTTCCTTCTTCCTTCTTCAGTAGTAGTAGTTTTAATTAGTCTTCCTTCTTCTTTCTTCAGTAGATTTAGTTTGTTCTTCTTTCTTCAGTAATAGTAGTTTTAATTATTCTTCTTTCTTCTGTCTTCTGTATCTTTGATTGTTCTTCTTTCTTCAGTAATAGTAGTTTTAATTATTCTTCTTTCTTCTGTCTTCTGTATCTTTGATTGTTCTTCTTTCTTCAGTAATAGTAGTTTTAATTATTCTTCTGTCTTCTGTATCTTTGATTGTTCTTCTTTCTTCAGTAATAGTAGTTTTAATTATTCTTCTTTCTTCTGTCTTCTGTATCTTTGATTGTTCTTCTTTCTTCATTCTTCAGTAGTAGTAGTTTTAACTAGTTCTTCTTTCTTCATTAGATTTAGTTTGTTCTTCTTTCTTCTTTGAGTTTTAATTGTTCTTCCTTCTTCTTTAGCTTTGATTGTTCTTCCTTCTTCAGTAATAGTAGTTTTAATTATTCTTCTTTCTTCTGTCTTCTGTATCTTTGATTGTTCTTCTTTCTTCATTCTTCAGTAGTAGTAGTTTTAACTAGTTCTTCTTTCTTCATTAGATTTAGTTTGTTCTTCTTTCTTCTTTGAGTTTTAATTGTTCTTCCTTCTTCAGTAATAGTAGTTTTAATTAGTTCTTCTTTCTTCAGTAATAGTAGTTTTAATTATTCTTCTTTCTTCTGTCTTCTGTATCTTTGATTGTTCTTCTTTCTTCATTCTTCAGTAGTAGTAGTTTTAACTAGTTCTTCTTTCTTCATTAGATTTAGTTTGTTCTTCTTTCTTCTTTGAGTTTTAATTGTTCTTCTTTCTTCTTTGAGTTTTAATTGTTCTTCCTTCTTCTTTAGCTTTGATTGTTCTTCCTTCTTCTTTAGCTTTGATTGTTCTTCCTTCTTCAGTAATAGTAGTTTTAATTATTCTTCTTTCTTCTGTCTTCTGTATCTTTGATTGTTCTTCTTTCTTCAGTAATAGTAGTTTTAATTATTCTTCTTTCTTCTGTCTTCTGTATCTTTGATTGTTCTTCTTTCTTCATTCTTCAGTAATAGTAGTTTTAATTAGTTCTTCTTTCTTCAGTAACTTTGATTGTTCTTCTTTCTTCATTCTTCAGTAGTAGTAGTTTTAATTAGTCTTCTTTCTTCTGTCTTCTGTAGTGGTAGTTTTGACTATTCTTCCTTCTTCTGTAGTTTTTCGCCGTGTATGCCTTCGTTTCTTCTGGTCTGGTTTCTTTGACGGGGTATATTAATTGCCTGCTTCTATCTTACCTGGGTAATTTTGTTATTATCATTTTTAGTCTTCTGGGTTTTTAAATTTGTATTATATTATATTGTTTGCAGAAATTTTCTTTTTTCAACCTTTCTTGTGAATATATTATTAAACAGTGCATTTTAATTAATTCTCATCTGGATATTCCATATCTTAGAGCTTTATTAATGATCATTGAGTAATGTATTTGTGTGGATTATCTGTCATGCTACAGATTGCTCTCTTCCAGAAGTGATTAGTTCAGATCATACTTAGTTTGTCTGAAATAATTGCTTATGACATTATATTATAAATTATATTTCTTTTACTTCCTTCACATTTCTAAAAATTTTTTCTCCTATATTTTTGAGCTTATCTATATTTCATTATTAACTGGATTCTTACTGATAGTAATAGTCATCTGAGGTTCGTTATTTTTTATTTTTCCATTTTCTTCTTAACTCGTTTCTTTATCCTTGGGATATTTATTCCCTAAAATTCCCTAATACGTTAGCTGGGGCAGTGTCCAGAGGGGCTCTGTAGGCATCTCACTCTGCTGGCCATACTACGTCATTTATTGATTACAGAGGTAAATCATCTCTGACCAATACATAATAATACTGCTGGACTTATCTCAGACAGTCATTAATAAAATTATATAAGAATAGTCCACCTTATGACTATTAAAAAAAAATTAAATATCTTTGGATATTTCACTTCGTATACGAACAGATCTATTTATATATCTATCTTAGTGAATCTCTATCTCAGTTATTTTTCTCAATGGTTAGCTCTGCTGGCATTTTATTTCTCCTTGTGATTGGAAGCTGGTATAATATAATCATCACTTATTATTCAGTGTAAAGTTTTTAATTCTCTGTCATTTTTTGACTGTTATCACAATCTCCTTCTGGTCATTGGTAGCATATATTTTGTATTATATTTTTGTTCCTTTATTAATTCTTGTGAATCGTTCCACTAGTATTATGTTTTTTCAATTACTCTTTTAATTGTCTTTCTTATAACTGACATTTATATATGATCATCTTTTTCTTATGGACTTATTTATATATGGTTTTTTCTTTCTTTTTTAAATTTTATTCTGCTCTTGCTTTTTATCCAAATGCACTCTTTATTATTAATGTCATATGTTTAATATCTCTGTTTATTTGACATAAAATTCTCATTAATTTCACTTCACAATAAGTTTATTCATTTAAATGGTATCAGTGGTTTGTATTGCCATTTCTTTATTCTGGAAAGTTTTTCAGAATTGGTCCCATATATAATTGTTTGTAATGTGTTATCCAAATTCTTTTTCTCCTTGTTCATTTCTAAAAGCTGTTTTTAAAATAAGGCAGTAAATTGTTTTTACTTGGGTTTTTGAATTTTGATGATTTAATTCAAAATTCATTTTCTCTTTGATTCATAAATTGTTTCCTAAATGGTAGGCAGTAAGTAGTCATTACTTCATTTTTGAATTTAGTGGTTTAATTCAAAATTCATTTTCTCTTTGATTCATAAATTGTTTCCTAATTGGTAGGCAGTAAGTAGTCATTACTTCATTTTTGAATTTTTACTTTTAATTCAAAATTCATTTTCTTCTTGATTCATAAATGGTTTTCTAAATAATAGGTAGTAAGTAGTCATTACTTCTTTTTTGAATTTTTACTTTTTAAATTCTTTCTTCCATACATTCGATTATTCATAATATTTTTTCATAAATATGGTTAACATATCATATTATTACCCTAAATATGGTATTAGCTCTCCTCTTTTCTTTACTTCAAATGTACTTCTTATAATTGTTTTTCTTTGATATACCCAGGTTGAAGATTTTTATTAGGTTGGACAATTGCTCATAATTTCTTTTTCTTTGACATAGGTTTTTTGCCGTTGCCGGTTATCATAACATCAGTCCCTTTTTGTGGAGGTGTATGGTATTAGACTTAACCGTAGTCTGTCACTTCATTTGCTCTCATTGTCCGGATGACCATAGTCTTCATCATCGTTCCGGTACTAGTGACATCTCTGGCCTTTGTCTTGTATTTCATTTTTCCAGCTGCTATTCCTTTGTTGGGTGCTAAGCTTATTCGGCTCCCTCTATCATAGTGTTTTATACACCGGTACGTCTCTGGTCCATATGTTGTATTGCATGAAAAATATCTGTGAGGATCTTCATCTGAATGATTAATCATTTGCTTATCTGAAGCCCCATAATCTGGTTCATCATCACACATCCACCCTGAAGGAATACATTTTAGTGTACCTGTACACTGGAACTGTCCTGGATGGTACACTAATGGAACACATCCTGGTGATTCATCTGTGCCGTCATCACAGTCTGGTAAAATGTCATACTTCCATCTTTCTGGAATACACTGTCCAGTCCTTCGCTGAAACTGATCTAGTCTCCATGTTTTATTCAGTTTACCTCTGGTCCTTTTCCAGTGGTAAACTACTGTCTGCTGGTAAACCATTTCTGAGATTACCATCAATCTATTTCCATAATTTCTGGAACTCACGATTTCTTCATTGTTGGTAATAGGGATATTATCATTATCAAATAAACCATGGTTCATCATTTCCATTTCTTCCCTTGTTTTCATTAATTTCTTTGGATGCCTTCTTTTCATTCTCTTTTGTTTCACTTCCATATCCTTAGTATTTTCTTTCTTCCTGTTCGTTTTCTTTTCAGGTAACACTATCACTGGCTCCATTGTTTTATTGTTTGGAATTTCCTTTCGTTCTGGTTTGCTGTTGTCCAGTGTCTTATCCAATTCTTCATCCAAGGATGTGACGTTTTTATCTATTTCACTCAAACCTTCCTTCAAGATTTGTCTGTATTCTTTTCTATCCCTTCTTTCCTCTTCCCTGTCTTCTTTCATTTCCTTATGCCATCGTCGGTTATCCTCCCTAATTTCTTCTCTTAACCGTTGGTAGTCCTCTCTTAACTCTTTCCTTAACTGTTGATGATCACTTTCGATTTTCTTATTGGTTTCTTCCATTTTTTCTTCCAAATTCTTCTTATTTTCTTCCATTTTCTTTTCCACCTTTTTACTGGTTTCCTCAATTCTCTTATTGGTCCTTTCAATTTTACGGCCCAATTCTTCCTTTGTTTCTTGGTTGTCCTTCTTCAAGTTTTCTTCCATCTTCTTGCTGTTTTCTTCCATCTTCTTATTTAAATCTTGTCTCAACTTCTCACTGGTTGATTTGAATTCCCGGAGGATCATTTCCATCATTTTGTTCGTTGTACCTTCTTCTGTAGTCCTAGACTTATCCACTTCCTTGTCTTGGACATGTACGTCCCCTGTTTGAGTGGGTACTTCTGGTTGTTTCTCTGGTGGTGTTGGTTGTTTATGTTCCACCCGTCCTAATATTCTTTCCACGTCCTCCACTGGGGTCGCCTCCTTATCCTCCATATCGAGTTCTTTCTCGGCCTCCGCCGCTCTTTTCTTTGATGTGGCACGACGCATTATTTTCCCTGATTCCCTGGCTGGGTAACCGCTGCCAAGCTGAATTAGGAATTGGGTAAGTAATTACAGTAATTTCAACCCCTAATTACAGCCCTTTAGTTGGACGCCAATTTTGTAACATAAATGTAAATTGAGTGGGTATAATAAAATAAATAAAAGGTTGATGTATGTAGATTGTGCTCACCTGTAAGCCCCACTGGTTGGGCTAGCCAATTTTGTAATATAACGGTGATGTACTGTTCTATGGTGTTCTAAAATTCTGATGTAATCAAGCCCCACAAGTTGGGTTCGCCAAATTTGTAATATAAATGTAAATTACAAAATATACAAATATAAAAATATGTGTAGTTGTATGAGAATTGTACTCTCACTATTGTGTGTAGTAATATAGATGATGTCTTCTAGTCTTCATTCGGCTCTCTCTGCTGGTCTTCACTTTGGTAATATATAATTGTAATTGTAATGGTGTTCTGGTATAATATTACCCAGATTGACTTTTATGGTGCGTAGGTGTAGTAATGACGTTCCGCTCCGGGAGACGTCGATTTGGTAATATTCCTAAATAATGCTGTTATCAAATGTTCTTGGTGTATGTTGTTGTTGTAGCAATTTGAAATGTGATATAATTTTATAATTCTGAAATAATTGTTTTCGAGGTGTTTATATTCTTAAAATTTAGTAATAAATTGAGATTATTGATTGTAATTATAAATAGTATGGTATGGTGTGTCTTCTAGTAATGATCTTCCCTTCGTTAAATTTATTAAAAAGACAATCCACTTTGAATTAGGCGCGAACAGCTCTCTTCTTCTTCCTCTTGAAAGGTTGTAATTCGCATATATTGCCTTTAAAGGTTGTCGAGTTTTCTTTATTAATTAATGGTTATATTCCTTTATTAAAGAAATCAAATTCAATTCACTAGATAACAAGCGTTTATTCAACAAAATAATGAATTTGCTTAATTGAAAACAATGTTATAATGCCGTATCGACTCACTCAGGTCCGGTCGATCTATGACCTTTATATTGGTATTATACACATATAGGTTCTTTTAACGGTTATTTATAAAAAAGCCAGAGAAGGTCAGGGTCAGAAAGTATAACACTTACAATGCTGAAAATGTATTAAAATTAAACAATAGAATGGTAATTAGTAATAATAAAAGTTTATATATAATTTTTATTCACCACAGTACAGCAAACAGTCGACTGGTTGTGTTGATGAGATCAGTCAAAATGGCCGTCTGGCGCATGCGTGGATTTCACCTTCTAACATTGACAAAGTACTTGTGGAATAAATATGTTCCTTCTGCGATTAAATCCTCTTCGTACTCGTTTAATCTCTTCTTGGGTATAGTTTAATGTCACTGGAGTAAGATGGAAAAGTCACTGGGTGTAAAAATGTTGTTAAATAAGTAGATCAATTGGTGTTTATGTGTGTCCGTTTAACCTCGAATATTCACTTGGTATTTGGTGTGATTCCAGTGTTATTTCGTTTAAATAGTGATATGTGATGCTGTTTATAGGTGTTATGTAGTTCATAGGGCAACTTCACCACTTCACAATGATTAGAATAGTTTAAAATTTAATTTTTACACAAAAACTGATTCCGAACTTTAGTTATACGTAATCGCCATTAAGGTTGGGTTTTATAAAATATTCACGTGTAGTGTGCTCTTCAATGTATAATAATGAACTGCGTGGATTTCCTTCGTCATCCGAAACGTCTTAGCCAATTTAATATTAAAAAGACATTGTTTAAAATTGCCATAACTTCCGACACACTTTAATTTCGTGCACTATGCTTATAAAGTAAATTCGTTATTACTTAACTGTTTGAAATATAAAATACATATTCGTTTTCACTATTCTATTCTACTTATTTTGATAGTAATTAAGTTAGTATTACAAAGTTTTATCTGAAAATTATTTCTTATAATTTTTTGGGAGGTAGGCCTAAAATTATACTTCCCTGTCTTCTATGTAAATAATAGCCATTTTAACTAATATAATTATTATTCTATGAAATCTGAAATTTGTATAATTATCAATTCTCACTTATTTTATTGCAATTTAGTATATTAATGATGGTTTTTTCATATAATTCAGTTGTATATGATTCCCCTTCTGATAAAGTTAGTGAACCTATTTCAGTTTCAAATGGTATTTCATTATACAAATAAATAATTTTACTCATAGAATGACCATATCTTTAGAAAGCCTTATTTAAATAGTATTTAATATGTTGGGTGTATCTTGCCTAAATATTGTCAGTTTGACTGGTTTATAAGATTAGGTTTATTAATTATTATGCATTTTAACTTTATTATATTGCCTAGATTTGAATTGTGGCTATTTGCAGAATGTTTTACTAATGTAATTATTTTATTTCCTTCTCTGACTTCTGACTCTGATATATTTGATTAAAAATTAGTTCTCTGATCTGGCATAACAGTAATTATAGATTATACAATTAAAATATAACACCCAGATATATAAAACTGGTGTTCTTAATAACATTGTTTTGGTATATCACCTAATAACATAATAAAAAGTATTTCTACCACATTGGAATGTTATCTAATTTTAGATAATGCATTCCTAAATTAACATGAACAATAAAATAACAATTATAATACTAGTATTTCTTATGACTAACCCTTACTTATCTAAATGCTATATTTAATTAGAACCCCACATTTGGATCCATATATAATTGTTAATACCTTCTACTACTCCATCATAAACAGTTAGTTCTGTAATTCCCCATTTTATAAGATTTATGCCCCCTCTTAAAGTATAACCCTGGCTATCTAAGTTATATTCCATTCTATGGAATGTTCATACAGTTTTAGTAGCTTTTTATTAGTAAAATTACTACTTCATTATCAAAGTAGGCACTGTTCACAAAACTTAAAGTTTGTTACTTTGTACTGCTACTCATGCACCTTTCTTAAAGTTTATTAGTTATAATTTGATCACTTACACCTTTCCATGGTAAATTATTACTATATTTACTAGTCTTTTTCTAGTTTTTAATATGAAATATTCAACCATGGGGGAACTGTGAAGATTTGTTTATGCACATTACACAATAACTTTTTGAATGCACTAATATTTACTACAGCTAACACTTTTAGTTTTTTGCCAGTTTTACAGTGATATGGTTTTTTATTGTGTTATACTTTCTTTTTTGGGCATTCATTGATTTTGGGGTTTTTTGGGGGTTCTTTCCCTATGGAGTTTTTGTTTTATATGGGTCGTCTTAATTATTCTTCTTTCTTCTTGAGTTTGGTTATTCTTCCTTCTTCTGTAGTTTTGGATTATACTTGCTTCTTCCTTCTTCTGTAGTTCTTATTTTTATTATTCTTCCTTCTTCTTTGAGTTTGGTTCTTCTTTATTCTTCCTTCTTCCTTCTTCAGTAGTAGTAGTTTTAATTAGTCTTCCTTCTTCTTTCTTCAGTAGATTTAGTTTGTTCTTCTTTCTTCAGTAATAGTAGTTTTAATTATTCTTCTTTCTTCTGTCTTCTGTATCTTTGATTGTTCTTCTTTCTTCAGTAATAGTAGTTTTAATTATTCTTCTTTCTTCTGTCTTCTGTATCTTTGATTGTTCTTCTTTCTTCAGTAATAGTAGTTTTAATTATTCTTCTGTCTTCTGTATCTTTGATTGTTCTTCTTTCTTCAGTAATAGTAGTTTTAATTATTCTTCTTTCTTCTGTCTTCTGTATCTTTGATTGTTCTTCTTTCTTCATTCTTCAGTAGTAGTAGTTTTAACTAGCTCTTCTTTCTTCATTAGATTTAGTTTGTTCTTCTTTCTTCTTTGAGTTTTAATTGTTCTTCCTTCTTCTGTAGCTTTGATTGTTCTTCCTTCTTCAGTAATAGTAGTTTTAATTATTCTTCTTTCTTCTGTCTTCTGTATCTTTGATTGTTCTTCTTTCTTCATTCTTCAGTAGTAGTAGTTTTAACTAGTTCTTCTTTCTTCATTAGATTTAGTTTGTTCTTCTTTCTTCTTGGGTTTTAATTGTTCTTCCTTCTTCAGTAATAGTAGTTTTAATTAGTTCTTCTTTCTTCAGTAATAGTAGTTTTAATTATTCTTCTTTCTTCTGTCTTTTGTATCTTTGATTGTTCTTCTTTCTTCATTCTTCAGTAGTAGTAGTTTTAACTAGTTCTTCTTTCTTCATTAGATTTAGTTTGTTCTTCTTTCTTCTTTGAGTTTTAATTGTTCTTCTTTCTTCTTTGAGTTTTAATTGTTCTTCCTTCTTCTTTAGCTTTGATTGTTCTTCCTTCTTCTTTAGCTTTGATTGTTCTTCCTTCTTCAGTAATAGTAGTTTTAATTATTCTTCTTTCTTCTGTCTTCTGTATCTTTGATTGTTCTTCTTTCTTCAGTAATAGTAGTTTTAATTATTCTTCTGTCTTCTGTATCTTTGATTGTTCTTCTTTCTTCAGTAATAGTAGTTTTAATTGGTTCTTCTTTCTTCAGTAATAGTAGTTTTAATTATTCTTCTTTCTTCTGTCTTCTGTATCTTTGATTGTTCTTCTTTCTTCCTTCTTCAGTAATAGTAGTTTTAATTATTCTTCTTTCTTCTGTCTTCTGTATCTTTGATTGTTCTTCTTTCTTCAGTAATAGTAGTTTTAATTATTCTTCTTTCTTCTGTCTTCTGTATCTTTGATTGTTCTTCTTTCTTCATTCTTCAGTAATAGTAGTTTTAATTAGTTCTTCTTTCTTCAGTAACTTTGATTGTTCTTCTTTCTTCATTCTTCAGTAGTAGTAGTTTTAATTAGTCTTCTTTCTTCTGTCTTCTGTAGTGGTAGTTTTGACTATTCTTCCTTCTTCTGTAGTTTTTCGCCGTGTATGCCTTCGTTTCTTCTGGTCTGGTTTCTTTGACGGGGTATATTAATTGCCTGCTTCTATCTTACCTGGGTAATTTTGTTATTATCATTTTTAGTCTTCTGGGTTTTTAAATTTGTATTATATTATATTGTTTGCAGAAATTTTCTTTATTCAACCTTTCTTGTGAATATATTATTAAACAGTGCATTTTAATTAATTCTCATCTGGATATTCCATATCTTAGAGCTTTATTAATGATCATTGAGTAATGTATTTGTGTGGATTATCTGTCATGCTACAATATATAAAGGTGATAATATAGTAATATTAGCATTAATATTTTTAATTTAACTAAAACCATACTATATAGAATAATAAATGTTTTAAGACCCGGATTACTCAAATGAGTGAATATTATCGTAAAGGCTCTGATTACAAAGGTTTAGTGCCATGATTTATAAATTAATATAAAAATAACAAATTATTATACCCAAAAAAATTCACCAGCCATGAATTCCATTTTTATTGTGAGGAAACATCGATTAAAAATAATACATTTATGAGTGAATATTACTTTAAAGGGATTGTTTGACATTTTGGAAAACTATGTTACTAGTAAATAGGTAATAGATAGGGAGTTTTATTCTAGCTTGTAAATTAAATATTTAATTATATTACATGCATAACTTTAAATTGATTGAAAATTATCTGAATGATAATTATCCAGAGCGCAGTATTAAGTATTATTAATTATTAATTTTAGAAATAATAATTTTATTTATAGAGAACAAAGTTCGTGCCAGCAGTTGCGGTTACACCATTCTCTAGATTTAATTATGTTAGTTTCAGTTAAAAATAAATTAATGTTAAGTTTTTTAAATGTTTGGTGAAATAATGTATAAATATGTGTTTACTTTTATGGCTGAAAAAAATTTATATAAAACTAGGATTAGATACCCTATTATTGAAAGTGTAAATAAAATGACTAGATTATTAATAGTTATGATCTTTAAATTCAAAGAATTTGGCGGTAATTTATCTAATCAGAGGAATCTGTTTTGTAATCGATAATCCACGATAGGTTTTACTTTATATAAATTTGTATACCTCTGTCAAGAATGCTTTATCAGAATAATTTTCATTTATTTTATTAATTAAATGTCAGGTCAAGGTGCAGTTAATTTTAAAGAAAAAATGGGTTACATTATTATAAAAATGAATTGTTTTCTATAATGAAAATCATTAAATTGGATTTGAAAGTAAATTTATTAAATATAGTTTTTTGAATTTAGGTTCTAAATTATGCACATATCGCCCGTCACTTCCACTACAAAGTGGGATAAGTCGTAACAAAGTAGCTGTGCTGGAAAGTGTGGCTAGAGTGCAAATTAGAGGTTAAGGCATATTATTTACACTAATAAAAATTATTGATTTATCAATATAATTTGAATAATAATTTAAATTTATGATGAATTTGTTGAAATTACTTTAAATAAAAATAATTATTTAGTTTTAGTACTATTTATGGAAAGAATATTTTTAATTGAACTGTGAAGACTAAACAATAAATATAAAAAAGTAGAATTATAATTTGTACCTTTTGTATCAGGGTTAATTAATTATATATAAAAATTTATTTTTCCCGAATTATAGTGACTTAAGATTATTTGTTAATTATTGTAATATAAATATTAATAAAATAATTTTAGTGATGAAACTTTTTTCGAACTATAATATTTCTGGTTTCTTAAGAATTAAATTTAATTTAAAATAAATATTTTAATTTATATTTTAATATAAAGTTTTATATTTATTTAATTATATTGAGGACAAGCTAAATATAATTACTATAATATTTTAGATTTTAATTAATTAAATAGGCTTGCAATTAGCCTTTTTATATGAGTAAGTTAAATTTTATTTTTTATTTAAATACATTTAATATATTTTAGGTATATATTAAGAAAATTAAATTAATAAAAATGTTTTTATTAAAATGATTAAAGTAGTAAATTACAATAAATTGTATTTAAGAATTAGGCAAATATAATTTTCACCTGTTTACCAAAAACATGTCCTTTAGAAAAATAATAAAGGTCTATTCTGCCCAATGATATTTTAATGGCCGCGGTAAATTGACCGTGCAAAGGTAGCATAATAATTAGTCTTTTAATTGAAGGCTTGTATGAATGAATGGATGAAAAATTTTCTTTTTTAATTAAAATAGATTGAATTTAGAGTTTAAGTAAAAAATCTTAAATAAATAAGTGGGACGAGAAGACCCTATAGAAATTTAAATAAATTTATTTTTCTAGAAATTAGAATTAACAACTGGAAAAATTATTTCATTTTTTGTTGGGGTGACATTATAAGAAATAAAACTTTAAATGAATTTTTCATAAATTAATGTTTAATTGATCCAATTTTTTTGATTATAAGATTAAATTACCTTAGGGATAACAGCGTTATTAGTTTGGAGAGTTCATATCGATAAATTAGATTGCGACCTCGATGTTGGATTAAGAAAAGAGTTTAAAGCAAAATTTAAATATTCTAGGTCTGTTCGACCTTTAATTTCTTACATGATCTGAGTTCAAATCGGCGTGAGCCAGGTTGGTTTCTATCTACTAATATATTTTTGATATTAGTACGAAAGGACCGTGTCAAATAATTTAATTTATTCTATTTTAGCAAAAAAGTGCATTAAATTTAGAATTTAATTATGTAATAATATTACATGTAGAAAATGTTTATAATTACTATTTTAATCACTGCCTTGTTTATTTTAGTTGGTGTTGCATTTTTAACTTTGATGGAGCGTAAAATTTTAAGATATATTCAAATTCGTAAGGGTCCAAATAAAGTAGGATTTGTTGGTATTTTACAACCATTTTCAGATGCTATTAAATTGTTCTTAAAAGAGAGAAATATGCCAATGCTATCTAATTATTTAATTTATATAATTAGACCTGTGTTATGTTTATTCAATTCTTTACTATTATGAGCTATTTATCCATATTTAATCAATTGTGTTTCATTTAATATGGGTATAATATTTTTCTTTTGTTGCACAAGAATAGGAGTCTGTAGTCTAATAATTACAGGCTGGTCATCAAATTCTAATTACGCTATATTGGGCTGTATTCGATCAATTGCCCAAACTATTTCATATGAAGTCAGCCTTGTACTAATTATTTTGTGCCCTGTTGTAATAATTGAGAGTTTTAATTTAAGTGAATTTTATTTTTTTCAACAATTTATATGATTAATATTTCTGTTTTTTCCTTTGAGAATTTGTTGAATTTCATCAGCGATAGCTGAAACTAACCGATCACCATTTGATTTTTCTGAGGGGGAATCAGAATTAGTTTCTGGATTTAACGTTGAATATAGAGGTGCAGGATTTGCGTTTATTTTTTTAGCTGAGTATGCTAGAATTATCTTTATGAGCATAATATTTTGTTTAATATTTCTAGGTAGAAAAATTAATTCTTTAGTTTTTCCCATTCAATTGACATTAATTTCATTTTTATTTATTTGAGTTCCAGGCACTCTACCCCGTTATCGTTATGATAGGTTAATATATTTAGCATGAAAATCATACTTACCAGTAAGTTTAAATTTATTGATTTTTTTTTCATGATTAAATCTATTATTTAATTCATTAAAAATTGTCTTATTATTAAGTTAATAGAATTAATTTTTTCTTTTCTCTATTTTCAAAATAAATGCTTTATTTATAAGCTAATTAACTAGTTAATTAATCTATCTCAAAAAGATTTAATTACTGGGTCTAAAACAAAGTATATAAAATAAATCGTTGTTGAAAATATTCCGATCTTAATATATGGGTATTCAACAGGACAAGCCCAATCCAAGTTAATAAAATTAGAATAATAGACAAGTATCAAAATAAGATTTGATTTGATAAAACAGACTACATAAAAAAAACCGAAGACTTCATCAACAATAATAAATGCGTACAACTAGATAAAAACCCAACAGAAAACTATCTTAAACAAACAATAAAACTAGTAAAAACAAATAAAAACATTTTCAACAATAAAAATATAGACATATATATAAACAATAATCCAGAACCACCTAAAATGAACAGCCTAATAAAAATACACAAATTAAACAACCCAATACGTCCATTAGTCAATTTCAAAAAAGCTCCTACATACAAAATAGCAAGAATAATAGCACAAACACTAAAAAATAACCATCTAACAAATAACCATCATAACATAAAAAAAACATACGAATTAATAGACAAACTAAAAATAATAAATATAAATGAAAATACATTTTTCACATCATATGACATAACAAACATGTACACTAATATCCCAGTAGAAGAAACAATTGACATAATAATAAACAAACTTATAGAACAAAATGAAAACAAACAATATATAACCGAAATAAAAAATAGTCTCCAACTAATACTAAAACAAAATTACTTTGAATTTAATAGCAAAATTTATCAACAGAAAGAAGGTTTAGCAATGGGATCACCATTATCAAGCATAATAGCAGAAATATTCCTACAACATATAGACACCAAAATACAAAATATCATAAAAACACATGACCCAGATGGCATATGGATAAGATATGTAGATGATGGACTATATGTATCAAATAACAAAAACACAAATGCAGAGAACATTCTGAAACAAATCAATAACATACATCCCAAAATACAATTCACAGAAGAAAAAGAAAAACATAACAAAATCAACTATTTAGACATAACCATCACAAGATACAACAAACACATACAATATGGAATATATAGAAAACCAACTTCCACTAACATCATTATACCTAACCATTCTGACCAGCCACCACAACATAAAATGGCAGCATTTTATTCGTTATTTAACAGAATGTACAAAATACCCCTAAACAAACAAGAAACTGACAAAGAAAGAAATATAATATACCAAATTGGTTATGCAAATGGATACAATAAAAATACTATGATCAAAATAGAAAATAAAATCAAATACAAAATAAAAACTGAACAATTAAGAATTAATCAAACAGAACAACACATAAATAATAACAACAACAAAAAATGGGCCACATTCACATATATAAATAATAAAATGTCAAAACTAACAAAACTATTTAAAAACACAGATATAAAAATAGCATACAAAACTAATAAAAATAAATTACAAAATCTAAATAACTCACACAACAAAGATAATACAACAACCAACGGTATATACAAAATTGAATGCCAAGATTGCAATAAATGTTATATAGGACAAACAAAAAAACAGCTGAAAAAACGTTATTTTGAACACCTAAATGCATAAAAAAAACCAAACATATATAAATCCAATTTAGCCACACATGCAATAAACACAGGACATGAATTCCCAGACATAACCAATGTAACACTAATAAAACATATACCACACAAAGGCACCATAATGAACATTTGGGAAAATTTACAGATTTACAAACATAAAACACAAAACAAATTAATACCAGAACAAATACAAATCAATACAAAACATGACACAATATTCAAAGCACTCAACATCGAAAATACACAAAATACAAAAACAGATACCACAACCACACACAATAAGGCAACATTGAAGGACCAAAGACCAACAAACCACCATAATAACATCCAGAAGCCAACACACAAATACTGCACCAGAAGCAAGATGGCGAAGGTTGAAGATGGGAGAACAGGATCTCCCGAAACATGTCCCTAAAGGAAAAAATACATCTTGAGGTAAAATAGTTATAAGTATTATAGTATTATATACATCAAGAAACGGACTGTAGCAGAAAGTGATTGAAGTAATATAACCATACAAGGTAAATAAGCCTACAGTGAAAAAACGAAAAGTGAGGTTATAAAACAAAGCAAAAACAAAAGTGTATAGTGAAGAAAAAAATAGTGAAGTGAATAGCAAATAAGTGAAATCAACTACCAAATAACAGATAACAAATCATCTCTCACATAAATATACATTAACATGTACACAAACAACATAACCACAATTCCATATAACCACATTACCAAATTGTTAAACAAATTTCAAACACGAAAAAAACAACTAATGAACACAAACATAAACATATACTTCAATAGACAATGCCAAAAACATAAATTAACACCTAAATACATCAACATAAACACAAACAACAAAAATATGACTGCACAAAAAACTATAAAACAAGCACAAAGGCTATGGATACAAAACGAAATTAATCAATTATACAGTAAGAAAAATAACATAACACTAGACATATACAAACTACACTTAGAGCTAACAAATTTATTACATCCAATCACTTGGAACAATAAATACAATAACATAGAAAATAAAATAAGATTTGAGAAAAACTAAAAGACTTATACAATCAACAAAAAACTTAACACATTAAAACAACAAAACAAAAATCAAGAACAAAAAAACAAAAATAAACACACATTTTACCCTCGAACCATTAACCTCAGCAATACAGAATTTAACAAAAAAGAAACAGAATATTTAAACAATATGTCAAAAACTAACATAACCCAAAATGCAAACAAAAATCTAGAAAATTTAATAGTAGAAACAGAATTTGCCATTAACCTAATAAAAGCCAATATACAAGAAGAAAAAAGAACAGAAGCAACACATATAATTAAAAAAATAATCACTAGCGAAATGAAAAACAAAGATAAACAAAAGAAAAACAATAAAAGAAATTAAAAATAAAGTAAAGAACAATAATTTAATAATAACTAAAGCAGACAAAAGTCAAGCAACAGTAATCATTGATAAAACAGACTACATAAAAAAAACCGAAGACTTCATCAACAATAATAAATGCGTACAACTAGATAAAAACCCAACAGAAAACTATCTTAAACAAACAATAAAACTAGTAAAAACAAATAAAAACATTTTCAACAATAAAAATATAGACATATATATAAACAATAATCCAGAACCACCTAAAATGAACAGCCTAATAAAAATACACAAATTAAACAACCCAATACGTCCATTAATCAATTTCAAAAAAGCTCCTACATACAAAATAGCAAGAATAATAGCACAAACACTAAAAAATAACCATCTAACAAATAACCATCATAACATAAAAAATACATACGAATTAATAGACAAACTAAAAATAATAAATATAAATGAAAATACATTTTTCACATCATATGACATAACAAACATGTACACTAATATCCCAGTAGAAGAAACAATTGACATAATAATAAACAAACTTATAGAACAAAATGAAAACAAACAATATATAACTGAAATAAAAAATAGTCTCCAACTAATACTAAAACAAAATTACTTTGAATTTAATAGCAAAATTTATCAACAGAAAGAAGGTTTAGCAATGGGATCACCATTATCAAGCATAATAGCAGAAATATTCCTACAACATATAGACACCAAAATACAAAATATCATAAAAACACATGACCCAGATGGCATATGGATAAGATATGTAGATGATGGACTATATGTATCAAATAACAAAAACACAAATGCAGAGAACATTCTGAAACAAATCAATAACATACATCCCAAAATACAATTCACAGAAGAAAAAGAAAAACATAACGAAATCAACTATTTAGACATAACCATCACAAGATACAACAAACACATACAATATGCAATATATAGAAAACCAACTTCCACTAACATCATTATACCTAACCATTCTGACCAGCCACCACAACATAAAATGGCAGCATTTTATTCGTTATTTAACAGAATGTACAAAATACCCCTAAACAAACAAGAAACTGACAAAGAAAGAAATATAATATACCAAATTGGTTATGCAAATGGATACAATAAAAATACTATGATCAAAATAGAAAATAAAATCAAATACAAAATAAAAACTGAACAATTAAGAATTAATCAAACAGAACAACACATAAATAATAACAACAACAAAAAATGGGCCACATTCACATATATAAATAATAAAATGTCAAAACTAACAAAACTATTTAAAAACACAGATATAAAAATAGCATACAAAACTAATAAAAATAAATTACAAAATCTAAATAACTCACACAACAAAGATAATACAACAACCAACGGTATATACAAAATTGAATGCCAAGATTGCAATAAATGTTATATAGGACAAACAAAAAAACAGCTGAAAAAACGTTATTTTGAACACCTAAATGCATACAAAAAACCAAACATATATAAATCCAATTTAGCCACACATGCAATAAACACAGGACATGAATTCCCAGACATAACCAATATAACACTAATAAAACATATACCACACAAAGGCACCATAATGAACATTTGGGAAAATTTACAGATTTACAAACATAAAACACAAAACAAATTAATACCAGAACAAATACAAATCAATACAAAACATGACACAATATTCAAAGCACTCAACATCGAAAATACACAAAATACAAAAACAGATACCACAACCACACACAATAAGGCAACATTGAAGGACCAAAGACCAACAAACCACCATAATAACATCCAGAAGCCAACACACAAATACTGCACCAGAAGCAAGATGGCGAAGGTTGAAGATGGGAGAACAGGATCTCCCGAAACATGTCCCTAAAGGAAAAAATACATCTTGAGGTAAAATAGTTATAAGTATTATAGTATTATATACATCAAGAAACGGACTGTAGCAGAAAGTGATTGAAATATATATATATATATATATATATATATAGAAATAATATAACTAACATTATAATGTTAATGAGATCAAATAATAAGTTTATTTATTTAGGAATAACGTTAGCATTTATAATTAAAGTTCCATTATTTATGTTTCATTTTTGATTACCAAAAGCTCATGTCGAAGCACCTGTTTCTGGTTCTATAATTTTGGCTGGGATTCTTTTAAAATTGGGAACTTATGGTTTAATTCGTGTTATATATATTATGCCAACAATATTTACTAATTATAGATTTATTTGGATTTCTATTTCATTAATAGGGGGAATTATAATTAGATTATCTTGTATAATGCAAATTGATATAAAATCTATAATTGCGTATTCTTCTGTAGCTCACATAAGATTAGTTATTGGAGGAATTATGACAATAAATATGTGAGGTATATCTGGGGCATATTTTATAATAATTGGACATGGTTTATGCTCATCTGCTTTATTTTGCTTCGCAAATATTTCTTATGAACGTTCGGGGAGACGTAGAATCCTAATCAATAAAGGAATATTAAGATTTATACCTTCAATAACTCTCATATGATTCCTAATATCTTCTAGAAATATTTCATGTCCTCCAACAATTAGTTTAGCAGGAGAAATTATAATTCTAAATAGATTAATGTCTTGAAATTCATTATGTATAGTTTTCTTGTCTTTTTCTTCATTTTTATCAGCTTGTTATATTTTATATTTATATTCTCACACTCAACATGGAATAATTTTCTCGGGCTGCTACTCCTTCAATTCTGGAAACGTGCGTGAATTTTTTTTAATTATAATGCATTGGATTCCCTTAAATTTAATTATTTTGAAATTAACATTGTTAATATAATTCAATTAGTTTAAAATAAAACATTAAATTGTGGATTTAAAAATATAAATTTATATTGGATCATTACTAAAAATAAACTTAATACATATATTTTCTTAATTTTATTAATTATAAGATTAATAATACTAATTTTATCAATAAATATAATTATTTTTGACAATGCAATTATAATAGAATGAATAATTATTACAGTCAATTCATGTAATATTTATATAACATTAATTTTTGATTTTATATCAACTTTATTTCTCTCAACCGTTATATTTATTTCATCAATAGTTATATTGTATAGAGGTGTATATATAATAAGTGATAAATATATTAATCGATTTATATATATTATTATAATATTTGTGATGTCAATAATATTATTAATTATTAGACCTAGTATGGTAAGTATTCTTATTGGATGAGATGGATTGGGGTTAGTATCATACTGTTTAGTTGTTTATTATCAAAATTTAAATTCTAGAAATGCTGGAATATTAACGGCATTAATAAATCATATTGGAGACGTTATAATCCTTTTATTAATCGCATGAATAATAAATTTTGGATCTTGAAATTTTATATCTTTTGTTAATAAAATAATAATGAGTCCAATAATTATACTAATTATTATTGCAGGATTTACAAAAAGAGCTCAAATCCCATTTTCTTCATGACTTCCAGCAGCTATGGCTGCTCCAACTCCAGTATCGACCCTTGTTCATTCGTCAACATTAGTTACTGCAGGAGTATATCTAATTATTCGATTCAGAAATTTAATTATATCATTTAATTTAATTCAAATATTTTTAATGTTATCAGTACTAACAATAATTATATCAGGGCTAGCTGCAAATTTTGAATTTGACTTAAAAAAAATTATTGCACTATCAACTTTAAGACAATTAGGAATTATAATATCAATTTTAATATTTGGCTATCCAATATTATCTTTTTTTCATCTTATTATTCACGCCCTATTTAAGGCATCACTTATTTTATGTGCTGGGGTATTGATTCATAGATTAATAAATAATCAAGATATACGTATAATGGGCTGCATAAGTTATAATATACCAATAACTAGAACATTCATAAATATTGCTAACTTATCATTGTGTGGAGTACCCTTTATGAGAGGGTTTTACTCAAAAGATTTAATCATAGAAATAATATGCTCCAGAAGTATTAACTTTTTAATTTTATTATTAATGTATATTGGAATTGGAGTAACATCTTTTTATTCTGCCCGATTAACATATTTTTCAATAAATATAGATTTTAGTTATTATAATTTTAGTTCACAAAACGAATTATTTAATAATATATTAAAGAGAATTATGATTTTATCTATTTATTCAATTTTATCAGGGTCTATATTTAGATGAATCATATTTAATAATCCTACAAGAATTATTCTTCCCATTGAAGGAAAGATAAAAGCAATGGCTCTATCTTTTCTGGGATTATTAATAGGATATGAAATATCTATGTTTACATATACAGTAAAGAAATTTACAAGAGAGTTTATAAGTTCCATATGATTTTTAAAACAACTATCAACCTTTCATACTCAATTTTTTATTTTAAAAAATTCATTTGTATTTCAAAAATCAATTGATTTAGGATGGGGAGAAAAAATTGGACCTCACGGTACGATTGAATTAATAAAATTAATCACAATATTTAATATTAATATAAGAAAAAATAATTTCAAAATTCAAATAATAACATTTATTGTTTGATTTTTAATTATTATATATTTAAATAGCTTAAGCATTAGAGCATAATATTGAAGATATTAAGGTAATAAATATTTTTAAATATTTATATGGTTTTCCCTCTCTTTTCAATGAAAATGAAATGTTTTATAAACTTTATAAATAAGGAAAAAACGGAGTTTAACCGCTTTAAAAGCTAGTTAGCAGCTGCTTTTATTCCTATTTCCTTTTAATTGGAAATTATATGTTCAATAACTTTATTAACAATAAAGTGCCTCATCTTTGGCTTCAATTAATAAACAAAGGAATAAAGATTCTTTTTTTAGGTCGAAACTAAATGTATTTATTACTTCATTGTTTTTAAGAATGGCTAATATAAGCACCTATTGATTGCAATTCAATAATTATGTTTAAATACATCCCTATTAAATTCAATTTAACATATTATTTTTTCATTCATGATATAGACCTAATATTAAAAATAATAAAAATAACAATATCACTAAGTAAATTTCAACAATATTAATAGTTGTTATTACAATAACCATGGGCATAATAATTACCAATTCAACATCAAAAATAAGGAAAATGACTGCAATTATAAAAAAATGTCTTGAAAAAGGAATTCGAGATGACTCAAAAGGATCAAATCCACACTCAAATGGAGATGACTTTTCACGATCAATAATTGATTTAGTTGACACGAAATATAAAAAAGTTATTAAAGTAGATAAAATTAATAATATCATAATACAATAAACTACAACATTAAAAATTATTCTATTTAAAAATTAATCCTTTTAATTGGAAGTTAAATATACTTATATACTAACAGAACATTTATCTACCTCACCAGTAAACCGATACATACAAACATAGTCGCACAATATCGACAAAATGTCAATACCAAGCAGCTGCTTCAAAACCAAAATGATGGGTTCTAGAAAAATGAAATTTCAATTGACGCAATAAACAGATTATGATGAATGTTCTTCCAATAATAACATGGATTCCATGAAATCCTGTCGATACAAAAAATGTTGATCCATACACAGAATCTGAAATGCAAAATGATGATTCAAAATATTCATATACTTGAAGAATAGTAAAATATACCCCCAATATTAAAGTTAACAGGATACCATAAACAGATTCATCATGTTTACTTTCTATTATGGAATGATGAGCTCACGTAATTGTTACTCCAGAACACAATAAAATTATGGTATTTAATAAAGGAATTTGTATTGGATTAAAGGGCATAATCCCAGTAGGAGGTCAATTTATTCCAATTTCTATAACAGGTCTTAATCTTCTGTGAAAAAATCCCCAAAAGAAAGAAATAAAAAAGAAAATCTCTGACACAATAAATAAAATCATTCCTAATTTTAAACCTCTCACTACAATTATTGTGTGAAGTCCTATAAACGTTCCTTCGCGCGAAATATCACGTCATCATTGAATTATAGTTAAAATCAAAATTAAAAATCCAAAAAATAATAAAATAAAATTTTGTATATGAAATATTATTACTATACCAGAAACAAAAGTTAGAGCCCCAATTGACCCCGTTAAAGGTCATGGTCTACAATCAACTAAATGATATGGATGATTATTCATTAAGATACTTCTCTATAATACAGAGTTCTTAGAACTGTAAAAACATAAGGTTGAATCACACAAACTGCTGATTCAAATAATATTAATAATATCTGAATTAAAATAATTAGATTTATATAAATTTCTAAATTAATTGATCTGTTTCCTAATAATGTTATTAATAGATGGCCAGCAATTATATTTGCTGTTAAACGGACAGCCAAAGACCCTGGTCGAATTAAATTTCTGACAGTTTCAATACATACTATAAAAGGTATTTAAATTATTGGAGTTCCTATTGGAACTAAATGACAAAACATATGGTTTGTATTGTTCAAAAATCCAAATAAAATAAAAGTTAACCAAAGAGGAAGGGCTAAACTAAGGGAAAATACTAAATGTCTTGATCTAGTGAAAATATATGGAAAAAATCCGAGAAAATTATTGAATAGGATGAAAATAAATAAAGAACAAAATAATAATGATCTACCAAGAGATCCTGAATTTATTAATAAATTTAATTCAAAATTTATTGTATTTAGAACTTTATTAATAAAAATCATATAACGACTAGGGATATATCAAAACCCTATAGGTATAAATAATAATAACATTAATGAGTTTAATCAATTTAATGAAAATAATCCTGTTGATGGATCAAAAGTTGAAAATAAATTTGTTATCATGATCAGTTATATAAATTATTAAATTTATCAGTTAAATTTATCCTTGGAATTTTCATAAAAGAAAAATAAATAAAAGTTATAATTAAAATAACAATTAAAAAAAAAAGAAAACATAAATTTATTGGAGATATTTGTGGAATAGAAAAATACTATTCTTAGTTTTTTGAATCTGACAGATTGATGTTTTATAATAAACTAACTTTTCGTCATTAAAAGTAATCGTTAGTTACTATAAATTGGTTTAAGAGACCATCACTTACTTTCAGTCACTTAATGAATAATTCAGCAATCAATCAATAAAACAATTTATACCAACTCTTTCAATAACAATAGGCATAAATCTATGATTTGCTCCACAAATTTCAGAACATTGACCAAATGATATACCAGGTCGAATAATAAATATTCTTGCTTGATTTAATCGACCAGGCACGGCATCTACTTTAATTCTCATAGATGGCATAGCTCATGAATGAATAACATCAAACGATGAAACCAATAATCGAATTTGAGTAGTAAAAGGTAAAATCGTTCGATTATCTACTTCTAATAAACGGAACTCTCTAATTGATATTTCATTCTGAGATTTTATATAAGAATCAAATTCAATATTTAGAAAATCTGAATATTCGTATGATCAATATCATTGATGACCAATAATTTTTAAAGTTATTAAAGGTTTGTTAATTTCATCCAATAAATATAATAATCGTAAGGATGGGAATGCAATAAAAATCAAAGTTAAAGCTGGAAGAAGTGTTCAAAAAAATTCAATTAGTTGTCCCTCTAATAAAAGTCGATTAACAATATTATTAAATATAATAGCTGTTATTATATAAGTAACAATTGAAGTAATAATAATTAAAATAATTAAAGTATGATCATGAAAAAATATTAATTGTTCCATTAATGGTGATGTAGCATCTTGCATATTAATATAAGATCAATTAGAAATTTCTAACAAAAATTATTTTATATATGAATCTTAAATTCATCGCACTTCATCTGCCATATTAGAATTGAACTAATAATGGAATCTCACTATACGAGTGCTCAGACGGAGGAAGTTTATGTAACCATTCAATGGAGGAACTTATATTAGTTGAATATAAAATCAATCGATGTGAAATAAATCTTTCTCAAATAATAAACAATAAAAATAAAATTCCAATAAATGAAATTTTTCTTCCAATAGAAGATATAATATTTCACGATATAAATGCATCAGGATAATCTGAATATCGACGTGGTATCCCTCTCAATCCTAAAAAATGTTGGGGAAAAAAGGTTAAATTTACTCCAATAAATATAATCAAGAAATGAATTTTTAATCAATTAGAATTTAAAGATAATCCAGTAAATAAAGGATATCAATGAATAAATCTTCCTAAAATTGCAAATACTGCACCTATTGATAACACGTAATGAAAATGGGCCACAACATAATATGTATCATGTAATACAATATCAATTGATGAATTAGCTAAAATCACTCCAGTCAATCCACCAATAGTAAAAATAAAAACAAACCCTACTGCCCATAAAATTGAAGGTGTTATCTTGATTTTAACTCCTCTCAAAGTTGCTAATCATCTAAAAACTTTAATTCCAGTTGAAACAGCAATAATTATTGTAGCAGAAGTAAAATAAGCTCGTGTATCAACATCCATACCAACTGTAAATATATGATGTGCTCAAACAACAAATCCTAAAATACCAATTGATATTATAGCATAAATTATTCCTAGTGACCCAAAAGATTCAATTTTTCCTCTTTCCTGAGTTTTCTTTATGTGAGAAATCAACCCAAATCCAGGCAAAATTAAAATATATACTTCAGGGTGCCCAAAAAATCAAAATAAATGTTGATATAAAATTGGATCTCCTCCACCTGAAGAATCGAAAAAAGAAGTATTTAAATTCCGATCAGTTAATAATATTGTAATTGCACCAGCCAGAACTGGTAATGAAAGCAATAATAAAAAAGCAGTAATTAATACCGCTCATACAAATAAAGGTAACCGATCCATATATATTCCCGCTGATCGTATATTAAAAATTGTTCTAATAAAATTAACTGCACCCAAGATTGAGCTAGCTCCGGCCAGATGTAAAGAAAAAATAGTTAGATCAACACAAGATCCTGAGTGTGCAATGCCTCTTGACAATGGGGGGTAGACTGTCCAACCAGTACCTGCACCTCTATCAACTATTCTACCAATTAATAATAATGTTAATGAAGGTGGTAATAATCAAAAACTTATATTATTTATTCGAGGAAAAGCCATGTCAGGAGCACCAATTATTAAAGGAACCAATCAATTCCCAAATCCTCCAATCATAACTGGTATTACTATAAAAAAAATTATAACGAAAGCATGAGCAGTAACAATCACATTATAAATTTGATCATCTCCAATAAAAGATCCAGGAATGCCTAATTCAACACGAATAAGAACTCTTAAAGTTGTACCCGCCATCCCTGATCAAATCCCAAAAATGAAATATAATGTTCCAATGTCTTTATGATTAGTTGAGAAAAATCACTTATTCATAACTAAACATTGATTTATTCCCAATTGAGATGACTGAATTAGGTAATAAACTGTAAATTTATTTATGGATATTTTTCCTCTCAATAATCTAATCTTTCTTCTTTCTTCTTAATTTTTTATTCTTTCTTCAGTCTTATATTTAATAATAATATTAAATTGCAAATTTAAAGGTGATTAAAATAAATCTGAGGCTTACAAAAAAAATTATATTTTTAACTTTGAAGGATAATAGTTTTATTAACATAAAACCTTAGTAATTCATAATATTAAATAAGGTTACAGCTATAAATCCAATCAATAAAGAATTCACTATAAACAATGTATTATTTAACCTAAAAGTTGACAACTTTAAAGATACATTATTCATCATTAGCCCTGTCATTACAACTCGTAAATAATAAAATAACACTAATAAAGCAGTTATTACTAAAATTAAACATAAAAAATACATTTTATTAACTAAAAGACAATAAATTATCATAAATTTTGGGGAAAATCCTAAAAATGGTGGTAATCCACCTATTGACATAAAAACAATCATTAACATTAACGATTTAACCCTATTGTTAAACAAAATAAAAATTTGATTTAAATAATTCATATTATTTATTCAAAACAGATAGCAAGTCAAAAATAAAGAGACGGAATAAATTATAAAATATACCAGCCATATATAATTTATTAATATAACCCCTCTAAAAATTCAACTTAAATTGTAAATTGATGAATATGCTAAAATTTTTCGAATTGATGAATAACACAGCCCTCCCAATGAGCCTCAAAAACATGATAAAACAATAAATAAAATTAATCTTATATCCAAATAACTCAATAAAATAATGGGAATAATTCTCTGAACGGTTATAATTAAAAAAGACACTAATCAAGATAACCCATCAATTACTGAAACATATAAATAATGGAATGGAGGAGATCCAATTTTAATTATTAAACTAACTATAATAAAATATTTTACCTGAAATAATATTCCTAAAATAACAACAAACAGGAATAACAATCTTGAACCCATTCTTTGAACAATAAAATATTTAATTATTGACTCAGATGAGTAAACTCTCATTTTATTCATTATAAAAGGCAAAAATGATACCATATTTATTTCGACTCCCATTCAACAACCCAGCCAATTGTTTGAACAAATCGACAACATAATACCAAAAAACAAGAATGCCACAAATACTATATAAGAGGAATTTTTTTTAATTAAAAAGAGGATAATTTTCCATAAATGAGGTATGAACCCATTAGCTTAATTTTAGCTTATCTTTTATATGTTGTAGTTTATGAAGAACATTAACTTTTGATATTAAAAGACAGTTTAATTCTGCCAACATAATAAGAGTATTATATTACATAATTTATTCTATCAAAATAATCCTTTTTGCTCAGGCACCTTCTTTTTTATTTTTACATTTTATTTTATGTATAACTTATAATATCTGGTATACCTATTGTCATACAATAGACTTCCAACTAATACTTAAATTCGTAACCTTATAAACTCTTTCCACTATCTTTTTACATTTCTATTTATTGATTAAAATAAATTTACGGAATTGAATAACAAGTGACAATCAAATACTCAGCTAAAATACAATAATTACATCAATTATTGTACAACCACATTTTGCAAATTTGGGCTATAAAATATATAATTACAGTATGATTATAGTTAAATTAAAAATACTAATGCTAATATTACTATATTATCACATTTATATATTCATATATAATATATATATATATATATAATATTATGATTTTCTTTTTTTTATAGTTATAAAAAAAAGAAAAATATACTATTATTATTATAAATATTTATATATAAATATATATTAATATATTATTTATATATATATATATGTATGTATATATTATATTATCTATATATATATAACTATATATATAACTACCTATCTCTTTCATCAGTGTAAGAGTATCATTTGAACATTTATTCTGCAGCAACAGGTAACTGTATTTAAATAAATTTATTACGGCGTTTTGAAAGACAAGTATCACTGTTTCTCGTTAAATTAATGTCGTATTATCGTGACAGCAATATGGATAAAAATGTATTCAAACTACACAACGCATGAGATTAAAATAAGATCTACACAATGTAACACGTAATGAACGAAATAGACTAAAAGCATTTGAAATAAATAAACTTCTTTAATACCTCACGGAATAAGCATTTTGCCTGTTCCGTCTTGACCGAGTATCTCTCCATGTCACAATTGATCTTCCTACATCTCTTGTACCAAAGATCTGTATTGAAACGCAACCTTAAGTAGCCGTCCATCCTCCGTTCTGTCCAGATGGTGTAACCATTCCTTACGAAATGTCTGGATTTTATCATTTATGTAAAATACCTGTAGCTCTTCTCTAATATACTCATTGCGCAAACGGTCCTGTCTCGTGCAACTCTTTGTTCCTTTCAGAAAATTCATTACTGAAGCTTGAATTTGGTTTTTAATCTTCTTTGAAAAAACTCACGTTCCAGATCCATATAGTACAACAGGAAATAAAACAGGTAAAAAATAATACTTTCTAACATGGTTTGAAAACATAACAGATGTTTGAATAATGTATGGTAAAAAGACTGTATAATACAAATGAAACATGAACCTCGACTTACTAGGAGAAACACCCAACTCACAAAACAAAATAAGACACAATGTAGACGAACAATTAACTCAGCTAAGGTCAACAAACAGTTCAATAGGAGTGTAAAAAATGCAGCCCTTTATGTAGGACAAGTAAAATTGCCTTTGCTTATTCCGCTAAGACCGCTCTAAAATAGTGCTTTGTTGTACTCTTTGTCGCACTATTTTTTTGCCCACGGTGGTCTGCAAGTATTCGTGTACATCACGTCTAGTGTTGTATTGCTTTGTTGTGTGTTTTTATTAGTAAGTCGTTTTCAATCATTTATTTTATTATTAGTAATTTCCTCATACTCTATGTGATTATTTGTTACATTTCGAATCTCAATCACGCTTTGATAGCATATTTTTGGTTGTTTATATTCTTTATATTCTGTTGTACAGTTACCCTGAAGACGTCTGCCGATTGGTTGGGTGACCAAAACGTCGTTTTGAAGGGTTTTACGAATAAAAGTATCTAGAATTTACCTTCTAACGTGACCAATACAATTAGGTTTCTAACAATAAAGGCGGGTTCCTTAAGTCCTTGTGGGAAACACTTCTTTACTAATAATTTACTATTCTGTCATAAAAATCTCTGTTACGTCACCATACGTGCTCAACAAACCTTGATCGGGAAGTGGTCATTCTTCAACTTTCAACCTGGAACATTAACAGAGACCTGCAATGATCGACTAGATTCGCCCATGTATTCACAACAAACTAACACGGGGTACTATAACAAATATTCTACTTACCAAACAGAGGGTCCGAAGGTTTTCTAAGAGTTTATAATTTGCCTAACGTTTGGTTGGAATCAAAACAAAAACCCATCCATACACAAGAGCTATCTTCTAAAAGTTTAGACACATCGGGTATCTCAGGAATGGCTATACTGCCTCTCACTTCCCCACCCAACTTCTTAGAAATCATAATGTCACTAATAAAATGTTTATTGTTTTCTTTAATAATCATTGGCAAGGAGTATATTATTAATTATCGGATCTAAATTGGATTCAGAGGAACAAAGGCTTGTGGCTGGCCTACTACACTCCACAGATGACTGCACAAAAGGCTAGTGGCACGAATGAGTACACTCTTTACATGATCAAAGTGTTTATATTGTCCTTTATGAGTTAATTTCATTAATAACAACGTGTTAATATGTCCGAACTTACGACTATCCAGTACATTAAGCATTAAGCACCCAGTTACAGGAAGTACCTATTTTTCCTTTTTTAATGCTAAACTGAATTTAATAGATCCCTTTTCAGTGCTTATATTCTGCACCAACACACAATTGGCAATGCTGCAATGTTCCTTACCGTGTAGCCAAACAACAAGATTATCATCATCAGTATGTCTCAGTAATAACTGCAAACACTGACTGTTGTTGTGGTTGTACCATAATAGCAGAAATATTCCTACAACACATAGACACAAAAATACAAAATATTATAAAATCATATAACCCAAATGGCATATGGATAAGATATGTAGATGATGGGCTATATGTATCAAATAACAAAAACACAAATGCTGAGAACATACTGAAAAAATCAATAACATACATCCTAAAATACAATTCACAGAAGAAAAAGAAAAACATAACAAAATCAACTATTTAGACATAAACATCACAAGATACAACAACCACATACAATATGCAATATATAGAAAACCAACTTCTACTAACATCATTATACCTAACCATTCTGACCACCCACCACAACATAAAATGATAGCATTCTATTCGCTATTTAACAGAATGTACAAAATTCACCTAAACAAACAAGAAACTGACAAAGATAGAAATATAATATACCAAATTGTTTATGAAAGTTGATACAATAAAAATACTGTGAACAAAATAGAAAATAATATCAAATATAAAATAAAAACTGAACAATTAAGAATTAATCAAAATGAACAACACATAAATAATAACAACAACAAAAAATGGGCCACATTCACATACATAAATAATAAAATGACAAAACTAACAAAACTATTTAACAACACAGATATAAAAATAGCATACAAAACTAATAAAAATTGTTTACAAAAACTAAATAGCTCACACAACAAAGATAATACAACAACTAACGGTGTATACAAAATTTAATGCCAAGATTACAATAAATGTTACATTGGACAAACAAAAAACAGCTGAAAAAACGTTATTTTGAACACCTAAACGCATACAAAAAAAACAGAAATATATAAATCCAATTTAGCCACACATGCAATAAACACAGGAAATGAATTCCCAGGCATAACCAATGTGACACTAATAAAACATATACCACACAAAGGCACCATAATGAACATTTGGAAAAATTTACAAATATACATACATAAAACACAAAACAAACTAATACCTGAACAAATACAAATCAATACAAAACATGACACTATATTCAAAGCACTCAACATAAAAATACACAAAATACAAATACATATACCACAATCACACACAATAATACAACTTTAAAATACCAGAGACCAACAAACAACCTTAATAGTATCCAGCCAACACACAAATACTTCACCAGACGCAAGATCGCGAAGGCTGAAGATGAGAGCACGGGAGCTCTCGAAACATGTTCCTAATAAGGCAAAAAAGTATATCTTGAGGTAAATTTATTTATAAATGTTAAATTAATATATATATATATATATATTGCGATAGAACACAGGATCATGATAAGCAATGAACTACGACTCATGCATGGATGATGACATTCTCTTGTTTATATTTGTTTCTTGTTCAAATTGGTTCTTTTAGCTATAGTTTTTGTATTTTATTACCGATAAGAATTTAAAAAAGGTCAAATTCTTAAAAATTGTATTCGTCATTTTTTAAGTAATTTGTCTGTGAAAGTGTGTGCGGGTGCGCGAGTTATTAACGTTTTTCTATTGTGTCCGTTATAATTATCCGATTTACATGAGACTTGAACAAGACATAAAATTTAAAATTAGCTACAAGGTCCCTATATTCTGTGATCTTCAAATGACTGTTAAACGTGAATTTTGTTATATGAAATCTCTATTTAAAACTCACTCAGGCGTGAAGTAATAAAATCCCAGATAATTATCTGTGCAAGCTTTGCCAAATTTCATGCAAAGTGGTGCATGAAGAAATATTAGTGCCGTGTGCATATTTATCATGTGACCGATAATTTCCCAATTAGAACGCAGTAAAATCATTGAATATTGTCTGTTGCCATGTGCAGATCAAGGGAGTTCATCTTGTGCATTCGTCTAGTAAATGTGCGGTCCGCGTTCAAGAAGTTTCTCTTGCGTGAACACGTAAACAGTGCGAAAGTTGTACGAAAACTTGGAACTCTGTGTGAGTTATTCGACAGGCCCAAGTAATTCACTTTTAATAAATAATATTGTGATTTACAAGTATCCGTGTTATTCAAGATATCCTCATAGGGAGATCTAGCGACCGCGGTAAATCTGGTGACGCGAGGGCACTTGAAGACGTGCCGGAAGGTGTACGCCTATACACCGCTTTTCATTAAACACCCACGTTACACCTTGAGATACGTAAATAAGCTATAACAATATTAAAACATTTAAAAACCTTTAACAATCATAATCAGTGTTATCGCAGCGAGGCAGTATTGCAGTTCGTCGAGAAAGTTCAGGGTGTTTATCATCAGGACACCATGCCAGCAGAATCCACGAGGGAAGGACACGTGAGATATACGCATCGCCTTCAGCCATCTCGCCGCATCAAATTGGAATATCTTCACTCAAGTAACAAATACAGATCTGAACTTTATATAAACTGTTTTCAAACAATATTTCAAAATTCATAACATTTGTGTATGTTTAAAAACATATCGTATGAACTATTATTCAATTGGTGTGCAATAAATAATTATAATACCTCCAATATAGACTTGTTGATTTATAAAACACACACCATAATCATATGCGCAAGAATTAATTCAATTGTGTTGTCGCAATATATAACGGATCTTTACAGCTGTCGCCGTTTCTCCGTCCCCAACTTCCATTGTAACGTATCGTAGTATGTAAGTTTTTCTAAAATTCTCGCAACGATTGCTTCCCCTACATCATCTTGCCAGCTCCTCCGTGGACGTCCTCTTTTCCTCCTCACCGGTGGTATCCATTCCAGTATTTTGCGGGGCCATGTGTCACCTTCCATTCTCTTCAAATGCCCAAACCAAGTCAATTGTCTTCTTTCTATTTCGTCTATTATTGTCCTGTCAATATTGTAGCATGACAGATAATCCACTAAGTAATAATTCCATTATGATCATAAATAAATTTAAATTACATTAACTCAAAAGAAAATTCAAAGGAAAATAATTAAATATCAAAGGAAAATAATTAAATATCAAAGAAAAATACAACCATAAAGGAAAAAGTAAAATTAAATATTAAAATTGCAACAAAAAAGTATCAAGAAAATTAAATCCGAAGAAACTAAAATAAAATCAGGATAATACCCAGGTAGGATAGGAGCAGGTAATAAAGAAGATACCCCGAACCAACCAACGGACAAAATAAAACCAAATTACCTTGGAAAACCCAAGAAGGAAGAAGTGAAGAAAAGAAGACGTATGATATACTCATAGGACTACGAGGAATACCCATGATAAACCTATTACTAACAATAACAAACTCCGAACCAAATTTTAATGTCACCCAAAGAAAGTATAACACCCCAAAACCTCATAGAAATATAAAATAATTATAAACAAAAGTGTTTAGTAGTGTGAATAGAAGTGCACCGACTAAAGTTATTATATAATAAAATAAACAAATCTTCACAGTCCATTATGACTAAAGGTTTGGTCTTAGAATATTGTAAAACTCAAACATAAATCAGACCCAACAGTGTAAGTGAACCAGTGCAAGTGATTTAAATATAATAAACTTCAAGTAAAGGTGTAACTGTTACTTTAACTATGTACTATTAAATAATTTTAATATTTTATATGAATACTTAGATGACATGCCATGAAATATTATTATGAAAATATTTATAATATTTCATAGAAGAGGCCACATTTTATAAAAAAAAAAAAAAATTCTTTGAAATGTAAATGATAAAGAGAGCAGGTGGGGAATAATTACTGTGACAGGGGATTAAAATGTAATACACAATATAAACAGAAAGGACTGCAATCAATTTAAGTTTAACAAAAAAAAAGAATTAAATGGGTAATTATATTTGTGTTTAAAGCCTATGAACTCCACATTTCAAGGTGGTATATAGAATAAGGATTATGATTAAGATAAGAATGTTTATTAATATAACAGTGTTCATACAGCCTAAAATGTATCTGTATGTATACTATACTAGTTTATAATATGTTTGTTATGTATTTCTTAAAATAGTTAAAACTAAAATGTCTAACTTTAAAGACTAGTAAATAATTTTCAATATTCTTTTTGTATTATGAGCATGAATACAATGCTACATGTACCAATAGTTATATAAGAAGATTTTATTTAATATTGTGTTAACTTTAGAAAGTCAGAAGGGGTATAGAAATAACATTATTCGAAAAACAGTATATGTAAAACTATAAAATCTAGGCCAAATAGGAAATTCCAAATAACATTATAATTGAGTAAGGAAGTTAAATAAACCAAGTAAACTAATGAGATTTATATAAGGTGAATCAATCACCAACTACTATAACTGAAAATATACTTTAAAAGAATAATATAAAAAGACGTATAAAATTATTAAAAAATTTGCAAAATGTAATACCTAACAATTTCAGAGGAGGAATAGTAAATTCATGAATTATAACTAAAAGAATGATCAATTGATAAATTTGTAAGAAATTAAGGAAGGATAAAGATTTATATCAATCGGAAATTTATTATAATCATATTTATAACACATAAGATGGCTAAAATTTTGGACAAGAACAGGAAGCAGATGTTGAGCCTATATTTTTTCAAAAATGAAAGAAATATAGCAATTTTGACAAAAAACTTTATAAAGATGGACTATTGTATGACAAATTAAGCAGAAGGAGTTAAAGAAACCAATTATGTAATTACTAGTTCACGAAAGTAATCAATAACCAAAATATATTCTGAATATAGTGTACTTTAAATCACATGCAGAGGAAGTGATTAATAAATGAAACAATACTTTTCTAATATTAACTTGGCAAGATATTTCAGGAGACGAAGGAAGTAAAACAGTTCTTATTTAACATTGAGAGTGAACAGTTGAATTAAGCTCGCGCTAATAACACGGATAGCCAATACGTTAATGGCGTATAACGGTTGAGCCTATCTTACATTAAAACAGTGGAGAGTTACGGAAAAATTGAACTTAAACCTAAAATCAGTGAATACAACAACCACAAACGGTGAAAACAATTAAAATTGAACGAAATAGAAGTGAAATAAAATAATAAAACTATAAAACAAGAAATATAACTTAACCAAACGAACATCACATTTTTCGACATACACGCTACAGAAGTGAACACACCTAATACAAAACATTTAATCAGTGAATACGGAACACTTAACCAGGACACCTCCCACAACACAATAGACATTATCCAACATTGGAGAACCAAGGAAGCAGTTGAGAAGGCAGCTTTATTAGCAGAAAATTCAGCGTCATCATTCCAGTTTTACTGCAAATACGAAGCGTCGGCCATTTTGAAAAATCCCATCATGCAACACCACCTCCACTGATTGAATTCGTCGTTCGCTGTTGGTAAAACGATTCAACTTTATAAACATTATATATCATTAGTTCATTTTGTAATTAATAATTATTAAGATATATTTGTGAATGTTATACTTTCTATAATTGCCCCTTCTCTGACTATTATAATTATAACCGTTCAAAGAACCAGTCGAAATATTTCTATATAATAACCTGTATTAACAATCGAATACCCTTGTGCAAGAGTCGAGTGTTCTATATGTGGTAATCGATTTTAAATCGATATTATTAAATTTGTCAATAAAATATATTAATTCTACGCTTTGATTTAATTTTTATTGTAGAATTTTTATAAATAAAGAGTTAATTCACAACAGGATCTAAGAAAAAGGCGACATTACTCAAGTGGGAGTAATATACTTGAGAAAGAAAAAAGATATCCCATCGATTAGCGAAATGAGACAATCCTATTAACTCTAATTTTATTTACAATGAAAAAGAAGTGAATTTATTGACATAGTTAACACAGATTAAAACAAAATTTTCACACGACACTATTACAAGGATTATTATTTAAATTATTGAACATAAAAACAGACATTAAAATTTTTTTTGAAAATTTTTAAAAATAAAATAAATTTTGTTTTGTTTTGTACACGAAAGAAACATTTCTATTTGTATTTGTTACAATATTCATCTCAGCTCTAATAGTCTCATTTCTAACCCTGTCTAATTTTGATTTTCTAAAACTGCTCCTGAAGAAGTCCATTTCCGCTGCCTTCATTTTTTTTCTTATTTACGTTTGAAACGTTCCAAACTTCTGCTCCATAAAGGATTATACACTTTGCATCATGCTATTATATATATATATATATATATATATATATATATATGTTTCTTTGTATTTCATGTTATACTTCTTCTTTCCCATAGAAGAGAATTCAGCGTTGTTATAACGGTTCACCCCTTGTTAACACGTTCTTGAATTTCATCTTTGCTGCTTCCCTGTTTGTTGAAAATAACGCCTAAGTATTTACTTTTTTCAACACCTCTTATCCTGTCCACATCCAATTTTAAGTCCTTTACTTCTTCGTTGCCCACTATCAGGTACTCACATTTTGCCATGTTCATCGTCAAACCAGCTGCGTCATATTCTTCTTTTAACTTTCTGACCATATACTCGAGGTCTTCGTCATCCTCCGCTACCGCAATCTGGTCATCGGCTTTTTAATCTGGTAAGTCTTACAAATTTTAATGAGATACAAAACATATGATTATTTAAAACTTTATGGGCCATGAAAATGAAAACCTCGATACGTCCAAATCTATGGAACTGACAAGTTCAAGTATTTAGGAGAAGTTATTGAGCACAATGTCTCGGAGAAAGAAGCCATTAAAGTACGAGTTATCCAAATGAAAGTTGCTTACCGTTTAACCAAGGACACATACGCGTATAACAAGAAACAATATCCATTAATGCCATACTTAGGTATTATCAACAGTAATTTATTCGGAAGCACTCTTTGCAGCTGAGTGTCTGACTCTGAACAAGACAATGATGGAAGAACTGGAAGTCACAGAAAGGAAAATGTTGAGAAAAATCTTGGAATCAATAAAAGGTGGAGAACAGTACAGAAGACGCCACAATAATGAGGAGTTGAGAAAATCACAGATGTAATTAGAAAAAGAAGAATTACGTTTTCTGACATGTTCAAAGAATGAATCCTGACAGAATAATAGGGAAGTTTCATAACTACTTCAAGAAACTCAAAATGAGTTAGAATATTGAAGTTTTCTTTGTCTCACAAATAGAGTAAGACTCCAGTACTTTTTCCCTGTTATTGTTATGAGATTACACCTGTCCGTTGTGTGTGTGTGTGTGTGCGCACGTTGGTGCAAATGACAACTGCAGTTATTTATGTCTGTTTGGAAACTTCCAAGACTTTGTTGGTAAATGTTTTGTGTATATGTATGCATGTGAATGACTCAGAGAGTTTCCTGTTTGTTTGCGTTGACAATACAAAACCATAGGGTTCTCTTAGCTCTAAATATTCCACGATGAAGAAACTTGTGGGTAAATCAAGTCTCAGCGACTAGGAAAGCTTCTCTGTAATATGATCAAATGTTTGGTTAAAAAACACCTGTTTTTAAACCATAAAAGTGTATTGTTGTTGAGAATAAATAGTGCTTTGTTTACAGTAAAGCTTACCGACGAAGTAGCTCTTTTTAGTTAACCATGTAAATTTTTCTGTTCAGTTGTTAACGTTAAAAATACCCACACTGGCTAAACCAATTGTCAAATATTTAGAACTAGGATTAGGATTATTGTGAAATATAATGAAATACAATGAAAAGTCTTGTAAAAGACATTTTACGTTTAGATTAGGTTTTGACCAAACATTCTACAGAAGCGTGTTTTTAATTCTATTTCTAATGTGTTTTTCTATGTCTTCGATGACACAGAAATTGGATGACAGTACTATAACTATATTTATTATTTATACTACAATAGTATGGACGTGGAAATAGTGAACACTGACAATAAGTTATCACAAGACAGATATCTGAATGCGTTGTTTGCTGACGACTTGCTTGTAGTTTACACTACAGGGTCTGATTTACAAACATCTGTTTTTAATCTTCATCTGTTTTGCAAACAGTACAATAGGAAAAGCTTTATTATAAAAACAAAGGTAATGACACTTTGAGAGAAGGAACCAATATGAACAAAAATGAAGATTAATAATCGAATTTTACAACAGGTGAGTCATTTTAGTTATTTAGACTGATATCGGGTGTGTAGAAATTATGATATTGATGTTAAGTTAGGTAAGTTCCAGACGATTTGTGGGAAATCAGTGTATTTTTAGGAACAAGGTACGCTGAGATACAACACTAAATTTCTGCAAGGTTATGGCAGTAACTTTACTGTCCTATGGGTGTGACCTATGCGGAAAACCAAGAAACAAAAAATAAAATACAGGCATTAATAATGGCGTTCTTTAGAGGAGATAAAAGGTGTTCTATACTTGACCGTAAAAGAATGAGGCCATAAGAGAAGCCTGAAACAGGTTGTTGTTAGCCTGAATTAAAAGATAAAATATTACAAGTAACTGTGGAATGACCACATAAAAAGAACGTCAGATTTCAGACTGGAAATACAAGGCTGAAAGTACAAAACTATAGGACACAGGTGTGAGAGTAGATCCAGGAAGAGTTGGCTGGGGTATCTTAGGAGGCGGAACAGGCAGTACCTTGCCTATACCGTGTTGTTGTGGAGATGACGACGATGATGATGATAATGATAGTATGCACGTAGAACAAATCATCAGTCTTCAAGAAAGTGCAAGAGTTGTTTTCATCCGCATTTTTGAAGTAATCTAATATTGAATCTAATTTTTGCTTTATCAAAATATGTTATCCAGCTTACAATTAACTGTACGTGTGTAGTCGTGCAATTGCGTCCTGCGTTACAGTTTCTAAAAGCTACTGCAAAAACCACAAACACAAAGCAAAATAATTGTAAATCTTAAACTGCTGAATTACAATGTAATGAATCAGCATTTCTCCAATTACTCCAATAATATTTTTCAAGTTAGTTCCCATTGGGCCATGCGACACAGAAACGGAGTTTTTTTTTGTAAAAGTTCAACTGACACACAACCGGAATTCCTTAATATTTGACTATTCAAAAATATGCCTTAGGATCCAATACATCACTAATGAAAGTGACAACTAATTTAAGAATAATAAAATAATAATAAAAATAACGGTGATAATCAGTATTTATAAAATTTTACCTGTAAGCTTTGTTAAAAATGAATGAAAAAATATATAATTTATATTGTTCTCAATAAAAAGGTCATATAGTAATTCGTTTTGTGTAATTTCTCGTTGCGTTTAACGTTGTTATGTTCCGCAACTTGAAGTAAATCTTAAGTACTCAGTGTATCGGCTCTATTTTAATTACCTATAATAAAGTGCATTTCCCAGTCTCTTTGCAACCTTGATTTACTTTATCATTAAATTTATTTTATAGTCAACTAAACACTGTTTTCCGAATGTTTAAAGTTAGAAGTAATACTTCTACTGGAGACAGAAACTCAGAATGAGAAAAACAGAGTTAGACGCTTGGACAGGGTTTTGCATAGTTGACAGTCTGAAAAGATTCTAAATACATCGCCAGGTCCTGTCGCAGTAACCACACACTGGTCCTATTCTCCCTCACTCTCCCCAACTATTTCTCATTCACCCTCTCCTACCCCCTCTCTAACCCTCTATTTCTCTACCTCCGTTCTGTAATCAATATCTTGGTTTCTGTGCGCCTAGTAGAACACAATTCTTCTCATTGCTTTGTACCAGTTTCTTGTGTCTCCAATAACAGCACCACAACACCCTCTGTTGGTCACAATAACTTCATTTGCTATTTTATTTTATTATTATTAGGCGTTCGTATGTACAACATTTGGTTTCTGTCCTTTAGGAAAGAATTCATCATAATTTTGAAATATGTCTAACACATAGAACTTGTGATGTTACTTTGAAAATATTTAAATATGCATCCATCTTGTATTATTAACAACCGATTTTAATGTGTATATACGACGAAAGCCAATAATGTTTGAGATAAATTGAGTTCTACTGATAAGCTGTGTATCCACAATTGAATAGATTTAGTTTGCATTGTAAATTATTTTGTATGTACCGGTATTTATTATGTTTATATGCATTTATTTTTAATAGTCTTAATACGAAGAATCAATTATGGTTTTAATGTCTTCTGTTGAAAAGGGACGAGGGAGAGCTTAATAATAAAACGAACAGCCAATATAAATCTCCACTTATATTCAGAGTCAACTGCGTTCTAAACTACACGTTACAGACATATTATCATACTTTACGCCACATATTCCCTACTCCCAGATGACAGTATATATTTTTATTTATGGCGAAAGTAATTTCTCAATTTTTACTCGGCTGTTTGGAATTTGTCTGTCTGTCTACCCGTTTTTATATCAATCTAGGCTATTTCTACAATACTTTTCTAATGTATCAATTGATTTTTGTAAAATTTTGGTAATTTTTGTAAAAATTGCAAAAGCCTATGTAAGGTATTGAATTAAAGCAAATCTTAAACAAAATCTGAATATAGTGTTTATTTTTGGAAATTTCAAAACTTTTAGATCCACAAAGTAGGTATGTAAAAATTTTGACGAATTGCAAAAATTCATCTGGAATATAAAGAGAATTTTAACTAACATTTGAATGTAGTCTTTTAAGTTTTGGAAATTACAAATTTTTGGGATCGTAGTTCCAAAAAATAAATTATAAATTTTAAAGACATTACGAAAAAATAATATCAAATGAATTATGTTATGTTAATACGCATGGATTTATTCTAATACATTTATTCTTAACAAATTTTATATAATTCCGTGTAATATGTAAATTTACTGATTACGTGTATAGCTGTTATACTTCTGTACAGTGGCGGATTACCATTTGGGCCCGACGGGCCCGGGCCCAGGCTTAAGGGGCCGCAGGGCCAACTTTTTTTTCTAATGAAAAAAACTGTAAGTTAAACACGCAGTTTACTACCACCAATAATTAATTAACAGTGCAAGGCAGTGACTAATATCAGGTTGATAGTCCTAGAGGATACTAGATCAGGATATGTCCCTGGGTAGACAGCCCGTCATATCAGTCAGTCGGCAGTCGACACTGGCGTGTCGTCGTGGTCGGTCGTGGCGGTGACGAGTCACACTCTCCCTTTCACCTTCTAACTTACAGCCAGTAGACCGGCGGCGGAATAGTAAACAACTATGCACCTGTTAGTTTTGAGGTTATTTTAAGTTGGAAGGGTCTGAATACGTCGTAAAAGCTCTGTAGATGATACACTTTGTGTTAACTGTTTTTATTATTTAGTGGAGTCATTTGAAAGCCATTTATTTAAGTTCAGATATTTGTATTATTTAGCCTGGTTTGTTTTCTGTGTGTCAGTGTATGTGTGTTGTTTTTTCTGAACATCTTCATGTCTTCATTGAAAATGAGTCATAATTTGCACACTGCAGGTGAAGCTTATAAACGCAAGTTGAAAAAAGCTAAAGACGCTCACTCAAAATTATTACACAAAACTGCTAAGTTGGACAAGTTTTTGAAAACTTCAACAGTTTCACACAGTACTGGTTCAAATTCTACCTATTCTGATAAGTTTACGGATCCTGCCCCAACTAATTTAACAATAGATTCGAATTCTGACCAAAAACAAAATCCAAATTATTGTGAAGTAAATAATGTACTTGTAAATGCAGCAGATTTTAACGTAGGTCTGCAACAACGCCAATGTTGTAGCAAAATAAATATTGACTTTAATACTGTAAATACTGTTTTATATGAAAGTGGTGAAGTTAATGATCCGGAAGTAGCAGATACTGTTCTCGACATTCAATGCTTAGATTCAGATAATTCAAAAGTTAACTGTAACGTGCAAAAAGAAATTGTTAAATTTGATTTAATGGACCCAAATGTTTGGGAACCATTGATGAATGAGCTTAAAGATCATATAATTAAAAATCTTCCAGAAAACTTGTCAAAAATAACTGATTGCGATTGTGATTTTTCAAAATCTAGGCGTATTTATCCTGATAGGAGAAGGTATGCTAACAAGAGTATGTTGTTTACTCGTTTGCAAAATGGACAGTTGAAGAAAATAGAATGGCTGGTGTATTCTAATTCAAAGGTAACTTTTTATTTTGTTCCGTGCAAACTTTTCCATTCAGACGAGACTGAAAATTCTTTTATTCATGGCTCTAACGACTGGAATCATATTTCCAGATTGTCACAGCATGAGAGGAGTTCTGAGCATAGAATTAACACACAATCCTACGTCATCAGAGGCAATTTACACGGTAAGATTGACTCTGCTCTTCATCAACAGTAGGCTTACTTAAAAGAAGTAGACTATTGGCAGAAAGTTTTGATACGTGTATTACATGTTATTAAATTTCTTAGTTGTCGGGGGCTAGCCTTTCGAGGCTCAGAAAAGCATGAATTTTTTGCATCTCGGAAAAATGGTAATTTTCTAGGAATTCTAGAATTGCTAGCCGAATACGATGATTTTTTTAAAAGTTCACATTCAAAATTATGGCAATCCTGGTCAAGGTAAGGTAGGTTATCTCTCAAAGACTATCTGTAATGAGTTTATAGAAATAATGTACAATAAAATAGTTTCAACAATTGTTGAGGAGTTAAAATCAAGCAAATACTATTCCATTACTGTAGATTCAACACCTGATATTTCTCATCATGACTAATTGACTGATTGTTCGCTATATCTTAAATAATGGCTGCCAAACGAAAGATTTATTAAATTTATCGGAATGGAAAACCACACTGGTGCTCAAATGGAAGAATTAATTTTGAACACATTTTCATTACTATATATTTCGATGAACGATATGAGAGGCCAGTCATATGATAAATGCATCGAATATGTCGGGGCAATGTGAAGGACATCAATCCCGAATTAAGAGTCACAATCCTCTGGCAGAATTCATTCCTTGTACGGCCCACTCCTTAAATCCGGTAGGGACACACGCAACTAAGTGCTCCCTTCAAGCAACCAAGATTTTTATTTTCATACAAGAACTCTATGTGTTATATAACGCGTCAACTGCAAGGTGAACTTTACTTGAAAACATAATAAAAGACAGTGAAATCAAGAAAAAACTGTCGCCTAAAAGGCTAAATACGACCAGGTGGTCAGCTAAATGGCATGCTTCAAGGGCTTTACTCCTTCATTATTGCGAGTTTCATAAAGCACTTCAAGTCATCTCTGGAAACCCCCAAGAAAAACCAGAAAACAGAGCTACAGCTGAGGAATTATGTGCAGTATTTACTAGGATAGATACAGCAATATTACTTATTTTATGGAATGGTGTTCTTGAACGCTTTAATGCTGCAAGTAAAACATTCCAAAGCACTAACACTGACTTAGGAGTCATTTGCAATATTTACAAATCTCTCAAAGATTATGTGCAAGGCTTACGAGAACGATTCAATTATTATGAGATGAAAGGTATGAAACTTTGTAAGTCAGAGCCTGCTGACTATGTTTTTTTCAAGAGGAGAAGAAAGAAAAAAACAATTTTCTGATGATGAGAAAATGATGAAGATACCTCCAAAATGGACTTGGATGACGTGGATGGCAGACAAGACATGATTATTAATACATTTTATGTTATAATCGACAGAATTTTCAGTGAACTAGAAAACATATCAAGAATTTACTTCAATCAGAACAAAGTTTTCGGATTAATTTATAAATTGCTTACCTTGAAAGATGACGAATTTCGGGAAAAATCTTCTCTATTAGTTCAGATATATCCTACGATCTTTCATCAGAAATTATTGAAGAATTTGTACATTTTAAGGCGATTGTTGAGGCTCTCAACTTAAATGTAAAGTACCGTCATCTTTCTGCTGAGATTTTAAGATTTATACGAGAAAAGCAATTGACAACTCTTTCCCTAACGTTGAAATATCGATGAGAATTTTGTTGTGCATGATGACCACAAATGCATCTGGTGAACGGTCCTTTAGCATTCTAAAACAGTTAAAAACTACCTGCGTAATTCATCTGCTGACTTAAGATTGTCAAGTTTAACAAGTTTTGTGGCAAATGCTGAACTGCTCAACGAAATTGATTTCAGAGCCATTATAAAAGATTTGTCTGCAATGAAAGCTTCCAAGGATGATTTGTAGTTTGTTTATTAAATAGATTGTGTTCAGTCAGTATATAAAACTTCAGAAGGTTACTAATTTAATATTTTTGTTTGTTTATATTTATATTAATTTTTGCAATGTGTTTTTGATTTTCTATGTGATCATTTATATATGAATGAAATTGAGATGTGTTTATTGGAAAATAAATATTCTTAAAAAATTAGCGGTTATCTTTTCTGTCCAAAAAATTGCTGTAAAAAAGTTTTTAAGTTCTAAAAATGCCTCAAAGCAAATATTAACCCTAATGATTATTTAGGATTAGGGTGGATATTAGCCCATAGAAGGATTAAATCTTATCACAGATATCTCCATTTCCTTGAATGAGGCCTGTTTTGTAATGGTTGTAGTTTATAACTTATGGTGATTGGGTGGAGGGGTAGGGAAGGGGGGCCGCTGAGAAAATAGGGCCCAGGGGCCCAAGAGTTGCTAATCCCCCATTCCGTACAATGTAACCGAATGTAGTATCGTCCAATAAATACACTGAATGGGTAAACCATTACTTATTATAGTATAATAAAACTATTAGCAGCGTATTTATTTGACGATACTATGTGGAGTACCTGCAGGAAACTCAAGGAGTTACTTACAAAGGAGCAATGTTACCGTAGTAACACAGTAATACTACAGTTGTATATGTTTGTTACAAACAAGCCCTTACTGATCCATTTTGTAGAAGTCCTGTTAACCAAATTATTTTATTTTATAAACAACTTATTCAATTGGCAGTGTCTCAGATATTTCTCTCTACAGTTTACTTTTTGTTGAGGCTAGTAATGATTTTTTCTGTCCACTGTAACAAGTTGCCTTGTCACTGAAGTAGAACAACCATAGATATACTGGCCTTTCACAGTGTGTGTGTCCGGCCACGACAAGTGAGAAATGTTTTGCGTCTTATGTTCTTTCCGCCACATCAGATAACTGGAATCAATTTTACTTTTTCAGAAAATCTTTTTCTTTTCAAGCCTATCATTTAATAAGTGAAACACGTACGGTATAATGAGTATGAATAATGTAAATGTGACTCATTTGTTTTCATTTCTGAGGAAAAGAGAAAGAATTGGCTGAGGATTTTTGCCGTGACACATTTAAATTAATCATTCATTTGTTTATATTTCTACGATTGTGAGAAAACATTATTTGCGTTTATAATAACACTCTCAGATGGTTTAAAATGAAAATGTTGTATAATGTGTTGATATGATTAAATATAAACATTTTACTTGCTACTGCAGGCATAAAATATTGTTAACTATTTTGTAAGTGTCTAAACATTTACAACAAAGCAAACTGAACTGGTTTACCGTTTGTTCCACGTAAGTCAATTAACTCTCCCATACATGGAAACTCGTTCCAAAATCCTTAGAGTTATTAACCTCAATTTTTTTTAATTTAGCAAAGAAATCAGTTCACCAGTAGAGGCTATGAAGATCTTGTCAATGCTGTTCAGATCGCCGTGTTCAGCCACAGATTTACGTACTGTACAGGCAAAAGTACTTTGCTACTGAGACGCCTGAAGTGTGGGGAATCTACTAAAGAATAATGCGTGTTTGTGTTGGTGGGGTAAACGTTGTGTTGGTTCTGTAAACGTTGTTCAGTTTTTCAGAAGACGTATTTATTGTGACTTTGTGTGCGCATTAAATTGAGCTTCGTACATTATATGTCAGTATAATTTATTGAATATTTTGTTTAAGTGTGTTTTCTTATTCGTTACAAGAAATGCCCTGTGAGACACAGTCGAGTCACACCGAAACTCTGTTAAGCGTATTTTAAATGTGTAGTATTACAGTGATGCATGCAATAAAATGGCACACGTCACCACATTCCTTGCTTGGTAGCAAAGTTGCAGCGACAGTAATATAAGAAAATATATATAACTGATACGTTTAAAAATCCGAATGCATTATGCAAATGCAAATGCAATATATACCACTCGATAACACCAAGTCTAAAACTATTAGTGTGTAAGAAATTACTGCTCTATAAACATTTTAAAACAGGTTACAACAGGCTAAATAAATATTCAAAACCCACCTCTTTCCTGAACGCTAAGAAAACATAACTTCCGAAATAAGGATAGAAATTGAAACTATCCCATAACTGCCAGACAACTATCAGTTTTTAAAGGAAGCGATTCCGCACTTGCATGGCGTTTACAGCATACTACAATTGAAAGTGTTCCTAACTAATAATCAACAATCTAAATACAACAGGCTAAATAAATATTCAAAACCCACCTCTTTCCTGAACGCTAAGAAAACATAACTTCCGAAATAAGGATAGAAATTAAAACTATCCCATAACTGCCAGACAGCTATCAGTTTTTAAAGGAAGCGATTCCGCACTTGCATGGCGTTTACAGCATACTACAATTGAAAGTGTTCCTAACTAATAATCAGTTAGCCTAATCAATCAATTTAACAGATATAGGCCTAACAATATTTTTACTGGCACATAATGTTTGACTTACAACATTTTCCTTTAATTTATATTTATGGGGTATGGGGGTAACTTTCTAGACCACCTCTCTGCGCTACTGGAATTAGGCATTGTAAAGAAACTGAATGAACATTGATTGCCGCATACTTAGTTGTGCAGAATTTAAGAGATATGAAATGTTGCATGTTGTTTCGGGATACAGATAACAGGATAGAATAACCATTGAGCAAAGGAGAGTAGAGCTTGGCGTTTATAACATCAATGGGACATACAGGAAAACATTAAACTGAATACAGTGGATCTACGCACACTTTCAAAGACTAAAATCGACCAGAAAAGAGCCTTTGATTAGCCAGTAAAAATATAATTTTGACGAAAGGGGAATAGGCAGTGTGTAGGCCTATACATGCAGAAAAATGGAAAAGGTCAGTATAATTGTAACAGTTACTAATTTTAATTAATTAATAAAGTTGTGATAGTTGTAATAATCACAAGCAGTAATACCACTATTGCACACCACTGTAGAACAAAATTTCCTATTAACGCTATCAAGCTTCACAGCTCATGAGATCGTAAGTGGACGGTAGCACGATGATTTTATTTTACTAGGTTGGCTAATCTGATTTATATCTCATCAACGTTCGCGTAATCGTACTTGACCAGTGCACATTCAGTAATCTCGGCGTTCGGTTCGCCGGACCTTTCCGTCAAGTTAGTGTCGACATTAGATGTAGGCCTTAGGCCTTACTATTTTCTATCATGGCCAACTAGCGCCACAACTTCATTCTTAACTAAATTTATTAATTATTGATTCAATATGCAGCATTAGCCAGCCTTCTTTCAATTTATTACCGCTGTAATGTGATCATTCAAATTATTAAAACTATTCGTATACAGTCCACTTCTCTTATTTATTAATGTAATTTAATACATCCTACACAACATCTTCAATCATAATGGAAGACCAGCAGACAAATATTTAATGCAAGATACATAATTTTCGCCCGCTCGGGCTGAACAAATTAACTCTTCCGGTCCGCACTTGCGGGACGTTACCTTTCTTAAACTGTTTCGGCCCACTTGGGCCGGGATCAGCCATATTTTTGGTCACTCCGGACCTGGATTTCCACTTAATGTCTTTTGTATCTTTTTCTGGCCATCACGGGCGGGTTAGCACGTCAGCTAATGCGACCGTGGCGTGATTTGCGTCGCCACTTCGCTCGTCGTCTTCAGGCAACGTGATAGCAAGTTCCTGCCGGCTGCAGTGCCTCAAGGTGGTCATCTTGCCAGCTGTTCACCATCATCATCAAGGAGCCGACGCTGCGGGACGTCGCTGACCAGGTACCACCAGCAACAGTAATAAGGTGCGTAAAAGAATGTCTGAGGAAGGCCTCAAGGTGCTGACCAGAAAGAGAGGCGGATTAAAGTCCGCGATAGTGCGGATACAATCCGCGGTAAATTCATTTGACATTAATTTAACCACAAAACATTTTTTGACTGTGAGATTAGAAAGTCTTAAGAGCTTAGCCTCGAAGTACGACGAAGTACAGTCTGAGATAGAGCTTATAAGTAAAGACGTGAGCACTGCTCAGGCAGACCGAGTCGAGGTTGAGGAAATGATATACTCAACTGAGGCATACATTTTACAACTTCTTGACACTGTTAATACTCAGACTGTGCCTCCTGTACTATCGACGCCTGTGCATTTAAAACCGATAAGTTTGCCCTGCTTCTCAGGCAACATACTTGAGTGGCAACATTTCTATTCAATTTTTAATGATCTGGTGCATTCAAGATCAGATTTAACACCAGTACAGAAACTGCATTACTTGCATTCATCGGTGAAGTGTGAACCATTAGACTTAATTAAATCATTACCAATTTGTCAAGAGAATTATGTAATAGCGTTGAACTTGCTGTCCGATAGGTACAATAATCCATTTATATTAGCAAAATATTATGTACAGAACCTACTTCAGGTTAAGTCCACAATAAAGGACTCAGTCCAAAGCTTGGCTGAGTTTACGAATACTATAACGTCTTCTGTTAATTCGCTGGCGGCAATGAAGCTGTCTGTAAACCTATTTGAGTTTATTACTATACAATTGCTTTCCACTAAACTTGACCCTATCACTTTAAAACGTTGGAAGGAGTCTATAGACCCTGACAACTTGCCTAGTTTTCAAGACTTTACTCATTTTTTGAATTTGCGCCGACAGCTTTTAGAAAATACTATGCCAATTGAACCCGGACAGCAATTCAATAAACCTAGTGTAAAACCAAAAAATAAGTTTGAGAAATGTAGTTTAAGAAATACTGCTGGCAGCAGTACCTTTAAGAGTTATCATGCTACGGCAAGGCATTATTCATGTGTGTGCTGTAAATCTGATCACCCGCTTTACATGTGTAATAATTTTCGCATATTAAGTGCCGCTGAGCGGGGGCAATTGGTGGCAAACAATAAATGTTGTATTAACTGCCTTAGAGCAGGTCATTTGATAACAAATTGTAAAAGTAAACAGGTTTGTAAAATTTGTTCAAAGGGTCACCACACTTTGCTGCACGCTAATTACGTGCCGAAATCAGCAGCTGCCAGCAGTAACTACTGCTCATTTAAATTACAATGTAAAAACAATGTACTTTTATCCACTGCAGTTGTATATGTCATTGATCAGGCTGGCAATAGGCATAAGGCGCGCGCACTTCTTGACGCCGGGTCTCAGATCAATTTTTGTACGAAATCATTTGCGAAAAGATTGCACCTCAAACTAACCCGACCTAATATTCCGATTACAGGAATAAGCAACACAACGTGTTGCGCTACTGACATTGTTTCTATGCGTATTATGTCTCGCTATCAGAGACATAGTTTCGAGGCCAAATTTGCCATCTTATCTAACTTAACTCATAATCTGCCTTCAATATCGTTTGACATCAACCGGTTCCACATTCCAAATAAAATTTCTCTCGCCGACCCAGATTTTAATATATCTTCACCGATCGACATACTACTGGGGCTCAATTTTATCTAGATTTAATATTAGCTAATAAGTACACACGCGGACCCAACTTCCCTATCATTCAGGAGACAAAACTGGGTTACATTTTGGCCGGCAATCTGCCCAAGCACTGCCACACCCAGGGTCCTGCTGTTTCGTTCTTGGCAAGGAACAATGACAGCCAAATCCTGCAATCTCTTGAGAGATTTTGGGAGGCAGAAACGATCCCCGGCGATACCCCTAATGGCGAGTCGGCTTGCGAAGAGCATTTTATGCGCTACACTCAGCGCAACCACGAGGGTAGATTTATAGTGTCGCTCCCATTTAAGTCTGATAATCCTCACTTAGGGGAATCCTACACAAGTGCCGAATCAAGGTTTTTAAACTTGGAGCGTCGATTCAGGCGCGATCCCAAGCTCGCTCGCGACTTCGCAGACTTTATCGGGGAATACATGAAGCTTGGGCACATGACACCCATTGATCATGGCGCTATCAATTTAGGATCGTCAAATATTTATTACTTGCCTCACAATGCCGTGTTTAAACATTCCAGCTTGACCACAAAATTGCGCGTTGTCTTTGATGGTTCCTCCAAGACTACAAATGGCCTTTCGTTAAATGACCTATTATTGGTAGGCCCCAATGTTCAGCAAGAGCTCTTCTCTATTCTGTTGCGGTTTCGCACACATAAGTATGTCCTGATTGCTGAGATCGAAAAAATGTATCGTCAGATTCGCGTTGCTGAAGAGGACTGTCACTATCAGCGTATTTTGTGGCGTGACTCTCCCCTCGAACCACTTAAGCATTTCGCGCTGCGAACAGTAACTTACGGCACGGCTAGCGCCTCCTTTTTGGCCACACGGTGCCTTTTACAAATTGCTAGAGACAATCAAACTTCCTTTCCCCCAAGCGACTTTAGCCATCACTAACGATTTTTATGTAGACGATCTACTTACCGGTTCTGACACTATCCCCGATCTGACTAATCTGAAATCCGACCTAGGTGCGTTACTTGCTCAATATGGTTTCACGTTGCACAAATGGGCATCAAATGAACCCACAGCGGTCGCAAGTCATCACAACCTTTCACGACCCCTAAATAAACAGGACAATGTGCGTACCCTGGGCATTCTTTGGAACAACACTGCTGATTCATTTTTGTTCGATGTCAACCTATCTCCGGTTCTTCATAGCATATCCAAGAGGCAAATTCTTTCAATAATCGCCGGAATATATGATCCACTGGGTTTAATCGGACCAGTTGTCTTTTTGTATAAACACTTCATGCAGCGACTCTGGCTTTGTAAGCTTAGTTGGGATGAACCGCTTTCCGGTCAGTCACTGTCGGATTGGCATTCTTTGTGTAACAAATTAAGTCTGATTGGTAAAATAGTGGTCCCGCGATCTATTCGTTGCAACCATCAGGCGGTTACAGTCCAGTTGCATGGTTTTTCGGATGCTTCCGAGAGAGGGTTCGGCTGTTGTGTGTATGTCCGAGTCATTTATCAAGATGCTACTGCTTCCTGTCGTCTTTTGTGTTCAAAATCTCGCGTGGCTCCCTTGCGCCAAGTGTCATTACCTCGTATCGAGCTCTGCGCTTGTTTGTTATTATCGCGACTTGTGTCTAAAATTATTCCTGCTCTTCATTCATTCATTGAGGATGTACATTTGTACTCCGATTCTATGGTGGCTCTTTACTGGATTCATGCGCAGTCTTCGCGTTGGAAAACATACGTCGCTAATAGGGTTGCTGAAATTCAGCGTCGCACGCAAACTTGTACCTGGCATCACATTGATTCGCGACGCAATCCTGCTGATATTATTTCTAGGGGGTGTCTCCCGGACGTTTTGCGCGATTGCTCGCTTTGGTGGCACGGTCCTGGCTGTCTGTCTCAATCGTCAGAGTCTAATCCTTTTCCATCTTTCGTACCGGCCACTCCATCATCTTCGGAAGTCATCGCGGAAGAGAAAACTACACATAACCGTTCGCTAATGTCTACCCTGGCTGTTGACTTATCGTTGGACTTTTCCTCGTTACACCGGCTGACACGTGTATACGCGTACTGTTTTCGTTTCATCAGAAATATTAGGCACTCATCTGCGGACAGGCTTTCGGGCGATCTGACCCCTGCGGAAATTCATCAGTCTCTTAATTTCTTTATAAGGCAATCTCAATCGACCCACTACCCAGGCGAAATTAGTTGTCTTCGGAACGGATCTTCTGTTTCCATCAGAAGCAAGTTAGCCTCTCTCGACCCGTTTCTTGACGACACTGGAGTGATACGCGTGGGCGGACGATTGCAGAATTCCCAGTTATCTTACGACTCGAAACATCCTATCGTACTACCCCCATCGGCGCATGTCACACGCCTTATCATCGAACGCGAACACATTCGTTTGCTTCATGCTGGTGCGCAGCTCGTGCATCATTCACTGCGTCAACTTTGGTGGATTGTTAATGCCCGGCTAGTCATCCGTTCCATTATTCGTAAGTGTCTCAAGTGCATCAGGTTTAGCGCCACACAGCAGGTTCAGAGGCTTGGCATCTTGCCATCCCCTAGAGTCACTCCTTCAAGGCCGTTTCTATTTTGCGCGGTTGATTATGGTGGTCCCTTCATGATTCGTCATGGCGGGCAGAAGTCTAGAACTCTTACTAAGGCGTACGTGTCTCTGTTTGTTTGCTTAGCAACTAGGGCTATTCACCTGGAATTGGTGTCCGACCTTACTGCCAGCGCGAGACGAGATGTGACACTATGGTTACAGCACAATGCGGCTTTATTCCGCCATTGACTTATTATTTATTACGACCATTTGGTCAACATGATTGTGATGGATTGTCACAATATTTTTGTCAATTTTGCGTCATGGCACGCTTCTGAGTATCACAGTTCTGGTGATATCTTAATATTTGTATTGTATGTTAATTTTTGTGGCATACTATGTCACACGTTCATTGATCTCATGGGGTGTACTGCATGTCTTTGGGTGGTCTTATTTATTAATGTTATTACATAATATTCGCATGTTTGCTGTCAAGTAACCATGCATTCATTTCTTTATATTGTTGCTGATAAATATGTACTATTTTGTGAATGTCTTAAATTGTTAAATTGTTTCTGTAATTTCAGTATTGTATTGTTGGCTGACATTACAATTATTTATCTTGTAATTATGCAAATTATTATTGTTGTATTCACATAAATTGTGTCGATGTAAACTATTGTAAGCGTCTACCGTGTGTAACTGCCTTGTCTAATTTATTTATATTGTACTTATATTTTATTCATTTTTGTAAGTAAGCATGCACAATTCTTTATTTAAATTACGACATACACGTCATATCTGGGCTACATTCAGCATCTAGCTTGCTCACACGTTGGCATACATTGTAAATTCCTGAAACTTCAGGAATAGCGTATTTAGGTCGATACATGTCGCCCTCCTGAATATACAATGAAACATGCAACTGTAACATGTTCAACAACAATTTTATTCATGTAATGAACTTCTGTACAGGTCTACGGACCTTAGCTAGCATTAAGCTAACTCTATGACTTGCATATTATGTATTTTTCGTTCATGTTTTGTAATGTTACGTACTGCGCACTTGTGTCAGTAATATTGGTTAACCAGACTTAGTGGTACATGAAACAGCTGTTTGCCCAACCTTGGCCTACAGTCGCCTATCTGCATGCTTATCTCAAATTAGCGGCCGATTGCCGTTATCTAATCTCAACTCAAGGTTCAACTCAGCCTTGAAGCTGATTCTAATTATTAAAACTCCACTATTTCAAATTGAATTGTAAATGTATTATAATTTATTAAAGAATGTATTAAAAATCTTTTTGATTTTTGACGGGCAGCTTATGGACGGTAGCGCGATGATTTTATTTTACAAGGTTGGCTAATCTGATTTATATCTCATCAACGTTCGCGTAATCGTACTTGACCAGTGCACATTCAGTAATCTCGGCGTTCGGTTCGCCGGACCTTTCCGTCAAGTTAGTGTCGACATTAGATGTAGGCCTTAGGCCTTACTATTTTCTATCATGGCCAACTAGCGCCACAACTTCATTCTTAACTAAATTTATTAATTATTGATTCAATATACAGCATTAGCCAGCCTTCTTTCAATTTATTACCGCTGTAATGTGATCATTCAAATTATTAAAACTATTCGTATACAGTCCACTTCTCTTATTTATTAATGTAATTTAATACATCCTACACAACATCTTCAATCATAATGGAAGACCAGCAGACAAATATTTAATGCAAGATACATAATTTTCGCCCGCTCGGGCTGAACAAATTAACTCTTCCGGTCCGCACTTGCGGGACGTTACCTTTCTTAAACTGTTTCGGCCCACTTGGGCCGGGATCAGCCAGTAAGGTTTTGACAATATAATGCATACCAAAACAATTCCCAAAGTAACGTATAATATAGTCAAAAGTGATGGGTGATATTAAAGCATTATGTACAGCAAGGAACGCACAAACACAAACACACTCACACATTCATACACACAGAATTTGCTAGAAATAAATGTAAAAATACTGATACGGGTGACTGAATCCGTCGGTAAGAGCGTTCACCTCAGAACTTATTTAGGAAAATGTGAACGCGCTGTAGGGTAGGTAGAGGTATGAAGGCATTGCCTCTTCCATTATTGTATATTTCCTATCTGATGATGAGCTATGAAGCTTGAAAGCACTAATCAGAAAATTGTTTCTATACTTGTGAGCAACAGTGTTAATTCTGTTTCGTTAATATAAATTATGTAAGTTTTTAAACATTTTTAAAAACTGATCAGAGATGTCAAAATATACTTTATATTTTGCACAAAATAATTTTACACTTTTTAGAGTTAATCTACTTTGTAGCAACAATTGAACAGGGAGTTGTGTACTAGAGAAGAGTTACAGGTATTTTTTGTACTGTGGTAATCTACAAAAAATTAAACGTCAAAAACGTTAAATGTTTAAGAGTTTCTCCAGTTTTGGTTGAATGTTTTACACATTTCATATCCATCCAAATACAAGGACAAGTAATTTTGTGACGGTATAGCGTTGGTGCAGCCCACATGAATACGAGTCGTCCAGAAAATAAAACATTCTAGTAGCTGTAGCGAGTCGGGAAATTCTGATCGTTGAAAAACATCCTGTGGTTTTGATGACTATAAATAACCATGTTGTAAACAGTAGTAGATAGCTATGTTCTTTTTATGGTTAGGAGCCTTCTGCTAACAGCTCGTCTCTAGTGATAAAAGAGTGTTTCGTAAGTAGGAGGGTACGTGCAATAGTGCAAGATAAAAAAAGTCTATTGTGTTGTAAACCTTTCTAAATCTATCAAAATTTGGTTCCATTATTTCTTGTTATATCTTTCGCTAGACATTTACAAAATCTGGAGTATATTTTGATATGGGTGTTTTTTTTTAAAGAAAATTTAGTAGCTTTTAGTCTATTTATGAGTTTCTTGTTCCGCGCAAAGTAGTGTTACGACGGTTTCACGGATCGTCGTGTTGTTTAGTAAAAACAAAATACAGCCACCAATGGAGTCACTAACTACCAACTCTAATTAGTCATAAACAACAATTTGATATCAACAAAACACTCTCATAAAATAAAACAATTTAAATTATTGTCCACCCGCAATAATGATATCAACTGTTTGAGTTCCGCACTAATTATTACACAATAATTCCTTTCATCTACTCCACAACAATCACTTGGTCCGCACTTTACAACATCGTCAAATCTAACTAACTTCTAAGCCGGCCGTAGAACCATATACATAACCCGCAGAAGTTCCAGAATAATTACCCTAAATTTATCGGCATGCCGTCAAGAGTGCTTAAACAGTATGGAAGGTACTTTTGTGCACGGTCTTGACAGAGGCACAGAATCTGCTGGGCTAGCCGAGAAACGTGTAGAACTTTTACGTAACCGCATCTGCTGACTTCTCATGAGCGTCAAGTAATTATCGTAGCAATACATTTTCCTGATTTAGTCACAATCGATGCAATCGTTGTTGATAAGTATATAAACAGATATTTCAACTTACAGAACCTAAGCAATCCCGTATATTGGTATACTTACTGACTTACTATATTTGTCTCTTTGTTTACTAGAAGACACACGCCAATGTAGTCTAATATTTACCCGAAATTCTAGGTTTGTATTAAATCGGCTCTCCTATTTTGTGTCGCATACTGAAATGTGTCTGGAAATGTAGACCTCGGAAATACATTACTACGAGCTTTCTTAAGTTATGATGTTTCATCTTCAATTATTGCAGACATTACCAGCACGATACTTATGAATGCTTTGTAGACACCAAGTATTGTGTCTTAAATCCCCTACTACAACACTACGTAAGGTTTAAAAATACAATGTTGAAGGTACAATTATTCGCACAAATTCTCTGTAATGTTTTAGTTAATTTTCTTTTGAAATTTGAAAGTATAGAATCTCCTTTGTGTTTAAATCATTTTAATTTATAAATTTCTGAATTATAACAAAAATGAAAGTTATCATTTCCCTTTGGTAACTTAGCTACATTTTAGTTCCATAAAAGGATACTTCAGGCTTAAGGTAAGACAATAAGGTAAAGAATTGAAATATTTCAAAATATTTTGCTTGCTATTGCAAATTTTGAATCTATTCATCTTCAGTACTACAGCTCAACGTGATCCCTGGCTTCCACAGCAAATCTTCTTCAAAGTCTCCTATCCATTGCCACCTCATTGTAATCCCTCACAATAATTCCTCTAGGATCTTCGAGCACATCATCCAATCATCTTACCATTGGTCGGACCATCTTTTTGCTTTTATAGACTTGCGTCCTCAGAATTTTCTTTTACGTACGCTCATCATCCATTCGCTGTAGGTGATTTAACCATTGTATATTCGTCTATTCGTTGCTCATTATTCGTCTATTGAAAAATATCTTTTCTTTTTTCTAAAATAATCTGAGTTTCTAATAGGGTTATATCTTACTGGTAGCCTAAAATTTGTCATAGAATCCAAGCGTTTGTGCCGTCTCCTTTTAGTATCATGTTTCTCATTCCGCAAATATTCTATATTTAATTCTCTTCTAATGTCTTTATTTCTTTTGAAATCTAAAAAGGAATAACATTGCATACTTCTTAAAAATTAAATTTTGGCACTATGAATTTGCTTTTAATTTTCTTTATTATTAAACGATAGTGTTTTACTAATGTCTGCACAGAAGTATATCTATTGTGTTGTACAATGTCATGCGAATATCCTTTCTAGTTTTATTTATTTGGCATGAATCAGTTGTCCCACAAATTCTTCTAATATTTTCTCACTTTTTGTCTCGTTCCGTCTTAGTAAAATAATTCCTACCAGGAAATTAAAATCCAGTACCCTTACCGGTTCACCATATCATCTTACAATTTCTGGTTCCATCTTATGATTACGTAGGTGGGAGGGTTTCCAGTGATAGTGACAGCAGATTCTGTGAATACTAAGAAATGTTCAGAATCTTAACAATTAGTACAAAGGCACCAAATACTCTCTCAAATGGTAAAACTCTGTTTCGGAATCACTTTGCTAAGAAACGAAAACCCTTACAAATTCGTCCTTGGTCCTTCAGGTGCTTTCACAGCAGGTCAACAGCTTTATATGTTAAACGACCCGTATACATGCGTATTGATCTCACGCAAGCCTTGATAATTAGTAAAGTTACATTACTTTAATTTGCGGTATATTATATTTCATTTCTTCACTTCTAACTTAAGTCTGAGTCAAATCATTTTGTTGTGACAAATGTTATCAAAGTATTGAATAAAGGTTTTTACCCAAGCAAATTATAAAGTCTAGAACATATTCTATAGTATAAATGTTATTTATTACACCGTATTTAACAATTCTCTTTTTTTGAAATATATATTTCATCTTTTTCTTCTTCTTCACCTTCTTTAGGCCGTGGACCTTACGATCCGTTGCGAACTCCTTACTCCGACCATCTTTTTTTTTGGTCTTCCAATATTCGTCTATTCGGATTATAAACAAAAATTTGTTTTGTTATCCTGTTTTTTGCATCTTTTCTACATGGTCTGTCCAATCCTGTCTATATTGCTTTAGCCTTTAGTTTAGGTTGCATATTCTCAGGATGTTTGTTATATCATCATTTCTTAGGCGGTCCCTTCGTGATATTGCTAGTACTGATCGTAAAAGTCTCATTTCACTAGCCTGTATCCGGCTGGGTCTTTGCGTTCAATGTTCAAATATCACTGCCACAATGGCCGTGTGGCACAGCCATTAATTTATAAAATTGTTAAATAGTATCTCTTCTGACCTTTCCATTGACTGTAGTGTTCTCATCGTTCCACACCTGTGACTAAACTTCTCTACACTTTTGTCCATATCTAGCTCGCCAACATGAAACGAGTCACATCAAAGGAACCTGAATTAGTTCATTTGCTCAATTAGTTACTCACTCAGTACTAGTTTACACCACACACGAAAGCAACCTTTAAAAGCCGAGGATTTAGTCTTGATAACAGAAATTTCCAAGCATACATCTTGATTATTTGCTGCATCTCACAGAGGGCCCTTTGGAGCCTATTTCCATTGTCTGACTTAACAATAGTTCTATTCAGCAATTCTTTTTCAGGCCAAAACTCATATTCAATACTAGTGTTATTAGTTCTGTTCGCTATAGTGTAGAATTGTTTGTAGGCTAAATATCTTTAAGCAAAGAAGTTTAAGAATTTAAAAATTCTAATTGTTTGCAAGACAATGTCAGCTTTCAGCTATACACCTGGTCCAGTGTTTACATCAACTCAACAAAAATGTGTTTTACAGAATTTCAAAAATTTGCCATTAACGAAATTGAAGATATTTTCTTTCTAAGAACACTTTTTTTGCCAAGCTACATTTTTTGGTGCGAAATAAGATGATGTCGTATACAGTTTATGGTGGATAGAGAATCAATCTAAAGCCCAATTCCTGGAGTTTTACGATTAGGATGGTAACCTAATTTTGTGAAACGCGTTGTCTTATTAAAAGAGGAATGTCTCTGTGCTTATTTCAAGTGTATTATTATCCTTCACTTTTTTACATGATCCAAAACTTCCAAATAAGAGTCTTTCAGTTATTTGTGATTGAGCTTTGAAATTGTAAATTACCATTATTGTTCCGAAGCTGAAAAGTTGTTCACGTTTCTTTTTAGAAAAATAAATATCTTCCTTTCTTTGAGGTATTTTCACCTCTTGTCGCCTACTGATGTTTAGACTGCTGTTTCAACTCACGTCTGTGGCGTTCCACCAAAATATCTTCCGCAGTAAGAAATTAATGCAAGAACCTACAATTTTTAATTAAACATTACCAACAACTAAAATAAAATTTATTTTGCGATAGATTCTTTGGTGGATACTCGCCAATTTTTACTTCCATCTGATGTAAACTGGAATTGTTACATGCCATTTTTTATTCTCATCTGGCTCTATGGAATAAACATTTGTTAAATAACTTTCTTCTTTTTTCATTTAATTATTCTATTATTATTTTGTTATTACTTTCAAAAAAAGTAAAACATTAAATTGTCAAAGGCTAGCTCTAGGAGCTCTGTTCTTGAAGTTAGGCCTGTTGTGTGAAGCGGGTGACAGTTCGTTGTGTGTTTATTGTGCAATGTGTTCAAAGAGTATAAACGTTTAAATTGTGTCTGTTCACTGAGAACATTGTTTGTAAAAGATTTTGTGTGTGTGATTGTTTTTAGTTTTACTGATTCCTCTACCCACACACCATCATGTACACACCCTTAACACATGTTTATCGTCTAATATATTCGTTGTATTTAGGTAGTTTTACCACCTCCTTGAAAAAACTCAATCGCCTGAAACAATTGTCAGAGTTTAAGAATAAATTGTAAACTACTAACCTTTTGTGTTTATTTAAATATTTTAAAGTAATATGTTTTACCAAGTACCTAAAGTACATTTAATTAATATCCTAAGTTATACCGCCAGTTCTTAATCATTAATTTCGTGTCACATGCAACAGAAATGTTGCTAAAGGTTTTCTAAAAGAATATGCAATAAATTTGTTCTGTTTAATAATTTAATAATAATTAAGCCATCCCACAGCAGATTACTAAATGATTTATTTAGAATTCATTATAGCCAGCAGCTGCTCGTCACCATGTCAATTATATGGAAACGCACATAATGTAGTTCCTTCGGTGTCGTATAGTTTGAACTATATAAAGTCACTAACTGTGTCACGTATTGTACATTTAGTCACAGAAGTGTCAAAAACACAAATATATGAGTAAACATTAGAATATTAAAACACGATTTTAGTTATAAGTTTCTGTAATTAAGATGTAAGTTTGTATGGTTAAAATTGTTTCTGAAAGGTAAATTTTGTGTATTTTAATCTGATCAAGGTAACTGGCTGAAAGCCTAATTTTCCCTAATATCTGAAAGCCAGTTTGAGAGCAATATGTGTTGGAAACACACAAAGAACACCTAATTGCTTTTCATGTAAGCTGCCAATTTATGTGTTCAGCGTTTTGAATAGCTGTAATACTGCCGTTGTGTTGATCGTGAATCCGTTCACGATATTATATACAGAGCTGTGTGGTGCGTGGTCTACTTTTTAAGTGGTCTATTATGATTGTTTTTTATGAGCTATATGTATGCGTAGACATTTTTTAGAATAATGTTCATTTTCCGGTAGGAAAATGTAATATTTTAGACAAAAATTTTAAAATGTATTACCTACCCTAGCCAGCTTTTGGTTGTTGTAATCTTCGTCAAATACTCGTCACATAGAATTTCTAAGTAGCATATGCCGTAAACCAATCTTGTCACCAAACGTCCCTATTCCAGGCACTGTTTTTTTTTTTTTTTGTTTACTAATACGCTGCTGTTTTAATATCGTTTATTTTTAGCCTCTTTTCTATTTTTCCGCCACTCCTGTCCACTCAATATCATTCGTTAGTTTACGCTAAAACCGTAAAAGAATCTTGAGTCTTATACTGTATTCAAACTAGTATACTGTAAGCAAACTATTTATCTGAATTGCGAAACATTTCATGTACGCCTATTCAATTTCCTCAAGTCTTACTTTGCCAAGGTAGCAACACCCACCATGTAAAATTAAAACAGTTTAGTTTCAGGAAGTTTCATTTCCCTATCGTAGAATGCCAATTTTCTGTGTATGCACTAGGCTGTGCGTATACCAGTACACTACTCTTGACTACAAATAAACGTAACTGTCCCATTTCACTTGCGGTACCCCCCCTATTAACGTCGTCTATCATCATTAAGCTTTATCTTCTTCCCCACGCTGTGCCTTTAACAGTATTTTCATTCATTTCATTCGTAAATCTTATTTTCTTTCCTTTCCGAATTTTATGTGAAAGTATCCTCCTTTCTTTCAATCTGTTTAGGACCACTCCCAAGCTCATTTCTACAACCAATTTTATTGATTTTTACAACCTATAAAAGCTTCATTCATCCCTCTCTCTTTCTCTTTCTGGGTTTCTCTCTCTCTTTCTTCTCTTTCTTTCCCTCCCCTCCCTCTCTCTTTCCCTCTTCATTCCTTAATTTCTCATTTGCTCTCGACGTGTGCCTTCCTCAAGGATATATATTTTACATCCTCATAAAGAACGCTCAGTACATAGTAGATCACTAGTCTATAATTTCCAATTAGCCACTGCTCCAAAACCATGTTTAGCTAATGCAAGTTTTGTTGTTTCGACCTCTATTTTCTTCGTCAAATCCTTGTTACCAAATTTATCAAATATCTGTACGTTTCAAATTCCATTTTCCCTTCCTCTGATATGACAACTATTCTCTCTACTTTAATAATTCTCATAAATATTTTTTCTTATATTGATGTCATCGCATGTTTCTTCTGCCGATTTCTACATTTTGCTGCTATTGTTCAGAGTACTTTACAGTGATTACTGCAGTCACCATATGGACGGTTTGTTCTGAAATTCTGATAGCTTCTTGAATATCTGTACAAATTGATTATGGTCGTCCGAATAAGATCAGGTATATGTAACTGAGAGTACGCACCATTGAAGATGATTGTAATAATATTTAAAAATCGTAGTTTATATTAAGGCGACATCAATATTGTGTAGGTAATAAGGCATTAGAATACTTTGTAGGTTACTTCCGGAAATATAAATTAATTTTTATTTCCTCTTCTGTAATAAAAATTTCTATATTGAGAAGTACTCTCGTAATGACTTCATAACTTCAATGGCCAACACTTCAATGTGACTTTCTTGCGCAAGTAGCTGGAGGAATGGATGATCTTCAAGTTTTAACTTTTCATCATGTTTACTGCTTCCTGCACGGATTGTTTCTTCAAACGCAGAAGCACTGTTCTTGAAGGTATAGATTACGATTAAAACACAGAGATTAGCTTGAAGAAGGTGGTTAATAAATGAGCTAGCACCTCAAATAATGACCGAATTGTTTTATCGATAGTGTACTTTGTGTAATCAAATGCCATTATTTACTGGTGCTACCTCATAACTCGATGATGTGTGTAAAAGTATGCTAAAATAATTAAGGATTGCATAACAAGACATTGTTTTAAATACCGTCTGAAACCAGTTTAGTGAGAAATGGGTACGAGTCAAATGACCACTAGGTGTTCACGTGGCTTGTTATATTTATGCTCATTCGACTTGACATATTTTTCGACGTGCTAATGTCAGATTCACAGTTCATACTGACACGACAATTACGTAACGCTTTCGAAAAGTCGAAGTAGTCGTTCTACACGTGTCTCGGCTAGCCAAGCAGGTGCAGCGTCTTGGTCAAGGCCGTGAACTGAAGTAGCGAAAGAATAGAAAGTATTATGGAAATTCTGCCGACTATATATAAGCGTGTACTGCCGGCTTAGTTAGTCAGTAATATCGTAGGCGGTTAGGCGATATTGTAGAATGCAGATAAAGTGATTATTGCGTTAATTGCAGTCAGGTGACATTATTATTGCGTGTGGAAAAAATTTGACTTGGTATATTGTATGAGAGTACCTTGTTGATTTCAAACTGTGGTTTGTGACTAACTGAAGGTGCAATCAGTGATTTCATTAGAGTCTGTATTTTGTTCCATTGTACAATACAACGATCCATGATACCGCCGTAACAATACCATCGCGGCGTAGCTTCCGCCGCTTGTGACAAATCTGTTGTAAACATTTAATTGTGCTTTGCAGCGTGCTGTAAATGGTCGCTCAGTTACAAGGACAGCTATCATCTGCTTTTTTGTTGACATTTACTGACCAAGCTCGATGAATAAACTTTAATGATATTTTATAATTCTCTACCAAAATAGGCATATACTTCTTTTATTATGAGACCCAACTGCGTATGAGGCATACTTAACTCATTTGAATTTACTATTAAAATTGATTGTTAAGATCATAAGTTCATGATTCATTGAATTTTAATACTATGCCAAAAATGTTTTTAATGGAAATAATAACACTCAGTTACTTGATTTTATTCTGATTATTCTTATGATTGGATGCTACATGATCTCTATAAACGTCAGGATAGTTTTACTGCTTATATTATACATACAATACAAGGAGGTGGACTGAGTCCGACATTATTCAAGTTGTATATGGAATTTTATTAAGAAGTGTTCACTGAAGGTTAAGAAAATGCATGTTGGATACAGGAACTTGCGAAGTATAGAAATAGCAGAAGGGGCTTTTGCGGATGGTGTAGTGCTAATGGCTACAAGTGAAAGGGCGTTACAGGGTAATTTGAATATATGGAATGAAGTTCTCCAGGAAAAAGGGATGAAAATAAATAAGACCAAAACAAAGGTAATGGTAATGGGGGAGAATATAATAAATATAGAGATTGGAGGAGTGAAGATTGAACAGTCAAACAATTCAAATATCTACGGGTTATAATAGACAGTAAAGGGAAACAATAAGCCGCATTAAATGAAAGAATTGAAAAGGCAATAAAAGTATACTATACATTAAACAATAGATGTATAAATAAGAAGGAGATATCAAGAAAAACGAAAATGAGTGTGTATAAAACAGTATATAGACCGGTTTCAACATACGGCTGTGAGACGTGGGTGCTATCAAAAGCCAAAAAAGTAAAATCTAGGCGGCAGAAATGAAATATCTTAGGAGAGTAGTAGGAGTAACAAGGAAGAACAGAGTTAGGGATATACAAATAAGAGAGGATCTAGAAGTAATATCGATTCTGGATTTTATTGAACAGAGACAACTATGCTGGTGGGGACATATGCAGTGAATGGATAGTGATAGAATGGTAAAACAGGTTTGGGAGGCAAAATCAGGGGGGAGAAAGAAGAGAGGAAGACCGCGACTGACTTGGGATGGAATGATGGGAAACATTTTGAGAGAAAGAGGTTTGGGCTGGAGGGAAGCGAAGACATTGCCAATGGATAGAGTAAGATGGAAAACATTTGTATATATAGTCTAATTGATGTACTTATCATATATTGATATAACCCGACACCAATATGGTATAAGAGTATTTTGATAATAAACAAATTATACGTACAATCATTTGCACTAGAAATAATGTTACTCTGTGCAAACAGTGACACCACTCAGTGTGAGTTCAGAAGCGTTATAATAACGAAAAGCGAGACAAGAATGTTGTTTACCTTTAAGCAACACAAACATTGCTACGAAAGTAAAGCACCATAATATGGGAAACAACTGTAAACCAAACGATAGGTGCTGGGATGTGGAGAGCGCCAATATCCGTTAAAACCACCTGCTTATATATTCATAAATTAAAAGCATACTAATGGTAAACGTATATAACAATTATTCACAAACCACGAAAAGTTCTACGACGTATTATGTCTTGCACGTAAGCACGTAAGTTTATCAAAACTTTGTTTCCTTTTGTAGCCTTTTCATTTTTTCACCCTCAGGTATTCTGTAAACCAGTGACGTCAGTCACTCTGAAACACAAAACACAAATTTCTGTTGCCCTAACGGAAATTTGCCAAAACTTTTTACTTATGTTTACCTAAAGTAGAACGCATAAAAACGGTGGTTCGCACTTTCCATTAGTTGGCGAAAAAATGCCTACTACTCAGAAAGAAGGTGTAGAGTGTAGAGTAGCCTGAAAAAGAAAAACTTTCTACTTTTCTGTTTTGGACCTTTAAAATAACTTTATATAACCTAGTATTTTGTAATGATTTTGATTACATTTTCTATTTGCAAAACAAAATCAGATTTATACGTGTTTATACACTGCTTAACTTTATTCATTGCAAAAGTATTGATGTTGTGTATTGATACATTTTTCTTTTTAGTATTTAAAATATATTTTAGTGATAAACTAAAAAATTCCTTCTGTGGCATATTGTTTACCTGATTTGTATGGACTCTAAACATTTAAAGGGATGAGTAATCTATGTAACTCTATGTTATCTGAACCTGGAATTGAAAATATTGTTTAGGTTGTTGTTTCCTGTCACAATTTTCAGACTTATTTGTCAGAAAAATAACTAACAATACTTTGTGTAGCTGATACTTAATAAATTAATGATTGCAAGCACATTTTTTTAAATTTAAGTTAATAAGACTTTTACGATTAGTTGAAATTTGATATTGAAAATTCACCTGTTTATCCGAACTTTGATATCTTAAGGAAGCGGATATAATTTAATTAGGTTGGATACTTTTGTTGCGGTTGAATATTTTAAATTTGGATTATTCTATGTCTCGAGACCTATTCCAATGCAAATATCATTACTTCATAGACACTTTTATTAAAAACTTTTCATATTGATCTTTCAATAATTTTTGAGATATGTGAAAGTCGTAGAATAAATTATTTCAATAATTATATATATTTAAAAATATACTACGCTTATTGTATTTATTTCTTTACATTTCCATACATTTATGTTTTTGATTAATAAGAATATCATAATAATAAAATCATCTAAATATAGATAACCGAGGTAAGACGTTTATTGCTTGGTAGTACGCCTTTTCACTACAACACAAACTTTGTTCACACTGTGTGTAAGCAAGAAACTTCTTTAACTATTAGAATTATGTGTTTACATATTAAATTAAAGCCTTTTCTAAAAGTAACTTATAAATCATGCTAATACGCGCTGCAACGAAAATTTTACTGCAAGTTAAAAATAATTCTCACTCAGCAGCAATTTCTATAAGTCTACAGTTTCATTTCTACACAAGACATTTGACATGAGTGATTCTCAAGTAAAAATATTTTGCTTCCTATTAAATGGAATTTTAAGAGTTTGTCAAGTGTAATTTCTCAACTAAACTTAGTACCCGGAATATTATGTATTCTACTGCAAAAGACAATAGAAAAGGAAATAGTAATACTCTTTTTGAATTCATTCTCTCATTCTCATTTTCCGTTTTACTACTCTCTTGTGATGATATTTTCAACAGTAAGATTTTTCGTTTATTACATCTATGCGTCTTTGATGTTGCACTCTCTTCATTATAAAACTGTAATACTTACTTATATTTCCATATTTTGTAATTGTTGAGGTATAAGCAGTATCTTTTTCGTTAGCAGCAAAAAGATGACTGGTCAAAGGTCAAAGAAAAATGTCAACAGTAATGAGCAAAATATGATTTTTCTAAAAGCATTTCTGCTATCAGTAAGGCCTAGTTACTTACGTTAATTCTTAAAGCTTAACCAATTTTTGTTCGTTTATAATTCTTGTAAACGGAATTACGTACAAAAAGCTATACAGGGTTTATCAATAAAATAATTAAAAAGCTTTAAACCTTGGAAATCACACAAAACATCACACGATGTTATTATAATACTGCTAAATATTATATCATTATTTAAAGAGTTATTTACTTTATGTTCACTTGTAGTTTTCAATTTCAAACCATGAAATTGAGAAATAATCGTTTGTTTGACAACTACGTGGATAGGTGAATTGAGAGCAGCATAATATGTTACTGATTATCAGAGGAATCTATAGAGGAAAAATTATTGTTAACATTTCTATCAACAAGGATTCTCAAGGATTACGACAACAAAATCAAATCACCCAATTACAAGAAAATTACATTAGTTCAAAACACAAATAACAGATTAAATGTCAGACACTTTCACTAACACCCACACTTAATAGGCTCACTCATATGATCTTAAACAACCTGCTTGCGGTAATCTTGTTGCAGAGCTCGACTGGTCGGAAATATGCATGAAGTGTTTTATAGCTAGCAATTTTTTTTTTTTAACTCCTAAAGGCAATGCCTCGTCGCTGTAGCCACGTCACTCTATCCCTTGCGATATTCTTCATTTCTTCATAGGACCCACTATTCACGACACTCATTGTGCTGCGGAAGTATGCAGTTCTTGGTCTTCCTTTGGGCTTCTTCCCCACTACTTTGCCCTCAAAGATGTTAGTTAAAAAAGCACTATGTCTGATCACATGCCCTATTAACTTCATCTTCCTCACCTCTATACTCCTAAGCAGTGTCCTATTCTCATTTATTTCCTCTAAGATCTGTTCATTCGTCTTCCTATCTGTCCAACTAGTTTTTGTAATTTTCCGCCAAATCCACATCTCCATGGCCTGAAGTCTGTCACTCTCCACCTTCCCTAAGGTCCACGATTCACACCCGTAAGTTAAAACACTCCATACAAATACCTTAACAAACTTTTTCCTTGTTTCAATACTAATATGGTTGCTTTTTGATAAGTTCCTTTTGCTCTGGAATGCTTGTTCTGCCAGAGCTACTCTCCTCTTAATCTCTGCCAGACACTTATTCCCACTTGTAACTATGCTACCCAGGTAACAAAATTCAGTAACGTGCTCCAATATTGTGTTGTTCAACATAATGGTTGATTTAATGTCTTCTCTTTTTTTACTTACAACCATTATTTTAGTTTTCTTAAAATTTATCCTAAATCTCAGAGAAAGAAGAATTTTTATAGGATTTAAATAATTTGTTTGCAAAATGTATCTTACTGAATATAATAGTTACAACTCTGTGAATAACTACTATGCGTTTGTTGTGTGGAAACATCTAGTGAACACTGGTTTAAAGTTATCATGATGCCACTAGGATGGCAAACCGCTTCTGAAGTAATACTTAGTAAGGCGAGCTAGGAAGACGACCTTGAACGTTCGGTGAAGTTTAGGTGAGCAACCACGACGGCGCTTTGGCTTGAGCAACCAAACCTGGTCTCCTTCTTGTAAACCCGCACTTTTACTGCGAATGTCATACCGAGGTTTCATTTTATCATTGGCTATCTTCAGCCGTCCACTTATCAAGGAATTGATTTATCACATTTGGTTTTCTAATTGCGAAGAATAGTTCTGTAGCTCTTGAGACTGTGTTTCAGGTGATAAAAAATCAATTCCCAGGAAGACGAATCTCCCGCCCAAACACCAATTTTTCTTGAGTCATGCCGGTTTGTTTGTTTGACTCTCGTCAACAAACTTCGAAAGATGTTGTTCAAGAGTCCTATTAAATATCTCAACCATCCCGTCTGACTGAGGATGGAGAGGCATTGTCGTAGTGTTTGGAATTCCGAGTAGGCATATTTCTTACACACTCCTGATTCGAATCGAAATTTCTTCCTTGATCCGTATGGATTTCCATAGGGGCTCCTTAACGGCAACAGAAGATGTGAACTAACTCTTTTGCCATAGTGGTGACCTCCTGATATGGAATTGCGTAGGCTTCCACCCACTTAGTAAAGTAGTCACCTACAACCATGATGTACCGGTTTCCATCGTCAGTAACTGGGAATGGTCCAGCAGTGTCTATGGCAATTCTCTCAAAAGGCAGTCCAACGTTATACTGTCTCATTTTTCCTATGCTTCTGGTTAGTGGCCCCCTGCTTGCAGCACATATTTCACAAGTCGGAACCTATTCCTCTACGTCGTGGCAAAATTGAAGCCAGTAGAATTGTTTCTGTATATTTTCAAGGCTTTGTTAACGCCAAGATGGCCTCCAGACTTTCCGTCATGCATCTCCTTCAAAACACACTGGACTTTACTTTGGGGAACTACCAACTGCATGACCACGCCTCGTCCATCTGCATTTTTATAAGCCATTTTCAGTAATCCATCCTCTAAGGTAAGGGATTCTGATTGTGCCCAGTAGCCCTTCAGCACTTCGGAATCATAACAGATATCTTGTCAATCCGGGCGGCGACCTCCCTCTTTTGCTGTCAAGATCGGTACAACGTCTTCATCATTCATCTGTTTTTGACGATAATCTTGTGTCTTTTAGTCGTTTACCAGGAAATCTACAGTGATGATCATTTTTTCTTGCGTTTTATTCTTCTTTTTTTTTGGCAATTTTGGCAGTTTTTCAGCCACGGTCTTCGTGATAAGCCATCTGGATTACCATGCAGGCGCCCCCGCCGATGTTGTACTCTTCCAGACGTTCAAGCCATCTTGCCGACTGCCGTCCCATATATCTAAATCTCAAGAGCCATGCTAGCGCAGAATGGTCGTAATGAAAACTCCCTTCCACAGAGGTATTTAGGAAAGTGCTCCAAAGCTCGAACGATTGCCAGCAACTCTCTCCTTTTAACGCAATAATTTCTGGATGGTTTATAAACCGTCTTGCTGTAATTCGCTATTACTTGTTCTTTACCGTTTTCCACTTGAAACAAAACTGCTCCTAGCTTGTATTCTTTACGTTTGTGTCTACGATGTACTTCTCTTCGGTAGGTGAGAAAGCGAGAATTGGCTGCGAACATAATGCAATTTACAAAATCCTAACTATTTAATCACACTCTCTCGACCACTGAAAGTTTGGGTTATTTTCCGTTAGCTCATGTAGTGGTTCAGCAATAGTAGCAAAACCTTTTACAAAACGCCTGTAATATGAGTACAATCCCAGGAAACTTTGAACATCGTGTTTACTCTTTGGAATTGGCCAGTCTCTTACGGTGTCTACTTTATTAGGATACATGCTAACACCCGCACCCGAAACCAAATGGCCCAGATATTGTACTTCCTTCTAGAATAGAGAGCACTTCTTCGGGCTCAGCTTAAGTTTGGCACCGTGAAATCTTGTTAGAACCTCCTTAAGATTTTCCAAATGTTCTTTGACAGTCTTTCAGGGCGTCCGCACTATTCTGGTGTCTTGCTATTCGTAACAATTGCTGTAGTTTATTATCTAGGCCACCATCAGTAAATCTCTGCATCGAAAATCGTCTGGCGCTTTAGGATAGGCCAGTCTAATTAGTCTGCCGATACTTGCTTCAAACTCTTGAAGACTCTCAGTGGAATGCTGTCGCCTTGCTCTCAACTGAGTGCAGTACACATCTCGCAAATGTTTATCACCATACGGTAATTCCAGATCTTTTATCAATTCGCCATAGGTGTTCAGGCTGTCAGGCTGTGCGGCAGCTCCTTTTAAAACGAGAACGAGTGAAACTGCCTTGTCTTTCTCTGCCCAATTAATTGCGCATGCAGCAGCTTCAAATTGGCATAGGTACGTGACTGCTTTCGTCAAAGGCTAGAGCTTCGACATGAACTGCTCCAGCTTCAGGCGAAGTGAATTTTTCTGTTAGCTTATAGTCCATGTCTTTTTCTATCTTTATCATTAGTACAGTCTGTTCAGAAATTTGTTTTTGTTGATTCTTCATGAACTGCTCAATATCACTTTTAATTTTTCCCTTATGTATGTAATTGAGCCTCCTACTGCACATATTTTTTCTGACTTTGTTTGTTCTATATTTGGTACAGGATTTTCGACTGTAGACAATCTTACCTCATGGCCATTCAGATCATTGGTTAATTCTTCCAAGTCACCACGTAGGAGACCCAACTCTGTGGTAGTGTATTCTTTCAACGGTTTTGCACACCTTCAAAAGAGCATCCGTTTTAACTGCTTGTCGTCCTTCAGGCTCTAAAATTAGTGCTTTCTACCGTTTTTGAGTTTCTTCTCTTTCCTTCCTCCGTTCGTCTTTTGTCGTTTTTCTGCTTCTTTAGCTTATTTTTGTCGTTCAAATTTTTGTTATTCCTGTGTCTACCGCAGCAGGACTTTGAAAGTTTCCATCATCTGACTGGCATCCATGTTTACAGATTAATTACATATCACAGGAGTCTTGCACAAAGTGTCTACTGCTTCCACTGTTGACGGTCGCCTTGATCATCGTATGGTACAGTGGAAAACAAAGTACGAGACACCAATTAAGTCACTAATCACCAGCTTTAATTATCACAATTAAGTAATTTGGAATCAAAAAGTTAGTCTCTTACAACAAATAAAATAACAATTTTTCACGCGCAATAATAATGCTAATTAAGAGAGTCAACCACATCATTATAAAAGACATAACACTTCGCAACGATACTTTGAAACAGACTGGAATAAATCGCCACTTAAACTGAACTGACCGTCGCTAAATGCATATATATATATATATATATATATATATATATACCCCGCTGATATTCCTGAATAATCTATAATACGCGTCAACTCTACACTGGAACGTAATTCGTTTGTCACCGGCCTTGACACAGTGCGCGCGGCCGGCGAAGTCAGGAACAGTCCCGCTAACGCATGTTAAGATCACGTACACAGACAACATTACAGCCGGATTCCACTGGAATACCAGAGGGTTCACGTACATATCACGTACGTATCACGTAAAATGTTCTATAATGGCGTAAGACGTTTTGCTCTCTACTATAAAATAAAGGTGGCATTTTAAGGCAAGAAACCGATAAGAATATAACTAACAATCAGTGAATAAATTCTAGAACAGGTGAACGATTTATTTTAAAGGGAAAATAATATTGGTTATAATAGGAATTATGATATTGATGTTAAGTTAGGTTAAGTTTCAGGCGATCTGTGGGACTTTTTCAGACGATCAACCGTACTTTTAAAAACAGGGTACATCGGTATACAAAATTAAAGTTCTAAAAAGTTATTGCGGTTTCTGTACTGTCCTATAGGTGTAAATTACAACAACCAAGAAACAAGACAGTAAAATACAGGCCTTGAAAATGACTTTTTAAGAGGAAGCAAAAGGTGTTGTAAACTTGACCGTATAAAAAATGAAGCCATAAGAGAATAGTTACAACTTTTTAACTTAGATGAAAAATTAAAAGATTACAAACAACGGTGGAAAGAACACTTAGAAAGAATGCCAGATTTTAGACTGGCCAGACAAGTTTGTAAGTGCAAACTATAGAAGACAGGTGTGTGAATGGACACAGGAAGAAATGGCTGTAGGATCCTTGAAGGCGGAACAGGCACAGGACATTGCCTATGTCGTGTTATGAAGATGATGAAGACGTTTCTTATCCTAGACTAATTTTCAGCATTAATTGTATTATTTTCGTTTAAGATTTAAAAATGGGGTACTGAAGTTCATATTCATCATCCTTTAATGTCCCAACTACAAGTAAACGTTGAGCAAGTATTCACATGTCAAATAACTTACCGTCTATTCCAACCCACCTTCATATATATATATATATATACATAGTTTTACTAGTGGTTCGAACTATGAAGCATTTAGTTTCCAACTATATTAATTTCAAAATGCATGCATACTGAAATTCATATTTCTTGTTTTTTTTTACTTATAGCTTGTAATTTGAGTATCTGCATTTCGTCGTAATCATATTGGGTTCCTAATCTGGTCAAAACGTATAATGCATTACTGTATTATATAGCTGTGTAAAATACGATCAACATTTGTGTTGCTTTTGTAATGACGAATAGATATTTTAAAATTTGCATCAATCGCATACTTTACAAAGTAGTCAAAATCAACATCGCCTAGGGAATCAACATGGAGTTTTTTTCTCAACTGTGGTCATAAAATAAGTTGGTGACATCGTTAAAAACAACAACAAAGAACAGTTTGACGTCACTTTTACGACTCCACAAACAGCAACCCCTACTACAAATTTAATGCCATTAACCGTAATGGTGTTACACATAATTCATATGTACCTTTAAATGGTGCGCCACTTTGTGTTCACTGTCACTATATTGCATTAAATACTATTTTAATATAGCAATAAAATATTATCATCACCTTGTATTAAACCGTTTTCTACGTCTGCGAAATAAAACATCAGGTAAAGTATAAATATTTTAATTATAATTTTCACTATTTTTTTTTAGAATAGAAAATAAAATTTAATAATTTTTCAGTATTGCACATTTTACGTTAATAGTTTTGAAAATATAAATTTTACTGAAAATGTTTGTTCTCATAAGTGGACATGTTTATGAAAAGGAGGCATGATAACAAATTTGATTGATACTTGAAGTAAAATAGTTTTCCCAAGCTATTATTAAAAACTAAATTTAACACTACTTATTGCCACACTGCTAAATACTTCTTTCTTGACGAGGCCTTTCTGTGTCTCCACCATCTTCAGGTCTTAAACAAAGATGGTGGTCAGGTAGTCGATGAAGACCTGAAGATGGTAGAGACACCGAAAGGCCTTGTCAAGAACAAAGTGTGTAGCGTGTTGCAATACGTAGTGACAATGTTGGTGTTATGATGCCTGCTAATAAAACTAACAAAACTGAAAAGTATTATTAAAAACTATACTTATGTCAATGTGATGGAATACATTATTTTAAGGAAACACAATGGAATGAAGTCTTGCTAGCCACTATTGCTGCTGAATAAGAAATAAATGCGAGTTTAGTATTTGCAGTAGTAGCAGCTGTGACAAGTTTTATACAGTATACAAACTGATCTATGAACACACTTGTATGACATACGTAGGAAACCCTTCACATAACGGTAACGGACATACCTAAGAAACATGAATAATACAGAAGCACACACACGCGCGCACACAAAATTATTCAAGTAATTATTAACTTAAATAGAGAAATTACGGGTACTATGTCTTAAAGTGTTAAGGTCATTGTAGCAATTTGTAAATAAAATGTGCGAATTTTTCGCTACCGCACCAAGTTTTGATCAGTAGTTTATGTACAAATGCAAAAGCCCTTTTCTTGCAAGTTTTGTGGCTGCCAAAGCTCAGGTTGTCACTTCCGACTCTTACCGTAAAATTGATAGGGTCATATATTTCTGACGAGGATGTAAGTTTGTAGACATGATTGCTTTTTAAATTGATGTAGCATGTCATTGATTCTGGTCTTTAATTATCTGAATTACCCAATTGACGACAAAAATCATTAGTAATTGGTCATAGCAAAAAGATAATAACACCAATGATAATAACACTTTTGTGGCAAGTAGATAATAACACGTTAGCTCATTGAATAGATACAGTTTAACAAGAAGCTTATTTTTTTGTGAAATCTGTTCACTATTTTTCAACCCCAGAATATGTGGTTTCAATGCGCAATATCGTACTGTAGCATTATAGTACGTAACTCTCGAAATCAGTAATCACATATAATTCAAGTAGTTGTGTCTTTTAAACTTTTCTAATTACTGTCGTCTTCAGTTAAAATATAATGTGTCCATGACCTCTCAAAAAAAGTATTTTCCGGCATAAGACTGAACACTGACATCGAAACATATTCAACCATAACCAATTTAAAAATCGTAACAAAACTTGACAGAGATATGTATTGTTATGACGGTCTAACTGACCGTCGTATGGTACAGTGGAAAATAAAGTACAAGACACCAATTAAGTCACTAATCACCAACTTCAATTATCAGAATTAAACAGTTTGTAATCAACAAGATAGTATCTCACAACAAATCAAATAAAAATTGCTCACACGCAATAAAATGTCAACTAATATAAAACACAATTATTTTACAATTGTCCCGCACGATTATAAAACACAACACTTCGCCACACTAATTACTAACACAGTAATTACTTCTCACTACTAACCATTTGAACGCACAGAGTAATCGCCTTACAATAACTGAGAACTAAACAGCAAGTATGGGCTATTTATAGTCTGCAGGGCTCCATAGTATACGTCCTTAACAAGCCATCGAAATTTCTAGAGGACACTTCAGCGCGACCTTCGCGGAAACACCCACCGTTGGGCTAATTGAGAAACTTCTCGAACAGCGCTAACGAATGTACGAGATTGTTCCGATTACGTAACACTGCCTCGCGTGTTAAGCGTCACGTACGCATTACAGTTGCGGGAATAGAGTGCAACAACGCTCTCCAATGTATCAGAACATTCCGTAATGACGTAACACTTTTTCTGCATTACGTAATAATATTGTTCCTTAAGTAGAACGGCAAGGACGGCTACATGAGGGAAATTATAAAAGCATTCCTTCTGATTACATTCCAAGAGATCTTCTTTATACGTGCAGTAGATTATGGGAAGCGTAGGTGAATTAAAGCATGCGAGGGGGGGTTCCCATCGTACAGAATCTCTGTTTTTCTAGACTACAGATTTTAGTCGCATTTTCCAAATACCATTGTATAGAATTACTGCGTTCATCGAAACTTTCGTGTGGTTTCTTCATTTAATATTTGTACTCCTATTTACCACGGTACAGTGTCAACAAGTGCAAGACTAGAAACTTAAAAGAATTAATTTACAATCGGTATAAATTGACGTATTCACGTTAAAACAATGCAGTATATCGTACGTAACGATACCATAAGAAACTAAATGCGAGTTTCTTTCAACATTACGGGCGTTGTACAAGCCAAACGATTGCGCTCGTCTATAGACACTTACGGACAGCGTCTAAGGTGGGCTGGTCATGTAGCCATGATGGGGGAAGACAGAATACCGCGAAAACTCTTGAATACCAGAATTCACAGAAAAAGACCAGTGGGAAGACCGAAGAGAAGATGGGAGGACGCCGTGAATAAGGATACGAAAAAAATACTGAAAGTGCGTTCCTGGAGGAGGATGGCTACCGACAAAACAGAATGGGGGGAAAAAATTGAAGGAGACCAGGGCCCAACAAGGGCTGTAGTGCCATAGGAGAGAGACATAGACACTTGCGGTGTTCGTCATAGGACAGATGGATGATGCAAGCCTAAAATTAGATCCCCAAAGCAAGGAAGTCAGAAAACATCGTAGATGTACAACTGTTTTAACAACGAATAGTGGACTAACTGACAATAATTGGAATAATAAAGCACATGAAGACTAGAAACCAAGAAGCAACTACATTTATAGAAAGCTAGCTTCTATAAACATCACAGATTTATTTATTCGTACCTCATCCATTAAGTTGTAACAATTGCGAATTGTACATTCTTCGCGTAGCAGAAGATTTATAGTGCTACAGACTGCGTTTTAAATAACGTACACAGGTTAGCACAATACAATGCATCAGACAAAGCGTGACCGTGCAACGTAAATCTGCTCCATAGAGGTGATTATGCAAATAAAGGAATTGCCAGCACCGAAGTGTCTACGAATTTAATGTATAACAGGTTGTCTAGTTAACATTCCTTTCCAACTTCCTTCCTTAGGCTACAGTACGCGCAGTTTATATTTTCACACGGTCTTGATATATTACATGTATTAGGCACGAACTCTCTTATGGACTAACCCAGAAACGCGATGATGAGATTTATACACATTAAAAGTTTTACGGCTACATATTTTAAAAACAAAACACGTTATAAATTAATTTTCTTTACCTAGTATACGTACCTGTTACGTATTAAAATCTGGTTTATCCAAGTAATAAAGCATAATACCTGGCATAGCTCCAGCAAAAATTAATGTGTGGACGGGAATTTCGTCTTCCTGTTGACCTGATGTTCGAATCACCCGAGACTGAATTCCAAGAGCCGCAAAATTATTCTTTGCAAGTAGAGAACCAACTACCTAGATCACCTAGATCACCTGGCAAAGTATTACTGCAGAGCCGAGTACCGCAGTGCTGAATGATTACGTGACGACTTGGACGTATTTGCTATTTGCGTGGTAAAATTACGGAAGGTCTGGATTTTTCGAGACGCTCCTTCCAAGCATTACTCGACGGTTCTTTTGGCATCTAGGGCCGCTATTTACTAAAGTGCTAATGCTAGATGGCGACATATAAATACAGGATTTTGAAGGAGCTCAGTTCAGTTTTAGGCCAGTGATATTATTGAGATTCCGTTTGTTTGTTATTGCGACTTAGTTGATTACTGCAAAATTGCAATAAGGTGACAGTTACTGTTGTTTGTCGGACAAATTTAAATTGAATTATTATATAAGCGTATTTTTGATGCTGTATAACTGTAGTGTCTAGTGTAAATTTTTAATTACTGATTTCATTGGCGTTAGTTTTCTGTTTCCACAGTACAACATGTGGTAGATGCACAGTCACTTCGCAATAAGGAAAGTTTCGTGGGCAACAGGAACCACAGCGTGCGTGACCTCTCGGTGTAAGTGATAAACGTATTAAGCTTTCAGTCTGATAATTTTGTCAGTCTACCCAAGTATTTGATATGATGACTAGACAGTTTCAGCTTAGATAAATGGTATGGGTAGTCGGTATGCCCGGTTCTGGCAATATTAAATTGCCCACATTAAGGGTAATTAAGTTTGGTCTAAAAGCTGATGGCATAGAGTCTTTACATTTTTGGAGGTGTTTTATGTACATCTTGTGTACTGAAGCAACATTTTTTAATTTTTTGTAACAACAAGATTGACATTTATTTTAATTTATAACGTTTTTAAGGAAAATTAATGAACATTTAGTTGTACAGCAACTAAATTATACAGTTTAGTGTGACAATTATGCTACAGTAGGAAGAGACGGGTAGCTTGCAGAGAACTATAAAAATTTCAATATTTTATGTAACGTAGTTTGTGAGCTATATATACTTATGCGTTGGAAATTTAGGATTTTCAGGGAACGCGTTTAACGTATATCAGTGGGAACTAACGAAAAATGAAACTCATGACCAAACATTATTTTCAGACACAAAAGTATATCAGGCATATTCTTGACTTCACAGTTACCAGAAGGAACTACAAAATATCCACTTTTACACAGTGAAAACCACATTATGTTTAATAAAATAAAGCATTTTAAAAAAATTTTAATTTTTAATTTTTGTCTTCAGATTCCCTTTAATTTAATGTAATATTACATGTAATTTAATGTAATGTAATGGGGGAATTAATTTGTTATTTCATCTTAAGATAATTAACTCAAATATATTTGTTAATGAAATTACCAGTATACACATATACTTATATTATAGTTTAAAATATTATACTGTAACAGCAAATTTAAAGAAATCTTTTGGAATTAAATTTAGTATTGTCATTTAGGCCTATAATATCTCACGTATGTTTCACAGAATATATAATTGTCATCGAGAGAAATTTAAAGGTATCTTTAAACAACATAGTTATTATATTACATATTCTGCATTATATTGCATATATACAGTAACCCCACGTTATAACGGACCCCGTTAAAACGGACACTGCTTATAACGGACAACTGTAAGAAACACGGGATGTTGAAAAATCAAAGAGAATCAAGCTCAAAAGTGACGATGCTTAGCAACGCTACACAATATATTCAGGTGTCTAGGGTCGTTCAGTCGTGTATCACTTACTCCGTTCGTAAAGTTAAAGTCAGAGACGTAAAAGAGCACTTGAACTTTCTCACTGAATATGTTCGCCAATCAAAAAAAAGAAAACGTATCGCCCCATTATGGTCAGTTACGACACCTACGTGAGTTATTGATTGAAGAAATGAATTATAATCAGCTTCAAACGAAATTAGCGATTTTTTTTAAGCCAGTGAACATGGAAAGTGATTCCGACACACAGGCATCTTGTTTTTGGAGAAAATAGACATTAATTAAGTTTTTATTGTAATTGTGAACATTTTGTATAAAATATATTACTATTATTATTATGGACTATTTTTATTACAATTGTGCGTACAGCATTTCGTATAAGATATAACTTTTTTTTTGCTGCTGTGCTGTTAATTATTTTGTATAAATAGAGTAAAATAATTAGTATCTATTTTTATCCACGTAATTTAAATGAGTCATATCCATATTTTAAGGCCTACTTGCTTTATACAGTTACAACGGACTTTCAATATAACGGACAACTCAGGGCGTTATAATGGACCTATTAGTCCGTTATAACGGGAGATTAGTGTAATAACATAAAATGTACGTAAGGAAGGAATTTATTATTTTACTAATACAATATGGAATCCAATTACGGTAAAAAACTACAAAAACCGCAATTAATAGGTGTTGTCAATGATAAGTCCGAAATGTATAAGTCATAAAGTTTCTCATAAATCACACAGTATTTCTCTTTCCTCTATTTCTGTGTATATTGCGCGTGCTCTCCCGCCGCCTGAGACAAACACATGCATATCTATCATAAAATATTTGAGTGCATGCGCGCGGATACCTACAGTGTTGCTTCATAAAATTAAAAGTACGCTAAAGACAGTGTTTGTAACATTAAGTATAAAGAATTACAGATTCACTTCAAATGACGTTTTCATTATGACAAATGAATGTTTTCAAATAATTTACTGAAATATTTTCTTGAACCTTTAAGAGAACACCGTTATAACACCAGTGTAAGAAAAAACTTACTGTAGATGCACGTAGTTCAAGACGTGGTCAAGTAGACTGCTCAGTAAATATTGTTCTCACAAACTTAAACTTCACCCAATAGATTTTTTAGGTTACCCACTTTGCAACGTATGATTTATCGTGACCGAGATACGGTCAGGATTCAATATGTTTAAAGTATTGTGAGAGTGAGATACGGGTGCCGTTTAGTGACTGACACAAACACAGTAACTAGTATTACATTGGAACAAGTCGAGCTCATTTACAGTATAAGGAGACGACGACGCCGCCAGAGAAACCTTTAGGCCTATTTGGGCCTGCCATTCTGTACCAAAGTAAACACCTAGTAAACTAATTCATCGACAATTAAGGGTTAAACTGATGATTCTGTTGGTATATTTGTTGTTATGTATGAGATGTTCTTGTTCTATATGGTGTATAAACTTAATTTTTCTATCAATTGGAAAATATTAGAATTAATGTAAATACAAAATTGATATCACTGGATGTTAAGGACATGTTTACCAATATCACAGTAAATAAAGTTATTAAGTTAATAAACGATAATAATATGGGAGAATACAGGTATAAAAAGCAGTTGATTAAAGTAATTAAAGAATGTGTAAATCAGAACTATTTTAGGTTTAATAAGAAGTTTTATATACAGAAAAAAGGTTTACCTATGGGGTCTTCATTATCCCCTATTCTTGCTAAAATATACATGAAAGATTTTGAAAAGCAATTAATAAGTTCCACTAAGTATAAAGACAATATAAAATTATGGTCTAGATACGTTGATGATGTATTAGTAATTTGGGAAGGAAGCATAGAAGAAGTGCATGAGTTTATAAATGAGGTAAATAATAAGCATAAAAACTTACAATTTAAAGAAGAGATAGGAGGTAAGAAAATAAATTACTTAGATTTAAACATAGAAATTAAAGATAATGAGAAACTACAGTTTGGGATATTTAGGAAAGAGTCGTATTCTGATATAATTATACCAAGAGAGTCTTACCACCCATATAGATATAAAATGGCGGCAATCAATTCATTTTGTTGCAGAGCTCAGAAGTGTTTAAAAGAGACCGAATCAAAAGATAGGGAGTTAAAAACGATAAAGGGAATTGTAAGGAATAATAATTATAGCACCAACATAGTGGATAAAGTTATGAAAACGGTTAACATACAAAAAGCTAAAATAGAACCAGAACAAAAGAATTATGCAGGGTCATTGACATACATAGGTTCACATACTAGAAAAATTATAAAATGTTTTAATAAATACGGAGTAGATATAGCTATTAAAAAATGTGAAACGGTATTTGATAAGATAAGGAATAAGAATATAGAAAAAATTCCAGTATTACAGAAAAGCGGAATTTATAAATTAAAATGTAAAGACTGCAACAAAGTGTACCTAGGTGAGACAGGACGAAAATTCGTATGCAGGTTGTCTGACCACAAACGTGGAGAAGGTAATAGAACAACCAATTCGTTATATGCAAGACATTTCATAAAAGACAACAATAAGTTTGTTAATCCTTTGGAAGAATACGAAATTGTAAAAGTAGTAAATAACACAGTTGAAAGGAAGCTTAGAGAGGAGTTAGAAATATTGAAAGAAAGAGAAAAAGGGTTAGACAATTTAATTAATATTAAAATTAAATTTGATAATGAAGAAATATTTTATAACATAATTAAGAAGTAAATGAGAGAGGACAGATAGATAAGATTAAGAATTATATTGCATAGTAATAATTGGATGTTTTAAAATAAGGGTGTGTGACTGACCCACGTGTGTGGAGAGGAAGAGGGTAAGTTTAAAAGGATGCACACACACACACATAGACACACACTGAAACACAAGGAATTTGCTAGAAAAATATGTAACTGTACAGATGGTGGGACAGTGTTAGGGGGTTGGGAAGGGACATTTATATTATAGCTTGTTGTGTGTGAGCAGGGTGGGGTGAGAGGGGTGAAGGGTTTGTTTTCACATAATTTATGCCTGTTCCGATCTGACGATGAGCTGTAAAGCTTGAAAGCGCTAATCGGGATATTTTTATATAGTGGTGTGCAACAGTGATCATTCTGCTTGTGATTTCAACCACTAACACAAATTTCTTCATTAATCGCTATTTATGTTTATATATTTAAATATGGTATTAAAATATGCTTACGTGAGCAAAGACTGTTTGTTGTTTGGTAATACGCCTTGCTCTATGACACAAACTTTGTTTCCCACTGTGCATAAACTACGAATCCGCTATTAACACAGTGTTGAATCTGAGATTTCCTGCTACTGCTAAGAGTACATTATGAATCATACCAATACGCGCTATACGGAAAATTAAACTTTATAGAGAAGAAGCCAATAAAGCTTTCACTGCTAATCTGCTAATTTACAACATTTGTGGTACAAAGTTTGTATACTCAAGCAGCAACCTAAAGATTTAGTTTGATATATATTCTCATTTGCAATTACTATATCACACAAACTTTATAGAAAATAAGGAAATAATGAAAACTTGGAGAAGCAGTTAAGACGTATTACAATATACAGCGTCATATATGCAAAATTTTTAAATTCTAAGCAATAGAGAATAATTTTGTGTTATCACGGGAATACTAATAAACGTTGGCTGTAGTCTACATTTGTTTCACGAATTCCAGTTATCACAACTTTTGTGATAACATTTAACTTTAATAGAAAATTACAGCGCAATGGATTAGCATTGAGAATTCTACGCAACGTAAATAGATTACTTGAATTTTCTCTAGTATACTGTACAGTCCTATGACAAAAAGTTTCCAGTGATAAAATTAGCTATTGCATTGGTTACATTTAATACATTTGGTCAAGAAATTAATTAGTAAAACTACGTTATAGTCTACATTAATTTATTAAATTGTTAGTATTGCTATTTGTGATAAAATACCGCGATTTGATAAACACGTGTAAAAAATAATAATGTAAAAGACCCAAAACGATGTTTTTAATAGAGGCAGTGGTACTAAACAACGGCACTTGGAGAATGCGACAAATACATGCGACTCAGAAAAGCAGAGAGATGTTCTATACTTATCCCCACTTGGGTGCACCTCAATTTCCCATAGTCTTCTAGAGCATACATATAAGCCAATGCTGTTAGGTTGCAATCAGAAGGAATGCTCTTGCAGTTTCCCTCGAGTAGCAATCTATGTCGTCTTACTTACGGAACAATACACTCCGCAAACGTATGCGACTATGCTGAATGGCTTTTAAACTGATTATGTTTGAATATGACTTTTGTGTTAAATTTTAGCTTTCTGTCTTTATAGTTTTCTTTCCCAGGTTCACTTCATATTGCATTGCGTTAGAAAAGGGTGTGTAGTACAAAATTATTTTTATTGTATAAGGCTACTGACTTTGATATAGACTTGTCGATAATCCGCATCGGAACTTCATATCGGGAGTCGAAAATTTTGTAATCAAGTTTTATGTACACGATCAAAACAAAATGTGTATATATCTTTGACGACAGTAGGTGTTTGTGAGTGTTGCTTCGCTATTCAAATAGCGTTTTTACCATATAATTAGATTTGCAATTACAAATGGATTTTTTATTTTTCTTCCAATTAAAGGATCATTATTAATGAACAATTGAAATTTTCTGATCTCCCTCAGTATTTCATTTACACTTACCCTTTCATAAATGGTTTTACAGTCTTAAATCATAACATTACTTAGTAGTTCGCGGCCTGTACTCTTATGGTTTCTTCAGATGAAACCTCGGGACTTATTAGAAGGGAGTCACCTTCTGTCCTAAGAATCATGTAACATTGTTTAAACAGTAGAAGAAAGTTTGCTGGAAACATTATAAGCAAGTTACTTGTATAATTGTCCAGAATCTAGCTTGTGTCTGATTGGCACGCACAACAATCACTCAAGAAGAGCATAACGAATTATCATTATTCCACCGATAGCACTGCGTGTTGGACATGTTGAGAAACAAGTTGCCCCATTCCAGTAAATTTAATTTGAAATCCTAACATTGAAATCCTAACGTCAAAAACACCATTTAACTACTTTTCCGTAGTCAACATATACACGGTATTTTGTAACGTTAAACGGACAAACTGAATTGTAAGAAAACATAGTTGCAGTTATGAATATTTTCTTGAAATGCAGTAAAACAATATGGAATTTTAAACTTTGTTTTTTTTTAAATTTAGACCAGTTCGCCATGTATGTTGGCAAGACAGGGGAAACGACGCTATGGCGTGTGAAGCACTAACAAAGAAGATGGTAACATGATAAGATGGTAACAAAGAAGCAGGTAAGTATAGACAATTTGACTTGGAAAAGCCACAAAAATGCTACTTCTATCTTTTTTTCTCCATAAGCCAGAGGTTAGTGGGATTACAATTTCTTCCTCTTTTTATTCTATCCCTGTATTTCTGCCTGTATCAGTGTATTCTATTCCTTGTATTATATTCGGGTATCGATAGCTCATGATGGCCACTTTTAAAGTTAAATATTACGGATTAGTGTCCTGTTTGGTCGACAGGAAACTTAATAAAATCCATTAAAAAAAACAATATAAGCAAATTAAAAGCAAAAGAGCCCAATTGATTGGACACATATTAAGGCACGACAGACTAACCAAAAGAGTCATAGAAGGAACGATAGAGGGAAAAACTGTAAAGGAAAAACAGGTTTTCAGCTAAGAAGCTGCTGCCTTGCAGTCCGGTGTCGGTTAGTCAAAAGCTAGAAGAATATAAGCTTGATTAAAAATTGCAAAACCTCTACTTTGTGGCGTGAAGGGAACCTCAAAAGCTAAAGGAGGAAGCCTCAATAGAAAATCAGGCATGTTGGGAAGGCTTTAGGTGGTAGCCCCATCACCTAAATACCTAGCTGGACGATGGTTACCTCTGGTAGGTGAACTGCTCATAATATTCTTCTTTTCCTTCCGAAACAGGGTGCAAGCCTAACCCTTGAAGTAAAAAAAAAGAAAGGATAAGAAGAAGAAAAAGAAGAAAAAACATTGTTTTGAATTTATGGCTCAGATTATGCAGGACATGTGTAATTTATATCACGAATTAAAAAGGAAGGCGAACAACAGGGAGGAGTGGAGAGCTGCTGCCAACCAGAATGCAGGCTGTATTATAGTAGAAAACTTGTAATTACATTGAAAATTAAATAACAAACACTTAATTTAGAAAAATGTACAAAATACTGACTGTTTAAAAAAAAATAAAAAAAAATTCTTACATTACAATTAATTAGGATACACAAAAGGTTTGGCGTTATCAATTGTTACTTGTAGAAGGCTGAAACATTTGATAGGAGAAGAAAAGGTATTAAGAAGTAATGTCATCTTCCTAGAAGCCATGGAAGTATAGCTTTTATAGTTAACATTTCAGTTGTCGGTGTGAAATATAGGAAGCCCATTGGTTCTGACACACTTTCAACTTTCATTACATTGCATAAACATTGTCCAAGCGTATTGTCTGACCTTGTAGAACACATTCTTTTTCCTTTCCTAAATGATAGTCTTTTCCTAATATACGGAAAGCAGTTAATATCCGTGATTTATTAGTGTATTAGCATACGTAATTCCACTGTTCTTATTGCATGGTAGTAAAAAGACTAATAGGCTCCAGGATAACAGACACATACATTTTGACTATTGTACCTATTGTACCTATATATTTATATATCTGTTATCAATGAAGCTATTATCTCATCTCATAATGTAATCGGATATTTAACAAATATACAAGAAAAATGTTTCGCGAAATGGAAGGATTGTTACGCTATTAACTACATTTCAATCAAGGTACACGAGTAATCACAGTAAAATATACGTTGAACGAAGCGTGACCGTCCAACGTAAATTTGCTCCTTTCAGCGATATTATGCAAACGAAGGAATTTTCGACACCTGTACCTTAACGAAGTTAATTTATAACATGCTGTCTAGTTAGTATCTTTTTCCGTTTCCTTTATAAGTTTCAGAATGCAGCGTTTACAACCTTCACAGTCTAGTAATGTTTCATATAGTAAGAACGACGTATCAAAGACGCTAACCTAGAAACGAGGTAAAAATATTTATGAATTCTGTAATTCTTAAGAATTATTAACATATATAAATTAACAAAATATTAGATACAGAGTTACACATATAAGTATATATACTTACACTTGACGTATTGCAATCTGCATCTCATTCTTCTGCACCTCACGAAGTAGGAACTTTGCCTGTTCCGCCTTGACAGAGTATCTCTCCATCTCACTCTCGGTCTTCCCAAATCTCTTGTACCAAAGGGTCTATATCGAAACGAACCTTAGGTAGTCATCCATCCTTCATTCTATCTAGATGCTGTAGCCATTCCCAACAATATATCTGGATTTCATAATTTACGGAGAATACCTGTAGCTCTTCTCTAATATGCCCATTGCGCAGACGATCCGGTCTCGTGCAACGCTTTGTTCTCCTCAGAAACGTCATTTCCGACCCAGTTTAAATCTGGGTTTTAATCATGTTTATAGGAATCTATGTTTCACATCCAGTCAGCAAAACAGGCACTGTCATGATTTCACAAAATTTTAGGCTTGTCTCTTTCCTTGTCTTTTTTCTCACCGCTCAATGCAGTCCAAATTAAATGGACAATACGGCTGATACATTTTTGATATTTAACTGTTTACCTTAAAATCAGGTTTCAACATTTAATCGTTTATTAGGTCCTTATATGTTTTCAAAAATAAAGCAATGTAGTCAAAATTAAATAAGAAATCAATAAAACTAGGCCATTTTATTAATGTAAGCCTCACTGGTCATAGAAAAAACGGTTACATGATTATACCTACTTTGTTAATGTAACGCATTTATTTATGTGTCACATTTATCAGAAAATGAAACACAAAAATAGTTAGAAATTTATATGCACACGCACCACACATAAAGAACAAAGGATCAGTTCCTTTTTTCCTGTATTGTCAATCTTTGAACTCTGTGGATTAAACTGCACAGCCTGTACAACATCCAGGCTTTATAGTTTGTCCAGCTTTATAGTTGTTGGTCACCTTGGCTACTCCCTAGATTTCCTGTTCTTCTTTCAACAACACCTTCATAGCGCCACACAATCCTCGAAGTTTTATCAAAACCCGCTGTATCCACACGAGCTCTCCCTAACCTACATTTTTTATTTTTTATTAAGAATACTGTTACGACGGTCTCACTGATCGTTGTATGGTACAGTAAAAAAAAAAAATACAAGACACCAGTGAAATCACTAATAAATAGCTTTAATTATCACAATTAATAATTTGTAATCAACAAAAATATTGATTTTTTAATTGCAACAACAATAATTTATTCAAAGTTTTTGTAAAGTATATAAAAACACTTGGTAAGTTTCACAAATTTTTTTTTAGTTAACTCTGACAGCTTTTTCGACTAACTAAGCCATTGTCAAAGAGGCGAATGAATGAAAATTACTAAATTGCTTACAACACAATCACTTCATAGACACAAAAAACATAATACTACCCCACAACATACAGAAAGGTAAAAAAATGGATTTGTTAGAAATTTTAGAAATTAAAAAAAGCAATAAAAAATAACAAAAATTTAACCAATGAACAGACTGAATTTTGTGTATCCCCTTTATTAAAATCTGTTATTTAGTTTAGTTTATTTTATATTATTTTGAATGTTCATTATTATTTTCAATTTTGCATTCAGATTATATTTAGTTTAGTTAATTTTATATTTTGCATTCATGATTGTATTTAGTTTTTAAAGACACCTGACCTTCCCTTGTCTCTTGCACACCCCCTCTCCATCTCAACACAGATGTTCCCGATACGCCCTAAACAGATGTTCACCACCTACACTCCACTCACACCCTGTTCTTTAGTAATTTTCATTCATTCGCCTCTTTGACAATGGCTTAGTTAGTCGAAACAGCTGTCAGAGTTAATTAAAAAAATTTGTGAAACTTACCAAGTGTTTTTATATATTTTACAAAACCTTTGTATTAATATGTTTCACCAAGTGCCCAACGAGTCTTCAATTAATATCGTAATAATGTATTCTATAAGATTATACTCGTACAATACGTTAAAGTCCACACGCAACAATAATGTCAACTACAAAGAATTCGGGGCAATATGACTTCGCAACAGACACTTGATTCGCGCTAAAGAAGTCGTTCGAAATCATTGAACTGACAAGCCGGCTTCTATGGCTTTTGTAGTTAGCGCACATATTCTATAAATTTTCCATCCTCACTTCATGCCACCTGATGCGTATCTCCAGTGTTCTTGAATACACTGGAACCTACTTGTGAGCGGCCTTGACTGAGGCAACACCTGACTCACTTGTCGGCGGCGGGGGGGAGGAGAATGTGTTGCTGGCCGTTCGATAGGATTCTCGTTACAATACCTTCCACCCTAAAATTGTGTCTTCGCATTTTTATGATACCTCCACAATTCTCCTAATGTAATGTGTAAATGCTCACCTAATCTTGATTCCACAGAGGGGTGAGAAAATGGCCAGTAGGTGAAATATCAGTCTTTGTGTGCAATTCACTTGCTTAGTGTATTAGTCTATCTTGAATAAGGAAAATATTTCTCGCAGGCTACACTTATGTCTCAGGACTGAAAAAAAATTAAATTTGATATGGAAGTTTATTTTTATTTTGTTAAAACAAGAGTTTTATTAAATTTATGTAGTGTATACATTATGTACGTGGTGTGGACTACACATATCAGAAATAATTGTTAACGGGCAATAAAATCTTGTTACAGTATATACATTTTAAGATGTACTACATCGAGTGTATCGTTGTTTTATTACGTTTTTAATTTTTACAGACTTGGTTTTGAGCTAAAATCTTTTAAAATATTCAGAGGTATAAATAATTAAAATACTGTTACTACTTGTACCTTTTGCAGACTTATCTAAAAATTGATTTTTTCACTAGTTTCGTGTCATCCATTCTTGATATGTGTTCATTCGACATCCTTCTTCTTTCTACAATGCAAGAATTAATATCTGTTATAGTACACGTTTCTCTTATACTATTGTTTGGCAACCTATCGTATCTTGTTTTCCCTAGTACCCTTCGTAATAGTATGGTGTCTGTAGTTTGTCGTTTTCTTTGAGTTTGGCTTGGTCTCAGATACATAGGATATTACTGAACGTTTTGTGCTTTTGTAAACATAGTTTTTGCTTCTTGTGTTAGATATTGATTATTGAAGTTGAGGTTATTCATGCATCCATCAATTCTACTTGCTTTCATCAATAGATGTTCCATTTCTTAATATGCCTTATTGTTACTTGTAAGCCTTGTTTCAAAGCAGTCTATCTGCATTACTTGTTCTATTAATTTGTCATTTATTATAAGCTTACATCTTTATGGGTCATGTGAAATTGTAATTGAGTCTGTTTTCTCTTCCGCTATCTTTACGTTATATTTCCGGCATGCTTTGTTAAAATTATACACAAATATTTGTAAGCAATGTTTCCGCTATTAGAATAACGTCGTCTGTCTGCATAACATATAATATTATACAGACTCTTACCCATCCTATATTGTTTCATATGCTTTACCTCCTTCAGAAATCCATCCATAACTACATTGAAGCGTATGGGACTTAGCGAATCCCCCTGCCTTATCGCATTTGATATAGGTATAGGCTATTATCTGATAATTCGCCATTGGCTTTTACTCTCATTGAAGTGTTTGTGTAGATCCCTCTTATTAGCTTTGTGATGTTGATTTGAACTCCTCGTTGTTGTAAAATGTTTAAAACGTTCGACACTCGGACACTATTTAATGCCTTCTCCAAATCATTCAGACACAAAAAAGCTAGTTTACAGAACTCAATTGCGTTTCCTTTAATTTGTTGAATTACGAGTTGAATTTACATCATTACGAGATCTTTGATTTCATTACGGTCCAGGTTTTGGTAACTGCCGTGGTGAGAGTGATACGTCTGAATGAATTCTGTGTGTTTGTGAATAGCTTAGGCTCTCTCATCAGAAGTCCTATTTGTTAGGTACATATGCTTTGTTTTGGGTTGTTTTTGAACGTTGAGTTTATCTTGAATTGCTTTATTATACTAATTATACCTACATGGACATATGCGAGTGAGGCGTGGGTCATAACAAAAAAGGAATGCGGAAAAATGTTTAGTGATAAAATACAGTTTCTTTAAAGTACTTTAAACTATACATTGCCAGATAGAATAAGGAATAAGGATATCAAAACAGAACTCAAAGTAGAGGACATAAATGAAATTATTTCAGCTTACAGAAGTCAAGTAGGGTAGGGTCATCTGCAAAAGGATTGCAGAGGATCGATTGCCAAAAGCGACACTGAACTATAAAGCCATTAGTAGTAGAGACGTGAGTCGTCGATGAGATGGGTGCTGGAACAGGTTTACATAAGCTAACTCTTGAAAAAAAAGAAGAAATTAAGTGTATTTTTAGATTTTTTCTGTAAATGTTGACATGCTGCATACCCCCATTAATGTGCGAACAAGTACTCATGTTTGCGCAAATCAGTGTTTAAAAAAATTGAATCGTCTTACTAACTTTAATTTTTAATAAGTAAATGCTTTACCTTTGTTAAGGCATAGAAACTTAACACTGACTAAAAGTGTTTGCAATTGTACAAATGTACTATGGAATAGCGTATCAAAGAAGCTTTAGAATTGAGTTGTTTGTCTTACGGAAACGTAGGATTTTGTGACACACTCTGCCTCTCTCTCTCTCTCTCTCACACACACACACACACACACACACACACACACACACACACACACACACACACACACACACACACACACACACACACACACACACACACACACACACACACACACAATCCTCACATATAAGCTTTTTACCTCATTCAGAATTCCGTGAATTCTGTCTAAAATCGTATACACTTTCCCAAAGTTTTCTGCAATGTTACTAAGAGATTGTACAATATTTACTTTGGCGTTCTGAGAAAATTTAATAAAACCGTATGCAGATATCTTCTAGTACCACGTGAATGTTTACGGGGGAAATATGCTCACGCGACGTGCGTTTATAGCAAACCACGTACTGTACATTTGGGAACAAAAACTGTTCTGAGTTACAGAGTTAACAGTTGTTAGGAAGCATTATATGACTAGTAGTAACACTAACCTAATAAGATAGGCTATACGTAACTTATCATCTCGTCTCACGAATGACGAAATTTGCAGTGAACTATGTGTTTATGCTGTTACACTATTCGAATTTTAGGTTTTAGATTATTGGTTTATGCGGCTAAACGTGATTTTATTAGAGAAATAAATCTGGACCTGCACTGAGAGCCACACACCTGTGTAGTAAGTACAATCAAATGCGATTTTAGTAATACTATAACCTGTTACAATGAAAAAATTACAATGAATCGGCATTAAACCACTCCATTATTTTGCTAAACTAATATGAGTATTTTTTTACGCAACCAGTGCTTACTTATAACACAATTTACTTTATTACTTTATGTAGAATTTAATATTGTAACACTACAAAATTCTAAAATTATTTTATTTTTTGTATTAAATTTTCACAATGCAAACCGAGACAATCGTACAACGTACAGTTACAACTGTCTACTGATCGTCGTGTGGTACAGTGGAAAAGAAAATACAAGACACCAATTAGTAAGTCACTAATCACCAGCTTTAATTATTACAATAAAACAATTTGTATTTAAAAAGATAGTCTCTTAAAACAAATGAAATAAAAATTATTCACAACCAATGTCCACTAATAATGTATCGCACAATTATAAAACACATAACATTTCGCCACATTACTTTGAACTGCACTGTGTAAATCGCCACTTAAACGCTCTGTGTAATGTGCCGGGATTTGAAATTTCCCGGCATGATTTAAACGTAGAAGACCGCCAATGTGTGGCAGTGGGGCAGCCCAGCTATCGATCAGTGAGGCCGTGCCGGCACTACGGCGATATAATTCATTCAGCAACCCGCATCAGCTGTTTCGGTAAAGCTTCACAATCCGTAACAAGTTACCTTTTTCTGTGGCATGGTCGGTTAGAAGCCTACAAGCTGCCTCATTTCGTCTTCAACCTGCGGACTGTGCGTTTCGTGGTCTGACGGCGTGCCAAACTACTTATTCAACCTATTATGAGTTCGTAAATTTCTAAAGTGTCTTAGGTGAGAATCATTGCATTAGTTGAGGTTAATTTAATAACGGGTTATGTGTGTGGCGTTTATGTACGTGTGTGATCTTTACATGTGTGTGTGTGTGATCGCTTGTAAAGTCTATGCTAAAATGGACTCACACGTTACTTCCGGTATCTGGGAGCACGTGGCGACTTTGCACTTAACTGCTTGAATTTAAAGTAAATGTGCAGGTAGAAGTAAAAGTAAATGTAAAAGTAATTTAATGTAAATATTTTGAATTTTGTAAATGTTAATGAAAATGTAAATGTGAATTTTCAAGCTTCCTTAGTACACAGTACAGTATTGTTAATAACAGAGTAGTAGTGTGGATAAAATTGTGGCAGTGTGTGTGTGTGGTGTCTGTGTTCTGTGGCGAGAGAGAATGGGGGTAGCTGTGTTTTCTGACGGCCTACTACAAACAAAAATTATTACAGGGTACCCGCACAGCCGGGAGAGAGGGAAATGAGGAGATGTTGACACCACACCCGTCACCATCGGCAGAGCTGTATACTAGAACCCTCCCCAACGCCGTCAGATCCAGAAATACTTCAGAACACCACAAAGACTAGAACACCCAGAAGGAGACTAGCAGGAGGTTCGGAACTCACCAGCACCATTAACACACTCATCATCACAGACTCTAACTGCTGTCATCAATTCTTCGAAAGTACAAGTGAGAGGATCCCATTTACTAAACCCTAGAACAACACTGCACCCGTTTTCAAAGCATACAAAAAAAAGCATACCTATAAACAGTATTTTCATATTCATAATGATTAAAAGTTTGTTAGAACAAGTCCTATGGATGTATGTTTGAGCTTTATATTATTAACTGTGTTAAAAGGATCCATTTGTTATACTGTTTGATTAATTTTTATTGTTAATAGTATTGGTAATTGTGATTAATACAAATTGAATATATATATAATTGTTGATAAAATGAAAACTAAGAACTGCTATGAAATATACAAGAATTCAATCGTTTGAACACTGTACGAAACATGTTATGATGATGAAATGAGGAAACACTAATAAAAAGTTGTTGTGGTTTAAATGAGTGTTTTATTGCAAGTCCTATCACTCTGGGCTCCAGCACATTTTCGCTCCATCTAGGCCAAGCGTCTAGTTTTTAAATTTTACGTAACGGCCGTAACTGGGCCGTTACAGTATAACCCGACAATAACTAACTTGACCGTCGCTGAATGGTGGTATTTATACCGTGCCGAATTCCAGAATAATCTGTCACTTTGGATGACTTGTTAAACAAACAGGGGCTCTCGAGAAACCACCAGAAACAGTGTCCTTGAGCACACTGCACTGACCGGTATGGTCTGGTATAGACCCGATAGTTGACGCGTAATTTTCTTTCATCCAAAGAAGCAGCATTATGTACGCACACACATATTACTGCCGGATTATTCGAGAAACTTGTAGAACGTTCCGTATTACGTAACACTTTTTCTGCATTACATAACAGTATTATGTTTGTGGCCCATAAAAGGGTCGTTGGTCGAGAACGGTATAGCTGCTGCGGCGGCAGCGGCAGTTCCGCTCGAGTCGCGGTGTGGTGTTGGGGGCTGCTCTCCCTGTAGATTCTGCGTCGCAGTCTTCTGCGGGACGTAGATCTCATTCCTGTCCTAGTTGATCTGCAAGGCCTCTTCTTTCTTCTCCATTTTCCGATCTTCTCTTCTTGCTTTCCCGATGGAAAAACTTTCCTTTGGGTTGCGTTGGGTCGTATTAGCGGGGTGTCTTTCTACCCGTGGCAGGATTGCAGCATCTGGGTCAAGCCCAATGGCTGCCAGAAGAAACATAGTGCTGGTACAGTAGACTGGTGCCTAAGACTGGAATGAAGACCGCCAACGCTAATTTGTGCTAGACGGCGGGCGAAGAATAATTTAATATACGACACTGCTGCTGGAACCGATTCAGGCGAGTGCCGTATATCGGTCAAGTGCTGCCTGTCTCAGGCCTAACAGAAGACGTCTAGAAGCGTCGGTCGCTCTTGGCGAGGCAGACAGCCTCCGTGCCGGCGACAGCAACAAGCAGCGTAAGCACCGTGCTAGGAAGGATGAAAGGCCAGTAGGCCAGCTCCAGGACTGGGGACAAGATGTTGTGAACCAGGGCTTTTATGGCGGGTCATCCAGAATCGTCCGAGGGTTTTTGACCCTGTTCAGGGTTGGAGGACCTGTGGATCTGACGGTCCCCGTGTAAAAGGAGGGTGAGATTGCAGCTGCAACACCTGCCATTTGTTTTACATTTTTGATCAATTTTCTTCTAAAGTAAATTTTTATTTAAATTTTCCTTTAACTAAAATTCTGTGTATTATTTTCTTTAAACTGACCATATTCTTAACGTCCCATGTTATTCATAAAAATAGTATTTTTAAACAGATAAAACACTGTTGCACACCACTATGGAAAAATAATTTTTTTATTCCGATTAGCGCTTTTATCGACCAGATCGGAAAAATCTGAACTGAGAAGCTTGAAAGCGGTAATTGGAAAAAATGTCTATATTGGTGTGCAACAGTGTTTTTTCAGATTTTGATTATAACCACTAACACAACTTTATCGGTTAACTATTTTTAAGTAAAGGGTAAATAAGACATTTTTTTTAAGCTGTGGCCTTCCATTGTACAATTTTATTGCCTAAAGCCATTTACTACTTTATAAATCTTCAAAATAATTATAACCGTAAATATTACAACGCGCTTTACCCCTGTTAGCTGTGTATTTACCTTAAAAAATGTTGTGATACTGGACGTCATCGTATATCTAGCAAACGTTATATTCTACCAAAACAATATACTCAGAGAAATATTAATTAACTGGTCCCGCATGTACGCGGCATTTAACTTAATAACTTGTTTACCAAAGTTTCACTTAATTGCTTAAACGTATGTTTCAAGTTTACAATAAATTGCAAGAAATTAAATTTCAAATAAATAATTTGAAATATTATAACATGTACTTTTTGCGATTATTAAAATTTAAGAAATTTTAGATACCTAAATGTATGCTTTCTAATATGAGTTAACTTGATATTTGATTCGAAACTCTCATGTGATTATGTTAACTTGATGCGTTAAACATATGACATATGATTAGATATTTATTGATGTACGGAATCCGTGTGCTGTGACTCTTTGCTAGTAACTTATGGTTGCTAGTTCACATACGACATAACATCAATTTTTCGAGTTCTGTAATGTTTTTCATTTTAGTACTTTAATCCTAGGGAAGTTACAGTGTCTAAAGGTAATCATTATTTCAGACGGAAACAGACAATTTATGGCTGTCAAAATGAATGTCGTTCAGGTAGCCTATTATACATTGTAAAATTGGTGTACTGCACAAGCACAAGAATCCATTTGGGCACATTCGGCGTAGGCAATTATCATAAGAAGGAAACAACTTGGATAATGATGTTGAACAATGGAATTGTTTTTACATAGAGGATCATAGTTACAAGTTTTGTCGCTATTCCGATGATACGTCACTTGACTTTTAAAAAAATAAAATAAAATTATCTGAGAAATAAAAAAACAATTGGCAAATAAAACTTTCTAAGCTGGTCGATAAGAAAAAATTGTTGGTCAATAACAGAGAATTAAACGTTTTTTCAAAACTTAGAAATATCACACCTAATTATAACAATTTCAGACACTATATAATTTATTATTCCCATGTTACTGGTAAGAGTAGTGGAGTATATGTTAAGGTTTTGTATAGTAATGTTTTCTAAGTTTTGGGTATAATATGTTATTTCTAAGTTTGATCAAACGCATAATTATCTGTTACTCAACAAAAGTTTCCTTTATTGAGTCGCTAGAAATAATTGTGTACTTTATTTTATGAGTTTTTGTAATCTACATATTAACAAAATTAACATTCCTAAACAGGATTATTTTATAAAACATCTTTAAATTTTCCAGAAAAAATTTAACATACACGTAACTGCTTTTATTTATTATATTCAAATATTTTCTATTGTAATAATTGCCTATAAATTTCCCTGTTTTTCTATAAGTTGGTTAACAGTCTTTATAATCAAAATCACGCTCGAACAATACATAACTTTGTATAACGCTGTATACAAATTGTAATTTGTAAATAAACTACGCTGTAGTTTGTAGGAATTGCCATCGTCCTGTGTAAATTTGTAGTACCTCTGATTTGGAAAGGCTGTATACTTCTTTTTGCGAGCAGGTAAGACAGAGTCCGCACATCATTAAAATGGTACGCTCGAGCTGTATTGGGCATAACTCAAGTTCATTAAATCTCACATTTTCAATCAAATTTTGTTTAAACCTCTGCTGGCTTGAGGGTATGTATGTTGTAAATTATATCCACGGAATCAGAATTTGCTTACAAATTTTGTTGTTGCGTCAAGCATTCACATAATATACTTTTGATAGCATTAAAATAGAGAAGCCAGTACACATCTAAATATTAAATACTAAACTGTGACTAATTGCTATCTGGTACTAATAATGCCTTGCGTTAATTTATGCTACTAGCGTGCAACTTATTTTTACGCGTAACGCTGAGGCAGAACGTAAATTTAGCTTCAAAATGTAAATATCTTGTTGATTCATCCTCTTTGTTCACTTTTTTAATATTATTATATATAAAAAACTTTCACAAATGAACTTACTTTTGTTCTCACTATCACAAACGTTTCAAGGTGTTGTGCCTCTTCCTCAGTGTGATTAACCGTTATTCTGCAACAATGACTTTCAGTATTTAATCACACTGAGGAAGAGGCACAACACCTTGAAACGTTTGTGATAGTGAGAACAAGAGTAAGTTCATTTGTGAAAGTTTTTTATATATAATAATATTCAAAATGTAACTGCCGCGACCAAAAAGTTAACATTTAAAACGTTTGTATATAATAATTTTTCTTCGAACTGTCGCACGTCTGCCTGCGTTAATCAGATTATTATATTAGTAAAAAGATTCATATTCAATACCCATTAACTTGTTCAGTTGTTGAGAAAATTATCGTTTCATTAAATATATAATCGACTGCAACGTATTACTCGTACCATCAGTGAAGCCGACTCGTTAATTCCACTTCATGTTCTTGCCATTGAAAGCTTATATTTTCGTAATGTATACAGACGTGTGAGTAGCGTGTACAAGGGTGTTGCTTAAAACTCATTTGCCACTCACTACGGTTCCCTTATCTACCTCTGTTTACCAATTGTTTGAGGGCTAATAACATAAGTTGGTTCAAAGTTAGTTATGGGGGGACAAAGTCTACATAGGCTAAATGTATAAGTGACTGGATAAGATATTTAATGAAAAGAATGAAGTGGACGTATACTTATCACAATTACGAGATTATATTATCACGATCAGCCAGTTATTAAGTAAAGAACTTACTGAAGTGCTAGCAAGAGAGTTAATATAATCAAATGGTACAATTAATCAGTGCAAGCATGTGTATGAGATTTCTCACTAAATACGACAAATATAATACGGAGAATTTAAACAGAATGTTGTGTTTCAGTGAACATTTAGGTCAAAATTCATGTCGTTTGAAGGTGTGAAAAACTCTGTCGGGAATACAAACACATTCTCTCTCTCTCTCTCTCTCTCTCTCACACACACACACACACACACACACACACACACACACACACACACACACACACACACACACACACACACACACACACACACACACACACACACACTCACACACATAAATAAACGCCGAACAAAATTATGCAATAACAAACTCTGACATTGAATATTACTAATGTTTTAAACATGAAAATAAGTTGTAGTTTAGGAGGGTTAGTTGAAACGTTTGCGGAGCGACGTCTATAGCTCAGTGGTAGAACTATAATCTTTCGTGTGCTGCAAGACGTATATTTCGCGTGAACATCTATTAATTTTCAGATATATCTGTCAACTTATTTACTTTTTACCAGCTGTTTGAAATATTTCTGCCACGCGTGTTTTTAAAATGCACAAAATCAAACATCGCGTTGTGATGAATTCTCTGTTAAAAACGTTTTAGCGCCAATAAAAGAATCAAATCAAAATTGTAAATGTATTAGGCAATGGTGCGCCTGTAGAAACAGTGAGTGGGGCACACTTAAGTTTAAACATGGTCGTACAAGTACAGAAGTCTATACCAGCAGTGGACGTCCAAAAGTGCAACAAAAATGGCATTATTGAAAAAAATTCATAAGGTGTTGGAAGACCGCAAATTGAGGAGTAGATGACGTTGCTAAAATCACAGGCATCTCATATGAGTGTGTGCATCATGCTTTAACTCAAGAACTTGGTGTGAAAGGCGTTATGTAAGTTGGCTGCCGCATCTGGAATTTTTTTCATTTTGATGAGTCCAGTCCAGTCCACGTTTCCAGTGTTCATACGAACACGTTTAAACTCAAGTGCCTACTTACAAACCGCTTGTTTTGAAGTCGCAGCATCACCTGACACATTTACAATTTTGTTTTAAATTTCCGTTGGCGCTAAACAATTTTTAACAAAGAACAACACCACGATGTTTAATTTTATCCGTTTTTCATAACACGTATGACCCGTCAATTTTAAAAAGCTTTCAAACAATGAATAAACTGGTGGGTAGATTTGAAAATTATTAGGCTTTCATATAAAATTCAAATCTTGCAGCACACGAAAAATTGTAGTTTTACCGCTAAGCTCCAGTTGTCGCTCCTCGAACTTTCCAACTGACCCTCGCACATCAGATGTTCCTTCCTTGTTGGACGCATATCTATGTTTACATAAAATTAAACAAGATGACAATCTTATCTCGATTTACTCCTATCTTTTTTTTCTTCTGTATTTCTGGTTTGAAAACATATTTTGTTAACAGAAGAGTTGTTTAAGCTCAATGTGCTTTCAGGTCGCCTGTGGCAGTCGTGATTGTCCGCCTGTATATATTGTCCGTATACGTCAGTTGTGAAATTCCTTCTAGAATTAAGATGAGTAAGGAAAATCCAATTTTTTAATTATTAAAAGACATCATTTCGAAATGTCGATAAAAATAATAAAGATTCCAACATTATTATGATAACAACTTTAATGTAATTACTACATAATAAAAGAAGAATTATTATAATTCTAGATATTAATAAGTAACGAGTTAAAAAATTTTATCAAATTATAAATATTAGACAGAGAGACATCAGGTAGAAAGATTAATGAGCATTTTGTAAGAAAATTATTTCTCTCTGAATACTGATTATACAGAGAAACAAACTTAAAACAAGAAAAAAATTAAAAAAACTTATTTACATTACGTTTGTATCGCAGTAACGTCTATACTGTACATAATATTAATTTTCAAATATTTATAGGTTTCTGTAGTCTATAATATTTTTTAAGTAGGCCTGCACTAGACGTCACTTGTATGGATGCTAGATTTTATTTAATTAAAAAACTATTACTAAGTTACTTGAAATTATTATACGTTTCCGTTACAGTATTTTGTAACACGTTCTCGCAGCGAAATCTATAGCTTAGCAGAAGAACTAAATTTTATTTTGAGTTGTATAAGACTTATATTTTATATAAAATCTGCAAATTTCTAGGGCTCTGATTATTTGCTCATTGTTTACCAGGTGCTCAAAATTTATGTGCAACCAGTGATTTGGAAAATTAAAAGAATTAAACATTGCATTGTGATTGAATTGTTTGTTATAAAGGGTCTAGCGCAAATAGGAATTCACAACAAAATGGTAATGTGTTATCAGATGGTGCACTCTTAAAACTACGTCTTGTAAGTGGGCAACCAGTTTAAATTCTAAGTCGTATGCACATTGAAGTTGATCCAAGTAGCGGTCGCACAAAATGTTCAACAACTCTACATGTCAGTCAACAACATTTTATTCACTGTGTTGAATGACTGGATGACATTATTTTTAGGTTATAAGCATCTAATATGACCGTGTGTATCATATTTTAGTTCAGTAATGTATAGTGAAGACTCTTCGTGCCAGCTGGGTGCCGCACTTTCGTGCAGGGAGTGGGGACCATTTGCAAGCTAACCAGCAAGGTACAACAATACCTGAGACCGGTGAAAGACGCAAGGAATCCGCTCTGTTTGGGACGGATATACACTGTGCCTTGTTTGTGCATCGACACATGCACATGGGCACCAGAAAGCGCAGCGTCCGCACACGCGTTGGTGAACACAGCCGCTGTTGTCGTAGCCGGAGAAGTCTGCGGTGGCCCACCATTCACTCTCCAACACTGACTACCGTGTTCTCTTTGAGGACGCCAAGATCTTGCAGTCGGAGAGCGCCTGCTACCCTCGGCTGCACAGGGATGTCAGTACTAACAACTGCGGACCACGGTCTCACAGCCCGGCTGATAATAATAATTTCAGTTGATATTACTGATTATATTATGTTTGGACGTATATTATACTTATTATATTTATTGATTATTATTGTAAATTTTTATTTTTAATATTAAATAAAATTGTAATAAAACCATTTGAATAAAATTAACTAAGAAAAGATTGTTCATCGCTTGGTAACATGGGTTTCCCTACACTCAAAATTTGTTTCAGACTGTTTAAATTATCAACCTTTATTAACCCTATGCTCACGTAAAAGTACACGGTACATCATACAAACTCAAAGTATACCGAAAATTAAACGTTACTGAGAAGAAGCTAATAAATCGTCCACGGTAATTCTGATACTTTAACAGATACATCGTAGAAAATCGTGTATGCGCGCAACTGAAAATAAACTTTAATTTTATAAACAATCTCAGGCTTCTCAAGACAAAAACATATTTACAACGGAAATAGAAGGCATATTACTAACTCCTGAAATCGGTGCTCCAAAGTTTTCATTAATATGCAACAGAATAATTGTGGTATGTATTGTACATATTCATGAAGTCTGTCTGTTCACGATATTCTACAAATTGCGTGAGTCGAGTTTATTATTAATTCAATAACTAGAGTACATTTAATTATTAAATCTAATTGTAAGTGTTATGTACACTGATGTTACAAAATTGTAACGCAATATAAAAATCCGAATCGTTTTTAATACATATTTTAGCATCCGGTAAGAAATAATTTTATCTGATGAGAGATTAATTCTTGTATCGAAGTGCTCATGTGTAATGATACGATCTAATTGCTGAGTTAGATTACGTTCTACGTTATACCCTACTTAACATTCTTACCCTACATCGTTCTTAGCTCTCTACTGTCACTGTTTGTAATAACACACCGTGGTATAATAAATAAGCACAGAAAGTGTAGCGCAACCAGGTACAAACAAAATTTTTGTTTAATTGTAACTACTGTACTAAACAACGGTATTTTGAAAATGCTAATAACATATGTACCCAGAAAAGCGGAGAGATTTAGTATAAATAGAAATTCCACATACTTGAAGATAGCAACAATCACGGAAAATCCCTATAATCTTCTAATGCATACACATACGACACCCCTTTCAAGATGCAATCATATTAAATTCGTCCACTGTTTTCCTCGTGTAGTAATCTCAGTTGTTCTACTCACGGTATAGGAATATTACACTGCGGTCATGTGCAGCTGTATTTAATTATTTTTAAAGAGATTATGGTTGAATAACTTTTCTCTGTTAGAGTTTGTTTACTGTCGGAAAATGTTTTATTTAAAGTTTAACGGCAAATTGCATCGCACCATAAAACCGAGTACAAGACACGATTATTTACATGATATACGATTACTGAATTCAACAACTACATTATAATATTGTAGTGCATATGGCGTGTTGATAACTTTGTAAGTATATTCTACCTATTGTATTTGAAGTGTTCCTTCTTTATAGACAATGTCAAAAATGTTTCGTACGACAACGTATCGCCGAAACTACAATGGGTATCCTGAGATCTATGTTTGCTGGGAAGCAAACTTTCTTATATAGTGTAGAAGTGGCGGTTGATAGTCCGGTAACATAGACGCTGCCACAGAGATATTACGCTGCTCACATTATTTATATTACTCCTAGTAATGCATTGCGATTGGGTACCAGAATGCTCAGCTGTGTCGGACCTCTCGCGCCAGGCCGTGACGGGAATTAAGTAGGCCTACACAGATTAACCCTAGTAGCATCGGGCTCGTGCCGCTCGTTTTCATGTCATGGGCGATCTGGCGTCAGTTAAGTCGCCGCAGTCCTAAGTTGGATCAAGCAAGAGGTTAGACTGCAACCTGCCTTACCACTGGCCTAGTGGGATATTGTTCCCGTGGCGCCACCAGAAAATGAAGGAAAAGTAGTAGACCTTCAAGCAGTAGGCCGTCGAGTGCATCAGGGACGCACACAAATTAAAAAATGGAATTATCACTGTTGCACACCACTATAGAAAAATTACTCTGATTAGCGCTTTCATGCTTCTCAGCTCATCGTCAGATCAAAACTGACAAGAAGAGGAAGAGGGTAACCCCCCCCCCCACTGACCACACAACAAGCTATAATTCAAATGTCCCTTCGCAACCTCCGAGCCCTATCACACCCCGTCTCTACAGTTACATATTATTCTAGCACATTCCTTATGTTTATGTGTTGTGTGTGTATGTGTGTACATTCTTTTAAACCTACAGTTGTACCGCCTTTCTCATTCACACTTGTGAGCGCGGTCACTCACCCTTATTTCAAAACATCCATATAGTCCTTTGCAATTTAATTCTTAATATTATCTATCCGTCCTCTTAATTTCTTTTATCTATCTTTTACTTTTTAATTATATTATGAAATATTTCTTCATTATCAAATTTAGTTTTAATTTTCATTAACTTTTATAACCCTTTTCCTCTTTCTTTCAATATTTTTAACTCATCCCTAAGCTTGTTTCAACTGTGTTATTTATTACTTTTAAAATTTCATAGTCTTCCAAAGGGTTAAAAAACTTACGGTTCTCTTTTATGAAATGTCTTGCATATAACGAATTCGTTGTTCTATTACTTTCTCCACGTTTGTGGTCATACAACCTGCAGACGAATTTCCGTCCTGTCTCTCCTAGGTCGTGACACCTAGGTCTCGGACACTTTACTGAATGTTGTGTTTGGTTAGTCGACCCCCGTACAGTCTAAAGAACTAACGTGCGTCAGTGCCCACACGTTATCAGGTCCTTTACGGCTTTTAGACATACATTGTTTTCCACCTCTTGCAGTAAAGCTCAGAAGATAATATGTAAAATGATTTTGGATTCATTTATCAGCACACCTTTTGGTATGCAGTTTCAAAAAGATGATTCTCACTCTCCTGAAGATAAGAACGGATGAACGTATTGTAGCTATTACAGCAAACATTATTGAGATATTGTCTCCTTTTTCAGCACAAGTGAGACAACTTGACTCTTTTAGTTTCCAGTATTTTACATACAGTTTTTTTAAATGGTATTCGGTTGCGTTCATTTAAAATATGTGTCCAGGTTGCTTATGAAATAATACTTGTCATAAAAGTTAATTAAGATTTAAAAAATCCTAATCTTATCCTCATCTATTCATACCTACTGCTTGAGAGATTGGCAGACTTTCCGACACTTGAATACAAATGTCTTTATTAGCATTTAAAAATTATTTAACCAGTTACAGCTAGTCATTGTTGATTCTTGATTGAATCGCTGTATTATCCGTACGTGTAACAGCTATGCTATCAGATGAAAAACATGTGTTTGCCAAACAATGTAAATGAGCAACAAGATTTTTATCATTGCCAGGTCCAAATGTTCCTTGCGGACCTACAGACATCTTAAAGTTAATTATAATCCTCCTGGTTTTAAATGTTTTGGATAGCGCATAATACCGTTTCATACCGTACCGTACCGAAACATAACATCGTTCTGTTTTATTCGTTCATAATTGTACTTTTAATTCATGTTTGATTTCGTTTTTAATAAATAGACATTTTATGTGTTTAAAATATAAAATTGTGTAGATTAAAATTCAGTGAACACTAATATTAGATTATACCCTAAACGATATATTTAGGGCAACTTTCTTAATTACTATCTGGGCATCTGTCCCATTTGCCTGGGTGAGACTATCGGTAACTAATCAGACTGAAGGCAATATGGCTAATAAATAAGTTGGCCGTATAGACTAATGTATGGCAGATCGTAACAATATGTATTGCAAAAGGTTTTAAACAAAATTAAACTAATTTTGCCTTAAAACTTTATTTCATTCAACATTTTATAATACAAGAAATTATATCAGATATTTTAAAACCCCCAACTTATTACTTATGGTCGAATTAGGTGTTATTTATGAACCTGAGAAGCCGAGACTTTTTGTACACAACTTGCTAGCCCAACTTAAATGTACGAGCTATGAACTGTATAGTGGCCCATCTTCCTTCAGCGTTAACGTAAAAGCAGGTTATCTGTACCGGTGCGGCATCTCACTCATAATTCCCTTATACAATAAACGATTATCAAGACAGTATCTGCATTGTTTGTAGCAGCGATAAATAGTAAGGTAAACGACAATATACGTGCTGCGTCTTAAAAAATTTGCCAAAGGAAATTGGTAACAACGAAACGAATACCAGACTGGTAAAGCCGTACGGTTCAGTAAGAGAATTACATGATCCAACCTATTGTTGAACGGAAAGTTGACAAAGCGTATTGATATAAATATGCATGAGACCACTGTTTGAAAGCGAAGCAACGTATGTCGTAAAATTATGGAAAGTTGATAAATCTTTGTAACTAAAACACAGGTTCTTGTTCTTATACTCTTCGAGGATTACAATATATAAACCTGTTCCGGCACTCATCTCATTCTCGGACGACCCACTCTCTTCTACCAATGGCTTTATAGTTCAGTGTCGCTCCCGGCAATCGATCCTCTGTCTTCCTTTGCAGAAGATCCCACCATTGTTTTCTGTAAGTTGCAATAAATTCATTTATGTCCATTAATTCGAGTTCTGCTCTGATATTTTTATTCCTTATTCTATCTTGCAACCTATAATTTAAATTATTTTGAAGAATCGTCATTTCAGCAGTCTGAATCTTGCCGCTTTCCTTTTTTGTCATGACCCACGGCTTACTTGCGTACATCAACGTGGGTATTGCAATTGTCTTATAAAATTTAATCCTTGTGCTATATCTTGTTTTATTTTTAAGATTTATATGAATCGTAACACAAACATTCCTAAATGTATTGTTACGACATCGCGGAACTATCTACGTGTTTCTCGAACGATACAGTGAAATACGGCTAAATGTTGTGCCGTACGTGATTTTCAACATGCACTCGCGAGACTTTTCTGGAAGCCACCTACCGCGCGGACTGTATCAAGGCCGCAATGAATTGCGCTCTAATGTTTTCCTTTATTGTTAATACGCAGTATGGAATAACCTAGTATTTTGGGGGGTATAAATACCAGTACTCAACGACGTTCAGTTTCAGTTATTGTTGTGATTTATATCAGGGCAGATTAAAGTAGCGTGGCGAAGTGTTATGTGTTTTTATAATTGTGCGGGACTATTGTAATGCAACTGTGTTTTATATTAGTAGACATTTGTATCGCGTATGAAAAGTTTTATTTGATTTGTTGTAACTGACTATCTTGTTGATTACAAATTGTTTAACTGCGGTAATTAAAGCTGATGATTAGTGTTATAATTGGTGTCTTGTATTTTGTTTCCACTTACCTACGACGATCAAGTAGACCGTCGTAACAGTGGTGTCAGAACTGGGATAGAACGTTTAACAGTGGAAACAGACGACACACTTCGTAGAAGAGTGGTGTTACTGGTAGCTGATAAAAATAAAATAGATACCAGTCAGGTAATAGAAGCATTCCGAGTAATCCTACGGCAAACATAGGAAGAAAAAAAAGAATAATTTAGTCGTCAAGCAGACGACGTTAAGGCGTTCGTACAAGATGATATCACTGCAAAATTCGTTCTGTTACGAGGTGACCTAAACAAACAAGTTGACAGAATATATGAAATAGAAAAATCTGTGTCAACTATGAAAACAAGTATGTCAAGTTTAGAGAGATCAGAGAAATTAATGAATGCTATCAACTGAAGTAGGGCTAATTTTTGCAAAGGCCCGATCGTTTAATGGAAACACTCACTGGGCAACTTATCATCGTAAATTTTTAAAGCTGCCGCTCGCTTAAATAACTAGACAGAAGAAGAGAAAGGCCTTTCACTCATTCTTCCGTTAAAAGGACCGCCACAGAGCTAATACACAGAGTGCCATCTGACAGCCAGAACACATATGGCAAATTAACAAAAGCTCTGGAAGTACGGTACGGTAACCAGCATTTGTGCGAAGTGTTCCGTGTTCAACTTAAAGCAAGGTGACAGCGTTCAGGGGAGAGCCTTCAAGAATTTGAAGCAAATGTCGACCGACTGACGAGATTGGCTTTATCCCGAAGAATCGGAGGACTTCCGAACGTGGATTGCTCCCATTGTGTTTATTGACGGTATCAGAGACTGTCAATTACAACAAGTATTAAGAATGGTAAGGCACCAGAATAGTTCAGACGCTCTTGTTCATGCTCTCCGTTTTGTAGCTGCCAAGTCAGCGTCCCGCTACATTAATGTATTTGTGCCATCACATTGCAGTCAGAAGATCCCTGTATCAAATTGCCGTTACAATGGGTGCAGACAAACAATGTTGTCGAACAAACAATTCAGAAGCTCAAGTGTCCCTCAACGATTTGAACGATGGTAAAAAGACAGAAGTCCGAAGTGTTACAACTGTGGAATACGTGGTCATCTACAGGTAGACTACTGGGAGAAGAAGATACCGAGAGAAGAGCGTGATCGCACTAATTGGAGAAGTAAAGCCCCAGAACAGCACACAGTTTCCAAGCTACATAAGACCAGTGGAAACCTGATTGTTAATGGATTTGCGGAAGGTAAACCAAAATTATTTACAGTTGATACGGGCGCAACAATGTCTATTGTTCGCCCTGACTTAGTCAGCAACCGCCAGCCTCTAATTAGCTCTTGTAAAGTACAGACTGTGACTGGAAGCCCCGTCAAGGTGCTAAGAAAGGTAGACGTACGTGTACTCCTGGGTCTTCTCAAGTTTAGCCCCCAAATGCTCGTTGCCAATGAAGTGATTCTTGGCACGGACATTGTGAATTCCTATGGATTCGTTGTGGACTTAAGAGAGAATGTCCTGAAGGTTGGCCAAGAGAAGATAAAGCTTTGCATGGCTAAAGTGACAGGGTCTACCAACCATTCGATTAAGCATGTGGCATTGGCCAAAGAAAAAGTCAACAGGTGTGGTCAAGAGGAACTCTCCCTATTGCAAGTGGCAATGGAGGAAGAACTAGCAGAGGAATTACAAATAAGTGTAACGACATAAGAAGTAATTGGAAAGCCAACTATGTTTGGCGAGACAAAACTCTTGCTTGTTCCTGAGCTGTTAGAAGCGAGCTGGGGAAAAGTTGCTGAAGATGAAGTTACGCAAGAGGTTGTTGACGAGAACCAAACAGACTTGGATCAGCCAGTGGTGGTTAGGTCATCAGTACATGACGCGACCGGAGTGATTCCAGCAAAACTTGTGGGTGAGCGGAACATTCGCATTCCTTGGAACGTGATGTTCGGATCACACGAGACTGAATTCGAAGAACCGGAGAATTATTTTTCTCAAGGACGTCCACCTAGATCATCTGGTCGAGTATTACTTCAGAGACGGTTTGCCAGTGTTCGACGAAAAGGCTTAAGGAGGGGGCAGTATTACGACATCACAGAACAATCTACGTTTTTCTTGAACGATCCAGTGGAATACGGCTAAATGTTGTGGCGTACGTGATTTCAACATGCGGTCGCGAGACTTTTCTGGAAGCCGCGCGGACTGTGTCAAGGCCGCAATGAATTGCGCTCTAATTTTTTTTTATTGTCAATGAGCAGTATGGAATAATCTAGTATTTCGGGGGGTATAAATACCAGTACTCAACGACGTTCAGTTTCAGTTATTATTGCGTTTATATCAGTGCGGTTTAAAGTAGCGTGGCGAAGTGTTATGTGTTTTATAATTGTGCGGGACTATTGTAATACAACTGTGTTTTATATTAGTAGACATTTTTATTGCGTATGATCAGTTTCTATTTGATCTGTTTTAACTGACTATCATATTGATTACAAACAGTTTAACTGTGGTAATTAAAGCTGGTGATTAGTGATATAATTGGTGTCTTTTATGTTGTTTTCCACTGTACCTACGACGATCAAGTAGACCAAAGTAAGAGTATTTATCTTCTCTTATATGATATTCAGAATCAAAACGTACTGCACAGCCGAAACATTTGAAACGGCTCACTTGTTCTAAAGTGCTGTTGTTAACTATCTTAGTTCTCACTTAATATTTACCTTTAAAAGCCATGGTTTTCGTCCTTCTTACTGAAATTGTCAATAGAACTCTCTTACCATTTCGTGTAATTGAATCATAGCAGAGTTTCAATTGTAAATTTAAACAGACGTAACAAACGACATCATGGGCTTGTAGACACCAACCGATCGCTTTGGTATAGACACTTACATTGTATGTTTGAAAACAAATTCTTCAAATTTAGAGAAATAAACATCTAAGCGAAGAGAAGGCAGAGAAAATAATAATATTATGGCAGGAAAATGATAACTCAGCACTAACAAAGATTGCGCTGACGAATGAGGATTGTAAACATAAAATACGTGGAAACACGGACTCGAATAAATGGAGGAGACAGTTTTAAACAGCTCGCTTGCATAACCATAGAATTATACATCAAAACGCATACGACAGGTTAAATTTTAAAACGTTAGTGTCAAGCATGCTTTCAAGTGGAAGGTTTATTACGCTGTAGATTAGATTTCGCACAACGTACAAAAGTAATCACAGAAAGATACATCAGACGAAGCGTGACTGTGAAACTTAATTTTGCTCCTTGCAGGTAATTAGGCAAATGAAGGAATTGCCGACACCTGCATCTCAACAAAGTTAATTTATAACAAACTGGCCAGTTAGCATCTCTTTTCGACTTCTTTAGTCACGTTTCAGTACGCGGAGTTTACACGTTCTACAATATTTCATACGGTAAGTACGGAATGTTAAATCATTGACTCTGAGACACGTCAAACATATACTATGTACGCGGGTTAAAATTATTTAGAAAGCATAGTAGAACCTCCCATAATTAATGTGGACGGGATGCATTCCCGATACTGGGAAATTCTGTATTTGAGATGAAAATATTATTACGGTATTTTAAATAAATTACGATATAATGTACTCTCTAATATTGCAATTAGGGTATGAATAAATACAGTACATACTGGTGTCCCGGGAGGAGAGGGAAATAATTTGAGAAATGATTCTATAGTGTAAAAAAAGAAAAAAAGTTCATATAAACATATGTCAGGAAACGCTTTGTAAGCGAGTAATAATACTCTCTGTGGTTTATGGAGTGCTATTCATGAGAAAATACAGTAGAATGTTTTTAGGCAAAGATTTTTCTGTTTTACGTCGGATATCATGAAACTTATGGGAGATACAGTTCTGCGACCTGTTTTATTCGATTTTTCAGGTCAAAAACCATAAGAAATAACAGAATTCGTTCCTTAATTTATCTTCCCAGAATTTCAAAAAGTCTTCATTTACCCGGGGGAACCGAAACCCGGGCGAAATATTTCGCTAGCCGTAACTTGCTTACAAAGCGTTTCCGGACATATATTTATATGAACTCTTTTTCTTCTTTTACACTATAGAACCATTTCTAAAATTATTTCCCTCTCCTCCCGGGACACCCTGTATAAATAACAGTACAAGTTTACATATAAAATAATAGTACAAGGTTATTTTCTAATTATATACAAGGTATTTTTCCAAAATAATTGTTAATGTTAGTTTTGTTTTTTCTTAACTATCCAAAATTTTGCTGCTGTATCACGCTTCAGCTTAATAAACATTACTGTTAAACATTACGACATGTGCTGTTGTTGTCTTTTCATGTTGTTAAAGTATTTTATTACCGCCTCACTATGCGGTTACAAATATTTTTACCATTTTTATAATTTTTCACTAATTCCTGCTAACATACAGTTTAGTACAGACTTACATAACTTACCTCTAATGCCTTAAAGCCTTCCTCAGGCTTAATACACTTTCCTCGTGTTCAATTTCTGTCATCATTTTCAGCTATCACTGGGTTATTCTTCTTTTTCGTTGAAAGTTATATAATTTCCTGGTCAGCGATTTCGCGTTTAATGTCAAGGCTTATCCACGAAAAATTTCAGTTTCAATCATGTCTTTACAATCACAGTCTAATCAAGTAATACCACGAGATTACTAGAAATGTCTTCATAAACAAAGTGTTTACATTTTTCGTCATCAATTTGTTTCATAACTGCATGAGTGAAAATTTTTTCACCACACTGAATGCTTCAGCCACTTAAACATTAGACGCCCTATATTAATTAATTTTAAACTGCTTAAGAATGGCTGGATTCATCAGTTACTACGGACTGTAACAATATATATTTTTATTTTAAAGTGTTCTATAACAGCCTGATCTAGAGGTTAAAGTTGTCACGTTTGGAGGGAGGAAATAAGTCCAAGTTGTATTGAACTTTATTCGGTAATATCTGAGTGGAGGTGATTATTGTCAGTGGAGAGAATTGCTTTAGGCGGCAGATTTTTGGTGCTAAGAAACTGGTGACCTTATGTAGAAACTGCTCATTAAACCATTCTTTAAACAATTCAGATGACATCCATCCTCTTTTCTGGATTCTATATTGCACTGACAGCGCATTTGGGTTAATTTAAATTTTTTTAAACAATTTTAAACATTTTTCAACTTTTGAAACTCAAAGCAACCACGATTTTAGTCTTTCCATTAATTCGCTTAGAGTGTCCTCAAGATTGGCAGATACCATTAGCAAATTGAAGCAGCGTGTAGCACCAACAAAATAAAACTGCTGATGAGCATTAAAGTTTTGGCCTCGAAACAGCAACAGTACCTCTTCCTCGTAGACCATAGGTAGCCATTATCTTTAAATTTATATTTATTATTACTTATAATATAAACCAGGCTAAGAACATTAAATACATGCACATGCCTTAAGGCAAGAATGCCAAGCTCTGTAAAATTCGCCGTGTTCAACCTTACGTTTCATGGAAAAAAATTCTAATAGGCCCTAGTAGTAGTAGTAGTGGTAGTAGTAGTAGTAGTAGTAGTGGTGGTAGTAGTAGTAGTAGTAGTAGTAGTAGTAGTAGTAGTAGTAGTAGTAGTAGTAGTAGTAGTAGTAGTAGTAGTAGTAGTAGCAGTAGTAGTGGTAGTAGTAGTAGTATACGCCCAACAGTGTTTCCTGAACAGTCATCTGCGCTGACCCAATGCATGAATTACCCCCACTAACAAGTATAGCTGAGTTGTCTAAATAGGAGAGAGGGGAGACAACGCGATAACAGTACACCGTCTCACTCGTGTACTACCTCTGTCTCTGTCACACACATGCTTCCAGTCTTGTTCCAGCCGATGTTCACACTCTGAAACACTGTACAAGACTGTTGTGCGCATGTGCGAAATGACTGAAAATATTGTTAGCCTCGCAACGAGTTGTTTGTCTACTGCGCATCGAGACGCGAGTGTTCAATTTACATCGTCCTGCCTCTACTATTAGTAGTAGTAGTATTTGTAGTAGTAGTAGTAGTAGTAGTAGTAGTAGTAGTAGTAGTAGTAGTAGTAGTAGTAGTAGTTGTAGTAGTAGTAGTAGTAGTAGTAGTAGTACAAGCTACTATTCCAGCGTTAGTTACCAGTACCACCAGTCTCAAGTTTAAACTGTGAGTTTTAATCCCCATAGTCACTACTGCTGAAATACTGTACTGAGAAAACAAATAGTCATTATTCAGCGACTAAGATATAGGAGAGATTACCTTTCCTACATTAATCTCGGTACACTGCATCACACCTCTCCCCTCACACCTCTTCTTCGAAAGCCGACACCTCTCCGTCCTTTCGGCTTCTAATCCATAATTACTGCTTTCAACAATTCACTGCTGAAGAACTAAGTTCCTAAAGTCGATATTTCTAAAGAAACTGTCTTTCAATCTGATAAAAATGAAACTTAGTCAGTACACGCTATATATCATAATCTACGTACACTTATCTGAACTTAAGAATGTAAACATCATCGTCTCTTTTAAGAGACAAAAGCAGACATAACAATCTACGTAGAAATACAGATGTTATAATTTTAAAGGAACGTACAGCTAAAGTTAGATGGAACTGGGAACGACATCTTCCAGAAGAGAAGACAAATTCTCTGGAAGATTTTGCCTTCTTCCAGGAAATTTGCTGACACTAAGCAAATCCCTACTGACTTGGTTCAAACAAAAGTCGGCCGAACTAGAAAATCTTGAGGAAACCTTACTTGCAGTAGTGGTCACAAAAGACTGAATAGTACCAAATAGTCCTGACACTTCATATTTTATTTAACGTTTATTTATTTGACATGAATAACGTTTTAACGCAAAGTATAATCTAGGCTACAACCAACAGGTTGACAAAAAACGGCATATGGGAATATTTTTTGACAGTGACACAGCACATAAAATATAAACAGAACTTATCTCCCTTTTTGCAATTTAAACGCGTCAGTGTTATCTACCTGTGACACGCCGACACAGGTTAAAGTGTTATCAAAATTTTACCGCCATCAAGCAAAATCCCGAGCGTCTTCTCTATCTGACACAATTTTGACCTATTTTTTTTCAAATAGTAAACGTTTTATAACTAAACTCAGATGCACTCAAAACATCAATAGTAGTGAAATGAAACAAAAACCGTGTAAAATATACCTTACACAAGCCAATTCTATAAACAGAAATTTCTAAACTGAAACAATATCGTGCAAATCTATATGCTATTGTAAACTTCAAATGTATGTGTGTGTGTGTGTGTGTGTGTGTGTGTGTGTGTGTGTGTGTGTGTGTGTGTGTGTGTGTGTGTGTGTGTGTGTGTGTGTGTGTGTTCCTTTAGTGAAACCTTAACAAATTTTAAAACAAATCATGTTTATTATTGAAGTAATAAATATGTTTTGAAATCCTCTCTAATAACTCTACAATGTGAATCGCATTAGAAATTTTAAGAACAGGAATTCTAGTGTTGAGTAAATTTATGAAGAAGGAGTGGTCAGACATGGCGAAGTATATAATGTATGAGCCTGCAAGTAAAGTGATGGAAAATTTGAGACTCTTACGACTTGACATAAGTTAATATCTGGATGTACTGTATATTGAGACCTTTGCGTTTGAGGATGACACTGTTCTTTAGCCAATTTAGAAACAAACTTGCAGACAAGACTGCTAATTTGGACGCATGCTTTACTGCATAAAATTCAATCCTGAAGAAGGAAACATAAAGGCGATGGTAATTAGCAATAAAGGGGTTACAATTAAATGATTGCTTTGTAAGTAACTCGTTTGGTTTCCTGCATGTCTCCCATGTAATATCCTCAAACAAATTTATTTCCACCTGACGCACGTTTCACAGAATTGTTCTGTATCTTCAGAGGTTTGTTTGAATTGTAATTGAATGTTTCGTAGCGCTTGTATTGTAATTGGAACATTCAATTACAATTCAAACAAACCTATGAAGGTACAGAACAATTTTTGTAAACGTGGGTCAGGTGAAAATAAACCTACTTGCAGTGTATTTATTCAAAGATACAATTCATATATTAAAATTATATGATAATACACTGAAATAAACAGAATTAAACTCGTACGTCGATCTATAAATATTAAATAGATAAATGTACACACATATTACGTATATTTAACAATGTAGCCCAGTTAGATGCTAACAAGGCGTACTTCGCATTGCTGCCATCATTTAGGTCTGGGAATGTGCACAGGGAAACAAAAATGAAAATATATAGGACTGTCATCAGACCGGTGTTATGCTACGGGTGTGAGGCATGGACAATCACACAGAAAACAGTCGACATAGTGAACACCTTTGAAAGGAAAATCCTCAGACGCATTATAGGCCCAATACAAGTAAATGGCTCATGGAGACTGAGATACAACAACGAACTGTATCAAATATATGAGATACCAGTCTCAAAATTTATAAGAATTCAAAGATTGCGTTGGGCCGGACATGTTATGAGAATGGAGGATGGCAGGAACCCTAAGAGGGCTTTGCTGGGTACATGGGAGGGAACGAGACCTAGAGGTAGACCGAGGAAGAGGTGGGAAGATGGCGTTGCAGAGGACGCGAGAGACATGGGGATAATAAACTGGAGGAGGGTTGCAGTGGATAGAGTGGACTGAAGGAGGAGATTGGTGGAGGCCAGGGCCCGATTTGGGCTGTAGCGCCATAGGAGAGAGAGAGAGAGAGAGAGAGAGAGAGAGAGAGAGAGAGAGACCAGTTAGATGATGAATTACATAAGACAATAGTAAAAGGAAATAAGCTGTATGTATGCATTACAAAACACCATTCTGAACCACAAGGAAATGAGTAAGGAAATAAAGTTTTCCTCCTGTAACTTTTTTCAGAGAGTTTTTAACTTCGCTGCTGTAGGAAGCAAAATACTGACAAAAAGGCTGCAGGAAGGACTGCAGCTACAAATGAGAGATATCTTGAAAAATGATTAAAAACTCTGAAAGCTGAAAAGTAGAAGAAATTTAAATGTAAAGAGGATGTTCCGAGTGAACTCAGTGAGATAAAACCAAGACAGAAGTGGAACAGCTGAATGTCGTCGACTACTTTAAACAATGTGGAGATAGACTGGAGAACAGCTAAAGTCGCATAGCAAGACATCGGATAGCATGAGCAAACTTTGTGAAAAGAAGGTACATACAATAACAGAAGCATAATAATAGTGTGTATTGTAAACTTTTTGCTGTTTTTTTGTATTTTTGTATTTTGACTTTTAATTATGTATACTAAATTATGTTGTTATAGTATCCATACATCGGAATTACCGGTACGTTTTGAATAAAAGATTGTGATGATGATAATGCTTATATTGCCAGAAAAATATATTACGTTTTAAAATTAATATATAATTTATGACAGAACGTTATTTATACCATTAATAAATTCCTTGACGTTCAACATGATAAAAAGTAGTGAATAGTGGTGTGAAAAACATGCTAAATCTTAAAGCCAATTAATTAAGAATACATTTGTATTAACAGTGGAAATATTGTTGTTTCCAATGCTGGAGATGAGCATTATATTTGGGAAGCGCTTACGTCAGTTCTATAAATCAATCGTCACCGACACTAAACAGTTACGAATTATAAGTTGTAACAGCTAGTAATATTAGTTATTCTGTTAATTCTAAGTTGCTGGAACACTAAACAAAATGAATTACCATTTTTTATAATGTCATATTATTTTTATCAGGGCAGCATACATTATAAAAATATCAAAAGAATTTATTGGTAATCTGAGAGACTTTGCAATAAATAATAAACTTTGTGGTGTGAGTAGGTTACTTATCAGTTTTCTGATATATCACGATTATAAGGTATGTGATAGGATAAAAATCGGCATAGAAAAATGACAACATTTCAAAACAGATATGTAAATTAAAGTATCTGAATTAACAGCGTTACAGTGACAGTTGGTTCTGGTAAAACTTTTATGATTACATAAAACATATCAACGTGCATAGTAACATTGTTGATAATATACATTTTTGTTGTTAGTACACGTAAACAACTTCAAATTTTGTACAATTATGTAAATTATTTCTTTTTAAGTAACTCTAAAAATTTCCTGCAAATCTCCCTGTAATATCTTCAAATAAATACAACTGCAAGTAAGTTTATTTACACCTGGCGCATGTTTAACAGAAATGTTGCTGTAATTTAGAGAGGTTTAAAATTGTAATTAAATGTTTTAAATACTATATAGTTAACAAGGAATATTAATATACAATTAAAATCGACAATTCGTTAACTATATTGTAATCGTTAACATTCAATTACAATTTAAAAACCTCTGAAGTTACAAAATAATTTCTGTGAAACGTGAATGAGGTGAAAATAAACCTACTTGCAGTTGTATTTATTCAAAAGTTATTAAGTTCACAAGAGTCTCTGTATTGTTATGTTATGTTGTAGTAAAAATAATACAAACATCACACCACAACTAGTACGGGATTTGGATGTACCCCAAGACACGTCACCATCCGACGAAAAGTAGTCTTTATAAAATATGTTATAGCCCAGTGACAAAAGCATTTCGTGTAATACGTATTCGTACAATGGTATGGCGAATGTAACAGTTAGGTCTACAGTCACAATCGCCTACGCTATTACTCTGAAAGCAATAACAGTAACTGTTTACTGTTTATGGTTGTAGCAACCATACACTCTCTGCAAACTGCTGCAGTGGATTTTTATAAGCTTTTTGTATGTACACGAATCTCATAAGGACAACAATGCGCAACAACAAAATTTTAAACTGCCACACTTAACTGCAAATACATTACTAGTACAATTACATTTCATTTTAGCACTTTATACATTATTTTACAGAATATTGTTTAGTTATTACAAAATATTGCTAACAAAATTTTTAAACAAGTTATTTCATAGAATTCAGTTTAAAACTGAGTTATTAAACGAGATGTTTAGTCTTAAATAAAGATAAAATTGAGAGTACATTTGTTTATTAAAGCTCTTTCTGCTATCAAAAATATATATTTAATTACTTCTTAAATGGAAATATAAGAAAAAATATCTATAAACAGGAGACATAGTTGTGTCTGAATGTATCTATCAATTAAGGTCCATTCAAATATATATTACTGTCAGTAGATATAAATATGATTATCCTTCGCCACTTTTGGGGACGTTACAAGTTACAAGACAAAAGATACAATTTTACATAAAAGTCCTTAATCTAGCATTAATAAAAATATACAATTTATGTAAGTTTCAGTAAGCTAAAAAATACTAATAATTTAACAAAATTTACAGAAATAATATAAAATAAATTAAACAAAAATTACAGAAACGATATAAACTATATATTTTAGTATAGAATATACAAAAAATATAATAATTTCATAAGACTCACTACATAACAAAACAAAGAAAACTATTTTATAACTAAAATTTTACAGAGAAAACAATAAAATATCTTATAAAATTATCTTACGCCACTTTGAATCCATTAGAAATTTAATAAAATTTTATAGAAAAAAAATTTAAGATATCTTAAAAAATTACAAAATTATCCTACGCCACTTTTGGAGCCATTACATTTAATACAATTTTATAGAAAAAACATTAAAATATCTTATGAAATTAATTTCACAGTTTTATACAAGAGCTCTCTTTAGCTCACATTGGAAAGATAATTTACAGACACAATATAAAATATAGATTTTGTTATACAATTTATAAAATAACCAAATGAATTTTTATATGGATTTAATAAAATGTTTAATGGTTTTAAATTTCTACAAGTAGATATTTATCACCTTTAAATCCCTTATAGATCAAGTTTAAATTATTATTTTTATTTAAATCTTTGATAATTTTATCATATAATTTATTAGCAAATCTTTTAGGCAATGAACTTTGTACTCTTCTAGATGACATAGAATTGAAGGGCTAAATTTAGTTTTAACTTCCTCAAATCTTTCTATCTTATATTGTTTATTCAATTCCAACTCTTTACTGTAATATTTTTAAATTCTTTAAAGGCAAATTCTCCGATCTGTTTAAATACAGCGATTAAGGAATCCATTTTTCAGTTCACTATTTATATAGACAAAAAATTAGAACAAAAGTTTATGTATAAGAAAAATGTTAGGAACAAAAATTTAATTCTTTCGCATTCTAAGAAAAAATGCCAAAGATATATTCTGAAGATATTGAGAACACAAATTTAGAAGACAAATTCCCCAAAACATATTTCGAACCCAAATTCCCTAAAATATATTCCGAAACCAAACACCCAAAAATATATTCCGAAGCCAAATTCCCCAAAATCTGTTCCGAATACAAATTCCCCAAAACATATTCCCAAGACAAATTCCACAAAATATATTCATGTTACATGTGAATATGTCCGATTCAAGGACTTGAATATGTCCGAATATGTCTGAATGTTACATATGTCCGAATATGTTTTGGCTAGTTATCTCTTTGATTAAAATCAGTGAAAGCCTTTCATAGTCATAACTATAAATTAAAGTAGAAGACAAACGGTTATTATTTATATATTGCGCAATTGAAATAAGTCATCTTCATTTCTATTACACATATAAACAAAGCAATGTTATAAAAAATGTATTAATGTTACTATTCTCTGAAAAGTACTAATCTTTTATAGTAGGCTTGAGACACAGTAAGTCTTACATAGAAATACTTTTCAAACATATTTTAATTTCTTTAAGATTAACAGTACATTGAATTATATGCTTATAATTAAACGTAACATTCTTTACACCAGTGATTATTCAAATTTTAAGTTTTTTTAGTGATAATGTTAGAATATTCACACTAACATAAAATTTCACTCGCCTGAATTTTATATTATTATGTTGCTTTACGTATTTTTACAGAGAATGTCTGCATCAACAGAAGGTACAACACATGAACAAATAATCAATTTGAAATTTGATTTTTGCATTATTTGCTTCTTTATTCAGCTGTTTTATTATTTAAATTGAAGTTTGGCTTATTTATCAGAATAATGTTTAAGAGCTTTTACGATTTCAAGTCAAACGTCTTGTTTCGTTTTTATTTGAAATGTCCTTTTATTAATGCATTATTATCATTGTGCTCCTGTAGAATAATGATATTACTATATATTTATTTTGTGACAATTCTTATTTCTTAATACTTTAAAATTTGAATGTCCGAAAATTGGTATATTATTTAGCCATTGTGTAGCTAAATCACATTAGTAGCTGGGCAGTTGTTGAATGCAAACCTGTATATATGATTGTATCTATTTATATAGTTTTATCTTTGCTCCTTCAATATAAAATTTATATTAATCGGACAATTTAGTTTTGTATAGTCTATGTTTACTGTGAATTCGAGTTTTTAAATGTACATTCGATCTTATAAAAAATATATTATCTTTGTGAAAACAAATATAAAGTGTGTGCCCTTAATTGTCTAGTCAGATTCTTTGTTACTTTTTCGTAAATAAGTAAAGGTTGTTTATCGTCTATTATCTCTACGAGTTTCTTTTTTTTCTATATGCTATAACTCATTTGTAAAATAATGTCCATGTATATATGGATAATACAATATATTAAATACTTTTTTCAAACCTAATACTGGCTACTAGGAATAGATTGATTAATAGGTACTAAGAATATATTGTTACGACATCACAGAACAATCTACGTGTTTATCGAACGTTCCAGATGGATCCAGAATGTAATTCGTCGTGTACGTGATTCTCGACGCATTCGCGAGATTTTTCTGGAAGCCGCCAGCCGCGCGGACTGTGTCAAGCCCGCAATTAATGACGTCGTACACACTGGCGCTAAGACGTAGTTTGGAATCTTCTGGTCTGTGCGCGGATGTGTAAATACAAGGCTGCAGCGGCATTAGTTTTAGTATAGTTGCGATATACTTATAGTGAGGTTCGAGTTTATTGTCGGGCGATGACAAGTGATTATCGGGCGATATTACCCTGTGCGTTCAAGTGGTTAATAGTGAAGTGTTGTGATTTACAATCGGGCGGTATATTGTAATACAATTTTGTTTTAATATTAGTTGACATTTTATTGCGTGTGAACAATTTTTATGTGATTTGTTGTAAGAGACTGTGTTGTTAATTACGAACTGATTATCTGTGAAAATTAAACCTGGTGATTAGTGACTTAATTGGAGTCTTGTATTTTGTTTTCCACTGTACCTACGACGATCAGTAGACCGTCGTAACATATTAATAGTTACACCGATTTGTGGGCACAGAATTTAGATACGTCAATATTACATATTCCCTCTGCTTAGATTTCAAAAGGTTTTATCTGTATTTAACAAAACTTTTAAGTGTAAAATAACAAAAAATGAAATTCTTACTTGGTTTTGTCTACTACACACTTAAAAAAGTAAACAAATATTTTTATTGATGTTTGGATAACTGTTTGATTTTAACTGCTATTAATGACTCGTGTGTAGAAGAATACACTACTTTAAGTATCAAACGTCTTACAACATTAAAATTACACTTTCCATAATTTGGGAAAACTTTCTTATAGTACACTGTTCAATATTCAACTACCATCCCTGTAAGCTGTGGTTGATTGCTTAAATCGTGGTTCAACGTTTCTTCAGATATCGTTTTGGCCACAAACTTCAGTTGAACAAAGGGTTTCAGGACGATCGGACTTCAAGAAGAGGTGTGCGCAATGAAGTGCGTTTGGCCTGCAAAACTATGCTTAACGCGTTGCTGCAGAAGAGTCATCCGGTGAGTGGCCAGACAGTTTGGAGCAAATGATGAAGCAAGCTTTAAGCAATCGACCACGAACCAACAGTCCGGTAGCATTTAATTATAATAATCTTGACTCCGACCAAACCTTGACTCCAGAAGGGTTCACTTTGTCAATGAGAGTAGCGAGATTTCTCAACTGACTCCTCGGGGGATCGGGGGCCTAAAGGACGGGTACGGCCGTCTTCTGCCCCGGCGGGGCACGGTAGTGGGATCTTTACTATTCCGGGCCCTCTGGCTGTGCTTAGTGTTTTTCGTGTTACTTTATTTGCAACTCTTTTAAGATGTTGTTTTATTTGTTAACGCCATCACACTTGATTTAATGAAGTCTAAGCTTCAGCACAGTTTTATGGCCACTGCAGCCGTAAAAACGCAGTAAAAGTCTCGAGCTGTGCCTGCGCCAACAATAATGTTTTATGTTCCAGCAAATAACGTGTTCAGTGGAAAATACACACAACTTTACACTACACACACCTGTACTTGTGGTGTCGGTTTCATTGATGTCACAGCAAAACACGACTACTTACGGAAGAGAGCGTTAAAGGTAATTGCGTTACACTTATTCAAACATTCAAGTAGTTTGCTCTATGAAAAGAAGGTACGAATACTTTTGCAGAAGAGCGTCCGTAAACTGTGTCACCTATTTCATAATTCTATTTTCGTAATGACCAAATATTTTTGCTTGAGAGTTCCATGAACACTTTTTTTCATACAGCAGCTATTCCTGTGAGCTACTTTCCCGTGAAAAGGAATGGGTGGAATGAGACCTTATTGTGAAACACAGTGTGAAATAAGAAAAATGTAACCTATTAAACGGAACTCCCGTAACAGTAACAGCGTAGGAGCTGATGGGGACAAAGGAAGACCGACAACACAGATACACTTGGTAGAAGTCAGTAGAAATCATACCTAAGCAAGATAAAACTGGCTCATTTTGTTACACCCATTCTCAATTAGTACCACCTAGACTTATGAGAGGCTGCAGTGACATCTCTAATATACTTTTGATGTAGTGACTCAGGAAAAATTGATATTCGGTGAAATTTAACTACAGTTAAGTATTCAAAATTTGACAGGAGTAGTATATCATTTTTGTGAGTAGAGAAAAATGGTAAGGGGGAAATGCTAAATTCGTTATGTGCAACGAAAACCTGAAAGTAATTAATACATATTTTAGTCATAGGCAGAACTATAATTATATCTTCTAAGAAAACACTAGAAATCACAAAACAACCACGAATTACATGTTACAAAGATCTACATAATAGATTACATGTTCGGATTTTATAATCTGACGTCTGTTAGGTAAATACGCTCCTTGCTGTTGTAAAGAAATGAAAAGTTTAACACAAAGTAATGAAATCCGTATTTTTAGCATACAATGTCAAGGGTGTCAAACAATCTTACGAAGAGTATAAATATGTCATGAACTTTATCAAACAAAATGTTTGTAATATAACACAAAATTACTGAAACAAGATTTACATTAACTAGAATAAGGAATGGAAAGGAAGTTTTAAAGGAACCTTTGGACTAAGCAAATCCTAAAAATTAATGTGGTAGCAGATTCCATGAAAACTTTATGTTGGAAAGTATTTACTTTAGGAAAAATATAAAAGCATTCATTTATACAAGTGCAAAAATACCTATTTTGGCATATAGACCAGAGTCTACATCAGAAACATCATGATCAAAGGCACATGCCAGTAACAGGAATAGAAATCGTAAAACCAATCAGAGGCAATAAGTGAAAGAATACGTATGTCGTGTGGACGAATAACCGGAATGAGTAACAATAGTTTAGTGTCGATTGCGTGAGACAATAAGTCGCCTAGCAGGTGGTGGAATGTTAGAGAGCATATCGTGGGAAGTTGTTTAAAGCTTATGTCATTAATACCGAAAAACTATAAAAGAATATAAGAAAAAATTAAGAAGAATATGAAGGCGACTTATGGAAGGTACATTTTGAAATACCGGCAATCTTCTTTCATCACACCACATAGTGAACTCATGTCTGCACATATAGTCTCGTATGTTTTGTGTTTGGAGCAGCGGAAATTTAAATATGTTTGATATTGACTTAGTTTGTTGATGTAAATTTTGGCTTCACTATTGATTTTAAATCTCTGCCAGTAGAGATCAAAGCCTGAGGAAGTAAAATCTGTTTATTTGAATGCAAGTGTTAGTGTGTGTGCGCGCGCCCGCTGGAACGCACATTGTGGAATATTATGACGAAAGCGAATGTGAATTTAGTAGACGACAGCAGTGTGTTTTTATATCAGACGCCTTGAGCACCAGCAGCTGGTAGTATTGTGTGTCGCCTCAACGGGACAAAACTCTGTTCAACCCTCCGATAAAAGCTTTATTCTCACAACTGCATGCTTTTCTCTAAGAGCATTGTTTTGAAACATCTAGCGTTTTCTTAGCAATCTTTTAACTGTTTTCTTATATAATATATCACGTATGTTTATTATTGTGAGGACTGAGCTTTACGTAAATACAATATTCCGATATTCCTATATAAATACTGCAACAGAACACAGGATGATAAGCTATGTTGTGTATATCAGAGCACATGGATGACGAGCATTTTCTTGTTTAAATTTGTTTTATGTAATATTTTGTCTTTTAGTCGTAAGAAATGGATAGGCATTTCTTAGTATACCAAACTCTTCATAAAAAGGTGTTCTTTATTGTCATGTATTTTTTGTGTGAATTTGTGCGCGTGTGCGGGTGATTGCTATAGCTTCAGTGGTAGATAACCGATTGACGTGAAACTTTGCCAAGGAATTATTTAGGTAAATAGCTTCAATTTTTGTATACTCTGAGGTTCATAACTATTTCAGAAATATGGTTCTTTAAGTAAAGAAAAACTCAATTGTAACTCTTATCAATGATAGGGTAATAAAAATTGTAGGTAATTTCCATGCAGGACTTTGCTAAATTATACAAAGTTTTTCATGAAATTCATATAATCTGTTTGTTCCATCAATCATGTGACTTGGCTTTGCCTATCAGAATACACTAATTTCAGTGAGATTCATACGTTGAACAGTTAGGATGGACACAGTCTGTCTGTAGAAGTTGCAAGGGGAAGTTGTGCCCGGTGAAGAGAGTTGTTCTCTTACGAAAGTCGAAATATCATATATAAAATAAGCCGTGGTATCTCTTAACGAAGTTTTGCGTTAAGAACCGACTGGGTAAAATATTTAGATAAAATTTAAAATATAATACAGTGCTGTTTCGTGGAAGCTAAGGTATCCGCTTAGGGAATTTAAAGACACTTCAACATATCGTGGAAGGTGTACATTAAACGCACCGCATTAAGTAATACCCGGATTAATCCTGAGATTAAGAAAATATAAGATATAAATTAATAACAAACTCTACGAGTGGAATTTATAAGCATTGTGAGTGAATAATTTATGTAGAAGAGGACGACGGGACGAAGAGGACACCAGGAAAGGGTGACGCTGAAGAAGAGGACGCCAGGACGAAGAGGACACCAGGAAGGAGTGACGCTGTAGAAGAGGACGACGAGACGAAGAGGACGCCAGGACGAAGAGGAAACCAGGAAGGAGTGACGCTGAAGAAGAGGACGCCAGGACGGGAGCGATGAATCAAGGAGGACGTTGCAGAAACCAAGTAAAATCGATTTATATTATCGAACAATACAAACAATTATTTCTATTATCAATACATGACATTTTGTAATATAATATACATCTTTAAAAACAGTATTTGTGTATAATAAATAATTTTTCATTTCATCCATAATTGACTTGTTTATGATTATTACACACTCACTATATCCTTATTAGTATAATAAAATTTGATCCGCTGCATAAGGATATTCGGCGCTGGCCAACGTTGGCTCGATTTTTTGTATTAGTTTTAAAAAAGAAATATTATTTTGAGTGTGTAGTGACTAAATGCATTAACCTATTTGTGTGTGCCGTTCTGTGTTATCAGGGAGTGTAGATAAAAGTTTGAATACTCTCTCTTATCAGATAGTTGAACAATAGCAGCAATTATCTAGGTGAAGGTTGAATTGTTATTTGTTTTTGTGTTAGATTAAGCTTGTTTACATTGCTGATGAGTCGCGGATGGTTGTTAAGCAGACGTTGTTCTAGTGTTCTTGAATATATGTCAATTGAAAGTAGTGTTTTTGTGTTGTTTTCGGAGAAAGGTGTGGTGAAAACACGAGAATAGGGCTTGGGAACCAGTGTGTGTGTGTGTGTGTGTGTGTGTGTGTGTGTGTGTGTGTGTGTGTGTGTGGTTGGTTAATTAGTGACCTATTATAGGTAAAATAATGATTATCTGGTGGCCCTAAGGTAGGACTAGGGTATAATATTGTGAACTAGTTAGTAGTTAAATAGTCATATTTAAACTAAGTGTAGAACTGCGCATGACTACTCAAAATTTTTGAACACATTCATACTACATTTTTAGAATACTGTAGGATAGGAAGGTAATATTTACAGACAGAAATTAGCAAATTAATAGTATAGTATTTTGGTACAGAAAACAGCTGATTGGAAAGTCGTCATATCGGTTGGCTTTCAGTACCGTAATTGACCTTTGGTAGTAAGTTTGCACAGATACAGAGCAGACAGCTGTTGAGGTTAGAGTACCGTAGTTTTTCGCCTTCCCACACATAAGGGAAATTTACCTTTCAGCAGGGAAATTGGACTTAGAATATTTGTCATCAGTGCATCAGTACTGTATAGGACTTAGTTACTTTTTCTGTAGAGAACTTTGGAAATTTTTTTTGGTTTGTTAATATAATAAGGTGTAAATTGGACTTAGTCATTTTTCATAGTTATGCATAAAGTGTAGTACGAATCGGATTAATTGTAAATTTTTGGTGAATTTTATTTTTGGACTTTAGATTGTTGAGAGCTTAGAGACATTTTCTTTGGATTTTTTGTGTGTATACAAGTACAAATTAAATAGGAATACTCGTTTTAAGACAATTTATTAAATCTTTGAGCTCTATAGAGAGCATTAAATTTTGTGTGTCTCGGATTATGACTTTATTATAAAGTTGAATTAGTCTAAATACGTTTAAGCATAGTATTAGGGTCAGTGCTGTAGTATAATAATATGGAAAACAGTCCCAATACAGCGGAAGGAACGCCGAGCCCCTTCGAGAAGAGCTCGCGGGTGCAAAGGACTCCTCCGGGGAGTACACAGAGAGGGGTGGGGCAAACAACTGCCCAGAAGATACCTGCAGGCGAGAGTTCTGCAGATGAACAGAGGGAGACGGACACGAGCAACAAGAGGGAGATGTGGCGATACTGTCGCTCTCTTCTCAACAGCATGAAGACTGCCACGGACAGGCAGAAAAACATCTCAATGGAGGTGAAATCTGGCCTGTCCAAACTACGGGAGGCGTTGGAAGTCCTCGAGTTCCCGCGAGCACCCAAGCAGGTGAAGGGAGCAGACCGTGCCACACAGACGGAGGAGGGCCAAGGAAGTGGGGCTTCGTCTTCTGCGGGAGGTGGCAGTAAGCGAGCTGCCACCAGCCCCCTTACACAGAGGACCACAGATAAGAAGAAGGTAAAAGAAGACACACCCAGTGTATGGCAGACGGTGCAGTCCAGGAGATCGGTCCGCGAAGCGAAAAGACGGCTACAGAAGGAGGAGCCCGGGAAGGAGAGCAAGGCCCCGGCGACCACGGAGAGGAGGAGGACGCGTCCACCGAAGGCTCGACCCGATGCTCTGCTCATCAAGCCTGCATAGAGAAAGACATTTGCGGAGGTCCTGACACAGATCAGGAGAGATGCCAACCCGGAGACGACGGGAAACTGAAATCAGGTCCGTCCGCCGCACTCGCTATGGGGATGTTCTCCTGGAGTTGGGATCTAAGACCACCAATAAGGAGGGCTTCTGTGAGGCGTTGCGGGGAGTGTTGGGCGAGTCTGCTTCTGTCCGCAGCCTGGAACCTAGGACAACTCTTGAGATAAGGGACCTTGACTGCCTCACAACAGAAGAGGAGGTCCGTAATGCCGTCAAACGCGATGCAGATGACCTGGCTGGGGACATGAGAGCTGGCTCGCTGACGAAAGCGAACACCAGGGAGCAGAAGATGGCGATTGTGGAGCTGGGGGAGCGAGGAGCTGCTAAACTCCTCGAAACTGGGCGCATAAAGATCGGATGGGTGTATGGCAGAGTGCGCCGAAGGGCCCTGGTGATTCGCTGTTACGCCTGCTTTGGCTTTGGTTATCGTCAGGCGGACTGCAAAGGGCCCGACAGAAAGAAGGCGGGTATATGCATACAGTGTGGCTGTGCAGGCCATCTGAAAAAAGACTGTCAAGCTGAGCCGAGATGTTTTCTCTGCGAGGAGCGTGGTTTGGACTCCAATGGTCTGAAACATGTTCCCGGGTCGGGTATCTGTGCGGTCTTTAGACAGGCGCTTGGGAGGGCCCAGAGCAAGCTTGGCCGATGAAGATCCTCCAGGGAAACCTGCATAGGAGCAGGACGGCGGACGCCCTCCTGGAGCAGCTGAAGCTGGACGTGGGTGCCAATCTTCTGATCATCAGCGAGCAGCACCACGATAGAGAGGAACCGGGATGGTATGCTGACTTACTCGGGACGGCTGCAATCTGGATTCCCGACTCGACCGTGCCGCTCCCTTCAAGCCATGGTGCCGGAAGTGGTTTCGTGTGGGTAAGGTGCGAGGACATTCTTATGTGAGCTGCTACCTCACCCCTAACGAGACCATCCACGAATTTCGTGAGAAAGTGGACAAATTGTAAGACACGATTCGTGAGATGGAAGGACCCTGCGTGGTCGCTGGAGACTTCAACGCCAAAGCGGTGGAGTGGGGAATGCCTGCGACGTGCACCAGGGGACGGTACGTGTTAGAGATGGCAGCAAGAGTCGGGCTCGCGGTGGCCAATGTGGGCAGTGTCTCAACTTTTAGAAGACCTGGTTACGCCCGGATATTACTTTGGTGTCCGACGCATTGGCGCACAGCGTCATGAACTGGGAGGTGCTGGAAGATTATACTGGTAGTGATCATCAGTATATCACTTTCACCCTGCGGAGAGTTCAGCATTCGCCCATAGCTGAACCCAGCCGAACACCTGGCTGGAACGTGTCCAAAATGGACGTGGAGTTGTTGCAGGATGTCATCGCGATCGGAAAGGAGGCGGTGATGAACAGTTTGGGTCCGACAGAGGAAGTCGTCGGTGCGACAATGCGCCTCATACGGAATGCCTGCGATGTGTCTATGCCCAGGAAAGCGAGACTCTGCGGGGAGAAGACAGTGGCGTACTGGTGGACAGACGAGATTGCTGACCTCAGGAGACGTTGCTTGCGCTCGCGTCGCATGGCGACTAGAAACAGACGGAGAAACGCGATTGCAGCAGCCGAAGCGCAAGACGAATATCGGCTCGCCAGGAAAAGACTGAAGGAGGCCATCAACAGAACCAAGCGGCTGAAGTGGGAGACCCTCAGGAATGATCTAGATTCCGATCCCTGGGGTCTGGGGTACAGGCTTGTAATGAGCAGGCTTGGAGCCCGGCCTCGTAGCCCAAGGATAGACGAAAATCGGATGCGCTTCATCGTGGACGGTCTATTTCCTCGTCACCCACTGAGGGATCGTGAGGAGTATCCAGGCCCATTGGAAGACGTCCCGATTTTCAGCGAGGACGAGCTATCACTAGCTGCTAGCTCCCTGCGCAACAAGAAGGCACCAGGGCCGGATGGTATACCTGCGGATGTGATGAGGGTGGTCGCTAGATCTTGCCCCCAGGTGCTACTCAATATGTACAACCGTAGCCTCAAAGATGGAGTCTTCCCGAAGAAGTGGAAGATCCAGAGACCAGTCTGTATGCCGAATTCCCCGTCGGCATACAGACCTCTTTGTATGCTGGACACGGCGGTGAAACTACTGGAACGTCTACTCAGGCCTCGCCTAGTAGTGGCAATTCGGGATGCGGGAGATCTGTCAGCGAGGCAGTACGGGTTCAGAACGGCCAGATCCACCATTGGAGCCATACAGGAGACCTTGAGTGCCGTCCAGGTGGCCCAGCGGGGTAATCACTTCTCCAGAAGGATGGTGCTACTCGCTACACTGGACGTACGCAACGCCTTTAATTCGGCCAGGTGGACAGACTTGCTAGCTGCTGTGGAGGACGTCTTTCAAGCGCCGGAATACCTGATCCGGATAATACGAAGTTACTTGAGTGACAGGGAGCTCCGTTACGACACAGCAGATGGGCCACGCAGCAGAGAGATAACAGGAGGCGTAGCTCAAGGCTCTAACTTGGGCCCCGACCTGTGGAATGCCTTCTATGATGGAATCCTCCGGATGGAGATGCCAGATGATATCTTTCTGGTAGCATATGCTGATGATGTGGCTGCCGTGATCACCGCGAGGGACGCAGAGGAGGCGCAGCGCATGCTGAACCAGGTCATGCGCAGGGTCCGCATCTGGATGGACGAACACGATCTGAGCCTTGCGACGGAGAAGACAGAGATTGTGCTGCTCACTCGACGACGTATACCCACAATCACACAGTTCGTGGTGGGGGAAAAGGCGATAATATCAAAGCCAGCGGTGAAGTATCTAGGGGTGCACCTGGATACTAAGCTTTCCTACTGGGAGCAAATTCGATGTTCCTCGGAGAAAGCCGCTAAGGTCGTTGCTGTGCTAAGCAGACTAATGGCAAATGTCGGAGGCCCAGCTGCAGGAAGACGGCGACTGCTGATGTCGGTGACCAACTCGATTCTCCTCTACGGATGCGAGGTCTGGGCCGACGCACTGAAGCAAGAAAAGTACCGCAAGCAGATGGCCGCGGTACAACGAAGAGGAGCACTTCGGATTGCAAGCTCCTACAGAACGGTGTCGGAACCAGCAGTGTTGGTCGTCGTTGGAGTAATTCCAATAGATCTGATGGCTGAGGAGAGAAGGAGGGTCTACACAACCAAGGAAGACTTGGGGTTTGTAGAAGCAAGAGCAGTGGCCAGGACACACTCCATGCGGAGCTGGCAACTACGATGGGAGCAGGAGAGTCGAGCTAGGTGGACGGCGAGGCTGATTGGGAACCTCCCTGAATGGGTGGACAGAACGCACGGCGAGGTAGATTATTACCTTACTCAATTCCTGACAGGGCATGGTTATTTCTCTGCATACCTGCGAAGGATGGGTAAGATGGAGGATCCGTCGTGCGTGTATGGCGACTCAGACTCTGATGACGCTCATCATGCTTTTTTCGAGTGTCAACGGTGGGTGCTGGAGAGGCGAGGACTCGAATCGCAGATTGGCCCCATGACGCTTGATAAGATCATAGGCGTCATGCTCAACAGCAAAGAAAACTGGGACATGGTTGTGACCTTCGTGAGGATGGACCTGCGGCAAAAGAAGCCTGAACTGGACCGTCTCACAGGTCGATGATATAGATAAAGCTGTAGAAGCCTAGTAGGCGCAATACGAGGTGCCACCCTGAAGCCATACGAATAGTTGTTCCAGGGGGGGTTCTCTGCCTGTAAAGTATAGGATTTTTAGTGGGTGAGAGTATCACACACCGAGAAACCAGTCGGGTGTCTCCTGATGGTGCATAATGCATTTTTCCTCCCCAGCAAAAAAAAAAAAAAAAAAAAAGCTTGTTTACATTTGACGGAGATACTGCAATAAAATAATAAATAACATAACTGACAGTATAAGTAAATTAAATTTTAATAATAGTGCCGTTAAGATAAATAAACAAATTATAACCTTTATTACATTTATAATAATAAATAATCAATATGGCCGAATCACTTGAATTACAAAATACGTTAGCGGCATTATTGGCCAATATGCAGAAAATGTGTGAGTACAATAAAACAATTAAAGAAGAAATTAAATCTAGTTAAGACAAAGCAGTAAAACAAAATAAATCACTGCAATCGCTTCACGATGAGAATAAAAAAATATATACAGCCGTTCATGACCAGGCTAAATAAAATAAACAACTTTTAGAGTCAACCGAAAAACGTATAGGCGAAAAGGTAGAAATAATTCGCAGCATTATTGAGACCGCATTAGAAGCGAACAATTCTCGCATCAGTGAACGTGAAGCTAAAATCACTGGAATAGAGGAAAGAGTAGGTCAACACACATCTACTGTGAGTGAGCTCGTAGCTGAACAAGTTCAGGAGATACAAGAATTGAAACAACAGCTGACCCGACTCCAGAGTACCTCTATAACAGCGAACCAGATCACGTTCATCTATAGAGCTCTAGAAGAAAACAATTCACAGTTGAAATTCTTCGGAAGGGACTCCGAAAATCCGCTTCTCTTCCTGAATAACTGCCAGATAGAAATGGACACACTAGGCGACACCCTGAGTGAGATGGATAAAATAAACTATGTAGTCAGGAGATTAAAGGGTACTGCAGCTGAGTGGTTCACGGTAGTACAAGATATAATAGTTACATATCAAGATCTGGTACAACATTTTAGGGCGAGATACTGGAACAGCGAAATACAGCGAAAAATACGCGTACAGCTAGAGTTTGGTAGGTATTCCAATTTAAAAGTGTCTAAAGAAAATTATTTAATCCAACTCATATCTCGTGCGAAGTATCTTGAACCAGAATTGGCAGAGTCGGAGATAGTAAATAAATTAGCTCATCATTTCGGACGAGGTATTCAAATCGTCGTAATTAAACAAGGTATTAAGTAATTGGAGGAACTACTCCTATTGTTAACCAAATGGGATAATGTGGACAGTCAAAATAATAGTAATAATAATGGCGAATCGGCTCGTAAACAATTTCAGCCACAACAACCACGAAAACAACAACAACAATAACAAAGACAGCCACAACAATTTAAAAATAAACCTAATTTCCTAATTTCCAAAAGGTCAATCAAAGAAATATATCGGCAATTACCGAAGCAAGTACCAGCGAAGAGCAACCAAAAAACGAATAGGGTTGCACGGCGTGAGTCCGTGCGATAAATTGAAAAATATAAATAAAAATAAGGATAAAATTAGAAATAAAACATAAAATAACGAACAGCAGTGTCGAAAATTGTATGTAAACGATAATAGTAGTAAGAATGTATACATTTTTTCAGGCAATATATCCTTTGACGTTAGAGATGAATTAATATATAACATTTGTGTTGATGATAATGTGGAAAATGTTAGAAATAAGAATGAAAATTATGTTGTTGTGAGAGTGAAAATTAATGGATGTGTAGGAAATGTATTATTTGATACTGGTGCGCAAATTTCTCTAATCAGCGAAAAATTCATTAACAAACATAGACACCAATTTAAAAAAACACCGACCTTACCTGTCAACAATACAGTTGTCACAACAGCCACAGGTGATTCACAAACTATTAATAAACAAGCACTTATCAAAATGAATTCACAAGGGATGCAAATGGAAATACCTGTATTTATAGTCAAAAATCTTGTGTACGACGTTATAGTAGGCACTGATACATTAGAGAAAGTACACGCTACAATTTATTTCACTAATAAAACGCTAGAATGCACAGTAAAAAATACAAAACATAAAATTAATTTGGGTTATTCTCTCAGTCAGGGAGGTAAATATGATAATGCGTCTGACTGATATAGTCCCGTCGGCTTACAGAAGCCAGCTGTTAATCGCTTAGATAAGATAGCAGCTAAGGGTGGTGCGCCCGATAAGGAGATAACGGATGGTCAACGAAAGCATTTAAATAATCTTTTAAATAAATATGAATCGATTTTCAACACTCAGCACACAATTACCAACGTTTATGAATATCAAATACAAGTTAGCGATGAGAATAAATTTATAAGGAAACATATCCGATCCCATTACATTATCAGCAACAAGTTGAAGGCGAAATGTTAGAGAATAATATTATTGAACGAGCAGATAGTAATTTTTTAAACCCGATGGTGGTCGTTAAGAAAAAAAATAACGATATACGCATCTGCTTAGATATGCGAAATCTTAATAATATAACACAAAAATGTTACGATTGTGCTCCCAACGCAGAAAATTTGTTTGTAAAATGTCAAGGAGTAAAATACATGTCGCGTCTTGACCTAAAAGGTGGGTTTTGGCAGATTCCTTTAGACAAAGAATGTCGAAAATTCACAGCCTTTTTATATAAAAATAAATGTTACCAGTTTAAGGTAGTACCTTTTGGTTTTGTTTACCAGCCTAGCTGCTATGGTTAAGCGTCTTGAATTGGCATTAGGGCCGGAGGTCGACGATTTTGTGTGTTTGTTGACGACATACTAATTATATCGAAGTAGTTTGAGGAACATATGCAGCACCTGGATATCGTTTTCCACCCTCGTACAGAATTTTTATTGTGTTATAATTGGTGTGAAAGTCTATTACTTGACATTATTATTCGGCATGGACAAATTTAACGTGTTTGTACACGTTGATTACAAACTGTTATTTGTGATCAATTAAGGGTGGTGATTAGTGACTTAATTAGTGTCTGTATTTGTTTCCACTGCAACATACGACGATCATGAGACCGTCGTAAGAATATATATTTTTGTAGTAAACTATACGAAAGTTAACAATAAGGATACGTTGTAAGCGAGCAACATACTTTCTGTTCAACATCTAAGAACACGCTTAGACCCATGAAATAAAAGAGAAAATAAAAAAATATATGATAGTACGTGTGGTATAAAGTAAAACAGTAGACGAACATCTACAAAGGTTCGTCTCAAAGAATTATCAAGACATTTAGGATAAAGATCTACGAAAAAGGCAAATAGACTAATAAAACTGTATTACCACTTCCATAAATAAACCAACTAGGAATGAAGCAGTCATATTGTTGTATCCGTGAAGGAAACAACTGATGAAGTTACGACTGGAATCATTGTAAAATATAGGAAATCGGTTTTCCTGTTTAACAATGTTCTTATTCCGAACGAGTAATTTGACTACACAGTTATTCGACTTTACTGTTGTGGCAATGTTAACATTATGTAGTGTAGAACTAATTACAAACATAGTCACTAAACGTTTTCTACTTGGGTGGTTTGTCCACATCAGAGGAGGACAATTGATTGTTACAATTGTTATAAACATAAAAATTCAATAATTCCTGTGGGAATTTATATTTTCAACACATCGGCCTCAAGTATTTATGGAAACTTTAATTAAAACATAAGAAGGAACTGGAATTTGTTTTTGATTGCTCAATGTATGTGTGTAAGATACTTGTCCGACAATAAGTTATCCTTTCTTTTTTTACTCAACAAACGTGTGTTGCTGTATTCCGAGATTTTCAATTAAGTCATAGCAGTGACCACTGCGTCCCACGAACAGTAAGACAGATATGAATCATGTGAGACAGCAAACAGAGCTGCGACGTTTCTCCATTGAAGGTGGGTTCAATTTTCATTACATTTCTAATAAAGGTGTCACTAATGCACATTCAATCATTAATTATTAAACAAAGCACGTTACTGAGCACTGTAACGATTTTCATGTAGTATTCCAGAGTTCTTACTAAGTACAAGAATATTGTTACGTAATGCGGGGTCTACAAGTTTCTAGAATTTTCAGCTGTAATGTGTGCGCGTACATAATGCTGCTACTTTGCAGTGAAAGACAATTACTCGTCAAATATCGGGTCAATACCAGACCATACCGGTCCGCGCGTGCTGTGCTCAAGGACGCAATGAATTGAGTTCTAGAGTTTTCTAGCAGACGCCTATTAGTGAATATTCTTGAACCTCAGTGGGGTATAAGTACAAGTACTACTTGTGTATTTTATGGTGGCCGGCAACCTTGGTGAAAGTGATATGCGCAGAATCCTGTTTTTTGTGAGTGTAACGGCACATCTCACTGAGTGCGTAACTGTTGATGCGTTTTCGAAAACATTTACCGTATAGGTCTGTATTTCATTTAATTATTATTTTCAACACACAAAACATATCCTATGTTACGAAAACTTCATCAACTTTTTAAGTCTAGTGTAAACTTTCAAGGTAGCTTATCACGTTTAAAAAAGTTATTATAAACTTAGGGTTTAAATGGAAGAAGGTTAGAAATAACAGAAGTGTATTAAATGAACGTCAAGAGATAAGGGCAAAAAGAATTGAATATCTCAGGAAAATAAAACAAATCAGGGCAGAAAAGCAGCCAATACTAGTAATTATTTATCATTTACATTATATTTTAACAAATAACGTTGTTGCGTTATTACAAATACGTACATATTTGATACATTTTCGAGTAATACGGAGTAAATTTAGAAATAGTAGTTAGTTGAATGAAATCCGGAAATGTCAACAATGTGTAAACCCCGATTCGTAATAATTAGATAGTTAAGAATACCCAAAAAACCGGCTGTAGGAGCAGTAAAAAGACGGACGTTTTTGAATTGAAGTATTACAACTGAGTACACTTAGTCTCCCCCCCCCCCATTACAATCATTTTTCTCGCAGCTATGAAGCGGCCACCGTTAAGTAACGCGATTGTACTCAGCGACGCTCAGTTAGTTCTTATCGGGCGATTACACAGTGAGTTTGAGAGTTGCTGTTTATTGGAGTGCGGTTTGTAGTATTGTGGCAAAGTGTTATGTGTTTTATAATCGTGCAGGACAAAATACAATTTATTGTATTACAATTGTGTTTTATATTAGTGGAGATTTTTATTACGTGTATACAATTTTTATTTGATTTGTTCTAAGAGACTATCTTGTTGATTACAAACTGTATATTGTGATAATTAAAGCTGGTGATAAGTGGCTTAATTAGTGTGTTGTATTTTGTTTTCCACTGTACCACACGACGATCAGTTAGACTGTCGTAACAACAATAAAACAACATGAAACTTTTATGTAATCATGTGTATTTGTTTATGTAATCATGTGTATTTGTTTATAAATAAAATTGATTATAATTTTTATGTATCCGTAAAAAGCACGTTAAAGCATTATAAGAAGGAATATAGTAAACTACTGTGGGCTTATAAACAGACCACAAAGGTTATGGGTGTGACTGAAACGTTAGGCTATCAAAATTGAATTTTTCAAGGAGAACAAGGCGTAGTAGTATAATAGTATTTTGTGCCATATTTAATATGCTGTTTTTATGTAATTGATTTGTATGTGCACAGAATTGAGCGTTTGAGTAAAACTGCAATCACTAATCTATTGTTTATATATTTGTATTACATACACTATTATCCCGAAACGACATAAAATTTTTTAACCAACTTATTCTTCCTTTTACAGGTGTTTGTAGATTTTAGAGCGCCCGACCCAAAAAGTCTAGAAAATATATTTCAAATTTGTAAAGTAAATACTATCTAATTTATGATTGGATTGAATTATGTTATGAATTTTAAATATATTCATGTATATTTTGATTACTAATAGAAAATTAAGTGCAAATATTAAATTAGGTATTTTATTAAAAGAAGGTGACGATTGAATTCATTAACGCTCTATTTTTTTATAGTTTTTGTAGAACCATGTTTACAAGATGGATCCCTTCAAAAGACTTATTTTTCAATATGTATATTTATTTACATGGTGTAATGAATGGAGACAGTACTAAAACCTATTTTGATGGTGCGAAATGTTACGAGTCTTCGAAAGAAGGATTTATCCATCTTGTGTAGTCTTAGAACGCAGGTATCCGTTGCCTTCTGAAAAACCTCTACTTTGCCTATCTCAAAGTGACAGGCGCGAAAGTACCCACGGCCCGTGACAAACTAAAGGTGATAAGGGGATGAAGGGTACTAAAGGTGTAAAGGATAAGGGGATAATGTTTTACCACAGGGTAGTCTCCATGAATGGAAAAAAAAATTCAAATCCGTTCAGACAAGCGTCAAGAACGTCTAACCACTTCTACTACTTAAACATGTCATTATTAAACAAGTTAATGCTATGATTCAGACTATAATTTATGGCAAAAGTAACTATCAATGAACTGGCGTACCATCTACAAATTAGTCATGGTTCTGCTTATGAAAATATACATAAAAGACTTGGATTTCGTTAAGTCTGTGCAATAAGTGTCCAAAAAAGCTCACTGAAGAGAACACATCTGTCAACGCTTAATGGCCCGCTATGCTAATAAAGGTAACGAATTTTTAATGCAAGTAGTTACTAAAAATGTGGATCCAACACTTTGCATGAAAACAAACGTCAGATCATGAAACGGAAACACCAGAAACTCCAGCTAAAAACGGATTCAAGAGTCAAACCTCTGCACAAAAGGTAATGCTCGCAGTATTCTGGGACTCAAACGAGTAAACACTGTAACAGTAGTTGGACCAGTTACAGTGAGAAGTTGTCCAACGAACTGAAGCATCCAATTCGGCCCAAACGCAGAGGCCTGTTTTTGAAAAAATTGTTCTTATTGCACAACAACCTGCATCCACACGGTCCAAACCATTGAAAATTGCGTTTTGAAATATTGGAGAATACTACGAACACCCCCGATCTAACCGCATTCGATTACAATGTCTTCGGTCAACTTAAGGATGCCTTAAGGGGTCGTCAACTCTCCAAAAACCAAGGAGGTTCTTACGCAGTGTATATGTGACTTGCTGCTCAAACGGAAAACTTTTTTTTCTGAGGGCGTCAAGGAGCTTCTCCAACGATGGACTAAGTGAATTGCAAAGCAAGGGGGAGAATGAGCTAACTGTCAGATTTGGACTATTGTTATAATTAATTTGTTGAGATGTTTATTGACTTACGCATCTATATATAGCAGATGTTTTTCATGAAACCTGCGACTTTTTATAAATATAGATTTGACATTGTCAGAATATAGTATTGTTTAACATTCAACGTTTTGTACTGTCTACATCCTACGTACGACTGAAAAATTAACTGCTATGCAAAATATTACGAGCTGAAGAAAACAGTCAAAAAACTAGAATTTTATTACAAATCTCCAATAAAATATAACACTGGTGACGAACAATGTGTAGAGTTAAGAGTATGTACAAAAATGTAACTGCAGTGTAGCACACTGTTGATAATCAAAGTTAGTGTTTATGCATGGTTAAGCATTGCACAGAATTCTGATTTCTATACTGTTACATTAGTAACATTCCATTGTATTGTGCTGTAAAGTTGTAGCGCCTGTGTGAACAAGGCAGAAGCAAATTTTTACACGCATTGACGAGACTGTAGCCCATATACATACGTGTGTACAAATAAGTATATCTTATGCTCTCATGTGTTACAGCTGAATAAGCGATGAAGGGTTATTTGTAGTATTTCAAATTTTAACCAAAATTACTCTTATCATGTAAATTTCATATAAATTTCAATTCTGTGAATTAAAAATAATATTGTTATGAGAGTCTCACGGACTGTTGTGTTGTACAGAGGAAACATAACACAGACACCAATAAAGTCACTAATTACCAGCTCTAGTTAGTTAAAAATAACAGTTGGAAAACAACAAGGTACTTTCATATAATAGTTCAAGTTAAATTTGTCGACAGGCAATAACAATGATATTAGAATTCAACACTAATTATAACACAATCATCACTTTCAACTAATCAGAAGCAACACTTGATCGGCACTCTACAAGATCACCAGGGGTACTAAATTCTAAGCCGGACATAGACACTTATACATACCCAGTTGAAGTTCAAGAATAATTTTCCGTTCTTCTGCCGGCGTGCCGGAGTAAGTGTTCTCAATGCGTTTGGACTTGACTACACGTCCTTAACACAGGCGCCGCACGCTGGGGTAACCAGGAAACGTGTAGAATAACGCTCCCGAAATATCGAGAGCGTTACGTAAATCTCATAGCAATATATTTCCATTCTTGTGCCGGTCTGCCGGAGTAAGTGTTCTCAATGCGTTTAGACTTGACTACACGTCCTTAACACAGACGCCGCACGCTGGGCTAGCCAAGAAACGTGTAGAATAACGCTCCCGCAATATCGAGAGCGTTACGTAATTCTCATAGCAATATATTTCAATTATTCTGCCGGTTTGCCGGAGTAAGTGTTCTCAATGCGTTTGGACTTGACTACACGTCCTTAACACAGGCGCCGCACGCTGGGCTAGCCAAGAAACGTGTAGAATAACGCTCCCGCAATATCGAGAGCGTTACGTAATTCTCATAGCAATATATTTCAATTATTCTGCCGGTTTGCCGGAGTAAGTATTATCAATACGTTTAGACTTGACTACACGTCCTTAACACAGGCGCCGCACGCTGGGCTAGCCAGGAAACGTGTAGAATAACGCTCCCGCAATATCGAGATCATTACGTAATTCTCATAGCAATATATTTCCATTTCTTCTACCGGTCTGCCGGAGCAAGTGTTCTCAGTGCGTTTGGACTTGACTACACGTCCTTAACACAGGCGCCGCACGCTGGGCTAGCCAAGAATCGTGTAGAATAACGCTCCCGCAATATCGAGAGCGTTACGTAATTCTCATACCAATATATTTCAATTATTCTGCCGGTTTGCCGGAGTAAGTTTTCTCAATGCGTTTAGACTTGACTAAACGTCCTTAACACAGGCGCCGCACGCTGGGCTAGCCAGGAAACGTGTAGAATAACGCTCCCGCAATATCGAGATCATTACGTAATTCTCATAGCAATATATTTCCATTTCTTCTACCGGTCTGCCGGAGCAAGTGTTCTCAGTGCGTTTGGACTTGACTACACGTCCTTAACACAGGCGCCGCACGCTGGGCTAGCCAAGAAACGTGTAGAATAACGCTCCCGCAATATCGAGAGCGTTACGTAATTCTCATAGCAATATATTTCCATTCTTCTACCGGTCTGCCGGAGTAGTGTTCTCAGTGCGTTTGGACTTGACTACACGTCCTTAACACAGGCGCGCACGCTGGGCTAGCCAAGAAACGTGTAGACTGACGCTCCCGCAAATATCGAGAGCGTTACGTAATTCTCATACCAATATATTTCCATTCTTGTGCCGGTCTGCCGGAGTAAGTGTTCCCAATGCGTTTGGACTTGACTACACGTCCTAAACACATACGCCGCACGCTGGGCAAGCCAAGAAACATGTAGAATAAAGCTCCAGCAATATCGAGAGCATTACGTAATTCTCATACAAATATATTTCCATTCTTGTGCCGGTCAGCCGGAGCAAGTGTTCTCAGTGCGTTTGGACTTGACTACACGTCCTTAGCACAGGCGCCGCACGCTGGGCTAGCCAAGAAACGTGTAGAATAACGCTCCCGCAATATCGAGAGCGTTACGTAATTTTCAAAGCAATGTATTTCCATTGTTGTGCCGGTCTGCCGGAGTAAGTGTTCTCAATGCGTTTGGACTTGACTACACGTCCTTAACACAGGCGCCGCACGCTGGGCTAGCTAGGAAACCCGTAGAATAACGCTCCAGCAATACCGAGAGCGTTACGTAATTCTCATAGCAATTTATTTCCATTCTTCTACCGGTCAGCCGGAGCAAGTGTTCTCAGTGCGTTTGGACTTGACTACACGTCCTTAGCACAGGCGCCGCACGCTGGGCTAGCCAAGAAACGTGTAGAATAACGCTCCCGCAATATCGAGAGCGTTACGTAATTCTAATAGCAATATATTTCCATTTCTTCTACCGGTCTGCCGGAGTAGTTTCTCAGTGCGTTTGGAGTTGACTACACGTCCTTAACACAGGCGCCGCACGCTGGGCTAGCCAAGAAACGTGTAGAATAACGCTCCCGCAATATCGAGAGCGTTACGTAATTCTCATAGCAATATATTTCCATTCTTCTACCGGTCTGCCGGAGCAAGTGTTCTCAGTGCGTTTGGACTTGACTACACGTCCTTAACACAGGCGCCGCACGCTGGGCTAGCCAAGAAACGTGTAGAATAACGCTCCCGCAATATCGAGAGCGTTACGTAATTCTCATACCAATATATTTCCATTCTTGTGCCGGTCTGCCGGAGTAAGTGTTCTCAATGCGTTTGGACTTGACTACACGTCCTAAACACATACGCCGCACGCTGGGCTAGCTAGGAAACCTGTAGAATAACGCTCCCGCAATATCGAGAGCGTTACGAAATTCTCATAGCAATATATCTTCATTCTTGTGCCGGTTTGCTGGAGTAAGTGTTCTCAATGCGGGACTTGACTACACGTCCTTATCACAGGCGCCGCACGCTGGGCTAGCTAGGAAACCCGTAGAATAACGCTCCCGCAATATCGAGAGCGTTACGTAATTCTCATAACAATATATCTCCATTCTTGTGCCGGTTTGCTGGAGTAAGTGTTCTCAATGTGTTTGGACTTGACTACACGTCCTTAACACAGGCGCCGCACGCTGGGCTAGCTAGGAAACCCGTAGAATAACGCTCCCGCAATATCGAGAGCGTTACGTAATTCTCATAGCAATATATCTCCATTCTTGTGCCGGTTTGCTGGAGTAAGTGTTCTCAATGCGTTTGGACTTGACTACACGTCCTTAGCACAGGCGCCGCACGCTGGGCTAGCCAAGAAACGTGTAGAATAACGCTCCCGCAATATCGAGAGCGTTACGTAATTCTAATAGCAATATATTTCCATTTCTTCTACCGGTCTGCCGGAGTAGTTTCTCAGTGCGTTTGGAGTTGACTACACGTCCTTAACACAGGCGCCGCACGAAACGAGAAGTGTTCTTGTTTTACGACAAGGCGCGTCCATATACTGCCGCCCATACTTTTTGAAAAATTGTGTTTTGATATGTTGGATAATCCTACAAACAGCCACGATCTCGCCTTGAAGAGGATTACAATTTCTTTGTTCAACTTAAAGATGCCTTAATGGGCCGTCGATTCTCCAGAAACCAAGGAGATTATTATGCAGTGTATATGTGTCTAGCTGCTCAGCAGAAACATTTTTTCTGACGCCATCAGTTATCTTGTGCTACGGTAGACTAAGTGAATTGCAAACCAAGTTTACAATGTTGAGAAATAGGCTGTCAGGTTTAGACTGTGTTATATTAAATTCTAAAAATGATTTCAATTGCTCATTGACTTACCCGTGTGTATATAACAGATGTTTTTCATGAAACCTGCGACATTTTTAGTAACATAGATTTGACTAGAGTTTTACGAGAGTGTAAATTTTATAACATTTAACTTAGAGTTCTGTCTACATCCTACGTACGACCAGAAGCTGAAACCGCTATGCAAAATAGTACGTGCTGAAGAAAACAAAATTACAAAATTAATTTTTGTATAGTAGCCTACGGTTACGAAATTACAAAATTATTTCAATTCTCTAATAAAATGTGAGGCTAGTAACGTACAATGTGTAGAGTACAAAAATGGAATTGCACCGTGTAGAGCTTTTTTATAATCAAAGTTAGGGTTTATGCATGGTTAGGCATTGCACAGAATTCTGATTTCCATACTGTTAAATTGGCTGCATTGCATTCTATTGCTGTACCTTTGGAACGCCTGAGTGAACAAGACAGAAGCAAATCGTTACACGCATTGCCGAGACTGTAGCCCATATACTTACGTGTGTACAAATATGTATAGGCCTATGCTCACATGTGTTATACAGCTGGATAAGCAATAAAGGATTATTTGTGGTATTTAAATTTTTAACCACAATTACTAATATTACATACACTTTATATACGGACTAAATACATTGAAGTAAAAATAATATTGTTATGACTTTCTCACGGATCGTTTTGTTGTAGACTAGAAACAAAATACAGACACCAGTGAAGTCACCAATTACCAGATTTAATTAATAACAATTTGAAATCATCAAGGTACTTTCATGCAGTAATTAAAGTTAAATGTGTCCACACGTAATAATATGGTTAACACGATAAACACTTTCCACTAATTCGCAACAATTACTCGATACTCACTCTAAAATATCGCTAAATGTAACTAACATCTAAGCAGTACGTAGGCCCTTATATATATCACGCAGACGTTCAAGAATAATTTCCAATTCTTGTGACGGTCTGCCGGAGTAAGTGTGCTCATAGAATCTGGGAGCTACTTGATTACACGGCCATGATACAGGGGCCGCACGCTGGGCTATTCGAGAAAAATTAGGATAACGCTCTCGCAATGAGAGATTTACGTAATCGTCGTAGCAACATATTTGCATTTCTACTAAATAAATTTATCATTTATTACACATTTTTATCAAATTTATTGGCAGCTGAAAAACAAGTGACAATACGTAGATTAATAAACCATACTGTAAGAAATAAAACAGTCATTATGAAATTATGGATTCTTAATAAACCATAGAACTGGACTGGTGTCAACATAGACGTCGTTCATTATAAGACTTATTGGTCCTTTCGAGTCAGGAATTGGATCGCGTAGCAAAGCAGAAAAAGAGGAAAACCAAAATATACACCAATGACAGACATTATAATTTGTGAAGTCACGTTATCGCGTGTGTTTTAATGCATTTATAACATGTTTCTTTACGAACCAACGTTGTGGGATTACAATTTATTCGCGTCACGTTCAAGCACAATTTTACAAGTAAATATGCTTATAAGAAAACAGCGTATGATGAAATAAAATAATTATTCTATACGGAAACTAAAAACGTAATGTTTTATTTAACAACATGGAAAATAAAATCAAACAAATACCTACTTTAAAAACTTTTTAAGTACACACATAAATAATTGTGACGAGTCCTTGTGTATGCCTCTTTTAAGCCACACGTTGTTGCGTCAGTTTGTAACGAGTTGATCCGTATGTGCTCTCGAAAATATGTGTTGTTGTGTGTGTGTTCGCCTCACACGTTGTAGTCATTACTTTACGTTTACTTACTTACTTTTTGTTACGCTGACGATGTCCGTCGCGATCTCAGGAATTACCAGTACAATATCTCGCGAGTGTGAACCTTACCTGTCCTTTAATATGTAATTGTAATTCCCGGGTGGCGCCAAATTGTTTAAACAAAAACAATTAAAAAATATGAAAATCGAGCGGTCGTTCTAGACGGTATGGGCTGATTCGAATTACCCTCGCAATAGGCGGGCTTATGAATCTCGCTAGTAGTTCGCCGTGTTGCCGACGTCTAACGCTTGCCGTCAATTTCGCTCGTCGCTAAAGTACACAAAACGTATAATGCAATTTACCATGAAATAAAGAACGGTGGTTACAACTCTGTACTAGTTTATTAACTTGAAATTATCTGTTATTCAATAAAATACAAAATTATATATGGTTATTAAACAAAGTTGCTCCGGCAATAAAAACACCATTATTCTCAGGTTGGCGAAAGCTGATTTAGAACGATACTACTTCGACATGGCGTCGACAAATGTTTATTTTCTATCGTTCGTTAAATCTGAGTTCTTTTGGTTACGAAAAAATATTAATATGATTATAATAAAGTACACTACCTTACATTGATGGTACTTATATACTATTAGATTTAATTACAATTCGTTCCTGAAGTGTTAAAAAGTATGTGTTAAGAGTTCGTAATTTATACCCCGGATATTTTCTGGTTTCATACAAGTTTAGTTTTTTATTTTCAATTAATCCTTGAAAGAAATTTGATTATCAGTTCGTAGTGAGAGTTAATTGTGTTGTGAGAAAAAGTTAATAAGAATTTATTCCGTAAATTCGGGTATTTCAGCAATACTTATCAAATCTGTTGAAGAGTCGCTCAGTCCGAAATAGGTTGGGTCCTTTTGATCATCAATCTTCCGTCATTTATGAATTGGAGTACGCCTGGCTTCTTTTTCGAATAAGGTGGTTTAAATAATTAATTTTAGAATTTAAAAATCTGGTCTGTGGTCTCGGTTGAATGGACTAGTTCTTCATCAGATTTCTTTGGTCTTCATTTTATTGAATTTTGAGTGATTTTTGACTGTTTTAAATTAAAATTGAGTCGACTATGGTTTGGCTTCTATAGGTCTTGAGCGTCAATAATGAACTAACAATTTTTAACGGAATAATAATAAATAACTTTCGGTTGTTATGGCAACTGTCTGTCTTCTCATTGGCTGTATACATTTGTATCTATTGTTATGATATTTGAATTTTAATTCAAAATGAATAAATATCTTCTGATTACTATTATTCTTCTGTCTTCTTATCTATGTATGAGATATTACCACAACTGTTTATATTTTCTTTCAAAGATCATTTTCACATCCGACAAATCTGGGTTTGTTTATGTATTAAAGTTTTGACAATAATGTTAATATTATGTAATTACATTTCTTTCTTATTTTATGTTTTTAATTTAACTTTTACATCTTAATATGATTCACTAATTGTATTTAACTAGTTACTTGCCATGGATTTTCTAATACCATAGTTAATTGCTTACAATTTGCTTATTTTTGGTTTATACAGTTAGGCCTTTTCTAGGCCTAAGTAGTAATTGGCTATATCTTCTTATCTTACACAACTTAAAGATTATTTTACATTTACATATGTTTTGCTTGGTGTCACTTATGACTTGTTTACCTTTTGAATTAATTTGTGCTGTTTTATAATAATTGTATGTTCTTATTACTTCACAAAATCATGGCCTGTCTATTATTCTCTAATTTCTTTTCCTGCATTATTATGTTTGTAAGAATTTATCTCCTTACTTATCTATATTGCCATTTTTTATAACTTGTCTATCATTTAATATTACTTATGAAACATAACACAAAATTTAGGTTTATGGTCTGTATACTTTTTTCAGTCATATTCCTTCTCATAAACTTAATTGAACAAATCTTTTAACAGTTACTAGGCTAATCTTGTTTATATTTAGTTTATTCTTAATTATTTTGGTGACTAACATTATAACACCATTTATTTTATCTTACTAATTATCCCTTTGAACATAGGTTGTTTTACTTATTTTGCACTTATATTCTTTAGTATATTTTTCTTCTAACTTTTACTATATATTTTTTTTCTCTACCTAACCATTGTAACACTAATATTTTTAATCATTATGGGAATTTTACCCTGAATACCACTGTATTCCTAATCTAGAATCACTCTTAATTCTAATAAAAATAATATTCTTATTCTTTGGTATTTTTCACCATTAAACTGTAGTGTTAATCACTGGTTTTAGGTGTCTATACCTGTCTGTTGGGTTTTCTATTAATTTTGGGTTTACAATGGCACTTTGCACTTTTTTATTGTACTTGAGTGTTACTAGTGGTTATTCCCTTATATCGAATTCTCTTTACTCACTTAATCACCTTCACTCCGTACCTATCTCTCACCTCTGGGTTTTTTATTGTTTTATTCACCATTATTAGTTATAGGCCTACTGTTAACAAGTTTCATGTTCTGGTTCACTTATCATCATATAGTTATTCATAACATTTAATAACTATTTCTCTGGTTACTGTAATTTAAGGGGGTAGAGACCTGAAAATATTTGAAAAAATAAATTTTTTTTATTGCCTAAAATTATTCTACGTATCTTCCTGAACACATACATACATAATACGTACATGTAAAAAAATATTTACGTGTTTAATTGTGTATTTTATGAAGTCTCTCCACTTCGGATTTTGTCCTCTGAACCAGTGTAATAGAGTGCTTCGATAATACTCTATTATATACTATAACACTAACAATATTATATATATAAACTTTCATATATATATATATATATAATATTATATATATATAACACACTAATAATAACTTTATAATTTTGATTTTTAGGTTGGCTAACCTGGTCTGAAAACTAATATTTTACTGTATTGTAGTGTCAGGTGTTTTTACACTGAGTTTCGTTTGTTTACTTTTTGGTTTGGCGGTTTCAATGAAGGTTTGTAAAGTGCTGTGATTTTAGATTAGTGTGTGGAGTTATTATAGTTTTTCTATCAGATTAATTTACATTCTTGAGTGTTCATTATGCCTAGAATAAAGAAATTTGATTCAAGATGTTTCCATGGAAACAAAAAAAAATAACCTCTCAGGGTAATATTATGCCTAAACCAAATAGGGTTGAAAATGGAAAGGAAAAACCTGTAAGTGATTCTAACAGAAAGATATCTTCAACCAATTTAGATGTTAGTACAGATGAATATGTTGATGACAGTGTAAAAGATCATACCATAATTAATTTAGATATGTTACAAGAACTCATTTCTGGTTCATGTGTGTGGAAAGTGTGTCTTGAAGGAAAGTTAGTATTATCTGAATTGCAGCCAAGAAAAGGCCTTGCTGTCAGTTACAGTTTACATTGTGACAGTTGTGATGCAAAAACTGTATTCTGTAATTCTAAGCAACTATCAAATAAGGCCTATGAAGTTAACGTTAGATGTGTATACGCCTTACGATCAACCGGTAAAGGTTTAGCTGGCGGCAACATGTTGTGCTCTTTATTGGACATTCCATCGCCACCTCAGAAATTCATGAGGCTTACCAAAATGTTGGCACCAGCTACTAAAACTGTTGCTGAAGAATCAATGAAAACTGCAGCTAAGGAAGCAGTGGAACAAAATAATAGTGATAGGTCTACCGGAATTTCAGCTGCGATAGACGGAACGTGGCAGAAAAGGGGATATACTTCATTGAATGGCGTTATTACGGTAACTAGTTTTGATACTGGTAAAGTATTGGACTACGAATGCCTCACAAGATTTTGTCATGTCTGTAAGGGGGAAAATAAAGGCCCTCATGAATGTAAAATTAAGTATGTAGTCTAAAGTGGGGGGATGGAATCCTCTGGCGCAATAAATATCTTTCGGCGCTCAGTTGAAACCAGAGGGGTCGAGTATACAAAATATCTCGGAGACGGCGACTCAAAAGCTTTTAGCAGTGTAATTGAGGACAAACCGTATGAAGATTGTGACATTGAAAAGGTGGAATGTGTAGGTCAATGAAGCGCATGGGTAGCCGTTTGAGGAGATTCTGTAAGGCCATAAAAGGAAAACAACTTTCTGATTGCAAAATTATCAGAGGAAAAGGAAGACTAACCGATGCCACCATAGATACATTTCAAAATTATTATGGTCTGGCAATTAGGAGAAGCTCAAATAACTTACAAAATATGATAAGAGATGTTTGGTCAATTTATTTTCATAAACTCTCTACTAACGAGAACCCCCAACATGGGCTGTGCCCAAAAGGCGGAGAGAGCTGGTATCAATACAATAGGGCCATAGCCACTAACACGACGTACACACACAACCATTCTCTCCCAGAGCCTGTTACTGGCTATAAAACCCATATTAAAAGACCTTACAAACCCGGACCTCCTAAGGAAATGTCTCCATGGCCAAACTCAAAACCCTAATGAATCCTTCAAGAGCGTTATTTGGAAAAGAGTACCAAAAACAGAATTTGTGGGGATAAATACATTAGAATTAGGAGTAGCGGATGCTGTTCTAACATTTAATGATGGAAATATAGCCAAAAGTACTGTTCTAAAAAGTTTGGGCTGTACACTTAGCAAAAACACAATCCAGGGCCTACAGACTCTTGATCGCACAAGAATTTACAAAGCGGAAAAAGCTGCAGAAGATATCACAAAAGAGGCAAGGATGAAAAAAAGGCAGTTAAAAAGAAAAACAGAGGATTCAGAAAAGCAAGAAGAAGAAAAAAACGGCCCAGATTATGGACCAGGACTCTTTTACGAGTAAGTTACCTACATTATTTATATATATTTATTTTCAAACGCAATTTACCGAAAACGTCCTTTTTTAATTTTGGGTACACGTAGATTTTTTTGTTTTTAGTCCTAGAGGTCTGAAACTTATACCAATAATAAAACTAATTTTCCTCTACATGGTAAACCACATATAATGCCTTTAAATGTGATAATAAACTTTATTTAGCCTAAAAAATCTTTAAAAGTACAAGAAAAAAATGTTACATTATTTTTTTTTATATGAAAATTATTTGGGTTGTGCAGAAAGAAAAATAGGTGGTCTACCATGTACCCACAGCTCTATCTTTAGTTTAGTTCTTGTTTGAAAGAGTTGTTATGTCTTACTTAACTACATTACTTTTTCAGTTATGTGTACCTAAAAATGCGTTATTTAACATGCGTAAGATAGGGATGTCCCTACTTGATATTACTTTATTTGTTTTTAATATTTATCATTTACATTTATTATTTGTTTGAGCCTTTTTCATATACCTTCTCATTTTCGTTTCTTTTATTGGGTCAATCACTTGGGTTGGGTCATAGTCATTTGTCGCGTCATAGTCATTTTATTTTCTTTAGTTTAATATAGTTGATTCATTATAGTTTTTCCCTGGTATTGGGGTGGCTATTTGTGTTGTAACATAATGAACACATTGTTACAATGGTTGCACGGATCTTCAGAATTTTAAAGTAATATTTTAACTATTCTGTGTACTGTTTAACACTCATAGTTTGTTAATAAACATAATAATTTAACACGGAGAATTCGGTGTATAGAATTAAATAATGGCGGATTAAATAAATAAAGACCATGAAAAAATAAGACCGTGACACAATACGCTTTCAAGTTTACGTTGTCTAACCACACACTACTGTAATAAGTAATATCTGTCATCTGATAAACATGGTCACACTAAACTATATAAGTTACCAATTACTGATGTCCGCACTTAATCCACAAATATCATTGTACACTTTAACGCTATGTAACACATCTCCGACAACACTGATTTCTAAAAGAAAAATTGACTTCCTGGCTTCGGAAATAGCGCTTTAGTACTCTGACTGTGCAACGTAGTATGTGACAAAACTGATTTAAATGGCTATGAAATAAACAGTCATAATTTTGAATGTTTTTTAGAGAGCGCGCATGCATTGCGTAAGACTGCCGCTGACACAACGCGTGCAAACCATCACACATATTTATGCTAATCGTCCATTCAGCGTAATGACATTACCGTCTATTATCAGGTTAGTTTTGGAAGTAAGAACGTAACCTAATTTACAACTAAAGCATATACTAATGCAATTTGATGCATAACTAATGCAAACTCAGGAACTGTAGGCTAAAGAGAAGTCGTCCTCAGAATAGCCCGGAACTCGTCTTTCGAACAAATCTCAGTTATGCCAAAGACGTTATTGTATTAAAAATTCTTAAAAATAGTTAAAATATTTTCCCGTGATTGTAAACTAAGTTGACTAAGTCCCATACTCTTAAATGTAGTTATGGATGAAATTGATAAGGTGGTAGAGCATATAAGAGGATATAGGTTAGTTAGAAGTGTCATTATTACTATATGTTATGCAGATGACGTTATAGTAATAGCGGAAAATGAAAATGACCTACAACAACTTGTGTATAATTTTAACAAAGCATGCCAGAAATATAACACGAAGATAGCGGAAGAGAGAACGAAATCAATAACAATTTTATATGACCCATTAAGGTGTAAGCTTGTGTTAAATGAGAGAATAATAGAACAAGTAATGCAAATAGACTATTCAGGGACAATGCTTACATGTAACAATAGGGCAAATAAAGACATGGAACATTAATTGATGAAAGCAAGAAGAATTGCTCGATGCATGTATAACCATATGTGAAATTATAAATTCACACAAGAAGCAAAAACTAGGGTTTACAAAAGAACAATACGCCCAGTAGTATTCTATGCGTCAAAGGTCAAACCAGATACAGCAAAATCTCAAACAAAACGACAAATTATAGAAATTACTATATTACGGAGGGTACTAGGAAAGACAAGGTACGATAAGTTACCAAGCAATAGTATAAGATAAACGTGTAGTGTAAGAGATATTGATTCTTGGATAGCGGAAAAAATAACATAGAGTGAACACATGTCAAAAAGATGGCACAAGCCTAGAGAAAAAAAGGCAAGAGATAGCAAACGAAACACGAAGATGAGCATTTGTCAGCCAAGGAAAAGGTGGAGTGACAACATGTGGGACCGCTGTTATAGAAAAGGACTGAGTCCTAACAAGGAAGTTAAAGAAGAAGGAGAAGAATAAACTAAATTCCTTAAAAATGACAATACACAGGCACTGTTGTAGTGGATTGCAACACGTAGTGTTCTTTATAGGAATCCAAAACCCGCTGAAAACTTTGTCATGTTATATTAAAAAATAGTCGGTAGTCCTTTAGGAGAGTTTATTATAACACTTAAAGAATACAACTTATTAAACAAATTTTAAGTGATATATTAACTTAATTTATCAATTAACTTCATTTATGTTAATACGCGTATTAAGATTTGAAATATATTCAGTTAACTCACAAGTACAAGTTTCAAATCAATTAAAAACAGTATGTGTGCGTTAATAAATTTACGTGACTATTTTGAAGGAAACTTATAAGTTATTAAAGTGGTTTGTGAGTAAAATTAAACTTATTCAGTTCTAATGTAAAGAAATTTTGACGTTACTTCTTGGATAAGGAAATTAATGTACGGCAACAATTCAAAATTTTAATTGGCATTACAAAAATACAACTAAGCAATGTCTTAAATTTACCCTAGATATTTATTTCACATGTTTTTCTGGTATATTAAATATTACTTTTATATTCCGTTAGGAAATGAATGTATAATGATCACGAAAAATCGTGTTTGAAATAGGAGCTGATTTTGATTGTACTACTCTCAAAATATGAATGAAAATTTTTCGAAAAGTGACTGTGTGTCTGTGTGTAGCCTTTTTTTAAAAGGCATGTACTGTTACATGCCTGTAGTAAACTGTAGTAAACCTTACAGTTTTGTATGCACGAAGGAAGTAATTATTTTCTCTTGTGTAAACACTTGGAAAAAGACTTTTTGTACTACAAAAGAGCTGTCTACCTTGTAGACGTTTCGTTTACTCTGAAATTTTAATAGTTTAACATTTCGTTTACATACATGTATATTGTCGAGGTTACAACACGACCTATGTCAGGAATTCCGCATCGCACATGTGGTAGAAGTAAAACCACTATATCTCAGGAAGTTTAATTTCCTTTCTTGTATCGTGGAATCTTATCTTCCATGCTTGTACACACAAATCATTACTAAAGACAGCCATAAAATTGTGCCTGTATGTTCAACATTTAACAAAAAATGTACAAAAATATTGTAATTAAACTTCTAATTATTACTGCTTTTTTAGATTGTTTTGTTTTTATCTTTTAGAAATATAAAATTATTTACCATAATTTTTTCTAATCAGTCTTTAGACAACAGTTTTAATAAAGACATACTAAGTTTTGACGACTACAATGGAGAGAAATGAATATTCCTGGAATAATGTTAAGTTCTTTTTACATATTTTTGACGTGTTTAATCATACCCGTAAGAATATTTACCCTACGGTAATGTATTTTTCATACAACTCTCGCATTCAACACAAAATATGAATTCCGACTATTAAAGTAACCGTATGTTACACCTGTTAGGCCTATGGATTTTTCTTGAATAGTCATGTATTAATCATTTAAATTTACAACTTGTGGAGATATGTGTATAAATTAATATTACCGGTAACTTCCCTTTCGGAGATTTTTAAAACCTTATCGTTGTTTCTTCGCATATATTATAAGGTCTATTTGGTAACTTAAAGAATGACACACGTCGGTGCATAAGTATTAAAAGGATGCAATATTGGAAAATTATTGTATAACGTGTATACGACAAAAATTTGAAGATATGTCGAGTTATACTAATCCAATTTTTTTTTTACTTCTCTGTCCTAGGAGCAAGTTTTCCGCGGTATAGCAAATTGAAAAAAATAAAAATGGTTTTTAGCCCTATTAGCTACGACGAATCCATCAATCGTCGCGTTTTACAGTGGAATAAATTAAACCAGATAATTTTATGGTCGCAACTTTATTAGCAGTTCCAATAAACCAAGGCTTTTTATACAATAATTGTAAACACAAACTAACGATTTCCCAACACAAACTAGTGTAACAAAAAATAAATGTTACTTAATCAAGATGGTACCATATAGGGCTACAGACGTTCGCACACAATAATTCACATTTAGCAGTCTGACAACGCACAAGGAACGTCAATTTACAACTCTAACACTGCCTGGTCGCTTTCATACAACTCCACTTACACTTTGCCTGTGTGTGTCGTTACAGTGCCAGATACCTATACTAGATACCGTCTCAGGTAACTATAATCCACCATCATCTGAAAGGCAAAAAACCCTAGCATGTGGGAGAATATTTCGTTATCATGCTGGTGAAAAAACTCGTGCAAAGTGTCATGTGGTCACGCATAGTATTGAGTAACATAATAACGTCCCTGACAATACACCAATGACAGTCCTGATGTCATTGATATACCCTAGGGACTTAGATCGATACTCGCAAATACTGTACAAATACAATATGCGTATTTACAATATGTATACATTTAGGTACAGTCCTCAAGGGGAAGGGAATATCTGGATAAGAGATATTAAGAGGAAAGTAATCCAAACCAGGAAGGCTGTTCTAGGAATGACAGTACTAGAGCAGAATAGAACACGAATGAAGAGGTTAATAGACAGTACTAAGAAAGCAGGATGTGAGAGTAATAGTGAACATGTGTCGGTAACCAGCAAATAGTACTCTCACTGGCAGAAGAACAGAAGAAATTGATGATGATTATGGTGACAATGACAATGACGACAAGGTAGCAGTATGTTGACAGCGCATCTTAGCTTTTAATATTTAAATGTATTTGTAGTTTTTTGATACTCTCGTCTGGGTTTGAATCAAAGTCACCATAAAATACATGATAGATGTATGGAAGTTAGAATGTATCAAACCAATGTACATTTCAAGCATGCGAGTCTTAAAACATACTATTAGACACATTGTAATAGACTCTGCTACACTTAAGACTTATTTTGGGAATTTTGAAGAATTTTATCAGTAAGTTTTTCATTGGTAAAGTAACTTCATAAATTGTATTTACGTAATGGAGAAATTACAACCTGGTGAAAATTACCCAGATAGAATTTATTATTTAAAAATATTTCAACATGTGAATGATTCAATTTTTGATTTACTTTTAGAACTAAATGTGTAGTAAATTAGTTACTGAGATATATTTTATACTTAAAAAGTAATTATACATGGTAAGTTAGTACATAGCTATACACTGTTTTATTTCCACACAAATCTCAGAGGAAACCGGTCAAAACACTATGATTCCCGCCAAATAAAATCAATTTTAAACAAAGAATTTTGCACTCATAGTTTGACTGTTACGTTATAAACTTAATTTTTTGTTTTGGAAAATCCAGCAAAGTTTTCAGCTATTTGTTATTACGCTCGTTCTATTGCTACAATTTTTGCAAGATTCTCAGTTATACCTGTATCGGTTCACACACACGAGTGCACAAATATAACTTCTGTTAGTCGCAGACACATACTTCCTAAAAGGAAAGCGCTGCTAGCCGGTAGCCAATACGTTTAGACGTGAGGAGTCACATGTTGTACGCATACGGATTATTATGAACATTAAGTTTCTTCTCTGCCATATTCCTTTCTTTTATACAATTAAAATTCTTGATTTTACTGCAAGAAGTTATACACTTACGACTTTAAATTTGACTGGAACTTTAACATTATTATCACAATTTTCTTTAAGCATAATTATTATTAAGTACATTGAAGTAATAAATGTCTACAAAAACAAAAAGATGTATTCCTTCTGACGAAAATAGATTTGTTGGTTTTCATTTTTAGATTGGTTAAATAGTGGATGAATTATGTATGATTATTATACATCCTTTGTAGAAACATTGGAAAGTGTACACTTATTCTAAAAATTTATTCGTAAGCTGGGAATTTACTATTATGTGTCTAATATGGTTGGTGACAAACTTTAGTAGGCAAAATTATTTATTGATTTTGAAACAAAACTTTTCCTTTCACAGTCATTAAGTCGTCTAAATTTAAGACAGACATAATTTCCTGCAGACAGTGGATGTCTAAATTAATTCACCTAAAACAAGTGACGACACATTTATTTTAGAGTAAGCCCAGAACCAATGTATAGTAATACAGTACTATTCCAGTATAAGTTATTGTGCTAGAGGCGCTCATTGTACGGCAAACTTTACAGCGACACGTCGTAACGAACATCTTAAGGCAAGGCGCAAATTGAGACACGTATAGCACGTGTGAGGTGACACAGCACAGCACGTGTTTTTGTATCCTGTTGAAACCATTGTATCAGCGCAAATTGACCAGTGACGTGACTAGACGTGTGACGTTGTGACCACCCACCCATGTGACGTTGTGGTTGAGACACAGTTTTTCGCATCCCACGTGCCACTTGTGTGAATCGCCGTTGTCTGTTTTATCCTTCGTTCAGATCATCGTCGTCGTTTTATCATCGCCGTTGTCTGTTTTGTCCTTCGTTCAGATCATCGTCGTCGTTTTATCATCGAAAGATGTCAGAAGAGAAGATAATAGAGGCGGTAAGAAAAAACCCGGAGCTTTACGACACAAAACATGCCAACTACATGAAAACAAAGTTGAAAACCCGGATTTGGCAGGATATTGCGACAGATCTAAATTTAGAAGGTAAGTTAAAATACATTCATTATAGTTTTAAATACTAGTACTTTTTATTTTTATTGTCACAAATGGTTTCTATTCGTACATAAAAATTACATTTTTATAGAAAATACATAACCTAAAGTGATAAGCACTATATTGTCAATACTTTCCAAGCATAACGGATTGATGTTGCCAAGGAAGTGCCCCACAATTGTTAAAATATTCCGTAAAACTATCCCTGACTCTAAATGCAGCTAATGAAGTTCTCGCCCTGTTTCCTTGAACATGTAACAGTTGAGTTTGTGGCAGCTGTTCGATATCATTTACATCTTCTACCAGGGCTGAGGGTCGTAAGTAGTTGTGCAAAACACAAGCGGCTTTTACTACATCTCTCACAGTGTCCACTTTACTTTCAAATGGTCTTCGGAATACGCGAAACCGCGAAGACAGTATACCGAAGGCACATTCCACTGTTTGCCGAGCTCGAGAAAGTCGTGCATTGAAAACTTGGTGTTGATAATTTCCAGTTACTTGCCTTCTTGGATATGGTCTCATTAGATTTTCCGATAAAGGAAAAGCCTCGTCTCCAACAAAAACATACGGCAGAGGCTCGGCAATCGTAGGTATTTGTTCAGGATTGGGAAGTAGTATAGTGTGTTTGATCATTTTCTTGCCCAATCCACTACTTGCAAATACATTTCCATCGCTAAATCTTCCCATCGCTCCAATATCTATTGTGATAAATTTATAATCCGCGTCCACTGTTGCCATTAAAATAATAGAGAATGTATGTTTATAGTTAAAGTATGATGATCCACTTTTGCCTGGTTTTTTAATAACAATATGTTTTCCGTCGACAGCACCGACGCAGTGTGGAAATTGCCATCTATCCTCAAACCGTAAAGCTATAGATTTCCATGTTTCTGTTTTGGGTTCGGCTAAATAGACTGGTTGCATATTATTCCATATAGCGGTAGCTACTTCTTGGACAATATTAGACACTGTTCGATCTCCCAACAGGTAGTTATAAGCAATACTTTTGTAGCTGTCTCCAGAAGCCAAATATCTGAAAGGAAACAAAATTATTAAAATTGATTATCGTACATTATATATGTATTATGTAATATTAACGTGAATTACCATAAAGAAAGAACATAAAAGAAAAAAGTTGTACCTACCCCCGAGGTGGGGATTGAACTTACGTCTACTGGATTACTAGTCCAAAGCTCTAGCAACTAACCTACAAGAGCGACATTGGGAAAACCTTGTGTTGTAGTTAACAATTTTTTTTCTTTTATTTTCTTCCTTCATTTTTATTTGTCATAATATGGTATTTACAGTTTATTTATTCCTATGCTGTGCTTTAATTATCTTCTTTTTTTTCTTTCTTTGGCTTATGGTTTACCAGCACTTTTTAATTTGTGTAAAGCATTTTTAAAAAGTGCTGGTAAACCATAAGCCAAAGAAAGAAAAAAAAAAAGGTATTTACAATATCTATTAAAATTAATTTGTTTGCAAAAAAGGTATTTACAATATCTATTAAAATTAATTTGTTTGCATATATGTCATAGTTGATGTATGTAATGTAATAGATGTGGATCCATAATAAGTATTTGTTTCAGGTGAAGCAGCGAAAACGATGTGGCTCAAGTTGAGAAATTCTTATCGAGACGCACGACGGCGACAAATGAAATCTCTTAAAAGTGGTGCTGCTCCTGAAAACATTAGACCTTGGCGGTTTCAGAAGCAAATGACGTTTTTGGAAAGTTTTATGTCTGCTGGACCCCGTGAAGGAAACGTTAACGACAGCGATGACGATTCACAACATTCATCGGCACTACCCCTAAGCAATGAAATTTTGGACTCCGAAAATGTAGAAGGGGAGCATTGTTCCTCGAATCATGAACAATCCAACAATGCAGATGTTGAAGAAGACAAAGTTGAAGAATCCAGCACAAAAACGACGGGTACATTAGAGCAAACTTCAGTAGCCAACACCAAAAAACAAAAAATCAGAAAGCAGGACGATGTGCATTGTTTGCTGAAGAGGTCTCTGCAGAAGCGAGAGGAGAGATCTAAACAACGGGAGGAAGAAAGGAGAAAATTGGAATCTAGGGATAATCCTTCAGACGACCCTCTATACAATTTTTTCCTTTCAATGTACCAGCTAACAAAAAATTTGCCCCCCCAATACCAGCATAGGGTGAGGGGCCAACTTTTTCAGGCTGTGTCAAAAGCAGAAGAGGACGTTATGAACCTACAAAGTTCGTCATCGTTAACTTCGTATAATTACTCGGTTGCAAGCTCTCCCAGCACTCATGCTTGGTCTGATTCCCATCAGACACACTTCCAAATATCCCAACAACTACAAGATCGAGACCAGCAAGATCAGACACACATCCCATTACCCCAACAACCACATGGTGGAGACCTCCAAGATCAACCTGATATTTCCGCTTTGGCTAACTATGTACAGACATTTGATTCTCATAACAGATTGTAAAAAAAAATAAAATAAATAGCTTTAACCTGAATTTAGAAATATTTATTACTTACCTCAAGAAAACTGCAAGTTTTTCCTCTGTTGATATCGGCTTTTGAGCATTACATCCATTTGAGTCAATGTCTTGTTGAATCATCCCATGAACATCAAAAAACTGGTTGCGATTCATGCGGAAGTAATTGGTAAAATCAGCATCACTCATCATAGTAGTAATTTTAAACTGTCCACGCCTATTTCTCTCTGATAAAATGTACTTATTTGGTAATTTTTTTTTTTTTTTTTTTAATAAGAAAGAGAACAAAATATCTTCTTCAGCATCATCGGATTCTGATTCAGAATTCAAGTTTAACAATAATAAATGTTTGGTTCTTGCATCCGACATTTTCAAATATTGGATTGGTTGCGAGATCCCACAAACTGCACCTTAAAATATTTAGATCACCGCACAACCGATACGTGGGGTGTCTTGATTTCAACTGCGCCTCAATTTGCGGATCCCCACGCAGCACGTGTGGCACGCACGTGTCGTGTCCCTCGTGTCAGGCCACCTCACACGTGCTATACGTGTCTCAATTTGCGCCTTGCCTAACGGTAGACTGCTCCTTACATGTGTGCACGGCCTGTACATGGAACAGCCTTTATACTATGAGAGCGCATGCGTGTAATCCCGATACGAACCTACAGCTAATTATAGAACTCTGGTTGTATACCTACTAAGCATTACATTGTTCATGCATAAGCACTTGTTGAGAACCGTAAAACGAACAACTCCGGTATGTTTCATTAGTGATTATTCAGTATGTCATTAGTGAGTTTTTGACAATATTTTCGTCTACAACACCAATCTACATATTGTGAAATTTAATATTCTATGCCAGGTATCATGCAACATAATTTTCAGAACATTATTATTCCTACTTGGAGTGGTATTTCATGTTACAACATGTTTTACACTCAACGAACTATTAGCAAATATAAAAATGTATAATTCAACAAAATAAAAGTTAGTATTAGCCTAGTAATTGATTTACAAACACCATTTTAGCCATAACATTCAAGTTCAATCGGCAAGCACCTCGTTAATCAATTCTCATTTCCGATTCATAGAATTTTTAGTTAGTTTTTGTTTGTTGTAGCAACAAAGAATTAATTAATTACATTGTGTTTCGTGGAATTATATTACCAGTATGAATGTTGACATAAATGCGTTAAACAACAGGAAGTGGTAAGATGTTTCTTGTGTAATGGTGTAAGTGAAAAAAAATAGAATATAATATATTCAAAATGGTCATACGTCTAACTTTGATAAGTTTGTTACCACTTACTTTGTATCTAACAACGCTTTGTCTGACTTTCTGACAATATCACGAGGAAGAAACACTGTACAACTCGCGCAGTATGAAACAATTTCGCATGCACATTTAACAGTCGCTCGTCAACTTATAACAAATTTATATTTCCCGGTACTGTTAATAATTTCACGATCGCGAAAACGATCAGCCCCATCAGTCTGTTTGTATAGAATATACGAAACCAACATACGCGTATCAACGACAAAGCAAGTACAGATATAATAACTAGTCTGTTAAAGCGATGTCAGTAACAAAATATTAAACTTTAAATAGATATAAGCAACATGTTTCTTTAACCAAATACATGATGTTACTAAAAAATCGTCACTAAATGAAAAGTACTGTTTACTATGAATACAAAACATTAATAAGCGTCAGATATATTTTGAAATTTTTCTTAAACTTTTTAACAAATATTCCTCAACTTTTATATACTCTTTACTTTACTATTAAATAACATCTCATAAGTCTATTAATTTTATCGTTTAGATTTCCATTTGTTGGTTTATAAATATTTCAAAATGGAACTTGTAACCTGTACACAATAATTTACGTTTAAATAGAAATATATATTCCGACATTTACTATGTCCCAACAGATACAAATTAGAATGAGGCGTAAAGAAAAATGTGTGTAGAAAATCGTATCATGTACATTCTTTAACCTAAAACAAAATAATTAAAAATTGTATAAGATATTGTGTTACAGTATCAAAGTACAACATTTTATATTTTTTTTTAATTTGGACAAAAATTTGTTTTTCATGCTTTATGTATGCAAGTTCAAAGCTGTATCGTACAGCGGGTTCGATTTAAAATTCAAACGATTACTCAATATAGAATCCCAACTGTGTATGTTATTGTAAGCTTTGTAAATTTTGAAGTCCTCCGAAGAGTTCATGTATTTGCCTTTATTGCAAATATGTAGGGGTTTTAAATTAGATGTGAAATCAGCTTAAGCGTAATTGTTTGATATTAAATGTCGTTTGTAGTTAGTTTCTATGTAATTTATTAAGGTCTGATTGTAAAATTTATGTTTCGATGTGTGTTTGTTAAGTCTTTCAGAAAATTCCTCTCCGTGTTGGCCAATATAAAAATCAATTGCAATCATCACAAGACAATTTATATAAACCTGTTTCTTCTCTAATGCTATGATATTGTTATTATGGCGGAGAATATTTAGTATACTGCTATTTGCCTTGAAAACTGTAGTGATGTTAATGTCACTTAACGTAAGTTAGATGTTAAACATTTTGGCATTATATCAGTATACGTTGTTGCAACAAACGTTGACTTTGCGTTTTTTCCTAATTGGGATTTCCACCTTCTACTTTTGTGTTGAGTGAGAAGGTTGTCAACTAATAAACTGCTGTAAACACTAGCTAAAGATATATATTTTGTAGTATTTAACACGTCAAAGAAATCATACTCGATGAGAGGTATTGAAAACACCCTATTTATGAAACAATTAATTGCCGCCATCTCCTGTGAGACGGATTATAGGATTTTGCGTGTATAACCGCGTCAATGGTGGTTGGTTTCCTATAAATTCAACAATTTAACTTATCTACATGTTTGGTACTATGAGATCGTAAAAGTTTAATTTGTTACTAACTTTGGTTTTTAGAGTGAACTGAATGTTGTTATTTATTCTATTCAAACATTTTTTCATATTTTCAATCTCCGCAAAGTGCCATTAAAAATAAGAAACTTATCGTCAACGTGGCACGCATTAGAATACTATCTTATTTTTATATATGATATTTGAAAACAAGAAAACGTTTTCATAGAAATTAAGGTACACATCAGCAAATAAACTAAGTATAGGTAAACCAATGGCGAGTCCATAATCCTGGATAAAAAATTGTTTGTTAAAAGTGAAATAATTCTGTTGCAAGACAATTTCCAGTAAGCCAATTAACTCGTCTATCGTCTAGGAGTTAAATTTATTATTTTCAGTCAAACTGTCTCTTAAGATTTGCAAAGTTTCTTTTGCAGGTAGTTAGTATACAAATGTACTATGTCAAAGGATAATTATTTATAATTAGGTAGAAAGCTTACGGTGTTGATTTCATTTACAAAATCAATATTATTTATAATGCCGTAGTTATTTGTTAAATGTATGTTTTCTCTAATTATTTTGACGAGTTTTTGGCCGTTTTGAAACCGGGCGCTGTAGTAAAATTAGGAAGTGGTCTAACTGGCAGGTTACGTTTCTTAATGTTTGGTAAACCGGTAAGTACAGGACCTCTTGAGTTACTTAGCTTCAAGTAAAGTCGTGTGTGTTCAATAAATAAGTTTACACATTTATTAGTTTTGTTATTTAGAATCTGATATAAGTGTCAGTGGGATCAGTGTTTAATTTTCTTCTGTTATTGCTAAAAGTAAAATCGTTTACTATAATTTTATATGAATCAATGTCCATAATAAAAAGTGTATTACCTGTATCTGCCTTAGTGATAAGAGCATTATTCTAAACTAGTGTAATCTTTATCTGCTTTAAGATCTTGATTTCATTGGAAGATCTTATACGTTTTTGTGAAAAACGATCTGACTTGTTGATGAAGTCACACGACCTAAGGCAACTCTTTAAATTTATAAACAAAAAAGTGACTTGGATACAAATAACAATATGAGTGTCAGTATATTACGTTTTCATATGGTATTACATCTAACCAGTCATCAACAAAACTGACATTTAGTTGGTTCCGCAACATACATAAGTGCACAAGTCACTTAATGTAATCAAGGGCGGACCTAAAATCTTCTGTAATTGGTGTCCCATCTGACGATTATCAATGCCAAAAGAATGTTTCCTTAGACCTCTATTAACAAGTCACCATATACTTTGAAAGATACACTAGTGGAAGGTATACTAGCAAGTTATTGTCTTCGGTAATGGTGCTGTACCTACTGGAAGTTGTAGGTACTGGAGTGGTTCAGCCTAATGGAAGTTGCATTTGTTTCGAGAGTTCAGTTGCTGACTGTTTCTAAGTGTTTGACCAATTTTACATTGGACATAAAGTGTAAGAATATTTAATATATAAACGTTTTTGCAGGATATAATGCGGGTGTGGATATTTACTGATAAACTAACTCCTGAAATTTAATTCTTTAGTTACAGCTTTTTTTAATATTCTTAAAACCAAATACTTTCAATTTTTTATTTTCTTGCATATTTGTTTATTTTATGGCCGTCATATATTTTAAAAGCACAGGGTCAATCAATTAATATATAAAGGTAAGTATTATTTTTATCCATTTTCTAAGATTAATAGATTTATTTAATCCATTATAGGTTACTATCACACAACAGCCAAACCTAGGTTACGTCACAATAATTTCTGAAAAGTTTACGTAAAATTGTGATAGAATATTTATTCACATTCTGACACAGAATTTATTCTACTTTCGTTTAAAAGTAGTGAAAAACTCTGTGTTACATATTTTTTAAATTAATTTTTCAGTCGTTTTTGTTCTATTATTTAGAACGTCAGTTGATTCAGATAATCTGCAAATTTCATGTGTCTGTAATATACCGTTTCAACTTCAGAATTATTATTATTAACAATATTACGTACCCCACTCCTGATGTTTTTGCAATGACGTACATGATAAATTATGATGTATATTATTAAAGGGTAACACAGAATTCATTAATAAATTTAAGAACATAGTCAAATATAAATAAAATAATATTTATATAATAAATTTAAACATTTTGTTAATACTTATAGTCTATTAATTAAACAATTACAATACACTTTCTACAACCCGTAAAACAAAAGGCAGTCAGCGATTAAAGCCTGCTATTAATTATATTAGTGTATTTACATTAGGATCAAATTAAACAATCAGTTGTTATGAGCACAATCAACAATACATTTCATTGATTATTATAAATCAGAAGTATATACTGCGTGGGCGGACTACAAAATGAATGGAGTATTGCGATAAACTACCTGACCAAAATCCTACACACTATTTTCGTCCAACGTAACTAAGAAAGGAATAACTACAAAAGATTATACTTTAAGAATATTTTTTTAAAGTGAGGAGTAAAAAACAAAACTCTAAAAGCCTTTGAATTACGGTAGTAAAACATTTGCAAGAGAACTACAGATGAAAATTTATAATGTCAAGTAATGTTAATGTGTCGGTTGCTTCCAAAACGTGCTACTCTCATGCAATTGAATTTAAGAATGCAAATTGAACTTCTTCATATGTGGGTTGCGATTTACGATTCTCGGTATAAATTCTAATACCCCTTGTTTTATTCCAAGCGTCATAGTATTGTAAAATAAATTATATTTAGAACGGTAGTTTATTCAACAAAATTTTAAGAGTATTATATTTTATGTAAACTTAAGAAAACGTATGTTTTCTAAAGAGGAACTAACAAGTTTTTAAGAGTTAAAAAAAGTGTAATTTTAAAAATTAATTTCTTTTCCCTTATGAGCGTATACTTTGAATAAAAAAAAAATTTTCAAACAAAAATAACACTGTTGGACTCCACTATGGAAAACATTCCCGATTAGTGCTTTCCAGCTTAGCAGCTCATTACCAGATCTGATTTACAAAAATTTCCGATACGATGATAGGCTCTTAAGCTTGAAAAAGGTAATCGGGAATTTTTCTACGGTGTTGTGCAACAGTGTTATTTCGGTTTTTGAATATAGCCGCTAACACAACATTACTAATTTAAAAAATATGTTTACAGATGTTGTATATATGTGTGTGTGTGTGTGTGTGTGTGTGTGTGTGTGTGCGAGCGCTCTTTTACAATACATGAAGCCGATAGTATATTCCTGAAATATGCAGCAGATGCGAGAATTATATTCTTAAAGACTTCATGTGTTACTGGCTTTCTGATTATTGAAAGGACTTCTATTACTGGAATTCTATTAACGCAATGTAAGAAAATCAAAAACTCTCAACTGGACACGGTGTCCAATATCAATTGCTATGTCATCTATTATCATATACACATCGCCAGCTTTTATAAGTTAAATGTGACTAAATTCACCGGTTAGAACAAACGTAAAGAGTTTAAGCCGTTGAGAATAATTAGTATTTGAAATAAAATTTGTTGTTAAGTAAGGGTACCGTTAGTATAAATAAATAAGTTAGAAGTAGAAATAAGGACACATTGCAGAGAGCAGACGTTTGTTACGAGGTGACATTTAATTGCTTGAAAGTTTAAACCGGTAAAGTACCGTTTAATTCCAAGTTTTCCAAACTTGCCATGAGTTTATATATTTCTATTTTTATATATGTTCTAAGAATTTAAAATTTGTCTTTGTAAATTGATTTTAAAGTTTCAAAAGCCTTTATCCTTCTTTAGTATATTTAATATATTTGAGAATTTAATATAGGAAAAGAATGTAATATATTTGAAACCATTTGTTACTTTACAAATTTGAAAGTACTGTTACAGGAACCAAAAATTTTATTTTACACTATTTCATAATTAAATCAATTTTTTCTTCCTTTGTTTAATATATTTAGAAGAAAATACCATCAACTGACATTTTATTGTATGTAGTAAACTAGATTACTATCTCGTACGTGGTTACGTAGTTTCGACACAATTCGATTATATTTGTATGCTATTTCAGATTAAATTACAAAGAAAACATTCTGCAGCCAAGCGGATTAGTATGGACGAAAAGTAACAAATAGTGGAAACAATACTTATTATATCGTCATAAAAATTATTATAAATACAACACCAGACAGAATGTCGTTACTGAAGCTCCCTGCAACACTTAACTACAAACATTGTCTAAGAGTACTGTGTAACAGCCTGGAATATTGTCCCGTTACAAAACACATTAAACTGTTGTAATTTCCACTAATGAACGTGTGTACCTTATAATGTGTTCCTAAAAACACAGTATGTTTAGAATCTTCAACGTCTAATTAGTTTATATTCCAACGGGAAATTCAAAACATATTCCAAGAAGTTTTATTAAAAATTGTATAAAATGGAGGCGATATTTTATATCATCTGGAAAAACAAATGAGAACAATTCTTGTCTCACACTGTACTGCAGTGTATCTTCTAATCTGTATGTAATCGAACAGAGAATTTTATTTGAAACCTGGGGAACATAAATTACTTTTCTCTGTATAACTTGTGTTAAGTGTGATAATTGTATAATTTGCATCGTTTTTGGTCTTTTGGCTAAACAAAAGTATAAAACAGAATAGTGGGTGTATACATATTTTTGTGAGAATTCTCTTTAATTTTATAATTAAATACAATTAAATGAGTTTTTTTTCAAAACCCTACGTTCTTTTGCGTTAATATTTTTCCAAAGGGCCATCACTTTCAACGAACACGACATTCTTAGTTAACAGTATGAACTGGAATGCTATGTTTTATGGAAATCCGTAGACGCTGTCAGAAGATATTGTTACAAAGGGCACACAGTTAGTCTTGTTGTACACTGGAAACAGAATAACTGACACCAATGAAGTCACAAATTTTAATTAAACAAAAACCAATTAAGAAACTCTTACGTAATAATTCAAGGTAAATTTATCCAAAACTCAATAATGTTATCTTATTGCATAATAGTTTGCACTAATTAACGCAATAATCACTGTACACTAAATTGCAACAATCATTTCGATCCTCAGTTCTAATATCGCCAGGAGTAACTGAATTTGCCAATTCGGTTTCCAGTATTTATAATTCGGCAGTCTTGCATTGTATTGATTCAGCGGATATCGATACCTGTAATTCCATTAGCACATCGAGTAATTTCTAGAGTGTTACATTATTCTACCGCATTTAGAACAGCTTTTGGGAGCGCTGCCGTGTGCCAAGAGTTACATAAGCACTTTTGTTATTTTCAGCTCAACGTATCACTGACCTCTTCTTAAGCCTGTGAATCCCGAACTGCGAAACCGCCTCTTCGATAATACTCCGCCAGGCGGTCTAGATGAACGACCGTGAATTTCCGCTGTCCTTTTATTGTATTAGATAAACAACGTCGTTGATTCTCTTTACCCCTGTTATTTTAATGTTTTCGGGAGCAACTAACACAGTAGTTTGGGTTCTTCAACCAAACGTGGTCTCCTTCTTCGAAACCGTCAGTATTGTCGCACACGTTATACAGCGTTTCTGTTTTGGTACTGGCTACCTTCAGCCGAATTCTTATGGAACGATTCATTCCCGCAGTTAGTTCCCTAATTGCGGAGAATAAGTCTGTAGCTCATGGAACTATGTTTCAGTGATTCGATCATCAGATCATCATGAGGAAGAAGAATCCCCCTCACCACAAAAAAACCTATTTTGCTGGAATCACGACTTTGTGTTGTGTACTGATGATCTATACTCCATTAGAAATAATATAATACTCTGGTCTCAGTCTGTTTGATTCTCGTCTTTTCGGCTTGTCCTTTTAATTCAAGTATCCTATTCAACCTCTCAATCATGTCCATGCGTGACCATGAGCATAGACAGCCTTTCTCCAGATCTTTCGAATACCAAGCAGGCGACATAATCCTTTAATAAATTCCTGACTTGAAATTCCTCCCTTGACCCGTATGGACTTCTACAGGGATTTCATAACGGCAACAGAAGTTGCACTAATGCCTTTACCGCAGTGTCAGCCTCCTAATTTTGAATTTCATAAGCGTCCTTTCATTTAGTAAAATAGTCACCTATAACCGTTATGTGTCGGTTTGCATTGTCGGTAACTCTGAAAGGTCCAGTAATATCAATGGCATTTCTCTCGAATGGCAGTATAACGTTACACTGTTTCCCCTACCCTGCTTCTGGTTTGCGGGCCTCTGCTTTCAACACATACCTCAGACGTTCGAAACCATTCCTTTTCATTGTGGAAAATATGAGGTCAATAGAATTGTTTCCTTATTTTGTCAGTTGTTTTCTTAACACCAAAATTACCTTCTTCTTCTTCATCTTCTTCACTTCATGGATTAGGCTTGATGCCTGTTCCATTTTCACAGCCACCGTTTTCTCGGTCTGCCTGAATCTCGCGGCTTATTCCTGTGAAGATTATGATTAGGTTTAATGTTCCTATTGTGACGATTTAAATTCTAACTGTAATCGTAAATAAATAAAAATTAAGTTTGCGAGCGATTAAGTATTTTTAAATCTCACTATAATACCTAAAACCCCTGTATTTACTCAGTATGAGAATGAGAAGTAATTAAGCGATCCAAAGAAACACTAATAAAAAGGGCGAATTGTAAAAAAGTTATTATTATCATAATTAACCCTTTGCTTGTCATCATGCGGTGACCTGATAATTCCGGACTCAACGTGTTTACCGAGTCGTCTGTAATTTAGGAAGATATAAAAAATCATGATGTTTATTATTAGAAATTTGAAGACACAAATAGTCGTTAAAATAATTCACTTAAATTATATATGTATAATTAAGGTATAGTTTTTGGTAATAAGAATGTTAACTTAAATAAAAATAGGGACTATATTGTCGCGGAGTAGTTGCCCCTCTCCTTTTGTTAAGTACCAGTTGAAGCGAGCAAAAAGTCTCTCACTATGTTGCCTTCACGCAGTACAGACGTACGAGCGAAAGCTCTACCAAAATGTTTTTAATTTGTTTGTTTGTTTATTTAAATGTAGTATATTAACTACCACTGCTAAAAGTGGAAAGCGTGTGTCATGTATCAATAACATAAATATGTGGTAAGAAGAAGATAGAAAATGTGACACAAAACAAACAGAACTAGTGGTAAGCAAGATGACGACTCCCTCCAAGAGGTAACTCCATTTACAACATCACTCCTGAAGATGTGATCTGCAGAAACTTCATAAAGACACGTATACCATGCTTAAGACGTTGCTTAGGACATCCGGGAATCTACATATACTTACACCAAAGAAGCTTCAATCTCCTCTGTGAACATCCGACCTATTCTTGCCGAAGACACGACCCAGATGATGACGCCGACTACAAGGATTCCCAAGACGGACACCCCAGGACGAGGTTTCTACGTTCAGTTGTAAAGGTGACTCGATAGCCTTGCTATCGAGAGTTAATCATATTTGTTACACTACTCACTTCTAAAAGAGACTTTTCAAAGACGATTAATTTTATGTAAACATTATAATGAGAAAATCTAAGAGTTTACTGTAAAAATTCAATTATCATACGTTGTAACGCTTTAAATGTTAATGTAACTTATTATCGTTCCAAGTAATAGTACCATTCTTCAAATGGATAAACAAGTCTTGCAAGCTTCTAAAATGAACTGAAAATAATTAGAAGTCTTTACTATAAATATACAGAAAGTAAACTCGGATCCGAGGTATAAGAATATATAATCAATTTGATCCCATAGTTTTATGAAAAGCATTTAAATATTTTAGTTTAAATAATGATATCATGGGATCTGTCACTAACTGTTGTTAAATAAAGAGAAGTCGTCTTGTTACACTGAAAATGAGTGCATAAATCAGTAAAATACCTTCCCTTGTTTCCTTATACTTATAGTGAGTAATTTGTTCAATTAATTTGACTTTAAATACAGTTCGTTACAACGTAGGCAGCCCATGTAATTGGCAGACGTCAGTTAAGATGGGTTCCCTGGATTTGTAACGCGGAAATACGTTACACTATCAAACATAACTAGCCTCCAGCAAGGTGTTAGGTAATGGGGCTGCACCTTAAGGCTTCCCAAGCCTTTGAGAATACTTCCACACTACAAGGCAGTGGTCTTGTAATTTTTAATCAAGGTTTCCTTCCTTTAGCCTTTGACAAACCAACTCCGGATTGCAAAACAGCAGCTAAAAATTAGAATGAAAAAAGGAAGACATCATAACCCTCGAGTACCCTAATAGGGGCGGGGACCGGAAAATAACAAGAGACCAAGATTATCTCCATACGTTCCATCATTCATCTCGTTCAAACCCGACTGCACTTTGCTTCGGAGAACTATCAGATGCATGACCACGTCTCGTCCATCTGCATTTTACCGAAATGTTTTTAGCAAAATCGTTCTGCAAGGAAAGAGATTCCCATTGTGCCTAGTAGCCCTTCAGCACTTCGGAACCATGGCAGACATCTTTCCACTCCGAGCGGTGACTTTCGTCTTTTGCCGTCAAAATCCGCCACTGTCTTAATCAGCCATCCGTTCTTATCGGAAATCTTGTCGTCCAAACTTCTGTTAATAAATTTCAGTGATGCCTTGAACTTGTTCATTTGCGTTCTCGTCTTCCTTTTTTGCGGCAATGTGAGGAAACTTCCGAGTTCAGTCTTCGGGGTAAGGCATTTGCAGTGCCATGCAGACCTCCTCACCAAAGTTAATTCCCCAGACTCTCGCAAATTGTAGTCTTGCAAACGTCCAAGCCACCTTACAAACTCTCCTTCCGGATTTTTAAACTTCAGGAGCCACGCGAGCGCGGCATGGCCAGTGCGTAATGAAAACTCCCTCCTATTCAGATAATTGTGGAATTCCTCATAATATCCAATGATAGTCAGAAACTCTTACCTCTTAATTCAATAATTTCTCTAAACTTTGGAAACCCTCTGCTGTAATTCCCTATTACCAATTACTTCCCGTTCAGCACTTGAGACAAAATTGTTCCTAGGCCAGTATTACTTGCATCCGTGTCTACGTATTTTTTTTGCACTTTGCTTTTACCCGAAACTAGTGTCGGATATCGTTCGGCATAAGATCTGGCGTAATTGTTTTCATAAAACTCATTTTTTGCGGCCTGAAGAAGATGCCCAAGCCTGGGATATGAAACGTTGCCGACGATGACGAGTATTTACAGCAACCGACCACGGTCTAACAGCCCGGTATATAATAATTTTGAGAATATTATTAAGACCGGCCGTGTAAGCTTAGGACAGAAATAATAAAAACAATTACTTAACAAATTGCTATTATATAGTTAGCATTTCGTAATACTAATAATAGTAAATATATTTACAAGAAAACGAGATATTTGCACGCGCACTCACACACACACCGAGTAGAGCGCATCTCTGTGTAAATTAGTGGGCCTTTAAACGCACCTAAAATGAACAGTGTCCCGTTAATTAGACGATGTTAGAGCAAAAGAGTCTGGAGAATTAATTTTGCCTTGCGCCTCAATGTAATTGTAATTGAAAGCTTCGTCTCGTGTCCTATTTTACAATTAAATTTCACATTGATTGAGATGCGAAGCAGCCTGAAGAAACCGGGCGTTCACACTCCCTGACTAACGTGTCGGGCAAACATATCTTGGACATGTTAGTGTTATAGTGATGTTACACAAACATAAAACTTATTTCAGCATAATAAAATATATAGAATTAAATTATGTGTATGGCAATGTGTACATATGTATTTTTAATAAACTAAGTTTATATATACCTACATACAAAACCCATTGACAGAAATTAGTATAATTTGACAGATCTTTTACTTTTACAAGGACGAAAGAGGAATATGTAATGACAATATGGAAATGTCAAATATTTATGACAATATTTAGGACAAATATTTTTGAAACAGAGTAAACAGAATTTCATAATTAACTAAAGTACTACTGCCTGTTACAAAAGTACGTAATGACATATCTATTTGTAAGTTTGCCCTATGTCTTTCCATCCCAACAAAATTATTCTGTAAAGTATGTTTATCCCCGCAAAAGTTAACAAATATGCAAAAATTAACATACATTTTGCAGTTATTCATGATTACACAAATTAGGTTATTATTGTTCGTCGCACTATATGTTACTGAACATAAAATACAATTATCAACATTAGTTAGTTGTGTTATAAACTTAATTAAATTAAATGTATTACAGGGAAAATATTTGTATAAATCATATCGGTATATTGTAACGTATTAAACGAGTGGTGCGTATCTGTAAAATGTGTACACCTGATTTTATATGTATTTTGTGTTAGTGTGGTGTGTTCGTCTCACACCTGTCGTTACATTAATGGTTGTTGCTACTGAAGTCCGTAGCGTGGTCACAATTATCAGTACAACCTACCTGTAATTTCATAGGGGTTGCGAGTCCCGGGTGGCGCCAAATTGTTTATTTTAAAACAATTAAATTTATGAATTAACAAGTTAAATTGGTGTTATCAGCGTTGATAGCTGGAGCGTTCAAATGATTCCCGCCTCTGTACAGCTTACTGTATTGCCCACATGGCAAGAGCGCTAGTAGTCTTCTCAGTGAAATCGCTAACACACTTATATTATACAACTTCCTATGAAATAAAACAATGGTAATACTCTGTACTGTAACTTTAATTATGATTTGGTCATTAATCAATATGACAATAGAATTATTAGTTATTTTTCAATTAAATTGCTCCGGCTTAAAACATGAAACATAAATCTCTGGGCTGACGAAATTGATTTTGAAATGAGTTATACTGAGGCCGACATGGCGTCTGTTTGTACACTATATATTAACTCACCCAAAATCTGGGGTTCTTTGGATTATAAAGAGAACATAAAAGCTGGTTACATTAAAAAAGTACACTACCGTATCTTATCCGTACTTAAATGGTATAAAGTGTGTTTACAAATTGTTCGGCAGTGTAGTAATAGTTGTTACAAATTTCGCAAATTAGTGCGAGGTTATTTCTTATTTAACAATTTCTTTACGTAAGTTAATATTATTCAATACTTGAAAGAAAATTAATTTTACTTGATAGTGAGAATTTTTTTATTGATATGAGAAATATTTAAAGTGATTTTATTCATGGGAGTATTGTATTTAATTGATACTTATCAGTTCAGAAGGTTACGATGTGTCGTTGTTCTGGGGTAATGGAAATTCATCAATTTTGGGGCGACTTAGGCTGCTGGCATCTTCTTCTAATTTGTCTTGGGAATTTCTGCAATTTATTTTGTTTATTTGGTTCCTGGACATCTGTTAATATTTGAAACTCTTCATCTCCTCTTCACTGGTTAATGTTGTCGACATCTGAATGTTTTTCAAACATTTTAAAATAAAATTTCGGTCATCTCAATCTTGCATACCTCTTGCCCAAGCGTCATTTTTCCAAGTAAGTCAATTTAACGGAAAATTAGTAACCAACGGCCCGTTTCTATGGTAACAGAAACCTTTTGATTGGTTAAGGCCGAGATTAAAAGCATTGTTATTATATTTGAAACTTTTATTCAAATTTATTATGTATTTTCTGATTGATTTTATGCTTCTCTCTTCCCTTCTGGGTAATAAATATTATCACTATTGTAGTTATTTCCTTTCAAAGATTAAAACAATACCTCATAAGGTCATGTTCTATTATATATTAACTTTTGTCTAATTATGCTGACATTTGATAATTACATATTTCTTTTAATTTAATCTCTTATAGTAATATTTTTCTTTTAAAATGGTTTATACATAATTACTGGCTAGTTACTTGCCTTAGATTTGTAAATTTCCTTGTTAATGTGTTATAATTTGTATTTGTGTGTTTCTGACAGTTAGGCATGTTCATAGGCCTAGGTAGCCATTATGGTATTTTACTTATTTCATTTAAATTACATTTAGTTTCAGCCTGATGGGCTTTATTTTGCTATTATAATTGGTTGTGTTGTGTTTTGAGTCTGTTTGTGTTCTCATTACATGTCAAGATTATTTTCTGTATCTTAATATTTAAAACATAACAATTAGGCCTATGGACTGAAAGCTTCCTTCAGCCATATCCTATTCATAAAATTAAAACGAACAATTTTTTCAAGTTATTAGTTACTGTTGGTTTAGCATTCATTTCCTCCTTTTCTATTATTTTGAGTGAGGAATATCATCACTTCCTTCAAACTTATTAAACTTATTTTCCCTTCAAACATAGGGTGTTTTTTAATTATATACTTAAACTCTTATTTCATTACTACTTCTTTTCTCCATTCCATGTTAACACAAACTGTTTTTACATGGGCTTTCTCCCTAAATAACATTATATCCTTTCCTTATCTCTACTTTAAATAATATTTCTAATTATCCTTAACTATATAATTTTCTACAAGCTCACTCTTAAATCATTTATTGGTTCATCAATGACTTACTAAGTGTTTTCTTATTTATTACTACCTTTTTATTATTTATAATATCTTTTTCCACTTATCACTTTCACCTTTAATTAGTTGGTGTTTATCACTGATACACTCACTATTTTGGGGTATTTACACATTCACTATGCACTTTTTCACTGTTTATATGAAGTGTTTTTTTAGTGGGAAATCCCTATAATTATTTCTTTTTCTCTTTCTCACCTTCTCACTTTCTCACTATTTCTTTCATTATAAAATTGTATATAGTATTAATGATATTTTGCTATATATTTCACTATCTCTAACTCTAATATTTGGGTTAGTGTATTTTTCTTTACTAGGTTACTTTTTACTGTTTTTGTTTAAAACAGGTATATAAATTATCTCATTTACAATAATATTTATTTCCATTAGTGGATAATTATTGGGGTTTATTTACAATATTCTATATTTGAGCGTACCATTTCTCCCTTTTATATGTAGTGTTTCTTATTTCTTGGTTTCACTTCGTATCCCCTTCCTTCTTCTGCTTCTTCTTCTGCTTCTTCTTCTTCTTCTTCTTCTTCTTCTTCTCCTTCATCTTCTTCATTTTCAATTGTCTTCATTTTAATTCGGTTCTCCTCTTCTCGTCTCGTTTGACTTTATTTAGTTGTAGGAATTCATTCACTTCCTTCAATTGTCTTTATTCTTCTTTGGTTCTGGTTGCTTCCCTTCTTTTGTTAGTTCCTGTTTGTTTGGTCAATCACTTTTTTCTTGTTTATTTTTCGTGGTTTCCTTCTTCTTTTGTTTCCTGTAGTTGGGTCAATCATTTGGGTTGGGTAATGTCGTCGTTTGTCGTGTCATAGTTTTTATATTTTATTTATATTTAATCATTTTGTTTAATATGAAGTACATTTACATTAATAATTATCTTTTTTATCCCTGGTACTGGGGTGGCTTATTTGTGTTGTAACAATATTTAACCACAAAAACGTCCGTCCCACAAAACAGGAAAGCAGAAGTATGCATACAAGTCTGCTACTGTACATAATAATAAATTAATAGTGGTAATAGTATCATTTTGTGTATTACATACAATTAAAACAAAACTTTTAGTAGTACTTTTGCAGTAGTTATAATTAAAATAATGGTTTCAGGTTTGTCTGAATTTATCTTAATCCTCTTTCCGTAAATATTTGAAGACACGTACAATAGTACATGGTAAAACATGGTTTCCAAATTTCAGAATATACAAACGTATATGCTCAATGACAAGTCACTGAGAATCCTGCAGCACACTGGGAACTCAGTAAGAACCTATTCTGTCTTGATACGCCAGTGAAGCACTTAAGCCAAAAACATAATTAAATCTTAAAACCCTCTAAGCGATATGTAATTTCTTAGTAGTAAATCATCAATTCGGGCTGCTTACATTGTAATATTTTGTCGCCTGACGTGTGAAATTCTGGAATCTGGGATCGTCCTCAGGAGCTGTGAGTGTTGGGTTGAAAGACGCTGTTAGAAGACCTAACAACAATAGGACCTAACCTAACAAAGGTGTTACGACAACACAATTGAATTAATTTTTGCGCATAGGGTTAATATGTGTGTGTTTTATAAATCAATAAGTCTATATTGGAGGTATTAATTATAATTTATTGCACACCAAATTACTACTGGTTCATACGATATATTTTAGACATACACAAATTAAATGAATTCTGAATATTGTTTGAAAAGTGTTCATATAAATTTCAGATCTGTAATTTTTACTTGAATGATGATGGTCCAATATGATGCGGCGATATGGTTGAAGGCGATGCGTAGATCACGCGTGTCCTTCCCTCGTGGACTCTGGTGGGCTGGTGTCCTGCTGCAACACGCTGAACCTGCTCGTCGAACTGCGACACTGCCTCGCTGTGACAACACTGAATATTGATTGTTAAAAGTTTAAGAATGTTTTAATATTGTTTTAAACAGTTTATGTCTCTCAAGGTGTAACGTGGGTATTACTGAAAAGCGGTGTATAAGCAGACACCTTCCGGCTTGTCTTCAAGTATCTTCGCGTCAACCAGTTCTATCGCGGTCGATAGAACTCCCTATGAGGAAATCTTGAACTAACACGGATAAAAAAAAAAAATCGAAATTATATTATGCAAACTGAATTACTTGGATCTGTAGACAAACTCATACAGAGTTCCAAGTTTCCGTACACATTTCGCACAGTTTACAGGTTCACGCAAGAGAAACTTATTGAACGCGAACCGCACGTTTACGAAACGAAGGCTCAAGAAGAACTAACTTTGATCTGCACATGGCAACAAACAATTTTCAATGAATTTACTGCTTTCTAATAGGCCAATTACCAGTCACATGATAAATGCACACGGCCCGCATATTTGTTCACGCAACATTTTGCACTGAATAGGCATAAGCCTGCATAGATAATTATCAGAGATTTTATTACATCACGCTTGAGTGAGTTTCATATAACGTTTTCATATAACAAAATTCATATTTCACGGTTATTTGATGATAATAGAAAATAGGGAAATTGCATCTAATATTTTATTTTATGTCTTGTTCCAGTCTCATGTCAAACGGATAATTGTAACGGACACTATAGGAAAATGTTAATAAATCGCCCACCCGCGCACACTTTCACAAACACATTACATATAAAATAACAAATAAAATTGTTAAGAGTTTGACCTATTCTAATTTCTTATCGGTACTACAATACAAAAATTATAACTAAAAAACCAATTTGAACAAAAGACAAATTTAAACAGGTGAATGTCCGTCATCCATGCATAGTACATAATTATTCATTGCTTATCATGATGATGTGTTCTATCGCAGTGTAATAGGTCATTCAACACTTACAGCTTGTTGGAACACCACTCGCAATAAACTTGTTGTCGATTTACCGGTAATAAAATTATATTTTTACAACTTAAGAAAAGTCAACGCTGTCACTTTCCATTACGTCTCGATTTGAAATTTCTTACTTTCTGCCGTACAAAAATGCAACAATAACATTAAACATTTATTTCCCTGTTGGCACTGAACTATCGTCATCTGTTCAACAAAGAAATTTAGAAGCGCTAATAATTGAAATCTTCTGTATAACAGCATGAAGTAAGCGCCCTCGTCATCCCTTATTTATTTCTGACATTCAAAATACATGCCTTTAAAATTTTCTATTCACTTTTATCCTTAATCTCACGATATTTTTCAAAGTGAAAGATACTGTATAAATTTCTCTTCTACATGTTTTCACTTTGTTAATTATAAACAAGATTTATTACAAAATTTGGAAAAACTGTAAAAGAATATTACCTACATAATCTACAGCCATACACATAAGGTATATCCATATAAATTGTTTGTTATTCACTGTTCAAAGTTATATAAATGTAAATAATACAAGTATTAAAATAATATTTACATTTAAAAATAAAATACATTCTGTTGGTAGTTTTATTTGTTATTATTCATAACAATAATAATAATAATTGTAGATAAAAATTATTTTTAAATATCAAAATCTTATCGACTCTATTTACTATCAAAACTATCTGTAAAACGAGATCATTGTTACATATAAATACATAAAGCAGCTATAAATGTAATTAAAGCAGTTAATAATGTTGAAAAATAAAATTGGATTTTGTCTGGAGTAGATATGAAAATAGGTTTACAAAACTGGATTTAAACTAACGGTTTCCATTGACGGAAGTGCGGAAAGCTTGTCAGCTGAAAAAATGACAAGCAAGCGCTGCCACAGCAGTTAATCAAATTCTCAACAGGAATGTGTCACGGGACGGTAATGGAGTACATCCGTGACAGTTGCTAACTGTCATTCGTCTTATACACCTTCACGCTCTAAACACTTCATGTTTTTGCAACTTTTATTCCTCTTGTGTTAAACAAAAAACAGTACTTTTATTATATGTGTGGCCCACTGTTAGACACTTTTAGAGGTACATATTTCATTACTACAGAGAATATAATTTACTACTTATAAAAGTTTATAACAATTATTTTTGAAATTACCTTTCGTTTCTCTGTAAAACTTTTAACTGACATTCTCGGTCCACTAAGCCGCAACCCCTAACAAGGACGGGACCACCATCGTATATCTGTGTTATTATATTCTTTTAATCCTCTATGGAGAACCAGACACTATTGTACCTGCATGTAGATTTGTCGTTTTCAAACAGAAACCTCGGGTCTAATGTATTAAAACAGAATACAAGTTTAATGTATTAAAATATTGAGTTGAATTTACAAAAGTAGAGTTCAAACTTTTCTTTGATGATTTTCATGTAACATAATTTGTATTATAAATTTATTCAAACAATAATATATTGCGACACCGACTCACAGACGTTGATATCAAAACGAAAATATTTTTATAACAATTTAAACTCATTTAACATTAGGCTGTTAAGCCTATACTTTAAAGGCTGGTTAAGCTTATATTTTTATGTTGAGCTGAAAATAACAAAAGTGTCTAGTGGCTCTTAACAACGAGATAGAATTACATAACTTTTAGACAACTCGATGTTTGTCTCTATAATGCAAGCGGCCAAGTTCAGTTTCAGACCGGCAATATCAGAGTGAGGTTGAGAGTGTTCTTACTGTAACTGGCTGTCTTTGTGGAAAATGACAATTGTGTAATTATTCAGAAACTGTAATAAGGTGATATTTATTGTTTTCTATTGGACAAATTTACCTTGAACTATTTGTGTAAGAGACTTTTCTGCTTCATAAATATTGTTTGTGTTTAAATAAAGCCTGTAATAAGTGATTTCATCGGTGTCAGTTATTCTGATACCACTGTACATGACGATCTGTGAAACCGCCTTAACAGTGCCGTCAACCACTAAATGTAATGACCAGTGGTGAGAAAATGAAGAACGTAAGTACGAAGCACAGGGACGAAATCGTCAACGTATGTCATACGTCTGATAGAAGAACCAAAGCAATTTCAAGAGCGTACTGTTGCAGAATTGACACTGCTGAACGCAGAAGCATTCAAAGCACAAAATGTAAATTTTGTGCGACATCTACTGCTAATTAGCCTAATGAGTACCTCAATTCACAGCATTATCTCTTTCTTCCTGCATAACATGGAAACACTATTTGCGTCATGTACCCTTAGTTCGGAAATAACATTTCATCATCTAATAGCATGTCTTCTATAATCTCATTTACATTTACATTACAAATGTGGTGAATTTTCTTTGGTAAAACGTACTGTAACGTACTCTCTGTAATTTTGTGTAACTAACAGACATGAATATTTTACGCGAATGAGACAGCAATTTTAACATTTCTTACTTTTATTTGTTAAGCTTATTTAAAAAACTCTTGAATACAATGATGAAATGTACATAGCCTACTCTATGTGACGTTCAAAACACATTATGTGTACAAGCTAATAAACTGTGACAGAATCTTCTGTATTATTAAAATTAAATGTAAAACGTTCTTTGTAGACGTTAATATTTTGTAAAAATAATACTCACAGGTTTTATAGTACATTACTTATACACACAAAATATTGTCACTTCTCTGTTTCACTCTGGTTTAAGTCATACTTGACGTATGATGTACATTCTACATATTCCTGTCCCTTCATATTCCTGCATCGTGAGCGTTAGGTTCAGCGTTTTTTCGGAATCAATTTTAAAGGCACTAAAATAAATTAAAACACGTCTATCATGAGTCCAAATTTTTTACAAAGAAGTGATTTAGCAATTAGTAAGCCCTGCATGTTACCCTTGCCCGTCAACATATATAAATACTAAGGTCTAATAATCCCAAATTAACGTTGGAAGCATGTGGTGTACGCCATTATTTCGTAGTCGTCTTTTGTCTGTCTGTTCAAGTTTAGACATTTCCGTCTATTCCAACCTTCACTATCTTAACCTTGCTTGACCCAGACTTCTTTCCAATGTGAGGCATACTCAACTATCGGAAGAAATAATCCCTGTAATTTAATTTGTGACGATCATCTCTGAAAGCGACATTTGATGGAGTGCTGAGAGGGGCTGAGTATAAGAGAATAGGAAGCAAGCGCTAGAATATTAATTTGAATTAGATTATAGAAGGATACAAAGACATAAAAGGTTGGCGGAAAAATGTGATGCATGGATGACTGCGATGTGAGTCCTGCCACAGGAAGGCATGCACATTGAATTGGCTTCGTGTATGAATCTTTGAATTCTCAATTAAATTATCAAGAAGAGTTAAAGATTTTTTATAAATTATTCGTCTCCTAACGTTTTAACATTAGGGGTTGCTAGATTTGATGCTAAATAATATAAAATCAAATCAAATCTAAAACTGTTTTTCGAAAGTACTCTACACAATTTGAACGGTATCCTTAAAATAATGTTCTACACTTAGCTGCAGATATTGTGGAATAGGTTTCCTTTTGTATTTAACATGTGGGTAGTAACGGAACAATGATATTTATTCAATAATATATTGTACAACAATAAAGTAAAATCTATATTACTGTTGTAAGATTAACTTTGTTTAGCTTACACCTTCCTGAAAGTGTCCCAAGATGTGCTTCATTTTAACAAATGCATGCTTACATATAATAGTAGTTACATAAGTTGGATATATAATTCTGTAAAAAAACCGTGTAAATATTGGCATACTTTATTGGTACATGTTGTTACGTATCATTTTAAATTTGTAATAATTTAAATAAAAAGCAATAACACAGTAAATAAAAATAATTGTATTAACAAATATTTTCTGTTCTTAACAAAGGTTAACAATTTATATTTTATCACAAGATCTGGCATAATTTTTAACAGTAAGAAATAGTGATGTAGATGTAAGTTAAAAAGTTTTCGTGAATACGGAAATAGCAAGCAGTACTTTGATAAAAGTTTAATATTCTTAAAAGTTGTTGGAAGGTCCACTTTGAAACATTTTATCGCAGAAAGAAAAGAAGTTACATTGCAGTACAAAGTATTTATCAGAAATACACTTCAAATTTATAGAGTGCAAGTACTGTGTGGCGTAGTGCAAAATAATATTCCCCAATTCTGGTGACTTTATCTGTTTTAAAAGAACGGCAGTAGCACACTGTGTACATTTGTGACAAAATGATTTGGAAAATTTTGTACAGGATTTTTTCATAATAAAATATCTTTTTAAAAGAAATTAGAAAATTATATTTCTTACAGTGATAAGTTAAATTTTTTGCTTAAAAGTAAAAGCTTTCCCATCAGGGCACTAAAATGTATATCATGCGGTTATTTAACTAAATAAAGTGTATCAAGTATTTTCCTTTATTTAACATGAAATTTCTTAAATAATTAACCGCTGTATCATGTTTTGCTTTTTTTTACAGACGAATAACAACAGAAAAACAATCTTTTGCCCGTCACAGTATAACAACAATTTGTTTACAATGTTCGCAGAGTATACAATACAGTGTAATATAGTCCAACATGTCTTTGTCTTTTATTGAACACGTCGAGATAGTTTTCACAGAATATAATCAGTTTATAAGAAACTATAATGTTTGTAATGGAACTTACCTCGCAGTATTCAACTGCACACTAGGTGTGTTGTAAACCTATTGAAATAGTGTTAACTGTAAAACGTCTATATTCTGTACATTAGTCTTTACAACAGAATCATTATTTTATTTATTACCACACACAAAGTCAAAATGCGATTTGAAATGCAGAAATTGAATAAACTGGAAACAACAAATGGAATAATTTTATGTCGATTATAGTTTGTTTATGTCATATACTCAGGTAGGTTTTCGCGGCAGGTGTTCATTGCGTTTTCGAAGTCTCCTTCCGGTATAATCGGCGTTAAATATGTCTTGTATGACAAACTTTGACTAGCATCCTTAGGTCTATGTGACATGAGGCTGGCAAGTGAACTGAGCTATATAGTGTAGAAGTGGCGTTGGGTGGTCCGGTAAGTAGACCCTGCCCTGTATGTGTTACGCCGATTGCATTGTTTGTGCGGTCAATCAACTCCTGTACCTTCAAGCTAAAAGTAAAAGATACAAAGCCGTACTGAGCGTTACTGACCGTACTACAAAAAGTGCCCCTTTTGATATTATGTTTGTGTTTATTAATTTTTATTCTTTCTAAGACTGTTTTTTCATAAAACCCATTGTATGACCTTATAACAACACATTATGCGTCTTTGAAGTTAATCATGTGATTAGTTGTAGTCGAATGCTCAGCAAACTATCGCCTTTCTGTCTGCTAATTTTTCTGTATGCCTCATACATTCTCAAACGTTAGTGTAAATTAGGGGGCTCGTCTTTGATTGGTATATTCTGTCTCTAATTGCTTTAATATTTTGTGCCAGCTTCTTATGTTCTTAAAACATTGTTTATTTCCACATTTTCTTAACATACTGCTAATTTTTCTGTGGTACCGTTTACGTACGATAAGAATCCTCTATGGCTATTATAATCAACTGTAAGTTCTTACAGTAATACCTCTGCAAGTTCTCAGCGAAAGCATTTACGAAGATCGGAACTTTTTGTGATCTTAAATTTCATAATGACGGCAACTATAATATTTGATCTCTAGTAGGTCTGTAAATTTAAATTTCATCAAATTATAGTTTCTTGCATAAAATGTTAAAAATTTTATTACAAATGCAACTACAACCTGTTTGTTCAAATCCGATTGCAAATAACCTAATTATGGCGAAAAACATTTCTATGGGGGGAAACTAGGTTACTGTCACAAAGTGTAACTACTTGTTTTTGTGCGGGATTTCTGTTCCTCCTGTTTTAAAAATATTTTGAAGTATTTTAATATTATTTTCTTGAAAATAACATATAAAGAGTAAGTTATAACCAAGTAGCAAATCGTGTATGTTTATAAAAATAATAACTTTTAACAAATTTAACTAAAATTATTTACACATCGTAATTAGAATTAACAACACAACTGTTTGGAAATAATGGGAAAGTAAAGATGTATGAAAACAGTGATACGAAAAAACAAAATTAATTATTATTAAAATAAAAAAAGGCGTTTAACGTACAAAAATTTATAATAAATATTCATATTCCAGCAGAGGCATTGAAATGTTGCGTGTTTTTAATAGAGGTCTATAATTGCATGGTTCTCTTCAATTCCTTCAGGTGTGTTTTGATCTCGTACAACCTTCAATACTTCTTTAGTATTTTGAACAACATTTTGAACAACCGTCAATAATTTTCAACTGCAGTTGGTTACACTATATTTTAATGTGCCCAATACATACAAAAATAATTTAGATCGCGGGGTCTTGGAAGCCAACCTATGTTTCTACAAACAATCTTTACCTTATCATAACAGTCCTCTCAAATGCGACGTACAGAATGACTAAAGCGTCTTTGAGCTACATCATTTGCTCAAAGCGTAAAAAAAAATTTGCTTTATTGTGGCTAGTTTACTCTCTTTAATGTAGTTTGGTTGAATTTAAGAAAGTCAAGCTAATTTTTAGCCATTAAGTCTTAGCGGCAGCAAACAATCAGAACTAGTTAAGAAGTTACTACTGATACCTAGTAACTTAGTAACCTAGTAAACCTACTCAGCCAATGAGAGCAAAGAAATGCTTCTGCCCAGTGATGGTTACTATAAAAATATTATTTTTATTCCGTGTAAAGTCTGCTTCGCAGAAAACGTGACAGCGTCCGGGAAATGAGGTTCATGTCTAAATCTGTACAGAAAGCAACACAAAATGCCCCTCTCTGCCTATTTGAGTCAAGGGCTTGTACTCGTTGTAGTTGTTATTGTTTTAGTTGATACTCCCCGACATAAATAATGACGTGTAAACAGTTGTATTAAATTACTTAAATTAATTTTATTAATCCTAGAGTTTGCTATAAACTATTGTAAGGTGTTGTTAATTTAAACAAACTAGTAGTATCATTAAATAAAATTTTCCTATACTGGAGGAATTGAAATATGACACAAAGAACCCATGTGTTTAGAATTAATTGACAAGCTTTTCCTAACATAATTTGGTTGTTTAGTATCAAATTAAAACAAACAAGGTGTTGCTAATTTATAATGCTGTGATGAACATTTTATTACTAAACCATAATTTGCTGAACCTAAAGATCACAGAGCTATTGGTACAAAAACTTAAATTGGCCGCCATTTTAAAAGATGAGATCACAAAATTTTAAAGCCCTTTATTAATGAAAGAACAATAATGGTAACATTTGTACCAAATTTCATTGAGATATTTACATTTCTTGTCGATGTACTGTAATGGGTCATTTTACAAAGCGTAATACAGAAACGTGTTTTCATAATGAAACAGAATGTATGGATAGCATGGAAGTTTTGTGTGAGTTACTTGTGCTTGGGAGAATGCGTAGTTTGTAACAAAAAACGTAAAAACGTATTTTCCACGCTTAGAAGTCTTGCGTTAGACGGAAAGGAGGCGCAGCTGCTAAGGTTCTAAAGGAGTAAGCGGATAAAACCTGCAGAGTGAGAGTTCCAAGCTATGGGACGCCATGCCATGCGTTCAGGCAGTTGCAAAGTGAACACATGACAGCGGCCGCGTCTCAGTCACAGAGACCGTGCCTTGGTATTAAAATATAAACGGCAGAGTTAAGGAAGAGATTTTATGGCACTAGTAAAAAGTTCTTTAGATTATATGATAGTTCATGTGTTCCGTATAAAAGGATAGGAGCATAAACACATATTGTGGATGATAATGAAAACAGTTATTCCCAATTTAATTCTTACTGCAGAAACATAACAAAAATGTAATACGATACTTCCATACCAAGTGATAGCTTGCTCTCCAGCTTCGAATTTCATCTATTGTACATTCCTACGCAAAACGTTTCTGAGAACCTGTCGGTCACAATTTCCTGAAACGGTCAATTTTTGTAAACAACGTTGAATCTCTCAGGTGTTACATTAACAATTTCTCTTACTTACGCAGTGTTTTCACAAGTATGCTTAGCACAATTTCACCCTAGGGATTTAAGAAATCGTATTATTTCCCCGAATTTGATATTCTTAAAGATTAGATACTTTTGACGACCAAACTCCACGAATTTTTCAGACTGCCTTCATATAATATACTTTGTACTTACACGTATTTACCATAACCGCTACATTAATATGTAATATATTAGCTAGATATGTGGTAATATACCTCTTTAATCTGCCGTGTAAGGCCTCATGACCACTGTAAATTGAACAGATGAAATAAGGGTAAATTTTAGTGCCGCCAAATTAACAGATCGAAAATTGCGCTCAATTTATATGTTGCGTTCATTATGAGACGCTCTGTATGTATATTTTTAGAATTTCGTTGTTGTTAATATGACGTTAAACACTGTCAACCACTATTAATTTAGCAAGTTATACAAATTCCTAAGCACTTGTTAGGCGCGGATAGAGTGTGTATTATTTTAATAGTTCAGAAGCACCAACCTCAAAGTGTTTTTGTAAATGTGTTATATCTTTTCCAACAATCAGCCTACCCCCAAATCTTGAAATAATATTTAGCAATTTAGTCTACATAATTCAACAAATATTATTGAAATAAATGTCTTATGGAAAAGGAAAAGTGAGTAAAAGAATTAAAAGAGAAAGTATATCCCTTACTAATTACTAGCGGAATCAACTTAAGTAAAGTAGCATACACATACACAACTTTTAAATTTAAACAACGAATCTTCTAAATTGAATTAAACCACAGAGGGAAAACACCAATTTGAACACAATCACAATGACACACTTGTACTACCACCGTTTATTTTACCACATCAGAATTTCAAATGGCAGCTTATCACACCGTTCTCCCTGTTATGAAGCAAGGCCAACTGTTCCATATATTCATTAGTTTTGAGTGTGCAAGAGAAATACCGTGTGGGCACAGATTGTTATCATTAGTTAGAGTAACCGCAGTCTTTCGGCGCAAGTAACTACAATTGCTCTCTTATCTTTGTGTAGAGGTGAAGTTTATAATAAAAATTAGTGTATGTCGGTAAGTAATGTCCGCTACCTTTTCTTAGTACTTCTTTTACTCAAGCATTTCTTTGGCTAGTTCTCTAAATTTGCTAAACGTTTGCGCTTTACGAAGTACTACAAGGATTGTCCAATAGGAGACATTCCTAAGCAATTGTAGGAATGTAGAAATTTCTTTGCAATTGTAGTTAGTCAGTAAGTTAATTTTAGAATTAGAATTTGACCGTTTGGCAATATAAGGCCTGCTTAGTGAAAACATATACATTGTTACAAGTGTGTTTTATAGAAATTCCTTCCATGTCTCTACTGAACGGCGCTACACAGTTCTGATAAATGTGCGGCTAACATATCTTCAAACCTTAACTATTAGTCTCATAGGTGTTCTTTCTATAATGTGTAAGCAATATAAAATTTTAAAATTAGGAAATAAAACTATCACTTAATTAATTTACTACTCAAAGTTTCTGTTATACAATGCTTAACCATTATTAAGTAGAACTAAAGCAATAATTCTCAACACAAAAGGACCATACTATGCCTTTTTATTAGACAGCGCGTGGAATGCAATAATATTCAAGTACAGTAATAATTACCCAGGAATCAGTAAAATTTTTTATGTAGTAGAACCTTTTTGTTCATTTGTTAACGAAGCCCTCAAGGCCAAAGTATTATATATCTCCAAGACTACATATTAGAGAAATTTGGGACAAACGTAAGATGTAGGTCTTGGTTGGCGTGGACTGACGATAGACGTGACGTAGTCGGACCGGTTCGTGTAAGCTTAAGGCAGAAATAATAAAACAATTATTTAATGAATTGCTATTATATAGTTGGCATTTGTGATACTGATAATTTTTATATTTACAACGAAATCAGACATTTTAGACGCATATTACATTGCACGCGCGCGCGCACACACACATAGCACTTCTGTGTAAATTAGTGGCCCTTTAAACGCACATGAAATGAACAGTGTCCCGTTAATTAAACGATGTTAAAGCAAAAGAGTCTGGGGTAATAATTTTGCCTTGCATTTAAATGTAATTGTAATTGAAAGCTTCGCGTCGTGTCCCATTTTATAATTAAATTTCACATTGATTGAGATGCGAAGCGGCCTGAAGAAACCGAACGTTCACACGCCCTGACAAACGTGTCGGGCAAACATATTTTGTAAGTGGTAGTGTTATGGTAATATTACACGAACATAAAACTTATTTTGACATACTAAAATATATAGAATTAAATTACGTATATGGCAATGTGTACATATGTATTTTTTAATATACTAAGTTTACGTATATATATCTAAAAACATTGGCAGATATTAGTATAATTAACAAATCTTTTACTTTTACAAGGCCAAAAGAGGAAGATGTAATGACAATATGGAAATGTAAATTTAGGACTAATATTTTTGAAACAGAGTGTAGAGCATTTCATAGCTAACTAAAATACTACTGTCTGTATCAAAAATACGTAATGCCAAAACTATTTGTACGTTTGCCCTATGTGTTTTCATGGCAACAAAATTATTCTATGAAGTACCATGGAAAAGTTAATAAGTATGCAAAAGTTAACATGCATTTTGCTGAACATAAAACGAAGTTAATAACACAAGTTAGTTTTAAATATAATTATATTAAATGTTTTGCAAGAAAATATTTGTATAAATTATACCGCTACATTTAATCAACAAAACTTCCGTCCCACAAAACAGGAAAGCAGAAGTAGCCCTATGCATACAACCTATACCTGTTAGTGTAGTTAATAATAAATTGATAGTAATAACAGTATCATTGTGTGTATTATATATAATTGAATAAAACTTGTGTACTGTAGTTATATTTATCATAATGGTTTTAGATTGTTTGAATTGATATTAATCATGTTTCCGTAAATATTTAGACGCACGGTCCATAGTACATGGTAAAACATTTTATTAAATTTCAGAAAATAGAAACGTTTATGCTCAATGACAAGACATTGAGAATCCTGCAGCACACAGTAAACTCGGTAAGAACCTATTCTGTCTAGATACGTCACAGAATAGTTTAACCCAAAAACAGAATTATATCTTAAAAACCTCTAAGCGTTGGGTGATTTCATATGGGTAAGTCTTCTATTCGGACTGCTTCCATCGTAATATTTTGTCGGAAGACGTTTGAATCCCTGGAATCTGGGATAGTCTTCAGAAGCTGTGTGTGGTGTACGAAAGACGCTGTTAGAAGACCTAACAACAAGGTCTTAGGACCTAACCTAACAAAAGTGTATAAGGTCATTCAACACTTACAGTTTGTTAGACCGCCACTCGTAATAAACTTGTCGATTTACTCGTAATAAAATTATATTTTTATAGCTTGAGAGATTCAACGCTGTCACTCTCCATTAGGTCTCGATTTGAAATTTATTACTTTCTGCCAAATAAAGGCAGCAATAATATTAAACATTTATTTCACTGTTGCCACTGAACTACCACCATCCGTTCAATAAAGAAAGTTAGAAGCGCTAATAAATAAAATCGTCTGTACAAAGGCATGAAGTAAGCGCCCTCGTCATCCTTTATTCCGTTTTGACCTACAAACTTCATGCGTTTTAAAATTCCGATTCACTTTTATCATTAACCTCATAATATTCTTCAAAGTGTGAAGACACTGTATATGTTTCTCTTCTACATGTTGTTACTCTGTTAGTTATAAGCAATATTAATTACAAACTCGGAGAAACTGTAAAAGAACATTACCTACGAACCTGTATTTACATCCATATAAATCAATTCTGTTCTTCAAAGTTCAAAGTAATATAAATGCAAATAATAGAAATATAAAAATAATATTTAAATTAATATAATATATATTCTTTTGGGAAAATTTTTTTAAATAATAATAACACTAATAATAAAAATAAATAACAATTATTTTTAAAATATCAAAATTTTATCGACTAAATTTACTATTAAAATTGTCTGTAAAACAAGGTCATTGCAAAATCTAAATAAAGCAGCTAATAACGTTGAAAAAAATTTAGATTTTGTTTTTAGTAGATATGAAAAAAGTTTTACAAAACTAGATTTAAACTAACGGTTTCCATTGACAGAAGAGCGGAAAGCTTGACAGCTGGAAAAATGACAAGCAAGCGCTGGCACAGCAGTTAATCAAATTCTCAACACGAATGTGTCACGGGACGGTGTTGGAGTACATCCGTGACAGTTGCTGTCATTTGTCTTATACACCTTCACGCTCTAAACACTTCACGTTTTTGCAAGTGTTATTTCTCTTACGTTAAACGTATTGGTCTTACCTTAAACGAAAAGCAGTAGTTTTATTATTTAAGTAGCAAACAGTTAGACATTTTTAGGGTACAGGTTTTATTACTACAGAAACTCTAATTTACTACTTAAAAAAGTTTTTATTAATTATTTGTAAATATTTTTTTCTGGAAAGCTTTCAATTGACATTCACAGTTCACTAAGCCGCAAGCCCTCACAAGGACGGGGCTACCATCGACCATCGGTGTTGTTATATTCTGTTAAACGTTTACGGAGAACCAGACACTATTGTACCTGCATGTAGGTTTATCTTTTTGAAACAGAAAACTCCTGTCTTCTTAGAATATGAATTTATTTTATTAAAGTATTTAGTTGAATTTACTAAAGTAGTTTCCAAATTTTCTTTAATGATTTTAAAGTAACATAATTTGTATCATTTGGACAACAATTTATTGCGATACCGACTCACAGAGCTGGGTATCAAAACAAATATATTTTTATAAAAATTTATACTCATTCAACATTAGGCTTTATGTTATATTTTGAAGAGTGATTAACCTTATATTTCTGTGTTGAGCTGAGAATAACAAAAGTGCCCGGTGGCTCTTAACAACAAGACAGAATTACATAACGCTTTAGACAATTCGAGAAGCCTCTTCCACACGTTTCTCGACGAATCTACTGGTATCCAGCCATGTTGTGTTTTTAAAATGCAAGGCGGCCGCAGTATAAGTACTGTACTTTGAAGCGGCCATTTCAGTTTTAGACTAGCAATGTTGGAGTAAGGTTGGGAGTGTTCTTACTGTGACTGGCTGACTTTGTGGAAAATTATAGTTGTGCTAATTATTAAAAAATTAAATAAATAATTGCTTATCTAATCCGTCGAGTGACTTACTTGTAATTTCGCTTGACGCGTTTCAGGGTATATGCCCCATCTTCAGAAGAATTCCTCTTCACAGAACGTCAGATATTAAGATTAAAATATAATAAATTAAAAATAAATCAATGGTTAAAACATTAACTCGTCAAAATATTAAAATACACTAAATGCACAGAGGAGCAGGCACTGTCACAACATGAGTTCACTTCGCGTTATAGCCGGTGTACACCGTCGCGATGTTACTCGCGCACTGACAGCCCGAGTAAACTGTTATCTCTGCAACGCATCTTGTATCCCAATGGCCGTGTCGTACAAGGGATTTGACTTGAAGTTGAGTTGTTCGTTTAATATGAATCCGCCGTCTCGTGAGTTGTTCGTATTTTTAGACTGTTCAAAGGCCTTGTAAATTTCGAATTCTTCTAATATCTGCTTTTTTTGCAAATCTGTAATGGTTTAAATTTGGTGTCAAAATCGGTGTAGTTATGATTATTATTTACGAGGTGACGTGCAAAGTTGGCTTTGATAATATGGGTGTAGTTTTTTGGTAAATGTTCTTGGAATCGTTTTTCAAACGCTCTGCCGGTTTGTCCGATATAGAAGCTGTTGCAATCGTCACATTGGATTTTATAGACACCTGTTCTCTGTTTTATTGGTTTGACAGATTTATGGTGAAGAATTTTCAGTAAAAACATTAAACCTTAGGTTCCAAATTAAACCTAATTACAAAATCGCATCTTTCGACATAGTGGACCTTTATATAAATATACCCGTTTATGATACAATAACTATTCTCAAGTCTAATCTTATTGTAGATAACATACGCAGTCCTGATGAAATTAATGAGATAATCGCTCTATTGGAAGTTGTTTTAAATCAAAACTATTTTATATTTGATGGAAAATACTATATACAAAAGAAAGGTTTAGCGATGGGATCCCCACTCTCTGGATTATTGGCGGACATATACCTGAACCACTATGAAAACACACATATTTTCAGCAGCGCAAACAAATGGCATAACAAGATAGTATCATAGACAAGTTACGTAGATGAAACCTTCATCATTTTTAACGGTACCATAAGACAGGTCAATAATTTAAAAAACTATTTGAATAATATAAACAAGAACATACAATTTACCCTGGAGGTTGAAATAGAAAATAAACTTAATTTTCTCGATCTAACAATAACAAGTTTTGACAATAGTTTTCAATACCAAATATATAGAAAACCTACCACCACCGACGCCACGATATACGCGGATTCCCATCACCCTCTTCCGTAAAAAAATGGCCGCCTATAACAGTTTCATACATAGGTTACTCACCATACCGTTAGAAATCAGTGACTTTCATGAGGAAGTGAACACCATTAAATACATAGCTAAGGCCAATGGATATGCGTGCTCTATGATCGATACTTTAATCAAAAAACACCGAAAAAAGTTACATAACAAGAAAACAAAACCGAGTAGTAACCGAGACAGCACGTACGTGACTTCTATTTACGGTCGAACTTTACCTCATACATTAACCAAAATTTTTAGAAAATTGAATACAACTTTAACTTTCCGGACTGATAACAACATTAAGAAAATTCTTCACCATAAATCTGTCAAATCAATAAAACAGAGGACAGGTGTCTATAAAATCCAATGTGACGATTGCAATAGCTTCTATATCGGACAAACCGGGAAAGCGTTCGAAAAACGCTTCCAAGAACACTTACCAAAAACTACACCCATATTATCAAAGCCAACTTTGCACGTCACCTCGTAAATAATAATCATAACTACACCGATTTTGACACCAAATTTAAACCATTACAGATTTGCAAAAAAAAGGAGATATTAGAAGAATTCGAAATTTACAAGGCCTTTAAACAGTCTAAAAATACGAACAACTCACGAGACGGCGGATTCATATTAAACGAACAACTCAACTTCAAGTCAAATCCCTTGTACGACACGGCCATTGGGATACAAGATGCGTTGCACAGATAACAGTTTACTCGGGCAGTCAGTGCGCGAGTAACATCGCGACGGTGTACACCGGCTATAACGCGAAGTGAACTCATGTTGTGACAGTGCCTGCTCCTCTGTGCATTTAGTGTATTTTAATATTTTGACGAGTTAATGTTTTAACAATTGATTTTAATTTTAATTTATTATATTTTAATCTTAATATCTGACGTTCTGTGAAGAGGAATTATTCTGAACATGGGGCATATGCCCTGAAACGCGTCAAACGAAATTACAAGTAAGTCACTCGACGGTTTAGATAAGCAATTATTTATTTAATACAGTTACTTGGATACTTTGAAAATGAATATTAAATTAAAAAATTGTAATAATGTGATATTTATTGTTGTCTGTTGGACGATTTTAACTCGAATTATTGTGTAACAGTGACTTTGCTGCTTTACAAATGTTGTTTATGTTTAATTAAAGTCTGTAATAAGTAATTTTATTAGTGTCAGCTATTATGATTAAACTGTACATGACGATCTGTGAGGCCGCCGTAACAGTGGCGAAAAAAAGAAGAGTAGTAAGCACAGGGACGTAATCGTCAAACGTAAATCATGGAAGAACTAATAGAAGAACAAAATCAACAGCGATAGCGTAAAATTGCAGAAATGCGTCTTCTACGAAGTGACGTTTCTGAATTGCACGGAGCTGTCAGTGGTGAAGAGTTGAGCCAAATATTATAACCTGTAATTTGTTACATAATTGGCGTCAGTTATTCTGTTTCCACTGTACAACACGACGACCTGTGAGACCGTTGTAGCAATATGTTTTCCATATTTACGTAAGATAGCCACACTAATTAGTAGCAATTTTACACACAGGTATTTTCAAACTGATTACAATTCTTTCTAAAGTATATAGAAATGTTTATATTCCATGACGTATTGCTAGTTACTGTTTTGCTCCCATATACAATGAATTTCCTTACGTTGCGTCAGATTCATTACAAATTTTGACCGTAAATACAATAAAAGTTAACTTCTTGTAAAATATGTGTGCATGTTAAAAGAAAAGCAAAATATTTAAAAAAACCGAACCATTCCACTATTTGAATATCGACCACTTATTCTACGCGGGGTTGTACATCGCAGTATATACATATGACATTATATATATTGTAGTATATTAATGTTACTACATAGTAATTGTAATTAATTTTGACGTAGTTTTCAGAACGGGATATTTAAGGAGTGTTGTAATTAAAACCTACTAGTAAAATTCATGATGCTAAAAGCATGTGTGCAAATGCATATTCTTTGTGACAGCCTTACCTTTAGCCTTATAACAATGTTGAGGAAACAAGATGAAATAAAAATTAAGGAAGCTCTACTATAAAATTGAAGAAGTATAAAAACAATCTTAAGAACAACATCTTATTTTATTATGTGCTTCTGGTGTTACACATTTTTCTCAGGTAAAATGTTTGTATCCCATTTCACAGCGGGATATACAAATCTGTCGCATAACATTATTACCAGTAAGCAACAAAGAACATTCACATTTATACTAAACTTTATTGACAAATCAACTATGACCAGCATAGCTATCACCAGTCATTGGAATTCTCAATAATTTAAACTTACTATTTACATTAACCCTATTACATAAGCATTTATTCACTTCAACTACTTTATTATTTCCAAAAACAAGAGGGAACCACTCAATCCGTTGACATTTGAAACAGGGTAAAGTAAAGTAGTAATAATACCCGGCTAATTTATTTTTTATATTGTTAATTCAGAATGCAGATCTTATAAGAACTGTGGATTGTAATTTCTATAAAAAACATAGTTGAAAGCCCAGTTTGGCAAACAAAACTAATGAAATGACATTGCTGACCGCGAAAGCAGTAAAATGCAAATTTTATTCGACATCTACCGCTAATGTGTAACTTAAATGAATGCATTATATCATTTTCTCTGCATATCATGGAAAACTAATTTACGGTCTGTGGACTTAGTTTGGAAATTACATTTCAGCTACTAATAGAATGTCTTCGATAATCTCATTTACATAGTGTGGTTAGTTTTTTTCGGTAAAACGTACTGTAGCGTACTGTCTGTAACTTTGTGTAACTAACAGACAAGAATATTTTAAATGAAGGAGACACCAACTTTAATATTTCTTACACTTTATTTGTTAAGTTTATATAAAGAACTGGTAAATACAATGGTGATATCTACATACTTTATGTGACATTTGAAACACATTATGTGTATAAGCTAATACATTGTGACAAAATCTTCTGTCTTAATAAATTAAATCTACAAAACGTTCTTTATAGACGTTAATATTTTGTAAAAATACTACTCACAGGTTTTATTGTACATTACTTATACACACACAATATTGTCACTTCTCTGTTTTACTTTGCTTTAAGTCAAATGTGGCATATGATGTTCTTTCTATTTACTCCAGTGCTTCATATTCCTGCATCGTGAGCGTTAAGTTCAGCGATTTTTTGGAATCCATTTCCAAAGAATTAAAATAAACTAACCACTTTTTTCTTCAGTCCAAAGTATTTATCAAGAAATGTTTTAGTAATTAGTAAGCCCTTAATGTTACCCTTGCCATATATAAATACTAAGGTCTAATAATCCCAATAATATAAGGTCTAATAATATTTCGTCGTCGTCTTTTGAGTGTCTGTTGAAGTTTAGACATTTCCGCCTATTCCCGACTTTACCATCTTAAACTTGGTCGACCCGCAATTTTTCCAATGTGGGCATACTCTACTATCAGGAGAAATGTGTAGGACATGATCCCTCTAGTTCTTCTTGTGACGATCATCTCTAAAAGACATTTGATGGAGTGATGAGGGGCCTGAGGCTATGACAATAGGTAGCAGACGCTAGAATATTAATTTTCTTTAGAATATAAAAGGATACAAAGACAACAAAGGCTGGAAAAGAACTGTGATGCATGGAAGACTGCGATGTGATGGCTGCCACAGGAAGGCATGCACATTAAATTGTATACGTGTATATGAATTTTCGATTTCCCAATACAATTATCAAAAAGACTTAAAGATTCTTTATAAAGTATTTGGCTACTAAAGCTTTTAACATTAAGGTTGCTACATTTTATGGTAAATAATATAAAATAATATAAAAACTAAGATTGTTTTTTTGAAAGGACACTATACAATTTGAAGAGGATCAATAATGTAAAGTAATGATCTACAATTACCTGTAGATACTGTAGAAGAGGCTTTCTTTTAGACGGAGTTTGTGAATAGTAATGGAAAAAGTTATTTATTCTATGATTAAAGTAAAATCTGTATTCCTGTTGTAAGGTTAACCATTTTTAAAATTCATTCCTACATATAATAGTAGTTATATAAGTAGGATGTGTAATTCTGTAAACATACAGTGTAGATATTGACATACTTTTTTAGTAGAATTGGTGACATACTTTATTGTTAGGCATCATATACAATTTGTAATAATTAAAAAAAAAGCAATACCACAGTAAAGAAAAATAATTCTTTTAACAATACTTTCTGTAAACAGAACTTAAATAATTAATTTATTTTGTATAATTAGATCTGGCATAATTTTTAACAGTAGGAAATTCTGATGTAGATGCTAGGTAAAAAAGTTTTCGTAAATACGGAAATGGCAAGCAGTACTGTGTCGAAAGTTTAATATTGTCAAATGTTGTTGGAAGTGGCTGCCCAAGGCACTTTGAAACATTTTATCGCAGAAAGAAAAGAAGTTACATGGCAGTAAAAAGTACTTATCAGAAATCCGCTTCAAATTTATTGAGCGCAAGTATTGTGTAGTGTAGTGCAAAATAATATCCCCAATTCTTTTGACTTTACCTGAACGGTAGTAGCACATTTTGTATAACTATAACAAAAAGATTTGGAAATTTTTGTACAGAATTTTTTTCATAATGAAATATTTTACTTCAAAAAAATTAGAAAATGATACTTTTTACAATGTTAAACCAATTTTCTACTTGAAAATTAAAAGCTCGCCCATTAGAGCTTTTACCTAAATAAAAGGTATTAAATATGTTCCTTTATTTAACATGGAAATTGTTAAATCATTAATCGCTGTATCATCTTTTGTTTTTTCTACAGACGCAGATAACTGCCAGTCACAGTATGACAACAGGTTGTTTATAATGTTAGCATCATTTGCCAGTATTCAATACATATACTGTAACATGTCCTTTGTTGAAAACTTCAAGATAGTCTTCACACAATGTAAAAAGAGTTATTAGTTTATAAGAAACTGTAGTGTCCATAATTGAATTTATTTCGCCGTCTGTAAATGCACACTAGGAGTGTTATAAACCTATTAAAATAGTGATAAAAATAAACCCTCAATGTTCAGTACATTAGTGTTTACAACAGAAGTATCATTTTATTTAATACTATACACAAAGTCAGAATACGATTAGAATATCCAGAAATTAAGTGCTGAAAACGACAAAAAGAATAACTATATGGCGTTTATGATTTGTTTATGTTATATACTCCCTTAGGTTTTCGGGGATGGTGTTCATTGTGTTTTTGAAATATTCTTCCGGTATGATCCGCGTCAAAAATATCTTGTATGACAAAGTTTGACTCATATTACATTGCGTATCCTTAGGTCTAGTGTCGACGAGACTGACAAGTGAAATGTCTTATATAGTGTAGAAGTGGTGTTGGGTGGTCCGGTAAATAGACCCTGCCCTGAAGGTGGTACGCCGCTTGCATTGTTTGTGGGGTAAATCACCTCCTGTACCCTTAAGCCAAAAAGTAAAGAATAGGAAGCCTTACTGAGCGTTACTGTGTTTCAGCTGATATTATGTTTGTGTTTATTAATTTTTATTCCTTCTAGGACCATTCTGTCATAATACCCGTTGTACGACCTTATAACACATTATGCGTCTTTGAAGTTTATCTTTTGATTAGTTGTGATTGTATGCTCAAAAACTAACGCCTTCCTGTCTGCTGATTTCTATGTATGCCTCACACATTCTCTGAAGTTAGCGGAAATCAGACGGCTCGTCTTTGATTGGTTTTAAACACTGTGTCAGCTTCTTACGTGGTTGAAACATTGTTTTATTTCCAAATTTCCTCAACAAACTGCTAATATTGTCTGCGGTACCGTTTACGTACGGTGAGAATTCTCTATGGCTATCATCTTTTATTCTAGATGCCTCTGCAAGTTCTTACACAAAGCATTTAAGAAAACCGGAAAGACTTTGTAATCTTAAATTACACGTTGACGGCCAATATAATCTTTGATCACTACTAGGTCTGTAAATATTGATTTCATCAAATTATAGTTCATTGCATAAAATGTTGAACATTTCATTACAAACGCAACTACAACTTCTTTGTTCAAATGCCACTGTAATTAACTTAGTTATGGCAAAAAGCATTTCTATAGCGGAAACTAGGTTACTATTACAAAGTGTGATTACTTGTTTTGGCACACATTTCAATCCCTTCGGTGTTAAAAATATGTTAAATTATGTTTATTATATTTTCTTGAAAATAACATGCAAAGAGTAATTTACAATCTAGTGAAGAAATTGTATATTTTAATTAAAAATATTTACTTTCATTAATTTTACTAAAATTATTTACACAACGTAATTACTATAGCAAAACAACTATTTGAAAATAATGGAAAGCTGCAGGGGTACGAAAAAAGTGATAAAAAAATTAAAAACTCACCATTAAAATAAAAAAGGCGTTTACCGTACAAGAATGTATAATAAAGGTTCAAATTTCAGCAGAGGCATTGTAATGTTGCGTTGTTTTAGTAGAAGTATATAATTGACGATGCATGGTTCTCTTCAATAGTTCAAATCCTTCTGGTGTGTTTCGGATTTCGTGACAACCTTCAATAATTCTTTCATGACAATCCTCAATATTTTTAATTGCAGTTGCCTACACTATATTTGTAAAGTTCTCATACATATAAATTGAATTAGGAGCGGGTGGTCTTGCAAGCCAACCTCTGTTTTCACCACGAACAGTCCATTATTTTATCATAACAGTCATCTCAAATGCGACGCACAAAATGACTAAAAGGTCTTCAAAGAACATCATGCGTAAAAAAAAACATTTGATTTATTGTGGCTAAGCCACGCCTTTAGGCAGTCGCAAGGCGAACACCAGAAGCAAAAGACGACAGCAACCGCCTCTCAATCACAAAAGCCGTGCCTTGGTACTAAAATGTAAACTAACATCTTTGGATAACAATACTTATATAAAGTCTTCCGGCCAGAAAGTTTTACCAACAACAGTTCATTAAAAATATTCTAGACATTTAATTGAACACAGTGTAAAATAACAAAAATACAGCCACATGTTCTGCGCAAACGGACGGAGCAACTCGGATAACAATACCACAATTACAACACTAACCATAGGTGTACATTGATAAGTAACCAAATTGAATTATTGAGTATGGGAATTTAGGCAACTAAAATGATATAAGCTATATTCAGTAGATTTGCACATTAGCATGTGTGTGTAACAGACCGAGAGAATGAAAAGGGGATGAGAGGGAAGAAAAGCAAATCAATAAAAATTAATAATTTGCTTGAGTTTTTAAAATTGGGGTAGTCTAATGAGGTTTTAACAGAATAAGTTTCGTAACATATCAAGATAACAATGTAAAATAATGGCACCATGAACTATTTGTATGATAGTTTAGGATAATTTATTCAACCATAATGTTAATTTGATTTAATTTAACCACAGCCGTTAAGACAGGTTAACTTATTTCTACTGTATACAAAGTTATGGGTTAATATCCTTTTGGTAAAATTGTTTTCACTATAGTTTTTTTTAAATGCTTGTTTAGTTATTCTGTAACTCAGTCATTGATAGATTTACATACTTAATCTGTTTATTTAAAAAAAACAGTCAGTCGTGGTGCAAATACAGTGATTTCTGGTTAACGAAGGCAACAACAGTTAATGATTATTAATGAACGAGTATTTGAGTTAAGTTGTTTCTAAGGTCACCTTTCCTTATCCTAATCTGTGCTCAACGAGCTCGTCTAAACAAATCTGGGAAAATTCTGTAAAACTTAAGTTTTATTCACGAGGGCACTGTTGCGATTTCTACACTCTGCCTATCAAAATATGGTAACGGCTCTGGCTTTTGTGTGTTTTTTTAATTTTATAGAATAGTAAGATACTTAAGTTTTGGTTTCTTATTGCTTAAAATCTTAGAGTACACATTCTTTCTTTAAAACACAAAGGTTGGCTAGATAAAAACGCCAGAGTTTTGGATCTCTGTTTTCAGATTCATTTTTTTCCGGAATCGGAATGTGTAAAGTGCCAACACCGTTTACCTAACACGCTGTGTTTAACCACAACCGATATTAAACCGATACAAGAGATGATCTTACCATACATGTGGCATACCCTATCATGTTATTCAGTTTAATTTGATTTCGTATTTTGTATACTGTTCATATTATTTATTATATTAATTTTTCAATACGTACAGATTTTTACTGATTTTTCAGCATATGAGAGGATTATGCTGTACACGTAAGTCTTTGAATATGTACGTTACCAGTAGCAAGTTGTATAGTGTACAAGAGGTGACGTCACGCTGGGGGTAACCAACAACTTTGCACTCCGTAAATTAAGGTCAGTGCATCAAGATATATTAACCCCAGTGTACAATATGTAGTCTGGCTCTGTTTCAGTAAATGCAAAGCGACGCGACAAGTTCTCGTTACAGCACATATTATTCATAACGCATGGCTTGCACTCACACAATTATTAATGTTCTACATTATGAAAGTTAACTAACGACATAGTAAATCAACTTTTTAATGTAGTATTACAGCAGTGTGTGAGTAAAATATGAATACGCGTATTTTACCTTTTTTCCGTCACATGATTTCCTTGACATTTGCTTTTCTTGTAGGACTTATGCATTTCAGGACATCTGTTCCACTTTCACTGACTTCCACTAAAAGTGTTGCCAATAGTAAAAAATTAAAGAACTTAAGGACACACGAATTTTGAACAAAGGTCAAAGTGTATGTTATGTTATTATTGTACATACTGAACGTGTAAAATTTAGACTTAATCCAGAGTGCAAGATATCACAGGCATAAGTGTTAAAGCCTATAAGGCTCTGTCAAAACACACCGTTGTCTTCTTAAGGACCCATACACTAGTTTACCGTCCGTTTCTTTCTTGATCGTAAACCGGATTCATCGCAGAACACTGTCCAAATGGTTTGTAATACAGAGGAGCTTCTCTCTAGGTGACCCATAAAACGGAAAATTTGCAAGGGCGCGAATCTAGACGTCCCCTCTTAAAATTTGCCACTCAAAAAGTGGCGTCCACCGGGCTTAGAAGACTGTTTGTTCGTACAAAGCTCCATCTTATATAGTGCGTAGTGTTCAGTACATGACTGAAGAAAGCCGTGACACTCGCTTAAAACAGTCGGGTTATATACCCGGAATCTCTTGCAAGGGGAACGTAGTGAATAGGAAAGAAACATAAAAAATTACCAATATGTCATTAAGTGTCACTTCAATACTTTTCTAAGCGAAGTGTTTTGAATCCCGCACAAAAGCATCCGTCAATACAAGATCGACTCATACAGCTAAGGCAGGTGTTTTACTAAGGCATAAGTCGGCAAGCGAACAAAACGGTGTTCTGTTTTTACAAATTTAGGGAAACCTTAAAGCGTTTGGTGCGACGCCTTAGAACAAGAAAACATTGCTTGTGGTAAAAAAAATTGTTTGATAACTTGTTCAGTCTTCCGTACCGCCGATCTGGCCATGTGTTATAGGTCGCTAAGTGTAGTACTCAAACAATTTAAAGGTATGCTACGAAATGTATTATTTCGTTATCGCATATAAATTCTCTTTCGTCTTTATGGTACGCTATATTAACCAACATTTATCTACTTCAAAAGAATACATATAATACATGTTAACCACAAAATTTACCTTCACACCCCTCTAATGGGAAACGTGCTTTTATTAACGCAAAGTAAATGCAAAGTGAATTGTTTACCTTTACTGGTGAGTTTTCCTGCTGCCTACAAAGGTAGAGGCTACGCACGCGCGTTTGTATGTGAGTGCGCGAGCTCGCATGTGTGTGTGTGTGTGTGTGTGTGTGTGTGTGCGCGCGCAGAAGTGAGTTTACGAAATTATAAATAATAGTATCAATAACACTTCAGGATGATGTTTCGTGAAGAACGCCTTGGAAAATGAGTATTATGCAGATGTGTTATTAGAAACAAGTGAAATGTGATAAAATGTATAACTATATATAACTTTATAGACCTACGCATGTGTGAGGATGCATAACGGTTTTCATACCAACTCTCGATTGCTCACCCCGCCTACCCCACACACACACAAAACACAATAAAATAACATTTACATAAAAATAACATTAGCTGAGCGTGTGTGTATGTAGAAGAATAATGTGTTTTACAAATACCTGTGACATCTATATTGCAACGATACAAATTACAACTGCATAGATAGGTTATATTGAAATTATTACAACAGAATCAATATCTGGAGGTAGGAAAATTTAGTAAATTAAAACATTAAAATGTACTATTGTCTTATTACTTTATAATATTAAATCGTTTATTAAAATTTGTCTTTCGATAATTGAGTCTATTTGCTGGTTTTACAACTATGTTACTTGTTGCGTTGAATTCCGACAGATTTCGTGACACTATGCGCTCCCCGCTGCTCGACTGGACCGCTGTGACTGCACGTCGACCGATGACTGCTACACTGACAATTCACGTCTTTGCACCCACGCACACTGCGATATGAACTGTTATTGTTTATAATATTAAACTCACTTAATCTCAGCCTTTAAAACTTGGTAAAATAAATCGTGTATTGGGCTTACACAAAATTCCGGCTTTTTGAAGTGTTCTCGCGTAACTATCAAAATATCTCGGCAGATATTTTTCCCCTACTCCTGAAAATCTTCTACTGTACGCGAAAATCACTAGAATGATCTATTTTTTTATTTGAGATCTCTAAGTGGTATTGTTTCGAAGAACTCGAACAGTAAACCAACTACTAAGTCTACAGAAAACCTGTCTTGTCACGAAAAACTCGTGACAGCGAGTACGTCTTTCTATGGCGAGTCCTAAGAAGAAACTGAGCGACGTTCTCGCGACAGAGGACCAAATCAAATAATTTTTAAACCCTCTGATTGGTTGAAACTTTAGCAACGTCACAGATGAGAACACAGGTAGACTGAAATCAGGCTTAAGCTCTGTCCGATTGTGCAAAGGCCTGTCTAGATTTAAATCTACAAATTTTATTAATTCCTAGGAGATAACGAGAATGAAAGACGACTGATTTCATTTAAAAACCCATATACAAATTATAGGTGTGGATAATTGAGTACATGGAAAAATGTAGCTTATAACCATGAGAATACTCTGTCCAAATTTCAGAACGAAATATTAATTTTCCTGGAAGTTATTAAATAAAATGTAAATCACACGCGCACCCTAGCACTTACACACAAATATTTCATATGACATAAAAGAGAATAAAATTGTAAACATTTTGACATAACACGCTTTTTAAACATTGCTTGGTTCAAAACTTATGAGTACTCTACAAATAAAGAACAAAATCAATTTAAAACACGTCTTTGGCCATCAGAAAATATTATATAGCATTAGTATTCCACTTAAATGAACTTCATATCCTGCGTACTGTTGCAATATATACAAAACTCAAAGTCTGAGGATTTATGTATACTGAATACAAATCCACAGAGTTACACCAATTGCCACTAAATTTTGCAAAGGTAACCTATGACACAAGGCAAAAACACTATCTAAAATTGGAATTTGATATTTTGCCCCGTTCGCACGATTTGGCCCATTTAATTATGCCATTTCGTTGACACGTATAATGATGTCAACAACACCATGGAGCTAGACCAGAAATAATTAACATAGTAACAATTAAATAAACAAATGATATTTAGCGGCATAGGGAACTGTACCTTTGTCCGTTCCTGCAGTTTGAAATATGCGTATGTATCGATGTATTTTCTAATTTTGTATACAGATACGTCTATATATTTTGTAATTGTCTTAAACGATTATAAAATTTATTTTTATACGTATTTCTGATGATGCAATAAATAAGTAATGAATTATATTAAATAATACTACCAAAAATGTCAACAACACTATGGAGACCAGAATTAATTACCATAGTAACAAGTAAATAAACAAAAGCTATTTAGCGGCATCGGAACTGTGCATTTTATCCATTCCTGGAGTACGTTTTTGATGTTTTTTATAATATGCGATTGTATCGGTATATTGCAATGTGGAAAAGAAGAAGTGTACTAATTGTAAATTGTCCTCTTACTAAATGCAAAGCAAAAATACGTGTTGTTTTCATTTGTGAGGTTAGGTGACAACGATTTTTGGTTATTAGTTTACTGCTGAAATAAATAAAAGCCATGGTTGAGGAAAACATAACGTTTAATGTGTTATACTATGCTTCTAACACAGTAACACTTGAAATAAAGAATTTAGCGTTTTTGATTTACCAGATATTTCATAAATATCTCCAAAGGCTTTATAAACGGGTACCTTTAAATTTCCAAAGGCTGTTGCACCAACATAATAATTTAGTACAAGTTAAAATAGTAGAAGTGTTGAAAACAGCTTTGGAGAGAATTTGACTAATGAGTACAAAATTGTTATACGAGCTGAGAGAACGCTTTATACACATACAAAATAAAAATTATATTAAAATACTTATTAAAAGTCAAATATTTGAGTGAAAAACAGCGGGCAACTAGTCTATATATATAATTGCAAAAAAAAATTAGCGTTTGCGACTATTAACGCAGTCTCCATCTAACGATTAGTCAAAATGTCGCTGCCTCATGCTTTAATGTTGCCTTGGTACACGCTACTATTGGTTACAATCGACTCTAGTTAAGAAATTCGAGTTGGTTTCGTTGATAAATTGTTATCTTGACAGGCTACAAATGGTTGAAATCCATTTTCACTTCCACCCGCCTCTCATCTAATCGAGGAAATTTTGAGTTATTTCAAACAAATAAAAATTATTCATAATGTTGGGAAGCTTGAGTTGTTTCTGTTCTGTGTGTAATTAACCCTTGACTGTACTACAGTTTCTTGCGAGTAAAGAAAGTTTTGTCCCCGCTTGTGATGGGGTCGAATCAGATTTTCTGTAAGGCCTGTTTTATACTGCTTACTCTTTACGCCACTACTTCAAGCGTACGAAAATTTTTTAAAACGGCTATCTGTATGATTACATAATATATTATTAAAGAAGGATAGTAAAGGATTCAATCGTAAAATAGCAATGCTACGTTTGTGAATCATCTGGAAAGTTTTATCTAATAAAATGTCTAATGATACATAAAGATTGGTGAACATATCCACGAGGATACACACAATTTTTGATTTTGGAAGGATTATTGTATTTTCGAAAAGAAGGTCAACATTGGATTCTATATAAGTGCTGTTGAAATAATTCTGATAAGTCTGAAATCTAATACCAATAAGAATACTATAGTGTTTATAAACTTTTATACGAAACATTATTTTCATAACAATATTGCGTTTATCTGAATATTTCTGTACAAATTGATTTCCGTACCCACACGCGCTGCACTTGTCAGCAACAGATGTAGCTACTAAACTGAATTTATAAATTTTAAGAAATAAATCATGGGTAGAGAATGGGATAGGAGATAAATTACATTACATTTTTCATAGTATATAAATAGGATAGGTCATTTGGCATATACCAAACAAAGTGTATCCATGGAATTTAAACTTTCATAAAACTTCCATAGAACTGTCTGAAAATGTGTGTGTGTGTGTGTGTGTGTGTGTGTGTGTGTGTGTGTGTGTGTGTGTGTGTGTGTGTGACAAACAAACACAGAAGTAGGTAATAAAGGAATTACATAGTTAAAACTAAAAACATGAATTAAGTTGGAAAATTAATTTTATACCGGTATGTGTATTCATTCATTTAGCTTTACAAAAATAAAAATTAAGTAAATTATAAACTTTTTATTAAAAAAAATTATTTAATATATATAGGAGTTTGAAAATGTCAATTTTTGTAGACTGTGTTACTCTACAGCATCTAAATATTAGTAGTGCAGGTCGTAGTACTGTTTTACTGTATTAGTACGGTTAATGGAAATAATTTATAACGTCCCGACACTTCATTTCATTTACAAGATACAGCTTTCAATATACAGAATTACACAGACAAATTAGTTGGTTTGTGGTCATTAGAAAAAATAAACTGCAATCATAATCATTTAAAAATTGTTATTATTTAAATTATTTTGACGAGCTTTAATCAAATTTAAATATATTTAATTATACGCCTCTCACCAATTATATCAAATGACCTTGAAGAAGTGAATTTAAATTTTACTCTACAAAAACCGACAGAAAATTTGTTTCAGTTCGATGAGACTCATGGCGAAGAGAAAGTTACGCGTTTAGTATGGATGTGGCTTTATTATTTATTTATCCCAAGTATGCCAGATAAACTCGCCTAACATTAATCTGAACCAACAGGAGTGGAAAAGACTGAAAGACAGACTTAGTTGTGACCTTGTTTTGATTCCAAGTCTGCAGCACTGCAGACTTATGGTATGGTATGGTATGGTTATGGTATTCTCAAACAAAACCGTTCTACTTGACAACACAGCTAAATATGATATCTATTATTTGATAAAGCAACCACCTTCAACGCGCTAGTGTGTATCTATGTAAATATTTGTGTATGTGTGTGTCTAAAACCATCTTTATAATGGAAGGAAGTGTACCCAAAGACCGTCAGTGTGTTAGCATGCAATATCCTCGTTTCCTCTTTGTCTTTCCTTACAATATTTCATTTTACTATTTTTACTATTAATTACTGACAAGACCCCTTTCTTAAGAAGCGGCCAGTCACTTTTTATTTTTCTTCCTAATGACTAATCGGTACTTTCCTCTTTCTAATAGCTCTAACCAATTTCTTCATTCATTTTTCTCAGTGTATTAAACCCGTGTCTTCTCTTTAGTTGTTTTCCATTCTTCATCACGTCAATATCTGGAAGCTTTCGTAATATTTAATTGAATTTTTCGTGACGACCGATGTCTGTTGGGCACACTACAATGAGGTTCCATCTATAACACTGACCAAATTTAATAAATTTCTTTCTAATTTTATTTTTAATTGCTGCACTCATTAAAACGGCTTACTCTAATTAAACATAAACGTGCATACAAGTAAGAGTTAGAATTTATTTACACAATAAATTTCTATTTTCGAAACACACGTTAGATTTTCTCATTTTTTATTACTCTATGACGTATTATATTTAAGCAACCAAATTTTCTTTGCTTTATTCACTAAAAATCCGCAGATCTTCTGTGTAAAAAGAGTATTGTGCTATAGTAGTATTGTGTGTAACTTCAGTCAAAGATGTGCGTCTCGTTGTAACGACTCGGTAACACTACTATGTTTGTTGTCCAAGCTTAACCTCGCACAATTTCTCAGATGTCACCAGAAAAAGGAGCATCGTTTGTTATCAAACAAAGTAAAGTGAATTCTTGTATTGCAATGGAAAAACTAAAGTTACATTTACTTTATTTAAAAAAATAATATTTGTTATTATAAAACATGTTGTTACGTAATGCGTAAAAAGTGTTACGTAATACGGAACTTTCTACAAGTTTATCGAATGTTCCAGTGGAATCCAGCTGTAATGTCTCTGTGCGTACATAATGCTGCTTTGCGGTGAAAGACAATTACGCGTCAACTATCGGGTCTATACCGGACCATACCGGTTCGCGCCTGCTGTGTGTAAGGCCGCAACCAATTACGCTCTGGTGTTTTCTAGTAGCGTTAGCGAATATTCTGGTACCTCAGCGGGGTATAAATACAAGTACTCAGGGACGCTCAGTTCAGTTATTTTTGGGGGATTACAGTGATTACACAGTGCGTTTAAGTGGCGATTTATACAGTGCGGTTTCGAAATATTGTGGCGAAGTATTACGTATTTTTTTAATTGTGCGAGACTGTTGTAATACACTTGTGTTTTATATCAGTTAACATTTTTATTGCGTGCGAACAATTTTTATTTGATTTGTTGTAAGAGACAGTCTTGTTAATTACAAACTCTTTGTTGTGATAATTAAAGCTGGTGATTAGTAACGTAATTGGTGTCATGTATTTTGTTTTCCAATGTACTATACGAAGATCAGGAGACCGTCGTAACAATACTTAGCGGTAAGCTATAAAACCGACTTCTTTGAAAGAAAAAAACCTTCAAAACTAATGTATATAATCATAAAATACATCTTGAAACCCTTGTTACTTCCAATCGTTTTATTATTTGAAAAATTATATTACTTTGACATAACATGAAAAAAGATTCCTTGTACATTATTCAGAACCAACGTGATATGGTTTATAAATATTATTATGAATAATAATTTTATAATATAATTTAAAATTATTAGAGCTCTAAAATTAACTTTATTTAACATTGGTTTACTTATTTAATATTAGGACGTTTATGTGTTATACCAATATGTGTCATGAATACCATGAATACAGACTAAAGCAAAAAGGAAACTATATTTAAACTGTTTAATATTTGACTAACACAATGAAAAAGGATTACCACTATTAATTATATATATTGCAATGAGGCAAACATTCCCACTAGGTGTGAATTAAGGGGACATATTTACAATACCCCTTATTCGGAGACATGTACAAAGGGGTATGAATGTGATAAGTCGCTGTTGTTGTTACGCAAGGCATAGTAACATAGATTGAGACTGTTATAAACAATAAAAACAGCAGTGAACTGTACTTCGAAAGTGAATAAAAGTTGTGAGCGTAATGAATTGTGTGAAGACAATTAACAGTAAGGAAATTAACAGACACACGGCACGTTATTTATATTAATAAGCAAATTAGAAAAACGATAATTAACTAATTATTTTATATCAAGTAAATTTTAATACCATTTATTCAACTAAGAATGTAATTACTTTTAAAATCATATACAGTTAAAACACGTTGTTTGGAAAGGCCAAGAAACCAGAATTTCTTGTCCACCAACACGTGGTAAATTTTCTTGAACAATGTAGAATGTATTAAAATGTAAAAATGACGTCATGTAGTTAGGTCTACAAAGGCATTGGTTAGTCGTAAGTTAGGTAGTCTCCCAAATTTACTCTCACGTTTGCGGTGGCAAATTCGAGTCCCAGCCAGTCCTTGGGAAGCCGGAGTGTATCGTCGATGGAGCAACTGAATTAGTACGACGAATTCAGGAACGGCATTCGACATAGTCAACGACCGATGGCTGTGAACGAGGAGTAACTACGATGGACACAACGTTCACCAGAAAACCCTGAGATCGACAATCCACCTTAGGAAAACAACGGCCGGTTTGAAAGCGTAGGAGCAGGCTTGCGAGATACTCTTGCCTGATGTAACGTAACCCAGAACATTCAGGAAAGTGAAATTACAGAAAAAAAGTAAAATTACAGAAAAGGTAAAAATACAGAAAAAGACAGAAAAACAATGAAATAATGATATGCTATTAAAGCAAGAAAAGGATTCTCTTTTTTAATCGATGACTGTAAAATATATCAAAATTTACCTAATAAACTTATAATTTGCAAACATAAACTGTACACGTGTTACATAAAAATTAACCAATAAATGTATTTATTTGCCTAATCAAAATCTATTTCTGCAAGTGCAGTCTTCTTCATAAATGTTATTTGCAATATAATTGCGGTGTATAAGTGTCGCATGTAATAAGTAGTCGAGATATATTACAACGGTACAAATTTTGTGTACAAGTTGCAAATACAAATTTATTTGTGTTTAAGGAGCCCCGCGTTCTTGGAGCGCCAAAATTATACAACGACACATTTTGTGTATACAAATTTAAATTAATTTACTTTGTGTAGCCCCACGCTTTTGGGAGACAAAATTATACAATAATTCAACGTAATGATTAAATGTAATCTAATTTGTGTAGTGGTATAACTCATACACATTTTTTTATAACGTGCTAATTATAAATAGAGTTTGGGTTGTAATCATAATAAGAGTAGTCCTTTTATAAATCGTAACAGGTTTCATTACTTTATTCAAACGAAATTATAAATAATCAAAAAATAATAATAATATTTATTTCGCCATAAAATGTTCATTATCAATTATTTCAATGTTTCTTTGTTGCCGTACATTCATCATAAAATAAATCTTATATCTTATATTAGCAAAACTCTATGTTAAACATATCTTTGTTACACTATAAATTCTCGACTGCTAAGTCTGACTGTGTGCTTTATAAGTTTGTTATTATTTACATTATTATTCCATGCTTGGCATATATTTTAATGCTTTATAAAATTTTAAATGTACTAATCGAATCGTTAGTCTTCTTCTATATTTCCAATGACTTTACTTTATACATTTCGTGTGATATTACACGCTGATTACTTTACACACTTTAAATGAACATTTAAAATTATTAAATTAATTGTTAATCATCCAAGCAATGATTGAAGTTATCTTTAAATTAATTGGTCATCTTTAAAGAAAATTCTAACTAAAGTTAAATTACATTCTCTTATATCTATCTACATATGACATAAATTGTCTTTATTTTTCAAGTTTTTAAAAATGTCTTTTCATTGTCTTTATTGTTTCATAATTATAAATTGGTTATTTGTCACCTCAATTCTGCAGATTGTACCCATGTCCTCCGGTGATCTGTCGGTCCTCTCCTACTGGATTTCCTCTTGCGTTTTCCGGTTCTACTGGTCGTCCTCCGGTCACTTCATGGTTCCATCTGCTGGCTGTAGAATGATGTTGCTCTGCATCGGCTGCTGTTGTTGTAATAACCGTCTCTATTCCTCTGCATATCGTTCCTCTGCTCGATGTGCTCTCGCCATTTGTCTAGGGTGTTGACGTTTGTGGTTGTAGTCTGGTTGTAGACGTCCGATAATTGTAGTTAAAAATAACCAAACTAATAGTTACTGCTTTTGATTACTTGAATTAACGTATTGTCCATTAGACTTTACAGTTTATAAACAAAAATCTCGTCGATACTGGACATAGCGTCCAGCTATTTCTGAAGACTGATTAAAATTCGCATTGCGGACGGACAGAGCTGACCGCTGCAACTGAAACTGATTGAAGAGTAAATTTGGCTCGTATTTATTTTCACAAAAAAACCACACCTGTCGGCTCATTATTCTGCAGGTCAGAAACTGTCAGTGGCGTCAGTTCCCCCACTACCGACCTATTTCACATATTCGCACAATTTTGCCAATTGCAATGTCTAATGCAAATTTCAAAGTGATCTAACATTGTCTGATTTAATTACATATTATTCGTAATTACCATAGTGATCGGATCATTAGAGTAATTACTTAAAGTGGCACAGAATTCGCACTGAACGTCATAATCACACCATTTTCGCACTGCACATGTGTCTGATATTTATGCATATTTAGAAGTCTTTACAATCTTTCTAACATTTACGGTTTGCTTATAATTAATGAAAACTATAATTTAGTATCTATTTGGGGTGAGATTGCAAACTTGCAGGCTTGAACAAGCTTCACACATACACATTATTTACTGCTGTAAACTCTCTCAGCAATAATCGCGTGATCATGCATGTTCATTCCTGCGTCTAACTCAGCTTTCAACTTCACACCTGCTTGTATATTACATATTATTAAAATTAATCTAAATATTTATTTTATTTTATACATGCACATTTCAGCATATGCTTGTATTGTCGCAATATATGTAACGACACAGAACGTTCCATAAAGGAAATTAATTGCAAAGGAAATTATCATAAGGGGAAAGTAAGGTGAACAGTATCGAACCCAAGTAATCCGAAATATTTTGTAATATTGTCCGATAATTAATATCATTAGCATGAAAAAACGACAAAGACTATGACTAAGACTCAAACCCCACATATATATTGTTTAAGTGAAGAACAGTGTAAAACGGATAATATACTATAAGAGAAACAGATAATCTCAGAAATGACCAAAATGAGGTCATTACATATTAAGAAATGTAACTCTTAATAGGGTATAAAAAACTATTTATTGTGAATTAATGGATAAGATCTATTATTATACTTTGTAATATAAATAAAATAAATGATTTGAATACATCATTAAAAAGGATGTAATTTAAAATAAAAAAATATATAAATGTTATGACAAAAAAAAAATGTTAAGGTTTTGGATTTGAGACCAATCACTCAGATGTTATGTGAAAATTAATTATTATAGAATTAATATAAAAACTATATGTAAATGTCAATTAGACAAAGATAAACAAATTATCTTAAATAGAGAAAGCTGTAAATTGATTAGAAGTAAATTAAAATAGTCAAAAACAGTGATAACTGAAAACATGTGATTAACATATAAAATTGTAATATTTATGAATTTAATGTTGTCAAAATGCAACAAAATTGTATTCAAAAGTTGGAATACAATATAATGTAACTATACTTATATATTTGACCACCTAAAACACTTTAACAGTCAAGTTAGGAAACTATTTACCTATACCATACAAGGCTGAGGCCAAAAAACAATCACAAAAATAGTCATATTTGACAGACTAATTGCAGAATATTAGAAAAAATAAAGGAAAAAAGTACAATCCTATAATGTACAATGGAAACATACTTGCTCATTTGAAGACAAGCTTAATTCTTAGAGAATTTCAAATATAAAAGTGAAAATTGTCACACAAAGAAAATAACTCATCATTGCAAAGCAGTAAGATGATAAGTAATATTACAGTAAAAATTAAATGTATCAGGATAAACCAGGTATTCCCAAAGATAAACAATATAACAAACGCTAAGTGAATACCCAAAAAAATCCCATAATAATACCGAAAAAGACAAATTATCATCAAAAACTAATGACAAAAATCTAGGCCATATGTAATGCCTATAGAAAAATGAACTTATTTATATGTTATATGTTTTAATATTTGTTTATTTTGTTATGAAAGGATAAATATGTTATGTATTAATGTTATAGCAAGAACCAAGCAACTTCATAACATTTTAATAATTAGAGAATTAGAATTTTGTGCAAACACTACAAGGTAAGAGTTGTATTTTATGTTAATTTATTAGATTTAATTTGTTCAAAACCAATCGTGTATGGTATCATTGTATTCAGTTGAAAGCAGAAAATCCAAAAATAATAATGGCATGCAGATTGTAAGTAGTTCTGTAAAATTGTTTGACAAATACCAGAATAATTTCAGTAATATCTTTGAGTATGAAGAATAAGAAGTTTTTGTTCTAAAGCTTCTACGGAAGTCAAATTTGTTCTATGATGTTCCATTTGCATATTCTCGAACGCTCCAGAAGAAAATTTTACACAAATGTACCGGAAGTTCATGTTTAAAAATTAAAACAATGACCCTTACAGAGTATAAAAGGAAGACGAAATTTGACACAAAAAACACTTTATGCTTTGAATCCACAAGAGACACATCACCTACGAATCCAATCATCTCGTCCAAGGCGAAGTCGAAGAACAAGAATTCAACACGAGAACACAGAAAGGGTTTTTCCCGTACATGACAAAATACATGACTTAACCTATACAAGGAGTATACGCTAACGTGTTGTTGAGTAGAGCAGCAACACGCCATTTTTAATAGAAACGCACACAGCCAGATATCCAGCGGCCCTGGAAAGGACCGATTTTAATAGAGAAAATCAATTCTGCTGGTATTTGCTAAGACAAACTGACTTTGACAAATTTCCCAAAACAATTTACTGACACGAGCCTTCTACATTGAGTCTGGAACTAGCGCTGTGACGGCCGAATCGAGAAACCACGCAGACAGCTGTTCGCCGCCGCCAGAATTCAAAGCATAGATACAGTACGAACTTATTTCAATCGTGGAGAGTTTTAAAACCGTAATTTGACTTATAAATAATTACCAGTGTGCGAGGAACGTAAACACGAAGAGGCGCAAGATTGGAATCGTCCCCAAGAACAGTGTCCAGTGAAGAAAATACTTACGTGAATTGTTCAAAAGTTAAAATCATTTTTACCTGGTATCCTTTGTCACACAATTGTACTACACATGCCAAACACCTTCAAATCACACAATTTTTGTAAAGCATCACACTGATTTGTCTTGATAGTTCAAAGGAGTCACGTCCTGAGTATAAAGATTTTTCATACATTAAATTCATGCTGTTCAACTGAGCAATAAAATATTTATTAGCCGATACTTACTTAAAAAAAAACTTGTCAATAATAATTTTTTGTAACTCTGCAATTTTGTTTAATTTGAATGTTAGTCCTTCAGACGATTTTTATGAAAAGAAAGTACATTAAACATACGTTATTTACAATTCAAACTGTCTTGTTCACATTTTTTATATATAATTAATTTAAAAACTAAGAAATCAAATTTAATAATAATACTAATAATTTCTTGGAACAAATATCCAAGTGGCGCCCACATACACATATTAGCTTAAGTTGTGTTTGCAGGACAACATCGTCGCAGAGAAAAGAGCAATTAGTAAGTATTAAAAGTGCGCGGAGGGTAACACCCGACATAACAACACACATACAATTTTTGTTTATTATATATGTTACTAAAATATATTGGATTTATTAATGATTTTTTATGACAATCTACTGAGGTTATAATACAGCGTATAAAAATAATTAATTTGTCTCTGTTGACCTTCGGAACACAAGTAGAATTTTACTTTGTCTACTTGAAGTAAATAAGTAATAAAAAGTTTTTTGTGTTAGTTACTATAACGTCTTTACTGATGTGGTAGAATCTTCCGTTTAAACATTATTTTTAATTGTACATAAATAATGTAGATTCACTTCCGTTTATTGTCGACTGCAAATCCTTCATACGACGGGTTGATCCTGAATGATCCTGGATCTAGATGAGTACGTAGATTGATATACTCTGTCCGGCATCAGGATTGGTTCAAGCGTCTAGATAATTCTCACAAGCATGGTTAAATACAGTTACGAAATTACGGAAAATCTCTCGAAAAGGAGAAAGTGTCATCATATACGCTTCTCGACTAACCCAGCGTGCCTCGTCTGTATCAATGCCGTCCATTCACGTAGAAATAAAGAACTTCCAGTTTGTTCAAGAGCCCACTTGTAAGCAGGATTATGCTGGCACGCTGCAGTAAGGATGGGAAGTTATTCTGGAACACCTGCTCTACCTTTATAATCCACATCAGTTGGTTTTGTCGGTGAGTTACAGTGAGCGACTTCGTTAGTGAGGATCCAGTGGTTGTTGAAGATTAGTGGTAAGTGTTTAGTGTGTTATAATTAGTGTGGAACTCTATTAATTGACATTATTATTGCGTGTAGACAAATCTAACTCGAATTATTGTACCAGAGTACTTTATTGATTACAAATTGTTATTTGTGATTAATTAAAGCTGGCAATTAGTGAATTCATTGGTGTCTGTATTTTGTTTCCATTGTACCATAGCGTTGGGAATCCTCATACTCAGAGTAGCGATGCTAAACGTATTAATGTAGAATTAGGCAATTATATACGTATATATTTCTATGGTGGGCAAGCCATGGGCTGAATAATTACCGTTTTTTGAAAACACCTATAAATATAAAAATTTTGTAGAGCTACTGGTTATCCACCGATTGTACTGGAAAATGCCATAGACTAGGAAGATTTTGGAAGAAATTTGTTTGTAAACCTAAAAATCAACATTTACTTATACCTATGAGCTAAAAATAGATAGATATAAACATAATAAACGATAAATGTGTGAAGAGGACAGAGAAATTCAGTTGAACGTACAAGTTAGTTGAATTTAAAGTTGGAGATATGGTATTAATACGAAGTAATTCAGTAAATGAAGAGAATTGATGACACTATTAAAAAGTTGTTTAGATTATATGAAGATATATGTTTTGTATAAAATAATGAGAGCATAAACGTTTATTGTGTATGATAATGAAAACAGTTACTCACAATTTAATTCTTAAATCTTACGCTTTGAATTTCATCTATTATACATTCCTACGCAAAACGTTTTTGTGAACCTGTCTGACACAATTTTCTTGAATGGTCAATTTTTGTAAACAACGGCAAATCGATCTCTCAGGTCTTACATTAACATTTCCTTTTACCTACGCAGTGTTTTCACAAGTATGATTAGCACAAGTACACCCTAGGAATTTAAGACGTCATATTATTTCCCCGAATTTCCTAATCAGTGTCTAAACTTCTCAATGGTTAGACGCTTTTGTTGACCAAAATTCCAAGAACTTTTCAGACTGCCTTCATGCTGTCTGAAATATACTCCGTACTCACACGTGTTTACCATAACCGCAACATTAATATGTAATATATTAGCTGTATATGTGGTAGTATACCTCGTTATTCTGCCGTATAAGGCTTCATGACAATTGTAAAAGAAACAGTTGAGATATGCAGAAATTGTAGTGCCGTTAAAATTAACAGATCGACAATTGCGAGCAATTTAAATATTGCGTTCTTTATGTGACACTCTGTATGCATATTTTTAGCACTTCCTTGTTGTTAATATGATGTTAATCTCTATCAACCACTACTAATGTAGCAAGTTATACAAATTCCTATGTATTTGTTAGACGCGGAGAGAGTGTGTATTATTTTAATAGTTAAGCAGCAGCAAGCGCATTGTGTTTTTGCAAAAAAATGTTTTATCCAACAATCAGCCTACCTACAAATCTTATTACAAATATTATTTTGCAATTTCGTCTACATAATTCAACGAAAAGTATTCCAACAGATGTGTTACGCAAAAGAAAAAGTGAGTAAAAGAATTAAAAAGGGAACTCTATCGCTTATTAATCATTAGCGGAATCAACTTAAGTAAAGCGACTTCCACTTACACGATATTTAAAATTTCAACAACACTAGTCTTCAAATTCGAATTAAACGACAGAGGGGCAACACCAATTTGAACAAGTCACAATGACACACTTGTATTACCCCCCGCCTGTTGTACCCCAGAATTTCAAGTGGCAGCTTATCACATCGTTCTCCCTGTTATGAAGCAAAGCCAACTGTTCCATATATTCATTAGTTTTGAGTGTGCAAGAGAAATACCGTGTGGGCACAGACTGTTATCATTAGTTAGAGTAATCGCAGTCCTTCGGCGCAAGCAACTACAATTGCTCTCTTATCTTTGTGTAGAGGTGAAATTTATAATAGGAATTAGTGTACATCGGCAAGTAATGTCCGCTATCATGTCTTAGTACATCTCGTACCCAAGGATTTCTTTGGGTAGTCCTGGGTAGTCCTCTAAATTTTTACGTGCGATATGTATTAAATGTATTATAAACCGCTGGGCCCAAACAGACACAAACAATACCAATAACTGTAATGTTACATTGAATGCAATAAATAAGGCATAATAGAAAATGATTAGTACGCAGTTTTAGTGAGCGGAATCAGCTTTGCTTTATTTTAGTAGGCTAAACATTTGCCTCTTTGTGTGTAAAAATTCAACCAGGCAGCAGACTAAAATTAATGTCGGTACATCAATCAATGTCAGGTTACAAAATGTTAATAGCTATTACATACATACTATCATGAACTCATTAATTATAACAAAAGTTTTTGTGTCACATAAACGAATAAACTTTGTTCATATTCTTTTCTATCTATAATGTTACAAACTTGAAGTTTCAGATGTTATTTAATTAATAATTAATCAGTTTACTTGAAAGAACAAAATGGGCGTGGCCCCTAGAAGCATGATGTTGCCGACGATGTCGTACGGAGGCCTGTCGTAGAGACGTATTTCTTGGGTACCCTCACGAAGTGTCAGCCTCCGACTCTATAACTATGTGCAGGTTACATAAGTAAACGATAGCTTTCTGAAGGAAATCAAAAACTGCCGGTACTCTTAGACCAAGCCAATGCTGAAAGTCCCAGATGAGTTTTAGTACAAAGCAGACAAGTTACAGCACTCACTCATTCACTCCCACAGCACATAATTACAAATGTTGCGAGACTACAGTATCAAATTAACAATACATAGCTGATATTAAAAATTAAATTTTTTCTGACTGACTGCAGAGCAATTTAAATTAAAAAGGTTTACGCTACAAACAAGTTATGTTTGGTCGGTTACGAACGTGTTACAGCATTGTACGTCAAAAGACACACACATTTCACTACATACATACAATTGATAAATACGAATTCGGCACTGCCATTGATTCGTGCAGGTTGAGTATTCATGGTATGTCATATGGTTACGCATTGACTTGGTATGTCAAGTTTCCAGCACAAAGGGCAGAACTGAAGAAAATTTGGCCGGTAGTTTGGGCCGGCTGATTTGAATGGTTTGGGAAACATTAGGACATGGGCATGTCTCCAATCTCGTTGCACGTATCCTAGCTGGAGACTAGTTGTATAATTGGGAGAGTGGTTCAAGTCCGGGAGAGCCTTCAGGACTTCATTCGGTATGCCGTCTGGGCCTGGTGCTGAGTTGCGGCATTGGAATAGTTTAAACTTAAGGTCGTCTGCGGTTATCGGTTGCTCCAGTGGATGGTCGTCGGGGCCTGAAACAAATTTTGAAAAGAGTAACTCATTTATTAAATTTCTCTAGTCATTGTGTGTGTGTGTGTGTGTGTGTGTGTGTGTGTGTGTGTGTGTGTGTGTGTGTGTGTGTGTGTGTGTGAGATAAATAGACAGGGAGAGAGCGAGATGCCCGTGACCAAAGTTCTTAAAGTATATACAGTATACTTGACAACATGTAACTTGTAAACCAATTATAAATTAGTATGTGATTGTTGATAACTGCTTTACGTTGCCCCTTCAGTGAGTGTTAGAGAAAGTTTAGAGCGTGGATGATATTAATGTTCAATTTAGTTTCTCATTTGGTCAAGAAGGTAAATTTATATATCGGTACAGCTAAGTAATAAAATTTCACAAAAATAAAACGAAGAAGAAGAAGAAGGAGAAGAAGAAGAAGAAGAAGAAGAAGAAGAAGAAGAAGAAGAAGAAGAAGAAGAAGAAGAAGAAGAAGAAGAAGAAGAAGAAGAAGAAGAAGAAGAACAACAACAACAACAACAACAACAACAACAACAACAACAACAAGAACAAGAAGAGGACAAATAGCGGCCCGACGATGGCAACTGCGATATTGAAGAAGAAGAAGAAGAAGAAGAATATAATGATGATGGTGGTAGTGATGGTGATTATGATGATGATGATGATGAATATGGTGACGACTACGACAATGACAACGACGACGACGACGATGATGATAATGCTCCTCCTGCTGCTGGTGCTGCTGATTATGATAATGATAAAGGCATAGGAGAAAGGTCTTATACATATTTTATAAGAAAGGAAAATCTCGATGCTTAGGGATCACTAGGCATATTGCATTGACAGGCGTATTGTGTTTATTTCAAAAATGTAAAGGTAACGTATTTTGGGAATATTCGTCTTTTCAAGCTCTAATGTACCGTTCATCCCGTTGGTGTCTTGTCTTAGAAACACTATATCTTCATTTTATTATAACTACATGAACCGGTAACATGAAAGCAGTAGGTTTGTGTTCCCGAACATAGGTCATTCAAACCGATAGCCGCAATAAACTGAGAGGATAAATCAATTGTTCTTGACGAAACAATGCCATTGTAGGACACGCAAACAACCTAAGCGTTGAAGTGACGTACAGCCGGACAAAGATAGTTCAAACACATAGATCCATATCGCTTGCAATCAATTGTACCTACTTGACAGAGGAACACATGACTCGAACCGTGGCAAAGCAAATTAACTGAAGCCATTTAGGTTCTGTTTGCATTCCACCTCTCACGAAATAAAAACTGAGAAATTGTCTGTATGTACACTACGTAAATGCACGCAGTGCGCAGATGCTTACATACGGTCAGAAGCAGTCATAGCCGGTATACTTACAAAACTAGATTTAATTTTAAATGTGCTAAAAGTAAACCGAGATCTAGTACAATTGTGTACATTTTTTAATAAATTAAACTAAACTAAAAATTTAAATGGAAATTGCTGTGAACATAAGTATGTAGACAATAAAGTTATAAGTTATGTCTGCACATGTGTAACTCTTATTTGGAGTATAATTTTAATCTAGTTTGTAACATGCTGTTCGAAAAGGACATAAAGATTGAAAAATATTACAGAACCGTAATATGAAACAATTTTGTGTTAGAAGTGGATTGAAAATCAGTTTACACTGAAAAGTGTTTAACTTTTGGTAATATAGTTGAATTACGTTTAACACAATAAGCTTATATCAATATTTACGTTATGTTACACTACATTATCGAACACTTTTGTGTGGGTTACGGTAACTCTCTATTCTACATCATCTTCATTATCATGATCACCACTCTAAGGATTAGGCCCAACATCTGTTCCGGAACCCATCTCCTCCTTGGTCTACCGACATCTCCTTTCCCAGTAGGGGGGCAACCCAAGGCTTGGATATTAGGCATCCGATTCAAGTGCTTTGGTTTTCCATCTTCTTCTTTGGTTTTCAATCTTCTGGTGTAACGATACAATATTTAATTTGCATCTAATGTCTTCGTTCCTTCTCCTATATAGAAGAGAACAACCTTGCGTTTCTCTTAGAAATTTCATTTCAGATGCCTGAATCCTCTGCACGTCCCTTTTACCAAGACTCCATGTCTCACTAGCACACAGTAATCAGAGTTTTATAAAGTTTCATTCAGGTATCCCTCTGTTTTTTATTTTTCAAGTACCTATGAATCGTTGCACAGACACATCTAAATTTTATTAGCTTATTATCCTAATCAATATCGGTTTGATAGAAGTTACCACAAGCCAAGTAAAGAAAATGACTAAACTGATCCAAAATCTGTTTATTTACGTGTATCTTAGTTATTATATGATACCTGCCCTCAGATACCATCGTTTTAGATTTTGCAGCAGATATCTGTTGCCCATAGTTTTGTGGATGCTATCGAACGTAAATATCGCCAAAGTTTGATGTCAAAAAAGTGCAAAAGTTGAAGTACTTAGATTAGTTTCTGACACAGAATGTCAATGAGAAATTAGCGATTGAAGAAGATGCATAGAAACAGTGTTTGTGTCTACATCAACAGACTTAAAATCATATTTACTACCCCATCAGTCCAATGCAGCAGCTATTGTATGGAGAAAATCGGGAATGCTTGAATAAGGCACAGACAATAGCTAGTAACAGCAAAGTACTCCGTCAATCCATCGCTTACAGAATGTATTATTTAAAAGGTTCATCAAATCACGACAGTAGTGAGCAGATGCACCGTCATTCAAAAACCACATCTGCACTCTATCTGCAAGTGGAATATCTTCCAAGAGTTCCATCAGATGCGTTTGCAAGAAATGTAAGTGTTGTCTTCCATTAAGCCATGGTGGTAAGAAAAAAAGGGCCTAAGAGATTATCACCAAGAAGACCAAACTACATATTAAATGGAAACGTATAGGCTATTAGTCATGCTTTGGGGGCAGTCTCGTGTGTTTTCGTCTGCCCAAGTGTAGGTGTTTTGAAAGTTTACAATACCATTTCTTGTAAATTGTAACACTTTTGTGGCGCATTTTGGTCTGTTTCGTTTTTAATTTAAGTCAAATTTCTCAAATGTGTTCTTACTTTTCATAGACATCATACACATCACGTTTCTCATAATTAAATTCTATACAAAGTTAGTTAGAAATTTTTATTTGTTTATTGGCAAATTAACGAAGTTATTTTATCAAAAATCTAAAAATGTGTTTTTTGACTCAAATTGATTGTGTTTTACCCAGTTTTTCTTAGAAACTAATTAAGATAGAGGTCTAGACCTCTTTTATTCCATTTTTCAGATCAAAAACTATAAGAAACCACTAAATTTATCCTTCACTTTTACCCCACGAATTTCAGTATGGCGTCATTTTACCGTGGCAGCAGAAATCAGGTCGAACAGGTTCGGGAGCCGTAACTTGCTAACGAACCGTTTTCGGACCTATGCTTATATACTTTTTTTTATTTTTAGCTATATAATCAGCGTCCGAGAGATTACCGTGCAATTTTTAATCACCCTGTATACCTGAGTACAGCAAACAGGCTGTGCCTTGTAAGATAAATATTCCCAAATTCATTAACGTTGTAAAGGATTGTTACAGTAACGAAAATGTACTTTTTTAATGTACTTTTGTATATCTCCGATGTGTTTACAATCACATTGAGGTGAAGATAAATAGTATCATACAGTATACTATAAGATACTGGAATAGAGATTCAGGTTTACAACTAACTGAGAAAGGAGACAGGCACTGTAGCCAATTTACCTGTTATCGTAACACAAATTTTAGAAATAATAAGCGAGACGTATTGAAACCTGGCAGACGCAGCAAGAACAAGCGTAGCGTTTGTTTGTCACGTCGTTAGCGTCTGTTACAGACTGTCAACAACGCTATTAGTCTGCGAGCTGACAGGACACATTTCTCTATACCGCAGCCATAAAGGAACGTTTCGCAAAGTAGAATGTCAGGGCAATAAGTCGTGAGACGGTATTAAATTGTTGACATCAAAGTTTTCGTTTTAAAATAATAGTTGTGTGTTTCAAACTACCAAACCAGGTTTCACTCTTTGTCTTCCCAAAATTAAATAGTTTTAAAATTTTGTTTGGTTTCGGATTACAGATTGTACCGGAAGTTTTACTTTATTACACACTTACTGAACAGCGCTTGTCTATCTATTAAACTAATGCGGTATACTGTGCTTAAACAGTTCAGTAATTGTAAAACAATTTGAAAAGTGTTTCAACTGTCAAAACACAAAGTTCATATTCTTTAAATGATCAGTGCTTATGTAACATAAGAGACGTACTCTTTTTAATACACATATTGTGCATCACATGCCTTTTTGTTAAACATGATTCAGTTTAGAGTAGGAATCCGCTATTAACTATGACTATGCGTGTATTCAGTTTTATAAAATTAAGTGTCAAAAAAATATTTGACTGACTTCATGCAAATAGAAAAATGCATTGTTATTGTTTAATATTATTGAACAATATGTTTAATATTGTAAATATTACATAAAAGTAAAATTTATTGTTTAGGATACACAAAGAATATATTTACAGACGAATTGTCTTTAAGGAACGCAAAGTATATTTTTATTATTATACTCACTTTTTAGGTTAATCTAATTTATTATCTGAATTAATTTGCGATCAAACAAGGTATATGGGAAAAGTGTACTAATACATCTCTTAATAATGCTGGACAATCGACGCTGGTGAAGATAGTAAGAAGAGCGGTGCTGACTTTCGTTATGCAAACTTCTTCTTCTTCTTCTTCTTCTTCTTCTTCTTCTTCTTCTTCTTCTTCTTCTTCTTCTTCTTCTTCTTCTTCTTCTTCTTCTTCTTCTTCTTCTTCTTCTTCTTCTTCTTCTTCTTCTCCATCTCCATCTCCATCTCCATCTCCATCTCCATCTCCATCTTCATCTTCATCTTCATCTTCTTCTTCTTCTTCTTCATCTTCTTCTTCCTCCTCTTCCTCTTCCTCTTCCTCTTCCTCTTCCTCTTCCTCTTCCTCTTCCTCTTCCTCTTCCTCTTCTTCTTCTTCTCCTTCTTCTTCTTCTTCAAGGCTTAGGCTTGCAGCCTTTACGGCCACCGTTTTCTTGGTCTGTCTCTATCTCATTTTCCAAGAGACTTATACTGGATTACCTTTTTTGGTATTCTCGAGTCACCCATTCTATTTATGTGTTGTATACAGTTTTCTTTGTTTTGTTTAATTTTATTGTTTATCGAGTATAAACAATACTTGCCTTATGTCTGCGTTTCACACAAACACTTATTATCTGCGCCTCCATCTACCTCTTCCTTGACACACCTGGCTGCCAACTACATAGATACACAAATACTCTTACAAGCACTACTCTCCCTTCTACGTGGCTCCACCTTCTCAACGGCCGGCCTGCACTAGCGTACGACTCCCTACAAACTCATTACCATTTGGCTAAATGGGCCTTGCCCTAGACCAGCCCGAGCCTGGTCCTAACAAGGACCAGTCTCAAACAACCCTTAAAGAAATCTACGTTTCTTATGTGATCCCTTAGGGTGCATCCTTAACTCTCCTTAAGAATTTCATTTTAGCAGCTTGAATTCGTTCTCTCGGATTTTGGAAGAGTGTCCAGAATTATTCCCGTACATCAATACAGGTGCCACCATTGCGTTATACAATGCTAATTCTGTATCTGTTTGTACTTTCTTTCCCTGAGTCTTATGAATTGTATTACACACCCTCTGGTGTCTGCTTATATTATTTGCGATATCCTTTTCATATTTAGAGCTTATGCCGTGGCCACACTAGGTAGCTGTATCGGGATATTTGTCCAATAATTTTAGTGTCTATTACTGTTTTGAAGCGTACTGGGAATTTTCCTTTAAACGCCATTATTTTAGTCTCAGTCGTCATAATTTTTAAATTATATTCATATTAAATTTTACTGAGTTGACACAGTCTAGAAAATTTTTATCATCTACTTTCGTTTTCTTGTAGGATAATTTGATCGTCAGCAAACAGCAGTGTTAATGGAGAAATTATTAGTAAGTAAGTAAATTCCAGGACCAGTTTGTTACCTTACAACATCGTCAAAATATATATTATATAAATTAGGTGATAATCTGCCCCCTCGTGTAACAATGCAAACTTGAATATTAAATATTCTTGATTCCACATCCGGTGGATATGACTTCTACCTCTTCTAGCCAATGTAATCTGGCTCGATTCTAGCCTTGGTTAAGTTTATCTGGCTTGAGTGAGATCCCTTTTCTTTAATGTGTCCTCATCACTCTTGACCGAATCTTGTCTTTTTTTCAATTTCAACGCTACAACGTGAATTAGAGGACTTTATAACCTGTATACTTCATAAAATTACAGTACTACAGTACTGTATTTTCAGTACTGTAAAATTTATGCTCTCCTTTTTTTATTAATTGGTAAGATCCACCCGTCCAACACAGTCCTGGGGGCAGGAAGAGGTTACATCTCCAATGGCGCTAGGTACTGAAGAACTTAGGAGACGGTCTGTGAATAAAACCAAGAGCATGACCAGAAGCTAAAAGACAGCGCATCTGAAATAGGACTTATGCTGCAGAATTGTATCGTTCTTAGAAAATTTTGAATATGTTTTGTTCTAAAAAATAAAAAGACAAGAGATAAAGTGAAGAGATTGGTTACAGTGGATGTAGTGGTTACAGATACGGAACTAATAAACATAAAGATTTTTTTACCAAACTGGAGGACGAGAGATTCCGCTCAGAAGAGTGAAGAACTGTATCGCAGTTTGTAGATGTTCCTGGTATATTATATTGTAAGGAGAACCTTATCGAAAGCATAGAACGTCCTCTACCCGTCCTTCTCATAGTCGAGTAGGTGCACATCAGTAAAGGCCGCTCTCAAGTGTATTCCACAGTACTTTGGAGAACAGTTGAAATACACATTAACAGGCGTCCATTAAGGAGGAAAAGCTATTCTGGACCTCTGCGCGACTTATAAAAGCAGTGCGTCTGGCTTAGTTCGTTCAGTTCCTTGAGCGATTTTCTTTAATGCGGATAGAGTAGTGGTTAATGTATTGTGACGAAGTGTTATTGTTTTATAATTAGTGTGAAACTCTAATATTTTACATTATGTTTGCGTCTGGATAAATTTAATTTGAATTTTTGTACCAGCTGATTACAAATTGTTACTTTTTATTAATTAAAGCTGATGATTAATGACTTAATTGGTGTCTATATTTTGTTTTCCACTGTACCATTCAACGATAAGTGAGACCGTCGCAACAATATTCCCTAAAACTATCATTGTTCACTTAGCAATAGTAACTTGATCATCCTATCACTATTATAATGGCACTGCTGTTTAGTGAGTGACAGGCGTCATCAGAAGTAAAAGGTGTAATGGAACAATGATAATAATTAAAAATTTTTTTTTTTGGTTAGACAATAATCATGTTAATATACATTTTTAAATAAAATGTATTTATTGAAGGAAGCAAATTATAAACATGAAATATTTCCAATGTAACCTTTAAAATAGCTGATTAAGTACATAAACATTAAAACAAGCAATAATTAAATTGAATTAAATTGATTATTCTTTATTTTACATTAAAATTGAAACAAATTCGATTATTTGTTAATTAATTTAAAAACTTCTGAAGGTACTGATATATTCAGTGAAACGTAAGTCAGATCGATTGAATCGATAAAAATACTCGTACAACTACTTCCAGAACAAATTGTATTTGATGATGTATATAATACTATGTGTATGTGTGTGTGTGTGTGTGTGTAAATTGAATTAGTGCAGTTATAATTACAGCACGGAGTAAACATTGATCCTAAAATTATGAAAGAAGTAATTAATTACACTTACTTGGCAGAGAAAACAACTGTCTAATACAATCAGGCACACGTTAAATGAACGTCAGTTTTTCTCATTTATATGCAAATTAGGCCTGGCCTCAGACTCTGATAAACGGACAAAGTTTACTACAATCTGTTGATCATTTTACATTTTTCTTTATATCTATTATCAATAAACGTTCCAATGTCAGTAACATTTACTGTTAAAACTGCAATATTGTCTAATACCATATGTATGAAAGTTTGAGAAAATATGTGATACTGAAACGTGTATATTTACTAAATACGTCCACTAGATACGTAAATGTTCCACTAGAAATTTAGTACGTCCTAATACCTTGCGGACATATTATTTATAATCTAGTACCTATGAAGATTCATAATACATAAAAAGACCTACAATAAGTAATATATAACAAAATAGAAAACACAATTGCTCGGGCTTGCTTTGTGGTTTCCTTGGTGACTCATATTGGTGACGGCTATGCTGAGGTCGAGGATTGAGTTAAGTTCACCCTACTCAGTTTGCTTGCCTACCTCTACGACTTATAACTGTAAGAGAGAAATCTTATATGGCAACTATATATGGATCTTATATGTTACGTGGGTAACTAGTCACACACACACACACACGCACACACACAACTTTTCCATCTTGCGATTCGCTACCGTACGTGTTTCATAGCTGGCTTTCTCTTTGATTGTAGTAGAACATGAGATGCATCGTGCCATTAGGTGAAACAAGTCCCAGACCTGATAATTGTAAGTAAAAAGAAGCAAAACTTACCAACAATAAGTACGCCTACGGAACAAACAATTAGGATGAAGATAAATAGGCCTAAACATATACATATTTAAAACATAGAGGCGATTGGGGGGCCTACTTTGTGCAAACGTTCACACATCAATAGTTGACGATTTCGTAGTGGCAATAAGCTATTTGATGTCAAATTATTCTAGTAATGTTGACAGATCTGAAGATATTTTTAGGCGTAGAATCATGAGGTGCAGAACAGAAGGCGATGCAGAAGACCGTTTGTTTGCTGTAGTGATGTATTATTGAACTGGCATATTTATTTGAATGACAGTCTCACAGGATATCATAAAGTTACGAAGCTTGAGAATGACTTATGCCGAACAGTGAGCGCAACAGCGCTTACCGGAAGATAGAAATATGGCCAAATCAATCTAAAAAGGTTAACACAGTAATCGCGTATTTATATCGTTTACAGTAAGGTACAATATCCTTATGCCTTCCAGGTAGGTACCTTGCGTGGCGTGTCCGACGTGTACAGTCGACGTATTATATAATCTTCCTGTATGGTTTACGCATCATGTAGATATCGGAAAAAAACAACTGGCAACCTAGGTGTGGGTACAAATATAGGTGTTTCGGAAGTGACAAACTAGTCAGGTTGACACTGCGATTCAGTGCAAGTTTACAAAGCGGTTAAGTGCAAATTGATCATTGACAACTATTGTTTGGAAACATTTGTTATTAGTGATTTGTACTATATATGCTACTGTGTTAATAAGGTGCTATTTGTTGCTGTTATTATTACTGTGTGTTGGACAAACGAAAACTTGAAGAAGTGTTGTATACAAGTGTTCATTTGGTGTTTTATTTATAACAACTGTAACAAAAATCGTAATTATTGCAAGGCTATGGTGTCGATTTATCGATTTATTTATTAACTGACTAGTGAAGACGAACCGTGAGACTGTAGGCCTATATTGTCAGTATTCACAATGGGAACCAACATTATAGGGCAGACGTGTAGCTCCATTAAATAAGTACTGTCTGTTGATTGGGTAGTCACAAGATATGTAACACAAAGTGGCTACAGTCGTGACAAATTAGCAAAATGAAATAACATATTACATTCTGCTGTAAATACCAGTAATCTGAATCATAAAATACGAAAATCCGGATATTGCTTAATGTACTCGCTGTGTAGTTTGGAACAGTGTTAATAGCTAAATTTAATTTAAAAAGTTTTTGGTGATAAACTTCATTGTCGGAGCTGTATAAAATGTAAGACTTTTTTATCGAATACGTAGGACTGGATACCACAGTAATCATCTTAAATCCTAACAACTGAGAAAGGGAAATACTTAAAAGTATATTTTTATCCAACAGTTTATATGTGACCTGTTCTAGGTATTACACAAATTTTCATTTACACCGTTTAGCCCCTAACTACTGTCGCAATAGTATTTACATATGTAAACATAAAAACCTTTCGGGCAGATAAACGGGGTGCGTGTGTGAATAGCGTGTGACAGCAGCAGCGAGACCATAGGTCGACGTTAACGCAGCGGTTTTCAACAGAACGCCAAGAAGGAATTCTTGAATCAAGTAACATAGACAATTGTTCAAATACACATTCTTTTGTGTTCGAAGGCAATATATAAATAATTAATAATTTATTTAAAATTTACAGACAAGATTTAAATATTTAAATTAATTTTAGTTTAATAAATTCGTATCTCCAGATAAGAGACTCTGTTATATATTATTGGTTCTAATGCACATCTATGCATCCATAATTTGTTTCGTCGCGTAGATAGTTTTGACGGAGTCAACGTGGTTAGCACGAGTTAATTACTGTTGTATGTAATGTTTACTATTTTAAGACTGATCATAATTGAACTGTCTTATAACTTGTGTCTTAACAGAGGGTGTATACTGTGTATATTTTGCATATTCTTTGAGTACTGTGTTGTTATTTACAATACAAATCTCTAAAAATTATTAATTCATCGCAGTTCATAGAAGCACTCGACCGCTGGAGAACGGGAGGAGATCCTGCAGGAACAACGGTAGAAACAACAGTATCCTGGACGTCTACCCAAAGAAACATCTATCGACGCTTATCAAGAACAGGAGAAGCAACGTCGTATCGTTTATCAAAAGGGAAGGATTTTATAAACTTTAATAAAACAGACATCAACAAAAAGACAAAAAAATCCTTTTAAAATTAAGATTTGTGTAGCCTTAATTAGAATATAGTAGTGATTATTTTAAGTTTTTAAAGAATAGGTCAACAGAACAGTAATTAATTTATTTGCAAACTGAAACTGTAAATTAAATTTATTTTATAAAAAAATATTTAATTAATTTTATATTGTACCGGAAGAGTTAATTAATTTCGTTTCTATCAGAAACAGTCAGTTAAAATTATGGGTTATCATAAACAGTAGTAAAGCTTTTGTGCAATAAAAAAAAGGAATCTTTAATAAAACCAAAGATGTCGTTTAAATATCTTCGGGAAAACATATCCCAAACTACCTCAGACAAAGAATGTTTTAAGGTAAGAAAACTCAAATTAGCAAAGTCCTTTATTCTAACTCGCGAACTGTACAAAAAGAAAAATCTTTCCAGAAGTCCAAAAGTCCATTATAGAACTGTGATCAGGCCGGTGATCATGTACCGAAGTAGAAACAATTTGCTTTCAAAATTTTGAACCTCTTCTTAAAATTGAACAAAGAATTTTTGGTAAATCTTTGGCCCTAAGAAAACCGAAGATGAATACAAGCATAGACCCAAAGAAGACCCGTATAAGGATCTGGAAGATCTGAAAACGGCTTTCCGAAGAAAATGACTGAGATTCCTTAGACATGGTTCGGATGGATCGGTCCAGAATAAATAAACAAATTATCAACTAGGTTTGGCAACTTTTCAGGCTGAACGGATACATGAAACAACTCAAGGAGGAGGAAATGATGAAACTAGGTATCTTTTTGAACGACTGTGTGGATAAAAATACATAAGGAAACAAAATTTAGAATCATGAGGTTCTCTGCGGTCAGAAGAAGACAAGACCAAAGAAGTTCACTATCTGAATATCGACTACTTATTCTTTGCGACCTTGTACATCTCTCCCTTCTCTCTCTTTCTTTCTCTCTCTCCATATATATATATATATATATATATATATATGTGTGTGTGTATAATGGGTGAAATTTGCATATAAAATAATAAATTTCACTATTAACATATGATAGCATGTTTCAATGGGAACTGGTCAAAGTTAAATTTGCGTGTTGGAACATTGTTATTATAGACAGAAAGAATCATGTCTAAATTGTTAGATTAAGTTAATTTTTGACTGTATCAAAAAATATAAGTGTTGTGAAATAATTCGAACGTATGCATAGGCATATGGCAAGTGCGCTTGTGCGCGTGTGAATATCTGTGTCACGAAGTAACAATAAAAAACGAAATAACTTTTATGTAAATCAAATGTCTGATATAAGACTTATACCACATTATATTGTGCACAAAAATAAGACCAATCTGGTGGTAATATTTGTAAATAATATAAAGAACAGAATATATGAGTTTTTCATAAAAAAGTTTTTATCACCCACAAGAAAGCAATAAAATTATACCGCCCATATGCAAGTTTTACATTGCACACATGCAATTTCTTACAAGTAAAATGTTATCTGGACTGTCGCGTATGGGTAAGGGAGCGGTTTTGACCAATGAGATTGGCTAATATATTAGCTGATTTTATCCGTGACGTGATGCAAATCAGTCTACCGTAGAAATCAGAAGAAGCCAGTCTCGGTACTCTCTATAACGTGCAATCGTTAACTCTGGTTCAGTACGATAGAGCAGTGTGACAGAAAACTGCTCTGGTTTAATACGTTCTGTCAGCAGTTTTCGGACACTAATAGTAAAGTGCGCGACTGAATAATCGTGTGCTAATTCGGGAACAGTTTCAAGATTGTCCGATTAGGTTTCTATGAACACATCAAGTTGCCGGAGCTATATAATTAAGTAATAATTAATAACTAATCATTGTTCATAGAAGTACCCAATCCGTACAACGACCTGAGAGCTGAATCACAGGAGGAGATCCTGAAGAAGAACCAAAGGAGGCGCGGCGGTATCCTGACGACTACCTGAAAAGAGCAGCTGTCAACACTCATCAGGAAACGAGGAGAAACACCGCATCATTCATCACATCAGGAAAGTGAACATGAGTATTTATATAAAAACTTAATAACTCAATAAAACAAATAAACTAAAAAGACAGAGAAACTTATGGGAATTAAGATATATGTTATTAGAGTGTAAGAGTTATTTTTATATATAAATGAAGGAACGGTTTATTCACTTTTATTTACAAAAGAAGTAGTAATTTATTTATTTAAAGTGAATGTTTAATTTATTTTATTTGTACTAAAAACTGTCTATTAATTCTGTTGTGCTAATGTAAACTGTAGTAAATTCTGTACAGTCTAAATTTAAGAAAATCTTTAATTAAAGCTAAATATTTCCATATCTAGATATCGACTTATTTATTCTATGCAACCTTATATATATCTCGCTATTTATATATATATATATATATATATATATATGTGTGTGTGTGTGTGTGTGTGTGTGTGTGTGTTTGTGTGTGTAATTAAAAAAAAGAATTACTAGTGAAATAAAGAACAGATCGAGATAGTGATAATGGAACAATAAAAGAAATTACAAACAAAAAACAATTTAATCATAAAAAAAGCCAACAAAATTCAAGCCACAGTAATTATAGACAAAACAGATGAAATCAGAAAAGCTGAAGACTTCATCAACAATTATAAATGCATACAACTAAATAAAGAACCAACTGAAAAATATCTTAAACAGACAATAAAACCGAGTTTTCTAAGGTTTATAATTAAAAATGAATATTAATTAATCAGAATCGAAGTCGACTCAGCACAAGTATAGCAACTACGTGTGTCAGTGATTATCCAAGAGGAAAGCAATAAAATTCAATTAAAACTTTTCTAAACAAAGTACTCTACTAGCAAACAGCATATAGAGTGAGTGATTAAACTAATTACGCTCTGGTTATCGATTGTCTTTAATTATTACATCCAGGAAAAGATGATATCTTTACTAATATATCAAATGCAGGCACCGTTTAATGTTTACACACACACACACACACACACACACACACACACACACACACACACACACACACACATAAGAATATTATTTATCGACCGTGTTAATTATGGTTTCAAGTAGGTATCCAGTTTCAGTCTAAAAAATGCAGGTTTTATGCGATTTATGCACGTTTCGAGATTTATTTTAACTCATATTCATGCCCACAACATAAAATAAAAGTAATGTAATTGTAATTAGAGTTAATTATAATATATAAGTTGTATAGTATTAACAGTGGCGTTGTTTTGTATAGAACAGATAATAGTACTTACATATATTGTTGAGTCACGGATACGCACATACACAAAACTATACACTACACTACGATACAAAAACCTGATACATATTAATTATATTTATTCCTAACATTGTATACTGCATAATGGCAGTGTGTGAATCTATTTCGTGACTGGAGAAAGAGCGGACGCACAAAGTAAAGGATAGTCAGGTATTATCGGTACCAGTGGGGAGGGGGTTGATGGGGTCGTTGACTTGTTAGATGTCTATTGTATGTTTGTTTTCTGGGAATGTACAAGGGTTGAATAACACTTACTGAGACTCAATACGTCAGTTTTTTGTTAATGGATTTTTCCATATTTCTTTCGATAGTTATCATTTCAAGGAATTGCCGTTAGAAATGATTAGTTTCTGTATGCATTATTTTTACTTTGTTAAACTGGAAGGTGTGGCCATGTGCGACAGTGTGTTCCGTTAAGGCTGTTGGATCATGTTTATTAGTTTCTATCTTATCGCAGATGCTTTTGTGTTTGTGTTACACTCGGCTTTTTAAATACTGTTCTAAGCATCCATAATATTTTTGACCGCAGTTTTCTTGGTATGGAATTTTATAAACGATATTAGATTTTATATCAATGTCATCTCTATCTTTGGTATTCGTGACGAACGTGTTTATTGTATTGACATTTCTGTATGCTATGTTCGTGTTGTTATTAGTCCTTGTAAGCATTTTAGTGATTTTCTCTGATAGTGTTTTTTTGTATGATAAAGGAAAATATTTAGTAGTTGTGATAGTTTGGTCATGGGTATTGTTCAATCTAAGATGTTCTGTTAATTCTTTGCGTAGGCCTATACTTTCATTTGTGTGGTCAGCGGTCACATCAGTGGTATTGAAACATATATCATTCATATTGTTTGTATTATTCCTTATGTGTTTGTTGCATTGTTTTAGTAACGTGCAAATAAGTTTATGCGGGTGCCCATTTATTAATATTAAGTCGTCGACCCTGTTTTAAATTGCTTTTTTGTGGATGGCAGATATACGTCTGTGTGCTCGGTTTGTCAGATTTTTGCGACATTAATTTTGTAATGGTATGGACATTGACTCGAGTAGTAAGTATATCTTCCTGAATTTTGTGGTTTTTGCCACCATTTTATGTTGATTTTTCTATTAGGCTGACGGAGTAATACGACATCTAAATACGGAATTTAAAAGCCCGATTTTCCTAATTCAACAGTGAACATTAAACGTGGATGAAAATCATTAAATTTCTCCGTTATTTTGTTGTGTTTATTTCTTGGTGTAGCGATGACGATGTCATCTACATTTTTTGTATAGAAACAGGACGGAAAGTGGTAAGGTTTGGAGTTTTTTGTCTAGAATATGTTCGAGGAGATATATGTCAGCAAGAATGGGGGCAATAGGGGATCCCATAGGACATTCTAATAACTGTAAAAAAAACACCTTATTGAACTGAAAATAACCTCTCTGTAAACACAATTTTAAGGCTTCAAGAAACAGTTTCTTAATCGTTTCTGTGTAAGAACGTAAGAATTTTTGATCGTTTTGCTAAATTATCAATATGTTTACTGTGAGTTTTATTTTTGTTATGATTTTGGTAACTTGTAATAGCATTCACACACTGGCCTCTAACTGTTTCTCTGTCTTCATCTTTTATATTATATTGAATGAAGTATTCTACTTCACTGATTAGATTGACTATAGGAATTATATTATTGTGAATAGAAATAGAGTATTTCATTCCTAAGGATAAAGGCGTTGTATAACTAAAGGTATGTCTAATTTAGTTAGATTCACAAACCAATTATCGTTACCTACGGAATTACGTTCACGTTTCTGTAGTTTATTCAATTTGTTTTCTTGGCGTAATTTTATTACTTCATGATTTTATCAATATCAATTTTCTGTTTCCGTTCAAATTCCTCCATTACAGTTGATGGTAAAAATGACTTACATTGTTCTCCACACACAGCTATGATTTTTTTAATTGCAACAATATTACATACCGAACACTTAATTTCTAAATTTAATAACGTTTTATTAATTTACTTACTGCGTTTTCTAGTTGCTTATAATGTTTACGTTGTATAAAACAAGTGCGATGCAATTTCTTAAAGTAGTTATTGATATGTGAAGGTGAAATTTTTTCCATTCTGCACCGAAGAAGGAAAATGCGGTGATTCTTTTAATGAGCCAGCATCTTGTACGATTTTGGAAGTAATTTCAGTGTTGAGGTTCCGTGTCTGTTCTTAATGTTTGTGTAGAACCCCATATCATATGTTGTAGAAGTTATATTTAAGCCCCCAGAAATTAAATAAGAATATTATTTACCGACCGTGTCAATTATGGTTTCAAGCTTGTATCGAGATTTGGTCTAATAAAAATGCAGATATTATGCGACGTTTTGAGATTTATTTTATCTCATATTCATGGCCAATACATAAAATATAATGTAATATAATTTTAATGAGATTTGTTTATAATATATATATATTACGACGCTCCCTTTCATCTAACACAATTATCTAATATTTTGTATGTTAGATAAAATGTTACTTACCCGTGATATTACTTTACCTGGGCGCCAGAACAAATCACAGATACAAATGACACGGTTTCAGCTTAGCTCAGCGCATGGAGACACTCTTTCTCAGGATTCGTTCAGTGATTGTGGTTTCCAAGGGGAATCGTTACAAATAACACTTTAATATTTGCTTGATTATTTTTAATTAACGTTTTAATTAATTATTTTTAAACTTGATTAGGCTAATAGTAGGACTTATTTCTACCCTAACACTTATAATTACTGAGTGAGTGTGAAAAGTAACGATTAAGACGTTCAAACGACCTATGGCTCTTATCTGGTTTAATTAAGAGATTGCTATCTCCCAAACCAGTGCTAAAGGACAGGTCTGCAATAATTTGCACGTCCAATACTACACCCCACTTTCCATTCAACACTCCTCTACTATGTTAGAGCTAATCTTATAATTAAAATACAAAGTGTGAAATGCTTAGTGTCTTTTAAAATTAGTTTATTGCTTTTATTATTTATTTAGTGCTTATTACATTGATCAATGAATCTATTTCTTACTGTTTGATGCGTTGACCGAAGATAGGAATTCCTAAAGGTCCTCCTTTTGTTGGTTTTGCACAAAAGAATTGATGTTGATCAATGCTGTAGAAGATGCCCTGGCAATTACAGATACTGTAGCCTTCTGTCGCACAGGTCCTTCACGGCTGATGATTAATTAATTAATAAATTAATTAATTAAAGTTGTTTTACGCAGCGAGAGTTGTTGAATGGAAATAGTTCATCTATACTGCGGACTACTTCTCGAATTTGATGCTTAAATTACACTTTTGCGTGATTGAAAATTTCTGTACGTAATTTATACACGTTTAGCGCATTGAAGATCCGATCGAAGAGTGATGCTACCCCTCGCTTTGAGTTGGCGTCAGTTTTAAATACTGGATGCTGATTGGTTGTTCAAATAAATCATGCGTTTTTCCAGTTTCGACAATCTCGAACAGGTCGACAAAACACCCCGTGACAGGTTTCAAACTGCAGAGAATTTCTAGTTAAAATCGTACTTCCTGTGTTTGCAAATCGATTGATTACAGGTATTTGCAAACGTGTTTTCAAAGATCTGACCACAGAATATTGTTGCTTAGGCCTTTATCTGTGTGTGTGTGAAAACACCTAATTCCTACGTAGCATAATTCTCTCGTTATTCCTTTTGGCGTACGTCTTCCGTATAACTTCTCCAACTGTTAATTATATTAACTGAGATTGCGGCTACTTATAAAGCTTCACTTGCTGAATACAATGCTGTTTTCAGAATTGCCGTATATTTACTAGTTTTTAAGTTATTACAGGTTGAACTGATAATTTGTATTGAGTAAAACTTCATGTTTGTACCAGTATCTGATGTCGCGGTGACGTGGTTAGAGTTAGGTGGCTGCGATTGTACGCTCTCTCTCTTGCTTACGCTGCACTACTCCCTCCGTCAGACACTTCATATAACGCTCAGTTAGGACGCTAATATGAATCGTTATAATATATATATATTGTACAGTATTAACAGTGGCGTTGTTTTGTCTATAATAGCTAGTAATACATATATTGTTGATTCACGGATACGCACGGACACCAAACTATACACTACACTACGATAGAAAAACCTGATACATATAAATTATATTTATTCCTGACTTTGTATACTGCATAATGGAATTGTGTGAATCTATTTCGTGACTGGAGAAAGAGCGGACGCACAAAGTAAAGGGTTGTCAGGTATTACCGGTACCAGTGGGGGAGTGGGTTGATGGGGTGTTGACTTGTTAGATATCTATTGTAAGTTTGTTTTCTGGGAATGTACAACGTTTGAATAACACTTAATCAGACTCTGTACGTCAGTGATTTTGTTATTGAAATTTTCATTAACTCTCATTTAAATTGTATTACTTTATATTGTATGTTGTAGGCATGAATATGAGATAAAATAATATCGAAACTTGGCATAAAACCGGCATTTTTATTAGATCGAAACTCGATACCAACTTGAGACTATAATTAATTAACAAGGTCGATAAATAATATTTTTATTTGTGTGTGTGTGTCTATTGTAGCGTAACAAATTATTGTTTCATAGATAGGTTAGATGAAATGAACAACATAGGGTCTATATCTGGAGATAGGAAAAATTTAATAACTAACACACTAGTAATTATTATCGTATTATTCAGTTTTTAACATAAAAGTATTTATTATTTAATGTATTTCAAATAAAAGAGTCTATCGGGTTTGTTTTACATATATCTTTACTTGATCGTAGAATTCAAACAGTATTATATAATAGGCGTTCTGCGCTCCGCTGTCGTTCACTCCTCGTGCGTCGCTCGCTTACATCCGCGTCGTTCACTACTACCTCTCACACTCACGCGCTGCACTTCTCGGACAGTTATTGTTTATAAAATATATATCAGTGTTATAAATAGGTTACTAATAGATCGTGTGTATTGAGCTTACACAAACTCCCGCTTCTTGAAGTGTTCTCGCGTCTAATTACCAATACCGCGAATTGGTATTTTTGTCCCTAAACCGGAAATCTTCCACTATATGCGAAAAGCATTAAATGATCTATTATAATTGTAATTGAGGTCTTCGTTTGGATCAGAATACGATAAACTAGTATCGTCTACCAAAGTAGTAAGTCAGATAGAAGTAGACTTGACCTGACACGAAAAACTCGCGACAGTCAGGACGTCCTTCTATGACAAGACTTCAAAGCGAGCTGACCCATTCGTACTCGGCAGAGTATCGACTCAAATAAATTTTACACCTTCTGATTGGTAAAATCTATCAACGTCGGTCACTGTGATAGACAGACTTTACGATAAAACTCTGTCCGATTCTGCAAAGGCCTGTATAGATTTAATCTACAAATTTTATTACTCTCTTGCAGATAACAAGTTAAAGAAGAATTTTGATTTCATTAAAAAACACATAAAAATTAGAGTTTTAGAGAATTATTATATAAAAAATGTAGCCTTCAATACTGAGAGTACCCTGTCCAAATTTCAGAAAGAAATGTCAAATATAAAAGAAGTTATTAATTAAAATGTGAATCACCCGCGTACCCTCGCACTTATACAGAAATATCGCACTTAACATGAAAGAGTATAAAATTATGTGTTTCTTACATACTTAATTTATTTACCCATACCATAATTCAAAACGTATAACTATTTTACAAAGAAAAACAAAATCAATTTATAACATGTCTATGGCCGTCAGAGAGTGTGTTATAGCACTATTATCCCTATTAGACTTCCATTAACAAACGTTCTGTTGCTATATGTATATAAACATTAAACGTTCCCTGCATTTGATATATTAATAAAACTGTCATATTTTCCTGGGTGTGATAATTAAAGCCAATCGATAGCCAGAGCCCAATTAGTTTAATCCGACATTCTTCACGTATGCTGTTTGCTATTAGAGTATTTTGTTTAGAATAGTTTTAATTGAATTTTATTGCTTTCCTCTTGGATAATCACTGACACACGTAGTTGCTATAATTGTGCTGAGTCGACTTCGATTCTGATTAATTAATATTAATTTTTAATAACAAATCTTAGTAAACTCAGTTTATGTTTTGTTAGAGCTTGTTTCCTGTTTTGGTAATAGATAAGTGTAAAAAGTTTAATTGTCTGTTATTTTTAGTTTAAAAAAAGAATTTCTTGTTCTTATGTATACTGTTTTTCATCTAGTGTTACTCATATGTATAATTTTTTATTTCACCTAGCTGTCGCCAACAAAAAGGGTCAAAGTATTATCAACATACCTCTTAAAAATATAATTGTACTTAGTAATTTACTTCTATGAAACAGTAAACATTTTCAAAATAGTTCATATAAATGTTTAATAACAGGCAAAAATGTGTTCCTCTTCTTGAATAAATTACTTAGTGTTAAATGTAAGATAATTCTTTTCTCATACTATTTACAGTAGAACAAATAGTTCATCTATTCTCTGAGAACTTAGTTGTTTACACTCGTGAAGGAGCTCCCTTTCGCTTGTTTAACAGTTGCGTTTGTATATGGGTTAATAACACTTGGGACGTCACTTAATGATGAATAATTAAAATTACACTGACTTCGATACAAATCTTGAACCTTTACACATTTATAAAAAGGTAATTATATGATTGTTGTTGAAATATTTGAAATACATAAAGCATTTAAAACCAAGCGTAATTACATATTAAATGACCAAAATATGTTCGTAACTAACGCTTCGTACGATACTGCAATGAGAGTTTATTTATGGCCAGGTTCATGCCATTTGTTGGGCAAGTGTGTCAGTGTCTTTCCAACAACAAGGTATTCAGCGTTCAAGTAGCGTGTACCTAAATCTCTCTTACTTAAATGATTGATAAATTGTCTGCTCGAATTTGATTGATAAATTTTAATATCTGACAACCTCTTATGAAAAATATAAGAGATATACCTCTTATCGTTATGTGTTTGATGATGAAACAATCGTTCCGAAACCGGCACATTTCAAGACGGAACTGAAATAAGGTAATGTACTTTATATTTTTGTACGTTATAAATTGCGTTTAGACTTTATGGATGTATTCTTTTGCAAAATAAAATTTGAATGGGTTCCTCTTTACAATTAATGCAATGGGTTCGCCAATGCTAAATTTACCACTGCTTAGAAAGTGTTAACATATTTATTCTTCTGCCTGCGCTAAAACAACTCAAGCATTCATACAGCACTAACTACAACGACGCAGACCACCAACACGAGAGAGCGTTGCAGTGCTACAACGACGATTTTGCAAAGAAGAGGACATCGTTACATTGGAATTTATCAATATACTTATGTTATTCTATTAAAGCTACTTTGAAAGGCGTTGCACATTTTTCTCTTTCTTTCCCCTTTATGTATAAGTCTTTAATTAAATAATCTCGTCTTTCTTTCTTCTTCTATGATTCCACTTCGTTATTCTTTTCTTTCAATCTTTTCTTTCAACTTAAATTCTTCTCTTTTCTGCTGCACTTATTCCTGACCTTAATTATTTTTACTTTGTCTATTTCGGTCATAAATAATTTTTTACGCCTTGATGCCCACAAAACATTGATGGCTTATATAATCTTTTATTTTTTATTATTAGTAAACGTTAATAAATATTTTATTTTCCTTTCCAAATTTCTATTGAGTGTTTAGAGAAATCATTGTTTAAATTTTTTCGTTTAATTACAATGTAAGTTAAAAACATTTTTATATAATTTAGATTATAATATTTTTAGTATTCTTTTTTCGACTGTTAATATGTTTTTTCTGCAGGAAAGACTCTCACAGGCATTTATATATTATAATGTACTAGTCTTGATAGTAGTAATAATGAATGTCTTGATCAATTAAAATTCTTAAATTTCCTTTAATTCCTTCCTTTATTCCGTTTGAATTCACTTACCTATTTAAATAATTTTAATAGCACGTGGCATACAAGAAAAAGGTAGTGCCAACTTATCTTCAGATGGTTATGGAAACGCTACTATTCGTAAACTAACAAAGATGTTAAGTATTAAAAATAATTATTCATACACAAATAATTCCCTTCAATATTCTTTTACTTCGTTTTAAATTCTGTCTTTTTCTTCTTAAATTAAAATGAACAACATTTTTCTTAATTTTAATTGTCCAGGCTTGTTAAATTTATAGCTCAGCGGTTGGTACAATGATCTTCTTCAAGCTCAGACCTATTTTAATGGTTACGTTATGTAAATATAACATCCTCGGTTTCTTGTGACTACAATAATTAATTACGAGAATGTCCTTTGTGAAGTACAAAACATCACAATAAAAAATTGACTATAATATAACAAAACAATATCTTATATCTAAAATAACGAATAGTTTTATGTGCCGAATACTATCTATTTTAGAGGTTAACCAAGTCTTAATAGGTTATACTGCTTTAAGCATTAAACACAAAGAAATAATAGTTTATACGTGAAAAAATTACAATAGTGTTAGTGTTTTGTTCAGTGGTAGTGGAATAAATAGTTCACAAGTTTGCATAAAGTGTTGCCGTTTGTATTATTATAATTAGTTATAAGCCGTTTAAAATTTTAAGTATTAACACTATACTTTTCTTTACTTGGCAACCACTTTCTTATTCACTGTTAATATTATTAATTCACTATACCTCCTTTCGGATTAAGTAAACAATTCACAACACTTTTCTTCATTGTTTTGGTTATGTTATGGTAATCACTCTTCACCTAATCTAGTTGAGGTTCGATTCTGATGATACTTTCGTGGCTATAGGTGTCGCAGAGGAGCTGTTCTTTATTGTACGAATTCCAACAATAGACTAACTTGCTATGCTTCACATTTTGGGTCGCTACACGCAAAATGTGAAAAATTCCCATTGGTTGAAATCTGAAGGATTCTTATGGATGGCGTCGTTTTTCTGAGATCAAAATTACTAAAAATTCTTAAATTTAAAATTTTTTCCTTGTGCTGTGCACAATTGTAAAGCTATTATTATCAAAGAAATGCTTTTTTTCTCCCGATTATTTTAAGATCTCACAACTTATGTTTATATACACTAATTCCAAAACTAACATTTTTAAAGTTTGGCCAATTCTAATAAATTATGTTTCGTATTGTTTAAATTAGCAGCCATCCTTACTATTTCTTTTATGAATTCGCTAACTGCTATAATTTTTTATTGTTCGACTAAGCTTTTCGTCATTACTGACATCTTCAGGTCTTTAAGATGTCATAAAAGAAATACTAAATTATGTTTAAAAGTTATCTTTTTTTGTTACATAACTAGTTTTCTTTGCTGCGCATATGATTTTATGTTAAAAATATGTATTTTAATACCAGTGATTACAATTATGAACACTATCTTTTTATAAAAACATTGGCTTGTACAATAGGTATAATAAGGTTTTGTGTACCTTGGACTGTTATTTGTTTCTTACAGTAAAATTGCTTAATTCTAATACAAGTTAACATTTATTCTTTATTCATTATAAACTACATGATCTATTACTAGACATATCATGATCTAATATCGTACTTATACATTGTAATGTCCCTGTCTACCTTCTAAAGTAGATGTAGGGTTTTTTCCCAAGTTAACATCTTGTTAATTACATTATTACTTGTCCATTACAAACACTTATGATTACTTATTTCATAATCTACTAGTCAGCTTATCTGTTACACTTTCTATTACTAAATTATTTACATCACATTCTTCTTTACATCTTTAGCATTCTTTTAACATACAAAAGTATGCCTTCTTTCCTACCACACATTATAACATTTTTATATAAAAATAAAACTTTTATCACCCATTTATAGCATAATAATCTCTATCTGAATTTTCTATGTGTCTATCAGTCACAATCAGATCTAACTACTTAATCTAGTTTTATAGTTTTATCTTAAATTTTATTTAGTTTATGTTATCATTTTTCCAGTTACTGGTTACCCAGCTAGGCTCTCCATTGTAGGCTTTTACCTACCCTGTACATTATTTCTTATGCAGTCTACGGGAATTGTTGTTATTAAGTTCAATTTAGACATGTTTGATATTTTAGTTTTCTTATTCTACCTTACAATGATCTTAAATTCACTTGTTAATACCTATCTCTCAAGACATAGGTTTATTACTTTATTATTGTTGTGTACTTCAGTATATTTATATGACAATCTTTATGTTGAGGTATACGTCATGTTACAATATTTATAGGATTTTAGGACATGCATCAACTTTCAGTGTTTTGATCTTGCATTTCTGCTTGTAGCACCATTTTTGTTTTAAATGTTTGATGATTGTTTGCGATGTATAGTTTCCACGGGGTATAATATAAATGTTTAAGACCTGAAGATGTCAGTAATGACGAAAAGCTTAGTCAAACAATAAAAAAATTATAGCAGTTAGCAAATTCATAAAAGAAATATAATATAAATGATTATATGTTATACTATTTTCATCTTTTGTGGTCTCCTTTTCTCATACCTTCTATTCTGTTGCGGTTGGTGTTATAATTACCTGTAGATATTTAAATTTTTGAACTTTGTTAATTCTACAGATTTGAATATCTATCTGCTCTTTGTTACAGTCATATTTTCTATTTCTTCAATGACATTAGTAGGCACATTTTTGAAGCACTATTTTCCAAAAACCGTACTTTAAGTTTTTTGTTCCAGTTCTGTGGTAAGACAACTAAGTAATCTGTAAATGGTAAATGGTTAACAACTAATTTATTATTTCTTTTATCAATAATGATAAATCTTTTATATTTTTCTTTTCAACAGTTTTTTCCATTTTTGCAGCACAATTAAAGAGCGACGGCGTTGTAACATCCAGTATCCAAAATCACCTTACGTCAAGGGTCTCCGAAAATTTTTCGAAATATTTGCTGGAGTACGCATGTGATACACTTTCCTTCATTAGTCCAACATTTTAATTATTCACACTAAATTACTTCAGTCTTTAAAGAGGCTTTCTCTGTGGAAGAAATCATAAATTCCTTGAATTCGAACAAAAATGTAACATGTGGTTTTGCATTTCTGGTGATCACAGGGTGTTATATTTTATAATTTAAAATTTGTTCACCACACGATTTTACCAATATGAACATCCGAAGAAATTCTTTCACATTTTGTTATATTATATTTTAAAATCTGAGTTGTAAGCACCTACTGTACTTTAAATTTTATGTGCGACGGACAACAGAGAGATTCCACATAATTTTAACATAGGTTTTATCGCTTTTGCGAAAGAGATTATGTTATGCATTATAGATGACAATACTTTAATTATACATTATTTAATATTTAATTGTTTGATCCAAAAGGAACAAACTATAGTAAAACAGATTGTTGACGATGAAAGCAGAATTAATTTGGAGTAAATATACGTATATACGTATATTGTAACTGAATATTTGACTCAGAACAGTCGGAACTAATTTCAAATCTGCAAACTAGAGAAATAAATTATTAAAGAAGTCAATATTGTTACGACGGTCTACTCGATCGTCGTAGGTACAGTGGAAACAAAATAAGTACAAGAAACCAATTAAATCACTAATCACACCTTTAATTTTTACAGTTAAACAGTTCGTAAAGTCTCTAAAACAAATGAAATGAAAATTGTTCACACGCCATAAAATGTCCACTAAAATTAAACAGAATTGTATTACAATTATACCGTCCGATTATAAAACACCACTCTTAACTAATAACTACTTGAACGCGCACAGAAATATCGCTACTGTAACTCTCAATATACAGCACTAATACTGACTGAATGTCGTTGAGTAATGGAATTTATACCGCCCCAAATTACTAGATTATTCCATAATGCACGATAGCGCCAGTATAGTTACGACGTAATTACTTGCGGCCTTGACACAGTCCGTGCGCCCGAGCGATGTCTTGCACAGTCTAGAAAATGCGTCAACAACCACGTACGCCACACACGTTACATTCAGGTTCACTCTGGAAAATTCGATAAACACGTAGACTGTACTGTCATGTTGTAACACTGCCCCCTCCTTAAGCCTGTTAATCCCGAAATGGCAAACCGTCTCTGAAGTAGTACTTCGCCAGGCGATCTAGGTGGACGACCTTTAAACTTTCGCTGCCCTTCCTGTTGAATCCGATAAACAACATCGTTGATTATTTTTTTCACAGTGTAGGGTCCTTCCCAATTAGACTGAAGCTTAGGTGAGCGACCACGACGCCGCTTTGGATTGAACAACCAGACCTGATCTTCTTCTTGGAAACCCACACTATTGCTCGCCAATCATAGCGAGTTTTCATTTTATCACTGGCAATCTTCAGTTGTCCTCTTACCAAGCAATCCATCTCTCGCAGTTGGTTTTCAAATTGCAAGGAATAGTTCTGTGGCTATTGGGACTGAGTCTCAGGTGATACGAACATTAAGTCCCCAGGAAGACGAATCTCCCGCCCAAACACCAATTTTGCTGGAGTCATGCCGGTTGTGTCGTATACTGATGATCTAAACGCCATGAGTCCCAGTCTAAGTGGTATACGTTGTAACGTCACAGAACGTTCCATTAAGGAAATCATTTACATAGCAATTATCATAAGAGGAAAATGAGGTGAACAGTATCGAACCCAAGTAGTCCTAAAAAATTGTGTAATTTTGTCTAATAATTATTTCTACTAACATGAAAAACGACCAGACTGTGACTAAGACACAAACCCCATATATATTATTAAAGTGAATAACAGTGAAAAAACCATAAGACACTATAAGAGAGAGAAATAATGTCAGAATCAACCAAAATAAAGTCATTAATTATTAAGTTTTATAACTCTGAATAGAGTATTAAGAACTATTTTTTGTGAATGAATGGGCATGATCCATTATTATATTATGTAATGTAAATAAAATAAATGTATTAAATGACTTAAATACATTATTAGAAAAAGTATAAGTTAAAATAAAAATTATATATTTGTTATGACAAAAAATATTAATGTGTTGGATTTGAGACCAAGCACCCAGATTTCATGAAAATAATTAATTATTATCAGATTGAAATAAAAACTATATGTAATTGTCACGCAGACGAAAGTGAACAATTTATCTTTAATAAAGAAAGCTGTCAAATGATTAAAAGTCAGTCAAAATAGCCAAAAACAGTATTAACTAAAAACATGTGGTAGGCATATAATATTGTATAATTTATGGATTTAATGTTGCCAAAATGCAACCAAATGCATTAGAAAGTTGAAATATGATATAAAGCGACTATACTAATATATTTGGGTAACTTTAACATTGTAATAGTCAAGTTAGCAAAATATTTACCTATACCATGTATGGCTCGAGCCAATCAACCAGTACAAAAATAATCATATCTGGCTAAATATTTACAAAATGATAACAAAAATAAAATAGAATGGTACAATACTTCAGTATACCTTAAAAACGAACAAACTCAGTTGAAAATAAAGTCAATTATAAAAGAATTTAACTTAAAGGGTGAGATTTGTCACACCATAGAAAAGGACATCTCAAGATGACCAGTCAATGATGCTATGTCATCCTGTGATAAACATAATATATGTAAAGAGTAACCAGGTATCACAAAAGATAGACAATACAATAAACTCTGAGTGTACACTAGTGAAATACTACATATGTTAAAGAAAGAGACTAATTATTGTGTTATAACATTAACAAAAAATCTAGGCCATGAGCAGAGGCCATGTAAAATTGTAATTATTTATGTATAATCTATGTTAAAATTTGTTTGTTTTGTTGTAGGAAGGTAGTAATATTATATGTTCAGATTGTGGAAGGAACATAATAATTCCACAACAATTTTTGTTCTAAAAGTATTGAATTTTAATGACAACAACCAAGGTGAGAGTTGTATATTGTGTTACTTATTAGACTTAATTTAATTAAAAACCAATCATAATTAGTATCACTAGATTCAGTTGAAAACAGAGAATCTAAATGTAATAATGGCATACAAATTGTGAGTACTAATGTGAAACTGTTTGATAAATACCAGAGTAATTTTTGAAATATCCTTAGTATGAAGAATAAGAAATTCGTTTTAAAGCTTCGACGGAAGTGAAAATTGTTCCATAATGTTCCATTTCGTTCATTCTCGAACAATCTAGAAAGAATTTTTACACAAATATACCGGAAGTCAATGAAAATAGTCAGCCTGGATTAGTATAAAAGAGAGACCAAATTCGACCCAAAAAACACTTGAAACTTGAACTCCAGAACTGATGCATCACCCACGACACTGATCAACGCAGCTAAGGCGAAACCGAGAGGCGAGAAATCGACACAAGACCCGAAGAAAGGCTTTTCCCGTACATTGACAAACAGACTGACATAACCTCTACAAGAATCTACGCCAACGTGTTGCTGAAATAGAGCAGCGACACGGCACATTTTAATAGAAATCACGCAGCCAGAACGTCAACGGCCCAGGAGGGACCAAAACTTTAAATAGAGAACGAATTCTGCTGTGTTCGCATAGACTGACTAACTTAACCCCCTTACAATAATCCCCTTAACGTAAACAAACAAAACACCAAGCCTTTCTCTCGACTGCATGGGAATCAGCGCTACGGCGGCCAATTTCTGAATCAACGCGAAACAGATGATTCGTAGTGGCGGCGTTTGAACGATAATCTACTGCCAAACGTTTTTACAAAAAGTGCGGAAATAGTAAATGATTGCAATTTTGACTTAAAATAGATTCAGTGCACATATGAAGAGGCGAGATTGAAAAACTACCCGAGAGGAGTGTCCTGTGCGAGATTAATTATTCATTGGAACGTGAGTTACCAAAATTAAAGTCATTTTTTTACCTGGTTACATTTATCACACAGTTGTACTACACATGCTACACACACCTTCAAATCACTTAATTTTACTTGTAAAGCGTCTTATTGATATGTCTTAGTAGTTCAAAGGAGTCACGTCCTGAGAGTAAAGATTTTTTCACGTATTCAACTCATGCTTTTCAACTGAGTAAAAAATTGAAAACATTAGCCGATACTTGATTGGATAAATAAAATTGTCAATAATAATAATAATAATAATAACTTGTGAATTTTTTTATTAACTCTGCAATTGTATAATTTATTATGAATATTAGTCCTTCAGACGATTTGTTTGTTTCTGAAGAATCATTAAACTTACCTGATTTTTCCAAGCTAAACTGACTTGTTTATATTTTTCGTAGAAGTAAGATCTAAAACTTTTTAATTTCTTTAATAATCACATTTATTTCTTGGAACAAACGATTCCAAGTGGCGCCCACAAAAAACATAGTATTAAGTTGTGTTACAGGACTACATCACCGTAGAGGATCCAGTCAACAGTAAGTAACAAAAAGTGCGCGGAGGTAACCCCCGACATTTTACAACACAATTACAACACACTCAATTTTATCTTTTCGTTATAACGTTGGTCCCAGTCTGTTTGGTTCTCGTCAACAACCTTCGAAAGATGTTTCTCAAGTGTTCTATTGAATCTCTCAACCATCGCGTCCGACTGAGGATGCAGAGGCGTTGTCCTAGTCTTTCGAATTCCGAGTAGACGGAATAATTCTTTAAACACTCCTGATTCCAAATTTCTCCCTTGATCCGTATGGATTTCTATAGGGGCTCCATAACGCTAACAGAAGTTGTGAACTAACTGCTTTGCCACAGTGGTAACATGCTGATTTGGAATTGCGTAGGCTTCCACCCACTTAATAAAGTAGTCACCTAAAAACATTATGTACCGGTTTCCATCGTCAGTAACTTGAATGGTCCATCAATGTCTATGACAATTGTCTCGAAAGGCAGTCCAACGTTAAACTGCCTCATTTTTCCCCCGCTTCTGGTTTGTGGGCCCTTGCTTGCAGCACATATTTCACACGTCCGAACCGATTTCTCTACGTCGTGGCGATGATGAAGCCAATAGAATCGCTTCCATATTTTGTTAAGGGTTTTGTAACGTATTGCCACGTTACAAATCCAGGGAACCCATCTTAACTGACACTCGCCAATTACATGGGCTGCCTACGTTGTAACGAACTGTTATTAAACTCAAATTAACTGAACAAATTACAGAAGATAATTATAAGGAAACAAGGGAAGGTATTTCACTGATTTATGCACTCATTTTCATGTGTAACAAGATGACTTCTTTTTATTAACAACTGTTACTCAAAGATCCCATGACATCATTAATTAGATTAAAATATTTAAATGCTTTTCATAAAAAACTTAGGGATGAAACTGATTATGTATTCTTTTACCTCGGATCCGAGTTTACTTTAAGTATATTTATAGCAAAGACTTCTACGTATTTTGAGTTCATCTAGACGCTTGCAAGACTTCTTTTACCATTTGAAGAATGGTATTATTACTTAAAGTGATTATAAATTACATTTACATTTAAGGCGTTACAACGTACGATATTGAATCTTACAGTAAACTCTTAGCTTGTCTCATTTTAATTTAAAAAACAATTTATAGTCTTTTAAACGTCTCTTTTTAATGTGAGTTGTGTATCAAATATGATTAACTCTCGATAGGCAAGCTATCGAGTCACCTTTACAATTGGTCGTAGTAACCTCGTCCTGGGGTGTCTCTCTTTGGAATTCTTGAAGTCGGCATCATCATCTGGGTCGTGTCTTCGGCAAGTACTAGATAGGATGTTCACTGCGGAGATTGGAGTTTCTTTTGTGAAAGTAGGTGTAGATCCACGGAGGTCCTCGTCAGCGTCTTATGCATCGTATACGTGTATTTATGAAGTTTATGCAGATCAAATCTTCATGTATAAGGTTGTAATTGTATTTACCTCTTGAGGGGAGACGTCATCTTGTTTACTACTAGTTAAGTTTTTGTTTTACTTATTACATTTTTGTTCTTAACACATCTTTATATCATTCACACATTACACAACGCTCGCCACGTTTAGCAGTGGTAGCTAACATTTTAAAATTAAATTAAAAAAACAAATGCATTTTCGTGGAGCTCTCGCTCATACGTCTGTACGGTCTGACGGCAGCATAGTCACTCTCTACTAGATTCGACTGGCACATAACAACGGAGAGCGGCAAGTACTCCGCGACAATATAGTTCCTATTTTATTTAAATTGACATTCTTATTACCAAAAGCAACACATTAATTATACATATATAATTTAAGTGAATTATTTTAACTACTACTCGTGCCTTCAAATTTCTATATCTTCGTAACTTACAGACGACTCGATAAACACGTTGAGTCCGGAACTAACAGGTCACCGCATGATGACTAGCAAAGGGTTAATTGTGATATTAATAAGTTTTTTACAATTCGACTTTTTATTAGTGCATCTGTTGATTTTCATTCACTTCTTATTCTCATTCTGATTTAGTACAGGGGCTTTAGGTTTAATAGTGCGATTTAAAAAAACGTAATCGCTCGCAAATTTAATTTTTATTTATTTAAGATTACAGTTTCAATTAAAACGTCACATACTCCACCGCTTAAATTTCACGTTACGGGTGTTTTGTGAGTCTAACGCACAATTGGGGACTTGGAGTATGTTTGGTGTCAGTGTGTGTAATTATTTATTGTTACTATTATTTATTACTAGTACACGGTTTGTTTTCTCTGTCTTCCTTTAAATTTATTTTGTTCTCATTCGTGAAATTCACTTTATCTCACTTCTTACAATGCTAACTAATATTTTAATTCTTAATACTAATTTCCCTAATTATCCGTAACTCACAATATCGTGGCCCGACTGACATCGGCTTACTCTAACTACACCAGCTAGCTTTCAGCACTCTTTAATGATCTTTTGGCACCTTTCTGCCCCCATCATTACCCTTTTCAGTCGGCGCCGTTGTGACTTGTTACGTTACATATATATAATCCTTAATTATATATCATCAACTTACCTCTAATATAATCTAAAGAAGATCCCTTACTCCACTTTAGATCATTGCTAATCCTAACATCTTAGGCTACCGAGAGAAGCGGAACTTCACGAAGGTAATTCTTATTATCTCTTTAACAATACTTAAACAAACTATGCGGAAGGGGAGACACTTTACACATTGCATTGTAATACACACTAGGGAGGTTTTCAATTGTTTACATAAGCACCAGTTCATCACAATAGAGGGGCGGGTGTCTGCTTACTACAATTCTCAACACGCTTTAATTCCTCGAACTGGCCACGTCAGGGTGTTTACAATATGCAACTATACTTGTATTATTATTTTCTTTTCCCTTATTTACTGCTACACTTTTCACAAATTTAGTTTAACTTATGATTTATTTAACCTTATTATTTAATACAATTATTATTCACTTATTATTATTTACTTTGGTTTTCATTCTAAGAAGCTTACCTTTTTTTTTAATTTATTCATTATTTACTTTGGGAGATTTAAGAAACTTACTTAGAATTATTTCCCATTTAATTACCATATTTATTTAGCACACTTTGTTTACTTCGTTTACAGTTTTGTTCAGTTTAAAAGTTTACTGTTTTGGGGCATGGGGTTTAATACTTTATCAAACAATGGGGAGTTAACTAGGTCATTTATTTATTTGAAAAAATTTAATTCACTATATTATTTAACTGTCGTCACTATATTATTTAATTGTCGTCACGGTGAAAATACTTGATCTACTATACTATACACTAACTAAATAGACAAGATGAATTCTTGGGTAAATCATTTGCATAATTCAGAAAAGAACAATTTCTCTTCTAAGGGAGAGACAGAAATTCTACACACACATATTTCAAAGTACAACGATCTGCCACGCGTTGGGCAACCAATTACAACGATAAGCAATTATGCTAACAATAATGAATTAATTAATATGTGATTAATTAATTATGTAAATATACTAATTTGCATAATGAGCTCGTGTAATCACTCAATTAGGTTACTCATATCAACTGAACTGATTGAAGCTAAATAACACGTTAATTTCTTTATGTTAACACAATTATTGCATGGAGACTCTAATTGTTGTATTAATAAAAACTACTATAAATCACTCAAATGCCATTGTTTTCGTGTTCTGAGGTAATTTGACAATAATGAACGCATATATTCTGGATAAAATAAACACTTATTTATTTAACATCATATCATTAAATAAAGAGATTTCAATATATAAAATATTGATGATTCCCTGTAAATACATTCATAAACTCATAAAAAGAACATAAAAGAACACATGTATATACATCAAATTACAAGGTGAATCCAATACGTTGTTTGCTGGAAAACATACACATACATATATAATGCAATCGATATATAGAAACACAAATAGTCAAACAATAAATCTTATACTAATGCGTTCATCGTTTGCCTCAGACGGATGGCGTTAATTATGTTTATCATGTTTAATTTAAATACTCAAGGGGTGTTTCTTGAAAAAGAGACAGGACAGTAGAGTTCTTATGATAAGAATAGCTTAAAGATTACTTGTTAGATGAATTATCCGATATTTCCATCGGCGTAACTTCTCCTCTCTGCTGGTCCATGTGTGGGAAGCTGCGTAGCTGTGATGTCACTGACACTCAACACACGCGGAACAGATTCACTCGCGCTGTGTGTGTATTCTGTTGATTCGGCTGTTACTGTTCGAGTAATGAAATTATGTGTCGTGAAGATAAGTTCATCGTTAACTATGGTGTATATGTCTGTCTGTCTATTGTAGAACTTCTGGTATGTACATTAATGTTTGGTGTTTTTGATGCCGTGGTGTAATTGTTCCAAATGATATTGTATCGCTCCGCCGCACTGTATAACGTTACGATTTCGTCGTCCGGTATTACATCAACGATAGTTCTACGCGTCGGTTATTGATGAAAGTGTGATTGGTTAGTTCAGTTCTGAATTTGAGTATAATAAAAAACTCTATAATTGTTAAGCACTGGCGTCTGTCGCATGTTTTTAGACACTGTAGGTACACTATTACAGGATACGCGCCAATATCGAAATGTCTAAGTCACTTAGTTATATGTCGCGTGGCAAAGTTTCAAAGTCCCACTGCTGTCCGTATGTTAATCGAACTTTGACGACCGACTGTTGAAAGTTATAATTAGACTGTTTAAAAGTACGTGAAGCCTGCTTAAGGTATATGATTGAAAATTTATGAAAGACTGTCCTCCCGCGTGCTCTGCAAACAGTTTTTATCAAGCATCGTTTACCACAATGCACTTCTTCTGGAAAACACGCCTCAAGTCGAACATGATAGGACAGAAGATCTCCTACCCTTCTGCCAGAGCATCGTTCTTCACTTCTCATTCGACGTTCCCGTTGCCATGCTGGCGACGGTCCTCTCCACCTGTTCTCTGGGTAGATGCTGGGTTGTGATTGGGTATCCTGTCTCCCCACGTGTTCGCGTCGAAAGCCTCCGTACTCTTTTCCTAGAACAGGAGCAATTTCATGGGTGTCCATCAAGTCTTTGTCTAAGCGTTCTCCGGATCTCGCTGCAGTTCTCACGCAAACAATGTGTCGTATTTTGGTATTGTTTCGCTGTGCTCGACCCCTTTTCCGAACGCTGTCCTGGCGCAGCGTGTCGTCGTTTCCAAAACGGCACTCCTTCTCCCTGTCGTAAATATCCGTTGTCGCCAGTAAGACGTTCCCCTGCTGTGTACAAGTTCGATTCTATTCTTTTAGGTATCGATGTCCGTTCTCATATAGGGTACATACTATTGTGTGTCTTACACCCTTTTCTTATTGCTGGTACACTTCAAATTATCCTGGCAGTGTGTCCGTCACAGTTTCACCCTAATTGGTACTTGACACAGTTTCTTTTATCTTACATTTTGCAGGCTGTAAATCTCGTGTTTGAGTCGAGTCTGTCACGGCCAACCTTGTTCCCTATTGTAAAGCTATGTGTAGCGTATTTGTATTGTCCGAAGCAAACGTTCACTTGACACCTCGTCACACAGTTTCTTTATTTATTGCTCGTGGCCTGCGTAGGGGTGTCTAGCTGTATATAACGTCTTTTCGGTCATACTAAAAAATTTTTTAATTTTTTGGTTATTACATAGGTCCCCAAATCGGATTGGATGTTGGATCAGCGGAAGACACTCTAATCCGATTTCTGCGCTCTGTGTTTGTTGTGGGAGTCCCCTCTGATAAAGTCGCGGTCATTGACCTACTTTCCTCTGCTTGAGGTATACGGGTATATATTCCCTATATTTTGTCGTAAACTAACTCTGGGAATTTATTGCCGTGCATCTGAGGAAGGATGAACGCATTTTTACACATTTGCATATCTAATTAGATATGGGGTTATTTACAATAATAATAATAGCTGAGGATGGCTGTGTCATCCGCTTATAACCTAATACATGAAATAATTGTTTTCGACATGAAATGCAATTACTCATGTATCGTTTAAATATCATTACGATAGCTAATGTCCTTAGTCTATCTTGAACATTTAAAATACAATTTACGACCTGTAAATACATATTGATACATTCACTAATTATTATTGAGTATCACTCACAATACGTATTACTACCATCTATACTGATTATATTGATTATAAATTTATATACATTATTTAGGAACAATTAACAATTCATTTGAAATCATTATGATTATAGATAACTTTGTTTTATATCACTCAGATTTGATTAATTAATCTAACATCATCGTGTGTCTATAAAACTCGTTATAACGTCTTTGGCAATTTATTGCTGCACATTCAATCGAACTTTTTGCATCATAAGTGTCTTTTCTATTTAAATTTCCATTAACACTGGCTATACACATGTAATTAACGTCGTTAAGTTGCCACATCGTGACTTGAGAACTTTTTGTACAAAAAAATCTTTAAATTATACACTAATAAGTTATACATCATACCGATTAGCTAGTTGGACCGGTTTTCGCGGGACATTCACCTTATGTGTTGGTCCGTTTTCTAGTCCACTAGTCTAACAGCTGATCTCACTTTCCTTTTCCTTCGAGACTTGTACTCTCGTCCCATAATATTTCTTTAGCAACCGTACGTTGAAAATACCTCTCACTTTCCCATTGCTATCGCACTCAGTGAGCTCGTATGTTGCGTCACCAAGGACGCGATTAACCTTGTATGGTCCGGTGTATAACTCGAAAAACTTGTCGATCCTTTTCATTGCGGCGTCGGATTGGTGGTAGCTCCTTAACAGCACCTTATCGCCGGTAGCAAATTTAGTGATATTCTTACCATCATTGATACGTTTAGCATTTTTCTCTCTTTTGTCTTTTATTTTAACAAACACGTTGATATTTGAATTGTGTTTATTGTTGATGACATCTTTGTCCAGCCACTTCTCCCATGCGCGGGTCGGCTTCTTTCCTAAGTGCGCCTCGTGGGGTGTTATTTCTATTGTTTCGTGGTATGTTTCATTGATACATGTCTCAATCATTCCGACGTATCTTGACCACTTGCTATGCTGGTCGTGTACCAGGATCCTGACAAGATTTCCCAGTTGGCGGTTAATCCTTTCCGCTAAGTTCGCTCGAGGATTCCTTATCGTCGTATATCTTGGTTGTATTCCCAGCTCCTCGAGGCCTTTAACCCATTTTTCTGCGGTAAATTGCGTGCCGTTGTCGGTTAAAATGACTTTCGGTCGTCCAAACTTCGTACAGTAGTCGTTGATTCGTCGTAGTGTCGTGGTGGTTGTCGCTCTTCTTAGTGTGAATAGTTTGACAAACTTTGTGAAGTTGTCCACCATGACAAGTAAGTATTTGACACCTCCTGCACCCGTTGGTATGGGTCCATAGTAATCGACGCTCACGATGTCACCTCTAGCTGATGGTATCATGGCCTTTGTTCCGCCAAACAGCATCCTGTTGTTCGTATCCTTGTACCGTTGGCATGAGTCACAAGTTTGGATATATACTTTCACTTTCTTGATCAGGCTGTCAATCGTGAAGTGCTCCTGTAACATTTTTATACACCTTTTTGGACCTAGGTGTCCGTACATTTGGTGTATCTCTGCAATTAGATCCTTCGACACGCTGTCAGGAATGTATAGTTTCCATTCGCCACGTCGTCGTCGGTACAACTTATCATTAACAGTTTTATAAAATTTACCCAATTTATTATCTACATCGTTATTCTTAACCTTATCTATAAGCGTTCCTAGTTTGGCATCTTCATTTTGGTATTTGCCGATATCTCTAATTATTTTACCTAATTGTTGACTCATTTTAATAACTAGGTGATTAATCAAATTTCGTGCGTTTCCTCGTTTGTCTCGTGTTGTTCCGTGTCAGCCGGGTATCTACTCAGTATGTCCGCAACGACATTATCCTTTCCTTTGCAGTGGATAATGTCGAAATTGTATTCCTGTATGGCGAGAATCCATCTTGTAATTCTGGAATTGTTTAAGTGACACTTGTGCATGAATGTTAATGCTTTATTGTCCGTGATTATCGTTAGTGGCTGGCCAAGTATGTACATACGAAACTTATCCAGACATCTAACGATACTTAGGAGCTCTTTCTCCGTCGTGAAATAATTGCGTTCTGCTCCCTTAAATGTCTTGCTTGTAAAAGCGATCACGCCGATTTCACCTTCTTAATCGATCTGGTAAAGCTGGCCACCATACGCAAAATTACTAGCGTCACACTGAATATAGTATCTTTGGTTCGGCCGTGGGAACCGTAGAGTTACTGTGTCTATAAATAAATTCTTGACTCTCTGGAAACACTCGTCCACTTCCCTTGTCCATGAAAACTTTCGTCCTACTTTCAGCAGTTCATGTAAAGGTTGCGTTGTTTCTGCGTATTTACTCGAGAATCTATTATAAAAATTGGTAAGACCAAGGAAACCTTTGAGTTGTTTTGTATTCTTCGGTGCTGGGAAATCCATAATCGCCTTTACCTTGTCATCGGTTGCTTGTATCCCTTTTGTTGTAAGGCGATAACCAAGGAAGGAGATTTCTCGTCTGAAGAATTGTGACTTGGTAAGGTTGACAGTGATATTTGCTTTATTGAGGTTGTTTAGCAACGCTTCTAAATGATTTAAGTGTGTTTGTATATTATTGGAGTAACACAAGCAGTCGTCCACGTAGATGATCGTGTTCTTCTTGACCTCCTCCTCGAGGGCCACATCCAATCCACGTGTCAACGCCGCAGAGCTGGTGCTAAGTCCAAATGGTGTCACTGTGAATCGGTAGCACCTTCCTTCATGCATAAACGCAGTGAAATCCCTACACTCTTGTTTTAATGGGACTTGCCAGAAGCTACTGGATAAATCGACTGTCGACAAGTACTGCATATCACCACATCTAGCCAATATCTCATTTACCGGGGACACTCCTTCGTAATCGGGTACGGTCACGCTGTTCATTTTCCTTGCATCAAGGCATAGGCGAACCCTCCCATCCTTCTTGATAACTGTCACGATTGGGTTGACGTACGGGCTGGCGCAACGTTCAATTACTCCATATCGTAACATCCGGTTAATCTCCTCGTTCACCTTGTCTCTGTTGGCAAGCGGCACAGGCCACCCTCGTTGAAAGTAAGGTGTCCTGTCCGTAACGTGAAACTCGTGCGTGTAACCCTCTATTCTTCCCGGGCACTTCCTAAAAACATTCCGGTTCCTTACCAAAATCTCCTCCAGGCGTTGCAGTATTCCTTCATCCACGCAGTCTATGCTCCCAATCTTTTCATCGATGCATCGCAGTACTTCCCCTTCTTCTTCACTGTTTATCACGTCAATATTCATGATTGGTATAATGTGCTCCCGATCATCAGTATCGCTTTTTAAACTAACTACTTTGTTTCCGATGTCGATGCGACACCCAACTTCTTGTAAAAAACTAATTCCTAGTATACACGGTTTCACTAATTCTGGTATTATCAAAAACACACATTCATATCGGATACTATCAATCTCAATGTCACACAATATTTATCTCTTAACTAATTTGGATTTATTTCCTACAGCACTTATTATAAATGTATTCGTTACGGGTAGTGTCTCATATGGTCCTATACTCTTCTTATGATTATTAAACCACGTCTCCGATAATCCGTTGACGAGACAACCAGTATCAAGCAAGGCTTCCACAATTACATCATTATTAAATTTAATAGTAATTTCGGGACATTTCAATATTTGTTTATTGATAATCTCGTCATCCTCTTTTAGTAGGTCCTTTCGTAAATCAGGTAATAATATATTTACATTCTCACTCGGAAGTAAGTCGCTTAAAATTTCTATCTTCTTCCCTCGTTTGACATATTTTTGTTGTTGTTGTTGTTGTTGTTGTCGCTGTTACCGCTCACCCTTGGGGTGGCGTCAATGACTCTACTAGGTCCCGCCTCTGCTGGTGTAAACTGTACCGTATTGACGTATTGTTTGTTGTCATAACGACTCCTCGGTGGCCGGTCACTTTCACTTTTGTTATATTGTGCCTCCCTCTCTCTCGGGTTGTTTTTTCCTTCGTTGTAGGGTCTATAATGTGGCCTGCGAATGTTATCTCCGCTTGACTGTATACTCGTAAATTCCATAATCAACGCTTCGAAATTTGGTATACTTGTGATACCACGTGTGACCACGGCGAGCTGCAAGTCCTTACCAAAGTGGCGAGCTAATTTTCTGATCAGCTGGGTGTCGGTTAATGCTGGTGACAGTTGCCGACTTTCCAGTAAAATCCGTTCCACATACTGGACAGCTGTGATTGGTCCATTCCACTCATATCTGCCGTACTCCAGATTGTCGCGTATATTGTCCTGGCGTTCTTGACCCCAGTACTTCAAGGTGAAGGCTTCTTTAAATTCTTCGTACGTGGAGATTTGATTCCGTATGACACGCCACCATATTCCAGCGTCCATCTCCAAGTGTCTCCCGATCCATTTAATGTCACTGTTGTTGTAGTACTGTTCCTGGATCTCTGACAATTCCTTCAGGAACTCCATTGGGCACCTGTCAGTGCCGTTGTACTTTAACTCTGTATGTGTGTGTCCGTTAATTCTACTAATTATCCCCGGCTCACCTTCAACTAGCTGAGGCTGTAGTCGTTCTATCTGGGACTTTAATTCGTTGATTCGAGTGGTTTTCTCTCTGGTGCTCTCATCTACCTCACTGATCTTCTGCTGCATTGTGTTGTTTACGTCTCCCTGTTCCTGTTGTAATTGTCTTACTGTTTGGAATAGTTCGACTCTCAATTCCTCCTGCTTCTTGTGATGTTCTTTTGCGTGTGTCTCTACTCTGTTGCGGATCTTTTTGATGCTTGTTTGAGTTTTTTGGGCAACACTCTTTAGTTCCTGTCGGTCTAATTCTCTTGTTTCTCGTACCTCTTCGAATTTCTTGTCGGTGTCGTCCTTTAACTCTTTTATGATCTCGTTCTGCTGCTTCTGAACCTCGTCTATCTTCTTGTCACAATTATTTATGTATTCGCGCATTTCCGCGCGTATTTGTGTAAAATTTTCATTTTGCTTCTCGAACTTTTCATCAAATTTTTCTTCTAGTTTCTCGAATCTTCCATTAATTTCATTAAATTTTTCATCCTGCTTCTCGAACTTTTCATTAATTTCTTCCTTTTGCTTCATCATGAAGTCCATTAATGCGCGCAACGTCACCTCTTCCTGCGGTTGTTGTTGGGACTCCTGTCCCAGCGCTCTGACGTTTGACGTCCCCTCGGTCATTTGTGAATAAGTTGGTGATTCCTCTCGTTCGACATCAGGTACTCCCTGTTGGTTATTAATATCAAAATTCATGGAATCTGTACTACTGGTCGTCATTTTTGCAGCCTTACTCCGCGTTAACATTCAGTCCCAGTCCAACAAGCTTCACACTAATAATAATAATTGTTTTTACAACTAACATGAAATATTAATATATACGCTTATCCTATCTCTACTGCCTGCTTTTTGGCGTGCGATGGGCGCCAAATACAACGATCTGCCCCACGTTGGGCGCCAAATACAACGATCTGCCACGCGTTGGGCAACCAATTACAACGATAAGCAATTATGCTAACAATAATGAATTAATTAATCTGTGATTAATTAATTATGTAAATATACTAATTTGCATAATGAGCTCGTGTAATCACTCAATTTGGTTACTCATATCAACTGAACTGATTGAAGCTAAATAACACGTTAATTTCTTTATGTTAGCACAATTATTGCATGGAGACTCTAATTGTTGTATTAATAAAAAATCTATAAATCACTCAAATGCCATTGTTTTCTTGTTCTGAGGTAATTTGGCAATAATGAACGCATATATTCTGGATAAAATAAACACTTATTTATTTAACATCATATCATTAAATAAAGAGACTTCAATATATAAAATTTGAATGATTCCCTGTAAATACATTCATAAACTCATAAAAAAAACATAAAAGAACACATGTATATACATCAAATTACAAGGTGAATCCAATACGTTGTTTTCTGGAAAACATACACATACATATATAATGCAATCGATATATAGAAACACAAATAGTCAAACAATAAATCTTATACTAATGCGTTCATCGTTTGCCTCAGACGGATGGCGTTAATTATGTTTATCATGTTTAATTTAAATACTCAAGGGGTGTTTCTTGAAAAAGAGACAGGACAGTAGAGTTCTTATGATAAGAATAGCATAAAGATTATTTGTTAGATGAATTATCCGATATTTCCATCGGCGTAACTTCTCCTCTCTGCTGGTCCATGTGTGGGAAGCTGCGTAGCTGTGATGTCACTGACACTCAACACACGCGGAACAGATTCACTCGCACTGTGTGTGTATTCTGTTGATTCGGCTGTTACTGTTCGAGTCATGAAATTATGTGTCGTGAAGATAAGTTCATCGTTAACTATGGTGTATATGTCTGTCTGTCTATTGTAGAACTTCTGGTATGTACATTAATGTTTGGTGTTTTTGATGCCGTGGTGTAATTGTTCCAAATGATATTGTATCGCTCCGCCGCACTGTATAACGTTACGATTTCGTCGTCCGGTATTACATCAACGATAGTTCTACGCGTCGGTTATTGATGAAAGTGTGATTGGTTAGTTCAGTTCTGAATTTGAGTATAATAAAGAACTCTATAATTGTTAAGCACTGGCGTCTGTCGCATGTTTTTAGACACTGTAGGTACACTATTACAGGATACGCGCCAATATCGAAATGTCTAAGTCACTTAGTTATATGTCGCGTGGAAAAGTTTCAAAGTCCCACTGCTGTCCGTATGTTAATCGAACTTTGACGACCGACTGTTGAAAGTTATAATTAGACTGTTTAAAAGTACGTGAAGACTGCTTAAGTTATATGATTGAAAATTTATGAAAGACTGTCCTCCCGCGTGCTCTGCAAACAGTTTTTATCAAGCATCGTTTACCACAATGCACTTCTTCTGGAAAACACACCTCAAGTCGAACATGATAGGACAGAAGATCTCCTACCCTTCTGCCAGACCATCGTTCTTCACTTCTCATTCGACGTTCCCGTTGCCATGCTGGCGACGGTCCTCTCCACCTGTTCTCTGGGTAGATGCTGGGTTGTGATTGGGTATCCTGTCTCCCCACGAGTTCGCGTCGAAAGCCTCCGTACTCTTTTCCTAGAACAGGAGCAATTTCATGGGTGTCCATCAAGTCTTTGTCTAAGCGTTCTCCGGATCTCGCTGCAGTTCTCACGCAAACAATGTGTCGTATTTTGGTATTGTTTCGCTGTGCTCGACCCCTGTTCCGAACGCTGTCCTGGCGCAGCGTGTCGTCGTTTCCAAAACGGCACTCCTTCTCCCTGTCGTAAATATCCGTTGTCGCCAGTAAGACGTTCCCCTGCTGTGTACAAGTTCGATTCTATTCTTTTAGGTATCGATGTCCGTTCTCATATAGGGTACATACTATTGTGTGTCTTACACCCTTTTCTTATTACTGGTACACTTCAAATTATCCTGGCAGTGTGTCCGTCACAGTTTCACCCTAATTGGTACTTGACACAGTTTCTTTTATCTTACATTTTGCAGGCTGTAAATCTCGTGTTTGAGTCGAGTCTGTCACGGCCAACCTTGTTCCCTATTGTAAAGCTATGTGAAGCGTATTTGTATTGTCCGAAGCAAACGTTCACTTGACACCTCGTCACACAGTATCTTTATTTATTGCTCGTGGCCTGCGTAGGGGTGTCTAGCTGTATGTAACGTCTTTTCGGTCATACTAAAAAAAGTTTTTAATTTTTTGGTTGTTACAAAAGTTAAATCGCCGATCAGCTGTTTGCTGTGGAGTAGGCCACCCTCTTTTATTTAGTAAACAAATGCAGGGTAAGTGTGTGAGTGAGAATGCGGGGTTTACGCTCACGTATTGTTCTCTACACAATGCCACAGACTATCTTCCTTGACAGGTCTTAACTGGAGAAACCAGCTCGGACGCATGGGGTGAATCTCATTCAACAAAGCACGCCTTCAACTTACACGTGTATTACGGTTATAACAGTCTGACTTTATTAATTCTCGTACTTTCCCCAATTAAATTAATTATTTATATTGGTAACAAATTTAAGTTACGAAATTCTTTCCACGTAATTAACCGGGTCTACTTTACACTGGAGCATTATTATTATTTCTTTTTTATTACTTTTACCGTTTCGACAGACATACACTAACATATACCATGCAAGCATTTTGAAGAAACAACAGGTCTTGGATTGTTACAATATAAACCTGTTAAAGACTGAGCAGATCACCAAGCACCACAATTCATGTACATACTTGCATTTGGCTTCATACCATGATATTTCAAGTTGTACTGACTATCACTTGCGTATCTTAAAACAAATTCATTTTATGAAAATTAAAGTTACATCGAATACATTGCCTGAGTGCATAGATCAGATAACTGAGTGCCAAAATTTATCTATTTTACTACGTAACAAGTACTTTAATTAGCAGGGTGACGTATCTCTGTTAATGTCACGATGCTTACAACCTTTTTACTAATTTAGCAGAGTGGCGGAATTTTGTGACACTCTGTACACAATTACTCTTACAAGACAGCAACAACACAATACACAATTAATTATTATTTACAGCTAATCAAAGCACAGCAAAGCAGAGTATAGCAGAGTAAAGCAGAGTTGCGCAATTTTGTAACGTATTGCCACGTTAAAAATCCAGGGAACCCATCTTAACTGACACTCGCCAATTACATGGGCTGCCTACATTGTAACGAACTGTTATTAAACTCAAATTAACTGAACAAATTACAGAAGATAATTATAAGGAAACAAGGGAAGGTATTTCACTGATTTATGCACTCATTTTCATGTGTAACAAGATGACTTCTTTTTATTAACAACTGTTACTCAAAGATCCCATGACATCATTAATTAGATTAAAATATTTAAATGCTTTTCATAAAAACTTAGGGATCAAACTGATTATGTATTCTTTTACCTCGGATCCGAGTTTACTTTAAGTATATATATAGCAAAGACTTCTAAGTATTTTGAGTTCATCTACACGCTTGCAAGACTTCTTTTACCATTTGAAGAATGGTATTATTACTTAAAGTGATTATAAATTACATTTACATTTAAGGCGTTACAACGTACGATATTGAATCTTACAGTAAACTCTTAGCTTGTCTCATTTTAATTTTAAACAAAATTTATAGTCTTTGAAACGTTTCTTTTTAATGTGAGTTGTGTATCAAATATGATTAACTCTCGATAGGCAAGCTATCGAGTCACCTTTACAATTGGTCGTAGTAACCTCGTCCTGGGGTGTCTCTCTTTGGAATTCTTGAAGTCGGCATCATCATCTGGGTCGTGTCTTCGGCAAGTACTAGATAGGATGTTCACTGCGGAGATTGGAGTTTCTTTTGTGAAAGTAGGTGTAGATCCACGGAGGTTCTCGTCAGCGCCTTATGCATCGTATACGTGTATTTATGAAGTGTATGCAGATCACATCTTCATGTATAAGGTTGTACTTGTATTTACCTCTTGAGGGGAGACATCATCTTGTTTACTACTAGTTAAGTTTTTGTTTTACTTATTACATTTTTGTTCTTAACACATCTTTATATCATTCACACATTACACAACGCTCGCCACGTTTAGCAGTGGTAGCTAACATTTTAAAATTAAATTAAAAAAACAAATGCATTTTCGTGGAGCTCTCGCTCATACGTCTGTACGGTCTGACGGCAGCATAGTCACTCTCTACTAGATTCGACTGGCACATAACAACTGAGAGGGGCAAGTACTCCGCGACAATATAGTTCCTATTTTTATTTACATTGACATTCTTATTACCAAAAACAATACATTAATTTTACATATATAATTTAAGTGAATTATTTTAACTATTAATAGTGCCTTCAAATTTCTAATTACAAACATTATGATTTTTGTAACTTCCTAAATTACAGACGACTCGATACACACGTTGAGTCCGGAACTAACAGGTCACCGCATGATGACTAGCAAAGGGTTAATTTTGATATTAATAAGTTTTTTACAATTCGACTTTTTATTAGTGCATCTGTTGATTTTCATTCACTTCTCATTCTCATTCTGATTTAGTACAGGGGCTTTAGGTTTAATAGTGCGATTTAAAAAAACTTAATCGCTCGCAAATTTAATTTTTATTTATTTAAGATTACAGTTTCAACTAAATCGTCACAGTTTTGTTAACGCCAAGATGGCCACCAGATGTTCCATCATGCATCTCCTTCAAAACAGACTGCAGTTTACTTCGGGGAACTATCAACTGCATGACCACGTCTCGTCCATCTGAAATTTCCCAAGCCCTTTTCAGCAATCCGTTTTCTAAGGTGAGATATTCCCATTGTGCCCAGTAGCAGCCAGCTTCGGAACTATGGCAGATATCTTGCCAATCCGGGTGAGCGACCTTCCTCTTTTGCTGTCAAGATCAATCCGATGTCTTCATCAGTCATCTGTTCTTGTGTTCTTGTAGACAGTCTTGTGTTATCCAGTCGTCTGCCAGGAAATCTACAGTGATGGCTTGAACATGTTCGCTTGAGTTTTGTTCTTCCTTTCTGTGGCAATGTCGGCAGTCTTCCGGGCGCGGTCTTTGTGATAAGCCATCTGCATTACCGTGCAGGTGCCCCCGCCGATGTTGTACTTTGAAGTTGTACTCTTACAGACGTTCGGGCCAACTTGCCAACTGTCATCTTGCGGATTTTTAAATCTCAAGGGCCTTGCAAGCGCGGCATGGTCGGTACGTAGTGAAAACTCTCTCCCATAGAGGTATTTATGGAAGTGCTCTAAAGCGCTGACAATTGCCAACAACTCTCTCCTTGTAACACAATTATTTCTCTCTGGTTTAGAAAGCGTCTTGCTGTAATATGCTATTATTCGTTCTTCACCGTTCTGCACTTGAGACAAAACTGCTCCTAGACCAGTATTGCTTGCGTCTGTGTCTACGATGTACTTCCCTTCGGAGGCTAGAAAAGCGCGAATTAGCTGCGAACATAATGCAATCTTCAAAGTCCTAAATGCTTGGTCACACTCTCTCGACCACTGGAAGTTTCGTTTATTTTACGTTAGCTCATGTAGTTTAGCAATAGTAGTGAAGCCATTCACAAAACGTCGGTAATATGAGCACAACCCCAGGAAACTCCGAACTTCGTGCTTACTCTTCGGAACTGGCCAGTCTCTTACGGTGTCTACTTTATTAGGATTTATGCTAACCCTCTCTGCTGAAACCAGATGGCCCAGATACTGTACATCGTTCTGGAATAGAGAAAACTTCTTCGGACTCAGCTTCAGTTGGTCACCATGAATTCTAGTTACAACCTCGTTAAGGTTTTCCAAATGGTCTTCGAAAGTCTTCCCGATCACTATGACATCGTCTAAGTAAACAAGGCAAATTTTCCACGTCAGGCCTCGGAGTACCTCTCAAATGTTCCCGGTGAATTACAGTGTCCAAATGGCATGACGTTAAATTGGAATAAGCCACTTGGGGTCGAGAAAGCGGTCTTTTCCTTGCCTTCTTGATGAAGACTTACTTGCCAATATCCACTGTTCAGGTCCAGTGTGGAAAACCACTGTGCTCCGAACAACGTGTCGAGTGTATCGTCAACGCGAGATAATGGATAGTAGTATCTCTTTGTAACGTCATTTAACCTCGGTAGTCTACGCAGAAACGCAATCTACCATCCTTCTTCGCTACCAGCACTACAGGAGAAGACCAAGCACTTGATGAAGGTTTGATTACTCCCTCTGTCAACATGTCCTGTACTAACCGAGACATTTCCTCTTGTTTAGATAATGGAGGCCTTCGAGGGGGTTGGCGTATCGGCGTTGTGTCCCCGGTATTGTTGCAATGTTGCATAATAGAGAGTCTTCCCATTGACTGTCCCCGAACTGCAAAACAATCTTTGAATTCGTGTATAAATTGTCTGAGTTCTTTTACCTCACCACTCGAGAGGTCGTTAGAAGATCTGTTCAATAATTCTTGCAGTTCTTCTGGTAATTTGGAATTATCCGAAGCACTGGATCTTCGTTGCGTTATTCCGGCTACCCAGGCCACAGGAGTCAATTTACCTAGGAGCGTATTTGTAAAGTGATAGCTAGAACTGTAACCCCTCTTTTTATTTTGTGTTTTATAATTTTTTTTTTTTAAGAGGCTACTAGATATTTATGACTACGCAGAAGGCCAAGAAGAAGCATATAATATGCTGGGTCAAGTGAGACGGGACTTGCAATTAAAATTCTCTATTAACAAACAAATAACAACTTTTATTATTTCATAGTTTTAATGTTAATTATAATTCATATTTTTGTATTTGAACCACATTCATAATTTTATATTATTATAAGCATGCTTCTCTTTGTTAACGTTCTGAATATTACAATATTTCAAGTATTATTATCATTATATATCTATATACCAATATTATTCATTATTTTAACACATACTTCAACAACACATAATATAATATACATACCTATACATCACAGAATCACAGACAAATTACAAATTTAAAGCCTGACGTACAGCCTGCATATTTTTATCACCACCCATTTAGAAATTTTCACATGCCTGTATAGTTTTATAAAATACATACATGAATGTAGAGAAAGTCTGTACTTCCCATTATAACAAGAAACTACAATTATAAATTTAAGGTACAGCCCGTGTAGTTTTATAAAAATTGTAAAATCTATAAAGTTAAAGAAAATCTGAGTTGACCATAAGAATAAGAAATTACAAATTCAAATTGTCCTTGCCGCCTGTATAGTTTTATTACAGATACATTCAGAAATTTAAAATAATCTGGCTTGACCATAATAACAAGAAAATCCAATTGTAAACTTAGGTGTCAATGCAGCCTGTATAATTTTATAAAAATTGTAAAATTTTAAACTTTATAGAAATATAAAAATTTAAAGAAAATCTGAATTGACCATAACAGCAAGAAAAGACAATAATGAATTTTAAGTGTCAGTGCAGCCTGTATAATATTGTCAAATTACAATTTATAATTCTAAGAAAAATCTGGTTTGACCCATGATAGCAAAAATACAATTACAAAGTTAATGTGTCATCACAGCCTGTATAAATTTTATAAAACTTCTAGAATCTTTAATTCTGTAAAAATATAAAATTTAAAGAAAATCTGATTGGAACATAACAGCAAGAAAATACAATCATAAATCGAAGTGTCAGTACACCCTGTATAATTTTATAAAAATTGTAAAAATCTTAATTTTTTAAATATATATAAACGTTTAAAGAGATTCTGAATTGACCCGGCCGCCGGCATGTTCCAGCATATGCCTGACCCGACATAGGATAACATGTCGGAAGCTTGCATGAATTGGCACCAACAGGTGCCTACCCCTGATTTGTGAAATATTTAAAAGTAACTCGGTAGCACTTTCTGTAGTAGTTCTGCAGCGGGTCCTTTTAATGATAGAACGAGTGAAATGGCCTTGTCTTTCTCCGTCCAATTATTTGCGCATGGAGCAGTTTCGAATTGGGGTAAATACGTCGCCCAGTGCATGGTTCCATCAAAGGTTGGGGATTTGACATAAACTGTCCTAAACGCAGGCGAGGTGACCTTCTCTATTGACTTATTTTCTGTGTCTTTCTCCGTCTTTATCATTGGTACAGTCTATTCACAAAGTTGTTTTTGTTGTAACTTCAGGAACTGCTCTCTTATGTTTCCCACTGAGATTTATACTGCAGATATTTTATTTGATATGGTTTTTTCTATACCAGATATTTTTGAGGACATCGATTGTTCAACACTCGAAACAGATTTCTCTACTTCAGCTATTTTTAATGTCATTGATTCTTGTACCTCTGATATGTTAGTAACTTGCTTATTAAGCCTACCTCGTAGGAGACTGAATTCTGCGGTACTATGTTCTTGCATCTGTTTCTGCTCCTGTATTAATTCTTTCATGTCTTCAGTTTCACGTTTACGTTCCTCTGCTTCCTGCTTACGTAGTTCCTCTGTTTCTTCCCTTTCTTATCTTCGTTCTTCTTTCTGTCGTCTTTCTGCTTCTTCCGCCTCCTGCCTGCGTTTTTCATCCTGTTGTTTTTCTGCTTCTTCCTGTGTCTTTCGCATCAGTGTTTGTAAAGCTTCCATAATCTGACTGGGATCCATGTTTACCCACTAACAACGAATCACACTCGTCTTGTACAAAGTGTCCAATTTTTCCACTGTTAACCGTTTTATCCCAGTTCTGACACCACTGTAACGACGGTCTACTCGATCGTCGTAGGTACAGTGGAAACAAAATAAGTACAAGACCCCAATTAAGTCACTAATCACACCCTTAATTTTTACAGTTTGTTTAACAGTTCGTAAAGTCTCTACAACAAATCAAATGAAAATTGTTCACATGCAATAAAATGTCCACTAAAATGAAACACAATTGTCTTACAATTATACAGTCCGATTATAAAACCCCACTCTTAAATAATAACTACTTGAACGCGCACAGAAATATCGCTACTATAACTCTCGAACAGCACTGTCAATATATCGGCCTAGAGTGACTGAACGTCGTTGAGTACTGGTATTTATAACTCCCGAAATTACTAGATTATTCCATAATGCGCGATAGCGCCAGTATAGTTACGACGTAATTACTTGCGGCCTTGACACAGTCCGTGCGCCCGAGCGAAGTCTTGCACAGTCTAGAAAATGCGTCAACAAGCACGTACGCCACACACTTTACATTTCAGATTAATCTGGAACATTCGATAAACACGTAGATTGTTCTGTGATGTCGAAACAATATTGATAATTAATGGGACTATAAAAATTAATTGTAATTAGTCAATGTAAAAGCATACAGTATTATTAGTGTCTTGAATATTTTATTCTATATTTCGACAATACACCTGACGTTAATTGTTCGCTTAGGCACTTGAATAAGTAGTTAGAGTTTTGTAGTAAACAGGGTGCAGTGATAATATATTACGTACTTTATATGGAAGAAACATATGTTTTATGTGCAACCGTGTAGCAATGATTTGTTTATTCTGCAATTATAACAGTGCAATATGGTTTTAAGTGTCGCACACACACACACACATAAAGAGACAGGGAGAGAAAAGGGAGAGAGGTGGAGGGAGAGCATTCTTTTCAATTCCCAAAAGTTTAGACAATTCAGAAAACGTGACAACGTCGAGACGTTGTAACGAGGCGTGCTTTATATTCACTTACGTATGGCAGTATCCCCCACTTAGTCTGCTATAAATCCCCCTGCGGACGCTTTGTTTACTTAGACTAAGGACCTGCTACGCTCCAGTGAGTCACGTTCAAACTTGAATGTCCGTGAGTAACTTACAAAACGCGTTACGATATTAGCTCAAGAAAATAATCTATTAGACTGAATTGACTAGTTATTTTAAACCATAGATTTTACATTTATGAAACGCTATTTGACTAAAACAGTAATTTCGTTAATTGACTATAACTGTAAAACATTAATTGACTTAAACGTCAATTGACTAAACAATTGACTAAAAGAGTATACAATAATGTGTATTGTTACAAAAAAACCTCACTCAAGTAAAATAAGAATCTCTATACACAAGTAATTTAGAGTCTAAATAGGGCATTGAATACCTCATAACTTAAAGTTACACAATTTTAAAAACTAGAATGGAAATAAAAATTAAATGGTAAATTATTAATATTTTTACAGGCAGACCTATAATAGGCGCTCATGTCACGTTAATGTATTCACAATCGCTTGTAGTGATTCATAATCACAATCGATAAATTATTCATACCACCTAACATGTATTATTTGGCATATTATGTACACTGGGTTCATACGTAATAATATTGTAGTAAACCAATAAATTTCCCTAAATTAGCCTAATTGAAATGAAGCCAATGAAAGTTTACTACTTCTTCTTCATATCCTGTCGTTTTACGTGTATACGTTTGTAGGAAATAAGTTTGTAACGTGGGCACCTTGTACAGTAGTGGCCTAGTGAGTTCGGTCGGATGTATAATTAATTAATGGGAGAAACTTTCAGTTTATAACGTCTGGATATTTTCTAAATATTCAATATGTATTCTGCTTCGTGGCTTGTGTCCACAAGCTAAGTTAGTGGAATTGTCAAGCGACAATAATTTCAGCGACTTAATTTTAGTGTCCAGATTCTAATTGTGTGTAGCGGAAAATACCATTCCTGAAATGCTCTTAAAACTAAAATTTGCTGTTTCAAATGACACGCTGAGCAGATGTTACAACGTCGACATGTTTCCAGGCTGGCTGCAGCCGACGTGTCGTTCTGCAACACGTTGTATGAACCACATTTAACCATACCGTCATTTCACAAGCATTTGTTATGTCTGAATCAAATAAGAGCTTGTTTACAACTTTTAAATTGATATTCAAGAAATAATTTGAGCTACAGTGTGATTAAGTAACTAGCCGAAATAAACAACCTATTAGAGATTTAAGCTTAGCTTACAAAACGTTTCCTCTTTTATTATAAAAAATAGATTGTTAATTCACTATAATTCGTGTCATTAAAAGGAATCGTATCCTGTTTCTTCTTCATCTTCTTCTTATTCATATTCTTATTGTTCTTCTCGACGTCCCTTCAAGCATCAGAGCTGCAATCTGTTGGCTCATTGACCATGGGACAGCTCACATTACAACACCGCCAGAGAAAAACGAACCAGCTATTAACCACTTATAGTGGTTGAAAACCGAGCACACAAAAATCCTTACTGTTACCCTGAGTCTGGGATATTTTAATTGTAGTTTTAATAAAGAAATGAAGTAATTCATTTCCACAAAAAATGCACTAACAGAGGGAGTGTAATGGAATGTTACTTCACGAGGTCGATAATTAGACCGAAAAAATAATCGAAATAAATCAACCAGAACAAGTTTTACTAAGTTTCATTAATTTTATAATTAATCTATATATTTTAGAAACTTTGTCAATTAAGGTTAAAGTATAATATTGCAGTGTTCATTAACGTTCCAAGAGAGTTGTAAAATTATTTTTCTTATTTTAAATTCTTACAAAAGTTAAACGGAAACTCTTCTGTACGCTGTCACAACGTGTTACAACATCCGCAGAGGTAACATTTAAATAAAATCTCAGTAATTATGTGCAGCAAGTTTGTTGTTGCTAATGTACCCTATGACTTCAAACCGGATGTTCGGAATTATGTAGAGCTGCCTCACTATTCAGTTGTAGGTTACGTCCAACACATGGCCATAAGTACATAAACATCGTTGAGTAATTCATCCTAACACTGAGACACTTATTTATCTTGAATATTTGCATCAAACATGAGAGGAACGGCAATGAGTAGTCAAGTATGCGGAATTCCATTACGGTGGATGTAATGGTATCTTTATCATACCGGGTACATACTACGTCATAATATTAAACTAAACTCTAAAGTAAACGTTCACAGCAAATTTAATTATCAGACACGGATATAAGTACCGATATGAATACAGAACGTGGTCGATCATACAGAGAAGATAGTAACGTGGTAGTAAACGTAATAAGGTAGTAATCGTGGCTAACAACAGAAGACAATAGTGCTACAAGGGGAATCTGCTTTCTAATTGACATAAACGTTATGTCTTAATACGTTCAGAGGAGTATTCTAACGTCTGCCCATCCAATAATTGACACAGGTACTCTAGAAATAACAGTAAGTAAAGCTTTTTCAAAATATGTCCCCAGATTCAAAAGATTCCTCACTGAAAAAGAGTTCTAGAAACCTTGACAAACATCAGTCTTAGAAAATTCTAACAAAATAATTTTCTTCTTATACTGAAACCAAATCCAGATGTTAATATAAGTAGAAATTGTCAAAAAAAAACTAATATCGTTAAGTTTATGTGTTTCTTATTGTATGTATATTCACATATTCAAAAATCTACACTATTATATAACTATAAAACTTACTAAACAGAAAAATGTTTATATCAAATCTGGGGTACACAAATCAAAATTGGCACTTTTAGATTTACATACAATTAACAATTTTCAAAATTTTCCAAATTCAAACCATGCGAAGTAAATATAAAATGTACCCAAGATAAACAATAAACTTTTGATATAAATATATATATATATATATATATATACATAAATATGACTAAAGTAATTAAAAAACAGACAATCGAACAAAATTTACCAAAATATTATAATTTCCTTAAAATGTGAAAAAAAGCATTGAGAAACACTCATTATTATTTAATATAAACAATTATTATAATAGATATGTTATAACACTTCAGTATGACATACTTCAATCAATGTACATACAGGCAGCTGTTTAAGTTTAATTTAGCAACAAGTTATAAACTCACAAACAAAAGTCAACTTAATTAAATCTTCTAATGATGCTAAAGCGCAGAATTAAACAAAATGTATGTAAATAAATTAAAGAAAATAGATAAGTAAACACTATATACTGACATAACAAAATTACATTGATAACGGTTTCATTAATGCAATAAAATCAAGGTTTCCTTTAACTGCAATTGTTCACCAGTTATCCTTTGAGGTACGTACCTAATGTACATAGTGGTCTTAGTTTTCCTAGCAGATATTAAATTGCTTACAAAGTAGTAGTAGTAGTAGTAGTAATAGTAGTAGTAGTAGTAGTAGTAGTAGTAGTAGTAGTAGTAGTAGTAGAAGAGGAAGAGGAAAGTAGTAGTAGTAGAAGAGGAAGAGGAAGAGGAAGAGGAAGAGGAAGAAGAAGAAGAAGAAGAAGAAGAAGAAGAAGAAGAAGAAGAAGAAGAAGAAGAAGGAGGAGGAGGAGGAGAAGAAGGAGAAGAAGGAGGAGAAGAAGAAGAAGAAGAAGAAGAAGAAGAAGAAGAAGAAGAAGAAGAAGAAGAAGAAGAAGAAGAAGAAGAAGGAGGAGGAGGAGGAGGAGGAGGAGGAGGAGGAGGAGGAGGAGGAGGAGGGGGGAAAAGAAAGTAAGAAGGAAGAAACGGTAGAAAAAGAATCAGGAGGAGAGGTTCAAATTCACTAAACATATTATCTAAGACTTCTGAATTGGTTAAAGATGTATACACACTGATCGTTAAAAGTATGTTATCAGATGTTTTTTCATCAGTTCCGACGTTATTTTACAGGTGTTGATAATTTAAATAAATTTTATAAAAATTTACACTAAAACAGTCAATTTCAAACCTTACAAAATGATGTAAAAAACTGATTAAAAATGTCTAAAAGTCAGATAATTTCCTAGAGTGTAGTTAGTCTGAATTGACAAGATTAATTACAGCTTTTGTCTTTCAAACGGTAAACTATCGATTTTATTATGCGTACACAGATGCCAGACAGGGTATATATGCGCTTATGGGTCTCATGAAACCAAAAGAAATAAAATTCATGTAATTTACTTTCAATCACTACCATAAATTTTCTTTTAATTTTCCCTTTTTTAATTGGTAAAAAACTATATAATTCCGTTTTACTTTTAAACCTAGTTAAAATATTTGCAGACTTCACCTTACGTGTTTTTACATTATTTTGGGGTTTTCTCAATTATATGTACGTACTTCACACTATAATAACAAAGTGTCCCGTAAACAACTGATAATCTGAGTTTTTATTTTTTCGTTATAAAATTATTAGGATTAATAATAGGGATATATAAGTATCTTACAGCATAATTAATAAAACTATTTCTTTGATTAAATAACTCCTTTTTAAAAAGGCAAACAAATATGTTTTATTTTTAATTATTAAAATTTATAATTTTATTACATATATTTCGTTTTATTAAAATATTACTTGTTTGAAGTAATTATAATAATATATTACATGTTTGTGAGACTCGATAAAATAATTAGCGAAGAAGCAATTTAAAAAGATAAAGACGAAGAAACGTAGTAATTTTACATAAAAATTGGAAAACGGATATTTTACATTCATTATTATGGTATATTACGTTGCAGTGTGATTTTAAAGACATCACGGAAAAGTACTGAAGATGAGGATAGGTCGGTATGTAGAGGGAGACAGTGTGCCGTGGGTTAAAAGAGTTTGGAAAACACTGATCACAACACACAATCTGACACAGACAGACCACTGATCACACAACACTGAACACAGACAGAGACAACACAATCTATTTTCCACAGTGTTTACCAAATTACCTGTTACAACGGTATAATTGTACATTTCGACTGTAGAAAACTGCCTCGTAAATTACTATTTAATATAGCAATATTTTTATTTTCATAGTTAGGTTTTTCATATATTTTTCATTTCTTCTGTGCAATTTTGTAGTTCAATGTCTATTAATTTTGAGTAAATGTTAATTATGTCTTTTTTATGTTGTACTCAACGTTTTTTGGATATAACTAACAGTTTATTTGCCTTTAGTTGGTATTATTAAAATAGGCCCTCCTACTATTTTTATTATCTCAATAAACTTCACTACATTTTTCCTTTAAAACTTTTCGTTATGTATTTTGAAAGTAAGTTCTGACTGGTAAATTTTCAATTAAACCAATATAAGAAAGTCTGAAATACGAAAGAGGGAAAGTAAATACCATGATATAATCGTCCGGTATTCAGCATAAACCAAAACCGTTTTAAACTCACCAACTGAAAACCTACGGGTGCTAGTCACGGCCACACAATGTTCTAGGGTACATCCGATTTCTATTTACAATACGTTTCCTGAAACCTTCTCGGCTGCCAAGTTGTGGTGAAAAGGGTTCAGTTCAAAGCCTTACTTTTGACAAACAAAAGGATATAACTAACCAAATATAATTAAATTTTAATTTTTTCTCTCCATTCTTGTGTCTTAATTATTTTGTCGTCAACAGCTTGAGTAAATTACGACTTTCTTTATAAAGATGGATAAACTAGTTGACAAGACGGAAGTAACTAAATTTTAATAATTATAATGTAATAAGATTTTAAGTAATTTTTTTTTGAAATTTTTAATAGTACTTAACGACACCTATGTAAATAAATATGTAGTTTAAAATTTCTATTAATCGAAGCATATACTTTATTGTTCCAAAATTTCTATTAATCGAAGCATATACTTTATTGTTCCATTTTTTTCGGTTTACTGTCTATAACAAAGTAAAATTACATTACAAATAAAATTCATAAAGTATATAAAATAGTCATAATTAACACATAACTGTCAACTTCTAAAATGACTTCCTCGGATTCCTGTTCATAAATTTCCTACATAATATTATTTTGCTATCTTTAATTGTGTAGCGGTCAGACTCAGTAGTTTCGTTAACGACTTCAAATGGACACGTCTATGCTGTCGTCGCAGGAAATCAAAGTCAAAGTCACTGTGCGGTTTGTCTGCCTATTCCAATAATACATAATACAGCGATATTATCTGGCCCGCATGGTCGTAATAAGTAACAATAGTATATAAATCCGTATCTACTACATGGTACGCCACCGCACGTGATTGCCAAGTTGCTGATTTTTCTCTTCCTGCCATAGAACGTGAGTTTCATCGCAGCAATATTGAGTTAGAGAGCAACAGACCCCAGGCATGATGCTTCAAGACAGAAGGCGACCTTGAATTGTTTTAGTTTTCATAACCAGTTTTTTCGTAATGTTTGCAAGACAAACAGAAAGAATTTCAAGTATATCCAAATTAATGAGTAAACTTTTAATAGAACATACAAAGAAAAAATCAATTACGTCACAGATAAAAGGCAGATAGGCCCAATTTACATAGTAAATGAACTTAATTAGAATTTCTGAGAAAAGTTCCATAACAAAAATGTGCATCCTTAAAACATTTGTGCCATCCAAATATAACATTAAAGAGCAGAGGATATAGCAGAAATTGAGCAGTTTTCGCCCTATGTTGACGTTTAACCTAAGAGGAGCTCGATTCTGATTATTTCGTTATATAATCAGCTTTCGTTGCGTTCAGCTTGTCGTCCTTTTGAACATTTTTTTACAGTGGACGGCCTACGGATGTGTTACCAAAACGTCTAATAACAACATGAAAAGCAATCGATTACGGCACAACAGCCAGCTTCATCTTGTTTTTCATAATGTTGGCTCCGGCTATGATAGCCTACAAAATTAGACAAATATAGGGATTTTGTTATACTTAAAATATTTTTATTATTATTCCGGTTGTACAATGTATGCACATTTTTCGAAACGACAGATTACACAAGTGATTGAATTCTCAGCTGTCTGCTGCTTGTCCATCCAACGACCTTCTTCAATTTCTCGTTCCCTCAATATAGTATGAATTTCGTCTGTCCAGGTGATAGGTGGTCTTTCTCTTTTCCTTCTTTCTTGTGGGGTCTATTCCATAACTCTCCTTGTACTTAAAATATTACTTATTTAAAACAACACTATTTCAGCGAAAGTTAAAAGTTGGGATATAGATTACGTACTGCTAGTAATTGTTTGAATAGAATTATAAAATATTATTTTTTATAGAGGCGGTACTTAATTAGCACTATCCCTAGAAAAATAAATAAATGTGTTTTTGTTTTAGGATAGCCAACAGCCATTACACTTAATTATATTCTACATTTAATATTATTAAAATGTTCGTACTCAGTCTCTTTCTAAACGGCCGCCGCCCTCTGAGTGTCGTAGTTTTATGTTCAGAGTGAGATCGCTTGAGTCTATAGGTAGTACTTTTACACTTCCTAAGACAAAGACAAAGGGAGTCACATGGCTTCCTAATCTGTAGGTGACTGAGAGTTATTAAGGAGTTAAGCATAAGAGTGTGTGAGATAGGATAAGAGGCAGTGAGACAGGATTCTCTAACATAGTACATACTATCTGCTAATAAATCAAAATTGATGTGTTGTAAAATATTATAACGAAAAGAAAGGATTGGGTGAAAAGTAATGTGTTTGTGTGTTGTAATATGTCGGGCGTTACCTCCGCGCACTTTTGTTACTTACTCTGTTGACTGGATCCTCTGCAGTGATGTAGTCCTGTAACACAACTTAAAACTATGCTTTTGTGGGCGCCACTTGGAAACGTTTGTTCCAAGAAAAAATTAAATGTTATTGAAAAAATTTTTAAATCTACGAAAAAATTTAAACAAGTCAGTTTAGCTTTGAAAAATCAGTTATGTTTAATGATTCTTTAAAAACAACAAACAAATCGTCTGAAGGACTATCATTCATAAAAATTATAAAATTGCAGAGAAAAAAATTTACAAGTTATTATTATTGACAATTTTTTATATGTCCAATCAAGTATCGGCTAGTATTTCAGATTCTGACTCAGTTGACAAGCATGAGTTTAATATATGAAAAATCTTTACTCTCAGGACGTGACTCCTTTGAACTATCAAAACATATCAATTAGATGCCTTACAAGAAAAAACTAAGTGATTTGAAGGTGTATGTGTGGCGTGTAAAGTACAACTGTGTGATAATTGTAACCAGGTAACAACTAACTTTAATTTTGGTAACTCACGTTCCAATGGTCGTTTATTCTCTCACTGGACACTTCCTTCGGGTAGTTTCTCGATCTCGCCTCTTCGGGTGTACACTGAATCTATTTAAAGTCAATTTTTGCGATCGTTACTTTTTCCGCACTTTTTGTCAAAACGTTTGGCAGTAAAATCTCGTTCAAACGCCGCCACTACGAATCATCTGTTTAGCGTTGATTCAGAAATCTGCCACCGCAGCGCTGACTCCCATGCAGTTTTGAGGAAGGCTCAGTGTATTGTTTTGTTTACGTTCGGGGGAATTATTTGTCACGTTAGTCAGTCAATGCGAACACAGCAGAATTCGTTCTCTATTAAATGTTTGGGACCCTCCTGGGCCGTCGACGTTCTGGCTGCGTGCTTTCTATTAAAATTTGCCGTATCGCTGCTCTATTTCAGCGATACTTTTTGGCGACTCTCGTTGAGGTTAAGTCAGTCGGGTATGTCTATGTACGGGAAAAAGCCTTCCTGCCGTGTCTTGTCGATTTCTCGCCTCTCGGTTTCGCCTTAGCTGCGTTGATCAGTGTTGTGTGAGATGCATCAGCTCTGGAGTTCAATCTTCAAGTGTTTTTCGGTCAAATTTTGTCTCGCTTTTATACTAAATCGGGATGACTGTTTTCGTCGACTTCCGGTATATTTGTGTAAAAATTCTTTCTAGATTGTTCGAGAATAAACGAAATGGAATGTCATAGAACAATTTTCACTTCCGTAGAAGCTTTTAGAACGAATTTCTTATTCTTCATACAATGGATATTTCAAAATTTACACTGGTATTTATCAAACAGTTTCACATTAGTACTTACAATTTGTATGCCATTAATGTATTTAGATTCCTTGTTTTTTACTGAATCTAGCGATACTAAATATGATTGGTATCTAATTAACTTAAGTCTAACAAACATTACAATTTACAACCCTCACCTTGAGTTGTAGTCATTAAAAACACAATATTTATAACAAAAATTGCTGTGGAGTTATAAAGTTCCCTTCACAAGCTGGACATCTACTACTACTACTCTCCTACAACAAAATAAACAAATTTTAACATCAATAAAACACAAATAAATACAATTTTATATGGCCTCTGCTCATGGCCTATATTCTTGTCAGTTTTCTAATACAATGATTAGTCTTTTTCCTTAATATATGTGTTATTTCACCACTATACACACAGAGTTTATTATTTTGTCTATCTTTTGTGATACCTGGTTACTTTGTACATATTTTATATTTATCACAAGATGACATAGCATCATTGATTGTCTTGAGATGTCATTTTTTTATGGTGTGACAAATCTCACTCTAAATAGTTAAATTCTTTTAGAATTGATTTTACTTTCAACTGAGTTTATTTCTTATTAAGGTATTTTGATGCACTGTACCTTTCTATCTCATTTTTGTTAGTATTATGTAAGTATTTTAGCCAGATCAGATTATTTTTGTACTGAATAGTTGGCTTCAGCCATACATGGTATTAGTAAATATTTTGCTGACTTGACTATTACAATGTTAAAGTTGGTCAGGTATATTAGTATAGTTGCTTTATATCATATTACAGCTTTCTAATACAGTTTGGTTGCATTTTGGCAACATTAAATTCATAAATTATACAATATTAGATGCCTATTACATGTTTTTAGTTAACACAGTTTTTGGCTATTTTGGCTGCTTTTTATTCATTTGACAGCTTCCTTTATTTAATATAAATTGTTCACTATTGTCTGCTCGACAATTACATATAGTTTTCATTTAAATCTGATAATAATTAATTTTTTCATGAAATCTTGGTGTATGGTCTCAAATCCAACACATTAATATTTTTTGTCATTGCAAATATACAATCTTTATTTTAACTTCAACTCTTTCTAATAATGTATTTAAGTCATTTAATACATTTATTTTATTTACATCACATAATATAATGATGGATCATGTCCATTTATTCACAAAAAATAGTTTTTAATACTATATTCATAGTTATAAAACTTAATAATTATTGACTCTATTCTGGTGGATTCTGACATTATTTCTCTCTCTTATAGTGTCTTATGGTTTTTTCACTCTTATTTACTTTAATAATATGTATGGGGTTTTGTCTTAGTCATAGTTTGGTCGTTTTTTTCAAGTTGATAGAAATAATTATTATACAAAATTACACAATTTTTTGGGACTACTTGGGTTCGATACTGTTCACTTCACTTTCCTCTTATGCTAACTTACTATATAAATGATTTCTTTTTATGGAACGTTCTGTGACGTTACATATGCCTCCCGTTAAAGTTGATAATTTTGGAAAAACATATCTTTGGTTTTGATGAAATTATCATCTCTATAATAACCCTTTATTAGCTTCTTTATATCTCATTCTTTTATCTTATAATTAAATTCCTGTACTACTCCTTTAATATGTTAATCCAACTCAATATTCCTAGTTCGTTCTTTGTCGTATCACCTGTTCCTTTCCTTTTTACCTTGATGTTTTATAATTAATCTTTGATATAAATCCCTATCAATTCCCTAACTTACATAGAGGGTTGGGAGTCAGAGTGGCTCGCTATGGCATACATTCTCTGTCCCTTCCTGTCTATCACTACTGAAATCAGAGGCAACACATCCCTGTTCAGAAAATAATAATTGCACCTTTGCAACAAATAATAATAATAATAATAAAAAAAAAAATACAATATTAAAAGATCATAGGCTCCTACACATAAATTCCCTTTCTTAAACTCTTCTGATTAATTCACAATTATATTAATATATCGTTCTCCGCAGGTTAAAATTATCGTTTAAAATCATTCAATGTTAATAGCTATATTCATATTCATCATTACCTCCTTATGTAACACACTGTTTTCCCTTTTTTTTCATTTATCATATACATTTAGTATCAAATATATGGCAATATTTCTCCCTCTTTTCTCCTTTACCAAGTGTCCATCTTGTAATATTTATTAATAATAATCTCTCTCCTTCTCTAAGTACGGGTAAGCTGGTAAATATACGTTGACATGGCTATTGGAAATAAATCTATATTTTATATATATATCTTTATGCCTTTGGTGTAAGGTGTCCTTCTCGTAATATTTATTAATAACAATCATTATACAATAATATTTATATTTATTTAAAAATCTCTATCTCCTTTCTAATTATGGCTAAGTTAAAAAATTCACGTTGACATGTTTAGTCAAGGTACCTTCTCTATGATGCTGTATTTGATTTGGGTCTTTGGTCATGGTACTTGGTTACTGATTGCGTATTCGACTTGTGATTTTTTTTTAATCATGGTACTTTTTTAATGAAGTCTGGTTATACGTTCCTTTTACCTTGTTCCTGATTGTGTCAGTTACCTCGTAGGTATTGTTTTCATGTTTGATAATATTTTGGTTATATTTGTCAGTTTGGGTTAATTACGTTGATTATTTCAACCCCTTTTGGTTGTGTTCCTTATATTATGTCCTTATTTATTATTCCCATTCCTTTTTAATTCCTTCTCTTTTCAATATTCGACCTTCGATGTTTATCACCTCTACTCCTTCAAATGCCTGGTCTATGACATTTATTCTGGATGATTGGTTTCATGGCCTTACCATCTCATCACATGTTTGGGCCATAATTTTTCTGCATAGCGGAATTCCTCCTCTCTCTCACTTTCAGTTTGGGGATCATTATCTGGTTCTCGGCCAGTTTCTGCCAATACATGGTTTACATAAAATACTCGGGGTTTTTCGTCATTATTTGCCTGGTTATGCTGTAATGAAAAACCTGGATTTTCGTGAACTGTTACTCGATTCTCATTATTATTTTGATTAGCGTTTGGCTCTTGTTGGTTGTTACTTTCGTTTCGGGGTGGTTCGCTACTCCTACCCTCTGAAAACTGCTGCCGGTTATTCGCCGTATCACCCTGGCTACCTGGCGCCTGTTGAGTCATGTAACTTGGTAAATTGGGTGGGTATGGTCGTCGATTATCGGCCATCATATAATTTACCTGGGGCCTATACTCATTTTGGTTTCTCCTATCGCTTCCTCCTTGGTTTCCCCCGTTGCGATAACCATTACGTTGACCAAAGTTACTTCCTCTATAATTATTCCCGCGATAACCGTTTCCCTGGTGGAAGTTCCTACCGTAGTTATTCCCGGTGTAATTACCTCTGTTTGGTCCCGGATAGTTGCGGTTAATTGGGCCCTGAGTGGTATCATTTCGGCCATTTGGTGGGATATTATTATTCTGATTATTGGTGTTTAGATTATTACCGTTCCCACCTACATTCCGGTTTGGTCCGTTATTATTGTTGTTGTACTCTACCTTACGATTGGGGGGTTGGTAATCCTGGAACCTTCCTGTGGATTCGCAATTTTCCAATAATTTGGCCAGATCGGCTATCTTGCTAATCTGTTGGTATAATTGGGCATCCTTGATCCCATAGCTGTAATGTCCAGCTAACTGCCTTACCAAACATTTTTCTGGGATCGGCGGTATCAACTTCCGTGCTAAACATACCTTTCCCAGGAAATAAGACGTCGGGGACTGCCCATAGGACGCGTCGTATTTGCCATAGAAAATGTCCATTCTTACCCTGTTTTGTACGGTCTCTGACCAATACTTTTCCTTAAATTGGCGTTTAAATTCTGCTAAATTCGTTATTTCGGGTCGTACCGCTATCCACCAGTTATCCTTAGTATTTTTAAATGTCTCGTCAAGCATCTCTCTTATCCTGTCCCACCTTGTTTCTCTACTTCTCCCAATAACCTCCTCCATTCTTTCCAAAAATTCCATTGGGTTTCGTCGGTAGTCCTGGAAGTTGATTACTTCCCTGTTTTCACCATGACACGTATGAGTGTTTAGTATTGGTGTGTCTCTCAGCGCCTCTAATCTTTCCTGCAGGTTTTTCTCTCTCTGGTCTATTTCCAGTATACTATTTTTGTTAGATTTTATTTGTTCGTCCAGCCTGTTAGCGATGTCATATGTTTCCTGCATCCTCTCGCTAACGTCTTTCTGGACTTCCTGCATGATGGCGTCTTGGTTCTGCCTTACCTTGTTTTCGAGATTTCTAACATCTTGTTTGGTCTCTACTGTTTGTTCCTCTATCTTTTCGAAACGTGTATTGTTTCCCTCCCGTAACCTTTCCAATTGTTTCTCCATGTTTTCGACCTTCCTGTCACTATCGATTTTATTATCATCGATCCTTTTGTTTACTATTTCGTATTTTATGCTAATTTCTTTTTTCAGGGACTCTATGCTTCCTTTTATTTCCTCCTTATCTTCCTGTCTGTTTTTATTCAGGGATTCTATATTTTTGTTCATACCCTCCTTTAAAGATTCTATGCTTTTATCTAATTTCTCCTTATCTTCCAGCCTGTTTTTATTATTCTCCTCCTTATCTTCCCGTCTATTTTTATTATTCTCCTCTTTCAAGGATTCTATACTTCCTTTTATTTCCTTCATTCCTTGGAGCATCACCATTATTGCGCTCATGTCAACGCTTGCTGTTATTTTTTCTTGTTCGGGTTTCTCTGTTTGTTCTACCATTTGTATGGGTTCTTCTCCCGTTTGTTCTTCTAATTCCTCTGCCGTTTGTACCGGTCTTTCCATTTCTAGTGTGGGCGGTTCTAATTCCGTTTCCTCGACCTGTACTGCCTCTCCGTCTTCCACACTTAACTCGGGTTCCGCAGTCTTCTTCACCTTCTTTCCCTTTGGTTGCGGCATTTTAATATGTTGGTAGTTGCCGGGCTTGTTCCGTCTTTTTCAAGCCTCACTAGTTGGGCTGCCAATTTATAACGAAACAAGTATTGGGTGAAAAGTAATGTTTGTGTGTTGTAATATGTCGGGCGTTACCTCCGCGCACTTTTGTTACTTACTCTGTTGACTGGATCCTCTGCAGTGATGTAGTCCTGTAACACAACTTAAAACTATGCTTTTGTGGGCGCCACTTGGAAACGTTTGTTCCAAGAAAAAATTAAATGTTATTGAAAAAATTTTTAAATCTACGAAAAAATTTAAACAAGTCAGTTTAGCTTTGAAAAATCAGTTATGTTTAATGATTCTTTAAAAACAACAAACAAATCGTCTGAAGGACTATCATTCATAAAAATTATAAAATTGCAGAGAAAAAAATTTACAAGTTATTATTATTGACATTTTTTATATGTCCAATCAAGTATCGGCTAGTATTTCAGATTCTGACTCAGTTGACAAGCATGAGTTTAATATATGAAAAATCTTTACTCTCAGGACGTGACTCCTTTGAACTACCAAAACATATCAATTAGATGCCTTACAAGAAAAAACTAAGTGATTTGAAGGTGTATGTGTGGCGTGTAAAGCACAACTGTGTGATAATTGTAACCAGGTAACAACTAACTTTAATTTTGGTAACTCACGTTCCAATGGTCGTTTATTCTCTCACTGGACACTTCCTTCGGGTAGTTTCTCGATCTCGCCTCTTCGGGTGTACACTGAATCTATTTAAAGTCAATTTTTGCGATCGTTACTTTTTCCGCACTTTTTGTCAAAACGTTTGGCAGTAAAATCTCGTTCAAACGCCGCCACTACGAATCATCTGTTTAGCGTTGATTCAGAAATCTGCCACCGCAGCGCTGACTCCCATGCAGTTTTGAGGAAGGCTCAGTGTATTGTTTTGTTTACGTTCGGGGGAATTATTTGTCACGTTAGTCAGTCAATGCGAACACAGCAGAATTCGTTCTCTATTAAATGTTTGGGACCCTCCTGGGCCGTCGACGTTCTGGCTGCGTGCTTTCTATTAAAATTTGCCGTATCGCTGCTCTATTTCAGCGATACTTTTTGGCGACTCTCGTTGAGGTTAAGTCAGTCGGGTATGTCTATGTACGGGAAAAAGCCTTCCTGCCGTGTCTTGTCGATTTCTCGCCTCTCGGTTTCGCCTTAGCTGCGTTGATCAGTGTTGTGTGAGATGCATCAGCTCTGGAGTTCAATCTTCAAATGTTTTTCGGTCAAATTTTGTCTCGCTTTTATACTAAATCGGGATGACTGTTTTCGTCGACTTCCGGTATATTTGTGTAAAAATTCTTTCTAGATTGTTCGAGAATAAACGAAATGGAATGTCATAGAACAATTTTCACTTCCGTAGAAGCTTTTAGAACGAATTTCTTATTCTTCATACAATGGATATTTCAAAATTTACACTGGTATTTATCAAACAGTTTCACATTAGTACTTACAATTTGTATGCCATTAATGTATTTAGATTCCTTGTTTTTTACTGAATCTAGCGATACTAAATATGATTGGTATCTAATTAACTTAAGTCTAACAAACATTACAATTTACAACCCTCACCTTGAGTTGTAGTCATTAAAAACACAATATTTATAACAAAAATTGCTGTGGAGTTATAAAGTTCCCTTCACAAGCTGGACATCTACTACTACTACTCTCCTACAACAAAATAAACAAATTTTAACATCAATAAAACACAAATAAATACAATTTTATATGGCCTCTGCTCATGGCCTATATTCTTGTCAGTTTTCTAATACAATGATTAGTCTTTTTCCTTAATATATGTGTTATTTCACCACTATACACACAGAGTTTATTATTTTGTCTATCTTTTGTGATACCTGGTTACTTTGTACATATTTTATATTTATCACAAGATGACATAGCATCATTGATTGTCTTGAGATGTCATTTTTTTATGGTGTGACAAATCTCACTCTAAATAGTTAAATTCTTTTAGAATTGATTTTACTTTCAACTGAGTTTATTTCTTATTAAGGTATTTTGATGCACTGTACCTTTCTATCTCATTTTTGTTAGTATTATGTAAGTATTTTAGCCAGATCAGATTATTTTTGTACTGAATAGTTGGCTTCAGCCATACATGGTATTAGTAAATATTTTGCTGACTTGACTATTACAATGTTAAAGTTGGTCAGGTATATTAGTATAGTTGCTTTATATCATATTACAGCTTTCTAATACAGTTTGGTTGCATTTTGGCAACATTAAATTCATAAATTATACAATATTAGATGCCTATTACATGTTTTTAGTTAACACAGTTTTTGGCTATTTTGGCTGCTTTTTATTCATTTGACAGCTTCCTTTATTTAATATAAATTGTTCACTATTGTCTGCTCGACAATCACATATAGTTTTTATTTAAATCTGATAATAATTAATTTTTTCATGAAATCTTGGTGTATGGTCTCAAATCCAACACATTAATATTTTTTGTCATTGCAAATATACAATCTTTATTTTAACTTCAACTCTTTCTAATAATGTATTTAAGTCATTTAATACATTTATTTTATTTACATCACATAATATAATGATGGATCATGTCCATTTATTCACAAAAAATAGTTTTTAATACTATATTCATAGTTATAAAACTTAATAATTTTTGACTCTATTCTGGTGGATTCTGACATTATTTCTCTCTCTTATAGTGTCTTATGGTTTTTTCACTCTTATTTACTTTAATAATATGTATGGGGTTTTGTCTTAGTCATAGTTTGGTCGTTTTTTTCAAGTTGATAGAAATAATTATTATACAAAATTACACAATTTTTTGGGACTACTTGGGTTCGATACTGTTCACTTCACTTTCCTCTTATGCTAACTTACTATATAAATGATTTCTTTTTATGGAACGTTCTGTGACGTTACAATATATTAATTAATATTATTTTCAGCATTAAATCCGTCATGCTTTCCTTTTCCTTTGTGAAGATTGCGAGTATAATTCATGTCCCCTAAAGACGTTACCAGCGTCTTGTAAGTCCAGTGGTGGGGTTGCCACTTTAGAGCTCCAGACCTGCTCTGGGTTAACCCGAGCACCCCAGGTTAACTGGATTAACCTTCTCTTCTATGCACCCGAAGAAGGGAAGTACGATGAAACTCTCTTATTTTATGAGTCACTTCAGAAGGTATTGAATACATATATAAGAACTGATTATATGATTGTGGCTGGAGACTTGAACGCTAGGGTTGGTTCAACTCCAATACCAGGAGTTGTAGGCTGTTTTGGAGAAGATGTGAAAAATAGAAATGGGCAAGAATTAAGGCAGTTCGCATCTTTCAATAAACTTAAAATAACAAACACCTTTTTTCAGGAAAAAGGTCATCTATATTATACATGGATGGCAAGAGGCTATCACTCACTAATTGATTACGTTATAGCCAATGAAAAGATGAAGAACTTAATTCAGGACACAAGGGTTTACAGGGGACCAGAAATAGGCTCAGATCATCATTACCTATTTATATCAGAAATAAAACTTCTACGAATGTGGAAAAAATTTAGAACAAAGACTATCAACTCAGAGGAAGTATATAAGGTTTATCTGCTCCAAGACGACGGTATAAAATATCTGTACCAACAAAGATTGCGAGCATAGTTAGCAGACATCAATACAGAAAATGATATTAATAGGGAATGGGAAAATATACGAGCGTGTATCGAGAAGAGTGCACATGAGTTAATAGATCTGAGGAAGAAATTTAGGAAAAGAAAAGGATTGAAAATTTGGACGGAAGAACTTGAACAGGCTATAAAAGATAAAAAGATAACGTATAATAAATACTTACAAACGCCAAGTGTACAAAATGAGGAAACTTATAAGTCAAAAAGAAATACCGCAAAAGCTATAGCCAGGAGAGCCCATCAACAATACTGGGATGTATTTGTAAGCAACATAGAACATGACCTGCATGGACGGCAGGAAGTAGCCTATAAAATCATTAAACATCTAATCTCTCCTCTCAGGAAAGAGACACAGCTAGACTAAACGTGATCGCAGATGAAGAATGGAAAAGGCACTACCAAGACACTATGGTGTCAAGCAGAAGCAACCAGGGACGAAGGAAGCGACATAAGTGCTTGCGTGGATATGATTACTTTAGATGAGCTGCAACAGGCACTAAGAGTCTCTAAAAATAGGAAAGCAATGGACTGGATAAGATAAACATGGAATTGCTAAAACACGGAGGGCCTCTTTTTGAACTGCGATTTCTTCATTTGATTAATTAATGTTGGAGAGCAAATGATGTGCCATCAGCATGGAACAAAGCGGAGGTAATGTCACTTTTTAAGAAGGGGGACAGACATAGGTGTGATAACTATAGGGGAATCAGTCTACTTGACTCAGCTTATAAGGTCTATTCACGGATAATCAATAATAGATTAAAAATTATTACTGACGCATTGCTATGTGAAGAACAGTCAGGTTTTAGAAAGGGACGCTCTTGCATTAACAATGTTTTTATAATACAACATCTGATTGAAAAAAGAAGAGAGTTCAATATTGAAACGCACATAGCATTTATAGATTTTAAGAAGGCGTTTGACAAAGTAAATAGACAAAAGCTGTGAGAAATTATGAATATAAGAGGGTACCCTCGTCATTTGATCCAGGCATTGAAAAGACTATATAAACGAGCAGAAATAGTGATAAATACGGGACGAAGTATAAGCACAGGGCTAGTAACAACACAGGGTGTGCGACAGGGTTGTAGCATATCTCAAACCTTGTTTAATATATACATAGATCACATAACCAGGATATGGAAGGAAGAAGTCCGTGGAGGTATTAAAATAAACAGCAAAAGCAATTCGTTACTTTTTGCAGATTACTTAGCAATAATTCAAACGACTGAAGATGGCCTGCAAAGAACGGTGTAATTATTAGAAATAATTAGATAACCATAGCTAACGAATATTCCCTAGAAATATCGGCACAGAAAACTAAAATTATGGCATTTAAAGGGAAGAATCCAGTACGCTCAAAAATAATGGTCTATGGACATCCCGTAGAACAAGTATCACATTTTTGCTATTTAGGATCGGATGTCAGCTATCTAAAAGGACATGATATAGAAAGAAAACTTCAGAGATTTGAATACATAGGGGGGACGATAAATAGAACTTTGGGAAATAAAACGCGTAAGGAGACCAGATTAAAGTTATATAAAACCATGGTTGTCCCAATTCTGACGTACGGCAGTGAGACCTGGGTTCCTTCAAAGCTAGATAGATCAAAGATTCAGGCAGCTGAAATGCGCTTTCTGAGAAGAGTCAAGGGCTGTACACGATTAGATTGAATACGTAATGACGACGTCCGGAATGCGCTAAACATCTACAATTTGAATCATCGAATAGATGATTACAAACGGAAATGGCGGGAACACATCGACCGCATGGAGAAATGTAGACTACCACAACAAATAAGATCTTATAAACCAACGGGCAAACATAACGTTGGAAGACCTTTTTCAAGATGGGACCAACTATGACATAGTGGAGACGGACCAGGCATTTCTGCCTATACCATGAAGTGTAGAAGAAGAAGATATTATTTTCAGCACTGACAGTTTTGAAATTATTTTTGTTGAGAATTGATGGAGAAAAATTAGTTGAATGAGAAGAAAGAGGTCTCAAAAGTTTTAACTCATCTGTTCGGTATTTGTCTATATGTCTGTCTATCTGCTGCCTGTTTCTCTATGTGTCTATTTCAGGTATGCCTCACAATTACTTTTGAATGCATTAACCGGTTTTCGTAAAATGTTGTACGCATGTCCATACTTTAAGCCTAAGCAATGCTATTCATTTTTAGAATGATCCCAAAAATTAGGAGAGAAGAAAACACATATTAGAGGGTTTAAATTTAAAAAAAAAATCGTAAAAGCCCTCATGGAGATTTAGAATAGAAGAAATGTTTATCATAATCAAAACATAGTCTTCATTTTTCCTAATTTCAAATATTTGGAGGTTAGGGAACCCTTAGTGGTTGAAAATTTTGATAAAATAGCAAAAATTCTTTTGGCGTATCAATGTAAAAGGAATTTTAACTAAACTGTAATTGTAGTGATAATTTTCGAAAATTTCAAACGTTTGGGACGTCAGGGTAAAAAACTGGGACAAACGTTTGACAACGTTGCTAGTTCCATGTGGAGTATCAAACTAAAACCAAATTTTAATTGAATCAACAGTTTGAAGAAGGGAACAAGCCCCAAAAAATTGAAATTCGTTTTTTTGCACCAGACGTGTGTTATATAATAGACGCTCATTGTCAGCTATAAAACAGGAACGAAAACCACTGACGTGCTGGTGTAATCGGCCTTGGAAATACACGTCAGGTTGAAGAAGGGAACATATCCCGGTTTTGTTTCCTTCTTCAAACTGATACCGAGCTTGTCCGCCATGAGCCCTGTGGTCGCGCTCTCCAACAGCTGATATTTGTATCTGGCAACATTTGTGTTTTTATAGATGAACACATTAAAATTTCCTGTTAAAGGAACACACTACAGTAATAAAAATATTCAGTATTTGAGTGCTGAACTGAACATTAAAACTATGTATGAACTCTTTTGTAAAAAACACCCTAATCTTGCCAATAAAATAAAATATGACTTTCATTGAAAGAACGTCCATGAAAATTATGATTATAGATTTGGACGTCCTTAAATATATGTATGTAGTACTTGCGAGGAGCTTATTGTAAAGATTAAAATTCCGCATCTTACCGAGAATGAAAAGCGAGCTGCTGTCGCCGAAAAGATGAATCATGTTTGCCGTGCTAAGAAGTTTTCTAACAAAGAGAAAGAAATAAAAATCCTTTGTTCTTATAACCCGGAAGTTGCAGCACTTGTCTTCGACTTCATGCAAAACCTCCCGTTACCAAAATACCCGTTCAAAAAATGTTCTATTTAAGGAAACTGTGGCTATATGTGTTCTGCATACACGATATTAAAGCAGACTCTGCCGATTTCTACGTTTATCCGGAGGGAGAAGCAAAACGTGGACCTGACAAAGTATGTAGTTACAAATTAAAAACATGAGCCCTGAGATTAAAGAACTTCACGTTTTCAGTGACGCCTGCGGAGGCCAAAACTGCAACAACACAGTAGTGCGCTTTTTTCATGCACTGGTTGCTACTGGGCGTTTTAGGAAGATTTATCAGTACTTCCCAGTGCGAGGACACTCGTTTCTGCAATGTGATCGAAATTTTTGGACTGCTAAAAGAAAAATCAGACGAACGGATAGAGTTTACACCACACAACAATACGCAGATTTAATTCAAACCTCTAAGAAATCAGGATTCAATGTTACTCAAATCTCTGCAGAAAGTGTTCTAGACTTTAAGAACTAGCGACCTAAGCTCTACAAAAAAAAGTCACAAGACAAGTCCTCATTTTAGATTTCCAAGTACAGACCGTTAGAATAGGGTACTCCTTATCGAAAAGTTATTTAACAGCATCTGAGTTCATCGATGATTTGGTGAAAAAGACTTTCTTGCTGTAAAAACCAAAGACAGGAGTATCCCAGATCACAACGGCAAAACCTTACAATAAAAGAATTCCAATACAAGACAAGAAGATCCAGGATGTTGCCAAGACAGTTACATATATTCCATATGAGTACAAACCATTTTATGAAGAAGCGTTGATGAGACCAACTACAGCAACAACTGCAGATGACCGCGGAAGTGAAGGGGAGTACATTTTATGAGGGGGACGTGGAATTTTCAGAGTACATTTTGGACATAATGCTTTCAAAAAATGCGAGTAGTATAGGAATTTACTCTATACGTTGTATTAGTAATGTTTTGAGAAAATAAAAATTTTTCTGATTTTTTTTAATAATCGATTTTTATGTCTTATTCTTAATCAGTTTCAAGAAGGGAACGAATCCATGTTATTAGTATCGTAATATTTTTTTTTAGAATTATCCACCTGATCTGTGCAAGGTACTGGAATAACGGGTTAATGTAAAGAAGGTCTAATAAAAGTTTGGTTAAGAAAAAAATAATAAATAACATAAGTAGGAAGTTTATTTTTGATTTCCCATAAAACACATTTTTGGAATAGTTCCCTTCTTCAAACTGCTGGTTCAATTACAATCTGAATATAGTGTACAGTTCTAGAAATTTCAAATCTTTTTTACTGTATTCCCAAAAATTAGATGAAAAATTTGAATAATCTTAAAAATCCAGTCGGATCTCACGCTAAAAGGGATTTTCACTCGAATTCGATTATTCGGTATTTTTAACTTTTAATATGTGGTTGCTATACAATTTTTATTTTATAAAACAAAAAATCGCAAACGTCTTTCAAATTATTGAGAGAGTTCTGCAGGTCAAGGAGCATACTGGATAGTAAGAGTCTCGGGAGTCAAATGTCACATATAAATGTAATGCAGTAAGTTAAATGTTTACTAATAGATTCAAATTTGAATCTTAAGCGGTTAAGAGTGTAAGAGAAGAATACGCTATTCTGTTTCCTTGGCCATGTTGTTTGGGAGCGAAGATGTGTTAAAAAAACAGTAATAAAAATTAATAATAATATACTATAATAATATTATAGATTTATTATTATAGTATAAATATTAATATTATTATTAGATTGAAATAATCTATAGAATAAAATTATTGATTTGAATATTATTTCCTGTGTAAATGTGGCTGTAGAATTTTATAGCTTGTATTGAAGATTTATTGACGCCAACAAAAACGAGTAACAGATAACGTAATAGTCAGTTGTACAAAATTTTCTATGTAGGGTGTCAAGAAAGTAGTATTTTCTCCAGTAGTGTCAGAACGATTTTCTAATAAAAGACAGCATTAGCCAATCGTGTAGTATAACTCCACAACGGATACACAATTTTGAATAGGAGCAGCATTATGTAACCGTATGGCAATGAGAAAATGTTGAGTGATAAAAATGGTGTCTTTTACATCTTAATATTTAACAAAATAATGCCGTACATCTAAACAGACGCGATGTAATCAGAAAACGTCTGCACTTTGCTTGCACTGCGTTTTGAGCATGAATGTTCAATTATCAGAGACGTGTCCAGTTTTGTGATTACTGTGAAACAAAAAAAGTTATTACGAAACTTTAAGAAACGTCATTAATGAAAGGCTCATGGAAGAAAATGATGTATGTCACATATAACTTGCGAAATCAAAGAAAAAATGTCAGCTTTACAGAACGCTTGATGGCTGCTTCTCTCTCATTCTTGAAAGTACATTTTTAAAGTACAGCAATATTGACGCCTAGTTAAATATCTGTTGTGTTTACGAAACATAACTTTAACCCTTTTAGGATTCAAAGCGACTTTGCAAAGCTTTACGTCTAGCTGCGGTATAACTGAATAGTTTTGTTTAGATATCGGTACGTTGCCTTTACTTTATGTCAGTTCTGGAAACAATTTAATTGAAAAATTCAGTAAATATTCATTAATAACTATTACTGTACATTATATTATATGTTATATTACATCATATATCAATATTGTGTATAATATATAATAATATTTATTAACATAATATATTGCGATGTACAAGGTCGCATAGAATAAATAAGTCGATACCTTATATATGGAAATGTGGCTTTAATTAAATGTTTTCTTAAATTTCGACAGCACAGATTTTACTAAAGTTTATATTAATACAACAAAATAATAGCAAATTTTTTTTATACAAATAAAATAAATAAATAGTTCTGCTTAAATAAATAAATAAATTACTGCTTCTTTCGTAACTAAAATTAATGAAGAGTTTCTGTTGGCCTTCAGTATTACTTTAAAATAATTCCTACACACTAATAACCTACACGTTAATTTCTATAAGTTTCTGTGTCTTATTAGTTTATAATTGTTTTATTTAGTTTATTATAAATGGGTTCACTTTCCTGAATAAGATGAATGGTGGGGTGTTTCTCCTTGTTTCCTGGTGAATGTTGACAGCTGCTCCTTCCAGTTAGTCGTCAGGATACCGCCGCTCCTCCTGTGGTTCTCCTTCAGGATCTCCTCCTGTTTTCAAGCTCTCAGGGTCGTTGTACGGATTGGGTACTTCTAAGACAATGTATAATTATTAATTATTAGTTAATTAGGCTATATAGCTCCGGGAAATTGATGTGTTCATAGAAACCTAATCGGACATTGTTGAAAGTATTACCGAATTATCACTCGATTAAACAGTCGCGCACTTTACTTTTAGTGTTCGTAACTCCTGACAGACCTATCGTACTAAATCAGATTTAACAACTACACGTTATAGAGAGTAGCGATATCGCTTGTTCTGTACTACTCAGAGTGCCTTGCATTTCGTCACGGAACAAATCAACTGATATATTAGCCCATCTGATTGGTCAGAGATGCTCCCTCACCCTTATGCTACAGTCCAGATAACATTCTACTTGTAGGAAAGTGCATATGGGCAATGTAAAACTTGTAAAATAAACCGGTATAAATTTTTTACTTTTCTTGTGGGTGATGACACTTTTTTTTTGAAAAATTCATATATTTTGTACCTTATATCATTAACAAATCTTGCTACCAGATTAGTCTTGTTTTTATGCAAAATCTGGTATAAGTCTTATGTCAGACATTTGATTTAAATAAAAGTTATTTAATTTAATTCGTTTTTTATTGTTAATTCGTAAAACGGTTATTCACACTCGCACATGCGCACTCGCCATATGCCTATGCATACGTTCGCACTATTTCGCAACACATATGTTTTATACAGTCAAAAATTAACTTAATCTAACAATTTTGACATGATTCTTACTGTCTATAATACAATGATCCAATACGCAACTTTTACTTTGACCAGTTCTCATTGAAACATGGTATCATGTGTTAAGAGTTAAATTTATTATTTTACATGCAAATCTCACCCATTGGAATAATTAATATTTTATTATTTGAGCTATACAATGCTTACACATTTTTCGGAACCAAAAATTACAGAGGTGATTAAATTCTCATTCCATAGCTACGGCTACCTGTCCGATTAGTTAGATTTGTCGTTTAACTTTTTGAATCCATCCGGCTGCAATCTAGTTGGTTTTTTCACATTTCCTTTTTTTCAATCAATGGGTAGTTGGCCCATTGGATTAACCCCCACCTGGAGGACCATGAAATTTTTAATCAAGGTTTACTTCTTTTAATCTTTGATAAGCCAACATCTAACTACAAGGCAGGCAGCTGCTAGTTTTGGTCCGCCCCGTGTATTTTTCTTCCCTGGTACCCACCATATCTGGTGAGCATTCCCCTATCCGCCACCTGGGGAGACGCCCGTTGAGATAATATATTTAATATAATTATTAAAAATTATTTTGGCAATTACCATGACAGCAGCAGAAGCAGAGAAGCGTTTTGCCACCATAGAAGGTATAAAAAGTACATCACAAGCAACATGACACAAGGAAGTTTGTATACACTTGCTATGCTGTCCAACACTGCTTCATCAAAATCAGACATTGATCGAAAAACAACGTTCCTAATGAAATTCTCCAGTTGGTTAAGCAAAAACGAAGAGCCAGAGCTAGATGGCAGCGGACTCGTAACCCCATAGACAAGAACATACCTAATAGATTAGCAAACAACTTAAAGCGCAAAATTTAACAGAATAAACAGGAAACAATCAGTACTAATTAAGCAACCTATCAAAAGCAGACCATTCAATCTGAAAGGTGACAACCAGCCGCAAGAGGCCACAAATTATAAAATATCCAATAAGGAAACCGAACAATGAGTGGGCCAAATCGGACCAAGAAAAAGCAGATACATTTGCTCAACACTTCGCTAAAGTTTTTACACCACACTCAGACACCCAAGATACTGAAATCAATAACTTTCTTGAGGCACCATTACAACTGTCCCTCCCAATCAAAAACTTCAAGTATTCGGAAGTTAAATATGTATTTGATCATCTTAATAAAAGGAAAGCCCCAGGTTATGATCTAATAAACGGGAGTGTTCTGTCTGAACTACCAAATAAAGCAATTCAGTACATAAGAACCCTCTTTAATGCCATTCTTAGAGTTAAATACTGGCCACTAAAACTGAAGTTTGCACAGTTAATACTCATCCCCAAACCAGGCAAGCCGCAGCAAGAAGTCAGCTCCTATAGGTCCATCAGTCTACTTCCACAATTATCAAGAATCCTGGAGGAACTAATCATTAAGAGAATACATGACGACAAAGTCCTTGATGAAATTCTCCCTGATTATCAATTCGGTTTTAGGAAGCAAGCGTCCTTCCACTATACAACAATGCCATCGGTACGTCTCTGAAATTAACAAAGCAATTAACTTCCAGGAATACTGCCCAACAGTGTACTTAGATATACAGCAGGCTTTCGACAAAGTATGGTACCTAGAACTGCTCTACAAAATCAAAATGAAGTTACCAAGCGAGGATCACCTGCTCCTAAAATCGTATCTCTATGGACAACATTTCCAATTTAAATATAACTCTGAATTCTCTGACATCTTTTCTATCCAATCAAGAGTGCCAAAGCGTCCTCGGTCCTTTGCTGTACATCCTATACACGTCAGATATACCAGCTACACCGAACACACAAATGGGCACATTTGCAGATGATACAGTATTACTATGCAGACACAAGGATCCACAGATTGCCACGGATAGACTACAACTACACATAGACATGCTGCAAAATTGGTTACATAAATGGAGGATAAAGGTAAATGAACAGAAAAGCACCCATGTCACACAGACCCTAAGACACTCCGAATGTCCACCGGTATATCTAAATGATGTGCAGATTCCACATTCAGATGGATCTAGATATCTGGGACTTCATCTGGACAAAACATTAACGTGGGAAAAACACATAATCAACAAAAGGAAGGAATTGGAGCTCAAGATGAGAAAAATGTACAGGTTATTTGGGAAAAAATCAACGTTATCCCCGGAAAATAAAATCTTGTTGTACAAAGCGATCATTAAACCAATATGGACGTATGGAATTGAGCTGTGGAGTTGCTCAAGTAAGTCAAACGTCAACATAATTCAGCGCTTCCAATCAAAAGCGCTGAGAACAATAGCAGGTGCAGAATGGTACATATCAAATCATACACTTCATACGGACTTCAACATACCCCGTAGAAGAAGAAGAAGAATGCCGAGCCAGAAAACAAAAGCATTAAGACAGATTGCAGAGACACACCAACAAACTAGCATCCGACCTGACCACTACAGTCATCACATGACGACTTAAAAGAAAATGGCCCACTGACCTGAGAAAATAGTCCGGACTACATCGGTGGATGCAGCTTCGCCTCATGTCCATTAGTCATCAAATTGGCTCATAGGACTTTATATTTATACATTCTTGTGTATGTAATAGTTCTGATTGCTGATTTCAAAAAAAAAAGTACGAAGAACACAAGGATGAGTTTCCAGTACAGATAGATATCAATTTGTGTACAGTGCCATAAATAAATGGTTTAACCGAATAGGAAATATTTAAAAAAAAATTCTAAGTAGGAGCTTATTGACCTATTTTAAATGTGAACATACAATTTTTACTACACTGGCACAAGCTCATCACTCTGACGTTGTTTAGATGGTGCCACGTTGGTGAAATATCGTTGAATTATAGATCACTGATCACCGTACGCTTTACAGACCGAAATGGTGTAATTATTCTCCGCGGTACAGTACCATAGATTATGATACTACTATTACAAATATAAACTCCACGTGTGCAAAGCTCAATTTGCTATTATTTTAAAATTCATTTGTATTGATTACGGTACCCAAATTATATTAGGGTCTTAATTGATAATATATAATAACTACATTTTAAATTTAATTTCATCAAACCTTATTTTAACTAGAATTTTAATAAAAGTTTTCCAATACAGAATTTAACTTAAAGTGTATAATTAACAAAACTTTTTATTACACTTGTAACTTTTGTAAGTTTTTAATGAACCTAATTTCGTTTAATTATTAATTTGATAATTTCTATTAGATTATTAGATAATTATAAGAGTATACAATTTCTTGTTTGTAATTATCTATAAGTATAAACAAATTAAAATTATCTATAACTTTCCTTTTTTGAGAGCGACCTTTGCAAAACATGACAAATCTCTACATTAGAATAAAGCACAATACTTTTTTCTAATGGATTCTAAAAGGGTCTTTGTGGGTTTTTGATGATAAAATTTGCTACTAAGTTACCAACATTGCTACTACAATAACTGGACCTTTCAAACTACCTTGGAAAACTCAATGAAAAAACGACACAACATTCACGGGCTTTGTTAATGAAAGGAACTGCTCTCTCAATCTTACAACTAGCATATAGTTGCAGAAAAACCTACACGATATGTAAGTTTTTGTATAACATTCTAATTCAATATTACATACACGCGCGCATGAGTGAATATGTTTTTTATATGAATAGTAACATTTTAAATTAAATATATTATTAATATATCTATAAGTGAAATAACGTCGCGATAGCACAGGACAAGAAGCAAGCTCTAAGCGTACGTATCACTTGTTATATATTGCATAATAACCAGCATGACACGGCTCCGAACGGCCCGGTAAAGTGTAGCAACCACAACTTTATACGAGAAGCTGTGCAATTATTCTTTAAGTACTTAGATCTTTGCACACGATCTGTAGCAGGCCACACACTGAACGTTCAGAGCATTGTGGTTTTCTGTTGGGAGGATTTCTGTAAGAAGCTCGGAACTCCGCATAAGAGCTGGTGACAGGTATGTCCTTCTTCCCGCACAATCCATGGGCTGAAATCTTTGTCGCAAGCGATCTTGGCCATTGGTAACCTTGAGTAATTAAAATAAACTACTAGAAATACTACGACCAACTAAGTGTGGAAGTTTTTTGAAATGAGCTGTGGTTTTTTATTTGTGTGTGCGTTAGAGAAGCAAGCTGTATTGCACAGCAGCATTTACTAACTATTTCTTGTAGTTGTTTACTTCTGTGCGGACTGTTGTAATTATTGAAACTGGTGAGTTTAATAATTTCCGTGTTATCCTACTGTTGTATAAGTACACGAAAATATTATACAACTTTATTAAGATTTGTTTGTAAACTTTTGTCAACTTTTCGGGCTTTTAAAATCTGTATAACTAGGAGAAACATTAGTGTCGTTGTTTTGTTTAGAAGTATTAACAAAAGTCTCTTGCGTTAAGTAATTTATTCTACGGTTGATGATTCGTTTGATCTTTGAAACAATAGGAATACTGTAATAAGAATTACTGATACATAATAAACTTAGGAATTGCATGATAAAATTCAACACATTTTATAAGATGTTTTGTGCATGATATCAATAAAATAACATGACAAAGTCGCCACACACATGTTATTTATTTTACTCTAATTTTTTCAGTAAAATTCGCTCACTTCATGTAGATATGTGACAGCCTTTCTTGGTTGCTGAGCTTCACAGACCCAGCGAATGAACTCTCCCTACGTAAGTTGTCTAGAGAAGAGTGAGGGAGCTACAAGACGATAACTGTTCACTGTCTCACTTTACTCACTAATCCTGTTTTTTGTCACTCTCATACTTCCATTATTCTCGCCAGCTTTGTTGCAGCCTATGTTCACACTATGAAACACTGCACAAGACTGTTGTGCGCATGTGCGAAATGACTGAAAATTTTGTTAGCCTCGAAACTTGGTGTTTGCCCATTGCGCATCTCGAGTTCTATGTTCAGTTCTGTCACTTCATGTAGGCATACAAGGCAATTAAAACTGTTTTGAAATTCATGAATAAACGTAAAAATATGTCAACTAGCGACTGTACAACGATATAAAATTTAAAGTATTTTAATTACATATTTTCTTTGCACGTTTTACGTTTACCTTACCGAAACTGTGGGGAGTGCGGAGAATGAAGCACGTCCTCTAGCGCAGATGACACGTTGAGATACGACATAATAAAATGTCAAAGAAAGTAGAAGGCTTGTCTTTATGATATGCCATTTTACAAAGTGAAGGTGATAAACACAAGTGTATTTGTCTCGGTACTGACAATAAATATGGTCCGATTTATTCTGCTGTGAAACATACAAACGACGTACATTTCATGTGCGCGAACAAAAACAGCTGTTGCAAATACAATTTTAATAAAGTACTTAATTTATTTCATTACATTTAAGACCACAGTATGGTGTGATGTTTCAAATCATCAATTTTTAAAACACATAACTGACGTGTACTCTCTACATCCAATGTTTTCAGTTGTCAGATATCCTACCCTTACCTCTGTTAATACAATCACGCAATTCAGAAAATCTTTGAGTATAAAAAAAAAATAAATAAAAAATAGAATTAACAACTGAAATTTAATATAATATATGTACATATTATTAAAAAATACAAAATAAAAACAAAAACGAGAACCTTGTTTTTCGTAATTTTACTTTTCAAAAAGAAATAAACTACAGTATGTCCTCTAATTTCTGATAGCAAAATTTTTCCACTATAATACTTATTCGATTGTACAGTAGTGAGAATGTTGTATGAAAGTTGTATACAGATAGTTCGTGATCAATGTTATACAATCCAAAGTTAAAAGAAAAGGTAAATTTACTAGTCCTAAAGTACCAACTATAAAAGACCTAGACAACGTTTTATTTATTTCTTGGACAAAAGTTTTAAATCCAATACCTATTCAAATTAATTACATAAAAAATTAAATGCAAAAATTTTTTAAATTTATTGTTCATTGATGGTTTAATTACACTACAAATGTAGAATTCATCTGAAGCAAGTCAGTGCTCATACTGTATATTTAGAAATAAAGATTGATATATGACAGTTGGTTATTAATTCTGCGTATTTTCTGTATTATTTGTTATAATGTTACTTATTTGCTGAATTATAAAATTCGGATTAGGTGCTAAAACACTTTCATGATATATTCGGATTATATCGTTAAGATTCTATTTTGTTTATTACTTATATGGGGCTTATATTATACTAAATTGTACTAAACATCTCCTCATTGTTACTGTATATATATTTTGTTTATTTTCCTTGTTTGATGCATTCACTAGCCATCATACAGCGGAGTAGGCGGCTGGTTTAATTGCTTACTAAAGTTGTAATAAAAATGCATATTTTTTAATGGAAACAAAAATATATATCTTTTTAAAAGTAAAACAAATTTTTAATTTTATTAACTATATAATGTATCAATTATTAGAATATGGTTTGGGCAATGTGTATTCAATTGTTTATGTGTGTTCCAGACTATTGTCCGTTTATTTTATTCGGTGACTTTTATTATTTGTTATTTATTGTAACTATGGATGTTATTTAGTTGTGTAGTGGATGTTGTTCAATTGCCTGAATAACATAACATTTTGGAACCTTCCATTTTGTTTATTGAATTTACCAGTATAGTCCAGCGATTCTAGTATGTAGTATGGGAATGGATTGTTTCAAATAATATGAGACCTTTATTACAAGATTTTCATGTAATAAGATTTTAATATTTTATTTGTACTGTTAAATACCGTGAATTGTTTATTTTAACGTTTTTTTCTATTGGCTGAGTACAGTGTATAACTGAGAGAACTATTGTTATAATATTGTCAACTACAAACTGTTTTCACTGTGTAACAAAAGTGTTAGTATAAGTTGTATCAGAAGCGTTTCTGGTGTTTAACATCCGTGCTATCCTTGGGATCCTTGTAACAATAATGAAAGAGGTGTAGACACAATTGTAAGCGAGATTTAGGAAAGTCATCCAGGCAGTAGTTAATTGAGCAACACTGACTTTGCTGTCTTCCTGAGTGAAATATAACTATATTTCCTTTCTTATTTCTCTTTTTTAATTATTTCCTATTTTAAACAAAATACATTTATTATTACATATGTTTGCAATATAAGGTAATTTTTTAATTGTGGGAAAAATTAAAAATATCCCGATGAGTCTACCGTTTTTTAAAATAATATAACAATTATAGAGCACACAATAAATAATAAGAATTCAAAACACTCGAATTTGAGTAACAAGTTATTTTAGTCTAATACCCTACTGGATGTTTTGAAGTTTTACAATTTTGTCAAACTTTACTCCAATGTTTTGCCTCTGACGTTCAATTTTTTTTTAATTATTGAAAACAAACACTAGATTCAAAAATTAGTGACAGTTTTATAAAAAAACTACATTCAAATTGTGATTTAAATTAATTTTAATATTATAACCCATACAGTTTTTTGCGATTTTTTCACAATTTTGCATGTAACTTCTGTTATTGAGGAGTTAAATCTCAAAACGTAGAGGTTCGTATGGAGTAAAAGTATGACACGCATGCCAAGTTTTACGACAGTCGGTTGATGCCTTCAAAAGTAAACAGAGAAATGCTAAACGTTTGAGTCCAAAATGAGAACTCGCTTTGCTCGTCCGATAATTTAGAATAAAAAAGCCGTTGTTAATTTACTTTGAACGTAGCAAGTTAAATTGTTTTTTGTTTTTTTTGTTTTTTTTTGTTAATTGCGTTCAGCTTTCTCAGTCAAACGTTCTATTTGGTAACTGGTACAGCAGATATTTACAAATACTGTTTATGTCACAGTACCAAGGCTTATGATGTTGGTACAGTAAACAGACAACGCGTCTGTAGTAACGAACCCATGGAATAAATGGCGAGCGTCTCCGTGTGACGTTCGAGTTAAGTTAATGAATGTTAACAACAAACTGGCATCCTTGTTTATAACTGATTTACTAAGTCGGGTTCATTCACTAAGACTTTACAAAGCGGAAATATTGTGAACGTCGGGGCAATAAAACTGACCACAGACATCCTTTAACATCGCTAGTTTTGTAGTTATTACACGTTCCCATAGAGTGTCGCAGGCAAAGCGTAGTGTCAGAGAGTTTCTTCTAAATGTACTCTGCTTCCCTCATTATAAACATTTGTACTTCTATACTTAGTACCTATAATAAATAATTTTAAGTTCTATATTGTGAAGATCTAATTACGTTTGCGTTCAAATTTCTCTTTTATTTGAATTCCTGTATTATTTTATAAGAACTTTAGATGGATACGAATTCACTTACTATAAACAATGTACATTACTCGCTGTTTTGATAAAAAATATTAGAGTGATTACATTATTTATTGATATCCTAAATATAAAAAGTTCAATTCTTTGACAGAAGTTATTTTAGGAAACAATGTTTATTTTAAAATACCAAATTTTTAAAAACATAAATACAGTGGGTGGCCAAATTATTAGGGACAGTATTCAGTTTTTTGTATTTTCTAGTTTGACTGAATTTTTTGAACAAATAATTGGTTCTAGGTCTTGTAGGTATTTTTTATTTATAAGAGTGTATTATTGAGATCATAAAAACAACAAGTTACGTAAGCGAAACTATTTATTTTTTTCGTAAAAGTAATATGTGCATTAATAAAAATTTAATAAAATTAATCTTAGTATTTAGTGATGCCACCCTTTGCTGCATTTATAGCTTCTATGCGTCGTGGCATTCTCTCTATACAGACTTTTGCATTTTGTTGGAGTTCGGTGTTGTGATGCCATTCTCTGATGAGTGTTTCAACCAACTGGCGCTTGGTGGTGATCACTTCCTTGACGATCGCCCGTTTGGTGAGTTCCCACATGTTCTCTATGGGGTTCATGTCAGGTGAGTTCCCCGGCCAGGGCAAAACGGTAATGTTTTTTTCTGCCAGGAATGCAGTAACACTCCTGGCTTTGTGGCAGGGTTCCGAATCGTGCATAAAAATGTACTCTTCATCACCAGGGACCATTCTTCGAGCTGTGGCAGTAGCCGAGTTTCTAGTACTCGCTTGTACTGGTCATGCCTCATGGTCCCTTCCACGATGTATAGGCGCCCCATGCCCTTGGATGAGATCACAGACCACACCATAACACTATCCGGGTGTTTAATTCTCTCCACAAGGCAGTCTGGATGGAACTGCTCTCCAGGGCGTCGTCGTACGAATGAACTTTTTTCGACCAAAATCTGAAATGTTGATTCGTCGGAGAAGCATACCTGTAAAATATTACAGTAATCACAAAAAAAATCGTTATTCACGAACTACACTATTTAAAAAAGTTGTACTTACTCGACTCCAGTCTGTAACAGCCATATTCCGGTGTTGTCTGGCCCATTGCAGTCGCTTCTTCTTCATGGCCTCGGTGAGGCGTGGTTTTTTTGATAGGCCGACGACCGATCAGGTTCTCTTCGCCCAACCGCCTCCGGACTGTCCTTTTGGAAACTTCAATTCCCTCATCGTTTATCATCGTACTTAGACAGGCCACAATCTTTTTACGATTTTCGAGGCAGATATCCCTAATTTTACGATCGGTACGATTCTTGTTCCATGTTTTCAGTATCTTCTCTTTTTTCTTTTTCTTCCTCTTCAACGTTATATTTGTTTTTGTTTTCCTCTAATAAATCTTTAAAATATTCTCTCCATCTTCCATAATACTTGTCTCTTTCATTACGATATTTCCATTTTTGTCCTTTAAATTTTGTAGCATATTCGTTTTGGGTTTTCTCATTTGTTTCAATGTGTTGTAGAATAATTTCTGGTTTTCATTATATGTTTCAGTAAGTTTATTCCCGAAGTCTGTCTATGATTTTTCCTTGCTCGTTTTTATTTGGTTTTTAACTTTTATTCTTTCTGTCTTATATTTGTCATAGTTATCATGTGTCTTATTGTTCAGATACGTCTTCCACGCTTTTTCTTTCCATTTACTGCTTTTTCTATCTCTTTTGTCCACCATGCTGTCCTCTTTGTAGCCCCATTTCCTATTTTTGCTACCACACATTTTTGCTACAAAACTTTCTTTGCTTTTTCAGGCTTGATTTATAATTCTCCCATCTTTTATCCAAATTTTGGTATACTGTTTTTCTTCTGGAATTTTTCTAGTTTTGTATGATAATTTTCCCTTGTTACGCGTTCTTTAAGTTTATACACTTAATTTTGTTTTTATTATTTTTCTTTTTTACCTTTTATTTTTTCTTGCATTACTTTATATATCATGTTGACTAGATAGTGGTCACTCCCTATTTCTGCACTTCTCTTAACCTTTATGTCCTTTACGTTCTTCCATATTTCCCTATGTATTAGATAATAATCTATGATGGATCGTTCTTTTCTATTTCTTTTTTCTCTCGTAAATTTGTGTATGTCCTTATGTGTAAATTTCGTGTTTGCGGTAACTAAATCATTTTCCATACACAAATCAATTATTATTCTTCCATTATTATTTTTCATGTTTTCCCCCTCTCTTCCTAGCCAATTTTCTATTCCCGTGTTATCATTTCCCACTCTGCCATTACATCCCCCATGACCATTATATTAATATTTTCTGCTGGATCTATTTATTTTCTCAACTAAGTATATTAAATATATTTTTAATATTTTCCAAGCGGTTTCCTCATAAAATATTTTACAGCGGAAACCTTTTTGCAAGCCCTTATACACTTAATAAGTAAAATTAAATAACAATAACCAGGAAATTTGCAATGTATTATATGACAGTGTTGTGAGTTAACACTTTTGTATGTCCTTTTTTTTCACAAAAACGTTTAATTAAACCGCGATATCTTAAGTTGATTTATAAAATATCGTTCATTAAAAAAAGTTTAATTATTTTGTTATTATAAAATAATATCACTCTTAGTTAATTTATAAATTAATTTATAAATCAAGCCTGAAAGAAGCAGAGAAAGTTTTGTAGCAAAAATGTGTGGTAGCAAAAATAGAAAATGGGGCTACAAAGAGGACAGCATGGTGGACAAAAGAGATAGAAAAAGCAGTAAATGGAAAGAAAAAAGCGTGGAAGACGTATCTGAACAATAAGACACATGACAACTATGACAAATATAAGACAGAAAGAATAAAAGTTAAAAACCAAATAAAAACGAGCAAGGAAAATTCATAGACAGACTTCGGGATTAAACTTACTGAAACATATAATGAAAGCCCGAAATTATTCTACAACACATTGAAACAAATGAGAAAACCCAAAACGATTATGCTACAAAATTTGAAGAACAAAAATGGAAATATCGTAATGAAAGAGACAAGTATTATGGAAAGATGGAGAGAATATTTAAAGATTTATTAGAGGAAAACGAAAACAAATATAACGTTGAAGAGGAAGAAAAAGAAAAAAGAGAAGATACTGACAACATGGAACAAGAAGAGAATCAATTACAATAAGTGGGAATAGCAAGAGAAGAATTCAGTAAGGCAATGGAGAAAATGAAGTTAGGGAAGACACAAGGACATGATGAAATAGCAACAGAAATGATTAAATACGCAAACATGGAAAGAAAGGAGGAGCTCCTAAACATTTTTAACCAACCTTTGAAAGAAAGGAAGGCTCCACTTGACTGGCAAATAGAAATTATCGCACCTATACACAAAAAGGGAGACAGTAAAGAATGTTCTAATTATAGAGGCATTACTTTAGGGAGCACGGTAGGAAAACTGTACGGGAGGATTCTAGAAACAGGTTAAAGAAAAAAAGTAGAGCACACCTTGGATTAAACCCAAACTGTGTTCAGGAAAAAGAAAGGAACAGTGGACATAGTAAGACACTTACGTCTTCATAGTCAGACAGTTATGTGAAAAAGCTGCCAAAAAGGGAAGACAAATACATGCATGTTTCGTGGACATGGAGAAGGCGTTCGATAGTATACAAAGGAAGGACGTATGGAACATATTAAAGAGGAAGGGAGTAGAACGACAGCTTACTGAGGGCATAAAAAGCCTATACGAAAACACCGTCAATTACGTAAGAGTATGAAACGAGGCATCAAAAAGTTTCCCCAACAAAATAGGTTTAAAGCAGGTGTGTATTTTAAGCCCCCTGTTATTCAACCTGGTGTTGGATGATGTTGTCAAAAAATGTAAAGAACGTATGAGTAAATATAGAATAGGATACTGGAATACGAAGGTAATAACAATAACAGAATTATACTACGCAGACGATTTAATAATTATAGGAGAAACAGAAAAACAGTTACAGAATAACATAAAGGTATTTAATGAAGAAATTAGAAAGAAAAACATGAAGATTAATATACAGAAGGCTAAAACTGTGGTAATAGGAAATTCAGAAGAGAAACACAGTATAGAACTTGATGGAAAATGTTTAGAACAAGTAAAAATTTATAAATATCTGGGAGTAGTGATTAACAGCAAAGAGAATTTAGAGGAAGAAATAAATGAAAGAGTAGCAAAAACAGGAAGATTATTCAATAGTATTAAATCAAGTTTCCTGGGTAAAAAAGAAATACCCACTAGGATAAAAACAGAAATATTCAGAAAAATCAGGAAGCCGGTATTAACTTACGGAAGCGAAACATGGACAAAAAATGAGAGAATAACTAGTATTGAAATGAGGTTTCTTCGAAAAATAGAAGGGAAGACGAAAAAAGATAGAATACGAAATGAAATATTTGGGAAAAAGTTAGATACTGTTTCTGTAGCAATAACAGTAGAAAAAGCACAACTTAGATGGCTGGGACATATAATGAAGATGGGGAGGAAAGACTGTTAAAGCAAGTGTTTTAATCCAGAGAAACAGGTAAAAGAAAGAGAGGACGACCGAGAAAGCTCTGGAAGGATGAAGCCCGCACAGCTGCAGAAAGAAGAGGAGTAAAATGGGAGAAATTAAAGGAGCTCGCAGGAGAAAGAAGAAATGGGGTGATATGTGGAAAAAGACGACCTCAGAGGACTCAGCTTCAACATAGCTTTACACCGAATGGTAGAAAAGCTAACGACTTAGTAAGTAAGTAAGTATAATTAGTTGAGTACAAAGGAATTACTAAGGGTTTTTCAAGGAAGCTTCGGAAACAATTAACCGACCTTCAGTTGCAGTAACAGAATGGCTGTGGGCAGTTACATACAATAGGCAGCTGGTTGTTTCAAAATAAATAATACACAAAATGTTCAGCAGATGCTTGAAATCTACATACATTAAAAAAAAGAAACTTTGTCTTAACTCAGTGAAGAATAACGGAATTATTTCCGATTTGACGATGAGCTGTAAAGCTTGAAAGCGCTAATCGGAATAAGTTTTCTATAGTGGTGTGCAACAGTGATAATTCTGTTTGTGATTATAACCACTAACACAACTTTCTTAATTAAATAACAGAATTATAAACAATAGTGGTATTTGGCACTCATCAGTTTAATTTGTAGATTACTTTACGTTACTGGCTTATAATTTTACTAAAACCTCTCAATTTGAATAAATTATGTGCATACATTAATCATGTTTTGTAATAAACACTCATAAGTTAACAACGGAGTTTTTTTGCAAATTTATGAAATGCAAAAGCATGCACAAAAGTAGTTGTAATCTGTTTCTGTCCTTTGCACCAATTAAGCTCAGCATTCTGAAGAAATAGGAACTAGTTTATTGCAATCTGAAAAATCAGGTAGGATGTGTGTCTCCTTATTTATAATTTAAATTTTTGTTAACACAATTTCTCATACTGCTTACATTAAAATCATTTTATAAAATTCTAAATTTTATGTTTCAGTTTAAATCGTTGTTTCAGCTACTTCTTGTAAAAAATCTAATATGGCCAGTCGCCCAACATTGGACTCCTCACCATTTTCACTCGGTATGTTGGATAGCCCATTCGTAGAAACAAGCACAAATGTTAGGAATGATTATTATTTTTCGTTATGTATATTGCGTTAAGTATTCTGTCTGCTATATATTTTAACTTCAGGTAAAATTTACTATAATTGGTCAGTCTTATTGAACTAAAAGCCTTCTGGTGCCATCGAAATGGCCAGAAGAAATGAAATAGTTATGTTGGTTCTGCCCGGCCACACAAGTGTTGATTCAGCTAATTGATGTTAATTTTTTCAAGCCTCTTGTATACTTACTTGTCGATGGAAAGTCAACCCTGAACAAGTAATATTTACAGTGGGCAAAGTTTCGTGATTCATTTGGAAAAGCGTGTACCAAGGCTGCCACAATAGCCACAGCCAAATGCTTTTAAAACATCGGGCAGATTTATGGAGAATCAAGAGAAACGTGTTATAATATCACTATTTTTACCACATCTCGTATTGGAAGCCCAGCCTCCAATATCACACGATAAGGACGTAACCCAAGAATGTATTCCTTGAAAGTGCACCTCAGCTGTCTCAGCCTGGCACCAGTCGAGAACTGGATTGTAGTACAACCGTTACTATGCACGGAAACGTAGTGCTTGTGTCTTAGATTTATCCTATACTACTACCTGTAGCAATGCTTTAGGAAAAAACTGTTTGAGAAACTGAAAATATTTATACTGCCTCCCTTTGTAAGCTGCATCTTAAAGAGTTCACTCAAAAACGTAAACCGAAGACACTTTAGTTTACCCTCTAATGAAATGGTAAAGAAATTGAGAAAAGAAACTGCAATTAACTGATTCTGCAATTTATGTAGAGAAGATGCTCAACAAGATATGATGCCGTGTATAAATAATGTTCAGGCGTTTGATAGAGGACAGAAATATATTTCTATATAAAATGAAAAAATAAATTAATAAACTTTAGGTGTACACAAACGTTTAGTAAGAAGTACCAAGTAAGTAATGAGTTTAGTTCAATAAATCTAAGTACATAAATAAACAAAAATAAGCTCTTAAAGCAAAATAATATTAAAATCGGTTTGGATACATTATTCTTGTTTCACTTTAATTAATTTTTTAAGCAGAACTAAAAATAATTTTAACATACGTTTAATACCTTATATGAACATTACTTTTGTAGAAAATATTTAAAAATGGAAACAGAGTGTCTGTTTTCATTAATCCATATGAAAGTTAAAGATTTGTTTATTTGTAGACCAATTGATTACTGATTGTATAAGATAATTTTCCTTATTTTGTAACTATTAAGTTTGTTTTACTATGCCTAGTGGGTGTGTGTTGTAGAACCTAATATATAGATAAAGTTTCCCTTATTTTGGTAATTGGTTCATCGATGGTAACTCATGCATTCATTAATAACAACCATTTGCCATCAAAGGACGCTTCGTTAAATGTTGTTTTTCTACTTTCATAATTAAAAATTATATCAACAAAGTAAATACTTATGGTTACACAGAAAGCAATAGATAAAATATCTGCACACTGAGTAGTAAATGTAAGATGAGAATACTGTGAAAATAAATAACAAATAAAAATATATCATTCGAACATAAAGAAGGTTATGTTGGCAAATGACAGCAAACATTCTATAGATATCTACTTGCGCGCGCGAGCACGTGTGAGAGTCAGTACTGCATTTATACATACAACTGAGGATTCAATTGAAAAACATAGAAGACCGAGAGAGAGATTCAAATTGGGTTGAGGGGGAGAGAGTTCGTCAGTGACTAGTGAGAAATTTATATTTCTTACCTTGTTTCCCACCTCAGCATTGAGTACACAAATTCCTTTATTGATTATTCATTCTGTTTTGTTCGACTCAAGATATACAGTCTCAGTTGATTGGAATATGGTAGTGTTCAGATAAGAGATTGAATTTTTCAAACGTAAGCTCATCACACATATACGTCAACGAATGGAAGGTTTCAGCAATGGAAGGGTTGTTGTTGAGTTTCTGTTTCTATATCGAGAGATATATTGATATGTAACTGGTAGTTCAGCTGTCATTTTATTTTCTAGAAAACTGTCTTGTACACTTTTTGGCACACAAAAAAATTGACCTGTCGACTCAAATAATTATTACGCTACAGAGCGTTTGATAAATGTGAGACAAGCTGCAGATTTAATTCATACGACTGCTGCCCATTTTGATTGAAATACCAGTTGTTTTGTGTTTATTTGTGTTTAGAAAACAAAATTACAATTGAGAATAATGCAAAGTAATCATAAAGTTAATGTGTGACGTCCAACATCTGGTGTACGTGGAATCGTTTTCAAATTGTATTATATAGATACTGAATTTTTATTTATAGTACAATCACTGATGCTAAAAATACTCTAATGTCTAACAAATAAAGAGATTCAGTTCCTCAATACAGTGGCTTGTACTCAAATGTTAATACTGTAACCCAAATTTGGAAGAATAACAAGATATTCGAAAGAATTTGATTGATTACTTGAAGTTGTAGGTGGATCCTCTACCCGGTGTCAGGCACTCCCGTGATTCTGTTGGTCAGTTTTAGCCATATCGATTATTCATGACTTTTGTTTTGATTATGACTGTTGCTTAGCACTATATTCAACTATTTGCATGCCGACAGAACTGTGAGTTGTTGATAAGGTGTTTTAGTGTCTGGTCAGTTTGCAGTTTCTATATGTGATGCCCGACCCGCTTTAATCGTCACTCCTCCTGGATAACCTGTTCAAAGTCTCGTTATTATGGCGCAGGTCTTTCTGTGACCATTAATTTGGCTATATGATGTTATATTTCTTCTTTTTTTTCACTGATGTACATTTTGCCAGAGCATTGTTTTCAACAATTGATTCCTTGTTAATTTTCCGATCGAGTTCCGCCGACATTTTACTTAACTTGTTATTACTTGGAGTCATTTTTCTTACGTCCTTCGTCTTTACATCTATGAATTATGATTCAGGTTTTGCTACGTTATCTTTGTTAACTCATCTGTAATTTTGATATTCCACAAAGTACTTTGCGTAACTCTACATATTTTGTTTAGATTAAATGAAGCGTGGTATTTAACTCTTGTCGTACAAGAGTCTCTTGTCGAGTTTACAGTCTAGTATGAGCTGCTGGTAATTGAGGTTGTTCAGTCAAGTGCAGTTATTTAACATTACTGATACCCTTATTACTCAACATAATTACATCTGTAAGTATTGTTGTAACAAAAATAACAACACACGGTTATCTGTAACTCTGTCAAATCCATACCTTCAGACACAAGGCTGCTCGTGGATGTGTTCGTTTGTGGAAGATTGTGTGTATGCTTGCGGCTTGTGGTTGTCTGTATCTGTTTTTCTGTACGTTATAAATTAAGGTCACACACTAGTGGTCTGGAAGTGCACGTCTCTTTTATTATTCTCTTGCAATAATTGAAATATCAGCAGCCCTGTCAGTGAACATGGAACCTGCTCCTACGATCCACTCAGGAACCGCAAATATGTAGTCTACATTAACTCCACTAACTGTGTTGCAAAATGGCCTTCAACGATACAACAGTCAATAGTCAGGCAAAAATATTAATGTTAATGTTGAGCTCACACATTGCACTGTGTGGTGAAATGCCAGGTCTCACACACCCCATAGCTGGCAGATGATGATAAACTACAAAATTTTCCAGTCTTCAAAAAGCCCAGCGGAAACACACCCGGCTTAATGAACACAACAAATTCACGGCGTTACCCACTGACGACCCATATGACCCGACCTACACAAACAAGTCTTGGCTCAGCCGAAAGTACCTAGACCTCCTTCTGTGTACCTTCACGGTGTCGTCAATTACAATGAAATGATCAATAATTTCCCAAAAAATTTTAGAGCGTGAACAGTACTGAACTAAATCCTTCAATGATAACACGGAAGAAAATCGCACATTTACGCCTGATCGTTACAGAACATTTATCCGTCACTTCGAAGATAAAAAAAATTAATCACACTTATCAAATTATAGACAACTGAGCATACAGAGTTGTCAAGTGAACATTTCGTTCACTTATCACTTACAGAAAACTTCCATATGTTCAACTCTGGTTTCGAGTTTTAAAGCTCATATTTTTTTGGACGATTCTCATGTAGCTAGTATATAAACCCCAGAACGCTAAGAAAATATAGGCTTAAAACTTTACCAGTAGAGAAGTAACGCCATATACTTTTTTTGAGGTTATGGAAGAACATAAATGATTACCCCTAAACTACTCCTGCTAATATTTGCCTAAAATCCATAACAAATTAATCTTCTAAATTCATATATTATTTTCTAATTATTGTCTAACTTCTTGTTTAAGCTGAACGGATTCTGGAGAAAACATATTTATTACTTTAGTTTTGTAAAAAAATAATCCATACGTAATGGTAAATTAAATACTTTAAAGTAATATGTGCTTCAACCTCCCATATTCCCAAATATGTTATACAATTTCCTTTTAGTATAACTCGTCAGATTTACAATAGTAATATTATTGTTTATTAATTATTAACTGTATAATACTCACTCTATAAAGTTTTGTAACGACTTGAATCAAGTTAAACCAACCTCAATTTAAAATTTGACAGACAGAATAACTTTGCTCCAGCAGGCTAAAATGTATTACTATACTGTGTCGGGTATTAGATTGAGTTAGTATCCTGTGTAGTCAATGATGTCAATTTTAACAGCATAACAACGTTATTAAATAGTCAGATATCATTCTAAGATTATGTCACCTAGCCTTGTAGTAGCCGACGCTCATCCTATCTCACACTGCTTTGTGAAGACAACACGTGAGATAAAGGCTCACTTTATGTAAGGCTACGCCTTAATACACCTCTGAATTGCGTGTTTAGTAAGCGAGTAAGTGAGCTTTGAAATTAATCTGTAAGCCGTGCTTTGTTACAGTTACTAACAACCGTTAATAAACGTTAATACAGCATTCCGGTCTCACTCATTAGAGAACATTAAAATGAAGCATATAATTATTTAAAAGTAATTATTTTTTGTTGTTGCTGAACTCTTCAAATATAAATTTTTATCATTAAAAGTTTTATTTCACTTGTTTAAAAGTTACCTAAGAACTTATAGCCGTTTATATTATGTAGAAAGCAAAATAATTTACTGTAAATGCAGACTATCGGGAATCAGTTGTACTTTTCTGCTCTATCGACTTGCATGCAATTTGTGCCTCCTTTGCAAAATAACGAAGACATACTTTAAATACAACCGTCATTTTACCTTATCTCTCATGTAATTACCACCTTTTCTGGAGTTGTGCACTGAGTCAAACGTCGGCTACTTTTTACGCGAATTTCTTATATAGGATAAAGTTTTTTATTGAAAAATATTTTTACTGCCGTATGGTTTTTTTTATTGCCTTCTTTGAACCTAGATTCGTAAAATTGGATATTTAGATACACATATAGCGTTGAATAAGGAACTCTTTTATTATTATTTCATATTTTTGTATTTTACCTCCAAAATTACGTCGTTTTTCGGAGCTGAATGAATTGAATTAAAACCCGTTGAATTGAATGGGACGAAATCGTTGATTGTTATCAACAAATGGTATTACTATTTTTACGACAATGATTGAGATAGTCTTCCTGTAGGCCTACAGTGAAAACAGTATAACTGACACCAGTGGAGTCACTAATTACAAGCTTTAATTAGACACGACAACAGTCAGTCATCAACAAAGGCATTCTTCTACAATAAAAACAACACAATTAATTTGTCCAACACACAACACTAAAAGTCACATTATTACAGTTTGATGCTAATCAACACAATAGTTACTAATTAACCGCAACAATCACTTCGATCCCCACTTTTAAAATCACTAGATGTAACTAAAACGGGTCTGGTTGTCGTTAGAGTAGTCGAGTAAAGTTTTGAAGGGAAATCTCCAGTGACTTTAGGTCATTGACATTAAGCAACTTTTCCGCTCCAAATTGCTGGATAAACGTTGAGCGTCACGCTTTGCCAAGACTCACGTAGTTATTTTGCAGCTCAACGTAGTAATATGTAATTATAATTAACGTAGTATATATGCCTTCATGTTTCTTTAATTTTATGAATTGGCTAGGTTGATGCCTGTCATGCCTTTAAAATATTATTTTTAACACATCAATATTAATTTTGAAACGGCCTTAAAGCAATTTTGAAAAGCTTTTATTTGCACATTACATGCGTATTAAAGTATATTGACATGCTAAATTTAATATTGCCTTTCTGTCTACATTTAGGTGGTAGGCAAATAAATTTAGTTTACTATAAGTATATCATATAGGCCTATATATGTAGGAACGTGCAGCATATATCTAAACAGAAACGATTTAAACTTTCAGTATACGATATAAACATAAACGTAAACTAGTATACATATAAATTATAAACTAGTTAATTACATACTTATGGGTAGATCTAACGAAAGTGGGCGTAAAAAGAACATAGAAAATGTTTAGCGCGACTTAAAAATGAGAAATGATTTGAGAGATGTCAGTAAGTAACAAATATCAATAATCGGCACTAGTGTTTGCAGAGATAAGACTTTGCTTGTACACATCGTTATATTTATGTTGACGATGATGATGATTATGATAATAGTGGTGGTGTTCGCTTTGGCAATGACCATGGTGTTGACGATTGTAGCTGCCTTGGGGGGGGGGGAGAAACTTAGTGTTATCCGCAGTTTAGGATATATTCGCATGACACGACAGACGCTTCAAGTTTATGGGCGTGTGTATAAGCTCAACACACCGAGACAGCAGTAACCACTAATTTACATCAAATCTAGTAACGTGAATTCCGTATCCATAAGCAATACTCTGTTACGCCTATGAGACAGGGAAAAGGCATGGCGTTTGCATTATGCACAGATGCGTACACGGTCGCCATTGACGTAATATTGAATTTGTCAGTGTTCCTCCAGTTAAGCGATTATTCTCAATGCATCACACACAATGCAGTACAATAATCTGGCGACCTCGGCGGGATATAATTACAGGATTCCAAATTGGGCAGTAAGTCAGTTCAAGATTGCGATTTTACTGCGGCGTCTTACACTTTCAGTGGTTAGTGAATTATCGTGTGCGGACGTCTGTAATTAGCCACGTGTATTAGTCGCTGTGATGCGCTGATTAGGTAATATTTGTTCCTCGCGACGATATAGTGTATTTAATATAATTAATTACAATTGCGAAATCGTTGTACGCTAGTCATATTTTTTTTTATTTTCAAGAAATATTTCTTAATGGTATAACTATACAGTTATCTGGCGTTCAATTATATAGTTTCAGTTCTTTAAACGTGGCAATCACTGTGGCCGAAGTAAAAATTCAAAGTTGCTCTGAGACCAAACTCTGGATCTGCAGACTGCTGTTGGATATATCAATTGTTCAACACAAGAGTCTTCGATCTTCAACCACGAGCAACTGTGCTTTAGTCTGCAGATAATAATTTGTAGCGAAATAAAATTAGTAGGAGTATTTTTAAAACATATTTTAAAACTAAACACATTCATTGTATAACGATAATTTTAAATTATTATTAGATAACGTTTTTAGTTTTGTTTAATTTTTGTCAATATATTGATCGTCTTTTTGTTATAAAAAAGTCATTAAAATACAAATTTACTGTATTTCAATTAGAGTGTGCCTGTGTGAAATTATTGTAAACTCTTTTTGTTTTAAAAAGTCATTAAAATATAATTTTACTGTATTTTAATTAGTGTGTCTGTGCCATAATTTCACACAGACAAACACTGACGACATTAATTGTGTGTATATGTGTGTGTGTGTGTGTTTGATATACATTATTTAAATCGGTAGGTACTTTAAAAACAAACAAGTCTTGAAGTAAAGATGGGTGGCTTTATTCATCGTTTGACACAGGATAGTCACCCACTTTGAATTCATAAAATTTTTATGTTATCTAAAAATTGACACGCTTGTGATAGTGTAGTGTATTCCGATAAAATAGTATTTTGTAAACTGTGGGAACAAAAAAGTAATTTTACACACCGCTGGATACTTTGTTCATTATTCCCTTAATTTTCACCATTATATACTCCCCTATGAAAAACAGCAATTTCCCCTCTTTTGGTAAGCACTGCCGAATCTGACCAAAACATTTATGTTGACAAGTTCATTTACTCTTTTTCTTAAGGTCTACAAGCCTTCATTATCGTTTCTCGGTTTAAAATTACTGTTTAAAATATTTAAACACTTATTAATAAAACATGTAATTATTAACACACGCGTATTTTGTATCTGGCCAAATAATGTAACCTCTAAAATATAAGACAAACATATTCATGCTTACCACACAGTAAGTCTGTACTGGATACGTCGCATCTAGTATTATAATAGCATTTTTGGTCGAGTATATAATTGGAAGATAAAACTCCGTGCTTACTTCCTTGCATTTCCTTTTTGTCTAGATTTTCTTTTTCTTCTTTTGAATATTGTCGATGTCTGCCAGGTTACTAGAGGTGGGTGAGATTGCTTGCACCGACAATGGAGGTGAACTCCGATCTAAAGTTAAACTCTTGATCTTTGTAGATATTTCTTGCCCCCGCTTTCATTTTTAGAATGTCTTCTTGGTATATTTTTGGAGGACTGTGTAATGGACGTAGGTATACCCTGGCCGTTTTGTCCGACACTGGATGTGGCAGCAGTTGCAACCGCTGGGTTTGTGGCCACCCTACTAGACGGTCGAAGTATGGAGTTTCCAGCGGACCCGACCTGACTATCCCTATGCGTTGTCTATCTGTCTGTCTCCGCTGCAATTTTATTCTGAATTCTCATTTCCTGTAGACTTTAGAAAGGAATCGCTGGATAAACTGTGCTACTGCAGGTAATATTTCTTTTACAATAGGGGTTGATGATACTGTTACATACACACTCTGTATGTAAATTATTTGTAGTGTGACTAGTTTACTGGGCATACAAGTTTCTTCCGATTAAAGTTGCTAGCGTTCCAAAGGTACATACTTCATGTATAGTCAACTCTTGTTTATGGACGGTAGAATTAAGGGATCTAGATAAGTGCTTACCATCACAATTGGCACATTTGATGGATTCAGCACAGGGGTTTGTCACCATGAGCTGGCTTCCCACAATTTTTGTTTAGAAACATAATAAGATTTAAACGAGATAATTTAGGATTCTAGCACACCGCATGTGAAAGTGTACAGTAAGTCCCTAGTGGGTGTGTTCAGTTCGTGACACAACGTTTAGTCAGTAACATAAAGAAACAAATCATTTTTTGATTTATGGTTATATTAAAGTAACTGAGCAGCTTTGTAGTAACATAAAAGCAAGTAAATGCTACTTACAAGACAATACCATTTTAAGACTTGGGTTTTAAAATTAATGAAATATACCTTATGGCGTATATGTAGAGGAGAAATACAACAAAAATAGTTTTTAGTTTTGTTGGAAATGTAATTTTAAGTGTAAGGAAGAATTGTAATAATTGCGACATACTTATTTAATGTAAAATGTTGTAACCCCATGTAAATTTATTAAAATGTCAAGTTTGTTACGTTTATAAAAATTAAATAAAGTCAATGTAATCTCTATTAAATATACCCATCCCTTCACTATTCCAGTATTCTATCGCTGGTGACGTTGTCGCAAATCTACTATACAAGTAGTATAAATATTAGTATTCTACAAATTATTTCAGTTTAGAAAGTGTTTCTAGATTTTTCAGCGTGGAAGTACAATAGAAAACACACAGGAACACAATTGCCTGACAGGCACTCGCTTGTCTCATACACATATATTAATTACGTTTGTGTGTGTGCGCGTGTGTGTTTATTTTGAGGGTAACTCATCTTCGTCAAGTAGTAAGCTACTTCAGGAAGTGTACTTTAAATTTTCTATGATAAAAACTTTTAGTCATATATAGGCCTATGTATTTATTAAAACTTTTAATCAATACACGTGACATACGTCCTGTAGATTTAGTCCGTGTATCAAGATGTTTCACTATTTAATTTTAGCTTGAAGACTCTGGAGATATTGATGAAACCTGTGAAACGCGTGTCACGTACGTATGTAATGAAAATTTAAAAATACACACCATCGCCCCAGAGAAAAGCAGCAGAAGATCAAGCAAGGGTCACACTGTTGTACGGCTTCAACACTATATGTGCGGCGTCAGTCCTATTGAACTTGTCTGGGCAAAAGTTACAAAACTACATACGAAATTCCAAAATTGCATCAAGACTCATGGAAGTCATAATTTTACGGAATTGACTGAAATAACTGAGCAGTAATGTCGATAACTGAAAGTGACTGGGTGTTAAAATTGATCAATTATTTTTACTAATTTGATTATAACAATTAACAAAAAAATTGACGGTAAATTTGAAGGAAGTGAATTCAAGTGAATTGGTCCGTATGACTGAGAACACGTTAAGAGCCAAAGATTTTTCAGTGTCATTTCCAGACCTACTGTAAGAGGCCAGATTATTGTCAGCGTTGTGCTTCAGTAAAGAAATCAATTTGTTACAGAGGACATGAAAAGCTTAACACTGTCCGTAGAATGAAACGGATTCGCAGAATGATCAATTTGAGGCATCTATCAATTGATATAGCCTACTCTTTGTAGGGTTCTCAATAAAGAGGGAAAACTTCATTTCACTATTTTCGTTGCATTTTCGTGTTGACAAATATTTTAGAGAATTTTTTCCATTTTCTTTCTTAAAAAACTAAGAACGTGTGTGTGTGTGTGTGTGTGTGTGTGTGTGTGTGTGTGTGTTAAAAATATATGTAAGTCAAAATTATTTTCCTACTTTATAATAAACACTTGCTAAGAATATAGAATTTTTTTAAATTCTGTTCATAAGTCAAAAATATGACAATAAAATTTTATTAAACTTAATAACCCCATATGTAAAGCTAAAAAATTATAACTTTTTATGTCGTTCTATTTATATGTTAATTATAATCTGTTGAAAATTCTGGGTGTTGGTGCACTTGATGTTTATTAAAAGTACGCAAAAGTTCTACCTCTAGAACTCCTGGCCCGCACGAATGAAAGCTTTATCAGAGACTCTTCGCTGAAACCATAAAACCACAGCAGGGTCTAAACTACACGCGCGTCTTCAATTTTTCCGATTATCCTCTCTGCCCCATCACTGAGGTAAATTGTCGGACACTGTAACAGTTGTTACCGACACTTATGATGGCTTCCGGTGGTGGAGGCGAAACATCTGTCAACGTAGACTCTAGGCCACGACCTAACAGCCTGGGGAATAATGTTTCTAATTATGTAGACGCCGGCCGAGAAAACCTCTGGAAATTTGTAGGAATTAGTCCTTTTAATGGGTTAATGCGGTTGTACACATTGAAGTCTAGGAAACTATCTTGTCCTTGACATGGCAAACTGTCTCTTGAGACGGATGTCACGTCAATGGCATAAGATACGGAAGAAAGGAGAAACCACTATGTTAATGATACCCCCAGTAACAACAGCTTATGATAGACGTTTGTTTGGTCGAATATTGTGGCGATAAAATAGTCTCTTTTATACCAAGGCAATAGCTTTTCGTGGAACTGATCCCGTACGGGCAAAATTTGTTATAGATGGTACTGCCCTGGAGAAAGTCAGCAATTTTGAATACTTGGTTTACAAGCAACGACGTTGTGGATACGTTGCATAAGGTCAACCTTATGTGCGGTACCATCAAACGAACTCTGAAGTCAGCAAGTAGAGAAACACGCCAAAAATTCTACGAGGTGATGTCCCTTCCCACACTTATTTATTGGTCTGAGAATTGGAATTTAATGAAAGGCCAGACTAGTCGTATACAAGCGGTTGAAGTGAAATTTTTTAGACACGTGGCAGAGTATAGTCTAAGAAACAAAGATATACGGCAGGAACTAGATACTATGGGTATACTCCACAGGATTGCCCAGTATCGGCTGAATTGGCCGGAAAATTTTGCCAATGGATGATTGCCGCATCCCGAAACAACTATGGAACTATAAGCCAAAGGGACGGAGAGGTTTGGGACGTCCGAAAAGCGCTGGACTGACCAGCTCTAGACTCTTTGACTGTCTGAGACCGGAACAAACCATCCTTGGTTTACTTCTTGAAGATGACGATGATGGTGGTAAAGGAGTCTCTCGTTTTTGAGGTTTGGATAGCGACAATTATAGAACATACAAAAACTAAATACACTAACGGAAGAAAAAAGTGGAAATAGTAATGTAAGGATCTAACAGCAGAAAGAGAAGTTATAAAACTCAACGCTGCTACTGTAAATTCCATATGTTGGAATTCTAAGATCAGCAGGACAAGGTGGCCTAATAGAAAAAATTATTTTGTGCGTTGGAACCGAAATTTGAAAATTGAAAAATGCGGTAAACAGCTCTCGTTTTGCCAACATAACAGAGACCTTATCTAATCCGTTACGTAAGTAAACAAGCAATACGTTTTCAAGAGATTGTTTATTTTTGTGTACTGTCTACATTTTTTTATATTAGCATTCAACTAAAAAGGCTATCTCTCTCGTACATACTTTTACCGTATTAAAATAGACAGCCGGCATTGTGTCAATTTTGATCTTCTCAGGCATGAGTGCACTTTATAAAACAAAGAGTAAGAGATTGCGTTGTTATTATTGAAGGCACGAGGTAAATGGTTGGAAATAAAAAGTAAGTTTTATAACGATCATATTCACGGTCTCACGAATCGTCGTATTGAACAGTGGAATCAAAATACAGACAATAATGAAGTCACTTATCAGCTTTAATGAATCACAAATAACAATGTGAAATCAACAAGGTACTCTCATACAGTAATTCAGGTTAATTTTTTACACACAATAATAATGTCAACTATTAAGAGTAATTACTTTCCACAATCACTTGATCCGCATTCTGCAATCTCGCCAGGAATTTAGGTTTTGCTTATATATAGCCCTCATGTGTTCTAGAAAAATTTTCTATTCTTTTGGGGGCGTGCCGTCATAATTTTTGTATTTACAAGTCTGAAAGTTACCTTAGACTCGGCCTTATACGGCCTTGACCAAGACACTTCACCTGCTCGGCTAGCCGAGAAACGTGTAGGACGTTTACGTAACTACACCTGCCGACGGTTGGGAAAGCGTTATGTAATTGTCGTTAGTACCTGACGGTGATTCAAGTATCAAGAACGCTGTAGTTGTTATTACAAAGCTCTAATAGTAGGCTAAATATTAAAAGATTCTAAACCTTAAAGAAACATGTCGTTATATTGAAAAGAAAACAGTACGCCAAATGAAATGAGTACACCGCTCTTCAGATATATTTTGATGTACCATCTATCGCCTGGAGTGTGGTAACGACCAAGCATTTGGAGAAAAATCATTTTTGTTTGATGCTAATGTCAGCTGTAAAGGTTCTAATTCTAGAAGACGCTTTCCGGAATATACCAAACATAGGTTTACACGCAAGTATTGGACCGAGTTTGTCAGTACGAGGGAAACTCCAATACAGGTAAACATTCACAGATATAAGTGAATGTTATGTTGGTACACGACATACGGACAGAAAGGTTTTGGGTTTCAAATCATTCTCCTCCATTTTCTATGGCGTCGAATTTTGGAGTCAAACCGTAACCTCCATAATCATCCGCCTCCATTTTTCCTGTCCTTGGATTGATGTCCATCGTCATATTTAAAGTAAAGTGTCAGCATCCTTTGCAACTGGGTCATTCCAGCGATACTTGGATCTTTCGACAGCACTTGTACCCTCGATTTGTCTAAATAGAACCTTCCTAGTTATTCAGTTCCCTTCCATCCTAATGATGTGTCCTGCCCATTGCAATCTATGCAGTCGGATGGTGGTGGCCAGATCACTGACTATTTTATATAAGTTTTATATCATTATCTATATATTTTTTATAGTAAAATTACTGTAGTAAGTCCAGTTAATGTGGGTTACGTGATATCTGTTGAGCTAAGACGATGATGTTTCAGCCACTTTTAAGAGAAGTAATGGTAAAGTTCATTATTTTTGTTATTATTATTTCAGCTGTACAACGTTTACACATTTTCCGGAACCAAAGATTACAGAACTCTTCCACTGGTTCTTGTAAATCCAAAGATTTCTTTAATTTCTCTTTTCCTCAATATACTCCAAATTTCTTTTTTACAAGTGCCTTCCTCTTTTCTCCTTTTTGGAGGGGCCCAATCTATAACTCTCCTTGGCAATCTTTCCTGTGCTATTCTGTTTGTGTGTCTATACCATTGTAATTTTTTAGTTTCAAAAAAATCAGCAGTTGAAATTTTCTCATTCAATCTGTCTTTAATAACTTTATTTTTAATTTTCTCACGTCTGGATACACTTTGGTGAACGTTTCCAAAAGTCAATCTTAATAGCAAAGTTTGATTCGTTTAATTTAATATTGACGATAGTTAAGTTTAGTTAGTAATATTGGAAAGCAGTAGACATCAAAATATGTAACCGTCACACACAGTTTTTAAATTAACTTGATAATTAACTAAAACATACTAAACATTCTAAACATCAATATGTTTAGAAACACATTCTACACATCATTAAAATCTTTAATGTTTCTTAAAAACACTTAATATGTTACCCATTTTGAGGTATGTGCGTGTACGACTACTTGTCTCTTACACAAGCCTACAGCACTGTGTTCTAAATACTGAAGTGTTTATTGATTTGCAAATATATGTCAGGTAATTATCGTTATTGGACTTTACACGTTTATTGTGTGCGTTTGTGTTGGTTTACAAAGAAGGTCAACGTAATATATGCTAAAGTAATACAGTTATAAATTTTAATACATAAATACACGTCTGACCAAAGGGACATTTTTTGCCGTTACAACAGTATATGAAACAGTTGAATGAAACATGATTACATTGCTAAAGCTGGTCTCGGTAGCATGCATTTTGTGTGGGTTTGTGATGTCAGTGTTCCAAAAACCCAATTTGCAACACTCCATAAACGTGTACTGTTTAACTGTCTTGGTGTATAATGTTCATTTTGGATAACGTTTATGTATTTAAAACTATATTCCATTGTCTACAATGTTACCAATATATTGGCATTGTGTTGGTCTGGTATATCATGGCTGATAATAATATATTATAAGATAAAGTTCTTCGGGAGTCAAAAACCAAATTACAGTATTACTCAAAATGTTACTTACGTAGACCAGGCACTTGGATCTCTACAAGTCACAGTTCCGCACGCACAGAATAATATTAAATATATTTTGCATTTCTTGGCGCAAATATTTTTAATCCTTTTGTGCTGGTATGATGCGTATATTTTTACATATTCCCGCTCAACTGCTTATTTTATGAATGTTTGCGAGTACATTTACTATCTGAATACAGATTTTTCTCATTTAACATTGTTTCAAAACTGTTATTTCATGAATACGCTCTTAAAACAAAGATTACAACTGACACGTTGCGCGTTCGAAAGCTTTGGCGAATGTAACAACAAAACTGTCGCTTGGATTGATTATGTGGCAACAGTTGGTCAACCGACACACGGAAACCTTGTGACAACAGACATCTACAAAACATGTAATCTTATCGGTTGTGTGTACCGTATCGTTTATGAATCTTTGCCGACCGTGAGCCAACTAAATTCTATGTACTTGCGGTAATATTTACTGGCGCTTATATTATGGATTTTATCACAAATTATTTCTTCTGCTACAGATGAGTACACAATAATTTGTTTTCTTTGCTGCTGCAATCTGGCTCTCAATGTATGCAGTGCTGTTGTTCACGTATATGTCCGTAACGACAGAACTAAATCAGCAGAAAAATATTTTAAACCACTTTTGTCATAAATGATCTTTAAAAAATGTCAGGAAGGGATATTAATTTTGGCTTATCTGTCTGAACATAGAGAAACAAAATTTAGTTGTGGGTTTCTTTGATTAAATAGTTATAGGTACCAAACGTGAGTCGTTATTATTACGTTGACCTACGTCTTGCCCCATTAGATCTACACCAAATTTCTGAGACGTGTAGAGAATCTTAAGTGTTTAATTCTATCCATGCACCTTAATTTCTTACCTTCCTTCCTTTTTTACATTAATAGAGTTCCTAGTAGAGTTCAGGAAACCTAATCGTAATTATTATTTGTGTAAGAAATTTTGTTACTAATGACATCGGTTCATGGCAGTTCGACGAAACTAGTTTTACAGAAACATAGGAAAAATTACACATTTTGTAGAATACAGTTTACCAAACCTGATTACTAGTCAATGTTATTGTCTATATTGTTACTTCTCAAGTATAAAGTAATGAGTAATGAGTAATGAAGTAAGGAGTAATTTTCTATAATCTCTAGCTATAATGAGTAACAGCTTCTATGATCTCTAGGATTATGTCTCGTTGTACATTACACACCTAGTATAAATCGCATTGCGTCTTTATACTAATCAATAAAAGGCTACATTGCGTTTTATAAATACCCGTGATTTAACCTAAAGTACAAGGGTAGTGTGAAACGTTCCGGGGACAATCGTTTTCTTATATTAATGGTCCGAGGCGTTGTTTAGTTTAGAGAAAGCATGGGTCTCGTGCACATATGCAGGGAGTGCCGTAGTCGTCAATTGCCGGTTGCACGACTTATTGACTGTTCGTGCAGTCAACAACTGACAACTTGATTATATGAGCATATGATATTCCTTATACATTGTAGAAATGCCAAAGAAGCACAACATCACTCGGTACCACCATCAAGGTAGAAATGTCAGTCACGGTACATTCAAGGTGCTAGTAGCTCAAACGTAGATAAACAATATTGTAATCAAAATATTGTTCCAAAGTAGTATAAATAAAAAAGTTACTAAACTCACAGTGTGATCACAATCAACTTGTTCTGATGACTTTCCACTGCTGTGTTGCGTGTGATAAAATGCCTGTAAAGTCTATTAAACCAAATTATGTTTTGTTTTGTTTTACAGTGAAGGGAATCCTAACATTTGCCGTGTCTCCTAGTATGACTGCAAAAGCTGCAACTAATTTCAGAATTTTTAATAATTGGAAAGTAAATGTTTAAAATTCCAAAGCATTCTGCTAAGTAAAACCCCTATTAGGAAGAAGAGGAACTGGGACTTGCTATGTAGCTAAAACTAGAGACTTTAGCACTTCACTTTCCAGTAATAAGTACAGTACATAATATTGTATTGTACAGTCTTGACTCAGATGTAACTATCGTACAATTATAATAAATACAACGTTTCGGTCACAGTAAACCTTCAGTTTCTCGTCAGGTGTTATAAATAAAAACTTGATCTTTGTGTGTAATGTGTAATGTGTAATGTGTAAGAACTTGTATTTGTTATGTAAACAAATAATTACATGCAAAATTGACTCAGGCAATTAATTGCAGGTGTGTATTCTAAATCACTTTTTGTGTCAAATGCAATATTAACAATTATGGTTTGTGGATTGTCTGAGATTTATATTTTTATTTTATCTTCTATACCGATATTTGTTTGTACTTTGTTCACTTTTTTTATTAAAATACTTGATACTTATCGATGTTGACGTTATAGTCGCTTTTTAATTGCAGATTTGACTCTGTACTTGCAAACATTGCGTGTATTACGTGTTGCGTTATTACCTGTAAAAAACTAACAGCTGAATACCATTACAACATCATGATCATCTTCACAACACGGCATAGGCAAGATGCTGCCTGTCCGCCTTCAAAGATCCTCTAGCCATCTCTTACTGGGTCTACCCACACACATGTGTCCTATAGGTTTGTATTTCAAGACTTCTTTGGCCAGTATGGAATCCGAAATTCTTTGTAAGTGTTCTTCTTTCCAACGTTGTTTGTAATCTTTAATTTTTCACTTCGGTTAAAAACTTGCAACTCTTCTCTTATAGCCTCATTTCTTATACGGTAAAGTTTAGAACCTTTTAACTCCCCTTAACAATGCCATTTTTGAGGACTGTATTTTACTGTCTTGTGTTTTGTTTGATGTCCATAATTCACACCCATAGGACAGTACAAGGGCTGCCACAACTTTATAAAACTTTAATATTGTATCTCGACGTACCTTGTTTCTAAAAGTAAAGTTGATTGTTCCACAGATAGTTTGGAACTTACCTAACTTAACATCAATATCATAATTCCTATTGTAGCCAATATCATTTTCAAAATAATTAAAATGGCTCACTTGTTCTGTAATTCGATCATTAATCTTTTTTTCTTATTGGCTCCTTACCTCTAAATGTCATCACCTTTGTTTTTATAGTAGAGACTTTTATATTTTAGTGTTTACAAATCTGATGAAGCTTAAAAACAGTTATTTGCAAATCAGGTTCTATATTTTGAAATATAAACAAGTCGTCAGCAAATAACATAAAACAACAAAAAGGTATCTGTCTAGTGATACCTTTAAACCGATTCCAACATTATGACTCAAATATTGTGTTTATTAACTTCCCAATCAAAACTATGCTGTGACATTTTATCGTACGGCGTAAATATATAACAAAATGTAAAAAAAAAATAACCCCGAATAAATGAAACATGTAATCTTTCAAAACTTGTCGGAGATTAGATTGTTATAAAACAACTAATAAAAGTTACTCAGGACAGAGTAAAACAATAGCAGTCTCGTTAATCTATTCTGATAAGGAAAACGATGAGAATAAAATGTACTTGTGTGGTGATGCAAGGAAACCCTACAAGTCCCTGTTGTTGCTGAAGCAATATTAAATCGTTTTTTAACGGATTTTGCTTACGTCAGCACAACAATGCAATTCCATTAAAGTCAGTGACCTTGTGAATTAATCTCAGGCATTGAGCTGAACCGGTAGATGTAACTTTACAAATTTGCAATGTGTTACTCAGTCCCTATTCAGTACCACATGTTGGTTTAGTAATACGTGCCTAACTTGAACAGCCTCAGATATAATGCCACATAAGCTAGATTACGTATAGTCTAAAGAAGAAAACTATATATATCTGTTAGGTGGAACTTGTCATACGTGCGAACAGAAACTTAATACATGCGTTTAGGTTTTGTTGTAAATAGTGATAATTTACATCTATGTAAACTGTTATAAATAATTATTTTCAAAAGATAAAAGGCAATTCTACGTGTAAAATTAATTATTATAGTCTCAAACATTTTAATAACATTATTCAGCTTCTGTAAATCATTTATTATAAAATATTTATTTATATTGGAGATGACATTTTTAATTTTATTTTTGTACTTTAGAGGAGTTGTGTTTTGCAATCGACTTGCGGAAAATGTTTATTAAAATCTCTCAAATTTTGTTAAACGTACTACTTATATTCTCCCAAAGTATTTTCTGTACATTATTACTACGTTTTTATACAGAAAATTTGCAAAAACATATTAATAAAAAATTATAACCTGTTACATAATTTTATTTGTATAATTTACATAATTGGTTATTTTAATACTGTTTGTTTGTGCGTGAACTTTATATGTGTGTGTGTGTGTGTGTGTGTGTGTGTGTGTGTGGCTGTGTGTATTGTATTTTTATAACACAAGGTTTCACGTACACATAGAGAATGTTTTTTGATTATTATAATCTTCTAAATGTAATACAAGCTGTATCTTTATATTGTTTGTCAAATGGAAGTTCTAAAGTATTTTCACTATTACTCGAAACTTTTAGCAAATATGTACACTGACGTGAAGCATATTTCAAATTACCAAATACAACGTACAATATATATGAAAATATAACCGTAAGGAATTTATCTTCATCGTCTGATTAAATGCGTGGTATACAGCTCTTATAGTTCTGCCTGTTACAGTTATCCGAAAAAACTACCATAAAATTAATTGATACACTCATTTGCATGTGTTGTGCACTGAAGTTATTAGCACTTGTTTATGAAAGATACTGCTAGGACAAGTGTAACATAAGTTCATTATATCCCATTATCGTGAATTCCTATTTTATGTCGAATGGAAAGTTTTGGGACATTAGTGACGTGTAGCGTATAACATCTTAGTGCCTGATAAAAATTCAATGGGGTTTTATCTGTACACGTTAAAAAAAGATTAAATTCACGTAACATTATAAGAGAAATATAATTTTCGTTCATTTTACTAGTTACAAAATAGTGTAACTTTATTGAATCTGCTGTATAAATCTAATAATAAAAAAATTTTTGAATAATTTTGTTCGTCTAACACGATCAATCACAATAAAAAACAACAAAACCTAAAAATCAGTTATTGTATGTAATTAAATTTATAAACAAAATACAATTTTTTGTACCTATTTTTGTGAGACCTACTAACACGTTTATCTTAGGCCTGAGTTTCGTGTCGATTTGTTTGTACGAACAAAGAAAACGAGATTGAAGAGTCGATAGAAGAGAGGAAATAAACTTCCTGGTACACTGCAGTTTTACTTTTATCATATGTGTGGTGCGGAATTCCTGTTATGCGTTGCAACCTTGACACACCACATGTAGGAAAACTAAATGCTGAATTATTGAAACATTTTACAAGGCAGACAGCTGTTTTTTTGTTTAAAAACTTTTTAAGGACTAATATAAATTAAATGATTGTCTTTTGGACACGAAAAAATAAGTTTTAACTTGTAAAAAGCTATAATAAATTTCTTGTTACACAACAAAATATAAGAAAGAAAATTTCAACGTCATGAATGTAAAATAATACTTATATTGTTGATTACAGTGTGATACAATACACGAACACTTAGAAACAAAACAAAAACTGACAATAAAATCAAGTTGTATAAAGTAATGGCGATAGCAGACTTTATATATTTTATAAATATATTTTACTTTATATATGTTACAATATATTTTACACATTCTAGTAAAACGTGGACGATAATTGTAAAAGAAAGGCAGCATATTCAAACCGCTGAAATCAATTTTTTAAGACACATGAGTGGTTATCGTCTAAAGGATCCAATGCGTAATGAACATATAAGAGTCGAACTAGGTATATTTTCCATCAAAGATAAGATAGAAGAACGAAAGCAGCAGTGGATGGAGTACGTCTACAGAATGGACCACTAGAGGCTAGTACAGCGCGCTGTAGCCTACAAACTAGTTGGCAGAAGATCTGTGGGTAGGCCCTGGAAGAGATGGTTTCAGTGAAAACGGAATGGGCTATAAGCCCACACCGTAAAGTGACGACGACGATTGTTGAATGCGTTGTTGGTTTGTAAATTCATGCCAGTTAACCCATCGAATTGATGGTGTCGACAAATTTCCTTACCATCAGAAGTTGCGTCAAACCTTAATTTTATATTACAGCTCAGTATGTTTTAATTCATTTTACTGACAAGCAAAGTTTATAATTTACAACTTATTTCTAAACTAGTTGCGGAGTCAGCGCCATTACTTAATGTACACATTATATTATTTTTATTTGATTAAAAATTTGTAGTACTTGTGAGCTGACTGAATACATTTTATATTGTACTATTGACATAGATGAAATTAGAAATTAGCTGAGATGTAAAATTTAATACGTTACTTAGAAATTGATTGTCAAAGTATATTCCTTAAGTGTTACAGAACTTATCTGTTTTGGTCTTAAACGGACCTTTGCTTTGAAATTGTATCGTAGCTAACATCTCCACCTTCACTTTTAGTATTAGACTATGTACTATGTACATGTTATGGTACTCGTATATTCCTTGGTCTTCCAAAATACTGTTACAAGGCAGCCTCATGTGCTAAAATTAATTTAAATTTTACGACTGCTGGCTACTACTAAGTGTTTGCTTTGCAACCCTCTAAATCTGGGAGACAGAGATTTTCTGTCAATTCTCTCTTAGGTTGTGGTGATCCAACATCTGGTTGCAAGGTAACAACTTTACCATACCCTGTCAAGGGATTATTAACCCTAAGACTTCTTTTATGGATCCAAATTATATCGTACGATAAGTTTTTCATCCGATTTGACACCGATTTTTGTCGTGCGTAACAAATATCGGAAGTCGATGTGAACGAACTCCTTTATCGCTGACAGGATCACTACTGAAAATGGGTCCGTGCGTTTTGTATGCCGCTTATCGGTTCGTTTTGAAGAGAATAAGGAAAGGAAGATATTTTCATATATATATTTTCATATGTTCATACAATCAACTGTGTTCAATATTCAAACGGAGCTTCTTGTAATCTTAATAAATTAATTACCTTAATTATCCGCCGTGTGATTTCTTATGCTTCGTCTATTACGCGTTTCGGAGCATATGCTCCATCATCAGATATTAAAAAGTTAAAACTGTCACTCTTGCGAGATCGTTAAGAAGTTAAAATGTCAAGATTTGCATATGAACCGTACGCGGATTTGGGTGCGCACCCGTTCAAGTTCATTCTGCCACTGAGCGGTTGCTACCTTATCGTAGCCCCAGCGAGCAGACTCAAGGCATTATCGTACAATTGGTTGGATACAAAGTTCAGGTGGTCATTTAACACGATATCGCGACTCATTGGGTTTGCATATGCACTGTAAATTTCAAATTCCTCCAAGGCATTCATGAAACGGCCCTTCTTACACACATGTAACGGTATTAAATTGGAACTAAAATCTGTGTAATTATGATTGTGTGAAGTCAGGTGTCGGGCGTAATTTGATTTGATGTTGTCAATGTTTCTTATTTTCTTAGGTAAATGTTCTCGAAATCTTTTAAGGAAACCTCTCCCAGTCTGTCCAATGTAGAAGCACTCACAATCATTACATGTTAACTTATATATGCCAGTTTTTTCTTCTGGAGGCGTGTGTTTTTTCGGTTTGAGAATATCCAGTAACTTATTATTAGTCCTGAATGAAATAGTGAAACTATTATTATTCAATGTAGAATACAAAACCTTAGGCATAAAGCTAGTGTAATTAGTAGATATAAAAATTTTTTGCGTGTTGTTGTTTATTCGGGGTTTAAGCATTCTTTTTTCATGTTTTCTCAACAGTTTGTCAATGGTTAAACTACTGTAACCATTGGCAACCGCGATATATTTTATGACATTTAGCTCATCATGGAAGTCATTATCATCCAAAGGAATCGTCAATAATCTATGAATGAAACTATTGTACGCTGCCATTTTATGTGAAAGAGGATGATGAGAGTCTGCGTGTATTGTGGTGTCAGTGGTAGTCGGTTTCCTATAAATGTTGAACTTTAGTATCTGTCGAGTGATGGTTAAATCTAGAAAGTTTATCTTGTTATCAACCTCTGTTTCAAGAGTAAACTGGATGTTTCTATTTATTTTATTTAGACAGTTTTTAAATAATTCGATTTGTCTTATAGTACCATCAAAAATTAAAAACGTATCGTCTGCATACCGTGCATAAAATATTATTTTATTTGCATATATATTATTGTTCAACAAGTGAGTATTCTCATAATAATTTAAATAAATATCGGCCAGTAAGGCTTTCATGAATGCCTTGGAGGAATTTGAAATTTACAGTGCATATGCAAACCCATTATATGATTCGCGATATAGTGATATGACGATGAGTCGCGATATCGTGTTAAATGACCACCTGAACTTTGTATCCAACCAATTGTACGATACTGCCTTGAGTCTGCCCGCTGGGGCTACGATAAGGTAGCAACCGCTCAGTGGCAGAATGAACTTGAACGGGTGCGCACCCAAATCCGCGTACGGTTCATATGCAAATCTTGACATTTTAACTTCTTAACGATCTCGCAAGAGTGACAGTTTTAACTTTTTAATATCTGATGATGGAGCATATGCTCCGAAACGCGTAATAGACGAAGCATAAGAAATCACACGGCGGATAATTAAGGTAATTAATTTATTAATTCGTACAAGTGATTTGGTTACCATATTAAACATGAATATAAAAAAAAAAAAAAAAAAATTCTTGTAATCTGTATGGTAAATTATGAGATGAGGGAGACAAGTTTCTTAATTATTTTATAATATCTCTTGCCTGGTTTGACGAATTGTTTGTTACATTCCAAAAAACTATTCTAGTCGATCGAGAATTAGTTCAAGGCATCACGCCGACGCTAGGCAGGAATGTTAGTAACACTAATGTCTGAAAGTCTTACGATATAAAACTTGCGCGAATACATAAACGAAACCATTACGGACCTTGTATCTAGACTACTCGTCCAACTCTGTATCTGATGCGTTTTCTAGGACACGAAGATATGTTTTTGAGTTTACAATGATAAATTTATCGTACTACAGTGCATAAAGCGGCCCAATTGTTTCTGTTACTTTACATGTCGTACGTGTTTTTATTGTAGGTTATCGTACGATATAAATCGGGTGCATGTAAGGCGCCCAAAACTAGGTTGTCACTTCTGCGTGCTCCGACTGTCTCGACCCTCCTCTTTTCCGGAATTATCTCCGATGTTGTTTTTACTCCTAACCGTTGGGCAAAGGCGTGACGCTCCGCTGATTTTATGTAATTCGTACTTTGGAAACCGTTTTCTCTTTTAATCTTTACACAGAGGTATTTTAAATAAACATACATTTTATTAACTCGTTTCATCCTGCCAATAGCAACCTTTGTTTGAGTGAACACATCGCACCAATGTTTTTATTTATAACCGTCCATAACTGTATGGCGCACACTAACTATTGTAAGTTGTCTTTATATTAAAGGTTTTAACACCGACAAAATTTATTTCAAAGATAATTATAACTAAATAATAATAGGTGCAATTGATTTTATTAATAATTTTTCCAAGCGACAAGTCTCAAAAGTAAATGTCCATTTTCAAATTTCCCATATTCGTAACCCTTACAACACCGACTCCTGAATTTGAAATTATGAACATTGATCATAGGGATTGAATATTGTAGATTGTAAGGAAACAGGCATACATAAACCGAATAATATAAAGTAAATCATTACACAAATGCATAGAGACACTGTGTGTGTCTGCCTGTTTATGAAATTCTCTACATTACATGATACATGATAATGATATCAACTCATCATAAAAAATAATTAATACTACCTAGTGGTTTTCTTTTGACACCTGTATTATCCCGAAAAATGTAGCGTTTCATTACTATTTTTATTAATATGTTTTTGTCACCAGTACTCAGATAAAGATAAATTACAAAACAAGTTTTGGAGATGAAGAAATTAAGAGAGGTAGCACCTGTATACCGGGTTGACTCGATCCTAGTGCTCACAAATTCCTAGGGCTGGATAAAGCTATGTTAACTCCCAAATGAGCCCTCAGCATCTCTCTGACCAAGAGCGTTCTACGTAGTGAAGTGAGGTGAACCTGTTGATACAAAACAGTACGGATGTAGATCAGAAGATCGATAAATATTCCTCGTGGATGACAGCAGTAGCCACCAGCACCATGTTAAGGCGTAAGGGAAATAGACCTGTACTTGCTTACCTTTGGAATATTGCAGGCGTCAACCTAATTAAATTTAGTCGGCTATAATTCTGCGAACAGGAAAATCTAGTCACTTTAGTATTATGAAACAACCAGTCTTTGGGAGATAACCTACGCAGAAAATCGGGCTGTACGTTAAGCGCAAAGGTGGCAGTCCCACCATTGTGTATCCTGCGATATGCTAGTAAAATACTCACTGGACATATTAGATGCTAAACTGTTGCAAGGAAGATGTAACCGAACAGAAAACAGGAACGGAATATTAAGAGTGTATTGCCAAATAACATGATTGCCCAAAATCAGCTAAAATAATTGGAACACCTTAGCACATCGAACGACGGCAGCATCCCTGAACAACTATTGAATTATAAGCCGAAAGGACGGAGATATATGGGATGTCCAAAGAATCATTAGACTGACAAACTCTAGTTTGTCTGCTTGGGACTGTAACAGTTTTTTGTTGAATCATTGCTTCTAATGATGATGGTGGTGGTGATCATGGTGACAAAACATTTTTAATCCTCAAAAAAATTTGAAATATAATCATCAGTGTTTTAAAAACGCGTGTAATAGTGAAACTTTACAAAACTCTTCATCACTAGAAGTGAACATAAAATACAATTATCTCAAACAACTTATGAACAAACTATGTGTATTACAAAAATATTCAGAATCATTATGAAATAAATACTACAAGCATGGAAGCACGCCATTAATACCAATAATCAAGTGTAAGTGATCACGTCAATGCTATTCAGTGTACTGCTATGCACCCGGCAGTATCAAATAGGTTTCACAGAGTTTGGTTGTAATTATTGAAACAATAGGCGTACCATTGTTTGCCATTCTCTGCACATACCATTGTTTGCCATTCTCTGCACATACCATTGTTTGCATCGCATGCACATACCATTGTAACGTAATAACATTTCCTTGTGTGGTTTGTGCAGAAACAAACGTCCTGATTTTCTACGTATTCAGTTGTTAACCGTCGACATGCAGGCCCTGTGTATGTTTCCTTTCTTGTTTGTAATCTCCTTGGAAACGCCAGACAACCATTCTGAAACTTGCTTCCTTTCAGAAGAACAACATTTCGTGATTTTAGCTCGTGAGCGCGAGTGCACACGCGCAAACACACCCTCACATAGAGAGTGGGATTGCGATGACATATGAATTTCTTTAAAATAATGCTTTACCCCACCGATATAAGTAAATATAAAGATCATCAAAACATATGCAAGACTGCAAACATTGCTTTAAAATTCCTCAGGACTGGATCAAAATAGGAAAATGAGGGCAACACAGGTTACTGAAGGCTTTGTTTTAAGAACCCCACGCTGCCGGGCATTAGTGATTAACGGTGCGGAATTAACCTATCATCGGATAAGGTGTTTTTAAAAATGTGAGCGAATATGATGATCTACGGCGTCAAAATGGTGTGTGAGTAACGACGATTTAGTGTCGTGTAATGTATAAACATTTCTGGAATCTACGCGGTCGGTTTGTCTTATAGACCGGCACAGTGTTGGGGATTACTGTCTCGCTGCGCCTATCCGGAGAGGTAGTCATCTGTTTCAGATCCTTGAAGGGTAAAAGTTATGACTTTCATCAACATACTTGGTCGTAGGCAATTTCAATGCTGCATTTCATTTGCATACGAGCAAGGAATGTATGTTAAAAAATTAACATACAGATTAAATTAATTACATTAAATAAAAATTTACTTAGAAACATTCTACTACTACTACTAGTACTACTACTACTACTACTACTACTACTACTTTTTTATAGAGGGGAAAAATGCTTTATGCACCGCCAGAGGAGGCCGTGATTCCTCTGGTGTGTGAGACTGTCACCCACTAAAAACCACACCTTTAATTCAAGCATTCATATCCTTCCTGTAACCACTTAGCGTATTTCTTCAGGATGGCATTAAAATTGCCGTGGCCACTGATGAACTGTGTCAGATGGTAGTTGACCTCACCTTCT